>OW121848.1:115506669-116756669 GCA_933228895.1 Platycnemis pennipes | reverse complement strand
ACTCACACAATCTCCATTAGGACCTCATATCCAATGATTCATTAAGCAAGGCACTGATTGTCAATTTGGACTCGGCGCAATGATACGAGGCGCAATCCTCCTCATTTAGTCGTGTCAGCGGAAACGCATTGGAACAGCATGTACGAACTCGTAAAACGGATACCATATATTTCACTCTTTTATTTCTGGACACTTGCAAGCGTAATCCACAGCTTACACTGCGCTCATAGATACCGCTTAGTAGTCCGGATTCGAATTAATTTTTTATTTAAGGAGCTGATAAATCGGTGCCGTTTTTGACCGTGACACGATGTTGCCCGCGCGGTGATATTTTTTTCCCCTCTGCAGACTAGAAACGAACGATTCAAAGCAATGATAACGAACATATATCATGGAGGAAATGTTTCGTAAATATTATCTTTCCACGAGTGATGAACAAGCCGTTCATAGTTTTTTTACTAGCTTTACTTGGACGAGTTGATGAACACTCGTGTCGCTGCTTGGGAATACATAAATATTCCGTTGAGCATGGCCGTCACCTTTTTATCAAAACCCCAGTTTTGAATTTTCAAATATTTTTTCCTGCGTCAATTTCGCCTAGATAGACTATGGGATGCACTTATGGCTCCATTGCACAATTCTGATTTCTCATGCAGGAAATGTTTGGGCCTCAATGTTATCGCGGTTGTAACGATCGTGGAACCAAAACAAACCCGAATTTTTATGTGACTACCAAGTATGCTCTAAGTTGATGCTTCCAAAATTTGCCATCCCCGAACATTTACAATATCGGCTATCTGGGAGCACATAGTTTGCAGCCTACGTTATGTAAACCTTATTTTAACGCCTACATCTGGTCTCTTATATACCAGATATAGACGTTAACATTGATTTTCATTAGGTAAACTGCAAATTTTGTGCTCTCGAGTTTTTTGATGTCATTTGGGGGAGTCAACCGACAGCTAAGGTTATTTTCCAAGTATGGGTGGGTATTAGTCAATAAAAAATTATTGGAGTGCGGGAAAAATGGAGAGAAACCCGGCAACAAAATTGGCATGTTCTTAACGAAAGTTGCCAAAGGGTTTTTCCCTGGAGATGATGAGCGAGTCGGGCATCGAAACGTCGGCTGAGATGGGGAACCTATCCGCCTATCCCGGATGAAGACCGTGAAGAATTCATTCATAAAGGGTTTAAAATACCTTCTGACGAGCGGAGTGCCGAACTTGGAAGTGCTCTTCACAAAACTCTCAAGTAGCTCATGCTTCAAAAATATGGATGCAAACAAACGGAAGCACGTTGTACATTATGCATTTTTATTATCCCAGTAGCTTAAATCTTAGAACCATATTTGCAGATTTTTCTGTTAAAACGACACTATACCTTCATAACCTATTTACATCGGAAATTAATCATGAACTTAGCTCAATAAGTTTTCCATGTGAGATATGTTTTATGGTGAATGGCGGACCATGGGACAATATGCTCGTGTACCTAGTAACAACTGTCCTGAAACTAGAACCATACAATATAATGAAAATATTTTCCTTGCCCGAAGGTTTAAAAAAAAAGGTATTTATTGCTTATCGAGTATTTGAGAATAGCAAAAGTAGGATGTAAAGTTTAAAACTCGGGCCACTATATAATATAAAATAGTCATATCATAATTAATAGAACATGTAAGACTTTAAATTTCGGAGCGGACAACCTTAGCACGCAAAAATAATCTCTAAATATCTGAATCTTCATGTATTAAATCTATCGTTTAAAGTTTCCATATACTCTTCCCTCATGGGAAAAAACTATCGACATTGTCGAATTCAACTAAATTCGCTGGCTTTCAATGTTCATAAAGGTTATTCTCGTTCATGAATGCAAGTAAGCAGTAGAATATTTTTAAAAAAAGGCCAATTTGTATCAACCACACGAGTCTATTGAGTGCGATTGCCAATGGCATCATTGGATGGTAATCAATCATTTCTCTTCCTTTCCAATTCTCGAAGATAACGATTTTAAACGATATCCAGCTCATTTTACACCGCTCTTGAGAATTCCAACAGTTGTAATTCATAATTATATATGGCGCCCGCAATATACGCAACATCAAGAATAAGCACTTGCATTCTTGCACTGAAAATTTATAATAATGCTTCGTGGTCTCCAAAAGTAAATAGAATATGCTTCAAAATTTTGATGACGCTATGGTATACCCAAACCTACCTATCTACCTACCCAAACCTATCTCTTATGACCGTGACCCAAACCACCCAAACTGTCCATCTCCAACTTTGTTGTTCGTCATTTCCCCACTTTCCGTGCGTGGCGCCACCTTATGGGAGCAAGCTCAAGAAGCGCCTCTTCGACCTGTTACACATTGAGCAACGAATTTAATATATATTGCGGTCACATAAAATAAACTGAAAAAAACAGATTCACTACCCAAAAGTCTAGCTGCATATTAAGTTTCGTAGTATTCTCCTAAGTACATAACCGCCCATATATTACAATAGCGGAAGGTGCTCGTTGACTTTCAACGGGGGGAGAGGATGAAAATCTTTGAACACAATAAATTTAATTCACCCAATAAACTATTTGCTCTTTAAAACGTATGACCAGATATCAAGCAACTCGTAGGATTGGGAACAGTTATTAAATTAGCCACAACATAGAAGGTGAAAACACTGAGTTCTCCATTCCAGTGTAAGTAACTATTATGCATCTTTATATACTACCTGTCAAATAGTGCCAATTGTGTATTACCATGTGAGATTCACCACTGGCACAACTAATGCAGATGTACACAAAATAAAAGCCAGTAATGGTACTGTAAGTTATAACCCAGCACTAATAAATTTCTAACGATTATCAAAACTTTTATAATAATTTCAATGGACACTTGATGTCAGTCGTTTTAGAACTATGCCATGCACTAAGAGATAAGGGTGAAAATTATCAATCCAAGGTTCTTCAGCAAATTCTAGAAAAGGTAATAAAGTATTATCTACACCGAATTCAATGACTTTCCTATGAGAGTAAAAGTTAACAATGAAGGGGATGAAGGGTAAAAACAACCCATTCAGTTGATTTTGCAAAATTCCTTTCTTAGTGCACCCCTACACCACAATAGGGATTTTAACTCAAAATTTAACGTTTTTATCACCATCAGTTTGGGTTGTGCGTTGATTCTATAAAAGTGCATTTAACTATTTCTGCTTTGACCTCCACATAAATATGTTTTATTTTTCTTTCATATGTATACTGATAACTGGAATAAGTAATGAACGAATAACCTATTTTTTCTTTGAACTTCTTTATCATGTGTTCCAATCACATTTACCAATGGTGCTTAATTATAAATAAACTCCTTAATCTGGGTTGGGAGCTATTTACTATGAACACTTGACTACCCTGACTTGTGAATAGATTGTCTTAAACACTAGCATTATCCAATTACTTCCGGAAAAATATCACTTCTTTAATGTCTTTAAAATCCAATTTCATCAAAACAATGTTCCTTCTTATTGTTCATTTTTAATTACGATAAAAAATGCTTTGTCTGCAGAAAACAACTGAAATAGGGGCTGTTTCACCAATGCAAAATATCTTCCACTGCCGGAATTCGTACCTCTACTCGATTTCCGGCTCCCTGGTGATGCGCCAGTGTCCTAACCACTACACCAATCAAATCACCCTCCTCATAAGTGCTTTCCTCGATTCCTGGATCGGCTGTGAATGATAGCCAAAGAACTCCATTTAACTTATTATATTGAGAGGCAATTGGATGCTCTCTTTTTCCCGTGGGGCGTTTGATTGTCCATATTCAACGCCTCCTTGGCAGAGGAGGCACTTCTTGGCGAAGCAGTTTCCCCTTCCACCGCAAAATTCTGCCAAAATTACGTCGGGCCACCTGGCGAATTTTCAACGAAACATTCAGTTGTATGGGGACTTTTCATGGAGGTACATCGTAAGATACGAAAGGTAAGATCTTGCTATGGATAATACTGTTCATTTTTTAATATTTTTAGATAATATTGGTTTTGCTAATATTGCTTTCTGTAATGAGCTAAGTTTATGTACTACTCACTACACAAATTTTCCGATCTTCACGTGCATTCCAAAGTAGACAACATTCGTACATACATTTTCTCATGCGTAATTTTTCGCTCGTATTTTCTTTTTCTGGCATTCTCAGGCAGTCCAGGCTCATGCTGACATTGGAATTATCCCGCCTCTACTGGGGCATCCCGCGTCTCCTAATCACTTGGGTGAGTATGTATATAACGAGTTTTTTCTCCATGTTTATTTGTGGGCTGCATTTGGAGAATATGTCTTATTGAATTATCATTATACGTGAGAGGTTGAACAGAGCCCGAAACAGAATCATTCGGTATTTGTAGCTAATATTGTTCATACCAACTCGAGGGGTCCGAGTACAAATCTCGGAAAATCTCTCCTCTTGAATGGAGTCTCAGAGGTTAAGTTTCAATTTTTTATTGTTCTTCGTTTGAATATTGGGCAGGAAATTTTATTTTACAAACTGTTAGATTCGGCAATAAAAAAACATGGTAAACGACCCCATTATGCTTTATAATAATACTATGAATTTTTGATTACTACGAGAATGGTTTAAAAGACTAAATACACCCACTACTTAAAAGGGCAGGACGAAGTTCATTATGCCTTAATTCCGAGCTAAGGTCTTACTCTTGGAATGTAACGCTTTCTTTAAGCAACGAACTCCTTTTCAGATGCAATCTTTATTTTCACCTGGAATAACTTTATTTGCAGGCCATGGGGATGTACTGCTATCCTGAGGCCATTTCGCAAATTACAACTGCTATTCAAATATAGCATTAGAGACCTTTCATAAAACGCCCGTGATGTCCAAGTATGCTTGTGCAAGGGAGAAAGGAAAGGGGAGACCCTTTTCTCTACTTCATTAAACTCTATCTTCTTTTCGTTCTTTTCCCCCAAACCCACTTCCACCCCTCCCTCCCAGATCTCCCGCAACCCTCACCCGACCTTGTGGAAATATTTTACCTCCCCTCCCTCTTGGTCTCTACCGTTCCTCAATAGCCTCAAGGCTCCCTGTTTTCATAGCGCATGCAAACGATGGTAATTTGTAAATTCAATTGTATTCAACGAAACTTGTGTGGTTTAATTTCAATCGATAATATTTTTATTGGGGATAATATTTTTACGTTGTAAATGGCATCCGCTGAATTTGTACGCAGAAACTTACGACGTTAGGAAACTTAGGATTACTAAGAAGTTTGGATTTTTTTATGCTGCGGGGAAATAAATTCTCACCTGCTATAAAAAAATAAGATAAAAAGATTCCTCTTTTTGGGACCTTCCTAAACATTTAATCGGTGGGGTTTCAAATATCACAGGTTATTAGAAGAAAAAAATCTCGAAGGAAAAGGAATTTCCGTCACCATTACCTTAAATGAATTACGGAACTGTTAACATTTGATGGATTAGTATTAAATTTTACGTGACTCCAGCTGTATAACCTAAGTAGAACTGTCTTAAAAGACTCCTTACACAAAATTGATAAAAATCTGAAGCCGGATTGTCAAGCCAGCGTGTTATCAACCTGATTACCGCGGCCGAAACTTTCAATATTTTCATAGATCAAATCAAAGACACGGTGCAATAATTGAATGGGAATGCATTAACAATTTTGGCCAGCCAACCTAAACGATTTCCCCTTTCATTCCCCTTCGATATCTCGCTTATCTTCCGCACACACTGGTACCTCACGATGCTATCTCCGTGGCCAGTTTACAGTTTCAGGCTTGAATGATCACAGTTTCTTACTCCTCGGTTGGAGATGATGCATGTTCCAGTGCTTCCACGGCCGGTCGAATACTATCGTACGCTCGTTGAGGCCGAGTTCTCGAGATACTGCGAGTGATGCTCGCAGTTACGGCCCGAGATACTGCGACTGTTTACGAGTGATGGCTCAGTCAAAGGTGAAATTCTCTTTCAGTGACTCATATCCCAAGCACAAAAATTGTCAGTCTAGTGTAGGCTTAAAACTCAATGAATTCTTTGGTACTTGGCATTTGAAGGACGCGTTAGAAGTTACTGAGATCGAATTCCTCCCCAATGATTTGAGAGGTGGAGTTCAACTGGATTAAACTAGGTGGAGTTCAACTAGATTCGCAAACCACATACGGCTCTTGCGTAGAATTAAGAAAATAAAACATCATAGTTCCATCAATAAAAGTATACATCGGCCAAAATATGCCATTTAGTAACATTCTGCTGATGGCAAATAACCCTTTACGCAACGGACATACTCTTGGAAAGTGCAAGTTCATTATCCACAATTTTAAAACAAAAGAGACAGATTTTTGTTTTATTTTTATTTTAATAAAGATATAATGAATATTACTTATTAAAGTACCTGTATCTTATTGTATCTATCACTATATCCAACTATATTTTTCTTTAGTTATTTTATCTATCTCTTGTTACCTACAGTACTGTAATAGTAATAATTACGTATTATTTTAAATTTCCATTGTTTGCACATATATGACTCGAATAAATTTCAAAACTCTATTGGAGACAGTTTTGGCTATTCAGTCTCAAAAGTCTACAGACCCCATGGTCTAACCTGACTAACTTCCAACTTTAATTCCAAGATGACCAAAACATGCTTGCCTTTGGCGGAATCCGAACACATGACTTTTAGTTTGCGCGTAGACGTGCGAAATTCACGCATATTCGATACATACTACATCTGATCGTAGAGTTAGTGTTGTCGCTAGAGTATGTGATAAGGAGAATGTTTGGTCTTGATCCGTGAAAAAAAAATCAAGATAAGAGGTAAAGAGGTGTTTTGGAAAAATCTGATGAAGATATAATATTATTATATTTGTAGGTGATTCTACCCAAAAATTTTATTGTTATCGTAAATAGTGCTTGGGAACAATGAATCTCTGATTCCACATTCCAAGTTTATCATTTTGTTTTCTAGCTTCCCTACCCCTTATATCGTCTTCAAGTTCCCAGTTTCCAAATTATTATTGCCCTCTAGGAAGACTCTGCTTTCCCCAATTACCCGCATCAAAGACATAAAAAAATTCCATTTCAGTCAGCTCACGTTTATGGAATAAGTGTATAGGAAATGCATACTTAGATTTATGTGCGATTTCTCGGTTATATTGCATTAAATTCCATGATTACATCGACATGGCGTCTTTAGTGAAGTAACTGTTTTCGTTTCGTTTTTGTTTTGGAGTGAGCGACCGGGTGAGTTCGGATTGCACAGTCGTGTGGGGACCGCCAGAGAGACGGTGTCGACGGTGTGCCTACGTAGAGATTTCCTGGTTCAATATATTATTCTCACCGGAACCCCTATCGTATAACTTATTTACCCTTCCTATAAATTGGGTTAAGTTACAACATTTGGCGACGAGGATGGCAGTTTTGCAGCGAGATTTGTAGAGATAGTGTTCATCGGGTGCTGTGCCGCGATCTGTAGCCACACCTCAACATGCCGAAGTTCTCTGCATTTGACCAACGAGTCGAGACCATCCAAGCTTATCTCGACCGCTTTGAGCACTTCTGTCTCACGGAAAAGGTTCAAGCGGACACGAAAGTTTCCTGGCTCCTGCGATTAGTTAGACCAGTGGTTTTTCAAATTCTCACGGATCTTTGTGCCCCATCCTCGCCAGGTTCAAAGTCGTTTAGCGAACTGTCTAAGTTGCTCATGAAACATTTTTCCTATACCCGGTACGTCTTCGAGGAACGTGCGAACTTTTCCGCGCGCAAGCAACGTCCCGGGGAATCTTATGCAGATTACGGCCTAGCGTTACGCCGACTGGCGTCTACATGTGAGTTCGGTACCTCTTTGTACAAGGCTCTGCAGTCGCAGTTTTTCCAACACATCTGGTCAGAAGGTGTCAAGGACATGATCCGGAACGACGATGGGAACTTCGAAGTGGCCGACAATAGAGCCTGCTGGCTCTGGCAGCACGTTACGAGAACCCTACGACGACGACTCCGGTGGTGACGGTAACAACCATAACCTGGCGGTCAACGCATTGCATCGACGTAAATACCAAGGGAAGAAGTGTCAACTTCCCAATGCTCCTAATCACTTCCCAAGGGTGTCGAACCGTGTTCACGGCGCGACGTGTGCTGGATGCAGTGGAACTCATTCAAGAAGTTTTTGTAAATTTAAACAAGCTGTTTGCTATAATTGTAAACTAAAAGGTCATATTGCTAAGGTATGTCGTAAGTCTAAATTTCAGTCTGGCGGCTCTGTTCATCACGTTGAGCAAACTACCTCTTCTGTTCCTGATGTGGGCGACCATCTCGATTTGTGCTCTGTCCTTGGCGCTAGAAAAGTGAGGCGCTCCCAAATTGAGGTGGAGGTAAATGGAATTCCAATTACTATGGAGGTGGATTCTGCTGCCATAGCTACTGTGATCGGAGAACCTCTCTATCAATCTGTTTTCTCACATTTACCTTTGGTGAGTACTCCTCCGTTGCATAGTAGTTCAGGTCATAGGATGGAACTATTGGGGGAAACACCTGTGAACATAACATATAAGGGTCAAAGTGTTCAAGTGCCATTAGTAGTAGTCAAAGGGTCATTCCCATCGCTTTTTGGTTTGGATGCTATTAGCTCAATTAAGTTGGATTGGGACAATATTTTCCTGTACCTGATGTGCGAGTAGTACAAGGTAATATTGTGGATTATCTTAAGCAGAAATATCCTGTCTTCAAGCCAGTGCCAGGTGAAATTAAGAGCATTGAAGTTAATGTTGTTTTAAAAGATGGATCTGTTCCTGTCTGCTATGGCCCTCGCCCTATAGCTCTTCCTTTTAGGGAAGCAGCTAAGAAAATTCTGGATGAAATGGAAGCTAAGGGCTGTATTCAGAAATCATCCTGTAAGGTTTGGGGTACTCCTATAGTGGTTGTTCCAAAACCGGGTAATAAAGTGCACATCTGCGGAGATTACAATATCACTGTGAACCCTCTGCTCAACCTGGAACACTATCCCTTACCTGTCATTGATGATCTTTTTCTTGTTCAAGGATCAGTTTTTTGTGTCCTGGATCTCAACTCGGCCTACTTACAGTTGAAGCTGGGATCTGCATCTCAAGAGATCCTCACATGGACCACTCCCTATGGTCCATATAAATGTTTACGTATGCCTTATGGGTTGGCTTCAGCTCCAGAAATTTTTCAAGGGACAATCTCTCAGATTCTAGCAGGTATTACTTGTTTTATTTATTTGGATGACATTCTGGTGTCAGGATCCTCAGTGGAGGAATATCTTCAGAGGTTGGAATTAATTCTTGAACGCTTCCAATTGTATAATGTTATGGTGCAATTAAGTAAGTGCCAGTTCTTGCAACCGAGAGTCAATTTTTTGGGTCATACCTTGGATGCTGAAGGTCTACATCCTAGTAAAGAGAGGGTCAAGGCTCTTCGAGAAGCCAGAGAACCTACCTACTTCTCAATCGGAACTCCATTCTTTCATAGGTTTAGTCACTTTTTATGCTAAGTTTATCAAGGATATGGCTACTCTCTCCATCCTCTATATAATTTAATTCATAAAGATTTTATTTGGAAAGGGGGACCTATGGAAAAAAAGGCCTTCCAGGCTTGTATCAAGGAACTTACGGGCGATACTGTTCTCATTCCTTATTCTTCTAATCTTCCTCTCAGAATGACTACTGATGCTTCACAGGTTGGGGCTTCAGCAGTTCATTCTTTCTCATGTATTCCCAGATAACTCAGAACGCCCTATTTGTTTTGCCTCAAAAACTTTTTCCTGTGCTGAAAAAATTACCCTCAGCATGAGAGGGAGGCAGCTTCAATTGTCTTCAGTCTTGAGAAGTTTAGTAAATATCTCCTGGGTCGTCCTTTCGAGCTCTGTACTGACAATGCTGCCTTGGTGTCTATATTTGGGTCCAAAGCCAAAATTAGACCTCTCACTGCTCTGTCTCCAACGTTGGGCTATTTTGTCTGCTTTTCAATACAAAATTGTTTTCCATAAATTTGATCAAATACCTCATGCTGATTATTTTAGTATGAATCCTCTACCGGATGACACTGAAATTGAGGATATAGACAATAGAATTTCCATTGTGGCCTTGGGACTCTTGACTGCTAAACAGGTATCCACAGAAACTCAAAAAGACCCCGTTTTGAGCAGAGTTCTGACTTATGTGCTTAATGGGTGGCCGGATGATGTGATAGATGAAAGGTTACGTCCATACAACAGGAGGCATCTGGAACTGTGTGCTGTGGATGTCCCGAGTTGTAATTTCCAAGTCATTGCAAGTACTGGGCATGCTACATGAACTTCATCCTGGCGCTAGCTGAATGAAAAATCTGGCCCGTGGATGTGTGTGGTGGCCAAAGTTAGATGAAGAATTAGAGGCTCTAGTGGCCAGATGTGGGATTTGTCAATCTTTACAGTCTGTGGTTCCTCATGGTCATGGCCCACCCGTAGGTGGCAGCGAATCTATGTTGATTTTGCTGAGTTTGAAGGTGTGACATTACTCATTACTGTGGATGGTCACTCCAAATGGCCGGAAGCTAGAATTATGCATGATGGTACCACAGCTGAAAGAACTAGTTATGCTCTACGTTCTATGTTTGCCGCTTGGGGTTTACCAGAGGAATTAATTTCAGATAATGGTCCACCTTTCTCTTCCTCTTCCTTTGAAAAATTCTTAGTTGACAATGGGATCACTCATTCCTTATATCCCGTCCATCACCCTCAATAAAATGGATTAGCTGAAAATATGGTCAGAATTACAAAATAAGCTCTACTTAAGCAGTTAGTGGATAAATATACTTCCAACCATTCTCTTCGACATAACATTGATGCTTTTTTATTTGCCTATCGAAATACACCTCATTCTATCACTAAACTCACTCCAGCTGAATTGTTCTTAGGTCGAAGACCTCGGACTAGACTTTCTTTGTTAAACCCGTCTGTGTGAAAGCAATGAATGAAAGCAGTTCAAACCTATCCAAATTCTAAGGCTATTCACGCTTGTGACCCTGGTGATTTAGTTTGGGTGAGGTCTATAACACATCACAAACTGAAGGCTGTTCCTGGTATAATTGTACAATGAATGTCAACAGTCTCTTATTTGGTGCAGGTGAAAGATCGTACTAAACAAATTTCCTCTTCTCACTTGCATGTGAATGCTATACCTGTATCTTCTGTTCAAGAACATGTTGATTATGACAGTCCTGAGGTGGCGACTTCCAATCCTGCTTGTATTGCCACTCATGTGAGTGACACTACCTCTGTTAACAATTCTTTAACAGCTATACAACCCGATGTAAGTTCTCCTGAGGTAAGAGGTACACGTCATGTTATCAGTAATGCACCTCAAGTGCCCCCAAAAAAAACACCTATTAAAAATGTATCTTTGCAGGGAACCCTTTCTAAAGATGTTAATTCACCTACCTATCTAGTTCCTACTCATGTGCCTAGAGCAGGATGATGGGTTAAGCCTCGCCGTCTACCTGATTATAAATATAATTGATTGTAGTAAATTAATTGTGATTAAAAGAGTTACTAAGATATTTATAATCCATGTAAAATAAGGTATTTATAATCCTGTGTAAAACAAATCTTGTATTTAGTGGTTGTGTCCTCTGTATGGTACCTATGTTCTTGTTCTTCATTGTTGGGAAAATAGTATGTTCCTAATCTTTGGTGTTCTGTTTAAGGGAGGGAGAGTGTAGTAAAGTGACTGTTTTCGTTTCGTTTTTGTTTGGAATGTGCGACCGGGCAAGTGAGTTCAGGTTGCACAGTCTGTGGGGACAGTCAGAGAGAGAGTGTGCCTATGTAGAGATTTCCTGGTTCAATATATTATTCTCACTGGAACCCCTATCATATAACTTATTTACCCTTCCTATAAATTGGGTTAAGTTACAACAGCGTCCACCATACGGAAAATTAATTCGGCCTTACTATTTAGTGTGTTGCAAAGAATACTGCATATACTTTCATGCCTTCATTATGATTATTCTCTTTTGTCTTTCAGCCTTATCGAAAAATGTCGAGAGTCCGCCAACTCGGAAGGCTGCTGTTTTCTTTTTATTCAGCTTCAGAGAGTAATATCACGACCTCAATGGGCATCAGTGTCATCAAGGGAGATGGGAGGTCAACAAGGTAGTGGACAAGCCTTCCCATGGACGTCCTCTATTGTCGTCTGGTCCGATAAGTGAAACTGATTTTTATTTATTGTCATTTTTGTCTTTTTGGGCAACAAGATGTCATGACGTATTATTCCAACATAAGATTTTCATTCTCTGTAGAAACCAGTGAGAGCAATATGCAAGGAGTATGGTTTGTTCGTAGACGTGCAAAATTCATGCATTTTCGATGCATACTACATCTGAAAGTAGCATTAGTATTGTCACTAGAGTATGTGGTAAAGAGGTATTTGGTCATGATCCGTGAAAAAAATCAAGAGGTGTTTTGGAAAAATCTGATGAAGGTAGAAGATGAAAGGAGAGCAATATCCAAGCAGTTTACTCGGAACCGAAACCATAATTTTGTACACAAAATCGTGAGATGAAACGAAAAATGAATTTTAGTGGAAAAATTAATATTCTAACCCAAGCCATTCACTCATAAATCAAAAATTAAAATAAGCAAAAGGTGACGCCCTTCGAAGAAGCTGCTTTGAGATCATTGATGTCATTTACCTCCCGTCCTTGACTGCTTTTAGGGGAGAGGAAGGGAGTGGAGGAGGGTTCTCGGAAGGTCTGCTCGCACAGAACCTGTCGCAATCGCTCCCATTGACAGTCAGCGGTGTCCCCCCATTGCGATAAGGCGAAGTAGCTTCGCAGGCTCAGCTGTGATTGGACGAAGTGGATGACGTAAGAGGTCTATGCACGCCAGAAAAATAGAGGTTAAGATTTTCTGGCTAGCACACAACCTGTATTATATTGACGTAAGCAAGTGAGACATTCGGATCTGAGGTTTCCGTGGGTTCATCATCGATGAAGAGAGCTTCGGGATGTTCCTCCGCATTGGCTTGTCTCTGGACGACAACAGTTTCTCCAGTCACCCTGATGGCATCTTCAGGTCAGAAGTGTGGATGTCTTGAATCCGTCCATGTTATATAGTGGCCTGCAGGCCCTAGGTTGGCTCTGATTGTCTGAGAGGACCTCGGTGTCCCCTGACTAGAAAACTGTCTTCCAGATTTGGCCGAGAATGTATCCATCCCCTGAAGAAATACAATCGAGAGGATGGATGCATACTTGGCCACACCTGGAAGGGAATATTCCAGTCGGGAGACACCGCGGCCCTCTCAGACAATTAGAGCCAACCTAGGGCTCCCGGACCACTATATAGCATGGACGGATTCAATGCATCCACACTTCTCACCTGAAGACACCATCAGGGTGGCTGGATGAACTGTTGTCGCCCAAAGGTAAGACAACGCAGAGGAGCACCGGGAAATACTCTTCAAGTGAGACATTTGATGGAGTAGAACTTTTTTTCACCAGCCAAAATCCTCTATATTTATTTTTTATTCACGTTAAGGTCCTTAAGATAAAATGACACTGATGTAAATTGAAGATATATTTAAGGCAAAAATTGAAGCAGAAGAGTGATTTATAACTATAGGATGGGCCTACGATGAAGCTGGGTATAACATTAAATAAATGGTAAAGCAAGTAAAAGTAAGGCAGGGGTGTTAACTGGTGGTTAAAACTGGATATTATGTGATATTGGTTCCATAAAAACTGATGCAAGTGCATGGGATAGAAATACTAAGTGGTTGTGTGCTGTGGGAGAAGGACTTTGAAATGGAAAATCCTGAGGGGGAAGTAAATGTGAATGAAGGACCTAATGAAATATGCCCAGGCTCCAGAAGGCCATGAAAGATGAGGTATGTGTTAGGGGGGATGTTTAAAGGGGAACTTGGGAAGGTTATGCAAGATTGTAGGAGATATGAAACACTTAAAAAGAAGAGAATGTGTAGTGAGTCAGAAAATATTCGTGTCCTAATATATTTCATTGCTGGTAGTGCACTACCATTCAGGATAGGTTTTCATAGGCAATTCCCACTCTCTTGTGCCAGTTCCTTTCCTTGCATAAGTTCATCTCAGTTAAAGGTAGTTGTTTCAGGCTTGATTTGGTGGAATATCATAGGGAAAGAAAAACCGGTCAAAAAAGAAAATGTCTTTATTCTTGTGGAAAATTGCCAGTATTTTTTCTTTCGTTCATCTCAGTTAGTGAATACCTACTCCCTCATTATTACCATTCAGCAATACTTGGTTTGGTATGGTGCT
The DNA here is from genome assembly GCA_933228895.1 of Platycnemis pennipes. Lineage (NCBI taxonomy): Eukaryota > Metazoa > Arthropoda > Insecta > Odonata > Platycnemididae > Platycnemis > Platycnemis pennipes. The sequence goes on along the minus strand of OW121848.1, from coordinate 116,742,368 downwards.
GCTCACTACAAGATATCGACCAGTCTCTTCACATTTACATAAATATTTTCTTTTACATCATTCACAACTTGCTCCATATATTACACACAAGGCCTTCCCTTGCTATTCTTCCTGTTAACTTTCCCATCGAATATTGTCTTCATGCCATCATTTCTCAAGATTTGGCCGATTTAGTTGTTCCGTCTTCTTTTTATGATCTTCAGTCTTTTCTCCCACTCTTCTTAGGACTTTTTAGTCACTCATTTGATCCATTTTATCTTCACTATTCTTCTGTAGCACCACATTTCAAATGCTTCCAGCCTTCTCGGCTGATTTTATGCCCATTTTTTTCACCCATAAATAAACATGCTCCATTGTATGTTCTGATGAACTGTTTCCTTACTTCTACCCTTGAATTTCTAACTGTAATTTGATTCTCCATTAGTATGCATCCTCTTCGCCTAGGATATATTCTACAGGCTATTTCCTTCTTGCTTTGTCCATCGCTGGTTACTCTGCTTTCCAGGCAGCAATGCTCGCTCACCTCTTCTATTTATTGCCTTCTGAGTTTAACATTGGTATCTGCCTTCTAGTGCTTTACCTTAGTTATTTTACTGATCTTCGGGTGGCAGTAGGCCAAATCTCCATGTTCACTAGGGTCTTCCATAAATCTCTTTGTCTATTCCACGACCGCTATGACATCGGCGGAATGCAGTATGCTAATTTTTTCCAATGCTATTTAATTCTGTATTCTTATTTTTGATTCTACATGATATATGTAACGGCTTCCTCGGTGTAAGCATCAAAACTTTCGGTAGGCAATGCACAGCCTTGACTCACTCCTTTCTTTACTCACGTGTATTTAATGCTGGACCCAAATTTTTTCACAGCCATCTTCTCTTTATGCAAACTGTTAATTCTGTTCTTTACTCATTTATGCCACGATTTTCCTTTGGAATTCCTGTATTGAATTCCCATCCATGTTGTCAAATGCTTTCTCTATATCCTCAAATAAAACGATAGTCGAATTGTTCTTCTACATTATATTCTCTATGAGTCAGGGATGGATAGTTGCACCTCCCTCTCCACCCCTAAGACTTTGGAGAACTGTACTTGTTAGAGCTTGTCTTTTGATTGGAGGGGTGGGGATGAGAAGGAGGACAACACTGGTGACCGCTCCCCTCCAAACTTGACGTCTGGGTCCACCCCTGCTACGGGTGGACTAGGGACCCAAGGAATTTCTCTTGGACTCTTGCTTGTCCTGAGTCCAGAATGATCTTGATCCAATTAATCATCAGCTTTTTATCTGCTCTTCTCCGGAGATCCATGAGACCTTTGAGGCGTATGTGGTCAGGCTCCTGGCACCAATGCTTTCACATCTCTTTCCCCTCTTCTCTTTCGGTATGGAAGTAAACACGTTTCTTGGGAGTCATTTATTATCTCTTCAGTTGCATAAAATTGGTACATTTGGGTTAGTATGTTATATCCTGCATTTTAATTTAGCTCAGTAAAAACATCACTGAATGCAGGAGCCTCGTATTTTTTGGCAATCCCATGCTACTGCTTCAAACTCTGATCCCATAGTCAATTGTACATTTGAACCCACTACTTTTTGACTTTTTTTTTCTTCTAATTTTTTTCTCTGTGAAATTGCATTGTTGTGCATTAAATAAATGTAAAAAATATTTTTCCAAATTCCTAAAGCAAATCTGAAAATCTGTTATCTTCTGAAACAATTATTTTTTATGCTCATAACCTTCCCATTCTACAGCTTGAGACTTTCTTGATCTCTTTGGAGTTAAGTTTCTCCATGTCCTTAATATTTTTCAGCTTATACTGTACTTCCCTATATCTATCATTAAGTTCCTATAGTACATATTTCATGGCTATTATATATTACTTCCTCTCTTAGTGGCTAATGTAGAGGTTATGGAGAGAGGATGGACGAGGCATTTGAGATGTGCTTGTGGACAGCAAAGAAAATAATATTAATGGAGCAGGAGGCAAATTAGGAGATGCTAAGAATGGTAGAGTGAGGGAGAAAGTTGAAGGAAGAAATTAGGAGGGAGAGTAAATGAATAGAACAGATGGTAGGGAGCAATCTATTTTTTAGTATGTATTGGAGGAGAGACTGGGTGAGTGAGCCAGAGGATTATTGAGAATAGGCTTTGTGAGTAGGATGAGGAGAGAATAAAGGGGGGTTAAGGAACTAAAGAAGAACAGTGCAGAAATACATGGAGTATTCTGCTGCAGGAAAATATTTAGGAGAGTCTAGGTTCACCCAAAACCAGCAGAACGAGCATAGTTTGGTGGCATATCCCTCAACTCACTGTATGTTTCTTGTTTCCATACCTTCTTGCACTGTTTCTTGAACCAAGTTCCATGTGCCTTATTAATTTCTTGTATATGCATTGTACCTAGTAGTAGACATGGGTTTGGTGTACTTCAACTGCTAAGTTTATATCACACCATCTAATCTTAAGTTGATGAATCTAAGATAATCACAACATCCATGTCACACGAGATTTGGGTCCAAGATCTTTGGATTACCAGTTTTCTGATTAATTCTCTTAATCTCTCTTTCAAGTTATTCTAGGTCTTACTCAGTTCTTACCTGATCCCCAGCTAGCATATTTTGTCCTTAACCAGTTTTATCGGCAAGCAGTACATATTTCCTACTCCATATCTCTATCTATTTATGGCTTCCATCTTCATTTTTTCTATCGAAAGTCTCTCTATCCAACTCTTGACATTCTTCCATACCTTCCGTACCATGTAGATGTTAAGGGCCCACTGACTTTCAATACTTCCTCTGTCCTTTTTCTCCATGTCTTTCAAATTTCCTGCCACGATTTCCATTCTATGTACGTACTTCTTCATCTTCATACATACAGTTATTCCTCCATCCCTCTTCGAGTCAACATCCAAAAATCCTTTAAATTCTCTCTCTCTCTTATCTACTACTCCTCTCTCACACACGAGACTTTGTAAGCATACTGTGCTACACAAGATGTATTTACAGTATTTTTTCATATGTATGCACCTAAAAGTGTCTATAATTAATGCTCTTATTTTGGAAAATACTTCTTTTACCGAAGCATTTCTTTATTTAATATCCCCTTTCTAAACTCTTTGACATCCTAAATGCTACACAGATGTGTCAAAACACTCAATCAGTTGTAAATAATGTCCCCACAATAAATATATTTTGCAATGCTTATTACTTCTAGATAACTTTATTGGCATGTTTTATTTTATTCTTCCCACACTTATCATATTGATCCCGTATTAATGTGAACAATTTATGTAAAGTCTTGGCTGTCTGGTCAATACTCTGACCGGCAAATCACTCACTTTCCATAAACTTATCCCTCATGTCCAGCTTCTCCCATGTCTTCCTCGCTATTTTTACACAAGTTTCTGGCAATAAGGGGAAGCATAGCCTTCCTCCCTTCACTCCCCTGCATGCTTTTTCTGATTCTTCATTCACTACCGTTACTCATGCCCTCTAAGCATTGCATAAGTTTTCATTGTGAAGCCTTTCTCATGTCACTTTATATTCCAACACACATGTATTTTCTTAGACATGACGCCAAACTATCCTACCAAAAGTATTCTCTAAATAAATGAATTCTGATTTCATTCTCTATGTATTTATATTAGTATTCTCATCACAGCTAAGTATTGCATCAAGTGAGATCTCCCTTTTTCTGGACACAAAATAATTTCTCCATTCCTATGAAAAGCTCAATTTTTTAATCCAAATCATTGCATTTTCTGCTTATGAAATTAAGCTCATTGCTATATCTTGTTCAGATAGTTTTTCTTTACTATCCTTTTAATGGCTGTGTTTTCATTTTACTATCAACTTTTAAAGAGCTAATTGTAAAATGAAAACAAAACTCAAAAAGAAAATTGTTTGTAATATAATCCAGCCTGTTTCATTACTTTTAAATTCCCTTCATGCCTTTCTATTACATGTGCATTAAACAGGGACCTTCTAGCGAAAAAAGAAACTACTTAGTTAATTCCACGGTTTATTTTGGAAGACTCAACCGGTTTCAACCTTTGCAGGTCATCATCAGGAGTGATGATGACCTGCAAAGGTTGAAACCGGTTGAGTCTTCCAAAATAAACCGTGGAATTAACTAAGTAGTTTCTTTTTTCGCTATGTCTAAATTCCACAAAGTCAACTTGCCGACCATCGATTATAATAGGGACCTTCTATTCCAATTCACATATTTCATCTATAAATTAAGTTAAATGCCCTCATCTCTTTTCCATGAAGTTACTCTACATATCCTTCTGGCACATACTGTATTTTGGTCTGGTAAATAACTTTCCTCACTTGTGTCAACTAGCTATTCTAGTTTCATTACCTCACAATGAGTCTTCTTTTCTTTTTCCTGTCCTCTTTATTATCATACTTATCACCACTTTGTTCCTACCCCATTACTTGATCGCTTATATTTGTAATAACTTTAGATGTGTCACAAGATGAAGCTCAAGTTATTTGCTACAATTCCATTTCAATAAGCCTCTGGCATTTGATGAAGTTCTCAATTTAAAAAGATTCAAGATTTTTTAGAGCCAATTATAATTATCCCCAGGCCCTGGGCTGATTGGATGAATACAAATATAAAGGTGGATGCATTGCAGGGACAGTGTAAAAGATACAGGATTAAGATAAATCAGAAGAAAATAAAAGTAATGTGATCTTCAAGAACAAAAATGCCAGTTTAACTATAAAGGTAGGAGGTCAGAAGCTAGAGCATGTGGAGCAATTTTGCTATCATTACATGTTGTGTGTATTTAGCTATAATGTTTTCTGTTGGAGGAAAAAGGGTATAGCAGGGTTGAAGTGAGAAGGAGAATCGCATTATCAAAAGAAGATTTTACTCATAGGTGTGAACTAATGACAGGGGAGTTGAGTAAAGAAGTAAAGAAAAGACTAGTGAAAATTCAAAATTGGACATGGCACTGTATGGTGCGGAAAAGAGATGAATACAGACTTAGGACTTTTGAGATGTGGGTGTGGAGAAGGATGAAGAAAATAAAGTGGGTCAAATGGAGGATGAATGATGAAGTGCTAGAATTGGTAGGAGAGGAATGAAATTTGATAGAGGGAATTAGAAGTTCATTAAGGGCTGTGGTGTTTCAAAGGATGTGATTGAGGGAAGAATGTTGGATAAGTGGGGAAGAGTGGAGAACAGGTAGCATGGATAGAATGATGAGAGGGAGGGGGTATGAGGGGCTGAAGAGAATCATTATGTGAAATATAGGGGTGTAGTAAGGTTTAATGTTCATTTATAGTCTGTCCAAACAGGTAAGGCAGGTAAGAGATTAAGGCACCGCTCGAGAGCCCAACAATAGCCGCTTACCTGCCGTCCGCCAAACAATAGCCGGGGTCCGGTCGACTGTGTGTGCTACAATGAGTCACGAATCGCACTCCACTCTGAAAAATTATCACATCAAAGTAAGCGTAATTTGTAATTTTTTTATTACAGTTTTGATTTCTACGTGTGATTTCATGAAAAAAGTCTAAACATGACGGAGTTATGTCAATTAGTTATGTAACACTTATTGTTAGTCGTTGCAAAAAATTGTATTTTGTTTCAAATACAATACAAAAATATTTATTTTATGACAATAAATTGTTTTTATTCGTTTAGATTTCGTTTTAGTAAAAAGCAGTAAAAAAGTTAATAAAAAGTAAATAAGTTAAAAGTTAAATAAGTTAAAAAATGTTAAAAAAATCAAAATACAATTTTTTGCAACCACTAAGTGTTACATTACTAATTGACATAACTCCATCAAGATTAGACTTTTTTCATGAAATCACATGTAGAAATCAAAACTGTAATAAAAAATTACGAATTACGCTTACTTTTATGTGATAATATTTCAGAGTGGAGTGCGATTCGTGACTCATTATAGCGCACGCGGTCCAACGGACCCCGATTATTGTTTGGCGGATGGCAGGTAAGCGGCTATTGTTGGGATCTCGTGCGGTGCCTTAATCTCCCAGACAGCACAGATTTGGTATTATTACCGTTTTACAATTGTATTACAATCATATTACAAAAGAGGGCTATTTGTATTACAATTGTATTACAGTTGTAATACAGTGTCAAATGTCCTCTAATACCATTGTATTACAGTTGTATTACAGAGGCAAAATACAAGGGATTTACAAATTGTATTACGTTTGTAACTTAGATCCAATTTACAATCATTTTACAAATTGTATAATGGTTGTATACGTTGTATATTATTGACAAAATACAATCGTTTTATGAATTGTATTATTGTTGTAATTTAGATCTCAATTACAATTGTTTTACAAAAACAATATTTCGTATTACCCCTGTAATTGTGTAGGAAATACGGGACTTTCAAGTAAAAATAAAAGTAATTGCTCTATAACATTAAATTTCTTTTATTCAAAAGAGAACTGTGGTCAAACATAGTTATGTTACGTACAACAAAACTGGTATCTCCTAAATGCCTCTCGCTATCGTGAACTTCCACCAAATGATTAACATACATAGCAACCGTATACAAAACTATCTATATTCAAAAATATCTACGATATTCTCAACGAAATAATTTCATTAACGAGCTCACTGGTAAATGTACAAGTGTTACACATAACATCTATCTTTATAACTCAGGCATTTTTTAAAGATACGTGAATTCAGTTATCCCATGGAGGAATGAAGGTGTGAAAACTATGTGGAACGCTCATGCACATTTACCAGATTCGCAGTTCAAGGGTGAACAATTCGTAGGTCTGGTCACACATTGCATAAACTGTTCAAGTTCATGTACTAAAGCATGCCTCATCCGCCCCATTAAAATATCATCGTGAAACCATACATAACAACTTCTATGAATGAATGGGTGCTCGTCAATGCAATAGAACCAGTTATAATTTCGTCCATCCACACAAACATGGAATCACACGGGTTCATGCATCATGTAACCACGCCCTATAAACCATGGTTGAACTTGTTGCTAAATATAGTTAGTTACATGAAGCGTATACACTCCACGTAAATCGAGGCTATTAAATTATTACGCACAGAGGCATTAAGGAAAAATACATAATACTCTTACCAAGATCTAAAAAGTAACAATTATGTTCAAAAGCATTTACACTTGCCATTATGTCTCTCAAACAGTATAACTCATTTAGGACTTAACACACGCACACGATTAAAAGCTTACTAATGTTGCTGTGGGTCGGCGGATTCATAATAAACAAACTTAAATTAGCGATACTAGCGGTGTCCTGCGCTAAAGAAACACACCAAGCTTTTGAATGCGCGCGAACAATACTTTTGTACTATTTTCATTATTACAAATGTAATACATTGGCTTTACGAATTGTATATTCTTGGTATTTTAATGCTGTTTTACAATCATATTACCATTGGCCAGATAGATATCTTCGTATGCGCGCACACATGACGTTTGTATTATTTTTCGTGTTACAATTATAATACAATGGTTATACAAATTTGTATATTCTTGGTATTTTAATGCTGTTTTACAATCATTTTACCATTGGCCACATAGGCACCTTCGTATGCGCGCACATATGACGTTTGTATTATTTTTCGTGTTACAATTGTAATACAATGGTTATACAAATTTGTATATTCCTTGTATTTTTGATGCTGTAATACAATAGTATTACGATTGCTTTGTATGAAATGTCCTGTAATACAATTGTATTACAAATTTTTTTACGAAAACTATACAATTTGTAACTGTACAAGCGAATTACAATTTGTATACCAGTGGCTGTGCTGTCTGGGAGCTCTTACCCACCTTCCCTGTTTGGACAGACTATAGACCTACCTTCAATGGTAGAAAACTAATAATTACATTAATTCTCCCCAAGGCATTCTATTCTCATATTTGAATGGTGCAGCTTTGTGAAAGATGATTTTGTTCTTTTCCGTTGCAAGCTTGATTTCATTGAGCGTAAATATATTAAATAGCACTAAAGGCTTCGGTTGCATTTAGAGAAAAATGTATCATTAACCCAATCTTTGCTCAAATAACGTGGATTTGGAAAAGGCCTTTGACAATTTCGAATGGAACAAGATGTTCAAGCATAATGGAAGCAATTGGAATAGACTACAAGGATAGAAGAATAATCTATAGCCTCTACAAGAACCAGGTCACCACAATACGAGTGAAAGATGGAAGGAAGATAGAAGCCAAAATAAATGAGTCAGACAAGGATGCAACCTTTCCCCAGCGTTATTCAACATATACCTGGAAGAAGCAATAAGAGACGATGAGGAAATTGGTATCAAGGGGTTCGAGGTGAATGAGGAAGAAATAAGCATACTCCAGTTTGCTGATGACATCGCAGTTGACGCAGAAAGTCGAGAGGACCTGCAAGCATCCCTGACCACAATGGACCCAGTACTTCAAGAATATAACATGAGCATCAACAAGAAGAAAACTACAATCCTAGTGTACGGAAGGGAGAAACTTGGGGCAAATATCACCATTCGATGAGTGAAATTGTAACAAGTAGAGAACTTCACCTACCTCGGCAGCACTATAACTTGGGATGGAAGAAGCATGATGGGCATCAAGCAAAGAATAGCACAAGCTAAGGAGGTGTTTATGAAGAAGAGACAACTACTGTGCTCAAACCTACGGTTGCAAACAAGGAAGCAGTTCATCAAAACATTCGTATGTAGCGTGGCACTCCATGGATCAGAGACATGGAAAATCGGGAAAGCATACCAACGAAGAATTGAAGCCTTCGAAACATGGTACTGGAGGAGAATTTTGAAGATTAAATGGACAGATAAAGTGAGGAAAAAAGAGGTGTACAGAAGAACAGATGAAGGAAGGACAATATGGAAAACCCTACAGCAAATAGAACGAGATAAGATTGGACATACCTTGAGGCACAATGAATTAGTTACAAATATAATAGAAGAGAAGATTGAAGGGAAGGTCCTGCAAGGAAGACCAAGAGAGAAATATATAGGACAAATAAAGAAGGACATGAAAGAGAAAGCATAACAGGGTGTGAGGAAATTAACACTAAATATGGCAGAATGGTGGGCTGCAGTAAACCAATCCTAAGATTGAAATACTGATGATGAATGAGATACGTGAAATGTTGTCCATAAATAACACTCTTCTTAATATACATTCAACATTACCTTCTAAGATGATTCATAATTGGACCACTAAATCTAAGCATAAAATATTCCTTTTTTGAATTATACTAATTGATTTCTCATTCAATTTCCTTAAGATCTTGGCTGTATCCTGAATGACATATTTCCATTTCCAGCCATATCTTTTTATCTGCTGTTAATACATCAATGAACATATCGGGTCATTCCATGTCAAATCAACCAGTGAATTTACCTCACCCTTTGCGATTTTGATGAAAATTGGTTAAGTTGTTGGTCCTACAGAGAAACTAAATAATGCCAATTATTACACCACCCCTGGGCCAAATACTTTGTTAGAAAATTGGGTCTAAATATTGCCCAAAAATAAAATTTTAGGTCTGCAGTGCACTTTTTGAATTGTCGTAACTCTGATACAAACACACTTAGAGAGTTGTGTGAGGTGTCATTTTAAAGCTCTTAATATTGCCTTTCATTTGATGTCACATGCCGAGTTAAAAATAATTATAGTTCAAAGGTCAAGGTCAACATAGTTTGACCTTGAATTATAAAAATGGGATGCTCTGCAGCACCTTTTGTGTTGCAGGGCATCAGGAATTTGACTCCCGACTCTGCAGACCCCCAATCCTCCACATTTGAGGGAGTGCAGCCCTCAGATCAAAATGCTGTACTCAGTATGATTCAATAAAAATTTTTATGGGCCTTGCCCAAATTTCATTTATCGAAGTTTCAACGTTGAACAGAGACTAATTTCTTTTGCGTAGGACTTATAATAATTTTTACCTCCTTTTTTTGCTCAAAAATTGGCCAAAAAGTGCCTAAAATTGGCTCCGATGAGCCATTTTTCTCATTTTTGCTATTATTTCTCAATATCTATGCCCGGTAAAGACACTTGTGAGATATTTACCTTTGGCTTTGTATTTCAACATAGCTTATATTTATGTGATTAGTTTTTTTGTTATTATTAAAACATCTTTTTTTCATTAAGTCAAACAAAGTACTTTTCTACTCTTACCTGGATGGCCATTTTGTGATACCCCTTTAAATCTGGAAGTAATTTTCAAATGGGAGACCTTTCATTGTGATAATGATAACTTTTGTTCTACATACTTATAATGTATATAATTTGAAAGTGTAATAAGAGCATCGTATTTTCACAGAAACTGCTGTTGAAAATTTTTCTTTTTCCCTCTTCATTACAGGTGAATGCCAATCAGCTGTTCTTCACCCATGCCGAATGTAAGAGGTGCCAGGTACCAGCTTCTAATTGGGCACAGGTCAAGTCATAGTCAACAGGCGAGGGTATCCTAGTGGTAGTGAGTAACTTAGTGTGTTTAACGTGACACCATCACTAGAAAGGCCTGGGATCAGATGCCATCTCACAGAGGAACCTGCCTCACTGAGGAGCAGACACTGCGAGTACGGTACATGGACTTCCTTTCGTTAAACTCCTACCATTGGAACTAAAACTACATATGGGTGACCCTACCAGGAGTAGTAGTCATTGCTCCCACAATAGTAGGGCCAAGGGAGGATGCAAAAAACTATTCTACCAAAGGCGTGAGAAGGACCTTTCATAATATGCTTGAATAATGGTAACTGGTAGCCCAGGAACATGGCAGAGGAGTCACTGACTCATGATCACATACTTATTGTTACTAAACTGGTAGCATTGTCTGCAAATCTCATTGTGCCACTCAGGAGGTGACTAAAAATTTATCAGTTAGTAACCTGGGTCAACGATTATTTTCTTTTAACTTTGTGCACAAATGTCTTAATCTTATTGTCCAACTTTTCTTCTGCTGGAAAGATAATTTCGTATGCATTGACTGCTCAAAAAACGATTTTATTCAGACAAGAGCTCCATTTAAGTACACCATCAGTGACAACCAATTGTTGCAGTCAAAAAAGACAAAAGAAAAGCACACTCCATTGTGTATTGAATGATGACTACAAAGAAAAATACAATTCCAACACTCCTCCTTCATCATACAATACATGAATCTCAGATCAATACACAAACAAAATATACATACCTTTCATAAATCAAGCTATGCCCATATTTATTACACAGAATTTATGCTTTGGGCTAGCTAACCCTTTAGTAAATACATCTGCAATCATCTCCTCATTTGGGACATATTATAATACAATATCATTATTCTGAATAGCATTTCAAACAAAATGATATCGAATGTCAATATGTTTACGTCTTTTATGAAACACTGGATTTGAGGCAAGCTTTTGTGCACTTTGACTGTCATGACATAAAACAATAGGTCCTGGATGATCACTTAATGCAGTTAATAAACCTTTTAAACGAATTGCTTCCTTAAGTCTCTGAAATAGCAACATACTCTGCTTCAGTGCTAGATAGTGCAATATTTCTTTGCTTTCTTGCTTCCGAAGAAATTACCGCACCACCCAGTTTGAATGCATAGCCAGAATATGATTTTCTATCAGTTAAATCATTTCCCCAATCAGCATCCACAAAACCAATTATCTTTTCCCCCGTTTGCTTATACAGTAAGCCCAAGTCAACAGTACCCTTCAAATATCTTCACACACATTTTAGAGCTTGCCAGTGCTCATTGGAATGACACACATTAAATTGACTTAAGTGACTAATTTCATAGGCAATATCAGGTCTTGTCCAAACTGCTAAATACATTAATGATCCTATCACATGCTGATAAGGGACATCAAATCTTTGATCATTAACATCATTTTCATAATTAAATTTTTTACTACAACACATTGGCGTAGAAACAGGTTTAGCATTTAACATTCCAAATTTATTCAAAAGTTTTTCAATACTTATATTGTTTTTGATCAATCTTAATTTTCTTCTTTGACCTGTCTCTCTGGATATTCATGCCAAGAAAATGTTTTACTTCACCCAGATCCTTAATCTTAAATCTTTTCATTAGGTCCTCCTTAACCCTTATCCTTTCACAATGATCATTTGAGATTAGCAAAAAATCATTAACATACAGAGCAATAATTACAATTCCACTATTTGTAAATTTAAAATAAACAATTTTCATGATCTGATTACTTGAATTCTAAATGTAACAACACTTCATGCACCTTTTCATTCCATACATGTGCAGATTGTTTAAGACCATACACTGCTCTTTTTAAAAGACATACCTTATCCTTATTCTTTTCATCAACAAACCCTTCAGGTTGGTACATATAGACAGTCTCTTTTAATTCCCCATTCAAAAATGCCATAGACACATCAAGATGCTCTATCTCCAGATCAAATTCTGCTGCTAATGCAAATAGCATTCTTAATGTCGAATTCTGTATAACTGGTGAAAATGTTTCCTCATAATCAACTCCCTGAAGTTGTGAACACCCCTTTGCTACCAATCTAGCTTTGTATTTTAATATATTTCCACTAGAGCCCTCTTTCTGCATGAAAACCCATTTGTTCCTAATAATCCTCTTACCTTTCGGTTTCAGCACAAGTTCCCAAACCTCATTTTTTAGCATTGCATTATACTCTTCCTTCATAGCTTCATACCATCTATCCTTGTCATATCTTTCCAATGCCTCACTTACAGTCTCAGGATTATCTAAGTTTGTAACTGTCTGATAGAGTACAAAATCTGGAAATTGTTTAGCAGTTCTTTCCCTCCTAGGATATCTTGGTTCACTTATCACTGGAAGTTGTTCAGGTTGCTCCTCTACCTCAGATTCATCACCTGCATCTTCTTGCTGCATAATTGGAATATACTCTTGGCCCTCTCTTACCCACGCAGCACACGAACGTTCGCGAATCGTTCCGCGAACGTTAGGTCTGAACGCAGTGAACGTTGCGAAAACTAACCGCCGGAACGTTCCCTGATGGTTGTAATGTCGCCCGGTCCGAACGTTCGCTGTGCGCAACGAATCAGAATCTTTACTGCGCATGCGCTAGATCGCTGCTGAGGGCGGTTTTTTTGGAAGTATTTAAATCATCCTCGCCCTCAATAGAGGAAAAATAACCACATTCACGGAAAGTTTTTTTTATTGACATGTATATTACATATTGAGACTTAAGAAGGAAAAAACATGATATATCGCTTACGAATAACAGATAGGAATGATTATTTCACAACAATGCGCAGTTATTGCATTCCGGGGTAGGTCGACGATTTCTTCCTGTCCCTCACGTAATCACTTCTCCTTGGAACTTGGATTCTCGAGCAGTTGTCGATTGGTATCTGCAACACAAACAACAGTGTTTGTTACAAAAGTTGTCACTACGTGAAGTAGTATAAATATATCTGTGCTTAAAGTAGTTAAAATCTTGAGACCATAATTCTTATTTTGTATAAAAACCTTAACATTACGTTTGGATAAGGGCGATTCACCAATATGATGAGATTGGGCAGCCTTCTCGTCAAAAGAACGATCTGTTCTTAGGGCTGAACCCTGCATATGCCGCATGGGAATTACTTGGCATATGACCTAGCTGCGGCATCGCAAACAAAATACTCAATAGCCACCTTAAACATTTTAACATTGCATTAAAAACCACATTTTTTAATTAACAGCATTCCTCTATTAAGTCCTTAAGATAGTCAATCAGTATTTGATTTGCCAGTTCCACCAAAACTTCCCACGGGAAGCGGTCTATCATCGACCAAATTAACTCGTCAAGCAAGAATATGCCACACATTTCATGCACTACTTTTAATAAGTGAAACCCCATCAATGTTGACTTGAATGTTCACAGTATCATCATCTTCACATTTAGTTCCTTGATACAATCTACAGACAATGCCAACCTTTAAACCTATATGTGAATAGGCACCGTTCAACAACTCTTTACAGTACGAGCCCCCAGGTGTCTGCAGTAAACTTCTCGAATCTGAAGGTAATTCGGGATGATGTGGCCGTATTTCTGCCAGCAGTTCACGCAAAGCATCGTGCTGAATATGGTACCGAAGGCTCAAGTTTCGCAATGGAACGGAAAGGGGCTCTAGCTTATCATGCTCATCATCAAAGTCCTCAGAATCACAATTACTACTATCTCAAAAGACACCGTAGGTACTTATTTGGGGTTTGCAAATATAAGCACTCATTTTCCCCACTTAAACTAGTCAAATATTACATAACATTAGTCAAACAAAAAACGCCAAGTGAAATATAACAATTTAAAGGTAACATATGCAAAAATTGAAAAGCTATTATTATACTAAATATGCTACTGATACTTACCAAGGGACATCTTAAATGCAATGCACTTCCAAATCTCAGCACCCCTCTTGAAAACTCACTTCCAAAATGTTTTAGAAGAATCATCGGAATTATCTCGGCAAACGCGCACTCCACTTGTACCTCTATCACAAATATGGTTTCCTAATTCCCACAATCTGGGATCAGAATATTCTTCCTCCATGCCATGATTCTTCACGTGCGGCTTAAGTTGTTATTCGATTGTCTTTTTTTCTTATAGTTCGCGTATCTGCCGAAGGCGTGCCATCCAATCGTTCAAAACGCAATGTTCGGCGAACGTTCACTTACAACCAATTGTCGTAAACCGCCAGCGAACGTTCGGCGAACATTAATGTGCTGCATGGGTAATGAAGGGTTTTCTATATTCAAATGATTATCCTTTACCATAGGTTGTTCTACAAACACTACATCCCATGCCCTAATAATTTTTTCTGGATCTTCAGGATCCAGCAACCTATAACCCTTAGTATCGTCACAATATCCCACAAAAATATATGGTTTACTTTTAAAATCTAGCTTCTTTCGTGACTGTTTTGGTACATGAACGTATGCAGTGCACCCGAACACACATAAATGACTAATATTAACCTTTTTATTTGACCATGTGGTGTTTTTCCCACTACTGCCTGGTGTGGAGACCTGTTGTTTAGGTATACAGCAGTATTCGCAGCTTCTGCCCATAGTTTCTTTCCACAACCTGTATCTGACAGCATGCATCTTACTTTCTCCATAATGGTTCTATTAGCTCTCTCCGTGACACCATTTTGCTCAGGGGTGTATGGGATAGTGAACTGATGCCTGATCCCCTGTGAATTTAAAATATTCTTAAAATTCTGATTAACATATTCTTTGCCATTATCTGATCTCAGGATCTTAATGACTTTACCTGTTTGTCTTTCAACCATCTTTCTGAATTCCTTAAATACTCTTGGAACCTGATCTTTTGTTTTGAGAAAATAGACGAACGTTTTTCTAGAAAAATCGTCAACTAAAGTTAACATATACCGTGCTCCAGTCCAGGACGATTCTGACATAGGTCCACATAAATCAGAATGGATCAATTCCAGAAGATCTCTTGCCCTGGCTCCCCCAGTTTTCTTGAAACTTTTCCTTGTCTGTTTACCCTGTAGAAATGGAATACATTCATCATAGCTATCCTCAGAAAAATCAATACCATCTGTCATAGCATTTTTTAAAAGCTACATACTAACACCATTCAAATGACCTAATCGTCTATGCCATAGATTATAAGTTTCTTTAACCACAACACTACTGTAAGCATTCTGTTGCCTGATCTAATGCATAGGTCCCATCTCGATTGGATGCAGTTACTTTAACTTGCCCTTGTATAATACATTCATCGGCATCATACATTTGGCAACCATTTTCATTAAACAACAACAAAACCATTTTTAACAAGCTTACCTACTGATAGCAAATTTGTCACTAGATTAGGAACATACATTACATTTGTAATCTTTTTAATCAAATCATCAGTTTCAAGCTTAATTGGAACATTACCCATACCTTCTCCATTCAATGTATCATTGTTAGCAACTGTTACCTTAATTTTTTCATCATCATTGAAATTCTGCAGCCAGTTCTTTCTTCCTGTCATATGGGCTGTAGCTCCGGAGTCGATGAACCAGCTTCACTCACGATGTGCTTGGCTCCCAAGGCTGTCACAGAGAGAAGAGTTCTCTCCTTTTTCATTGCCGTACTCGGTACAGCTGATGGTCCTTGAGCAGTCCTGTACTCATGCGATGAACCAATACGGTGTGTCTCGTAGTTCCATCTGCTCCTGCATTTGGCTCTAATGTGACCAAATTTCCCACATCTGTAGCACTTAATCGGGTTTGACGATTCGTTTCTAGCCACTTGCACTGCTTTACCAGATTGTCGCCCGGGAACCCCATTACTTTTTGCCCACAACACAGACTCGTCATTTTGGCCCCACCGAATGTCCTGAATTAATTTGGATTTTTAAAAAATCACTAGTTATTGGCGATCCAGATCTCTCTAATGCCATTATCATTGGATTAAACTCCTCTGGCAACCCGTTTAACATAATTACACCTATGAATTCATCATCTACCGGTGCATTAATATCCGCTAATTTTTGAGCAATGCATATAATGTCACTCACATGCCTCCACGGATGGATATTGGTCCAGTTTTACTGAGAATAACTTACGATGTAAGCCTAAACGCCTGGTCAGCCCCTTGTCTTCATACGCTTTTTCTAAATTCTCCCAGGCTTCTTTTGCTGTTGCTGCATTCCTCACGTGAGCAACAGTGGACGGTTTTAATGTCAGACCTATCTTAGCTAGAGCTCGCGAGTCACGTTTCGCTCTTTGCTCACTCGTGGATGAGTCATCTGCAGCGTAGCCTTCAATGCAACCCCACAAACCTTCATGAACTAAGTACATCTTCATTTGGAATTTCCAAATATTGTAATTGTCCCGTCCATCCAATTTTTCCAAGGATGGCAAACCAGTTCCAACTGACGCTTCAGCCATTTTTTGCTTTAACAATATAATACGCAAAAAAAATGCACTCCCGTAATGTACCAGTACTATTTAAGCAAAACTGGTCCTTGTTGGTCGCCTGGGCCCATAACCTGTTGGAAAGATAATTTCGTATGTATTGACTGCTCAAAAAACGATTTTATTCAGACAAGAGCTCCATTTAAGTACACCATCAGTGACAACCAATTGTTGCAGTCAACAAAGACAAAAGAAAAACACACTCCATTATCTATTGAATGATGATTACAAAAAAAAATAAAATTCCAACATCTTCTTTACTTTTTCCTCCACTGATTGAGTGCATTTGATTGACTACTAAGAGCCGAGATAACAGCTTACGACAAAATAAAAACTGTATTTTTTGGCAGATAAAATTCTGAAATCTATAAAAAACATGCAAAACATTTTTAGTTTTAATGTGTTACATTTTGTTTGGATATCACCTGTTTTGGAGAAATGAATTCTTAATTTCGGCATAATTCTTGTGCATGAAAAAACTGCTCCTTTTTTGTTCAGACTGTGAAAAAAGTACTAAAATGTAACTTAAAAATTTTTATTGCATATGAGTTAATGTAGAAATAAATGAGAAAAATATGGTTTAGTTGGATTTTCTGTAGTGTAGATGACTGCATTTAGAAAGAGAAGATATATTGGTATGGTTCCCTTTATGCTGTAATTAACTGACAACATTTTGTTTAATGCATGAAACTGCTCCATCATGTATGCTGTAGTGGTGTCTTCCAGCTTTGCCTTTACTAGAATATCCTAATGAGGCTTTCAATTTCATTCATACAATGCTGTAAACTCCAGTTTCACAAAGGTAAAAAATCTTAGGACCCTGAAACAAATGGGAAGGATGCTTAAAAAGCAGGAGGAAATTTTTCTTACCATTGTGAAGGCTAATTTTTGTAATGATATGCTTGTAGCTGTTAGTATTTTGCAAGATTGAGCATTGCCTTGCTATCTAGCCATTTAAAAGTTGCTATAAATCATTTTATCTCTTGATCAAACAAGGTTAGTGCTCATCTTCAATATTCTCTCTGTTCAATGGAATTCCCAACTCATCAAATAATATTTTTCTTATTTATAAATATTCACAAATGGGCACTATGATAAAAGTGCATCTGGTGGTTCAGACATCCAAAACTCCTCTTTGTTTGATTGGCTTTCATCCCTGGCATATCTAGTCATTTGAAGAAGTCGATACAAAGAAGTTCCACTTTAAAAATTTCAAAATAATTATTTTATGACTATTTTAACATGTTCATTTGCAAATTGTTATTCCATTGAATTATTAACTTCGAAAAAATCACATTTTCTTACAGCTTTATTATTATTGCATGTGTAAAATATTTGAATAAACTGTTCAGGGCCTATATTTCCTTAACATTTCAATAATGGGGCATCTCCGTAGGGAAATATTATCATCCTTTTTGTGTACTCTATCTCCTTTTTACTTTTCCCCTACTATTTTTTTTATTTTCCTTGTTGTTCTGTACTTCCATTTAACTTACCCCCTCCGCATCTACACATCAGAAACTGTATCTATTTTAGTCTTTTATCATTGATCTTCTTTCCTGAAAGTCAGTTTTTATGCCATAAAATACCTATCTCGATCAGATTCTATAGCAGTTTTTTCTTGACACATCTGCTGCATTCTATTAACAGTAGTACTCTCCTAACAGCTGACGGTTCTTTCTGCTGGGCTATTCTCCTCTGATCTTTGCTGTAGCTATACCCTTATTCATATAACATGCTATCTTTTCTGTTTTACAGCAGGTTCACCTGCTTCATGTTGACCTCGTCTCAATGTAAATGCTCTGTCGTTCTGAAAAATCTCATTACATCAGTTTCTTAATGGTTTTACTGTTACTGCAACTGATAGTGTTCTTTGCCAATTTAATGGCTAGTACCTTATGGCATAGAAGGTGACATATGACTTTTCTTTCATCTCATAACTTTTCCCAATGTTTATTACTATGTAATTATAATGTACGAAATCGCTATTTTTTCCTCTCCCTTTTCTTATCAGGAGTAGAGTTAGTTTAGTTTTCTACCAGTGAAGATAGGTCTAAATGGACATTAATTATTCCAACAATGACTGCATTTCATACCATATTTTCAATAATTTCATCTCGGTAATCATAACCCCATTTTTGTGATTATAATGACCTTGTTACGTATATTTGTAGAATAATGAGGGGACCATATTTTCATAGAAGTTGCAGATACAAAATTTCATTCTCTTTCCTTCCTCATTACAGGTTCCTTTTCATTTGCCAAGGTGCCAGATGCTTGCTCCAGAGTGCAGGTTAAATCATGATCGAGTGCATCATGGCATGAATGCTTTGGTGGTAGTCAGTAAATAATAATGTGCAATTGTATGAGTTTCTTTATATTATGATAAATTTGACAGTAGGAATACTGTGGGATAACCTATTTCCACGTAAATACATGGCAAATGTTGTGAAATCAGTGTGATGAGATGATTGACATGTTTTATATTCATGCAATATTTATAATTTTACACTAACTTGTTTTCAGAATGACAAAATGATAATCTGAAAATTGTTAACTTTGGTGTTAGAAAATTTGGCAGTTTTAATCTTGATATTTGATGACTTCAGTGTGTCGAGACCTAGCAGACGTAAAGCAATTTCACATTTGAGTGTTCAAAAGTGCAATCCAGGATACCTTTTCAAGTCTTCACAAATTTTCTAAACCTTTGAGTAAAGCAACAAGGGGAGGAGTCTATAGTCTATCCCAATGATAAAACTTATGGATAGGTGTCTCATGCCTCTGCCCAGTAACTTCCTAATCAAACACTTAATTGAAGTAATTGTTTGTTACTCTATGTATTGTTAAATGTTCCATTATGTGAGAGTAATTCTCTGATAATTTTTTTTTATTTATAAAATGTCTGACAGTGCCTGCTGAGAGAATTCAGCGACAACTATCCATCCATTTGGCACTTCCTGTATCTGTTACCTAGATGAGGACAATTTTAAATACTTGTTCTGTTAATATTATTTGAAATGTTACAACTTTACTTCTTTTGATACAAGCCATGCATAGAATGATGGTACATAGGTATGTTGCTAATTATACTCGGGTTAAAAAGTATCATTTGTATTTCTGCATGCATTTGTCCATTTAACGAAGTCTGAATAAAGTTGTCATAGACTACTTCTCTTATTTTTTTATGTGCTCGTACATCCACAGGGTGGGCGAACCTGACATACAACTTTTGGCTCCGTTAGGGATCAGAAACATACTGTAAAAAAAAATTTAGTATCAATTGGATCTGAAACATTTTTCCTAAAATATAAATATTTTAATGATCGTTCCTGTATTTTTCTCTGCTTTTAGATGGAAACCTAGTCCCCCAAATGGTAATCTAATTCTTTCGGTATCTTACAATTAGCATTTCACTTAAATCAAATCTTTGGAAATGTGAAGCAGATGAGTTCACAAGTAACCACTTGGAAAATGACGACATTTTTGAGGAAAAAATGCAGAGGTATCCAAACGACAGGTGCGCAGGAACCCCTCCCTGTAAGATGATTAAAAATACCAGTATATTTAGTTATTTCTTGAGTAGTTATTAGTTGCATGCCCACACTCCATTTCATAGATTGTCTTGGGAAATGCACATCTTTCGGAAGATGGATCTAAATAGGTGGTTGAGAGTGATTTTTGCAGGTGGTTTCGGTTTGCAGTTGAACGTTGGTTTTGTTGTTTACTAATTAGTGAGAGCAAGTAGTTTCTCATTGTCTTGTATCCTGTTCCATGGCATGAGATAGAGTAGTAAAGAGATACACAAGTATTTCCTCACTGTCATTACAGATCGGCGCCACTACTTTGTATTCATGATCGTCTAGTTAGAGAATTTTACTCCATCAGGACGTAGTGGTATTAAAGAATGGATAGGAGTGAATAGCAGAGCAGCTTCAAAGTAGGATTGTCTCAGTTTTCAATTGATTGAATACTATATTAACTGGTAGAGAAAGCAAAATGTTTTATTGGGAAGCTTTGGAATAAGTGATTACTTCTTTCCCATGCAGGTTCAGTTCCCCATTGTTCAAGGGAACTCATTATCTCAAGTGTTGTAGGCTGTAGTTGACCTTTAAAATGACAAAATACTGCACGTAGCATAAAATATTGTAGTGAGGGTGATACATGGTCTGCTGAGATGTCAAATCTGAGGTGGTTGTAATGGCTTGAGGTGAAAACTGTGGGAGATAGAATGAAGTGATAACTTGGATATTGATAGAGCTCATTGGAATGCATGATGGCTGAAGCAGTTATGATATTGTGGATGCAAATCACATTCTTTGGTGAGACTGATGGAAGGATGTTTTGATTTCAGTTGTTGCTGAGCATAGGAGAGCGGCAGCAAGAGGCAGGATTCGAGACCTGGTTTTGTGGCAAACACAGATTCTGCAGATTTAGTTGATGTAATGATAGCAATTATGAAATTGATATTATCAATGATGCATTTTGACCCTTGGTATTGTAGTGATAAAAGTTGATTGGAATTGTAATATTTTCAAATGAAAATAAAAAGTAAATTGAACTGGTGTTGTGTAAACATAAATGCTTATCCTTGCCGTGCAGGTGGGTAATAGTCGCAGGTAAAGGTGCGAGTGAAGGCAGAATTAAGTTGATGAATGTTGGAACTCCTTCACAAATCCATTAATTTCCCAGCACTGAAAAAGGGCAATAATGATGCTATTGGTGATAATGACTTGAATAAGGTATAAAATTGTATAGTAATATTTGGGAAGAAAATTGAAGGGTGGGGGCACCTAGCGACGCATGGTAGAAGTCGGCCGTGGGTGTGTTCTCTGTAGCGTAAGGTGGCGTTACAGCAGTGGTGGACGAGTAGGTTAATAAATTTTGATTTTGAGGAATAAGTATAAATGAGAATATAAATTAATTGTAATGGTTAGGTGGGGTAAAATAAGAGGATTGTAACGCAGTAAACTATGCTTGGAAATCGCCATAATTAAGTGAATAAATGAGGAAAAATAATGAGTAATAATCAATATGTAGAAAACGGAAGACATGAAACAGAGGGAACTTGTTCCCGGGGGATTGGGGGTGGGGTTTTCAGGTGGACAGTTTTAGAATCCAAGTTTCTTACCTTACATTCTTAAATTCATTTCGAAGAAATGGTATTAGAAAGTAGTGTTACTTTGGGTATTGAGACAATATTAGAGAGTGAAGAAATGACCGACGTAGCCCCCCCCCCTCTGATGAATTTTCCACCCCAGGGCAGAGGGGGAGCCTCCCCTCCGGGAAACTCCCCCCGCCCACGAGGGACCAGCCATCACCACGACTGATCCCCCAGCAAAGGAGCCGTCATCTCCACAACAGACTCCCCCTCCCTTAGTTCCCCTCTCTCAAGCTAACCCACAGAGCGGAGAACCGCATTCACCTATTCTGCCGAGTGAGCCACGCCACCTCAAGAGGATCGGCTTCATGGATGCAAAGCCCCGCGGCGTCAATTACGGCCAGCTACTAGGGTGGGCCATGGCGGCGGCCACACCGGGCCAGTAAAGGACAGTGCGAGGGCAGTGAACCAATCATGCTCTGTCGTCAACTTGATACACCAAGTCTGGCCTACTCCATAACTGTTTACGCAGCACCTGATCGTGAGAGATAATTTAAAATATTCATAATACCTGCTCCTTGAAATAATAACGGTTTTTAAATGTTTTATTTGTTAGCTAACTTTTTGTTCTTTTCCGTTCATACTTTATTAACCACCGACTTATTATAAATTATTCCTATGAATAACATAAACTGTTCAGGAGTTAACTTTCTTGCCATTGCCATCTATTGCTGAACTTTGAATTTACTTCCCTACATATCTGCCCCCTCTCGGTGAAACAAGCGCCGGGATTTTCGAAGCCGTCACTACGCTAACGATAGTCAAAATTGAGTCAATGTGTTCCTTCATACGCAAACAATATTGATAATTGAGGTACCGTTTTAAGGTGTGAGATCTCCGCTTCTGGTCAATCCTTAATTTACAGCTGTACTATATTATTTGTATGAAAATTGAAGTTGAAGGATATTATTTGTTATTTTTTTCGCGATAGTATTGTTGGTTGCCTATACACCAGGATACTTTAAAGGGTCGCATCGTAGTTATAATAATCCTTCTATATTATTTTTGAAAGGCTTTCCTCCGTAGTCGTAAATATACAAAAATTGAATTTATGAATATTGTCATGACTTTTTTTTTGTTAACCGCGTTATTGCCTTAAATGTGCATCATATAGTACCTACCGGGAATTAAAGAAGAACTTAAGAACTTGGTGCCTATTGCAGCATTCAATTAGCATAGCAATATTACAATAGCAAATGGTATTATAACATACATTACTTAATATTCATCATTTCCGTTTCTTATCAATAATAACGACAACGGAGGAACGCCTTTCATAAATATAACAAGTATTGGCTGAGATTATCCCGGAAATAAAGTACATATCCCTGAAAAGTATCCTTGTATATAGTCAACTAACAATGCTCCCGCGAAAAAAATGTAATATAATTCGACTTCGATTTTCAATCAAATAATATGTTGTTGCACCTGTAATTTAATGATTCTGAAGAAGTGGAGGTCTTACTCCTTAAAATAATGTTTCAATTATCGACATTATTTGCGTATGAAGAGACGTATCAACTCAATTCTGACCATCTGTAGCGTAGCGAGGGCTTCAAAAAGCCCGGCGTTTGTTTTACCGGGAGGGGTCAGGAGTGTAGGAAATTAATTCAAAGTTCAGCAATAGATGCCTACTGCAAGAAAGTGAATTCATGCATAGTTTATGTTATTTGTAGCCCGATTATTTATGATGATACGGTGGTTAATAAAGTGTGAATGCAAAAGTATAATAAGTTTGTTATAAAACAAAATATTGTTAATTTGAATATAAGTGGTTGAGAGAGGGATATCCAGAGACCATTGTTTTATGGGAAATGTTTTATTGGGATGCTTAAAGTGTTTAATTATTTCCCAAGTTGGGCCTCGATCATGGATCTTCATAAGGCGTGCGCTAGCATTATCGTTATATTTTTATTTAATGCATGTTAGAGAGAAGGTGATCTCCATCTTCATTTTTCACACAGCACTTAAAATTGCTTATTAGTGGAGCAAATTTTCTAGATGGTTGTTAACCCTGCGCTTATTTAGGGGTGAGCATTATCAATACAGATTGCGATTACACGAAAGATACATCCATGATTCCACATTGTTCAAGGGAACTCGTTATTTCAAGTGCTGTACATTGTAGTGGACTTTCAAAATGAAATAATACTGCTAGGATCTAGGATATCATGTTCTAAAATGTTTGTCTTCATTACTATTTAATGTTAAAATTTTTATGGGCCATTAAAATGTAAGTACCTATGCAAATTTCATCAGAATAAAATCACTATCCTTTCATTCCACTTATCTCATTTAACATGGTATGTTTAACATTTAATATGGTCTATATGTAAATTTCTTGAACTCACTAGACAGTTCATCGGATAATTTCCTTCTTTCCATGAAATATGCTTGAAGGGTGATACTATATCAGAAATGGAATTGTAGGCCCCAAATTTTGTTTTCACTGGGTCCCTTAACCCCTAAGGACAGCCCTAGGTGTTGGAAATGAAAGAAAGGGGAGAGAAAGTGGAGGTTAGCAAGTTTGTGGTGTGGTGAAGAGTGTAAAAGAGTGGAGCGAAATGAAGAGTAAATGAATGTTGCTGCTTAATGTCAGACTATAATTTCCTCTCCTTATATTTACAAAATATTTTGCTGCATGTGATGAAGGAAGCAGAACAGGAAATGACTTCATTCCGAGTCATTGCATTGCCAATCACGTGAGTATGAATGGAGAATAACAGATAAAACAGGAAGAGCGTAGAAGCCCCTCAACCAACTCGCCTCAAATTAGGAGGCTATGCCATTCACAATACAGACAGGGACAGGGTGGAAAGGACTAATGAGTAGAGGAAAACTAATAGGTAAGTACTTGCTTTAGCATTTCAATTATCCTTCTTGCATCTTTTTCTGCATACAAATAGACAAATGGCTCCGAGGAGCTATTTTGCTCATATTTTTCTCTTCTTTGCTATATTTCTCAATGCTGAAAGAGAAGTGGTCAAAAATATTTTAAGTCCAAAGTGTAAACAATGAAAAAATGACTAAGTCCAAAAGATAAACAAAGGAAAACATTCTAACTCCAGAGTATAAACAATGCATTGGCAGTTGACATGCATTTATTGGAGCGAAAAAGCAAAGTACATACAACTAATAAATGCAACCAAGTGTAAAAAAAAGCAAAGGATGAAAAAGACAAAGCATTAGTTTTTAACAAATGCATGCAGCAACGCTAACCAACACTTTATTGGCATGGCTGCATGCAGTACATGAGAATTGTGGTCGATGCAACTAAGTTCTCTTGAAGCATCACTAACAGCTACAATTCTTGAGGCTATCTTGTGGTTCCAGAGGTCAAAGCACTTGAGCGATACATTCTTCCAATCAGCTGGAGTGTCAAGTTTCTTCATCCAATCCAGGGGCATGCCCCACGAGTGCCAGCTACTACAAGTACAACAGCAAGCTGGTATAGTGGTGATGAAATCTCAGGGCTGTCCAGGAGTATGGATGCAGAACACCTGAAAAATGAGATAATCGAGATTAAATATTGCAAAGGATGAAAAATTAATTTGGGAAAAAATTCTTTAAGTAAGTAATACAATAAAATGTTCAGTAATCTCACATCCGAGTTCCAAAACAGATATTTTAGCCTCAGTGCCACTGAAATAACTTGTTCACTATCAAAGATGTAATGTTTCCAAGTCTGTATAAGCTCCACAGAATGAGCTAACAAGTTTTTCGGACAAATGATAACTAACTGAGAACTAACTGCCTTAAAATTTATAACTAGAGTTAAGTGAGCTTAAATAGTGATAGTGAGTGTATACATGCATGTAACTATCCAACTATGTTCTACCTTGAAAGATATTTTCTAACATTGGATTGTATATGCTCTCTGAACCTATAAACTCTCTTAATTAATTTTGTTCACATTATCTGCACTTATTTACTGCAACATTGCCTGATGAGATTCAGATGCCAATGTTCACTCCACCAAAGTAGAAATCGTCCATATGACAATCTGTACAACTTCCTTTAAGGATAATATTGTCCCAAGTCCATCACTATCCCATGAATCACCTCTGAAATTTGCTAAAAACAGACAAGTTCCAACCAAAGGCTTCATTCACCTAGTCATTAATTGGTAATTAACTACAGTGCGGTGAATGAATAAATCTAACTCCCTACACACCTAAATGAATAATCCACTTAAGAATTTTCAATGTCATCCAATTCAGAAGGTTTGTTCGTTGATGTTTTGAAGTTAACTATATCTTAATTTGACAATTCCATTAAAGGCACAACTTACACGATATCACCACTGAGCATTATCCATGAAGTGAAATTTATGTATACCAATGCATTTTAATTGTCAAAATTTTGAAGAAAATCCTAGATTTGGCAACTTTCCCAAAAAGATAAGTCAGTAGTTAATATCAAAAGTATCAGCAAACTATTTGTTACATGGCCATTTCATCTTCCATATCCAAGTCCGAATTGAAAGTTACTTGTTTAAGGCTATGCACAGTCTAATGCCTAAGTGAACTACACTAATGATGTACAATTGACCAAAAAAGTAATTTCCATTAGTATAATTCTAGTAGCATTCCTTTAAAAATCTAGCAGACAATTTGGCTGATTGTTTATTATATGTCTTTATCACATGGCCTAGATTAATAGTGCCAGAGTAAAATCATTTTCGATTCATAAGCTAGAATGACATGTCTAACATGTAACGAATGTCTAGTATGATGGCTCTCCCTTCCAGTAAGTGTGCGGCATACACTGAGCATTTCCTTAGTTCACGAGGAACATTCCTGTGCTTTCATAGGTGTTTAAGTAAGTTGAGCATCATTTGAAAGATATCCAGAGGAAACTCTAACAAAGAAATGTGGAAAATTCTTGGAACTATCATATATAATAATGGCAGGTGTCAATTCACATTATGGTTGAAGTTAACAAAAGCCTAATTACTGACATTAACCGTTAACTAGATCTGCACTCAATGAAAGAAACTCTTGTGTAAAGCAATGAGGCAGTAACAAGTACTGAATCTCAATCCTTTCCATTGAAAACTAACAAGTTTCTTTGTTAAAGTGATTCAGTATTGGTCATGGATATGAGAATATGCTACAAATCTATATCACATTAATTATAGGGACTCTGGATCAAGAAAATGCGAGCTGAATTAAAAGCATGAAAATATTTTTTTACACATTTTGTTTCATAGCAAAGTCACACAGTTTGGTACACAGAAAATCACCTTACACACAATTGCATCACAGATGTAAAATTAGGGCATTTTAACATTGCGAGACATTTCCAGTTATGTGCTGCCAGAAGGCAGTGGCAGGATGAGTGTAAAAGAAAACTGTGCTGATAACCATATGCTATTTACTTAATTTTATCATTATCTGATTTGCCTTGTTTCAGAGAAAGGGAAAAATTTTACGCTTGAAAAAAAAAAACAAGAAAGAGTGCCCTTTAATAACAACAAAGTAGTGATCAAGATATTCTAATTGAATATTTATTTCAAAAGGAGGCAAAGAACACCAGACATCATCAGAGACAACTGATGAAAACATGGGCAGTGAGATAGCAGCGATTAATCAAAACCGATATCAATTTTCAAACTCGAGGAATAAAACTTATGTGCGGCAACTTCAAACCCATCCTGAAGAGCAACACTGAGAAAACAAAGTCATAAGCCTCTGATAAGTGGTATGGACAGTTTTATCTGAAATACTTTAACTGCACTCAACTTCCATGCAGTAAAACATGTCTTAATCCTCAAAAAAAAAACAGCAAGTCCACTTGCTGTTACTGGCATTAATGACAACTCTGCTATATATCACTGAAATCTTACTACATATAAATTTATAAACTACTTCATTCACATTATCAACTGTCAAGAAATTCCATTAATTCAAGTGTTAACTATAAGGGTCCTCTCAAAGATTCTGTCTATACAATGTGAATACTGTAGAATAATAATACTTATCAGCTAAAAGTAATGAAAAATCGAACAAGATAAACCATGGAGATTCAATATGCCCCAGACCAGCAGTCAATACTCCATTCCAATCCCAGATTATTGATGACCTGATTGTTAAAGAACTATAGAAAACCAAAGCACGGAAAAAGGAAGTTTTCAGACCTCAGATTCATAACATTTGAGACAAAGCTGGCTATACCTATAATGAATTGATGTTTATTTCAAAATGTATAGTTTTCAGTAAATATCAATCTAATATAGGAAACAGGAGTTTTCATTGACTGTTAAATATGAAGTAAAATATAAGTAATGGCACCATGAGGAAGAACAGTACATGGGCCAATTACATAAAAAATAGGGGAAGCAGAAGTACCAAAATATAACTTAGCTAACAATGATTAGTAATAGTCTTTATTTGGAGTGATATTAGGACTTAAGATCCTTCTTCCACCTAACTCCACAGAAGAATTAGGGAGCTCCTTATTTCTAGTCCTTTCCTAGGAAAGGATGATAGCCATCACCCAAAGATTGAAATGCAACAATGATCAACAGAGGGTTTCATTGTAGATGTGGATTCATGCATCAATAGTGTACTAATGAGGGCTACCTAGAAAACATGTGATTTTCCATTAAAAATAAATCAGTGTGGAAATCTACATATTCACATAATGTTAACCTGCCAATGTGCACTATAATGCAGTGTAGAATGTCTGACTAACAAGAACCGGAGTTTAGATAAGTACTTTCAGTGAGCAATGACTACAACCGATACTAAAAAACTACTGATTTATTAAATCTCAACTACTAGTCTGGAATCTTTTCACATTGATTAAATTTTTCCAGCAGCCTGGGTATGACCCACTATGAACCAACGAAAAAAGTTTTAACCGCGGAAAAATTAGAAAATTTCAGTTATAAAAGCAGTACCTCCAACTCATCAACAAATTAGATGCTTTGGTTCTGAGGTTTCCTCAGGATTTATCATTAATGAAGAGGGCTTCCAGATATTCCTTCACGTTGGCTAATCTCTGGGCGACAACAGTTTCTCCAGGCATCCTGCTGGCATCTTCAGGTCAGAAGGAACTGTAGTCGCCCAGAGACAATCCAACATGGAGAAGATGCCAGCAGGATGACTGGAGAAACTACTGTCACCCAGAGAGAAGCCAACATGGAGAAACGCACATAGACAAATTTCAGGCTTAAATAAACTGAAATTAATAAAATTATTAATCATGCATATATAACGTAGGTAACGCTGAATTCCAAATTTTTTTCAACCCCCATGATCCTCCAATATTGCTCACTAAAATTATTACTCACCCACTGAATAAGGTAAAGGTACCAATTACTTATTTTGTAAGTGCTAAAACCGATCTTTGAATTACAGTATTCCTCCGAATCTAGTCCCCCCATTTTTGGCGCGGAAGTCTCCGTGGAAAAAATCTTTGGGGGTAACTATATTTTGAGCTCAAGGCACCCAATGTCGGTTGTAAAATTCCATTCCCCGAGTTTGAAAGCTAATATTTCAAAAATGGCTATTTCGATTTTAAAATAAAGTATATCGAACTAAATCCTGTTCATTTCTACGTTTATTAATGCCAAAAATGTATTTTGAAGTTGGCTATATTAACTAATTTTTTGACCGAGACAGCTAAAAATGCCTGATTTTTTCAAGTTCCGGGAAGCAAGTTTAATTTTGACGCCCACTTGAAGAAAAACAAGAAAATTGCCACTTCTCTTTTTTAGCATAAGATATGGAACATATATTTATCATTGAGTAAAAAAGGTTAAAATAGATTGCTCAGTTAATAATTACATTATGACAAATTTTAAAAACATGCGCTATCTCAGCTTACGGAAGTCTGAAATATATTCTTAGTCTGAAATGTTTACATTTCGTTTTGAAAGGTATTTTGACGGACGTCTTTGAAAGCTAAACACGTGTAAAATGACTTACATTGAGAGAATTGGAGATGCTTTCAACTTACATTTATTTTTGCCGGAAAGCGAGCTCCACGCGACAGGACTTACTGTCAGGAAAGATAAGCTGCTTGAGGTTGCCAAGTTGTAAGCTACCGTACAGCGCGCACCAAACACCACGCGAGAAAATTTCTCTAGTATGTACAGGAAAATTATCCTTGGCTATGCTTGAATAAAAGTTTAAGAGTTGCAGTATTCACCAAAATTAAATCAGTGATAAGTGATATCTTTTGTTCCCACTTATCTCGATTTCTCGACAAAAGAAACAAATTGCATTTCAAATTATCCTTAACTCAGTCTCCAAAAACTTGCATTCTGAAAGACGATACTTTTTTCCACTTTCGTCGAGTCCTCGTGACTCATTCACAGCAATAGGCGAGCTGCTTGCAGCAGAAGATTCCACACTACCTTTCTCTTTCAGGCATTCTCTGGGCAGTTGAGCGGGCTTTTAGAGCAAAAAATAAATATATCGATATCAAATAACCACGAATTGTATTGAGATTTCATTAATGGATTCATATCAATGAACTCGAGAGCAAGATGAATGCCCAAACGGTGATTTTCGGAACGGAACGAGTGCGGGCCCGCTCAACTGCCCATTCTCTGGGCAGTTGAGCGGGCTTTTAGAGCAAAAAATAAATATATCGATATCAAATAACCACGAATTGTATTGAGATTTCATTAGTGGATTCATATCAATGAACTCGAGAGCAAGATGAATGCCCAAACGGTGATTTTCGGAACGGAACGAGTGCGGGAAAGAAAATAACGCAGTCTGACAACTTCATCAATAACAAAAATAACGATGAACTTAGTAGTTTGAAACTTCGTATGGCTATGAATAGAGCTCTCAGCCACAACATGTGAAAAGGAAATTGATATCTCGATTTGTGTTGTTCTTACGATGCCCCAAATTTCATGGAGCCAAAAAAATCGCATTTAAATACATACTTCAGTAAAAAATTGTAATATTATTTTAATACCATGAGTAAATGTAGAAATAAACAAGCTTTAAATAGATATACTTTACTTTAAAATCGCATTTGCCATTTGAGATATTGGTCTTAAAACTCGCGGGTGACGGAAATTTTGCAACGGATAGTAGGCATTCTAATAAGTTAAGGATGATATATGTATCGTATAAAACTTCAAGTTTTACCATAACATGTTTTTACTCCCCAATAAGGATTATTAATTACGCCATTAACTGCCGAGTTCCTAGTCACAGCTTATATATGGCAAATTTTGATCAAATATTTTTCCTCAGAAATCGAAAACTTTAATCCACAGGACTATACACAAGATTCATATACTTGCTCACATTCTCCGTGAATGAATATTCATTGTTCAAACATTATTAACTTGCGTTAATGGATATCGGAAAGAACTCGTTCCGATTCCGGGTGTTCATGCGCAAATGGGGATGATTGACCAAGGTCCTATTTACGATCCCAAGTTTAATCATGTTTGGTCAGAAATCCATCGATTTTGAAGAGATGATACCACGATATCACTAATTGGAAGAGTATGAAAGTATGTGTTAACTGAAATAGCTGAAATGCAATATTTTTCTCGACGAATTGCTTCTCGGAATATTATTCTGCCCCTGATACAAATAATAGAAGACAAAATAATCAGAATTAAACAAATACCACCCTGAGTGGAGAACTTAGTAAAAGTATGGTGATTTGGTAAATGAACATCTGTGAAGGCTAAATGTCTAACTGCTGCCAAATATGAACTTTTGGATAATGGCTATTTTTAAGTACACAAACGCGTGTATAACGAAGCTTTCATTTGAAAAAAAACTGAACCCGCGACGCATAGCAAAATTCAAAGAGAGATTTAGGAATTTGTGTCCTTTAATTATATTTGCCATTCCTTTTTAAAATAATACTTAACTGCGATCTTTGTAACCTTAATTTCTTGCAACCAAAGTGAGTGATAACTACAGAGGGTGGCATTTTAAATGAAAATATTTGGTCACCATGATTCCCGACGCACATACGGCAGTGCTTACGTTTCAAAATAGTGATTTTTCTTTTACATATCTCAATTCTCCATTCCACCTAATTATGGAAATATAGTTTCCCTAAATACAAAAGCTAGTCCATTTTAATAGGTGAAATAATATTGATTATTTTGGTAAATATATTAACTTGATTCTCCATATTGATAACCGAAACAATAGAAATTTTAATTACTCAAGGTGCTCAAGTTGTTAACCCGAGAAAATTATGTGCAAGTCCTGCTTTGCATTTCGAAGAAATTTCCAAAACTGAACTTCAAAAATTGGGGTGGGGAGGCTATATTCGGAGGAATATGGTATTTATTTCACAATTCTATTATTTAACCATTAATTATTATGTGCATATTTTTTATAAAAAAGGAAGGCATTAATAATTATCTTTCTTTTTATGTAATGAAATGCTGAAAACACCACCCCTCCCACTGGATAGTGCATCATAACAGTTACAGATTGCACTTTTACCATTACGCAATTAATAATTTTTCTGATAGTAAATATCCATTGATAAAAATGAATATGAACATTGCGGTACACAATTCCTCCAGATTTTTTGCAGGATCCATTGTAAGAAAATCACCAAAAGTGCCTATCTATAAAACAAAATACGCGAGATGGGTGGTAACAGAGCATAATTCTAATTGCGGCTGCAGAGTTTCAAATAAGGAATTAGCTCGCTTCCGTATTTTATCAACAGACATCTACCAATAACAATTTTTAGCATTCCTAACCGACTGTTTTCTTGGTTAAGAGAACTTGTGTAATATAAAACAATACCTACGAAATGACAGCAAGAATATAGAAGCATGGGTTTATTCCTTAATTATTAAAAACCGCATACGTTGTCTCTACAATAAGTCACAACAATATGAGTCAGTCTCAACAAGGTATTTCTAATATTCTACTGGCACTATGCCTGAAGAGCAAATCTAAGAGCATATTTTATTTTTTTAATTCATTGCTATAAAATGATTCGTATTTAATTTTAAATGCCATGTAACGCATTAGAATTCCTTTACGTCGTTTGACGAGAATTTCTAATCTTTGTTGAGAATTCATCCTTACAAAATCGCATCCTTTGAAATAATTAGGGTGTTATTAAATCTACGGACTATATTAATGCAGATTATGAGTAATAGGATTCTTCTACTCCTATGAGGCATCAGATGTGGCGTGTCACTAAAAACAATTGAGAAGAATATTTGCACTCAATAATTTAAGAACTCTATAACCAAGCTTATCTTTCGCAAGTAATGTCTGCCTCGATGGTTCACTTGAAACAAGGCAACTCTTTAAATGTTAATTTTTAATAAAGGAAGATGAATGAGTAAAGCAATCACCTCCACTGAGAAACAAATATCATTTACATGAGGAGCGAGTTTAGACACGCAAGACATACCCCTACAGACTCCATCCTAGTTCCTTGCTGGAAATCTTTGCTATATTGAATCATCTTCGAAGTGGCTGTTTCCTGGGGAATATGCCAATTCGCGACGATATGGTTCCACTCTTGGTGATACTGCTACAAGCGTTCCAACTATGGCTTCTCCAGTGTCAAAACTTCCAGCGACGACCCCTCCAGCGAAGGGTCCTAAAGCGAGGTGGTTTCCATCGTCTCCTGCAACGGATTCTCCAGTGACGAGTGTTCTAACGAAGAACTGTCCGCCGCTGCAGCACTCACAGGAATCATCCGACGTTTTCCATCACAATATCCTCGCAATACTCGACAAAATTCTCGGATGACATTTGATCAATTGTTGGATCTGCAAACCGAAACAGAACTTGTGTAATATAAAACAATACCAACGAAATGACAGCAAGATTATAGAAGCATGGGTTTATTCCTTAATTATCACAAATTAATTTAAAAGTCTCTATGAAATTAGGGGACGCTCAAAGCGGATTCGGTTACCAATTAGCATCGAGATATTCGGAAGCTAGAACCTCTGATTGCATACTCCGTCCCGTCTGCAAAATTAGATATTTGCTGAATTCAAATGTATTCACCTAAATAAAGTGGCCGAAAAAATTGGAAAAAGTCACTTGTGAGGTACGAACCTCATGAACTTATGTACACGACATTTCAAGTCCTCAATCATTCATCACTCGTCTTCCTTCGAAACCGAAGTCATCATTTTAAACTATGACACAATATTGTCAAACGGCGCTATTTACTGCACTCTGGACACACTATGAAATTACAATTACTAATTTATCAGAACAACCTACGATCCCCATATGACTTAAGTTACGGAGTTAGCATTAAACGAAGACAAATTTTGTACCAAAGTATGGGATAATTCTAGAGCCTATGACTATGTCAGAAAGTTTGCGCTGGAGATCTTTCGTAATACCTCACAGGGAAGGGTGAAACTGCACGAGTAAAATGGCACATGAACGGCTGAAAAATTTTATTTGACACGATCACTCAACAGCACCTGCTACAATTTGATAAATCATTTTACCTAAATAAATAATATCGGACGATAACTATTTCAAATGCTTACAGGTTAGAATGAAGAGAGTAGATCTCAAAACATATTAACATTAATTTAACTTGGAGCTCGAGGTATTCGGTTGTAATATCACATTCCTGAGAAAATTACCCCTTTTCTTAGGTAAGCCACCGTGGTTACATCTGTGCGAGATAAAGAACGTATACAGTGGCGTAACATCATCATTTGGGACCTATTGGTAATTTTACTTTCCCGGATTCCAACTTTCATCCCCCATTAAACAAATTGACGCACTCCCGCTGAGTAGCCACGCAGTCTCTACGCTTTGGATTTTACATCGATATTGTGTTGATTTGAAGGGAAAATTAAACATGCTCTCAAAATCGGATGACAAATACTTCGCTCAGAAGAGCCCTTTACTCCATGAGTAGTCATTTAGCATGAGTTTCACATCAGCGCGCCGCTAAGAACGCAAATCAAGCTTAAGGAATTGAAACGCAGGAAAATAGAAAATTAGGTACATGCGAAGGAAAATTAGCTCAATCACGAACTTTGGCACATACTGAACGTTAGTTCAAGAAAACGAATAAACTTATAATACCACAAGAGCAATATACCTTTAGTTTCGGCGCATACTAGCATTGGCAAATTACTCCGCATTTTAAAATGAAAACTTGTTTTCGGACATTTAGCAACTCGCAAGTGACCTGGAAAGTTGGCACGTGGCTAGGCTTATGACAGTTTTTCGAAAAATACAATAATTCCATGGATTAATTTCAACAGAATGCGGAAAATTAAAGAAATGATCTTTCATCAGCTTACATGACTGGTATTGGAATACAGTCCTCACGCCATAGTGTACGTTGCTTTGGCCACGTCGTCGTCAGTCGCAAGTAGAGGACGAAGTGAGCAGTACCAGCAGAACTCAGCACAGCCATCTCGGGTGGTGAGCGTCCGCGGCCGGAGTCGGAACAAGAACCAAGAACGAACCAGCTGTTCAGAGGGACGAAACAGACGAAACGACAGGGAATGCGCTCGTGACGTCACCGGTGGTGGGGAGGAATACGTCGAGTTGATGGATAGGAGGGGAATGAGGGGAAGAGGAAAAAGTAAGAATGGGACGAGGGGAAGAATATTGCGAAGTGAAAGGAGTCGGGGGAAGGATGCCCAACATGTGCCCTCAAGAGCACAAAGCCTTACCGCCACTCCTATCCTTGCAAGCTAAAGTGAGAGGCGGGTTTGCTTTTAACTACCCTCCATCAAATGGCACCAAGGCCGGCAAAAGTTTTACTCGGTATTGAAAATAGACTGCCCTCAAGAGAAAATTAAAAAGATCTAGCGCGTCCAACGATAAGGCTCTATTTCATCTTCCCCACCTACCTCTGCAGGAGCGAAAAATTATGCCATCTCCATTCAGCAGCGCTACACCGATTTGAAGTTTTTCGAAAAGTGCATCACTGGCGAGGCAGACCAATGTCGACGCCCGAGCGCGCATAATCCTCGGCTGAGTCATTCTCCGAGGAGAAGACCATTGGCTCACCCACGCCTCTCCCCCCCCCCCCTTCCATCCCTCCCCCCCGCCCGCTCACTTTGAGTTGAGACGACGGACCCACTCCTTCTGGATGGTGAAACCTTGGAACGACCTGACGGCCCCTCTCAAAGACTATCCGGCAAGAATTTTCTCCTCTTCTGCAACATTCATCTGTGTTAGTTTTTTAATGTGTAACTGTCAGTCAATTAGTGTCTATCAATCAGTCAAACTGTCAATTAGTGACCTTTATATCACTGTTGCCTCAATTTATGGTGACTTGAGAGTTTTAGCACGTTGTTTAATATCAGTGGCACCTTTTCTTCATCCCACATTCGAAAATTTTAGACGTAAATTTTAAACTAAATGTGGACGATGTGATGAAGAAAAAATAAATAATGAATGTTCAGTAAAAGAAACCTAAATTACACTCGTACCTACTCCAAGAAAACCTGGATCTGTTTTCAGTAACTTCTCGTGCGGCTCCCTTTATTTATCAATTCATATCTCTCTGTTTTTAGCAACCAAATAAAATACATGTATTTACCTCTATGTCGAAGTATTGCATGATACTGTTTCGTTCAAATACAGCATCAATGTTAAACTACAGAAAATGACAAAGCAACATTTTCTACTGTATTTTAGTGTCTTACGAAAGAATTAAAACCTATGCATTAAGTCGAGAATGTCGCCTAGTCGTGGTGGGATGGTTTTATTAGCAACCGTGACCTTTGGAGCTGCACTTGCGAACGCAATAAAAATGTCCTAAATTTAGGGCTCCCCAGATAGGTCCAAGGGCCTATTGAGGCGTAAAAGGGAAAACAACACTTTTCACCTTTCCCATGTATAAAATTAACTCGAGTGGTAGAGACTTGAATCCCTGCAGCTATGGTGCCCGTAGTTACCAGACAGCGGTCGTCATCTAACGAAACCCTTATGGGTAAAGATACTACAACAACAGTAGTGGAAAAGAAGTAACCAGAGTAGCGTGCAACTTAAAGAATCAGAATATGGAACGTGAGAACGATGTTAAGTGAGTAGTGATCATCTTTATCATATGATGAAGGTCGTTTTTCCAACTATCTATAAGAGAACGGAGGGAAGTGCAAAAAAATTCTGGGAGAAGATAGGTTTGGGTTTCGTAAACTAGATTACATCATGGTTAGGCGATGATTCAGGAACAGCGTGAAGAAATTGCTAAGTTTCTCAGTTGCAGATGCATAACTTGGTGATGATGAAATGTGAGATGAGACTGAAGAGGTTTAAAATAGGAAGGAGAATAAAAAAAGTGGTACGTAGGAGCACTGATTGGAACGAAGAGGAGGGAATATCTGGAGCTTGTGGATGCATGAATGAGGGAAGAGGAACAATAGATGAAGAGTGGTAAATAACAAAGATGGGAATAAGAAGAGCAGCTGAGAAAACTATCCAAAAAGCAGATGCTAGGAGGATCAAAAAACCATGGGTAACAGCAGATATTATGGAAGGGAGCGAGGAAATAAGAAAATGGAAACATGTAAACACAGAGCTAGGCTAAAGACATTATAAGGAGATAAACAACAGACTTCGAAGAGAAACAAGGCAGATTACTTACTGGCGCTAGTAAGTACTGATTGTGACGAGGGTGGAGTATGGTGCGAGAGGAGGAGTATCTGCTTGATGGATCGTGCCTCAAGGGAAGTCCATACATAAGACCGCCAGGATTCAAGATCACTATTTGCAAGGGTTCACCAGTATCAGCTTCCGAAAGTCCATCACTGTATGTCCTGTCGGAAAGGCAGGAATCAGAAATAGGTCAGGGAGCAAATTTTAAAGTACCTATATATCTGCACAATAGTTTCCACAGCATTTCTAGTGCTTGCAAAATCCACAGCCAATCAGGTGAGTGCCATGGAGGATGTGAAGTGAGAATGATGGTGTTTGACAAAAGCTGGTCACACACGTTCCGAATCCAACACTGCCACTTAAACCAAGGCAACATTTTTAATTGGTTCCCATAGCATGGATGAATGGTTGAAAGGAATTTGACAGTGTTTTCATCATTTGCACGACATAACTTCCAAAAAAGTTGAAGTCAAACGATGTAGTGCTTTAGATTTACGAAGTAGAGTTATAAAGAGATTGGGAGGAGGATAATGCAATACCTAGAGGAAGTTGAGGAAGAATGTAATGATTCGGCAGAAGAAAATGAGGAAGACCATGTTGATATCCAAGATGATATTACAAACACAGAGTACGAATTTAACAATTCCCATCTGAATGGCAATGAAACATCAAACAACAATACACTGCCCAATGCAAGAGAGGGTGAACCGTTTTACCTGCAGTCACTGTCAATGAGATACTTTTGGAATTTGGGGTAACATGCGGTTTTAGACAGTTTATCGAAGACAAATTGAATACAGAGTAAAAAAAAAGCAGTGGCATGAGTTCATACATTTTATATGCTCAACATGGAGGTTTATGTCAGAATGCATCCCAAAGGTTCTTATAGATGCAGCAACAAACCCAATGATTAGGTTGTCTCTTCCTTGTGTTATATTTGTTGTAAAGTTTTCTTTCCAAATAAGCAACTCTTAAAAGTTAAATGCATGTTTTTTGTAAATATTAAGTTTTGTTTTTTCATTGTAATACATAAGAATAGATGCATATGCAGGTATTTGTTGAGCTACCCCAAAATGGGGTGCAGACAGTGTCACGTAAAAGGTATCAAATTCTTTTTGCCAGTCAGCAGAAGATTGCAGTATTCCAATTTTGGATGGCCACTGAGGAGAGAGACAAATTTGCATTACAACCAATGACAACTTACCTCTGGAAAGAATAATGGCCTCGTGTCACTCCGGAACACCACATCTTCAATGAAGTACACAGCATTCAAAAACCATCCAACTATCAGCATATGAGGTATGCCATAAGGTTAGTTATTTCAACATGAAATCATTAACCTCATAACACTTAGAGTGCAGATGACTCACACATACGGTTGGGAAGTGCTCAGCCATGAGGGGCAGATAGCTCACTTGGTGAGTCAAAAGTAAATCATATTATCAAATTCCTTCCAACTCTGGTAATGAATTCTCCTGAAAGCTGCCACACACAAATACTTCAGTCTCACACTTTTTTTAATTTCTGCCAAAAAATAAATAGGTTTCATTATTTATAGTGCTTTCAGGATGTATATACAGGGGCAAATATTTTTCAGATAAAACATTTTGCATGTAATATTATGGTGAAATACATGAAGGGATTACACATTTTTCCTGTTCCTGAAAATAACTTTTCTGAGTTCATGTTATTTTTTTACTGGTAAAATGTAGCAGACTAAATTAACTGAAGAGTGGTAAAAAATTCTTGGCTGGTACATACTATTTTGAGAAGACGTGTATGTTTTTTGAGGCTTTACAAAAACCCCTCCCTTGGGGAGGAAGAAAAATGGGGACCAGGTTGGTGTGGTGGCTAGAGTACTGGCCTCCCACCCCGAGGGTCAAGGTTCAATTCCTGGCAGTGGCGGATTTTTCAGGAGCAAACCAGTCCCTACTTTAGTGCCTAATGGAGGGCATTTCAGATTCAGTACTCCATCCACCAAATGGGACGTTAAGCCATTATCCCCTTGGTGACTTTTGTTAAGAGTAGGCTAATGCCGACGTCGGGTATCTCTCCACCCTTCCTCATTTCCCTAACATTACTCAATTACCCACCTATCCTAAATGATGCAAATAACCTCAGCTGTTGGTCGCCTCCCCCGAATAACATAACAGGAAGAAGAATGGGAGGAATATATAATTTTGACTGATCACCTGTTATCCTTTCCACTTCAAGCAGATTGAGCATATCTTAATAAGGTATCACCTCAGAGTTAACCCACATTGGACTTAGTCATGTGGATTATTCAGGCACTACAGTTAAAAAATATGTGGGTTTATAAAAAATACAGTCAAACCTCCCTTACCTGACACCTCCAAATCGAAGATGCTTCCTAAAATGGGCATTTGTTCAATCTCTGGCAGCAGAACATGGAAACGTATGGAATTAACACCTCCAAAGAGCAGACACTCTTAGTAACAGACGTGGACAACAGAAAGGAACATTTTTCCTTCAATTACCTCTATTAGCGGACACACCTTATGAGCTATCCTGTAAATGTTTCTTATCCCCTTAACAAAAAACCCTATTTATTTAATCAAATATGTATAACTAAAGCCCATTTCACACAATACTTGATCCAGCATAAGACCTAGTGTGCTAGCCGCTACTAGATATTGAGGATGGAATCTAGCATGATTGGAACCCTCCTGGGAGGTTTCACACAATCATTGACCTTGTGCTAGCTATGAAGCGGTTATTCCATATAAATCCATACTAATTAAAAAAACAGAAGATCGCACATCGTCTGTAACATGATGTGATTGGTAGATGGCCTTTGGGTCCTACTAGCAAACTAGTACTGCATCAAGTAGGAAATCAAGTAGCTCAGCGAGTATACTAGCGATCATGCTTGCCAGCCAGTATACTGGTTCTATTCACACTATACTGGAAAGCTAGCATACTAGCGAGTATCCTTGACCTTGGGCTGGAACAAGTGTTGTGTGAAACGGGCTTAAGGAACTTTTCTAGAAAAAAACTTTTACTTAGCAACTCAGGGTCTGGAGTCTGGTTGTCTGTCTACGAGTCCGTGCTCCTGCATGTTCCCTTTCCACTCCCTGCTTGCTACTTATCTCTTTTTTAGGGACCAACATTTCTATTCTTGTTCTGATCATGATGATTCAGGAATTGCTCTATGGATAAAAAAATGAATACTAGTTTCATTCCATATTTTTTGTTACATGAATTTATCTTTCAAATATTTAAAAAATAAAAATTAAATGAAACATATTAAGTAAATGCCTTTTTTTTAAATTCATCACAGTTTCCGCATAGAAAAATCTGTCTCAATTCTGGCCTCCTCTAAATAGCAAACACCTCTCAATAGCAGGCATTATTTTTCCATCCCGAACATATCCACTTGACTGTACTAACATCAGCACCATCAGATACAAAAGAATGTTAATACTGAAGCAATTATGCAACAATGATGTTGGTCGTGCATAAAATAACTATCATCTTACAAAATGAAAGATGAAATTAATTTATTTGGATGTTACAAAAGTGAAAAGCACATGGACCTTTTAATGACCAAAATTC
This sequence comes from Platycnemis pennipes, assembly GCA_933228895.1. Classification (NCBI taxonomy): domain Eukaryota; kingdom Metazoa; phylum Arthropoda; class Insecta; order Odonata; family Platycnemididae; genus Platycnemis; species Platycnemis pennipes. Next base: position 116,701,129 of record OW121848.1, on the reverse strand, counting down.
ACGGAGGACTTACTTACAAACTTACTTTGTCAGCAAATATGTATGTGAATGAACATGATAAAGATTTATACCTTTTAACAATAACAGACATAAGTCCAATAGCTAATAATTTCCTCACCAGCCTCCAAAAAAAAGCATAATCTGATTTAGCAATCATTGGAAGATGTCTGCAAGCCACTCACAAGCCATATTTAAAAGGCAGAGCAAGATCTTGAAGACCAAGAGTAAATTCTTACAAACATGTGAAACAAAACATATGAGACAAAAAATATTACTGTAGACTTCCTGCTATAATAGTAAGCAGCCTTTTCAAGCACAATTCTGCAATTTTAAATTTTCTTACTGCTTACATTAAAATAAATTAACTATAGATTGGTCCTTGACTTAAAAGTTTAATTCAGTTTTTATGCCACCTATTTTTAATGTTTATTGGTACATATATGAAACTAAATTTTATGTGAGCATGCATGGTCCAAAAATGTAAATTTTTATTCATGGATGTCATTGACTCTCAAGGTGGCTGTGTCATCAAAAGGCCTACTTCTCCAAAAGCAATAAATTTGTCACAAATATTAATGTACATAGTAATGATGAATATTTCACCATAAACTGAAAAGCAATATGTATTATTTAAATAAAAATTTACTCAATTGGCATAGCCTTAAATCATAATCAGAGTATTCAGACTTGATTTATCACAAGGGTAATATGAGTAAACTATCACTTTCATTTCCATATAGCTTGCACATTTGGACAGAACCTTTGAAAACAGAAAATTCATTTTATTCAGCACACAAGTACTCACGTTAATTGTCACATTATTTTTCAAATATATATTAATCCATCACATAGGTATTACAGAAAATATTTTCAGATTACTCCAATAATTCTATAATTTTCAACACTTTTACAGTATGGCCCACTAATTAGTGAACTTAAATAATAATCTCATATAGTGGTAAAATTTTAATGATAAGGACATAAAATGGCACTTGTAAAAGAGTAACATTGGCTTCAATTAACTCATCTTAGGCAGGCATCCAACAGTAATTTCTTTTACTGGAAGGCTATGAATTATATTAAACCTAAAAGTAACAGAACAAACATCTAGAACCAAGTAAATATGCAAGCCAGATAACTAATTATTGAAGGATTAAAGATTGTACAGGAGGTTATAAATATGTTCATTTCACAAGTATTAAATCATTCAAGAAACATATTATAGAAAATGGATAAAATTAGCATATCAAATTACATTCAAAATGCACAAACACACAATTTAAAATATCAGATATAAATAAATCATCTTGGTATCACAATTAGTAATTTATATAACCATATACACTTCAAGCAACTACCTGGCCCTTATAACAAATGAACTTGGTCATCAGTCTTCCCATTGCAAAAGGACAAATTTAAGTAAAAGTTAAAGTCAAAAGAAAACATTCTTATTTCTTTACCCCTTGAGTGTGTCAATATTATAAGCACCTAAAGAAAACAGAATACAGAATGTACAAAAATTATCAGCATTTAATGGTAAACACAAATTCCAATTGAAGTAGGTTCACTTGCAGACTCATGAGAAAGCCCAATTCCTAAGTCACCATTAAAGCCAAATAAAACATAGCATGCCATTTAATAATTTTTCACTAAGGTTTTCTCAGATCAGGGAGAAGTTTTTTTTGTTGGATATAGCCTATAAAACATTGCATGAACCACTGTAGATTCACACAAACTAAGTCTTTTAACAACATCACCTATATTAAAAAGGTTGATGAAACAGTCAACAAGCCCCAGATTTAAATCCTTCAAAACTGGGAATCTGTATGACATTCTTCTTCCTGTAGCACAGTGGTAGCCCATCACTCATTTGCTCCAATTATGGTGAGACGTGAGCTATCCATTCACTTGCTTTTGTGGATTAATAACGTGCCCAAGCACTAACCTACAACTAAAAGTGCCAACTTAAGGCAACTTCATACCAATCAATGTATTTATCTGTTTCTGCATGCATATACATTCATACACAAGATATATATTTTTTTAATTCACACTGGAGTTTCATGGTCTGCTTCTTCAATTCTGCCCAAGCGCCAAGCATTAGGATCAGTAGCTGCAAAAGAAGAACAGAATTGTAATCGAAAGCCATGGTTACATATTAAATTCTAAATTTAAAATTTTCAAGAATGTCATTTCAACTAGGCATTTTAGGCATGGAGGCATAACTACTAATTGATTCCAAACATTTTAATTAATGCAGTTCCTATCTTTGTATGTGCTTCATCAGAACGACATTAAATGTGAGTTAGATAATTGGTGTATAAAATATATCTTAAGATCACACTATCACGAAACACATGACTTATAAACGAATTCCTGCACTTAGTAAAATACATGCTGCAAAAATATTCTAAATTACATTATCAAGACAGCAATTACTTGTGTTTCAATAGACAAAACATACTAACAACATGAAGAAAATAATACATAACTGTATATCTACTACGAATACTACAGCATAACAAGCAATGTATGTACATACCTTTAAGAAATATTAACAACAATCATATGCAAATTAATAATAAGATTTTTTAAATCACATAACCTCGACAATATGAGCTATGCACCAAAACCAAAAACAGGTTAAAAATATTTTACTAGACTAAATGCATTCCATAACTTTACAATACTATAAAATCAAAATTTAATAAATTTCATACTTTCCAATATAAAATTGGCACCCAACACAACCACAAAGACCTACTCACTTAATCCTATTCCATTAGGTATAACCAGGGCCGGATTAACACATCCAATGTGGGTTGTAATTTACGGAACCCCCCTAACATCGGGACAATTTTATTTCAATACCCAAATGGAATAATAACAATGTAAATTGACATGGTTCACATTTTAAGTGTGAAGTCCCTAAGATTTCATTTTGTGAATTCCACTTTTAAAGACTAAATCCCATTTAAAAAAAATCTAAATCCCTTTCCAAACCATGTTATAATTCTCAAACAAAACTAAAGTTTATAAACAAATTCTTTTTAAAACCTAAGATATTATTTTAGAAGTGCACTAAGAAGTAAAAATTTGTTTTTCTCTCCGATATTTGAACATTTTCAAGTGTGGTGACAAAATATGAAATTATGAGAGCAAGGTAAAGATATTATAAATTCTTATATTTTTGGGAAACAATTTTACACTTTAATCAAATTTGCTGATTTAAAATATTTTTACATTGCACTCACAATTGTATTTTTTCCCTCAAAACTTGAAAATGTTCAAATATTGAAAATAAAAAATTTAATTTTAACTTTTTAGTGCACTTCTAAGATAAAATTTAGGATTAAAAAAGTATTTTATCAGAAATGTTATTTTTGACTTTTTAGTAATACTACTAAGTTGTGTTCAACCCAAAGGTTCGTCTTTGACAGGTGAGAGTAGAGCTCACCCCATACTAAGCCAATTGTGTGTGAAACTCACACATTCAGGGTAGGGGGGCTAGTTCCTTTCCCAGGGCCACCTGTCATTTCCTATGAAGTTCACACATGCAGAAACATGAGGATTTTAGGTGGGGGTTTCCAGAAAGGCTCTTTCCTGGGATTTGAACCTGGGACTCTCTGGTCTGTAGCTCACTACTCAACCCACATGACCCGATTTTAGTAATATAAGAAGTTTAAATAACTGCTGAAATTTTTGCACACTTCTTTGATCAAATAAAAATTCATTTCCTCAATATAGTTGATTTATGATTTATTCTTGTATAAATCAATGATCTTTTAGGTGAATAAGGTGAAATATACAATTCAAAGTCATTATTTTAGAAAAACATTCATCTAGAAAAACATTAATTGACTTCATTCATCATTAAAAATAATTCTGAAACCAGAAATAAAAGAATAATTTCTGGATGAGAATATTGAGTCCATTAAAAAAAAATGCCTCAATTCATGAATGAAAAAATTTAGCTACTGATGAAATTGGATATGATTCCCCTGAGCCTTGAACTCCAGCTCCTCTGAACGAGAGCTGATCATGCTCACCACCAGACCAACTACAACACTGCAGCTTATAATAAAGTTAGTAATTTAGACAGATCTTACGGCGGAAATTTTTCTCCACCTTGAAAATTTAAATTAATTAAAACTCCATAATTTCTTAATTAAATCATATTTATATGGTTAAAGTATTGCGTCACCATTGGGCATGGGTACATGAGCAAAATTTTATGTCAATTGAACAAAGAAAGCGGGCAAAAATTGAATTTTAAGATTTCACCTGGAAGGCCAGATGAATAGACAAAGAGTGGGGAAGTTGAATAAAATTGATTAAAAAAGCCAAACAGATGTATAAAAAGCTAATTCATTCAAAGGTCTCTCGTGACTCCTTTCCTTGACGACTTAAGCACACGCTTACTTTGCTTTATGGTTAATCCAGCCCTGGGTATAACTAAATAAAAATCCATTACACCATCAAGAAAACTGGACAGATTAATGAACAGCAAGCGGAATCAGTATTTGTAATAAGTGGTGTTCGAAAAGCTATGAAACAATTATCTCCTCAAGTAAATACTTATGCTCTAAGTGCATCTATACAATACATATTAAGGTAGGTAAATGTATATTTCCAGCTGATGGATTGAAAAGCAACCACAATTTAATTTATGATTTCCATAAAAGAGAAAAATAAGGTAAAAATTAGAGTCCTTTCATGCTCCAAACAATCAAACATTTCAACACAAATTTCCATTTGACTTACCACAGTAATAGTACCTAATCCTAGGCATACCTAGGCAAAAAGAAATTAGGTGTCCATGTAATAATCATCACTAGAATCATATGCCATAATGATCAGAAAAGCATTTTTATTTCAGCTAAAACCTCACACATTTCATCAGTTTGTCATAATTTATTATCAACCTCTGTTATAATATTCAGTCAGACCACACTCCAGGCTTTTTACAGCAGTGTGTGTTGCACTCAAAAATTCACAAGTGACCAGAGTATGGACTCACTCCCAAACGAAAATTATGAGTAAGGAAATGAGTCAACATATTTCATGAAAGAGTGGTAGAATCACAGAAGTCATAATCCAAATATCAATGACATTTATGCCTAGACAATAATACCCTCTGCATTGACTAAACAATATCAATGGCACATGGGGTTGGGAATTCATGACAGGAAGCAGACTTTCAAAGCAGCGAGGGAAGAAGCAGGGTATACAGGCATTTTAGGAGTATACAAAGACATAGGAGTATATTTGGCAATGATTTGGGAAGGCAGGGATATTCAAATGACAAACAAAACTCACCTGCCTCTACACTGGGGCATAGCGACATCTGGAGTCTTTTATACACACTTAGAGAGAGGAGAGTGAGTGTGAGAGAGAGAGAGTAGCTTCTCTACAATTCATGATCGCCACACATCCTACAAGAAGCCCACCTTCCATCATTCCCCTCCCCCCTCTCATCTTCCTCCCACATGCTCTCCCACTCTTACTGCACGCGCTCTAACAAGGGTTCATGCTCACAGACAATTTCATCATGATCTAGAAAACACAACAAAGCAGAATAACAAACAAAAGTTCAGTTTACACATAAGCGTATCTCTTTTTTTCTCTCAAAAGGAGTCAATTAGTGCAGTAAATAACTAACGTGGGTTGAAGTGATCCTTCCTACGAAAAGGAATGCCTAATTATTTAAAAATAATAAACAAGCAGAGAGAGAGATCTTGAAATGTGAATTGAATACAATGGTTGTTTTTGCATCATTAACCCTCATGTTACTGGTGTCTTCTCTATGTCGATTGAGTGCAATGAAATCAAATTGCAGTGCTAAATTTGGCATGACACTTTTTGGGAACAAAGCAAAAGATGTATGCAGGGAACCAGACAGTGTAGAGAGTACAACAGTTTACAAGCTTGAGGGAAGAAGTGCCCAGCTATTTTTTTCTATGCACCTAAGCCACTATACACTGACATTTAATTCAAGACATGAAATGTGGAATTAAGTAGGTAAAAAAAATTACTGCTCAGGGCACCTAAATTCCAGGATTAGCCTTGTTAGAGATATTAAATGCATTTAATTCCATTGCAACTACAGAGGAGCAGAGAGCAGACTAAAAATGTGAGATTGAGTAGCAAACACAGTCAAACCAGGAAGTAAGTTACAATGACACAATATTCACTTTACTGAAAAGACTACAGGGTACTAAAAAGAATATTGAAAATAAATCCCAGAAACTCAGAGTGCAAGTAACATGCATCTAATCCCAGCGTGATACTTTCTAAACCACACATCCCACAGGAAACAGTTAACACAGGAAGCTATAACAAAACTATTAATAGGATGGAGTTTTAGCAATAGTGACACTATCTTACATAGAACAGGAAGCCCTATAACAATTAAAAGTAAACACCATCTCACTACATTCACCACCATCTAACCACACACCTAGAAGATTCTACATCAGCCTCCACCCATTTACAGAATTGCGAAGCACAAAATAAAGTGCTCATTTTGACAAGATATATTTTGACGACTACTACAGATGAGAACACAATGGTGAAACCTAATTCAAAGAGTAAGCATATATTCCATTCTCAGACTGCTGATTGGTCTTTCACAAATTATCCACAGTTGTTCCATAGTATGATACAGACAAAATATCCCAGGAATCCTGTTGTAAGATCCCTAATATCATATGGGGTAAAGAGATCCAATTTGATTTACTGATTAGGATTCCTAAATTTTAAAATGGGATCACATAAAATGCATTTCCTTACATGAAAGTCAGGAAATTATAAATATGTAGTGTTTTTTTCTTTAGTGCAATCAATACTAGAGAAAATGACCTCAAATAAACAATTTCTCAACCTTAATGGTAGTATTAAACTATTCCAAAACCTTCTTGAACAGGTACCAACCAATATTCCATAGTTTTCTGCCTCAAAATAACAAGATTGATGGAAAAAATACTTTTAAGATGAACAAAAAGGGAAATCAAAATTGTTTAGTAGATAAATTCAAGTTGAATTATATAGAGAAGTTACTTCTATCAATAAATTGATGAGTCAAAACCTTGTAGAAGTATGTGAAATGCTTTTTGAAGAGCCAGTTTCACCATTACACAAACCCAGAAAGTGGAGTCAAGTTTCAGGAGTGCCAATCTCACCGAGAACTGAGAAAATGTTCAAATATGTAGGTACTAAAATTTGCAATAAAAATTATATATTTTGGTAATGTTCCTTTTCATCCTTCACTCACAGATTAATTGGATGAGCAATGTTGTTAAGCTTAAGAACAAAAACACTCTTGAAATAGCATATCCTCAATGGCCATCTTTCTCCCTCACTCATGGCAGAGGACTGGAATAGTGAGGAGTTTGACTGTGGCCATGTAGTGGAGTTAAGGTACATCACTTAAGGCAAGTGTTTCACTCACTATCAAATTTTGAAAAATGTGGCTAAGTGCAACATTTTCAAACAGGATGGCCACTTGCATTTAGTCATCTACAATGCATAAGGTGCTATTTTCCCTAGTGAGGTGAAACTGTGTTACTTTACATTGAGCCAAACTTTGGCAAGGTTGTGATGCATGATGTGATGATGAGAAGAGGAAGATTTCATTGCTCTAATTTCTGGACGAGGCTTTAGAAGAGCTCTATTGAGCCAGATTAAACAGCATAGGTTAAATGCGTTAAAAGTATTAAATAATCTCAGACACCCCTATTTCTATAATACAATATTACAGAAGCTACAGTGATACACGAAGACTATGTTTCAACAGCCTTAATACTCAATCATTTATGTAGGTGTTTCAAGCAAGAATCAAATCTAAGCTTCCATTTAATCACTGATGCAGCAGTCAAATTAGGATTCTGGTTCCGGCCTCGCCTGCTCGAAACCTTTGTGTGCTCGAAAGAGCAAAAAATTTTGAATAATCCAGGTTTAGGAAGTAACAAAATGAAAGGTTAAGGTAAACCCTATACTCACAAAAGGTGAAAGTTTTCAAAAATGTATACATTATATTCTTATTCAACCAGGAATAGAATAGCTGTGGATGTAAATCAAATGACATTGCCCCTGTATGAAACCCCTCTCCAAGTCCTTACCCAGTTCTCTGGCTTATACAGAGACTAAAGAGCTGTCACTTGCCCAGTGTACAAGTATTGACCATATGAAAATAAAACTTCATCAGCAGTTTTTGTTGATGAATGTTACACAACGAATAAATATAGATATACCTACATCAAGTTGAGTCTGATATTAGGAATTTAGATCATGTTCCAGCCAGAGATCAGGAAAAACATGATTTCCATGGCTACATTTTTGAACCACCCATGAAAAATGCGAAAGTTAATACAAGGCATCACCACTCATACAATATCACCTTCATGGGTATTTACCCGAATAGCCATTTGAGTAATCATAACCCTTGATGGACCTCTAGGAACCCTTTTCTTTGAAGGAGTGGCCGTAGAGTTGGGTGGATCTTTCATGTGGTTTGTCAGTGGTGAACAACTGACATTTCTGGCAAACTACCATTAAATGATTTTCTGGGGGTTTATTTTGTTGCTTACATTTGTCCATGTGTTTTTTGGGATGTTAATTTCCTGGCAGGCGATGAACTTTGCCAAAAACTTCAATATTTTTCATGAGTGGTGAAAAAGCCTAGTAAGTATGGCCTTTGGAGTTATATTTTTGCTTGTTATCTTTTGATACCAAAGAGCACATTTACCCTATAATAACCTCAATCTTTAATATACAAGCCAAGCAATGTAACAAAATAATGTCTTATGAGCTCTGCAAGAAAATTGGGACAAAGATTTTAAAATTTCCATGCATTTTAAAGGACAATATTGATCAGAGAAAGCAAATGAAAGTCCAGTCGAACAATAAAAAAACATTTAAAAATAAGTCCTTCCAAATATGGGAATCATGAAATGATAGAAACTTCAAACAAAGCAACAAACTATGATGAAATAACCCACAACAGCAGTGAGAATTATAGTTCATATGTTAGTAAAGTTTGGATGAGGGATAAAACTGTCAAATTGTTAATGAAATGTGCCTTAACCATATAATAACAAGATGAATGAACTTATTCAAGCTGTGAAAGATTACCTAGTAAAAAGCAGATTAATTGATTATTTAAAGGACATTGTCAATCACTTAAACTAATCATAGAAAGGACCAAGGCAGTCTAGAGTGCACTCCACAGTTCTGAATGACGTAGCTAACATGATTTGTGACACTAACAGCATATTTCACATGAATGCAGCCTCATTAAGTCCTTATGTCAATTCATTTTTTTTATTAACATAGTTCTGGCTCTGTATTACAGTAGACTGTCCTTTCATTATAATATGCAAAGATTATCACAAACCCATTGCTATAAACTTCACATACACAAGATTCGGCAAACCAGGCCACATAACAAAATTTAAAGGATTTCACTGATTTTGAAGAAGCTTTCCTTCATATCGCCTTAAAAGTTTCGTCTAAATAGTGCTGGATAAAGAATTCTTTTTTCCAGAGATCTGATTAAGTTATCATATGGGATCACTGAGTGATTTTCAGCCATTTTTTTCCATTAAATCTGAACTTTCAATGATGGATAACGCTCATTCCTCAATAGGTTGTGATCAGGCCTGCACTCTGTTTACCATCACAGAGCTATTATTATACTTTCCATGATATTCATAACTTTACATTGATTATAGGTAGTTAGCCATCATTTCACATTTTTCTTAACTCTTTCTTTTCTTTCATACTCACTACATGTCACAAAATATGCACACAAAACTAGTTTCACTGTACATGAATCTACGTGAAAGTTTTCTTTTGTACTGAAAAACTATGCAAAAAACTAGTTTTTTCACAGCGATTCCCTATGTTTGAATGAAATTGTAATGATATTTTCTAATACTTCATTCATACAGATTTAACAAACTAGCCTTTTTTTATGATTTGCAGCTGTCCATTTACTTACAAAAATGTTAATCAGCAACAACAAACTCAACTTTGCAGCAAGAACCAGTTACTTTTTAACCCATTTTTGCAGCAAGAGTTTAGGGCTAAGAAGTACATATTTGCAACTTGAACCCCTTCAATTTTGGATGCCAATGCCCATGGCAAAATAATTCACCAGTTCTTTGCTTCTGAGAGAATTAAACTGTGCATAGTAAATGAAAAAGGCCAATTCTAGTGAGACTCCATGCAGAAATAAGAGAATGTGAATTATTCTAAGGTTTATACACTACATCAGGAGTTTAGACACTAGGAATTATTGGAATTAACAAAGCATCTCTCACGAGAATATACCTACTCATTTTTCTTGAAGAAAATTGGAACTTCAGGCCAACAAATGATTACAAATCACTATAAGATTCACTTTCATCAAATTGACTTATCCCACCAAACCTAAGTAAAATCCAATATTGCAAAATACTCATCACATAAATAACATTTTTCCCAACGAACACTGACATTTATGATTGAAGTTTATAGGAAAAGAGCTTGTGAAAAATTCTGTCTCATGAAAACTGATCAACAATTATAAAAAAACAATTCCCCGAGTTCTTAAACAAATCAATTACTCATTGTGAGTCAGCAAAAGGATTAACGTTAGAACCTCACAATTCAAAGAGAACAATATGAATACCTACTAATTTTCCATTGAAATTCCAATCTTTACTCTAATAGATTCATTCAAACGGTAAAGAGCATAAAATTTACTAGTAGGGAAGACAGTGGTATTCAATTTAGAAACTGCCTACAATCATGCAATAGGCAATATTTTTAATAAGCTTCTCTTTCTTGTCTCCAAAAGAGTTCATGCTTCTTACTTTCTTGTTAGTGAAATGTTGTTCATGTGAAATGCCAATGATACACTTCAGAAAACACTAAGGTTATCCTTAAAATTGCTAACGATTTTTTTGTTTTTAAATATGATGGTTTGTATTTAATGCACTAATTTGATCATTTACTTGAACAATTAAATGCAACAATAAGGATACAGAGCATCAAGAAGATACAATCATCCAGTTGCTAAACATTGAGAATAATTGGCAAGCATTTATGCATATGTAACATATCACATGATCGCAACAGGAGTGAGGCAGCCACCCATTTAAAAGATGAAAGGATGAGAGCTATAAGAAATGACACTACTACACATGTTAAATTCTGGCATGATTACATTTAAGACACTAAAAAGTTTCAGTGACCACTTTTCCCAGAGTTAACAACCATAGGCAGTTACTGAATACTCACCCCAATGCATAGCACCGCTGGTAAATTTAGATAGTCATTAAAAGCAGCAGGAGAGGAAATGGGTTAGGGAAAATTAGAAAGCAGGAGAGATCCCAGAAAAATTCATAGCATACCTTGAAGCTGGCGATTTATCAAAGCAGTAATTCCTGGGCCATCTCCAGCTTTCTTAACTATAAGCATTGGCTTATCTTCTCCATCCTCCAGGCTATTTGGCAGGTGCCCATTGTTACTGGCAGCCATTGTTTCACTGACCTGCCATAGTATGTGTGGAGAGAAATGAGATGAACCATATGCTCAGGAGTCCAATGCACTTAAACTAGTGAAGAAATATAGTGCCATGATAATAAGCCTTACTACAAAATAAATTAAACGCCTATCCTAAAGTAATAACCAAAATGTAAAGTGCCATACATTATTATGCGCAGTCATTATTTACGATAGTTCATTAAAAGCATTTCTTGATTAATCACAGGTCACTTTAAAGTAGATTTAGAGTCTCCTTTTGGGTAAGATAAAAACCTCATAGAAGACTAAGACAAGAACTTAAAGAATAGTCCACATTCTAACCAAAACTGAAACAAAAAATCAATTAGAATAATCAAATTGTGACTGATAAATTTGTCAGGAGAAGAATCAGTAATATAAGAAATCACAAAAAGAATAGTTTCAGAGGTCTGTCATAAGGCACAATTTAAGGCAGACAGCAAATTATGTAACTTGCCTAGCATCAGAAATTTTTGCTATCTTTTTTTATGTTTGAGAATGCTACAATAACAATAGAACTTGTTTTGACTGCACCAAAGAATAGTAATCATCAGTAGCTACATCAACATACCTATATTTCTGTATGAAAAGCAGATCAACAAATATCTGCAATCACTAAATTAGTTGCTCATAATACCTAATGCGCAATCAGCACTGTTTCCATTTTAGAGCCTTCATGTCAGGAAACTCATGGGTTGGTAGTGCAGTTTTGACATTATTAAAATTTATATGGTAAGATTCAGCAACCAATAGATGAAAATAAACTATGCACACATCAAAAATTAAGTAATTCAAAAGCTTGAGAACAGCTACCACTGAAGCCTTATTTGAGATTCCAATGAGCATCATCCATCTCTCATATCAAATCAAGACAATTACATTACAATGTGTAATGTGATAAAGATAGCAGTGTAGATCCCAAATAAATAAAAAAGTTGTCGTTTATTAAATTATTGCATTGTTTGTACTGTCTTACTCTTCAATAGAACAGATTAGTTATTCACGGTCATTTGGCCATTTATATATACAGAATGAGAACCTAAGCACAGCCAAAGAAATCTCATTGAAGGTTTTAAGGAATCCTTTTATCTTTTACAGTAATGGCAATATTGTAATTTGCATTTGGCATCTTACAATTTAGGCCATTGTTCTCCTAATGACAAAATATCACATTCTGTAATTCAACCCGATAAAATGCCCCTATCACTAAAAGGTATAAATATTTTGCAGTTGTTGGATATTTGCTGTAAATTCAATCACTTCCTCACCAAACACATGCTTGTCAAAAAAAATTTGACACAAATAAACTGATTTAATTTGTACAGAAAAAACTCCTTGCAGATTCATAAACCAAATAATAGTTAGCAGGTGAAAATTCCTCTTCATTTACTCAATTACATCCATCACATGAAATTTTTTCTTTATTAAATAGGTACTATTTTCTCTGTCTTCATTTATTTGGCAGATAATATTTGGGAGATTAAAAAACAAATCAGAAGATGGCTGAATGTAAAACTCCAAATTCCTCTCTCCTATAAAAAGAGGTGAATTTGCATTTCATCTTTATCCAAAATGGAAGGCTTCAACACAACAGCTCTTTTAAATAATTTCAAATATTTCGCTGTTAAATAATATTAACTCCCACAACCTCTGTATGAAAATTACCTATCTATTGATCTCGGCAGACTAATTTCCCTGAAGGCAGCACTAAAATTTAAGGCCTATCTCACCAAAATTTAAAATTACATCCCAAATTTTGACTTTAGTTTAGGGATACCATTGGCTGATGTTTTGAGATGAAGAAAATTTCCTCATCAGTCTTCATTTCAAATATTTTTTCAATCACAAAAATCAAATCCTAACCTAAATAGTTTCAGGCTTACCACTGTGGAAATCTTTCATCGTAGGAATGAAGGTTGAAATTGGAACACTGCAATTTCCACACACAGTTTTATTCTCCACGACCATGGTTTCGTTGCAAGGCAACATCATCAGGTGGTTTCGTTGCAAGGCAACATCATCTTAATGTGAGAATAAAACTGTGTGTGAAAATTGCAGTGTTTCAATTTCAATTTTCATTCCTACCTAAAAAAATCAATTTTGATCACAGCATGTGACTGCTTACAGATAATGTATGTGTGTTAACTATTTTCATATGATGGCTTCCACAGAGTTTTTCAGTGAATAACTAGTTTTTCAGGCTTTCTTCTAAAATTGTCCATTCCAAACCGTTTTGTCAGAGATCTGCTCATACTTTCCAATTAAGTATTTTTCCTTGTAAGTCTTTCAAATACTGGTAACTTATTTTCAAAATTCATCCTACCGTATCACCAATTCCATAATTTCTTAATAATAAAGAACACAGTTACTCCTTTAAAGTATTCTGATTTATAGTATGAAGGAAAGAGACAGTAACAGAAGAAAGTTGACTCAGAGAGCCCAAGTTCCTAATGCTAAGTAATATTCCATAATGACAAAGACAAAGTCAGCATGAGTAACTTCCCACCAAGCATCAAGGACTCCATGCTGTAACGTAAAGATACAGCAAAATGAATAAAGATGAGAGTATAGCATTTGATTTTACGATAAATTTCATTTTGAAGCTGACATTTTGAACCATGAAAAAAGTAATTTCCTTCCATAATATGATTAATTCTACTCCATCACGGATTGTTTAAAGTAAATGTACACACAAAAATAACCAATAAGTAATAAACTATAAAGTTCACTCTAGCCATCAAATATTTATAGAGTACTTGCAATTTCATTCAAAATTAAATAATTTTGCTGGCAACCCACCTATTAGAATAGTGCATTTTTAAATAAGCTGTTTTTATCCAAAATGGATAGGTTGAAAGGGAGTTTAAAGGTAGCTTTTAACACCAAAACTTGATCTGATTAAAAATAGTAAGTATAGTAAGTACAGAAATCAATCACCTCACATGCTTTACAGCGGTGAGAAGGGATACTTGCTTACTAAAGAAATAATGCCTCTTACCAATTCTTCAACAAATCAATTTCTTTCACTGATCTACATTACTGAATCATCAATATTACATCAATGTATCAAATGTACTGTACTAGCTCGGTGGCTCTATCAGATACGTACATACTTATAGATCAATATGAAATATTGAAAAGAATAGGCCCATGGCTTTTCCCATTGAATTTACACTGTCCTTTAGTTTTCATCAGCACATCATGATACAAACGAATAGCAGTGCCTCATATAGGAGCAGCAAGTGGGGAATGTTACAAGAGACAAGGCACTACTTGGATAAAAGGGACAGCAACGATAATTTATTCAATGATAAGAGGACAGAAGCAGAATTACATTTTATGTTTCTCTAGTATAGGCATCAGCAGTATATTGTAGCACTAAAACAGTACAGGCCAAAAAATGAATAATGCTAACATAATAAAGTACATTGGGAACATCAAATGACTACGGCAACTAGGGTGGAAGGCAAATTACCACTGATTCAATTTTATCACTATGGGAAACGACATCATGATGGCAGGTCAGAGCAGGCTCATGTTTTCAACCACAAGTGACATTTTTCAAGCCATGTGCAATATTATGTATGCTGGGCAAAAGGAAAATCTTCATTGTCACATATCTGTCCCATTCTGATAATTTTCCATTCCAATAATTACAGCCTATTCCTAATCATACCACTATTAAAATGTGGCAATTAGGAAATCTTAATTTACAACCTACACAAATATTCAATAAAAGCAAGTATGGAGTGACAGAGGGACAATTTTCTTACATGGTATTGAAAGATGCTGGGAAATTTTCAGGAGAAATAGTCAAAACCTTCCTCAGTTAGTGAAAACATTTAGCAATTATGTTTAAATATCAGATTTTCTACAGAGAAAAAATCATTCACCCTGACCAGGACTCGAACCAGGAATGATTTCCGGCCACATGCATATGGTTGTTTTATGACATTGCATGTTTGGCAGTTCATCTGACATCTTGTACCTTTAGAGCCTCAAGAAATCCACAGAGAAGAAGAATACCAGGGTATATGGTTAATGCATCTGGCTGGAAATCAGGGAGTTTAAGTACAAGTCAAACTGAATGATTTTTTTCTCAGGGGAAATTCTGCTATAGTGCATATTGACTGGTATCTCCATTATGGGTTTTCATAGTTAGTTTGCATTCCTAGAATTCAATTTCAATCAAAGCTAATTCATGTATATTACTATAATTTTACAAGAAATGTGAAAGAATATAAACCAGACAAAGTTTTGGTGGGAGTTTAGTGCTCAATATGCATCTATGATGAACTAGCGCATATAGTTTAATGAACAATATGACTGCAATCCAACTCAATAGTTTTGAAATAAATGCATGTGCTTTCCTGGCGAACAGATTGAAGAAATTCTTCTTGAGTTTTCCACCAGTTCAGATTGTCCATGCTAGCCGACGTTTCTATGTTCGACTCAGGCATCGAAGCGTCAGCCAGCATGGATGATCTGAATCGGTGGAAAACCCAAGAAGAATTTTTTCAATAGTTTTTGGTTGGGATCCAGCCTTCAGTTATGAGCAAACACAATGTTTGGCCCCATAGCATAAGCAGAGAGTAGCTTACTAGGAGCGTGGGGATTTTATGCCACCAAATTAGTCAATAAACCAAACAATAAGAGGTCAAATTAAAGTCTGTTTCCCTTTCAAATAACTGTCATTACAAGATCTATAGCCAAAAATAAGCCAACATAATGTTACTAAAATAATCTTGAATGCTATATCTTTCATGTGCTCTTTTGCACAATGGATATAAAAGAATAAAAAATATGCACAATCCGTCTAGAGAAGCAGGCTCTATGCACACAAATTAGGAAGAATTGCAAATTGACTGATAGCAATCAGAAAACAAGCCCAAAGCCCTTCTTTTTTTGTATTTAATGACCAATGGCATACTTATTTAGCAAGTCAAAGTGTTACAATATAAATGTCACGTCAAAATATTCGTGCCCAAGCTACCCTGGTGAAAATAAACCGTGTCAAACAGTGTGACAACAATGTGTATCACACTGTGCAAGTGTATTAGTCACAGTGTATGTACACTGTGCTCCCTTAAAAGCGTGATGGACAGTGTGACCACAATGTGCTGCACACTGTACAAGGCTATTAGTCATAGTGTACGCACTGCCTGCCCTTCAAAGCGTGATGGACAGTGTGACCACAATGTGCAGCACACTGCACATGGGTATTAGTCACAGTGTCCTCACAATGTGTGCACGGTGTCCTCACACTGTGAACACACTGTACCGTCACAGTGTCTATCATGCTTTCTGCACGCTTTTGAGTCCCAATTTACACTTTTGTCACGGTGTATGCACACTGTAATCACACTCTTGTCACATTCTAAGCACACTGTGTTCACGCTTCTGTCACATTGTCTGTCACAGTTTATTTTCACCAGGGTAGGAATCGTAAGGAAAAGAAGAATGAGGAGTGGACTAATTTTTTTACCAAGATCAGAAGTTAATACTTGAAATAGTTGTATCATATTTCTATAATGCCAAATTAAAGAGCATCAATTGTTTACATGATAATATTTACTGTATTAAACTGTTTGTTCAACACCTAGAACAAGTTTACCAGTGTAGATAGACACACGTTTCTGCTAGATATTTACAATCATTATCTTCATAGGTAATTTCCCAATCAGCATGGAATAATCCAACTCTTGACAGTATATATAATCATGTCACGAAGAAAATCATCGTAAGAATAGTCAATGGGAAGAATGCAAATGAAGGCCTCATATGAAATTTGCAGGAAAAGAAGGGAAGGAGATGAAAGAGAGCAATTATAGAAACATGAAGAAGTTAGATGATAGGAGAACTAAGTGGAGAGCTGCATCAAACCAATCTTAGGAGTATGACTAGCAGTAATGACAACTCCCAATGTGCTTCACTTATCTTGGATGCCCCCCCTTTTCTATACCGTTTCTCCATTCGTATTAATATGATTTATAACTTTTTTCATCCCATTTTAAAAGCCCACTCTTCCATCCTCTTCCTCAATTTTCTAGCAATGCTCCCCTTAGAACAACCTTCAGAATCAATGAGGATACCACTGGAAAGGAAATAAATCTTGATTTTGGTGTACATAACACCAGAAAATAAGTACCAAAGGCTTGATTCCACCTTTTCTATATGGTATTCCATGCTTAACTGAAGGAAAATAAAGTCATCCTGATGCAACAAACAGAGAAGGTTATTTTAAAAATTTTCATCATTATACCTGCTTAGAAAGTTAAGTAGTGGAAGGTTAAACAAATCAAAGGTGATGTTTCAAGTCTCCTAAGCATATTTTGCTGCATTAGTTGGAATTCAATTTTGAAATCAAATGAATGAAATTCCAAAAGTATATTTCATTTATTTCCTATATTTTATTTTCTAACTATGTACACCTATGACTTCTCAACAACATGTGAATAGCCAGATATGGAAATATTCACCAGAACCTTTCAAAAGGGAGGCAAAAGGAAATATTTCACAAAATTCAATACTGTTGGCAGTTACTGGTACATGAACTACAGTAAATTACTGGTAGGAATAAATAATAGTGGAAAAATAATTAATGTACTTCTTAATGCATAATGCATGCATTACTTATAGGAAAGGTCTAAATTGTACGTAATGAATATGTTTAAAATACATTTGATATATGCAAATTGTCAATCAAATGTCATTAAAAAACAAAAATGATGATGTTGGAGGAATGCTTAACATATCAGGCTCGTTGTATATTGAAATACATATACATATATGGTAATATGAAAAAGAATTAGCATAGGTTTACCATCAATGATGCTGATTCTATGGTTAAATTCGCATGAAGAAGTGTGAACAGGATATCTAACAGCCATTTTACTCAATTTTCAGATAATTAAAGGAAGTGATATATAAAATCAGAACTGGCACTTATAGAAACACATTTTCATCCTGTTAAATGAATTTTAATTCCCTATAATGTCTGGTAAGTTCAAAATAACCTTGCCCTTGGAAAAGTGGAAGATGCTGATAGGATAGTGAGTAACCATTTCATGAAGCAACCATAAGAGACAAGAATGACAAATTTTGATGGAATATGAAGGTAAGGTGAAGAGATAGAAAGAATATTTGGCAGGGTTAACATAGTCGGGAAAATTACAAGAAAAAATTAACTAATTAAAGTTAAAATTTACTTTTCTGAAAAGTAACTGATTAAAGTTCAAGTTAAAAAAAGTAACTTTTACATTTTTGGCAAATTGGATGCTGAGGTAATAGAGGCCTTGATGATTTTTTGTTTTGATGAACAAGGAGAACACTGAAAACTGTCATTGTGGTTTCTTCCATCCGTATCCATTTGTTTAAAAATATTTGAAGTGGGGATTTTCGTTGTAATTCCATTTAATTTCCAGAGTGTTGTTGGTCAGGTTTCCTAGTGTCTGCTGAAAATATTAGGTGATTTTTCTGAGGTGGAGCTCCAATTCCAGGATTTTTAAGTTGTCGTGAATGTAAGAATTTCTAACGAACCATGGTGCATCTGTAATTTGCCACCAAAGATTGTTCCGAGTGGTAGAACGTGCTTTAAGGTTAGTTTTTGATATCGATCCCCACACTTCGATGTGAAGTCTCCCTTCACCCTTGTAAAATTTCAGTGGAAACGGCTTCTTTATATTGATTTACAGTAGATGCTGAGGGTGTGCCTGTGCACCTTTTCTCGCGATTCACTGGGGGCTGATGTATTGCCCCCAGTTATGTAATGCAATGTCACTGAGTAAGGCATACATAGACCAAGGTCTGTCTGTACCAAACCTTGACGGACCTTGACGTAGACTGGTGCATTTTTACAGATATGATAGTTTGAATGAGCCCCTCCCCCTCAGGAGGTTATCCATAATAGGTTTTTATATGACCTTTCTTTCTCGGCTTCCACTATGTAGTATTAAAGACATGATATCACCGAGTAAGGCATACAAGCCCTCCAGGACATTGTCTTTGTGTGGTTTCATGTTTTCTCGTCTCAGGGTGCGTTCCTAAACTTCGGCGGTCGCTCCCCTCAGCCTTGCTTTTGTTTGGATGTATTCATCTGGGCCAATTCATTGCATTCTTGCACAACTACCCTTGCATTCTTAGATACCTTTTTATTTTCCCATTTGTCTATTGGGCAATCTTTGTGCCGAAATTCGGACAGGTTGACATTCACCAAAAATTAATGAAAAAAATTAACTGAGGTTAGTCTTGTATCAGTTAATGCATAATTTTAATGATTAAAAGATGAAAGTTAACTCTTCTAAAAAGTAACGATTAAATTAAATAGTTAACCAGATTTTTAACGATTACTTTTAATTGTTAATCCCAACTATGAGGGTTAACAACGGAAACAATCTAGGCATGAAAGTAATCAAAGAGGAAGGGGTAGTTGAAAAGGATGTTAAAGGAGCCTCAACCATAAGATTGGAATTTAATGCAGCAGTAAGGGAGCTGCAGTTGGATTATATTTCTAGAATTGACGATATTCCAGTCAAGGTAATTGAAAAATGCAGGAGAGATGACAATAACCCATCTTTACAAAACCATCAGCGACATGTACTCAACAGGAGAGATAGCAACAGACTTTAAGAAGATCATCATCATCCCTATTTAAAAAAAAGAGCAAAGAGCTGTGAAAATTTTAGAACCACAAAGCTGATGACACGTGCCTGGAAGATACTGAAGAATCATACATCATATATGAGATCAGAACAAGAAGCTGAGGAGTTCCCAGATGAGGAGCAATTTGGATTCAGGAAAAGCAAGGGTACAAGAGAAGACAAAATTGCCCTTAGACTACTCACAAAAAAGATAATGGAGAACAAACTTATGTTCATTGCCTTTTTTTGTAGATATGGAGAGGTCTTTTGACTAAGTGGATTGGAATTTAATGCTTGGAATTCTGAAATAAATTGGAGTGTGCCACAATGGCCAAAGAATTATCCACAGTTCATATAAAAACCAAGTAGCTGTGATTAAATCTGGACACGCTGTGGAGAGACAAGCTGAAGAAAGGAGCGAGACAAGGTTGTGCATCTTCTCCTGTAATTTTTAATGATTACATCGAGAAAGCCATCAATGAAATCAAAGATAAGGCTTCAGGATGTATGTGAAGGCTTCTATACATGGAAAACATTAGCATGCTGTGATTTGCAGATAACACTGCAGTCACAGCAGACACAGAGAAGGATTTGAAGAAGATACTAGTAACCATAGAAAGCATTATGACCAGATATCAGCTGAATATCAATAAAAAGAAAACTAATGTATAGGTATACAGCAGGAGAGAAGAGGCCAATACCGAAGTTAAACTAGGAAAACAAAAACTTGAGGAGGTGAAAGAGTACTGTTACCTAGGAAGCTGAGTAACTATTTATGAAGTGAGAAAGAAATAGCCAGTATAATAGCCCAAGCATAGAGGGCATTCTACCAAAAGAAGAATCTGCTTACAGCTGGAAATACAAGTGTGGAAGTAAGGAAGCAATTCATCAACACTTACATCTGGAGCATTTTTCTTTAAGGTAGTGATGCGATGACAGGAGCAGAGAAGTCAAGGGTGGAAGCATTCAAAATGTGGTTCTACAGAAGATAAATAGGTACACAAAACGAGTAATGAGGAAGTCCTAAGAAGAGTGGGAGAAAAGATAAGTCTTCTGAAAACCCTTGAAACCTGAAGACAGGACAACTTAATCAGCCGTATCATGAGACACGGTGGCCTGATGAAGACAACTGTCGACAGAAAAGTCAACCATGGGAAGAATGGCAAAGGAAGGCCTCATATGAGATGCATGGAACAAGTGATTTGGGATGTGAAGGAGAAGAAATACGTAAATATGAAGAGATTAGCTGATAGGAGAATCAAGTGGAGAGCAGCATCTAACCAATACATGGATTGTTGACTGATAATAATGACAATTCCTGGTGATGAATATTTTATTTTCCCAAAACAAATTGCCACTAAAAACTTCTCTGATGGAACAAAAAACTACAATTAATTCACATCCATATAGAAATATATCAAAGAGTTCTCAACACATAGTTGGCATTATTCCAGTCCTAAGCTGTCTCATTTACCATTTAGAGGAATGAGATACTATGAATTATGAACAACATGGGCCACTGTTCATGATGAATTATCATAATTAACTTGCTAAATGCCAGAATTGAGAAAAGGTTAAGTGAATGATTTAAATGTCATACATGACAAATTCCCTTTATGTCCCATTTAACCAGGGGTAAACCAAGTATGTAATTCTAAAGGCCACCAATTATAGCTACCAACACAGATCAATTAAAATCCATTATTGTTTCCATTCTTTTTACATTTACTTAATGTCACTCTTTCCAGCTTTAACTTGTATTTTTAATTACATAAACATGCAATCTAACAAGGCACTTTAGAAGACTAAGGGAGACAAAAATTCATGAGTTTGAAAACTGTAAAATAAATCATATGACAGCAAAGGTTGTTGCTTTGTATGACTATTTGACTAATCAATGACTTCCACACTACACACTGTGATAAAAGCACACGGGAGATGAATGCAGACTATGTACTAACCTGGCCAAGGACATTTCCTGATGTTATAACACCATCTGCTTTACACATATCTTTTTCATAGGGATAAAATCAAAATAGTAGGAAGAAAAAATTTACCAGATGAAAATTACTAGAATGACGGCAATGATTTTCTTTCAGCAAAAACATAAGCATCTTTCCGCCATTAGAATTCTCTCAAAATAAAATGAGAGATCACTGTAAATTCAAATGACACCTAGGTTTTTTGCACCGCCTGGTTGTTAAATAATTTTGGCTATAATTTTCCAAATGTATTTCGATTTAAAATTTATCATCATGAGGAGATCTGAAAAATTGTTGCTAGCAACTGTGAACTGCATGTGAGCACAAAATTAATAAAATCTTTGTAAAAAATTATCTTCTAAAAAATTCCTTTCAATGCAAAAAAAAAGACCACAATCAATTCTCTGAATATAAGACAAGAATACAGAGAGATGGATGTTAAGTTTCTAAGGAACATTTCAAAAGGCAATTTATAAACTCCCATTAAAACTGTTTACTGCTATTTTCAGTTTCAAACTTACCAAGAATTTCCTGTATGAGAGCGTATTTCACAGTGATTAAACTAACTAAAAGTCCTTGCATTTTAAAGTGTATTGAATATTTTTATGAGTAAAATATTGTGCTATGCACATACTAACTTTCAGAATTGCTTAGATTGTGTTTTGTACCTAGTGGATGCTATTGTAACAGTTATTTTAAAACTACATACATCCAAATTTTTGCTAAACATTTTATATGCAAAGACTTTAATAGACAACATTCAAAGATAGTCAATAGGAGTCATGACAATACAACTAATGTTAACACATGAAATGCATAATGTGTTAGTTTCTCTAGCATACAAAAGGTAGCATAATGATAATAGAGGTACGAAAGAGTGAAGTATCAGTTATAATGATACCAAACATTTTGCAAAAGGATCAATACTGAACAATACATACATAGATTGCAGAAGATTCAGATAGTACAGGTGAGGTTAAGAGGCAATTTGAATAAAAAACAGTAAAAGTATGCCAAGTGAGAGTGAGAAAAACTTTTTAAAACTTGTGACAGAGAATTTTCTTGGCTCTACTGTTCTTCTCTTTCACTGAGATACATGTTTAAGAGAGTGAAAAACATAGTTTTAAACAGTGTTAACGTAGAGATGTGGGACTGAGTTCCTCCACAGGCCAGCAGAAGCAGTGACATAGAAAAGAAATGTATCCTCATCACCAGGTAGCATGCTAAGACTAACAACCATACTTAGGGGCTTGAAGGAATTTATAACAAAAATTTTATTTGAATCCCCCCAACAAAGAGACCAATGTTAAAGTATGCCACTAATAAGAACATATTGTCCGAGCTCCAACAATTTTTGTTCTAATCCATTGGGATCTCTGGCATAAATTTCACATTAGTGTTAAAAAAGAATGTCGAGGATTAACAGTTGCCCATAACTTGAAAACTTTACACAATTAGCCATTAATCCTCTGCTTTACTTCCATCGCCACAGAAGAAGTTGAGCCAATTCAAAAAATATAAAAACCATGCTGAAATGTACAGAATTACAGCTATTGTATCATAATCTATTTCCCAATATATAAGGCAATTTCTATCGCCAAGAAAGTGACATACATGGAACATTGCTCCCTTGCTCAAATCTTGCTCCTTAAATGGTAGAGCAAGTATTTTCTTTCGTTTCTTAATGCCACATGTAGAAGTGCCTGAAATATTTTGGCAAGATTGGAGAGACTGCAGGATTGCTTATTGTACATAGCTTCTGAAAATTGGGAACTCAATAGTATAATGATACAGGTTTCATTTTGTTGTACTAGTTCTAAATGACTCTTAGTAATACTTGTGATTTTAAAGAAAATTCTCCATAGATAACTTGCAGTGAATATCTTAACGCTCAGTGGAGACGAGACAATGAAAATTTGAATCGTAGAATACCCAGCAGTGTAACCATATACATACTTGAGCTAAACAATTAGGATCTTGATGAGATAGAAGAGACCAAAAAAACCAAATTATTTCTTAGTAACTATCTATTACCTTTTATGAGATTCAATGATGCATTCTTTATCCAGAAATGTATTGATTTCTCTTCTATACCAAAGGAAAATGAAGCAAGTCCATATGATAATCAAATTTTAGGTATGTAAAAACAACAACTGAATAATCATAAGCTGCAAAAATGGTACATTGCAATCTATTTACACGTCTGGTAGTGCCAATGAAATTTCAGCCACCTAACCATTCCCAACTCAAGAGAACCTAATATCCTTCAAGCCACTCATAATTTCTCCAAAATGTAAAGAAGTAGAAGGGAAAGTAAGTCTGAAAGGTAACAGGAAAGATATTCCGTGTGAGCACATTTAAAAGCTGGAAATCCAACACTGCTAAATTTTTCAGTGTATGTGATAAGCGACTCCCAAATTTGAAATACGTGAGCATTACTTGCTTAAATCCAGCAAAGTTTCTGGGGAAATGTAAAAGAAGAGCACATTTTCTACTGACAATATGTAAAGGCATACAAGAATGAGACCATTAAATCGTATTAAATAGTAAATCTACAGTAAAGGTATAGCACTTCTATGAGCTCCATATTAAATGAATATTGTATTGGGATTAAAAAAGTTCAGTATTTTCAGTAAACACCCATTTTTCCACCGCTGATACACAAAATAACTGAATCGAATCACATATATATGTGAATACTACAATAAAAGTTAGACATCCAAAGGCACACATATATGCTTTGGCAAAGAAATGGAATGATTCCAAGTACTTCAAAAGAGGGAGCAACTCATCAAATTTCCAATATACATCAGCTGTTGATAGAATTAAGCAGGCAAGCAACACCACATGTAAGCTACAATGAAATAAATAGGCACTAGGACCAGACCAATACTGCAAAATCCTCATCACAAGAAGAGCCAACTACAGGCATCTGAAAAAACAAGAAAAGGAGTAATGAAAGGATAACAGAAGTTTTAATTATTAACTTGATTCAGAATGGCTTCATCTTCCTCTATTTCTCAAGACTTCTCTGACTTGAAGTACTTACAAAAGTTAGAGGTGGCAAAGAGAAGTTCAAATTTTAATTTTAGGTGAATGCATAAAAAATTATCAACATCATTGGTATAGTATGTTCCAAATCAGCATTGCAGTTACTAAAAACACATGCTATTTAGAATTCAAGCCAAAGTCTAATGAATTAAAGGCTCAAACAATTAATATTTATGCCAAACTTATTAAAGCCTAAAAATGCATTCTAATTCACAACACAACAATGTTATACACACAGCCACAAAGTGACTTGTATCTGTACTTAAAAATGAACTTGGGATTAAATCAAGCACTTACATTTAGGCATGAATTATTTTGTCTACATTTAAAAAGAAGTTGAAGATATTATTCATTTCAAAGGGGGTAATTTCTGACATAATATTAAAGTAATCATCAAAACCAAGAAATCACAAAACACAGAAATTTAGTAAAAAATTAGCAAGTCAACTAACAAAAGTGAAAAATACGAAGTGACGTTTGTACTTCTATCTAAGGAAATTGCAGTGACATTTTACAAATCAAACCACTAAAACTGCAAAAATATGTACCAGCAAAATTATTTTGAACTGTACAAAAACATTCTATCAAGTGAAGTACCTTACCGAACCATACTCTAAGAAAGCTACTTATTACCAGTCTACTCATACATGATAACATTTGAATTAAAAAATTCCAAAGATTCAGTTTTAAGGGTTATTTTCCCCACTTAAAAAAAAATCAAAAATCACTTGGTTAACTAACTCTCACCATGTCTAAAATCAATAACAAATGAGGCATTGCCTAGATCCAAATCATCATGTAATTGTTTAATCTCAGTCAGATATACATATAACAATAATATTTGTCAAGCATTATGAAATTTATTGACGTAAAACTGATTCAGTCTGAAGTTCACTGAGTGATGTGAGTCAAAAATTTTTGCTAGAGAATTACAACAACTAATTTGTTCCCTGGTCAAACTCTCCCATAATGTCTGTTTTCAACAGTTATAGTATAAACTTGCAGTAGGTACCAGAAAAGTAAAAGGGATTCATTTAAAAGAAAAAAGATAAATTTGTAATAAAAAAACACCATGGCATTTTACTACCTAATTTTACAAAAAAATTGAGACAGATTAATATAATTTAATATCTATAGCAAATTTTTTATTGGTAAGAGTAAAATTCTCCTAAGACTCACAATGAAACTGAAATAACTATGACAGTATCATAAGAAAATCCAATGGCTAAAATTTAATACTCATCACATTTGATGCATGAACTTAATGAAGAGATTGGTGGCTATCTTTACGTGTATAGGTAACTAGAAAAGCATTGCAAAATGTATCAATGTAAATTTTTCCTTCTCATAGCTTGGCAAAATTATGGATAGTATTTGGAAAAGGTCTAATGTCATAACACTTCAACCTACTGCACCATATTCCGAAGAGTACTTTTGCCTTAACTGGCATTTGTGGTAATTTTATTCTTAAAGTGGAAAATCTTTACATAAATGCCCATAATGATGCAGCTGATTTAGTATTAAGTAAAATAACAAGCAATATATGACATGTGAGTAGCACTTTACATTCATAGATAACTGGCTCAAACAATTGAAGCAGTTCAAGATTTAGCAAATGTAAACATCTTAGCATTCACCGAAGCCAAATTCTCTTCTTTCTGGTTCAGATATAAATGACTTAGCCAATACTAAACACTGACTGTCTAGCTTTAATAGAAAAGTCACATGACTGCGGCAGCATGAAACATTTAAAGCATAATCACACCTTACAAACACTGAGTATGAATGAGTTTAGACTATTTTAATATTATTTCACAAAAGTTGGCCTAATCAAAAGTTTACAACCGCATTTCTTTAGCTTCCCAATTTTAAATTCATTTCAGTTTGAAGTAAAATTATTGAAACATGAGTACAATTCAAATGGAAATAAGAACACAAGGTGCTTTACAAAAGCTGATGCATGGTGAGAGCAGTGAACATAAGTGTACAAACTATCACCAGTATATGTGCAATCAAAACTTCAATTTTTATACACATTCCTACAGCACAGCACAAGTCACATGATTCAAATGATTTCAAATGTCTACATACATTATAAAGGTCATCTGCCACTTAGACAACACTTCTTGAAATTTTGCAACATGTTCTTGTCATTCAGTATATCAAGACATTGAGCTAAGTTCATAAGTTCATTTTTAATTACTGCTCAAGGAAGTTCACCAACCCACTTCAGCACAAATCTCAAGAGTTTCAACCAAAGCATGCATTTAGGGGATTTTGGCCAATTGGTACACATGCTGTTTATTAAAATTTGCCTAAGTCAAATTCCCATGCAAACCTAATGCCTACAATAACTAAACTAAGTTACTCCAAACTCTAACATAAATAGCTCTTTACAAAGGACCATTAAATATAAATCTGCTAAATCTATTGTGGAATACACCAACCCTGGCAAAAGATGGAGCCACCATGACCCCAAAAGTGTTTCAACTGATAGAGCCATCAGTAGAATAATTTAAGTCCTCATCACCCTTGACCTTTACGAAGCTTTCTTTGTTTGATTGTTTATCACTGTTATTATACATGTGTACAATTTTTAAATATACATACCTAGCATATGGTATTAAAATTACGGCAGTCAAAAACTACCTAATTAAAGTTAGACAAATATATGAGTTTCCAAAACTTTCAAATATGAATCTTATGGAGCCATATCATTTTATCCTTCATACAGGTAGAATAGTAGTCATTATGGTGCCATTGATGTACATTTCCAGCTACTTCAGATACTTGATTTCTCACTTCAGGTTCTTGACTTCATATTTACTAAATACCGGACAAAAAAATTTCAGCTGCACTAAATCATGGTAACAGAAATTCACAGCTCTAGCCCAGAATTCGGCTCATTCAATTCCACTATGGGTTTCCAGGTGATATGCAATATATTTTTATAGAGATGATGCCAAGTCATATGAATGATGAACTCACCCTCATTCAGACTTCAAAGCAATGATTAAAATGGTGCTTCCAGTCTACATTCAAGATACCATAGATATTGGTGCGAAGGTTATATGTTAAGAAGAAATACGTGGACGCAGAACCCGATATGCAGAGAACTTAAAATACCATACACTTCAAAATTATTCACTTTCTTAGGTAAGCAGTAAGAGAAGACACAGTAAAAATAAGCAAGAAAGTAGTGAATGAAAAAAACAAAAGTTAACAACCAAAATTTACTTTAAGGTGTCATGAATTAAAAAATTGAAACATTTTCATAGTCAGTTTCTGTGCTAGAGGAAAATTCCTAATATTCAATGTATTTATTAGTTTTCCGCAAAATGTCATAGAACATCATTATCCCAAACTTCAGAGTGTTGTTGTACACTAAATCCATGTTAAGATGAAAAGATTTCTGACACATAATTCAGCTAAAAAACTCTAAATAAACGCAGCTAGTCAAATTATATCCTATTCCTCTTTTCCGATTCAAAAATCCACCCTCATATGTGCAGCTCAGAATCATATATTCTTAGCATGAATGATTTGAATATCAGGAGAACAGTGGCCCAGAAATCATTAGTATTGAATGGGCTAGAATAGGAAACACAACATGCGACTTGATGACATGTCATCAAGACTGTAATTACCCATTCATTTTTATGTAATCTTTAGCAAATACTGAAATATTTAATTTCATATTTTTCCATTTTTTGTATTTTTCAATCACATTTTTTCAATCGTGGTAACGTGATGGATTTTCGAAATTGCAAGTGATCTTTAAATTATGATCCTTCCAAATTCTGGCATTCCAATTATCTTTCTTTTTTCACGCATTATTCAACACCGGAGATCTTCTTACCCACGAGAGAACCACTTACTAAACAGGCTCCTCCCTCTCCCAGACAAAAACACATAATCATGATTAATTCAATTAATATAATCTTAAAGCCTCATTAATTGTTAATATGGCATTGATAAAGTTTGCTTGTTTCCGTAGTGCAACTTCCATGCATTAAATTCATATTAATTTTAATTATTGGAATAGAATTCCTTACTTTTTAATAAATAGCTTGATAAAGAGAATAGATATGTCAAAAGTAGGGGTTGGTTCTAATTAAAACTGATTAAGTAAATGGCATGTGCTTGTATTTCAATAACCAATATGATTAAATGATCCCTTAAGTCACCTTACAATTACGACACCTATCCAGACACATTCTTAAAAATAAAGAGATTAAATCTTTTAAAGACACTCATTAGTTCCTCTATCATACTTAGAAAAATAAATTCAACCATTCCCTGGAATCTAATATGGAATTTTTCCGTAAATTACTATTGGCTTCAGTCTGGTCATATCACCATTCTAAATCATCCAGCAAAGAACTACTGATCAATGAAAAGAAATTTCATTAATGGAATCTTGGGGGGAGAATTAATGGAATCATTGGAGGGAATGAATATTGATTAACTATGCATGAAACTTTGCTCAATATATGTTATTGTACATCATGATGATTTTGCTGTGTTATTTTTGGGTGTAATACATCAGTTTTGCTGGAATTCTATTTGGCAATTTCAGGTCAGAAACTGTAGCCTTACACCAAAAATACTGTAGTAAAACCATCATGATGCAAAATTTAACAGATTAACACCATGGAAACCTATACTTGAATATTGCTCAATGTATAAGGAGTACCTACTTGCTCGTTCTGCATTCACAGTTCTGTCATCAAATACAATAGGTAGCTGTTTAATGGCTCACGATCATTGGAAATGTGGCATTATTTATGGTTTCATCTTCAGAATGCAACAGTTAATAGTTCTATTATACCTAAAAGAGCAATCCCTACTTCATAGGAGAAATATATTTCAGTAGTCAAATAAAAACTCTCATAACTGCTGATCATATGGTAGGTTCCATCAAAAAATAAAGTAGCTATTTACCTTTAATAAGAAACACTGAAACTAAATAAGCACTTCATCAATGCCACTGGTACAAAGAATTTTTATGAATTAGTATTGACCACATTCTGAAACTGGCAGTCTGAAAGGTGAAATCTATTTGCCGTTTACGTACCAAATCAAAATAATTTCATTAAAAGGGGAACTCACTAAAAGCATGTGTAAAAAAAATTGAGATTAATATTTAAGGCATTTATTCAGTCATCACACACACTGGGATACAAAATCATCTCAATCATAATATATAAAATCCAGAGTCGAACCACAATGCTTCAAATTGTTCTATTTCCATCCATAAACCAATTATCCCCAGGACTCTTGACTACTGGCCAACTTCAAAACATAATTCTATTACTTCCACGAAGTAAACAAAATACACAGCAGTGACCACTCACAAGGTATTAAATATTAACATTCTAAGGGTTAACCTCAAAGGCAAGACAATTTAACCACATTACATGAGTTAACTGGTAAGCAGTTAAACTACAGTCTAGGAACATAATAATATAGACATCAAATTATTGGTTTGATTAATTACAAAGGAAACCTCTTATCATGCAGGGAATTAAACTATAGATTCCTACCTACTTCAATCAAGGATTCTTCTGTACTGAATAAAAATTAGCTCCCAAATGCTATAGGCATGTCACACTAATCCATAATGTTTAATCACAATGGCCAGTATATGGCATCAGAAAAAGCATTAATCAACAGAAGCTGCTGAACTAAAATTAATGACAAATACTCTATAGATAAAAGTATCTTTCCTTCTGCAACTCAATGCTTTATTCCCAATGCTATAATGATTTGGCAATATTGACTACTTATACAATGAGTCATTATTTTAAGTTACTTAATCAAGTTTCATCTCATTTCATTTTTTTTTGTTTTATACCATAAATTTATTCACACATGGAATATCAAATAATCTGCATAGCTTAACAATATTCAATCCATAACCCTGCATTATAATTGGTGTCTCCTGTAGGTTATATGATACCAAACCTTTTAACAAAACTGCAGGCTTTAAAGAGAAGTTGTAATGATCACAATAGGGGCCATCTATTAATTAAGCCATACTTTTGTTGGATAATGATGAAATGATTTCAGCTAAACAGCAAAGTCACCAGATATCTCTGGAAAATGTGATGATACCCTAGCCTATAGTGAAATAAAAATTATTATGATGACCATCACAAGGCATCTATGTAGATGTCTTCTAAAGTGAATTCTGTGAAACAGTGGAAAGTGACAGGGAAATAAGTAGGAAAATAGTTGAAAAAGATATAGGTACATCCATGGAATCCAATGAGGAATATAATTTCTCAGTTCTGAATGGGTAGCAGCTAGAATTATTGCTTTCAAATGGAAGAAAATCATTAGCAAATAACTGTGATACATTAGATTAGAAGAAAGCCTTAATGGATAAAATTCTATCACAAAATATCTAGGTATGCACAAAGAAAAGATCATTATGAAAAATGTAATAGGTTGAGGAATGAATATGACAATGAGTAGCATATAAATTTAACCCAGCTAGCATAAGTTAAGAGGTAGAAGGACATGAAGGTAAGTGGGAAGATAACCCATTTCTTGCATTAATCACACTACCATTAACTTATGGATATGGTCTATTTTTTTTCTTTACTCTTTCATGCATTGGACAGATTATGTAAGTTTGATGAAACATATGCAAATTTGGGCAACAATATTAATAGCTATGATTTTGATACATTGTTCCTACCTCGCAGTTGGCAATTCTTGGAATTAGAAAACTTCAAGGTTATGAGAGGCAATACAAAATATTGCTTTGTTTTTATCATAGATGAGAGTAAATCCAACAATCAATATGCCTCATTACTCTTATAAGTGCATTACATAGTAGCTTGAGTTTAAGTTCAAAGTAGTAAAACTAAAATAGTGAAGCCAGGAAGAATATTTAGTTAAACTGAAGTAATTTAGACAGTCGGACACGAGACAGACAGGCAATATCTCAACTTCAGACATGGGAAAATTTGTAAACACAGCCTAGTTCTGCACTGGCCGGAGAGGGATTCTGAAAATGGATGACAAATGGAAGAATATTCGCATGACATAATTTACAAATGGCCCCCAATTTACACACTGAATGGAGATAGTAAATGATGTCTACTTAAGGTTTTATTGCACTGCTAGAGTTTTAAGATTATAATTTTTTGATACAAGATAATATTGTACGACAGATTTATAAAATTCTTTGAGCAATTGACAATTATCATTACACAACATATAATAATATTGGAATAAATTTGAAAATGGTATTTAGAACAAATTATTTCCAATATATCACAAATAATAAATATAATCAAGCTTAAATGCTATGTTTCAATATAAAAATTTCCCTACAAAAATATTTTCTTTGATGGGGATGAATTCCACATTCCACAGTATTAAAATAGGTATAGCAAAGAAAAATATAGGACATTCATTAAATTGAAACAAAATTTCACAAGATGCACTGAAATTGTGGGATGTAAATCACAATTATCTTATGGTTATCAAAGAGAAGTAACAAAAATGCAGAGGCATTCCACTAAATCACACACATACTTCAGCCAAAAAATTAACTCTCCTATGATTAATATTATGGTTTAAGGCCATGTGGCTTTAATGTATAATTGGTGTTTCCTTTAGACCATCATTCATTCATTATTATTAATTGGGGTAATGTAATATTACCACTTAAGTATGTACATATATGTTACTGATGAAACACAGACAGATTCATTTATGAAACATTTTAAGAAAAAGAGGTAACTTTAATCTTCTGGTAGGTTTTTCAGCACATGAAATTCCAGTGTGTCCCTATTTCACAGACAATATTGGTTCCCAAGTGAGACATTATGGAATCCAGAGAGGCATGATTATGTTTGGTGAATAATTACTCCAGGAGTGATTTTCACAAAATTATCAGCCTAATTTATATTATATAATAAAAATACCATTCCTCATCATCCACTGAACATTTTTCTTGGTGCACCTTCATAAAAGGCTTCAGCAATATTAATCTAAAAGGAGCTTTCTATCATTTAAGCATAGCATTATATTATGGTAGAGTAAAATCCGTATTGAAAGAGTTTCACTGCATCAAAGGCCTACACTTAAACATGACTGGAAGTAATTTTGATACCCAACAGTTTGCACTCAAGTATCTTGGCAAGAAAATTATCAATTTCAACTAAAATTGTTCAAGTGAAGCTGAATGACTAGATTATAGATTGAGAACATGAAATTCATAAATCTAGAGAAAATGAATTTCTGACTAACATAAATGCACTTTTTCATTTCCTCATAGTTAAACTAAGAGTAAAACTAAGTTCCAAAATACTGAATAACATTAATTTGTAAGAATGTTGTTTCACCGTACAATTAAGTGGAGAGTATACTGTGGTTATAAAATGATTCTGAGGGCACTCAGATTAAAGAAGGCATTCCAGGAATGTAATTTTAACATTCTTTATCCATAAATCCATTATAGAGAAATCTAATGCCTGATTTCCTTATTGTTCTATATAAATACTCAAAAACACATTTTATTATTAAAATAATTATTCCTGCAGTTGGCGATTAAGACACAGGTGACAATTATAAACTGCTCATTCACATGATTTAAGCCTTAAGCTTTTAGCTATTACTTTGTAGTACACACTTTACCTTTCTGACAAAAGACCACTTCATCACACAACATTAGTGTGACATGAATAACATTTCAAGAAGTGTTGCATAGTTATTGTATCGCACATTAAAATAGTCCCATTATTATATCAAATGCTTATATAAGACTAAATGAGATAATCATATTTTTCCGTACAAAATGAGCTCAAGCCAACACCTGGCAACTTCCAAAGTTATCAAGCCAGAAAAATATTGGTGTCAACCATTGACAAGTTGCCTCAATGTCAATGCGACTTATGCCCCAATGACGTTTTCACCCATGACATCCGTTTTGCAAGCCATCAGCACCCATTGGCACAGCAAAGGGATTATACTTGGCCTCTGACTGAAATTGTTCCCAACCCAGAGGCCCAAGACAAAGATTGTCGGTGTGCAGGAGGATTGGGGGAGAGGAGTTGACGAGGGTGAGGGGGTTACTTGACTTGAGGCCACAAGAGTGTAAAGGCCATGCAGTTCTCGCTCATGAGGACGGTGCACGTGCCAGGGGAAGTGGGAAGAGGGTGTACAGCTTGGGGGTGGTGTTAACAGTGTTAGGGGTGGGGGAGGTGGAGGCTGGGGTGCCACGGGGCCACGCTTCGGCCCGTCCCGTCCGGCTCACCTGCATCAGCTTCTTGACAACATCTCGACCCAATATGTGGTCAAAGACTGCTTGCAGGAACTGATCAGAGATGATAGTTAGTTTAAGCTTGTCCCTGTGCCAGATCAGCACCCGAGATTCCTCCATTGCCGTTATGGATACCTGCAGGAAAGAAAGTCATTGAATTAGAGAAATCGGGTGACTACTACAGGTCTCTACGGTTGGATAAAGTTTCTAAACTTCCAACATTTTATATAATACTAGGGTAGTTCCCTTCATCAAAGAAAACAGTATTCATTAATTGCGATTCGGGCCCTACCATAAATTATTCATTTTACACCAAAAGTCTGGATTGAGAAATCCCAGTTTACTAGAGAATTTAATGTTAATTTCAAGGACATTTGAAAAAGCTCAGGAATGGCGGCGGCGATGCACTACCTTTTTGCTGACGTAACAGGTATATAGTTTAAGTTGCAAGGCATAGGAAATATTCATCTCCGAACTAACCATTTTATTTCAGAGCCCCTCAGCTCTGGTGAATATCTATCTACATATAAAAATAAATGTATGTGTGTCTGTTTGTCCTTTATGCATTACTACACCATTCATCAGATCACCATGAAACTATGGGAAGTTATTGAGTATGCTCCCACGAAGGTGTCTACGCAATCGATAATTCAATATCGATACTGTATTGATAAAATATTGATAAAAAATCGATACATTATTGATACAAAATTGACGTGAAATTATTTAGTTTTTTAAATAAGTTTTATAAAGTATAGTTACAATATCGATACTGTATCGATACAATATTGATAACTTCATGCATTACCACAACATTCATCCAATTTCCATGAAGCTTTGGTTAGTTGTTTAGTTCACTCCCATGAAGGTTTGTACAATATCGATACTGGATACGGGATGTGCAATATATATGTTTATATAATTTTAATAAATTTATATTTTATATTTATTATTTAAAATTATTATTATTATCCAAGATGGTTGGTTTCGATTGGTCGATCTACATCTGGAGCACGAAAGAAAAATGCATTACGAGCTTCAGAAACAGACAATCAACGGGAAGCAAGATTAGAAGCTGTCCGAATACAAACTGCTCAAGCCCATTCTTCTCAAACAAACGAGCAGCGAGAATCAATTGGAAGCCGATCGAGTACGCACTGTTCAATCTGCAATCTGGACAGGAACTTTCAAAGGCGAAGATGTCCTCATTCCTCACATTTATATGATTCCAACCGACATGCCATTTCAATTTAAGTGATTTTATTCCCAATTCGATTGGTATTCGCATTCACCATCAACAAAGCTCAGGGCCAATCTTTAGAACTAAGCAGTTTAGATCAAGACACGGATTGCTTCCCACATGTACGTGTATTTTGTTGCGTGTATGTTACGTGTATGTTGCGTGTTCTACGAGTAGGTTGCGTGTTCTAGAGTCGGCAAACCAGACAGTCTCTATATCTGCACAGATAATGGAACAAAAAAAATATTGTATGCCCATAAGAATTGTGAAATTAAACAAACTATAAACGTGCGCTTTCCATTTAACCAGACTGAGCCACAGCAATGCATGGCCGGGTACAGCTTGTGTATTAATAATAGCTAATGAAAACTCAAAGTTCGAAAAGTCTCCTCCGTTAATCATGGTATTAACGGTCATTTTATAGGCTCTGGGTCATCCTGCTCACGGGGTTGTCTACTACTGGCATGAAGGTCATACGGCAATGGGTCACATTACACATTGTAAAATGAATACCTACTAACTGTTTTAAAATGAATTGACTGAATAAATAATTTTAAATAAAAAATAAAAGGAAATCAAAATAAATTAACTGAATAAATATACTTCCGATGCACCGCCTTCTTGGAAATGCCTGTAGCACTACCTAGTGGCAGGTAAAGGAAAGAGTTTCACGTCACACATATGATTTACCGGCATGCAATAGCTAGCCATTGTGTTTTCGCACCATTTATTTTCTTCACTTTTTAATTTATGAGGAAAAATACTTACCGTCATTCTAAATATCCAACAGCTTAAAATACGTACTCCAGAGGTTATCAACGATTGATCAAGACAATAAAGAAAATTATAGGAAACTACCCTAAATAGGGGTTTTAGTTCCAGCCATTTAGAGATCATTTTTAATGCCAAGACTATGGAGGTAAGACAGAGTTGATCAAATTGGAAGGGCAAGCCAGTCACCAACTGCTCTTGGTCAGCAAGCTTCAACTTTTAGAATGAGAAGTGATGCAAGCAAATTACCGAGTTGAATTACTTAGCACAGTACATGAGGAAGAATGATCCATTATTTTCTCTTTCCTACGTATAAGACACCTTAGCATTCAGCCTAATTTCACACTTGTGATCATAAGGACCATGCAACAATTTCCATCACAAATAGAATAGCAGAGTGACTTTCTTATATCTTACCAAACACAAAAACAGGTTTTTTATGCAGTTCAAATAGTTTAGCTCTAGGAGAGTTAATAAACATTATTTTCCTGTATCATTTTTGACCGCATGTAATTGATTTCCTAACAACTTAATGATACTATTGTTATCATACTGAACTTGTATCACTTTCTCATTAATTACATTTTCACACTCACTTGTTTTTATTTTAGCATATTCACCTCAATTAACTGGCATGATTTTTTTCATAGAGGTATTAGAGAATAGCATAGATAGACATCATTTTTCATAATTCAAATTTAGCTAAATGATGCACTTCCCCTTCAAACTAAATGGTGGAAAGTAGTCTATCGGTAGATACATTTTTATGCCAGGTTCCACTCATCTATCAAAACCTAATCTTCAACAATCACTTCTTCAAAAAAATCAAGAGTATGTGTTCAGATGTTTAAGAAAACTTGCCTGGAAGAACTCATCAGTCGACACACCAAACCATTCCGGGGAGTCAAGGAACTGGTGTGGGAACACAATATGGAGAGCACGGCCATTTTGAGAAACAACCAGTCTGAAAGAAGTGATAATAATGTTTTATCAATCCCAAGTTTAACAGAAAAAAGTATATAATAGGTCATAACCATGGACATTAACATAAAATTTAAACCAAAAAAAGGAATAAATTAACAATAAAAAGGTTCACACATTGAACTAAAAAAGTTAACTTTCAACCATATAAAGCCAATAGGAACAATGAAGGTCATCATAAGTGTGACCTAGTCTTACTAGGTATACTGTTGTGACTCCTCACTAGGTATATGACACATTTAACCTACATAGGAGTCAAGGACTATAAACAGACAAACTGAAATTAGCACTTTCTTTTCCTTTATAAATCACAAGTATGTAAAAGTTAACAATTGTAGTGTCACATTAAAAAAATGATAAATAACACATTTACATATGAAATAATTATAAATAAAGCTATTTGTAAAGACATAAAAAAAATTATATCTGCAGCTGGGCAGGATCAGGAGAAAATCCTTAGACTTTACTAAAATTTCAATAACTTTACAGTCTTTGCTGCTAATTGCTATACCTGTATTGGTGGTCTTGGTGTAGCAATCAACTGATTTATTGGCAAACATAAAGAGTAATAGATTATAATCCATAATATGAATGTTAATTTTCCAATTGTTTCCAGCCATCAAGCTACGGCCTGATGAAGACAATCATTGAGGGAAAAGTGAACAGGAAGAATGGAAAAGGCAAGCCTCATATGAGATATACGGAACAGGTTGAGAAGGATGTAAAAGAGAAGAATTATGAATATATGAAAAGGTTGTCTGATAAAAGAATCAAGTGGAGAGCTGCATCAAACCAATCCTAGGATTGTTGACCGATGATGATGATTCAAAAAAGACTAATTTATGGAACCTAGGTACATATATACATAAATTCAAGGTGGATTTTCATTGACTTTGATAAATTCTGAGATGGGCTGAGAGTGATTGTGAAGCAAAATCCCATTAAAAGGAAGGTAGTCATACATTTTTAGCAGTCTAATAATATAGGTACCATAGATCTAATGTCATCCTAATGAAAACAGGTCATGAAACATAAAGATGAAGGCTGAAGAGTCCTCCCTCTCTTCCTAAAGGACAATGAAACACACGGTGAAATGATTCCCAGATAAAAAAATTATATTTTGCTTTATTCATTTGCTGCACATATGCAATGAACTTACTTTCCAGAGAGGACTAGTGATAGACTTTCAACTTTTGTGACCTTCTCCTGGGCATACACTTCTTGGTACTTGAGGTGCCTGATGCCCTTCATGCAGTCCAAGACTTTCTTAAACTGATGCCTGGTCACTTTTAAGGGTTGAAAAAGTGCCAAATAAACCTGAAAAATAAAACAATCCATATTCACTAACAAATAATAATCAAGAATACCAATAAATTGGATGGAATGCAACAACACTTTGTGGAACATAAACAAGATGGGAATAAATTCACGTAGTACTAGTCCACACATTTATTTTATGATCCCAGCAGATTTTGACAATTTCATGTCATTATCAAACAGGATGTGGATAATTTTTTTTCAGTAGGGGAGGTAGGAGAGAGGGGAGCCCTCAATGAAGGGTAAGAATATCTTCAGTGTTGGTAAGTAATCGAGTAAAAGTAATCGGATTACTTGTAACGATTACTTTTGCAGTAATTTGTACTTGTAACGATTACTTTTTACAAAATGTAATTTTACTTGTAATTTACTCCTTACGGTGAAAGAGGAATCGTTACTTTCGCTGTAATCGTTACTTGCTAGTAATCGACGATTACTTTACTCGCTCCCACGTAAACTTGAATTACTTTCAGGGACCTTCGCTGGCCGGTATACAAGCTTGAACAGGGAAGCGTTCAAGGTCGCGTACGTCGGTCGGTCAATCTTCCCTCACAGGAGAATTTGGTGTCTCTAGCCATGGAGGAGACACTTTCCTATTTGTCTTGCATTAATACCACTCTGTCATTGCTATTGAAATTTCCCTCTCTGAAGTCTCTATTTGTGAAATATAACACAGGTCACAACACAAACATTTGTGAAATATAACACATCAAGTGCTCCAGTTGAAAGACTTTTTAGTGTGTGCAAGGAGGTGCTATCAGCAAACAGATCACGACTCAGCAATGAAAATTTTAATATGCCACTATTCTGTAAGGTCAACAAGGATGCGTTAGATTAAGAATATCATTTCATAATTTTTAGGCTTGTTTCTAGTTAATAATTATTTTCTCTTTGTCATGTATTTCTTATTTTGTGCATATTAAAGTTGCACAATTTACTTCATCGTATTTACTTAATCACTGATTTACCTAGGCCTACAGATAACTACGAATCCCTGAGTACCATTATTTGCTTGTTTAGGTTCAGCCACCCTTATGTTGTAGTGTACTTATGATGAGTACAAAATATGACACCCCTTGTGTCGTTACAGCAGTTATAATTGTATGTATCGCAAGTGAAATTGCAACTTTAGCAATTTCTATGACTCAATTATTCTACATGCTGCACTAATTTTACTGCACTATTCGACAGTTGCCAGATGGTCTCTATAGAGTGGACAATCTTACAAGAAGTAATTGTAATTGTAACTGTAATTTTACTGATTACTTTTTAAAATCTGTAATTTGTACTCGTAATTGATTACTTTTTTTACGAAGTAACTGTAATTGAGCCCAGTTACTTTTTCTCAGTACTTTTACCAACACTGAATATCTTTTAGTATATTTGTATGCTGTTGGATTGTTAAGAGTTTTGCTGTCCATGTAACCATTCTTGATCTTCTATAAATTATCGTATGATACCTAGAGATGGGTAAATTACCATAATTTTCAATTGAGGTAAATTACCGTGATAAATGACGGTAATTTTCAAAAATTACCGTAAATTTCCGGTAATTTTAAGTTTTGAGCTTCAAAGCCTTACCAGAGGACTCCAAACGAAATAAAATAGCATTGAGATATAAATGCCGATGCTTATATCAAACATATCACGACCTTTACCTATTATAACTCATTAAAAAAATTAAAACGAAGTTGGCAGCAACACGCAATTTGCCTCTCTTTTGTCACACTATGAGAAATTTTCGTTCCAAAGACATACCTATGCGCAGTGTGCATTTGTTATATTACTCTGAATTAATTGGAATTAATCATGGACACAGCGTAAACAAAATCGTTTTAGCTTCTTAATTTATAATATTACCCATTCCAATGGTTTCTTCGTGAAGAAGAAATTTTCTGAAAAATAACTTTTCTGAAAATTACCGTTTATTACGGTAATTTTCAGGGGTGTTGGTAATTTACGAAAAATACCACGGTAATTTACGAAAAATACCACGGTAATTTACGAAAATTACCGGGGTAATTTACCAAGTTGCCCATCTCTAATGATACCTTGCTGATGCATAATATGGAGTTAGTGGATAATAAAGATTTACAGACTTACTAGTTATTAATTTACATTCTTAAATTATATTGGTATTTCTTGTTTGAGGGTTGAGACACCCTCAGCCCCCCCTTATCTATGACCCTGTTATTGAAGGGATAATGACAGAAAAGCTGTGAAACCGGTCAGAATCATTATATATTTGTGTTGCCTGAATATCATGTTTAAAAAATTGCACTAAAGCATATGCACTTTTACTTAGGGGGCATTAATGAATTACATAATTCTAAAGTGGAGGTGATGTTGCAGGGAGGGGATAGAGTGGAAAATCAGTATGATATGGTATATGGATGGCTCACCACAGTATCTACAACATAGGGGTAATAAGGACAATATTTTAGGCAATTCATTTTTATCAATGGATGTCTACAAATATTTTATCATCAACTTTCACCTCACTTTAACTTGTACAGACAACTTCAGCAATATGAGTACAAAAAATGGACAATGCCTGCACAGTGCAGTTACTGTAGCCAGGCACCCTCTTCAAATAAGATTACTGAAGACCACAAGAGGATTAGAAGGGGTATGGTTTAATCTCCAAGGTTTTTAAGCAGCAAATAACCCCATTCCTCATTAATATTTAATTTGTGACTTTGAAAGCAAATTTAAGAGAGCTCCCCACTAGTGATCATCACTATTGAAGAGTTGGCAAACACCAACACATAACAAATTGCACATAGCAAATTGCAATAAAGCACTGAACCTTCGGCAGCACATTAACAATGCTAGACATAAGCCACGGAGTTAAATGAAGTAGCTGATTGAACCAAATGCCAGCACTGCTTCATATCCCAAGAAATATCCATCCAATGGTTTCATACCTTCCACCTTTCAGTCCCAGACATTCGCAGATTGTATTCCTACCCAGGAATGGGTTCCAATTTCAACTACCCATCATTTCCATTCTTCCTACTTCATTTGCAACCTATTCTTCCACCGTGCACAAATTATCCTCCTCATTCCTAGGACTCATCTCAAGTACAAACTCAATCCTACACAGCATATTGCAGTGATACTAACTGCATACTATTTCTTAAGAATCCTTTATTTAGATGTCCTCAGATTGTATTCCTATCGATTCATTGAGCTGAAATTACACTAGGTAGAGAGAACAACTTCGATTCGGGTAACGTCGAGTTTTGAGCGCAGTAACATGAAAGTGGAACCGTCGGATTAAGCACTCTGTGGCGAGTTCTTGAGGACTTAATACATTCTGGCGATTCTCCAACTAGAATTTACAATTCAGAGCTTTGGATTCCTTTAAAAGAAAACTTGAACCCCCTGCAAAATCAAGAACGAATGGCAAATCGCAAAAAAATCAATTGAAATTTCAAATCGATCTAACCATATAATAAAAGAATTAACGTAACACTGAGCATTACGACAGAAATTGCCCTTCCCTAATTTCGTTGAAAAGTACGAATGAGTTAGTTCGGTTGCATGACGATTAAGCAACGGGCCAAAGAGCAATCAGTTAAGTTCCCCCTCTCCAATAAAATTAAAAACATTAAGTACATAATGAAGATTTTTTGAAATTATAGACACCGGTACAGAATCATTCAATTTCGCATTCTACGGTGGGAACAGCACTCAATCATGAGTTACAGCCCAGACAGCACAAAAACCAGTGGAAACTTTTTTTTTCGGAAAAAATGGTTTCATTTTGTGCAAAAACCGTTTCTGGTTTTAGAAACTAAAATAAAAACGTTTTTCAGGGGTTTTTCACCTACGAAGAACGTTTTCGGGCGGACTTATTTACTGTTTCAGCATGCTATTTGCCGTTTCTGAAACACTTTTGAAAAACGGAATAAAACGCTTTCATCACGTTTTGGTGCTGTCTGGGAGAGAATGGTATTCTTAATACATGTACAGGAGAGAAAACGTATGAAGGTAAAAACAAGAGCTAGATGTTATCCTCACACATGTCCATGCCAATGAATTACAGAGAATAAACAAACTGTGGGAAGCATCAGTATGATACCTCCTCCCCTTCACCCATCCCGCAATGCGGAGGGCCCTGCGAACGAGGGAACGACTGCAACTCAACGACGAAAGGGCCAGATTAACATGAAAGGGGAGCATATGGAGACCTTCCAATTCCAATGGTCACCGTAAAATTTGTCGTGATATGGCCAGTTAAATTCAGCCAGCGACGATTCTGGAAGCTCATCCAATAATCGAGACCTAGTGTGCCCTAGTATTAAATTGTATCGAGTAACAGCTATTTACAAGTGGCGGGGATTAATACCATTCGAGCTATCCATAAGTTGTGCACTTTTCGAATCGCTCCGCTACTAAAACAAACAAATCTTCAAAAGAAATGAGACGTTGATTATTTATTGCACTCTTTAGTGACCCAATCTCCGAATACGAAATACAGGAGTCCGAAGTATTTATTCCAAGATTCACTGATCGTAAAAATTTGTCTTTTCGCACCTAATATCTGGACCTTTGACACGTGAGATTTTGCATTATTCTCCCAGTAAAGAAAGCTGAAATTTAAATTAGACTATACAGTTTTTCTATAAACAAGCAGTAGGTAATTCAAAAGTATGCTAAAAATATCAAAGTTGACTTTTGAAATACATACCGAGGGCATTAACGACCAGGGACTACACAGCGAAATAACACGACCGATTGAGCCATTTAAGTTTCGCATTTCACACCATGTCGTTCATCCACAGGTGAATGCTTAATTTATTACAGCTGTAAGTGCATAGAGCGAGAAATTAAAATGCTACATAAACCCAGATAAAAGTGTAAATTGAATGATTCCAACCCAAAATCGGACCTTAAGGATTAGTACCAAAAATGTTGAAACTCGATTCCAAATCACGATTCTCAACCGACTCTGGCAAAAAAACCTGCCAAGAAATGCGGGACGTTCCACGAAGAGTTAATGAGAAAATGTCATAGAACAAGGAGATGAGCGTCTCTACGGCTGTAAGCAATAACAAATAAAGAAAAATATCCCCAAACGCCTCCGAATGCCCCCTTAAGAGGACGGATTTGGGGATATTTTTCTTCATTTGTTAGAAAATATCACACAAAAAATGAAATTATATAAATATTCCAGTGAACAATGATGAGAGTAACATGCCGTAATTCTATGGATGCTGCCTCTTTTGATTGGTAATTGGACATAACTAGCTCCCCATTCAAGTTCGAGGTCAGAGACAAATAAATCAGGATAATCAAGATTTAAATACTATAATTATATTCCCTATTGCATAAAATAAGAAGAAATGATAGTCACTACTGTCACCGCAAAGGACACCACAGCATAGTACCTTCGCATGAGAATTAACGTGCATGTCACTCGATGGGAAATAAAAACCATATTGGAAAGAAATAGCAATGTTTTCAACCGTGACGATTGACTTCGCCCATTTATTCCCTGGAAAATAATTATGCGGAAATTCGCCCAAAGAAAGTAAAAATAATAGTGCTGGGAAAGTTATTTTACAGTCAAAAAAGCCTACATTCAGGTTAATTTCGAATTGAACGGTACGAAAAAAATACTCGTGCTTTTCCATTAATTTTTTTACCGAAATTAAAAATAATAAAATGTAGGTAGTTGAAATAGGTCAGATCGGGCAGCGGGGATCTAGCTAATCAAAAACTAATAGCTCTTTAACAGTACTGGAGTAACTTACCGCCTAAAAGGACTTTCTAAGTACACGTATCGAAGGAATGTGTGACGTGAAGGGCAGGGTCTTAAGTTGAATTAAGAACAAAATTTATCAATGCTGTTTATTTTTAAGGTAAATTACAGGTATTTTTTATTTACATCCTGTCCAGGCAAAAATTATAGTCCACTATCCGAGAATTACGGTTAATGAACTCCTTAGAATTTTTGTAATACGCTTTGGACGAAGGAAACGATCTTTTAAAGCGAGCA
The DNA here is from genome assembly GCA_933228895.1 of Platycnemis pennipes. NCBI lineage: Eukaryota > Metazoa > Arthropoda > Insecta > Odonata > Platycnemididae > Platycnemis > Platycnemis pennipes. The sequence continues at coordinate 116,656,314 of OW121848.1, read as the reverse complement.
GGAAAGCCGCAAAGCCAAAGATGCCACAAAATCCACTAACTCAAACCTTTCTGGAACTTAGGTTAGCCGCAGACCTACTAAGGAAACCTAGGCTAGAAGGCGTATATATTCAGTTTTAAGCTAAGCTCTAGATCTTGTGCTTTAGTCCTTAGTTTACGCGCAAAGAAATACGGTATCGCGAACGAAAATGGAATCAAAGTGCAGATCTAGGATACGACGCTGAGAGGACAACAAACGGAATTAGTCTCATTCGCAAATTACACACGTATTAATATCAAACTAAATTACTTGATGGCCCTTGAACCTGAGGGATGTTAGCGCAATTGATCTCATCATTGTTGTGCATAAGAGAAACAGAGAAGGTATAATTGCTCTACCTTTGTGCGGAGGTGAGAGCGTATTCATTTTATTACTTGCAGAATAATGATAGAATGACATGAGTAATATTTCTTAACTTCCCAAGCATGAAATGAATCAAGCTCTTTAATCAATACTCATGGATGAGCTTCTATTCTAAGTTCCTCAATCAGACTATCACCCCCCCCCCCCTTTATCCCCCACACACACTCTTCAACCTTGACTTGATCTTCGAGGGTACAGATAAAAGGCTCAAGTATCAAGCTCGCTGTGTAAAAACTCGGACATCAGGGCAAAAAGGACAGCTTAACTTCGACGCATGTGGTTTCTCAGGAAGAGCTTAGGCGACGAGAAAAATATAACATTGAGTTAGACAGGTATTGTCTCCAGAGGTATCACCCGAATTTTAACATGCTCCTCATCAGCAGGTTAGCAATCGGAAAGGTTGGCTACTTCACCATCGCATTCAACAATATCTTACCAAAACCATAAGGCCTATCTGATTGATTTGGGAGAGCTCACTAAGTACAAAGCCTAATGAATGTGGAAGTCACAGATCAGAGTCGGGGACAGTTCCTTTCCGTGTCTCCTGTGGTTCTTATTGGGTTTAACCGGACGAGTCCAAAGAGGTATCTCGCAGATTCTAGCCCGGAACACCCGTCAGTTATGTGGAATCACAGATCTATCTTTCGTGTTATCGCAATCTTTATCGTTAACGCTTACACCTAGAGTAAAACAGGGTTAACAATAACGGTCTATAAACTTCGCTCCACTGATTGTGATAAGCGATTTGAAGTGCTGTGCGAAAAATGAAGAACGGAGATCACGTCCTCTCCGGCATAAGTTAAATCAAAAAATAACGATAACGCTAGCGCACGCCTTACGAAGATCCATGATCGAGGCCCTAGCTTTCTACCCAGTGGGCTACCAAGCCGTTTATTTCAATACATCTTCCGTCGCATTTGCGAGCTTTTGACAAAATTTTTGAATGAGGTAATCGCGTCGATTTGGAGACTGTAACATTGGCCCCTCTTACCGTCGGTCTGTGCTCGAGCTCCGAGAGTGGTAGAGGTTTTTCTGCGTACTACAGGCCCCTAATTGAGTGCCGCGCTGAGAGCAATACAAAGCCAGCGCTTGTCAGTAAGATGAGACGTGAACCTCTTAAACACAGTTTGTTGAGAATACGAAAATGCTGACGCCCAGTTACACGCTACCTTTCCACCGATCCCTGAATCCCTACCTTAACACAATTAACTGCCTATAGCAGAATACAAAAATTGCCACGCTTTCGGTCGCCTTGGCTGCTTTATACAGCCAGTATCACGCGAGGCTTGAACTCGTACAAGGTCGACCATACTATAGCTTCACAGCATCGTTTGCTACATAACCAGGCTCTTGAATATCATAAATGACCGCTAGACCATCGGTGGGATTCAGCAGGTTCGGCAGAATTGATATCTAACATTTTGTTGACAGTGGCAAACCGGTTGTGCACCAAATTGTACTTACACGATTCTTTAATTAATACCACAAAAATCTATCCAATATCATAATTAGTTTTTATGCCTCTTTTGCTGTTTCATTTCAGTGGTGAATTAATAAAACAGTATACCCCCTTTCAGTGCATTGGTTTTTTATACTGTACTTATAAAACTGTCATTGAGGCAGAGAACCGGCAGTTAAATTATTGAGCCACTGACTACCGTTCTAGCCACCCACCGCAGGCTAGAACGCCGACTGCTATACTCGATTTCATAATTGGTGCAAATCCATAAGGGGCTCCAACTACTATAGTTATATCGCTACGGATTCAAGAATCTTGTTAGTGCCTCGAAGGCAATTTTATAGGCTTGTCATTGCGTATTTTGATGCATGGAGAAATTCGAAATGAAAATAGCATTGTGCAAAACGGAATTGAACAGTAACATTTCCAAATACATGAAGGAATGTACGGAAAATAAAATCTGTTCCTTTTCTACTCATTCTCTCATGCAATTTCCACGATTTCACGCAGCTTCTAAACAGCGCAGGCCTTCCAACCTCGGGTAAAACGGCCTTAATTGCTCTGACTTCTTCTGTCTTAGGGTATTAAGCGCTCGCCAGCATACTAAGTAGATCTTGTACAGGACATATAGCAACGCGCGATGCAGAATTCACGAAAAATGATGGCGATGAACACCGGCGGATACAGAGTGTGAGACGCATTCCGTTCGCCCCCTTGCGGCTCCATCCATATGCGAGGTGATGGGCGTCATGCTATAGATATGGTTTCATTGTCGTGAGGGCAGCGTCCTCCCTAAAGACAATGGAGTGGGACAATGCGCAACAGCGGTGCGCACCGCCCTTCACAGACACGAGAGGAACATAGGGTCGTATGGAGTTGAGCGAAGAAGCAATGAGTCATAAAATGATAATAGATTCATTTGAGGCGGTGCTCCGGGAGGCGCGCCTTCATCCGAAGCTCGCAAAAAGCGTCGTCGCGAATAAAAAAAAGTTAAGGAAAGAAAGATGGCAAAGGTGTTCCTCAACGCTGGCGCGCGCTGTTGGTAAGAGGGGATTATGGGAACGAATACCCTCCCAACACCCAGACACGTTGAATTTTTCATGCATCGCCATGGAATGGGAAATGAAGCCTGAAATATATTCCGGAGGATTATACAAGCGGGAGTGGAGAGGGATGAGGATGTCGGTTTTCTGCTCCAAGAGGACTCTTTGTTTGCGAATGTCATCCGACCTCCCACCCGCGGTAATTCGTTTCCCTCGCCTGTCCGAGGAGATACTGGCGACGATTTTTTTTGTTTCCGCGACTGAGGCTACCCTCCCAGAAAATGTTAGCTTTTAAATTTCAAGTAATTCACGAGAATCACGGTCAGACCAGTTGAGAGTTTTCGAGATCGTGTCTTCAGGTGCAAGATGACAAGGAAACGCGTACAAATTTCACTCCGGAAAGGGGTTAAAATATGTGGAGAACCTGAAAGTTCGGCTATGGTAAAAATGACAGACTAATTCATAATAAAGTCATGTCTTTGGTAAGATGAAAATGACTGATGAGTGAAAGTCGCGAGTGCATTTTCATACGAATGTATGTGAATATAGTTCAGAATTGAGGAATTTTCAAAGTAAAATGGAGAAGGTGCAGATTTGAAGAAAGATGGAAAAAGTACCAGAATCTGAAGGAGAAAGAAATAAAGTTTGTGAAGGCTTGAGATATAAAGGCAATAGCAAGCAGAGAAATATGAGTGTCTAACACCACAGAAAAAAGCACAGGAATTCAGACACCAAGCAGCACTGCTGACGTTGACGTAGAGATAGGTTGCGGTCAAGAGGAGAAGAGATGGGATGCTCACCTATTCCCCTCTTGCCAAGGAAGAAAGGGTGAGCATCTTGAAAGGGGAATTGATTGGGAGGAGGCAATTTCGTAAGAAAGAGTCGTTCGTATCAGCGTAATATAAATACGCCTTGGCTTCTAACCTAACCCTAAGTGATAAACGTATAGTGATGATGCTCTATCTACCTTCATAGGCTCGTTACCGACATACTCGTGAACCTCCTCTAAACGGCCTATTAGCGCGTAAAGGACGTGCAAGAACATGGACCATGAAAAAATGGGGCAGCAAACCCAAGAACTTGATACTTCCATTCGAAAAAGAACGTAATACCCACACTGCGGAAGAAAACAACTGTACTTCAACACTGCGGTTTTTACTTGGAACGGCGCGTTTCGCCAGTTAGTGGTAACGTCGGTTACGCATGTCGTATCACATTAAATAATTGTGTGAAATTCAAATTGTTGTCTTCTGCATATGTCGTATGTATGTGTCATATGCATGTGTTATCGTCGTTATGCATGTGTCGTATCACATTAAATAATTGTGTGAAATTCAAATTGTTGTCTTCTGCATCATGATAAAAAGGGGGAATAACATTTTTTTTCATTTTGACCATCTATTTACTGTCTAATAATTAGAACAAAAATACACTACAAGGTTTAGTTTATTCTGCCATTCATTTTCAGTAAGTTGTGGCCTTGGTTCTCTTCCCTGCCGGTAATGCATTACCCGCTCACTCCATTGGAGGGAAATCTCAGCTCTAAGAAGTTTTCCTTTGACGCGCATTCCAATTTCAAGACGCTCCCTTTACAGGCTTTTTTATTGAAGCAAATCTCTCAAGTTTTCGCTAATATACACAATCAGCAGCACCCTTCCGGCGATGTCACAGTCTATAAGCCAAATGATAGCTCTAAACCATGGTGAAAGGTTTTTTTAATTATATCTTTCATAACACTCTGCAATTGCATAATATTTTCGTCCGTATACTCATGCTTTATGATTCTCATTGCTCTCAAAACTACTCATTACAAGGCTCCCTGCATTCGACGTCGGTTGGTTCAATATTTTCGTCCCGGGGTCAGCCGGAGTCTGAGCCTTGCACCAAGGCAGCTTTGTTTCAGAGTTCACCAAAAGCGTATCGGCTATTATACTGAGCGACCAAATTTTGGTTAGGTTATTCGTGGGATGTGACCAACAGATGAGTTCATTTGTGTCACATAAGATAGGGGGGTATACTGGGTAGGGGCAGGATTTTTTCTTGGATTTGGGGAAGGGTGGAGGAGGGACACCTGGCATCAGTATTAGCCTCTTAGCAAAAGGCGCCGAGGGGTCCACGGTTTAACGTCCTACACGACGAACGGAGTACTAACTCGAAGTTCTCTCCTCTTAGCACTCAAGTAGAAATCGGTACAACATATGAGAAATCTAAGGCACAGCCGGAATTCGAACCCCGGACCTCAGGATTGGAGGCTAGTACTCTAGCCACCACATCAAACAAATCTCCACAGTCAAATATTTATTTCCCCTTCAGGCCCACCCGACTTATTACAATGCTAGTGCATTTACAGAGTTCTTTTCTTTCATATCTGCCCCATACAGTTTATCAACTCTTTATGTATTTTCAATCAGCTGTTTCTGAGAGCGTCGCAGTAACTTTTGGAAGCCTCGATGACTTCCTCCTTAATGGGTTTTAGTTCCGAGATGTGTATGCAAAATATATGACCTCGTTTCTGTATCAGCGTCCGTGGTCTAGTTGTGGGTATATCTTTTAGCTTCGAGTTACTCCGAAGAATAGGAGGGAGTAATGCTTTCATTCCAATTGCTTTTCCAAACATACCCGGAAAATCAAATGCAAATAAATGCATTTGATCATCTGAGATAAAAAAATAGTAGGTTTTTTCGGGTATGGCGTAGCAGGGTTTCCTGCTACGCTGAGGTTTTATTTCTTTCGCAGGTATTTTATCTTAGGAATTTGGACTGCCTTTCCTGCATTTCCCCAATTCGCGAACGGCTTACCTTGGGAAAAGGATACCGAGTGCAAAAACAAGCCTTAATTCAGCAGGAGGAAATTGCTCCGACAAGATGAGGAGCCAGCTAATTTTGGGCCGAGATAATCAGCAAGCTGACAGGAGGCTCCCGCAATGGATCATTTGACGAGCAATTTCATCAGCAATCCGGACTCAGCGCCTTCCTCTCGGGAAGATAACCAGAGAGTAACGGGAGAGAGCGAGGGGGAGGGGGCGGCAAACACGGCGCGTGATTCTCCCCGTAAGGAAATAATCCTACTCTACCTCATATCGAGCGCAAAGCCTGGCGCTACATCCCACACCGCCGAGCAAGGCCGGCCTTAGGGTGATGGTGCACCTGGTGCCCACCTCCCTCCTCCCTCGCACCAGCCCCCGCGCTTCGGTGTAGGCGAAGTAAGCAGCCACAGGCCACTTGACAATGAAAACACGTTTAATGAGAGAGAGGGAGAGTCACAACGATGGATTCACGAATCCGAGCGAACTAATATCCGAAACTTCATTTTCGTCAGCAGAGTATTACAGTCCCACAACAAAATTCAAATCGGAGAGGCACTTCGGAAGAAAATCGTCGTATTCGTGTCCAGTGACATATCCCATCGTTGAAGGCATGAATTCACGAACAGAAAATATTAGTATTTTGTTTTGAGTTATTTTTCATTAATTCCCGCCGATATAATATTCTACAAACATACTCAGTTCAGTAACCAATATTTCAACCAAAAACGGCCCATCTGGTTCTTCAAACAGCAGCATAAATGGTATTTCTCTTGTTGCAATGCCGGCTGAGGTAGCCAGATCGCTAACGCGTCGGCATGGTAACCTAAAGGTGCGGGTCCCAATTTCCCCCACGGAATGTACATTGCGTTTTTCCATGGTAATGCGTTTGTCTAAGGATTAAGTTACGAGGTTAAACGGTTCGATATAACTTAAGCCGTTAGAGCACCTAAAAACCCAAATCTACTACTACTCGTGTTATAATTACCGCACCAATCCTTCACATTAATTCCCAAATATGATGAACGAGGTCAAACGTTTTTCTCCAGAATAAGATGTTAAAGTGCACGACCTAAGGTGTTAATTGCGAATATACTGATCTCTCTGTCAACCACGTCACGGGCCAAGTTATAAATCTTCGCAGACGTTTCAACGTGTTCAGGACCAAATGGAAGATGCAGATTTTCGAGAGACTCTGAAGACGGCGAGAGTGTCCTTGCCGAAATGTTGTGTAGGTGGCCCGTTGACGATGAATTAAGGACTGACTCGAGGGCAAGAGTTTTTAAATATGAATTTTGGAGCTATCCACTTTTCAAATACAAACGTTTCACTCCTTTTACTAGGAATGTCTTCGGGGAACGAAATGATGTTGGTCTAGACCAGTAGTTCCCACACTTTTTCAAGGCAATGCCTCACCTATGCATCTCTGCCCCCTCTCCCCCCCTAATGAGCCATGTATTAATTGATTCTGAATATTTATGCACATTAATTCTGATTACTGAAAAAGTGAAATCCTATTGAAGTGGAGGAAGGCTAAAAAACCATTAACTTGTTTCCAAAGAATATGGCATCCATAAAGGTAAAAAGGAAAGGACAGTAGGAGTACTGAGGAGGAAATCAACAAGAAATTGATATAAACCCCTCATTAAAAACCAATCACCTCCACAGAAAGACGTGCACCCCTCGTAGGGAACCAATGCTTGAGACAAAAGAAGAGATTTTGTGAAAATTTAAGACACGTAGGGTGCACCGAAAATGTGGGCATTTAATTGATAAAAGAATCTGAGGAAACCGCGTACAAAAAAGCAGGAGAGTTGAAAAAGTTAAAGCAAGTGGGTAGAGGACGAAAGGCCCGAAGGGTTCCCACGCGTCAATGCGCAGGGCCTCGCGTATACAAAAGGGCCTGGGCCCTACAACATCAACTCCTCTCTCTGCCCTCCCTTCGCTCCGATACCCACAAAACACTCACACGAACTCGACAGACAAAGGATAAAATAAAAACCCCTGTCCGCACGGGCAGCAACCGAATTATCGACCAACAAGGTGAAGGAGGGAGGTGGGGGGGTTGGGTGGTGCACAATGGGAGGAAGAAAGAAGTTTGCATCGACGAAGGGGGGAGGGAGGAGATGCCGGGAGGGTCTCCATTTCATTTCCTGCCCGCATGCCACAAGATTGTATGCCAGTTGGCGGAGGCGTCGGACTGAGGGTGCATGGCAACGAGCGAGGTGTACACGCAAACAACCGACACTCCCACCTAGCGCCACCACGGCGGGAGGCGAGCGAGGAGCGAACGAACTACAAGGAGTGAGTCGGATCCCCAAAAAACATGTTGTGCATCCGCACTGCCGCGGGGCCTCCAATCGTGCCCAATGAGGTATAATATCCATCCCCAGTTTCGATAAGTCACCAGATGTTGAGATGAAATTAAAAAATTGAAATTAAATTGAAAAACAACAGAGCTCAAGCCGAAGGTCGGTCTGGCTGGTGAGTGTAGAGAAGACCAAGTACTATTCACAAAGGCGAGAGACATTCACACAGCCGGAAAAGGGGGTCAGTTTCTTTTCCCTGTATCGCATATGATTTCCCAGAAAACGTTGGTACCTAGTAAATCACTCAGCTTGGGTTTAAAACTGGACGTCATTAAAGAGTTCTCTCGCGGATATGAAACCGAGACCTTCGGTTAGCAGGAAAATGCTCCAGCCTGTGGGCTGCCAACAATTTACGGTGAAAAAATATAAATTGCATTCCGTTTATCCTGCCAGCACATAAAATGAAATCTTTCATCACGATAATATTTCATGTGACAAATACATTATTAAATACAGTACTCTATACGTGAAATCGTAAAGCGTGGACTCTCATTACAATGCACGTAAATAAAATTTCCAGGAAGGTATGCTACGAAAATGTCTGCTTCGATTACAACATTATACCACTCAAGTTAATATGCTCAGTGCTGTGTGCCTTGACGATATCACATGATACAGCCTGCCAGATAAAGATATACTTTCAAACAATAAAGCATTTCTGTGAACTACTCCTACAATTTCATTGCGAATAAATTAATTTCATTATCGATAAAAAATATTTCGGCAGTAATGTGAAGCATGGCAAATTATTATTTCTTCGTAAATTTAGTCACAGAAAATGAAAATGAAACAAAAAGCAGTTCCTGAAAAGGAAAAACTCAGCCTTCCTATAGTGGTTACAACATCGCTTTTCGTTACTTTAAAGGATATTTCGCTCGTTATTTGCCCGTAATTATATTATTCAAGTGAGCACTTTTGACTTGGCACTCCCTGGAGGTTTCCCTAGGTATAAGGCGAATCGATGTTAGCAATAAAAAAGTCATTTAAAAATGCAAGTTCCAGGAAGAAACAATATATTATTTTCCATTATTTCGGGGTCGTTTAATTTTTTTCATATTTTCATGCTTTAGGAAAACCTTACCAAATACTAAATTAACTTATTCACAAAAACTTTATTTCTCTTTGAAATATGAATTTTGCTTTGATCTGAAGGAAAACGCACTTTGAGCAACATAGTTACTATCGCACAATCACGTATAGTCCACCGAAGTCATTTTTTTAAACACTAATCCTATCCTCCGGCGTGTAAACACGTAATGTAATTCAAACACGTACAACTTCGGGTGATCAAAATAGGGTTTCAATATTTTTAAACTTACACTTCGATAAGGTTGAGGAAAGAGCTGTAATGGACCTGGCAAATCAAATCTAAAACAGACATTTTTTTAACGAAAAGCATTCTCCCATTTCCTGGAGCAACGACTTCCCCAGAATCTTACAATTTCTACCCACACGCATCCATGCCATCCAACAATAACTTAACCACCCCCTTCCTCTTCCAGCCACACGCACCTGACCTTTTCCTATGACATCTATTTCTCATTTTAAGGATAGAGTTATATACCGCTACCATTAATATCTCCTTTATCCCATTTCTCTGCCCTCTTCAAAACTCCAGCACCCAATTTCAGCATTCTTCTTTTTGGCTTCTTTTATCCCATCTATCCAGATTACTTCTTCCCACAGCTCGAATCTCACAAGCGTCCGATATACACCGAGCCATATTCCTCATCGTAAAATTGATTGCCTCCTAGTTCAACTTGAACCTTAACCTTAAATCTTTAAGGGTCTCATTACTGTTTCATGCAGAAGAGAGATTAATCTTAACTTTACATTTTTCACATTTATTCGCCCATTTAATCAATATCCCAGCTTCCTGGCAAAATGAAGCCGTTATATCCGCAGTCTGCCTTCGTCAGTTCCCCTTCTATGTACTGCCACGTACTCTCATCTTGCAACGTCCTCGGCGCGTATGCAAATACGGACAGGCGCTAACGGATACCACCATCAAACTTCCTGACTTATCGCTGACCATCCCCATTCCATCAACGGCCACTACCGTTATCCGTGCAGTCACGAAGCTGTTTCAATTGAGCCCACCTGTCCCACTATCTTAATCATACACTCTCCCAATTAAAAATAAGTATTTATCACGCATCATCGAACAACGAAATGAAAACCTCCTGCATTAATATCCTAAGCGTCATACAAGACTGGGTCAGCGCATCGTATTTTATCTTTCATTGCCAAATGAGAATTCATTTGACATCTTATGATTTTAAAAAATACTTTAACTCCGACAAATAATTCGGTTACGATTTAGTAGACGTTATGAGCATGTCATTCGGCGAAAGATGCATATATTTGGTCCCGCTTTAGGAAAACTTAATTATACATGCTGGTTCTCGTCCCGAATATCGAAGTGGTTTCAGAATATCGATGCTCAGAGCATACTAAACTATGAAAAGTGATCGGTGGTGAGACTTCAACGGCCTCGATCAATACAAGCAATTCCCAGTAATAGATTATTTTCTCTGTAACGTTTTTGTCGGTAGAAGCTCGTTATTTTATCTCGGACTCGTAGGAATTACGTTGCAGCATGAATTCCAGCTCAAGAAAATCACACTTTTTTAAGGCAGTCAGTGAATCCAAGCATATTATGGGCCTCACATATGTGCACGCACATTAGATTAATAAAGAGCAAGGAAAGAGATATCACTTAGCAGCCGAAAAGCTGTAACAAAGCAAATCTCCCATGACGCGATCTGTCGCGACGGCTGAAACCGCATATCTTGTAGTTGCGCTAAGATAATGGATGTGATAAAAGTGTGCAAATTAAAGATGAAGAGAAAACAATAAATTTGGAGTTGTTTCCCTAGCGATGGAGATATGTGGATACGTGACGACTGTCTACAATAAACACACATTTGGAAACCTAACATTCTTTTGGCACGCTGATCTTCTACTATGTCCTTTCAAGCTCCCGGCATCAAACTCCATTCATGCTAACAATACTTTACGCCAGTTAAGTTGCAACGAATTGTCCTAAAAAATAATACTTACTTGCATAAAATACACAATCGACAGAAATGTCTAAGGCTTGTATATGAAAACATACCATTATTGTGGTTTGAACCAACTTTTTCGTCGTTTGAATCGCTCATTGAGGCTAATTAAAACACCTTGGATTTCGTTTTTCGCGCACCCATAATCACTTAAAATAAACATAACGGCCATAGGCGAAAGTCGCCAAAAAAAGGCCATTTTAATAAGACGCATAGGAAAAAACGCCATAACAGAGTAGGGGAACGAAAACAAACACTAATGCTTGAAAGCTTTCGTCTCGAAAGGTGACACATTTAAAAAAAAACTTCAATAACTTTACCGTTACTCCTGAGTCTTAATTTCAGTCTACCTTCGAGAAAACTGTCGAGGATATATTTTGACATGTGCATGGGAGACTTAAGAAAAAAGAAAAATCCCACTAACACTTATCACCACATCACTGCGGCTAGTTATGATAAGAGAAATCAATCACTTCGGGAAAGCGTACGAGTGCTACGCGTGCGAACGCGCCAGGAAGTGAACCGGAATGCACTCCAAGGACGATGTTGCCATAGCATGCGGCGAATCTTGATCTTTAATCAGCTGCAAACCTTTCAATTGGATCGAGAGACTTCCCACGATTAGAAGAAGCGCAACGCCTTACTCCCACAAATGGTATGACTTCCCATCATTCAAAACTCTCATCAAAAATCGAAATTCATTCTTACAACACATTATCTTCTGTTCGCCACATGCTGCTCAATTTGGAACGCAGTGTAAACCATAAATTAACATCACTTTACATCTCAGGTTTTGGGTTTTATGCACCACATCGGGAAATGAAAAATTATCATGGGCCACGCATATAATGTGTACATTAGCATAGCTGATGAGCAAGAATATAGATTTTACACAATTTTCGCTCTTACTCCACTCCCTCTGTTGAAAGACACTAAAAAGTTCCCCGAAACAATATTTAAAATGTCATTCAATTACATATTTAATTACGTGGGTTTTAAAGTATTTGCTGGACCACACTGCAAGTTATCCTGGACCGCGGGTAAGAGACTCCTAGTTATCATAATTTACTCCCCCCCCTTTCCGAGAAATCTTTGATGACGCAGTTTGCACCGTGACCCTCACGCCCCATTCAAAGTCAGAATGAATCTATTACGTCCCCAACACGAGTCGAGTCTACGTGACTTCACTCAGGAAGCACATAATTTTTTTTCGAATGGACGACATCATCATTTCGGCCAAATTTATAGCTAAAATGCTCCCGCCTACATGCCTACCCTATTTCCCTTTTCAAATGTAACGTTTGCCCGAGGAAACCTTGCTTACCTCTCTGACTTTCCCAAAATTGAGGAACAATAGCCGGCCATATGAATAATTAATGCCTTCCTCTCGTCCCAAGCGCCATTACTCCCTGAAATGATATTTCTTATTCCCACGATAAATATACTACCGAAAACAAAAAGAGGAATTATAAATCGTGAACCGGAAAATGCAGAGCAAAAATTAACTGATATTTTACATCAATATTCTCAAGCTACTCATATCACGTGCAACTCAAGAAGTTAATTTTCTTTCGTTTGTTCTCCAATTTTCCGGAGTCAAATTTAGAGCACATGGCCGGAGAGCCATTTTTGACAATTTTGTATCTGCATGCCTTCAATAAAATCTGACACAAGTAAACACCAAATAAAATGCTTCAACGAGTAAACCGGAATCATAAGTATAATTATAAATTATAATAGTATAGTAAGGCTACAAAAGTAATTAAAATATGTCCTAGCCTAAGGGTTGAAATGACGATCATCCTTCGAGTGCCACTATATTACCGTCGTCTTCCACTTCAGCACAAAGAAGCCACTAATTGTCCCCGCGTTTCTTTCTTGAGATTGTTGCGTTTTCAACGAGACTTCTGAGAAATACGGGGACAAAGAAAATTATAGAAAGATATGAGGAGATGAGAGGTTCTAACGACCTTCCTAAAGGCAAACTCGAAGATAATCTTATGGCGATAGGCAACTCCCACGGGTGTCTTCAGAGAAATGCATCTCCAGTCACTCCGATACAGATGGCAGATGCTAAAAACAAACAAATTCCTTGCGTAAGAGTTGTTCACAGAACTTCAGGTGTGAACGAAACCGATACGCTGCAGTTCTCAACCTATCTTGATTTCACGGTCAGTTAATAGGGCGAGAGAAATATGTAACTCGGAACATAATAAGCTGCGCAACGAGTGAAATCGATCATGCTCGTGGGATGAGGGCGCCCGAGCACCAAGATTATCACAGCACAACTCGTCTCAAGGCGCCCAAGGCATCACTAAAATGGCCTCATCTAACTACCTCAGGAGAACAATTGTTCTGCTCCATATTTCTCACCTATTTTTTCAAGTCTGTTACCGCACTTATAGATGCTTCAAACCGGGAGTATACGTGCAAGGATAGGAATGGAATGGTAATGAGGAGGTAGGTTGGAGAAAAACTCGGCGCGGCGTCGGTATTACCTTAGTTTAAATGAAAGGCGCCAAGAGGACCACGAATTAACGTCGCATCCAAAGGACGGAGTACTAACCTTGAATACTCCATACAAAGCACTCATGGACGGTCGAGCCTACAAATGGAAAATATCTTCCACTACCAGGATTCGAACCCGATCCCTCCGAGTGAGAGCAAAGTACTCTAACCACTATACCACCCCGACCCCCCTCTTTCTTCAACAAAGCGAGAGTTATATGATGAGAGATTCCAAACTACTACACAAGCAAGAAACCAATAAGAATACTAGGGGTAAGGGTAGGCTGGTTACTCTTCCACGACCGGTTCCGAGTCCTTCCAAGTCGGTTAGGATACCAGTTAAAAGAGAGGGAATAGTCTTTCGTTCACCATTCTAATGCACATACACTGTGAGAGGGATTGGATGGATCTCTGCGACAGGAACTCCCAAATCGGCCAAGTTCCTCAGGGTGGAATTGCCAAAATGCTCATTACTGTGCGCGCTAGCTGGAACCAGTGGAAGAGCCCCAGTTTACTCCGTGGCAAGATAATCGTTTTCCTCCGTCTTGGCGGGAAGCTAAGGAAAAAGCCTCTAAATGCGTACGCCTCGGATAACGCTCCCCCAGTATTACTATAATCTGAGCCATCTGATCAACTCAAACAGTGCCCATTAAGGTTGTCGCTAATCTAACACAGATGTTGCTCAAGGATTTTTCTCACCAATTACCGAAGAAAAAATTGCTTTTCTGAGGGTGGCTTCCGGTTACCCTTCGAATTTGACAGGCCTGCCCACTCCCGAAATTTGAGACGTGACATTTTATTTCATTACTACCAATGGACGAGACAAATTGACAGAGTTAAAAGAACCTTCAGATTAAAGGTCAGATGAAACATGCCTTCCCGCAATAATGTGTTCACTTTGATTTTTAGCCGGGAATCGGCTTCCGACAGTCAGAAAATAACATTTCATATCACTTTCAACTAGATCATTTGGGAATGAATTTGATGAGAGGACATCCTATCTTCTTGGAGATCGGGTTGGTGTGATAGCTCAAGTTTTGGCCTTCCTGGGGGCCCAGTTTTGAATCGCTGCAGATTTTATGATTTCTATTCCGATCCCTACTTGAACCCCACTTGGAGAACTTCAAGCTCATTACCCCGGCCATCGGATGAGACGTTAAACCGCGGACCCCTCGGCGCATTCCGCTAAGATCAGGCTATTGCAGACATCGGCATTCCCTCCATTCTCCATCTCTCCCTAAATATTCCCACCTCTTCCTAAATACTCATACATACTTTTATTGTCATTTCAAACCTTAGGCTAGGATATATTTTCAGTACTTCTTGAGCCATTTATTTTACTTTTTATTTGGTGTTTATTTGTATCAGGTGTTAATGAACGCGTTTAGATACAAGTTACATTAGTTTATGGTCACCTCCCACCCAAAACAAATACAACAACAGCCGTTTTTCTTAAGATGGCTGGAGCGATTTTTGTCTCTGTTTTGCTACGTGATAACATGTTTATATTAAGGAAAAATACAATTCGTTATTCTTGAAATACAATAACACAAGAACTATACCATAATTATACAAGAATTCTAAATCCAATTAGAATTCTTGTATAATTTCCATAATGCATGTACGGTGCCGTTTAATTATTAGTACTTATATTGGATATTGTCCTAGTATTTTTTACGTAGGTACTTGAACCATTAATACATTTAACACTCAATGAACTACGATTACCTCTCCAGCCACCTAAGCATAATTTGTCGTTCTCAATTGACGACAACTAGCCGACAATACGGTGCTCCAAGATCCAAAACCAAGAAATGCGCAAATTTTTTCTAGGAACACATGATACCTACGGTATTGGGTGGGTAGCGAGCAGCGTTTCAAATACTCAGACCCCGAGGAATGTACCGATCGAGTTGTTTTGATTTCCGAATGCAGGGAGAGACATTCTCTTCTCTCGATCCATTCGCCCGGGCATGTGTGCGGACGGGATGTAACCCCGATCCGGCAAATGAACTCACACGAAGGCTCAAGAGGATTCACCATCTTATACCTTTCCTCGAAATCGTCATCTCCCTCGATACTCCACTTTCCTGCGCCTTCCAAATCTTGATCTTCTCTCTCCATCCCCAGGCGCAACCTCTGCCACCTTCCAAATCCCCCAGCTCTCTCCTAATATATTTTTTCAATCCACTCCCAACCACCCAGCAACGCCGTGGACACTGTGAGCGTTGAGGATCCCGACCTTTCTGCCGAAGTGGGGCGAATCGAGACGATAAATATATGATAGGGTCGCGTACGAAAAACCGAAGGGACGACCTATCCCGAGACATTTCCGAGAGAGAAGATATCACATTCCGTCCTCCGCTGTAAAGGAGCATTTGTATTTTACTCAAGTGGCGCGCTATGGTGGACAATTCTTCGTTAAATCTATGACATCAACACTCCAAGGTTTTCTCTAAAGAGAACATGATAGATGTTTCTCGTCGCATGATAGTTGCTAAACCTATTTAATAGCCGGTCGTGGCAGTCAGGACGGTAGCGCGCCGGCCTAGCAAACCAAAGGTACTTGTAGCAGTAGAATTAGGTTTTTAGGTGCTCCAACTGTGACCTAACTTATTTCTAAGCTTAATTTGAACGCAAATTCATCCCCTCGGTGGGATTTGAACCCGCGACATTTGGGTTAGCCTAGCTACCGCGGTTAGCGCAAGCCAAAGGCAGCGAGTTCGAATCTCCCCTTGAGCATGGACACTGCGTTCATATTAGGATTAGGCTTACTAGCGTTAGGTTAGACGCTTCAAATTCACCTAGTTAAGAAGCTGGAGAACCTTAAAGCCCAATTATTCTACCATCAATAGTACATGGCCTCTTAAGGAAAAGCTGCAAAAAAACTAGGACGAGATTTCTCTTGAAATTCAGGAAAACGAAATGTACGGGGTATTTCTGGCAGATGGGCAGTAAAACATGTCTGGAGTCGGATGTCGGCCGTGGAAATACAAACGTTTAGGCACGGCCACTGATGATCTTCGTGTCCGACGGACCGAGTGCCTGTCGACTAAATTGCTGATCACGCATCGTACGCCACGTGGATCGAGGACGCACCGAAAGTCCAATTATCAACCGCCTTCAACGCCAATCCTAGCACTCAGCTCGTTTCAGTGTGTTTTAAGCGCGTGCTCCGTAAAATTAGACTTGGACTGACCATTCCGTTTGCCTTCATATATTTTTCCACCACCATTTACAGCAGAAAAAAAACATCGTACTTCCACGAAAGGAAGGAAAGGAACTACATGCATCTGTAAAAAATTAAACCTCCCCGAAACAAAGGAAAGAAACTACATGAACTGCAAAAATGATTGCAAAAAATTAAAAGCACGACTTCGAGGCTGAAATCAATATTCCCAGAGGGGCAGGAACGAGAGTGGTGGAGGGAAGGAACAAAGTCCCACTCTCCAACCCGCTCGCTATTCGGAGAGGAACGATATAATTCTGCCTACACGCCGTTAATTTTCAAAGGAATTGGAGCAGGAATGAAAAGTTTTAAAGGCGTTGTAGCTAGACTTCTGTACGAAAAATGCGGCCATGTTTTCAAGCCCCATTTCTACATAAGCTTATTTTTATCGTAATGGAAGGTGACCGACAACTAAGCTGATTCCCGCCATTTGAGAAAATTGGATGAAAGGTTTTGAGTAGAGATATTAGAGGGAATATAGGAAGGGTGGAGAGGTACCCGGAGCAGTCATTAGATTGCTCATAACGAAAGCTGCCACGGGAACCACAGCTTAACGTCCTGTCCCACGGACTGAAGTGTTCTCCAAACAACATTCAAGTAATGACCGGTATGACAATGATAAATCTCTGCCATTGCCGGCATTCGAACCCGTAACCCTGCAATAGGAGGCTAATACCCTAGCCATCACACGGATCCGGTTTCCTTCCACAGAATGGCAAAGAAGTTTATACGCTGACGTATTTAAGACCGTTCCTTGCAACGGTAAAAAATAAGATGCGGCACCAAAAATAGGTAATCAAGGGAAGTGTGCATCGTGCATGAATTCATGAAGTATGAGAATATTTCGCTAAAATGCAAGACCTAAATAGATATACGTCTTCGAAGGTCTTCTGGCCGTAGAATTTAAAAAAATGTTCCCATTCTACTTCATCCCGCGGTTATTTTATCCAGAAATGTGTAGCCAACTCAGTACTCTTTAAGAAAGCTTGTCATATTCATCTAGACTCTAAAATACACTTATATGGAATTAATCTAGAATACAACCGCATTATGGCAATTTACGTGAGTGCGGCCACCACGACTCTGAGCAGTACGTATCATACGACGAGGTAATAATACTCTTTAGTAAATAACCCATAGGGTGCGGGAAGAGCTAGTTATTCTCGACTTCCGCGAGTAAAATTCACTCGGGTTACGCTGACAGGGGCGAGTAGACGCATGGAGGGGAATACCCGGAATAGCGTTGGCCTCATCTCGAAACAGGGGCCGGCTACCCACACAACTCGCAAGTAAAAGACACACACCAAAGCAGCCCCCCTAAATATCTGCAGTGAAAAATACCGCAAACGTAAAACCCCAAGGAATCCGCGTGCCGTTGAAGCAAATCATACGCATGGTGAACAATTGCTTCAATTTTAGGAATCCAGAGGTCATGTAGGATAAAATCATAGTAAATTGGTGCCAATTAAAATTAGAAAATATAATCTGTAAATTAGTCTACCATGGTAGTCCGGTCGGTAACATGCCGGCCGGGATACCCCAGTGTCGCAAGTTCGAATCCAGCTTCGGGCATGGATCTTGTGATCGTATGACTTAGGTTAAATGGTGCGATATAGCCTTAGCCGTTGGAGCACCTGAATATCAGTCTACCAATAAAAATTCTCGAGCTTTGGACACAAAAATAACTATTATTTAGGACAAAATAAAATCGATTGTAAAACGAGCAAAATAATACATGGTTATTTGATCATAAGTGCTAGCATATTTTATTTATATATGTGCTTAATAATGAAGTAAATGATGACACTGACTAAAGGTAAACCGACACGCACGCAACGAAACGGATAATGCTTACATCTGCATTATTACCCTGGAAGCTTCCGCGGAACGTGTAGCGGGGAGTGTTCGGTCACCAGCCGTGAAAATCAGGTCAAGAGGTAAAAAGGAGGAGAGGGAGCTGTAATTTTGCGGAGTTTATCGAGCCGTATTCGTAATTTGATCGTGGGAAAAAAAATTTATCTTTTCGTTCGACAATTTAAATCTCTCGTTTTGTAGCTTCCTTCCGTTAGTTGATTTCGTTTTTGGGGGAGAAATCTGCCTCGTTAGTCTGGAACACGCGTGATTTGAATTCAACTACTGCACATACATTCCATTGGTTCGGCAGAATATAACAATGGTCAGCAGTGCAAAAAAAGATTCGGAATGATTGCTGAGCGTAGATTTTCGAAGCGTGAATCACTTCCAGTGGTGGATGTAGGGAACAGCTGCGTGTGAAGCTTCGTCTTGCGGGCTTCAGCGTCCATCGCAGGCCAGATCATCAGGATTTAAAACACTGACTAAGATGGTATCGCGCCCATCCTCCATTAATATCTGAATTACTATCAGTTAATTTTTTTAATGTCTGCTCATGCGACATGCAATACGTGGGAAAGCTTAAAAGGCAAAACTTCATTGCTATCGAAATCAATACCTGGGAATCGAAGTAAATTCATTGCAGTTACTTAATTTTTACTGTCCAATCTTGGTGTGCACCTTGACACGATGAATATGGCCAAATAAAATGCCAGCTATGAAAGTACAGTACGAGGTATATCTGTATATTTTAACTTACAGCTGACCGCAGTAGTCATATTAGTATAACGCCGGCTTAGCAATCCCAAGGTAGCGGCTTTGAATCCCGCCTTGGGCAATGCGTCCGACTGAGAGTAAAGTTTAGGATTTAATGAAATTTGACGGCACATGATAAAGTTAATAGTTGGAGCACCATATAATTTTACCACTTTTATTTACTTCACCTACATGTGACCCTTCGCAAATGCGTGTGATAGGATAAAGGTCATCACCTTGTAAATGAGTAGGAGTTGATTAGTATTTTTAAGTGCTTACCTGCTAAGGTTATATCGCACTATCAATCCTTAGCTTTTAATTCTAAAACAAATGCTGCATATGTGCCCGAAGGGGGATTCAAACCCGTGACAGTCAGGTTGTACGGTCGGCTATTAAATGACCTGGCTAACGTGGTAGTGACGGTTCGATAAAAATGACTTGGGGAGAAAGAAAGGAGAATAAGAAGAAGCGATTTTTCTTGAAGCATTAGCCATTGTTTGTGTTGTGGTCGTGGATTTTCAGTGGGAAAAATTAATTCTCAAATCTTTCGGTCTAACAGTAGCAAGACAACCCGCTGATCACCAATGCATCTCCGAATGAAAGAAGAATAAGGAGAATGCGGGAGCGACCGCGCAGAAACCCAATACGACACGAAACGCCTTCGCAAATCCCATCCCTGACTCCGAGATTAGGATTCCCCGACTAATATCACGCTCCTCAGAAAATGCCAGTGAGGCCGAAAAGCAGACGTATCACGAGGCGAGAACGGAATGACAGAGCGATTAGTCATCGCTCCAAACATATTTCGGCGGCAGAGCACTTAAAAACTCCCACCCCCGCCCGGCATTTCCGCGGTTTCCCCTCTCCCAAGGAAGCAAGGGAAGGGCAAAGAGTAGCAAAAGAAGACCGGACCGATGCAGGGCTCGCTGCCTTCCGAGGAGACAAGTGAATGACGGCCAGCGTCCTCCCGAGAGTCCGCTCGCTCTCGCCCAGGGGATGATTCCATGACTTAACATCCGAACGCCGCGCCATAGGGTGAAATGGGAGTCACTACTCTCATAAATATAACGACTGCATTCATACACAGAACTTATATCCGGAAAGCGGAATAAGCAGCGATAGACGATGCAACAAAAAAAGTAGAATATCACAGGCCAAAAGGGCGCTCTGGCACAGGAAGAATCTGATTACAGCTGAAAATACAGGTTTGGCAGTAAGGGAACACTTCATTAGAAATTACAGCCTTAGCTTGCTCCTTTACGGTACAGAGGCATGGACAATGACAGTAGCAATGAAGTCAAGACTGGAAGCTTTCCAAATGTGGTGTTATAGAAGAATGATGACAATTAAATGGAGAAACAAATCTACATCCACATCTAAACGATACCCTGCAAGCCACCGCGAGGGTGTGTGGCACCGGGTGAAGATCACCATGCATGCACATATACAATGCAAATATGCACATGCACAAATAAGTCATAAGAAGAGAAGAAAAAAACATTTCTGATGGAAACTAAAAATTAGACAGGACGACCTAATCGGCCATACCTTGAGACAAGATGGTCTGATGAAGACATTGGTCGAGGGGAAAGTGATTGGGAAGAATGGAAAAGGAAGGATGCATATGAGATACCAATATGCAGCAAATAATCAAGGCAGTAAAAGAGAAGATTCCAGCGTGAGGCGGTTAGCCGATAGAAGAATTCAGTAGAGAGATACGTCAAACCAATTTTAAGATTGATGACTAGTAATGATGACATAGATGATTATTAGCGATAGAATTGTACTGCCAAAGGCGGAGATGCGAGCGAAGAAACTTTAAGTAGCGGGTTAAATAGTTACTGGTGTCAAGAACTTATCTCAAGCAAAGATGCTGGGAAATCGCTGTACAGAAGAGTAATGCTTCCCGTCGCTGAGACAGTATTCTTGAGACTCCTTACTATTTTTTAACACTCATTTACACGCTTAATTATGTTTTACACTCAAAATCACCTAAAAGTCCGGAATAATACGATACTTCATATAATTTATCACAGGCAGTCGGCAATTAACGCAGCAATTGCATTCCAGACGAATGCCCGGACTCGACCCTAATACATTCTTTGGGTCATCGACTTATTCTGGCATCAGTATCATTGCATAACACATTGAAAGATGTGCGCGGATTCTCTCGGACATCGCATTCAACTCTCAGAAACAAAGTATTTTTAATAGAGCATTAATAATAAACAACGTACGACGACAAAACTTTGGTCGTAAGATATATCATTTCTTTGGAATGACAAAGTCTTTTGCTTCCTTTTAATTTTTTTAAGTCCTTTTAATTTATATAATTCCTTTTAAGCCGTTTCCGTCAAGTTTCGCCCGAGACAATGAAAATAAGGTAGGTTAGGAGGTTGAAGGAAACTGGTCACGGAGACGGGGAAGAATGAGGGAAGGGTTCAGAGAAGCCCGTCGCGGGCGTTGGCGAAAGACTCCAGCTCATTCATATTTCAAGGTTTCATCCGACGGCAGACGAGGAAGGCAGACGTACATGTACGTGACACACAATAGGAAGGAGAGAAACGATGGAACATCTTGTAAAGCAGGACATAAGATAGCTTGTAAGACAAGCCCTCTGCGGAGGAGATGGGGGGATGAAAATTACTGAACGCTTACGCTAATATTACTTTCAAAGCGTTCACTTCAGGAGCGATGGAAACGATAGGTAATTTATTGTTTTCTAAAACAGCTGAAGATCAATAAGTAGAAGACTAAGATAATGATTTGCAGCAATAGAGAAGAGGCCAAAACCAACGTTAAACAGTAGGCAAACAAAAACTAGAAGAGGTGAAAGAGTTCTGTCACGTGGAAAGCCGAGTAACCAACGATAGACGAAGCAAAAAAGAAATAGCCAGTAGAATAGTTAGGGCAAAGAGGGCATTCTATTAAAAGAAGAATCTACTTACAGCTGGAAATACGAGCGTAGATGTAACGAAACAATTCATCGGAACGTACATCTGGAGCATGTTTCTTTACGGTAGTGATGCATGGACGATGGCAGCAGAGGAGAAGAAAAGGGTGGAAGCATTCGAAAAGTGGTGCTACCGAAGAATGATGAAGATAAAATGGAACGACCGAGTGACAAACGAATAAGTCTTAAGAAGAGTGGAAGAAAAAAGAAGTTTTTTGAAAACTCTAAGTAGAAGACGGGACAACTTAATCGGCCATATCTTAAGACACGACGGCCTGATGAAGACAATCCTCAAGGGAAAAGTGGAAGATTGGAAGAAGAAAACAGGAAGATTGGATAAGGAAGGCATTGTATGAAGTATATGGAACAGGTTGTGCAGGATGTAAAAGTGAGGAATCACGTTAGTATGAAGAGATTGGCCGATAGAAGAATCGAGTGGAGGGCTACGTCAAACCAATCCTAGGATTGTTGACCGATGATGATGATGAAAACATTTATGCATCTCGAATCGAAATATTATTAAATTATCAGTGGATAATTGTAGAGGAGCTACAGACTTCAATAAAGCCCGCTAATTCAGTGACTCCAGTTGCCTTTTTTCGAAGTTTAAGCGTTACAATTTGTAAGTTATATCGTCCAACTTCTAAAGCAATTTTTTTTAAATTACAATTTCGAAAAATCAAAATTTAATTGTGGTGAGAAATAAGTCATCAACCCCAGTGAACTGCAGGTCAAGAGCGTATTCGTAATGGGGAAAATCTCTGGAAAAGCCGCCCTCGTACCCCTGCTAATGATTCATGCCTCATTAAAGAAATGAGCCGTCTGAAACGACTCTTAACCCTTTAATATGTCTTTGTAAGGGTCACAACGTCTGTTCTGGTGCCCTTTTTCAAAATGTAATTCACCTCCATCTAGAGCATTAAATGTGAAAAAAATCGAAGCAACGCCCATGCGTCGAAGTGCAACTACGCCGACTCGCACTCTCGTTGGTTCATTTCAGAGAGGAGCAACAGAGATAAATGACCCTAAAATTCCATGTCAACAAGTTTTTCTTTGGTCCATTCACAAGAAAACATTTTCCCATGGAAGGAATAATATATTTCGGAAACTTAGAGCGCAAGAATTGACAAATAACTGCTCCCCTAGCATTCCTACCATGAAATTAGATTAAAAGTATAACGAAATGCAAAGAAACTCGCCGTTCAGAAATAAATGACTTTTTCAGGAAGTGTACCGGGGCACAATCAGGAATGACTCGAAATCCAGTAATCCCGAGAAAGAATTGAGATTATCACCTCATAGCGAATACGAAATATAGCGAATATATACGATGACCTGATGAAGACAATCGTTGAAGGACAAGTGGATGGGAAAAATGGAAAAGGAAGACCTCGTTCGAGATATATGGAACAAGTGGTGAAGGATGTGAAAGAGAAGAAATACGTAAATATGAAGAGATTAGCCGATAGAAGAACTCAGTGGAGAGCTGCGTCAAACCAATCTGAGGATTGATGACTAATGATGATGAGCGAAGGCTACACCAATTTTCAAAATCACAGAAAAATACAAGTACTATCTGTATTTCTCGAATCGACTACGTCAGATCTTCACCGAAATCGACCACTGTTCTATCTTGAAAAGACTTAGGGGTAAATAAAGCAGGCGTTCGTCACTGCAGCTCCTGGCCTCGGATTCCATTCAAACCGCGCTTTATCTCCATTTTCCGTTCAAATCACCGCATTCGCTCTCGCTCACTCCAAACAGGAGACGAGTGTCTGCATTCGACAGTAGAAAACCTAATATGTATTCACGTTCTCCCACATAATGGTGATAAGAGGAGCGGACTTTCATCTCGTCAACTACAAATCCACATGCCCCGCAGTTTCAATATGATTTTCGAGAGAAAGAGAGAGCAACAGAGAGAGAGAGGGTATGAGGAGAAAGAAGTAGAAATAGACAAGACGTGCGCTCTCGCGGGATCGTGATAGAATTACGCCAACGAAGATGAAAAAGGCCGGAGAAGCACATATCACGTTTCCAAGTTCAAGCCGAAATACGCCTCACTTTGCTTTAATTTCTATCGATCTCCGCTGCCACGAATCTCGCGAAATGGACTATGGCCCGGGAGCCACGTTTTATCTCGTTTTTTTCCTACTTTTTTCTTCTCGCTGGCTGAGAAAGAACACGTTAGAACTTCTCTTTATCCAGGGCAAGTGCTTTTGCTCCACGCTCCAGAGCAAACAGCTCCACCCATTCCGTTTCTCTTTTTTTAACCGACTTCTAAAGAGGACATTTTGACTTTAGTAGCGTGCAAAACACGGCTAAAACTGCTCGTTTAGCCATTTCAGTTCATTAACAGAATCGGAGAGAGAAGTCGGGACCAAAGGCTGCAGCAACTGGAGGAATTAACAAAATTTCATCTTCTGGCGATGATATCTCTCCCACGTGAGAAGGAGGTAGGAAGGGGATTAGAAAACTTTTTCACTGCCTCAAAGAAAACAGAAATTTCTAAATTATTTTCACCAACCTTAGTTGCAATTTTCGATGGCAACGCAATCATTTTTTTCCCTAAAAATATTCTGGAATTCGCGATGTATTTTTCGAACGGGGAGAAGGTGAAGGTACTTTGGAACTTGCCATTCAAAATCTATTGAATAGAGTGAAACATGCTATTAAATAAAATAAGGAATTTGCATTTAAGGCCCTTAAATCGAACAGAAGAAAGCCATTCCCAAAATATCTTCTTCAGGAATCAAATTTTACAAAGTCAAGGTGTAATGAAAGTCAAAGCTGGAGGCATTCAAAATATTGTGCTACAGAAGACTGATGAAGATAAAATATATCGACAAAGTAACTAAAGAGGAAGTCCTAAGAAGAGTGGGAGAAAAAAAAGTCTACTGAAAACCATAAAAAGAAGACGGGACAATCTAATCGGCCATATTTTAAGACATGATGGCCTGATTAAGACAATTGTAGAAGGACAAGTAAACGATGGAAGAATACCAAAGGAAGGCCTCATATGAGATGAATAGAACAGGTGATTTAAAATGTGAAAGAGAAGAAATACGTTAATGTGAAGAGATTAACTAATAGGAGAACCGACTGGAGAGCAGCATCGCACCAATTTTAGGATTGTTGATTGATGATGAATTAAAGTAGTGACTATTGCTCAATCTAGTGCCTCCTTGTAGAGTTCGGCTTTTAACCGGCTGTGTATCAATCAAGCGGCAGGGATTTAAGGATATTTACGAACGCCCAATATCCCACGCATGACTAATGACGATGCTAGTACCAATTCCTTTCTCTAACTCATGCGACGCTCTCATTTTCTGCGTTTTCTTCGGTCCATTGTTCACTTCCCGAAGCACCACGACTGA
Source organism: Platycnemis pennipes (assembly GCA_933228895.1). Classification (NCBI taxonomy): domain Eukaryota; kingdom Metazoa; phylum Arthropoda; class Insecta; order Odonata; family Platycnemididae; genus Platycnemis; species Platycnemis pennipes. The sequence continues at coordinate 116,630,499 of OW121848.1, read as the reverse complement.
GGAGGCAGAATGCACGCGCTCGCTTGTTACACAAATTGTGGAGTGCACTGCTCCCTCGCCCTTAAGTCCCCTCTTCAAACCCGGTGCGAGGATTTGCTTTCGCTTCCATTATAAACTATAGTGCAAAAGCTTACGATTCGCGCTCATCAAGCCGCCGTTTCTACCACCATTTCACCACCTCACGGACGCAGTGAAGCCCCACGTGAACAAGGAACGCAATCCTCACCTCAGTTTTACGGTATATCAGGAACCATCGAAGGGATCGGAGGGAAAAGGCAAGCACGACGCTCGATAGGAAATAAATCGAAGAGCGTTCACTGGCAGATATGATACTTCATAACTTTGGGTACCAAACTGAACCTCACGCGAGACGGATTCCCTCGCAACCCAATTCCTCTTAGCTGAACTGTCACATTAAGTTTGGGATCTCTTCTCCACTATTGAGAACGTGTCACACGATTTTTAACCGGAGGGAATAAAAAAAAAAGTTTCGTAGGATTCATTGAGTTCCAAAAAGTAAGATTTTAAGAAAGCAGTCGGACACTGACTAGGTCGGTTCAGTGATATTATGCTTCATTTGCACGAACGACACATAAACAACTGCGCGTATTGACGAAATTTGAAAAAGTACGTCGGGATGTCGAAATAATACTAGTGCTGACCTAGGACTGATTTATTTCCCAGTACGATGAGTTTCAATGATTCTAAGTGTTAAGCTACATGCGTCAAATGCTTGCAGAAACAGTTGATACGAGTTGTTCTAAGCAATGAATTCATCAGTGGACAGAACAAAGTCTTTAAGTTAAATATCAATCAAATATTTAAGAATATGTAGGTTTCCATATTCATGCTCATTACCTACTACTATAGGTCCTTTAGTCCTTTTAAAACGTAGCAGTTATGACCAATCCATTCATAATTAGGAGTGTGGGGAATCACGTATGAATACAAGATATAATTAAAAAGTGAATAAAAATTGACGAATATTCAAGTTATTGTTGGTTTTTTGACGATAAAAAGATGGAAGAGTTGAATTTTCAAGATTTAAGAGAGAAGAGTGATGTGAAACGAAAAGGTAGACCGGATTAATTACTAATGGATGTATTGAATAACAATCCGAAAGGGAGAAATATCGGGAATATGAAAAATGAGAGGTGAAGTAAAAGAACTTAAATGAATCTAGAGAAGAGTGTGGAATAAATTTGTAAAACAAAGCCAGCACTCACTCGTTCAAAACCATAGGTGTCTTTTTTAGGTCGCCTATCCCGTCAAGGCACAAGGTTTACACACATTAAAAATGACAGCATAATTTTGCGCGGTTGGCAACAAACGTTTGTGAATGGCAATGAAGAAAGAACACACAAGAAGGAGAACGAGTGTACCCAAGAGTGGTATTCCCGTAAAAAATTACATCTCACTTTGGCTGAAGCAGAGAGACATGTCCCGAGATAGAATTCATTAGCGTGCTGATCAGGTGCCTTTTCACGGAGCGGACCCTCGTGACGGGCAAAAAGAGACGGACAAGGAGGGTGTGAAAAAAATGAGTGGGAGGCGTTAACACCCTCTTTTCACCCCGTCCTTTGACACATTTTCCCCTGCCTATTTTCTCTGCCTAATTTAAATCATAAGAGGGATTGAATCGCGAAAAAGCATCTGATGATTAAGGACGCGATTTTTTTACTCTGAATATAATTCAAGGATGTTCCAAGTTCGTGAATTAGGACCCCCTTAATGCCCTTTTAGAAAGAATGAAATCATTTTGAAGGGTATCTGAATGGATTACGTACGAGAAAAAGCTATAGAATTCAGCCAGCTGCTATCAGCCAAGAGAACAAGGCATGCAGCCTTTTGCGACGATTGTTGGATTTCATTGAAAAAATTATTATCAATTCTCTTCTTACTTTCTTGATAGTAAAAATAAAATATGCAAATGGGTCATTCTGAAATTAAGTGGAAATTTACGAACGAAAAAATTTATTTTTTCAATTATTAAATTTTATGTATTTTTATATGTAATGGTGTTTTACTTAATGTATTTAAGTGATCTAACATTAAAACAGGGGTCAAGAACATGTTAATAGCTAAATAAACTGAAATTTACACTATCTCAAAACACGGAGGGGGACACAAATTTCCACGGAGGTGACAATCTCATTTGATATAAGCTTCTGGCTGAAATTAATAGGGGGCATACCGATAAAATTTATTAAAATATGTAAGATGAACAAATAATTGAATAAACAATAAACTTATTGAAAGGAAAGTATCTAAAGGAAGGCTGCAATTGAGGCATTGAAAACAAGCCTGAAATAAGCCAAATCCGTATATTTCAGGTTAAAATGAGAAAAAGTTCTTGTTATATAGTATAAAATTAACCTTAAATTGACAAATACTCAACTATGCATCACAATTATTTAATGAAATAATTATGAATTACATTCGGTCAACTCCATGGTTCCCTGATCACCTCCATGTCCAGTGGTGTCCACGGAGGTGACATCCATGGAGGTGACAAAATCAAGAGTTTACCACAATTACACGTAACATAAAACTCTTGTAGCAGTGTGCTTTGATTTTAAGACATTGTTTTGTGATAACAATCCATACAACTGAAGAAATTCTTAAATAGGTAATCATTTTTAAAATTATGGACGACATGGAGGTGACAGGCAATAAAAGAACTCGATGTTTTTACACCTAAAAGCAGAAATACATAGAGCAAATGTACTTACTGTTCAGAAAAACACAGCCTCCAAGCTAAATGATTCCTAAGGCTTTCTTACAGTTAAACAGGTTGTGAAGAATGTAAAAGAGAAGAATTACGTCACAATGAAAAGGTTGGCCGATAGAAGAATCGAGTGGAAAGCTGCGTCAAACCAATCCTAGGATTGTTGACCAATGATGATGATGACAGTTAAACATTCAAACTTAAGCTGCTTCCTGGTGGAGTTTTATAGAACGTTTTCTATTTTCCCATGGAGGTGATGTAAACGTTAGGGACATTACTTTCAATCTTTATATTTATCTCAAATAGAACTTAAATATTCTATTTTTAGCCCAAGGTTTAAGGCAATAGTATTGGCTAATTATGCAGTGATTGGATAAATTACCTTACTCAGTACAAAAAGATTTGCTCACAGTTCTTTAAGTAAAAACACGTCGTGGGACATTTAGACGCTTAATCAATTTTTTTTGCTAAAAATATGTAAAATTTGGTTTATTAGGACACTTTGTTAGTTAATATTCCTATTTTACTATTACTTAAAATTTTATAAAATAAAATCAATAGTTAAATAAAGTAAAAAAAAGTTAAGGACTCATATTTCCACTTAATTTCAGAATGACCCAAATATTAAATTTCAAAAAACCGTAAACAATAGAAATTAGACACACCCACGCCATAGTACGAACACCGAATAATGGTGACCTGATTCGTTATTATAAAATTTAATTTCAATTGCCAGAGCATATGCTATTAATTGTTGACCACTCATGATTTTAGAACCCTTCGACGGATAATAAAACGTGTCTAATTACAGATGCCAAAGGAGCACTGGCAAATATCATTTTCATTTCATAATTTAGTAAGAATTTGTAACACTAAACCGGTTCACCATGGTGTGCCTCAAAGATTGAAGCACGCTTTGTTTATACGAAGTTTCCGCCTGTTTTCAATCCTTTACCGAAGACGACTACGTTCCCTTCTGCCTACATTTCTTGGGATTCTACGAACGCTGAACTGGAGCGATCAATTGAATACGTCTTATGTGCACTATAAATTCAAAGCGGTCGACAAGAAGGAAGAGATTTTGGGGGAGGGTAGTTCCCTTTTTTATTTTAAAAGGATGGTCTAGGAATTCCTCATGGGAGGCAGGAATTTCAAACCCATCTTTCCCTTCCCCTCCTTCCGACCTCCCTCCCATGAATCCACCCAAGCACGGCCGTCTCGCTGGAGCGTATGAAGTTTTGCTGGGGAATTTGTAAATTCCAACCCGGGAGGGAGGGGGGAGGAAGGCCCGGCGGAAGAGTTCTGTTTACCGAGGAGAGCGAAGATGGGGGGAGGGATAGGAAAGCCTGCTTCGGTCACGTGCGATCCTCTGGGGAGCCGCACGAGGGGATCGCGTTCCCCGGAGTCCTTTTATAGAAGAGTGGGATCACAGTTTATAACTTCCTTCCCTCGCGCGAGACTCCCACGGCACGCTCACGCTATGCGGCCTCGGCGACGGAAGGGTTTCCCACCCGATTCCAATCGATTCCGTGGAGATGGGGACAGGAAATATTGAAAGAAAAGCGGATGAAAACTGTACTCCACGTCTCATATTTGTAGTTAATCAAGGGAGGCGAAGCGACTGGTACCTTAACGAATTCGAGTCATCTGCAGAAGAGGTAGATAAATGCGCAGAGTTAGGATTTTTTCTGGGAATGCAAGAAGGGTGGAGAGAGACCCGGAGTCAGTATAAGACTGCTCTTAAAGAAAAGTGCCAAGGGGTCCACGATTCGATCCGGTCTGACTGACAAAATTTTCGGCGTGTTCTGCGCACGCTATGCTACAAGATATAGACAGTCTTTTCGTATCCGGCGCTAGAATTAGTTAGTGGCATTTACCGCAGCGTGGTAATTTGGTAACGCTTAATGACAAAGCCATTGTGGTGGTAGTTGTTTTGGGAAGGCAACCGTTTCAGGCTAGGTCAATATTTCGGGAGAGGTAGAGTTTTTTTCGGGGAACATAGAAAGTGTGGAGAGAAACCCGACGTCGGCATAAGCGAACTCTTTACGAAAGATTCCAGGGGCACGATGGTTTATCGATACGAGGATACCCTACACTGCAAGTCTCTATTGTCGCGGTTCCACATGGACAGGATGGCCGCTCGTCCTAAGAGTCGAATATAGCGGAGTAAAACAGATCGCACTCATTCGCTAGCCTTACGGAACGGAGGTGAAACTGGAGTAGACCAAGATAAGCATCGATGCCGGTTGACTACCTGGCTACAAGGAACCAGATTAGAGTTTGGCGCTTTAAATAAGTACGTTAGTATATCAGTGGGGTTTGTGGGTGGGAGGCGCCGTAACTGATGCCCGCAATTGTCAGATCGCTATCATGCAAGCCTGGCAATCCAAAGGTCGAGGGTTTGAATCCCTCCTCCGCGGAGGGATTCAAACCCTCATAGCTAAGACATAAGCAAATGGACCGGAGCTCCGGTCCATTTGCTTATGTCCGTCATAAGTTTAAGCACAGGTTAGGTGGTGCGATATAATCGCAGCAGTTGGAATACCTTAAACCTAATATGGCTGGGTAACCTTTATTGCACACAATTTTCTCCAGAGGGCCGGGTAATAAAAAGCTTATGAATCAAAAGTTAGAAGTAGTGTAATTCGAGGAAGGTGACCGACAGCTGAGGTCACTTTTTCCATTTTAGAACAGGTGAGTAATTGGACGCATGTAGAAAATTTTAATGAAAACGGGTTTTAATGAACTCTTAATAATATATAATAATACCACGGGATCGACGGTTTGACGACCAATCCGACGGTCGGAGTAATGCACACGAAGTGCTCTCCACAAGCAACTCAAGTACGGACCGGTATGGCAATGAAACATCTGCACCACCGAGGTTCGAACCTTGACTCTCGGGATTCAATACAATTACTCGCTCCTCTTCGGTTGTGCTAGGTGACGGACTGCTAAAGCGTTTTCCTTATTATTACCCGCAAGGAAAATGGGGAGTGCCTAACATGCCCGTGTGTCTCATCCCGTATAAAATGCAGTAATTATTTCCCACCTCCCGACCCCACACAGGTGCGAGATCCTCGATTGTTCTGCACTTCCCTGCTGAAATGCCGTCAATTCTAAGAGATGTATGGAGTGAGAAGTGAATAGGTGAACTGCAATAAATGAGAATCGCATCCCGCCGCAATGGATACGCAAGAAAGGATTGTCGCGTTGATAAAATATCTGTTTGCCGATCGACGCGAAAGGCACACGACGGGAGAATGAAGCAAGTGAGAGAAAGGAGTTGGCAGATAAGGCGTTGGAGGAATATGGGTTGAAGAGGCTCTTAAGATAAATATTAGGAAGTATTAGGTACCTAAAGGGCGAGAATGGTTGTTACATGGTTTTCTCTAATTTTTAATAAAGCTATGTTGCCCCTCTATTATTAAAGAAATTTTCCACCAATCGGACCAATCGCACGGAGGGATGACTGAAAATCCCATTCCCTTCGAATTCGTGCGAATTCGAGTTTTCGTCATTTTCAAGTCCAAACTGTAACTAAAAACCATTCAAGTTTAAGAGAGAAAAATAAAATATAAATTCAAGCATCAAAATAGATCCTCTTCCGTCATGCTTCAACAATAAGTGGGACGACGCAGTCATTCATACATGGCGAAACAGACCGGCATGAAACGGGGCAAACAAACGCCCAAGTGACTATAAAATGACATAATTTATTAATATTTGCAACTAAAATCTAAATGAAATCAAATAAAAAATCATTTCCGATGTAACAAAATATTTATGTGTGAGTTAATCGTTATCTCTCATATTCTTTTCTGACGGAGTGTCATGTAAAGTGTTTTAAAACCTATGTAAAGCCAATTACAACAAATACACGCAAGAAAGTAAAACTGATAACATACACTTCAGGCATATATTTAAGTAATTTTCTGAATGAGTTCCAATTCATGGGAAGTAAAAACCGTCTAGGGCAGCGCCGAGTTGGATACGGAGCGTCGGCTCACACTGTGTAGGCTTCCAGTATTTGTCTCTCAGGAAGCCATGGTCGGAAATCGATTAGTGAAAGTAATTTGTCGCGAAAGATATACGTTCCCAGCCCACGCCCGTACAGTGGGGGCAAACAAGCCAAGTGAGGGAAGCGCCCCAAGGCAGCGGGAAAACAAATACTATTGTTCTGAGACGATGGTGAAGAATCCAGCTTTGCGCACAGAGCCGTGGTTGTCATTATTAAATTTACACAGCTCACTCCGTTCATCCCCAAGTTTTGATGAATACGCTGAAAAAGAAAGCAAGATTATACAATTTTGATCCTCATATTGCTAATAGCCTCCACTTCCTAAAAGCGGTAGTTCGAGATAACAGCTTTCCACGGATTACTCTGAGCTGGGATCATTATGTTTCCCCGGATTCCCTGAATCTCTGAATTCCAAGAGCCTCTAAATTCGCGCCCTCAAAGCTCACACAAAATTAGTCGGTTAAAAATAGCTGCAATGCAGGAAACTATTATTTTCAAATGAAAAACTTGCAGAGCACGACACAAGAATGGTGAAAATGAGTGCTGAAAGTATTCTGGAATCGAAAGAAGACGAGAGAGAGTCAAGTGAAAACCTAAAATTCGCAAGAGTAATATAAAGCGTAAAATAAATCAAATTACTATCCAGTTACTAAGCAATATAGTCACAAAAAATGTAGAGTACTCTGCATTGGGAAAAATATAACATAAGGATAGGTAGAAGTGCAGAACGTAAACGAATGTCACGGTTGCAGTGTAATCATGGCTGCCGTACCTACTCGAGAAATGCAGAAAAGTAGAATGGCGTTGTATCATTAGATTTTTGAATAGTGAAGTTGCAAAACCCATTGAAATTTTTTGCAGACTGAAGGTTCAATATTATTATCAATGAGTACCAATATTTATGACATACTATGGGAGTAGGAAATTCTTTAATGTTGTGACTTCTGTGAGAGGCACTCGTCATCTGACCCCAGCGAGCATCGTCAGTCTCAGAATGTTCCACAGTTCTGAACTTCCCACGCCGATTTGCACCCTATCTGATGATAAAAAGAGGTTCCACGATATTTAATCTTCACCCTTCCATAATGTTCACTCTAATGCCACTTTCAATCGATAAACTATACATTTTTTAATAGTTAAGGCTTTTTATTAGACAACCTTCGTACTTCCCCACCTCGAACTAACATTCCAAAATACTTCCCTCTAACTTCTATTTTACCCGTTCGCTACATGATTCCATGGATGACCAAAAAATAAGATATATCAATGCATCCTTTTATTAATGCAAGTTGATATACAACACGGGCAAGTCAAGGTAAACTGGAGCGGGTTCGGTGCCGCTGGAAGTTTTCCCAAGCCCTCAGAACACCGACATTAATTCTGTCTCGGAGAAAATTAAGCCTAAACAAAAGTGGCCAGACTCAGAAAACTTATTCCTCGCAGTCAACATGACCCCTTCCCTTCCTCGCCAGTTTTTCAATAGTTAAGGCTTTTTATTAGACAACCACCACCACTAATTCCACCACCTGCGAGCATTTACGTTAATAACATGAGGTGTGGATTGAATTCTTTACGCCGATAATTTACACATTTTCTTGCAGAGGGAGAGGATTGGGGCACTTTTGGCGACACTTCCTGAAATGCCAAACGTGGCGCCATTAATCTTGCCATAATTACAAAATTTCACCGCCGAAAGTCTAATGTTTTGACTGATTTTCATGTACAAAAAATGTCTCTGGAGTAGTCCAGAAGACCCTGAAAAATTAATTACCGCCCTATGAACTTGAACTACACGGTGGTGATACTAAAAATCACCTTTGAAATCAGCGACAGAAAATCATTAAATGGCCGCACACTCCGTGAACGAACCGCGTTACTTTCCACATGAAACGGTATGTTCTCATGACAACGTCGCCTACCAACACCTCAATTGCGAGGCAAGCAACACTCATTGGCCGTTGCAACCACGCCAGTAACGCACCTCCCTGTCAACCAAAAGCGCGGGTTCGAAACCTCCCCTCGGTCGTGGATGCAGACGTTGTCATAGGAATGCACCAAGGCTAGTCAGCACGTCCTGACTAGAGTAACTTTAAGATCAGTTATTAGGGAGAGGCAAACGACAGCTGACTTCAAATGAGACTAAAGAACAGGTGAGTGTTGGGATACGGGGTGAAGGTAGGATTGATAAGGAATTGATGGAGAGTTGAGAGAAACCTCCCATCTGTATTAGACTCTTTGAAATACTCCGAAGACGGTGCAGTCGGAAAACCTCATAGCCTAATTCTACTATTGCAAAACACCAAAGGATCCAGCGTTTTACGTCCCATCCGATGGGCTAAACTTGAAATGTCTCCAACACAATCTCAAAGCATGGACCGGTATTCCACTGAAAAACCTTAGAAATACTGACGGGATTCGAACCAGAGAAATCTTAATAGCTAAGCACCTTCAAAATAAATACTATCAGGATATATTTCTCCTGACTTCACGCGCGTGGCCAGAAAAAGTCATTGCCACATCTCGGGAGCGAAGAGACTCCGTAGCGTCTGGCGACCTCCCCACGAAGCGTCCGTGGGATATTCACCTCCATTCCTGTTTCGGTGGCCATTTCCGGCGCCGTAAAAATGCGAGGGACCCTCGCCGCGAGGGAGATCCACCTCCGCGGCACCCTCTCCCCACGGAGGACGTTTTTTTACGAGATCCCTCCTCTTCTTTGAATTATTAAAGCAACTGGACCACAGAGTAGCGGAGATTGACCACGGGAATAAAGCCAAAAAAACAATCAAATTGACCCCTTCCCTTAGCGGATACAGTCGAATGGAGTCTTTCAAAATGAGTGCTGGCATCATAGCGAGAGCGAGCATGATTTCACCAGTAAGGTTCCCCATTTCCCCGAGACTTTACGTCAGCAGTCGGTTTTTTTAACAACAAGGTAGCCATCGATTACAGCCTGTTCCCGGTGGGGAGGGGGGTCCCAACACAATTAGTGTCAATTAGATTGCTTAATTTTACCAGCAAACCCAACTGGAAATGAAAAACCACTTTGTACGTTCCACACAAAGATTTTATTGGGTTCGACCATGGTTTCGACAAAATATGTCATTATCAAGTTATGACCTTGATAATGACATATTTTGTCGAAACCATGGTCGAACCCAATAAAATCTTTGTGTGGAACGTACAAAGTGGTTTTTCATTTCCAATCGAGTGGTTCCACAAAGTAAAGCCTCAAACTTTGAGCAGCAAACCCAACGTTCTTTTCCTCCTACGGGCGTAACATGGATTTTTCATTGATAAATGACCCCGCCGACCGTGGTAGACAAGTTCGTAACATACAGGCCTAGAAATCCAAAGTTCGCAGGTTCGAAACCAGCTGGAGCATGGCTGATGGGTCTGCCTTTAGGTTTAAGAGTGGGTTAGAAGGTTCGTTAAAACCTAAGTATTTGAAGCACAAACAGAATGTTACCACTAATAGGTAAGACCAGGAGATGACGGTATCTGTTACGCTAAGTCTCGCAGTAATTGTAACTCAACGTGTGGCAGTAACGTAATTGTGCGATGAAATACGCTTGAACAAGGGATTTAACATAGAATGAAAACTATGAAATACGAAGGAGGGGTTTGCATCAATTAATGGTGTACAAACATATGGCCACAAAAAAGAGCCATCACAATTCGAAATAGTCATTTAAAGTTCAACTAAACTCTCGCAGTATACTCTGGATGAAAAATAAAAACAAGAATCGGTTAATGAATTCGTAAGGACCGAACCTATTCACGCTGTGATTTATTTTCATGAACCCAAAACAACACAGATTGCCTTTACATCGACATTATAATCAATAAAAAATACACACACAAAACCATGTCCTATGTTGAAATGGATAGAACTTTTTTGCTTTTCACGGTTGCACATTCACGGTTTTTGCCTAGGATTACATAGACTCTACGTACGTAAGGCACAAAAAAGACAGTAGCCGAAGTTAAAAATACGAAACTCACGGTCACACTTGTAGGGGTTCAAAAAATCCAATTCACCTTACCCACAAACGAAAAAAATCTTAACGGAATGATAAAAAGATAGAGGCGGGAACCCATAATATGCTTTCAACGATCAAGGCTAACATTTCCCGATACAGGTATCGGAGGAAGAATTTCCAAAGGTTTCTCCTCGAACAACATACGATGCGGATGACTTACGAACCTTCTGTGATAACTTATTACGCTTAATTCCCTTCATTTTCTCATGTGTACCTACTACTTTGCTGACGTGAAGGAGAACTTCGTTCCAGCAGCCAGACTGGTATAAACCACATCGTATGCTTCGTGAAAACACAAATAATACGCCCAACGAAATTGTCTTTAAAATAATGTTTCCACTGCATCCGGAATATTTATTACCAAAAAATAAATGAAACGCGTTACTAATGATTACTTCCTGTGTCCCACAGTTTCAACGCAAAACTTATTGGTCCGGCACTGAAAATAACATCAAAATTTCATTGCAAGTTTCGGAAAATTGAGTTGATATAAGGCAAAACTGAAAAAATTAAACATATTCAGCACGTTTGGAATACCAACTTACACCCTCAAAATCAACAAAAGGAGATACGATGGGTATGAACAACACCAATGCTCAATCAGCCTTTCGCAGTGGAAGCGAAAGACGGATTTAAAATTATTATATATAATGAATGATGATAGTGAATTAGATCGGAGCAAGTTTTACGCAGTTTTTTAGTGTGATATGCTAAGGAGACGAATTTCAGCAATTAATAAGTCATCTAATTCCAGCATCTATGATCAAATTATCTATCAGTTGGATCTTGACTGTCCAATATACTGAATTAATATGTAATTATAACCATTCTTTAGATTTTAAAATTAATCTTTACCTTCTTTTACCTTAGGCAATGACCTCCACGGAGTAGTAACAAGGAATCAAACTTTCGCCCGAAGCAGTTAATTTATTTGGTCGTAAAACGAAGAATGCCTGCCTCGTAATTATACTCCCATTTCTCACAGCTTCTAAGACGAAATTTGTGGATAGAGAGGTTAGCAAAAAGCCCAAAAACTCCGCTACAGTAAGCCTAAAACAGTCACGTACAAAACAAGCTTGAACCAGATTTAAGTGAACTGAAAATCTGAAAACTGAATCCAAATCAATGTTAACGATCTAAATAGAAATATTAGCGACATTTCAGATCCTAACCACCAAGGAGAATTTGTTCTTAGCTGAACATGGCTGAACAACCTTATGGAGAATACTGGCGTACAATCCGAAAGGGTTAGAATCTAAAATGCCTACAGAAGGCACAAACGGGCATTTCTTCGTTTTAGAGCTTCTTCTCAATCAGTTGCTGAATGTTATCCCACGTCACGAGTGGAATACGCCGACGGCTGAGATCGAGAGAAGTTTATTGTATACCCATGGCAGAGAGAGGTTTCATCGGCCCTAAAAGCTAACCAAAGATGAATGACGACATTCATGAGTTTCTGAAAAACTTCTTGAGGCCTCTAGATTTTTTTCTTGAAAGAGGAGAAATCGTCCTCTTCGGCCGATTTCTTGATAAAGGAACCCTTGTATCATTCCTTCCGTCCTAAAAGCGCCGACAGAACCAAACATGGATGTAAAACTGAAATCTAAGAAATGAGTTTTTTTTTCATTTTAAAAACCATTAACTTTAAATAATACGCACTACTCTTCCAGATACATCGAGGCTGACTCATTCTTTTAGACATTAGGATGAGCAAGATTAAAGTATAAAAGCACTTAAAAGCATCGTATTCTTCATTTTTTAACACGAAAATTTCCATTTTAGAAGCAGCGGATGAATAATCACTAATACGCTACAATTTTTCATCAATGGCGTTGGTAGGCGCCGTCAAAGACACAATGTCGAAAAATAAGCTTTATGCAGATGGAGTTCGGTGGTACATTGCGGAACTATGACAAAAATATAATGAAAACACACCTTGTACAGTACAACAGTAGGTACTTTCACAAAATACAATCGATTTAGACCACTACCTATAGCGTAACTTCCGAGGATGGAACGAAATAAATGTTTGCGTTTCATTAATTAAAGCGTACCACAGTCATGGAACCAATACAAAAATATGCGACAAGGAATGTTGCTTTTCCTGATTCGCCTATCGATCCCGGCCCATTTTCGACACAATGAAGGAAAATTCTCCCTGAGTTAATGATTATTTCATGAAAAACGAAGCGATGTCGTCCGCTCCACCCTGATTTACTTTCATGAACGCACACACGTCAGCCTGACTCTTACGTTCCGGAGTTTGGCACTCCTCTTGCCCGTAACTATAAGGGCTTTAGCCTCTCGGTTTACTGAAACATCGTGGGCGTCATCGACGTGGGAGGGCAAGCCGGGAGGGCGCTGCTGTGGACCGACCAAAGCGTCTGCGCCGCTAGGTGTCCACACGTGCGTCCTGCTCGAACCCCACCCCCCACAGATCTCCCACCCTCTCTCTCCCCCACACCTCCCACATCCCTCCCAGAGTCCCGGCGGGGCCATAAATCCAGCCTCCGGGCGGAGAATCCATAAACGAGGCCGAGGAACCGAACGGAAAAACAATATCGTGCCAGAGGAGAGGCGCTTCAAAATGCAAACGGACGGCGGTGCCGGTCCGAGTGGACAAGAGAGGAGTGCAGTATAAAGGGGGGAAGAGAGGATAGCCAACGCTCCGGCGACGTGAACGCAAGAGGGTGTTGAAATAGAGCACCGAGCCGGGAGGAGGAACACGAGGAGAAAACTTCTCTCTGAACACCAGAGGTGAAGGAGCTAAATGTCACAGTCGTCATATTCCAACTGTGATGACTTTTCACGCCCCAGCTCATTATATCGTAATAACAATGTCGAGTTTATTACGAGCATAAGATCAAGGAATCATGATCGCAGTTATCATTAGAAGTGTTCCACCGGTTAAGATGGACATGAAATTCCTCCTGGGCGACTTAACTTTCACATCATGTCCATCTTTAGTACCCCTACCTTTCATCATGCCATCCGAATTGCCTGTTCTTCTCCTCCCTCTAGCCCGCTCAACAAATATTCTACTCTATCAAGTCCTATAAATATGGAGTCCGGAGAAGGACGTCACAAAGAAACAGTAGAGAGGTGAAGACAAGAAATAAGGTGCCACGAGGCGAAGGACATGGGATTATGGAAGGGATATTCAAAGAGAATATTAAAAGGAAAAGGTTCTTATTGAAAGATGTCAGGAAAAGGAAAGGAGAGGGGATGAAAAGAATCGAAAAACGCTGAGCTGAACAGATGTCAAAACCATATGGAACTAAATCCTTTGATTTTAGTGTTTGAGAATGAATACCAGCAATCGAATACAACCGTAAAGAAAGTACTTCTATGCAACATATTTTATACAATAACACACCAGCTAAGAAAGATGAACAAAATATTTGATGATGATTAAGCATGACTGGAATAGGGAAGTCTGACTGAGGAAACTGCAGGAAATTCCGAATAACTAATAAGGATAATGACGAGTTAAAGGGAAATGACAATTAAGTAATGAAAGAGCATTGTAATAAATATTACGGGGAAGAAGAGAGATTATCCAACATACATACATTAATGAACTCTAAGGTCTCCGGCCTAAATCCATGATCCACTGAATCCACTGAATAAGAAAAACTTTGTCTCTCTCTCACATATATTGTGAAAATTACAAAGTTTCTTATTTAGTAATACATCTCACTTATTAGAGGAAAAGTTTAGAATGAAACGAATCTGAAATCTCTTTAGAGTAAAGACACTTTCAAATAAAAGTTTATAATCATGAGCTAAAAAATAATGAATTTCTAGGGCAAATATTGGAGTAACTTGGTTACAAAATATGCCATGAAACTAAACAATTGACAACTAACACCACTTTAATATCAGCGGGAAACGTACATATAATGATACTCAACATCTGCACCGTTATCTTAATGATCTCGCATTAATAAGTCTGTATATTTTTCTTAAGGCGCAGATGGAAAATATGGATAAGAGTGAACTAACTGTACTACTTCCAGAGTAAACGCAAAATTACCATCATGAATATCGCTTTAAACAGCTCATGTGGCCATAGCCACATGCCTCAACCACAGACTGAAAAACAAGAGAAAATTTTATGGCCGTGGGAGGAATTCAAAGAGCCTATTCTTCTTCTCCGAGACACACCTCACATCCAAGGTTTGTAACCACCATGGGATAAAGCATGGCGGACAATCTGCTTCCACTCCCTTCCCAGGACTGAGATGTGCACTAATGTGCCATCCTCAAGGACGGCGCGACATTGCGATATAACTGCCGCGATATGCAATATGAATGTAATATCGCATATTGATATCTGAGATAATACGATGTGCGATATCATGCCACAGCTTCCAACACATAATATGCGGTAACGAGCGATTGACGAAATCACGCTACATGGAATGTTAATTGATATCATGCGATCTTTTCAACGAACAACTCGAGTCGATGAATAGAGGCTTTCGCGACATAAATTTTGTATGGCAATGCGATATTCTAATCTGCCATTCGCAAAGCCCTAGTCTTGTCCACGTTTCCATCACATATTTACTATCATGTACATCTGAAACCACGATTGTAGTTCTGCGTTCGGTCACAACTCGGCAGTTTTTACGAAGTGGCACCTTTTTTTTGGCGTGAGCGAAGGGCGCGGGCCCATACAGTTGAGGGGGACGCGGAGAACATAAAACCAGATCACTACAACCCAGAGGCAAGCCCTCCCCCCCTTCCCAACGACCCCGCGATACCTCCCCGTGAAATGAGGCGACACCCACCCTCGGAGCGGATGGAGTGCTTCCGGTACCGCAGGGGCTAACAAAGGGGCAATACATACTGTGATGACGGACGAGGAGACGGAAGGAAGGTAAAGGCAAGGAGGCACAACTAGGTTTGAGCATTAATCAGCGTTGTAACGACAAAAAACGGATATGAACACGGCAACAGAAGAAGTGACACGGCCTTAGTACTTTTAATCATTCTGTTTTTTTCATGAATAATGCAACGCCGACAGTGGCAGGGATTTTATAGGGATAAATCGTACTCTTGGCGATTTCGTTAGGAGCTGAATAATGCCGACATCCGGCTTTCCTCCACCTTGCCTTCGTTGCCTTAAGAGGTCCCATCTCCACACAATTACCCAGCAATCCTAAAC
The DNA here is from genome assembly GCA_933228895.1 of Platycnemis pennipes. NCBI lineage: Eukaryota > Metazoa > Arthropoda > Insecta > Odonata > Platycnemididae > Platycnemis > Platycnemis pennipes. The sequence goes on along the minus strand of OW121848.1, from coordinate 116,614,537 downwards.
GGAGGAAATGACCTTAGTTGGCAGTAACCCCCACTAATAACAATAGCGACAACTAACTTCTCCTCCACCCCTCCCTCCCACTATCCCAAAAAGAATCGGGAGAGATTCAACCCTGCCCCATTCCTATCGAATCCCTCGGGGCTACATCCCCCCACGAGGACCCGGGATCGAATCCCGATACAGATAGAGAATTTTCATTGGTGCATTGGTATCTACTTGAGTGCTGTGTGGACAGCATTTAAAGTCCAGTTCTCCGTCCGTCGAATGACAGGTAAAGCTGTGAGCCCCTGGGTGCCTTACGTCAAGGGTAGGCTAATGGGTTTCGCTCTACACTTCATCTACATCTACACGATACCCTGCAAGCCACCGCGAGGATGTGTGGCAGGAGGTGAAGATCACCAAGTCACCACTTCTCATTTTTGTCTCCATTCCCTGTGGAATCCATATATCTACCCAAGTACCCGCCCATCCTAAATGGCGCAAGCGACCCTAGCCGTCGGTCTATCCCCTGACGACCCTGACTAATAAGAAGAATGTCAAACACGAGCAAGATACATTAGTAGTTGCCGATTAAACCAACTAACGGAAATGACGTAAAACAACCTTCTGGATTCATCATCAGTCAACCTTCTGGATTCAGCATCAGTCAGCAATCCTTAGGTTGGTTATACGCAGCTCTCAATTAAATTCTACCATAGAGTAAGTATATACTTACTCTATGATTCTATTATCAGCTAACCTCTTCATATTTATGTAATTCTTCTCTTTACATCCTTCACTACTTCGTCTATATATCTCTCGTGCGAGGCCATCATTTGCTATTCTTCCCGTGTACTTGTCCCTCGTTGATTTTCATCATCAGGTCATCACGGCTCAAGATATGGCCGATTAAGTTACGCAGTCTTATTTTTAAAGTTTTCAGAAGACCTCTTTTCTCCCACTCTTATCAGGACTTTTTCGTTAGTCGATCATTCAATCCCTTTTATCATCATCATTCATCAGTAGCACCGCATTTCGAATGGTTTCATCCTTCACTTCTCTGCTACTGTTATCGTCCCCCTTCTGGGTTAGGAAGGATTAACATTTTCTGCGCACATTTCAGAAAATTATTGCGGAATTTCAAGTGCACACACGGCAGTTTGGAGTTAATACGACGATAATTCGGATAAAAGCAAGCACGGGTGAACCAGACTTACATCCTGCTAAACTTTAACTCTGTTTATTCATGAGGGAGTGAAAATGAATACTGTCTTCTTAATTAAATGAAAACCATCCTCCAGAGTACTTCCTCCACCGCTTTGAATCCACCACCAGCACCACCGGTTAAGCAAGCGTATGGGAACTTTGCATAAGTTGCTTCCTTGTTAGATATCACACGGAAGATTGCAACGAGTCCTCGAGCCTGCCTAACAGGCCGGTAAAATTAACGAGTCGAATTCTTCATCCTCACCCTGGGTTGGAAACCCTACTACTTGGACATGGAACGGATATTCTTACGCGTCATGCAGAATTCAGAAAGAAGGGAATTTTAAAAAGGGTGCTCACGAGATCTAGTCTGCATAAAAAGCAACCCCGTAGGCATTTTGCGAACACAAAAACTCAAAATGCCATGTGTCTTAAAATAAATGCCTTCCTCGTCACCACTGAGAATGAGTTCGCAAACAAAATCCTCAAAATTTCCATTGACACTGCAAGAGACGGGACCCCTTCGGGCAAGGACCGCACCACTTAACGTGAATACTCCACGATTGAGGGCGCACTCGTAGAAGTACGCATTGCTGTAACTATGTACTTGCTTTCCGCTCTTAAGTTGGCTCTTCCTTCATTCAACGGATTTGAATCCCTAAATAACTCTGTCGCTCTTACACATTAATTATTCCCGGCGTATTTACCGAAACCTTCGCAAGAACAAAAAGAAGAAGCTTAGGCGTCTCGGCGATTATTTTCAGCTCTCCTGAATGCACACTACTGGTCCAAGCAGTAATGCACGCCAAACTGACATGGGGATTTGTTTCAAAAATCAAAATACTATTGTAGTAGAGGCGACATGGTACAGCGATGTACCACACTCCCAATTATTCATTGAAACACCATGGCAGTTATGTACGAAGTCAACTAAAATTATACAACCGACTTATTACATCACCGTGCTCTACATAAGTATAGTTAAAATATCTTCAGCGCCTCCAACGTTAGAACCACGAAAAGGCATTCAGAAGGATAAGAAAAATCTTTTTAAGGCAGGCAAATAAGGCACTTTAAAACCTATTATATCTAAATCGATTTACGTATATTATGACAGACCATACTCATATTTAACAGCCTCCTATAAGGACGTTTCTCTCGTTTAAGCCTCTTGCCGTCTTTATTAAACCCTACCAACAAGATCCTAATGAAAAGAGTAAACAATGGGGTCGCACCCATTTAAAATATAACCTATCTACAACCATTGGATCCTTATCTACGTGGCTGTGCTTCATTATAGGCTACACTAAAATATTTTTCAGGGATAAGCGCGAGTGATGTATTCAGATTAACTTTCATACGCTGCGTTTTCCTGAGAACCATAAGCTAGCGTGGGACCTCAGATGGCACGAAGAATGGAACCGGCTCCTCTACCCTCAGGATGAGCCGTAATTTCTCTCATCAAAACCAATTGTCGGCATCGGCAGCCAAGCCGGTAACGCGCCGGCCTGGCAGGTCGCGGGTTCGCCAGCCGCCTCGGACGCTAATGTCGTCTTCGACTTCTGAGTGATCTAAAGCTACATGGAGCATTTTACCCAAACTTGGAGGTCGTAGCAACTTAAATTATTTCCCAATTCCATCACTACTACCAGGAACCAACCGGAGTTTCAACCTTTTGTTTATTTCGAGTACACATTACACTTTTTAAATTCTTCACTTTCAGATTTGTATTCATTCGGTTTTCTTCATTCGCTTCCTTCGTTCGATTGGCTGATTATAATGCTGACAATAAACTAATTACACCAGATCATTTACTTAAACAGCATTGAAATACCAAACTATGTACTCATATATATCAATAACTTACTTATTTTTAGTCCACGGGCAAATTCGTTTCATTTTGATTTAAACTACAAAACTTGAAAATAAATTTATTTGATCTATTTTTATTTATTATTTATTCCCGAAATTTAATCCACACGCTCCTACCGCACACATTTTTTCCACAAGTATGAAAACCAAAATTATCACTACAATCTGCTTTAATGTTACACCACCCACCGTAAAGAGGTCCAGTTTAAAAAAGGAGGGACCTGGTTAGTGCAACGGTTTTAATACTGGCTTCCCATTCCAACAGCCTGGGTTCGAATCCCAGCAGCGGCTGAGCCTTTTTTCTGAAGAATGCCGGTCCGTACTCAAGTGCTGTGTTGAGAGCATTTTAAGTCCAATACTCCGTACTAAGGATGGGACGTTAACTCGTTGCCCTGTAAGCGCCTTTCGCTAATAGTAGGCTAATGCCCACCCTGGGTTTCTATTCAACCTTCCTCCATGCCCAAGTACTTCGCTTCTACACCATTACATCCAAGTACCTTGTCCGACACAACTGATATCATGTGTCGGTCACCTCTATTGAATAACCACCAATTATTAATAAAATTATAAGAGGAAATCATTTCATCATTTTAATAGAAAATCACATGCCGAAATTGTGATGTCTTCCAGTTATACTCTGAGCAGGAAACAAGGTTCATCTCAATCTATAATGATGAAAGACCTATTTCTAGGTTTTCAATCAGAGAACGTTTACTGAATAAAACTTATTTTTGTTGGCGTTCCAAACGCTCTGCAGTGTCATCCAATCTTTCGCGCTCATTCTTAAATATTCGGCCGTTAAATCTCCGCACATATCCTATGCTACTTTGATGCCTTGCTTGAAGTAATAGTCACTTCAGGTTCAGGTTATTGTATGAAGACAATGGAAAACATTCCAAATGAAATATCTAACAGAACCGTAGCAAAACCAAAAGATGGACAGGTATTCTTGAAATAAGCCAGGCCACTGAAACAGCTTATCCGTTTATGAGCAGCTCCACTCTCTCATATTACTTGGAATGGGGAAAGTAGAAAGGGTGAAAAAGGCTTCTCTTGCCAACGAAGTAGCGACGGAGATCTCAGTGATATTCACCGATATCCGCCTGAAATTTTCCTACTTCTGGAAACTTTTTAAGGACACGGTGCCGAAACTGGAAAAACGATTCCCTCGAAACATACGTCCACAGAGACTGGACGTCGACATCTGCACCTCATCCAACCTCACTACGCTGCTGAGAACGCGGCGGGCAACTTTTCTGGCACCGTGCCAAGAGAGATTATCCGCGTCCGATAACAAATACACGGAGGGGACGGGCTCGTATGAAAGCCCGATCTCGCGCTTAAGCAACGTTTACGGATATGACTTGAGTTTCGGCAAGCCTCGACGACGAAGGGAAATAAAAACATTCCTCCGGGAAAAGAAATGTGCGCCGCCCGGCGGGAGGGAAAGTAAAGTCGATCGATTGGAATACGAACGCATCGAGGTACGAAAAGGATCGCTGCCGGCAATTGATTTTAAGTTCTCGATCCAAGATATCCTTCGCGGCTTGGAGCAAAGAGACTAAGGCTTACTAAGCCTTCACTCTTAAAAGAAAAGACAATCGGGAGGCAAAAATAAAAGAGCAGAACGAAGTCATATTGAGAAGTTGAGAGGAGGTGAGGCCGGATTATTCCAATTTACGAAAGCCTCCATTTCTTCCGAGAGAAGGTTCGTCACAACGAGGGACTGCAGCACATATCGTACCAATAAAATTAATTACATTACTTTCAACTAGATAGAGTAAACCCATACTTAACCTAATATTATAAGTCATAAGGAGAGCTAGCAGTGCTACATTTTTAGGAACTGCGGAATAACATCTATTTCCCACCGCCAAGAAAAATTACCACCTACCGAAGACCCACAGGTTTTTTGGCGAAGCAGTACGTATTTCTCAAGCGAATTTTTGTAGACAAATAGAGAGAAATTTGCAGAGATTTCGCATTACCTTCACCACTGTTAACGAAATAACACAAGAGGCTATAAAATTACGTATATGGAAATGGACTCTTTTCTGCCAGCTACAAAGTTTTGACGATCAATTTTCCGTAAAAATAGTAAGTTTTGTCACTTCACCTGCCTTCATTTTAAAAAAAAGCTCAAATAAGCAGATAAATTTGTCCTCCAATTCTGTCAAGGGGCTGCTGAGAATAATTTCAGAGACCTGATGCAAACAGAGAAATGACCGTATTACCCTTCCGAAGAGTTTATAAATACATATTAAATTTTATTTATGTGAACTCACGGCATAGAACAGTCTATATCGCTAATAGAACTCTATATTATTTTCCGAATCAGAGGCCAAACGTGTCGTTTACCATATTATTTTATTGCCGAATCTGATTAAGTTTATAAAATAAAAAGACCCGTGTTTTTCCGTTCTTCGATCCGTCGAGTCACTCTCGAGTTATAAGCAGCGAAAACTGATGTGTTTAACCTTTTCAAAAAAGTGGGCGTGCAAAGGACTCGTACGTCATCCACTTTGTCGAATCATAACTGAGACTGCACAGCTTCTTCGCTCAATCAAAATAGGGGACACAAAGCTAACTCTGCCAATGGATGGTGTTGTTAGACTCCATTCCGATTGTTATGAAAGGCACTGCATATTCGACTACATTGTAATTTGTGAATAAGTAAATAAACGTCAGCATTCTTTTAGTCACACCAAAATGTATACGAAAATATTTTGTTATCCAGTTGTTTAGGGTTATTTGCAGCATGCGACAAGATCTCTTCAGGCAGACCTCCCCTCCCCACCTCCGCTCCCCTCTTCTTCCTCAAAACAGTCAAGGACGAGAGGTGAATGAGGTAGATATCTCTAACGCAACTCGTTCGGTGGGATTCACCTTTTGCTTATTTTCAATTTTGATATGTGAGCAAATGGCTCTGGTGAGAAGACTAATTTTTTCACTACAATTCATTTTTCGTTTCTATCTAACGATTTTGTGAACAAAAGAGCGATTTCGATTCCGAGTATTTCCCCCATTTCGTTGCTGAATTATTGAGATACCCTATTAATTGACCGAGGCAGGCGAGATCTAGTGGAAAGTATACATACTGATAATTAAACAAGATGGCACTTTTTCCACAAGTTTTATGTCGGTACGACGCGTTTCAACCGTTAGGTCATCATCAGGTACATGCTTGCACCTGATCTTGTTTAATTATTAACCTTCAATCTTGTTCAATTATTAATTATTAAAAAAATGTTTCGACGGCAAGTACCAGCATAAGCTAAATACGATCCGTTACTGTCCAAAGGCTCCTTCAACTATAGCCGTGATTTTTTGTGATTGCTTCTTCAGAAATACAGCAAGCCTACGTCTAATTTAGAAATTTTCTGACTTTCTAGGAGCGTAGCGTAGTTTTCAAAGACTCAAACGTCACTAATAACCACTAACGAGTCGCAACGGTAGGTACCGTGCATTCAACCACACATATCAAAAATACCCAAGACTACGCAGAATACAGTTAAAAATAGCTTCGAAACTGTAGTAACAGCGGGTTGGATAAGTTTAACCCTGCAGAATCGAAGTTTTCACGAGGGTGCATTATACTCGCACGAAGGCGCGTGCATAATTAGAGTCGACGAGATGCGGATGCCGAAGATCTGTATTCACATTGTGACGAATGGAGAAGGGCGAATATCAAGTTTGAAGCTGCCATTTGGCACAGGCTTAATGGGGAGGTCTTGTCGCGCGCATCGCTAAACCCATTTTCCTTTTCGAAAAAGGCTCAAACCAAACAAGATGTGCGAAGTGAAGCCAACAACAAGAGTGAAAGATCCACAAGCAGGAATAATTCAGTCAAAACTTTTTAAGTGAGGCTGCAACACGTACAATTTATCAGTTTCCACTCCTGCTGAACACGTTTGACGACGGAGTAACCTTCACTCGTACACTTGCAATTAATTTTATGCATTCAACCGAGATGACACGGTGAGTAGGAATGGCGAAAAAAACACGCTCAATTCGCACATCACAGACTCATTTGAATACCCTTAGGTACGTCCCAACTCATTACCACGCAAATTTACGAGTGCTAGTTGTCCGAATACAACTGCGCTAAAAAAGAATGCAAAATATAAAAGAAAAGGTTAGAGGGATGCTACGTGAAGATCAAGAAACAATAGGGACAATAAGGTAACCTTCAAAACTGGAGCAGGAGAGCGTTTGAAAAAAATCCGAAAGCCTCATCTACCAATCTTAAGGTCAATCTACACGACGCAATAAACTGCGCAGTTTGGCGGACATTTTCAAGTCGCTGCACTGTCGGATGCATGGAGTGCTGCGTTGAGAAAATTACTCGTAGTACTTGTTCATTACGATCCAAAACACTTTCAACTTTTCAGAGCGTGAAGTTATCGGGTGGAAAATGTTTTCGCTCGTAACTGTATCTTTTAATTCACCCCATCAATATACAATATTCCGGATCTTAGTAGTGGGTCAACGTGTTTACGCATTGCTTTTTCCTTCACTCACGCGTAGTGTGAAGAATTTTTTCAATTACTTTTTTCTGGGATCTTCGGCTCAATGAATAAAGGAATACATTAGGAAACCAGAAATGTCTTGGTCTTAAAACAGTCTGCAGAGGTAGTAAGCATATATTATCGACATTTTAATAAAAAAGGGAGGTGTATAGGTTGTAGGCATCATCGAAAAGATGCCAAGGGTGGGGGCAAGGGATAACTCAAGTTTGGATGGGGAAAAGGACCAACAATTCGTAATTCTAGGTCTAGGTCAGGGTTGGCAAACTACGGCTCGCGGCTACGGCTAGGACATGATCGGACTCCATAATGCAGATAGTCGTTAAGAGATAAGAGAATGGAAAGATTGACAAAGAAAGGACATGTATTAAATATAGAGGGTAGTAGTAGAATTTATTTTTAGATGCTCCAACGGCCAAGACTGTCTCGCTCAGTCTAACCTATACTTTAAACCTAAGACAAACACAACGTACACGCCCGAGGCGGCATTCTCGCGGGATCTCGCGACCCTTGGATAGCCAGGCAGACACTTTTTCTGTCTGGCTATTCTGTCTGGCGAAATATATGAAGCAAGCATTGAAGGATGTGATAGACTTATGTATCTAAATATGAGGAGATAAAGGTAGGAGAATTGAGTGGAGAGCTGCATACGGCCAATCTTAATGTATAGGAAATGGTTTAAGGCGTGACCATGTGGATATTCTGTATATCTTCCATAAAAGCATAACTTGCTAAAAATCCACATTTTTTATCGAATACCGACCCAGGTTTCAAGTGGCTCACAACTCATACTGACACTCATACACCCTTAATTCAACAAGCAGACCCGCAACTCAGTGCTATTTTCAAGGTTGGAAAATTGGAATGTAGTTGGAAGGCTGAAAATGTCACTGAGATGTTGAAACCTGGATCGGTGTTCAATAAAGAGTGTGGATTTTTACCAAGCGATCTTTTAACACAGTTTAACATTTGAGGCTCAGGTTTGTGCAACCACGAGATTGAAAAAGAAACGTCGCTATGTACGTTCCACACACACACTTTATTGACTTCGACCATGATTTCGATATGTAAATGTCATTATCAAGGTAACTAGATAGTTACATTTACATATCGAAACCATAATCGAAATCAATAAAGTGTGTGTGTGGAATGTACATAGCGACGTTTCTGTTCCAAGTGATATTGATCTACATGATGGATCAATATTAGGATTGATGACCACTGCAGTAGTGATGATGACGATTTTAATTTCCGCGCCCAATGAGGCTCTGTCTGCAGGTGCTCCCGAAGGCACGACGGTCACCTTCCCACGGATTGGCGATCACCTGCCGCGCCCACAGACGCGCGAGGGAAGTAAAAGCGGCGACCGAAGACGTCTGGCGTCTCGGAAAGTGAGTCATCGTCCAACGGTCTAGCACGCCGCGGAGTTCCGAAGGGATGAATGCGCTCCGCATCCGCCGTGCCCTCGAAACACCAGAACGGGCAGCGAATCGCAGCCCTCATTTGAAAAACCTGGTTCTGCCGGGTTTCGAGGCCGGTTCCTCCATATAGGCGACCAGTATATGGACCTCACCTCCCATACGCCCCTGATGCAAACACAGACATTCGACATTCAATAAGCCTGTACCTCTAGGCCTACCAGATAAGGGACACAAAGCTGCAAATATAAAAACTAAGTTTCTTGTGAGAAGTGAGGAAAATACAATGAGATTTCCGGAGAGGTGAACTACAGAGTATTCCGCGTATTTATCGAGTGTTATTTCCTATAATACGGCGTTTTTTCAACTTTCAGTCAACGGTCCGATGTGAAAAAAGACGAAAAGTGTCAAGTAGACTGCACAAGTTATTTCGTAAATATATCACTGCCATACATTCTTGGAGGAAGCTCAGAATGTAACGCATATGTAGTTATAGAGAGAATTTTCATAGGCAGCGCAATGTGTGTAAAAAAAAGGCACGGACTGAATCAAAAGAATATCCCTATTGTTCACTGAAGACGTTTCCGGGGTTTTTCTCTATCCTTCCTCGAACCCCAAAAATCATGCCTACAGAAAACTGGCCCCCTATCCTTAATGATGCTAATGACCTCGGCTACCGATCGTCTCCCTTAATATCAGATGAATTTAACAATAATTAATATAATATCCATTTGCAATATATTGAATCTGCGAGACACTGAGGAGACAGGAAACAAAATTTAGGGCTCATAAAGGCATTTTCCTCCTATTAAATGCTGGGAATTATGCGAGGTTTGTTCAGTATGCATTGGAAGAATGAAGGGTGCTAAAAAGGAGTTGATCGAAAGAGGGGAGGAGGTTCCCGGGTTCCTCGCCGCAGCCAACCAGTCTGCTTAGCGCGGACCCTGCTCTTCCAAGGCGTTTCTAGACGCCGGAGGTCAGCTCGCGCCGCATAAGGGCGTGAGATGGGCCGGAAAAGCGAGTTGAGCCCTGCAATACTGAAGTTCTAACCAGCCGATGAATGCATAAAGAGTATGTCAGAGAGATATGGACGTAGGAATGTAACAGGACTTCGTCCCATCTAGTGGAGAGTTCCTCCTTTACCTACGGTCTCCACTACGGACTCCAGCCGCCGGAACTGAAGCGCTGACCGAGAAAACTGAGTAGCATCACAGTACAGAATTCAGGTTATCCGAATCGATATTCAACGCGAGAAATTCAAGTGGCGGGGACCAAGAGCGGTGGCTGGCCTCCTTCCCCCGCTGCGGCCGGGGAGCTCCTAAACCCGGAACAGAAGGGGATTTGCTCCCTTCCACTGTGACCATGTGCGACTACTGATCGGAAAATGACGACTTTTTCGTGCGGGCATTTTTGAAAGGGTTTTAAAAAATATTTGATTTGTATTCTTAAGAAGGAAACGGGTGAATTTATTCCATATTTGTAAGAGGTAAAGGTTTTTTAAATAATAAAAGATAGCAAGGTAGACCACAGATTTTCTTGGTCTATGAAACTATAGGACGTACAGGAAAATACGTATGCCGGCTTCCACAATCCTGAACGTGTGTGCCGAACGGTGACCCACTGGCCTCGCAAATCAAAGGTCACGGGTTCGAATGCTATCGACGGCATGGATGTTGTGTTTGTCCTAGGATTAAGTTCTTAGGCTATAATGTGCGATATAACTTCAGGCGTCCGAGCACCTTAAACCACCTAAAACTATACCACTGAATGTACTCATGAGTCTGAGCTTCGTAAGGGGGGATTTCAACCCTAGTCAATCTGACCGTCCTTCGGGTTGAGAACAATTAAAATTGTTGAACGGAATTTATGTTTTGAGGTTTTCAACACCGATATCTATCAACTCCGAGAGATTACTGTTGGCAGTGAATTTAAAAAAAAAACACCTGGATGGTATGGTAGCCCAGTGGGTAGAGCATTGAGGCCGAAGACAGAGTTCCCAGAACTGGGATATTTTCTTGGAATTTGACCATCAAGGCCCAAGGTCTGTAATTTGACAGGTTCACAACCGTTCTCTTAGGGGAACCACAGGCAGCACAGGAAAAGGAACCGTTCCCATTAGCCTTGCGGGTGAATTTCACGCGTCATTGAGCTTACGGTGAGCTCTAACCTCGACAAGAGGACCCAGCCTCAGAGTGAACCCAGTGGATTTTTTATTACACGTTTCCCTACTCAATAGGCCAAAACGTCAAGGCCGATCAAATATTCTTTTACCCTAAAGTTTCTTAAACGACAAAACAGCGTGACTTCATTTTCCGACGACGCACAGTGGGACCAAATGCCAGATAGATGGCCATAAGTCCCTAAAATAAACTTTCAAATCTAGGTCTTCTATGCACTGCGTTGTCTTCTATGATAATGGCGCCACCAAGAAATGCAATTTACAGGTATATAAGTATGAAAATTTGCGCAAAAATCATTGTTTAATTGACTAGGTCGTAGCTCGCTTTTGTGTGCAAGCAAACCCGCAATTAGAAGGTCTATTTTAAAGTTGAATTGTAATTCACCAACTCAATCGATTGTAATTTAGTAAAAAGAAATACCTTCCTCATAGTAAGTAGATATTATGCATACAAGTGAAAAGTTTATCAAGATTTTTTTTTGAACGTTATCTTCATTTTTTACAGTAAGTATTTTTCAACTTTTTTCGCGAAATTTTTGAAGAAAAAATTCAAAAAGTTGTATTGCCAGTCATTTCATCACCAAATAAGTTACATCAATTTGTAGTCAAAGATCTTAGCTATCGATTTATGAAAAAATATGCTGCAGTTTAGCAGCGCAATGTTATTATTTATGAAAATATGTGAATCACTTCAGCTATCACGTTGCGCGGGTTGCATATCACATGTAATAGCCCGTTACTTTTATCCGCTCAGCAGGGTCAAATTTATTCTAGTTTTGGGGGAGGTAACTGATGATTGTTAAATTTTCATTCTTTCTTTCCTTTCAAATCTAGTCCTTTCGTATACGATGCTGTCTTTTCTGATGATTGTGTCGCGAGTAAATACATTTTATCGGGAGGTAGGTATGAACCTGCGCCCAAAATTCAGTGTTGAAGTGACCAGAGCGCAGCTCACTCGTGTCGAGGAAGCAAACCCAGAATTTGTAGACCTACTTTGAACTTCAAACATAATTCGCCAAGTGCATCGATTTTCATTCAGGAAAATGGAAACGTTTTCTCAAAGTAAGTACATATTACGTATTTAATGAAAAAGTTTGAAAAACAAATTTCTTTAACAGCGACTTACAGTCCGCGTTTTGTGTTATATTTTTCGCAGTTGTCTGAGAAAATGTAGCTATAACGATAATAATCACTTCATATTTATTTATGACTTATATTTATTTCCGCACATAATATTTACATATGTTTTACCTTTTACATTTATATTCATATTTTTTTGCATTCTTATATTTTCATAGAGAACCATAATTATTATATTTAACACTTTTATGTTTTCCATTTTCCTGAATGAAAATCGATGCACTTGGCGAATTGTGTTTGAAGTTCAAAGTAGGTCTACAGATTCTGGGTTTGCTTCCTCGACACGAGTGAGCTGCGCTCTGGTCACTTCAACACTGAATTTTGGGCGCAGGTTCATACCTACCTCCCGATAAAATGTATTTACTCGCGACACAATCATCAGAAAAGACAGCATCGTATACGAAAGGACTAGATTTGAAAGGAAAGAAAGAATGAAAATTTAACAATCATCAGTTACCTCCCCCAAAACTAGAATAAATTTGACCCTGCTGAGCGGATAAAAGTAACGGGCTATTACATGTGATATGCAACCCGCGCAACGTGATAGCTGAAGTGATTCACATATTTTCATAAATAATAACATTGCGCTGCTAAACTGCAGCATATTTTTTCATAAATCGATAGCTAAGATCTTTGACTACAAATTGGTGTAACTTATTTGGTGATGAAATGACTGGCAATACAACTTTTTGAATTTTTTCTTCAAAAATTTCGCGAAAAAAGTTGAAAAATACTTACTGTAAAAAATGAAGATAACGTTCAAAAAAAAATCTTGATAAACTTTTCACTTGTATGCATAATATCTACTTACTATGAGGAAGGTATTTCTTTTTACTAAATTACAATCGATTGAGTTGGTGAATTACAATTCAACTTTAAAATAGACCTTCTAATTGCGGGTTTGCTTGCACACAAAAGCGAGCTACGACCTAGTCAATTAAACAATGATTTTTGCGCAAATTTTCATACTTATATACCTGTAAATTGCATTTCTTGGTGGCGCCATTATCATAGAAGACAACGCAGTGCATAGAAGACCTAGATTTGAAAGTTTATTTTAGGGACTTATGGCCATCTATCTGGCATTTGGTCCCACTGTGCGACGCCCTAGCGACACACTGGGGAAGTTAAAAAACATGAATGCATAGACAGCAATAAAAGTAACGTGTTTCGCAAATACACTTTCGTGTTGTCTCTCGCAACTTTTCCAAGAGACTTCTTTTAAGAATCGGCGAGGTGATTAGCCTTTATTCACGAAGAAGAATTACCCATGGAATTTTCTCCGATTTAGAAAAAATTGAAGATTTCACATTAGGGAGCCAAAAGGGTTTCCTGACGTTCTAATCGAAAACCAGGCCACAGATGTTTTCCCTCATTACTTTCGTTCAGACGGACCTAGCATCGAAGACATAAGGACCAAGTTCGCCGAAAGCCCAGCCTTCAAATGCGAAATCTGGGTTTCCGGTGAATTCGATTCGAGCGTTTTCCCACTCGTGGTATGCTCGAAACTGCGGGAGATCTCAATCGAGCATTGAAGTGATTCCGGATGGCGATCGAAGAAAAAAATAATATTTCAGCTCTAAAAAGAATACCTATAAATTGGGTCAAAATCATGGGATCGCAAAAGGAACTTAGTGAAGTATTGATGTCAAAACGTTTGATAAACTTTAATCAACACTTGACGTCGCTGAAGTCAAAATTACCGAGAAATCAGATTTTATATCGCGTATAGGACAATCAGTAGAATGATTTGTGCATAGCAACGGAAAAGCAATTCAAGTAGAAAGCAATTTGCCTAAATAAATTTTAAGCAATGCATCAAAAGATGGATCCAAGGGCACAACGAGTATTAAATCTTGTTTAACCAGCATTGGAATATCGACGGCGACCTTTTCAAATGCTCGGAATGAATATCCGAACTCCACGTCAATCATGAACCGATTTCTAAACCTGAGGGTCGCGTATTCGAACCCCGCTTCGCTGAGTCTCGTTTTTGTTAGAAGGGATAAATTAAGCTGCACTGCGTGAAACAAACTCAACGCCATGGAGTATCATGAAAACGCAATTCTCCTCTAGTATGAATTCACATGGTAAATTCGTCTGTTTTGCGAATTCAAAGCGCTTCATTGTGTGCATCGTAACGAAAATCAGTTTTGTTCGGCACAACACGTGCCATTTCCGATGACGATCCGAGGGCAATCGCCACTTTTGGCCGGGGTGGGTTCGGTTGGAGGCGTTTCTCCGCTCGAACACCTTCCCAAAACGGACTTTTAAAGGGTAGCTGCCACTCGTCCCGAACGTACGACCCTAACTGGTAATGGAAGAGACTCCAGGTGTTCTAGGATGTTTGGTGTCAGGCGGCGGAGCAGGCCGTTATGGTCTCGTTTCGTGAACAAAAATCGCAACCCGTTCACCCCTCCTCCCTCTCCTCGGAGGAGATTATTGTCGAGAAAACTTATTTCATTGCTTTAGGGGCTCTACGAATGTCCCCTGCTGTCAGCGGCGTTGAAGATAATTGGTTTTCTTCATAAAGGGACAAGATAAATCAACAAAGTAAACAAAAACCTACCATTTATATGCACACTGAGCTTTTTTTCCTCAGTTACAGGACCTGTAGGAAACATCCTGTAGGATTCCCAACATGTTTGCCTCAAGCAGCATGCAAAAATAACTTTATTAAAATGTACTTAATAAAAAACTAAGAATTTCTTTCGAATAAGGATCATACAAAGAGATAGAGCAGAACTCCAAAGACCAGAAGCTCCTTTACGGATCTTATTTACACGTGCACTCGCGCAATGGCTATTTTTTCAATACTGTATATAATGACGAAAAAGTAATGGAGATTCTTTAAATTACCTCAGATACTTCAAATCGCCATCCTCAATTGATGACAGTGAACTATTAGGATCTTCATTACGAGCAGTATGCTACTAGAAGTGGTTGCATTATTGATAACGATGGCAACAACTATAGAGGAGGATCCACGACCCCACCCCACGTTTTCTACGATTTTTTGCGACAATAAAAGATATACAGTTGACTTAAATCTGCCTCCCATTTCCCTCTGCCAGATTCCAACTCTCTATTCCATAAAATTCTAAGATAACGTTCTTTCCTTCAAGGACTCCCAACGTCTCACCCACGCCGAGTGAACCGGGTGGGAGACATTTCTTTCAGCGTCTCCTGATGCCTGGAGGTGACTCCGAGAAAAGTCGAGCGGCACTCAGGCCCGAGGGTGAGTTTTCCCCGGGGCCACCACCACCCCTGCAGCTGCCGTACGGACCGAGAACCCTTTCCGCTCCGAGCGGAGGCATTCATCCTCCAACCCCCACCCACGGAGCCCTCCGCACCCTCCGACGTAGCCATCTTATTCGCGGTGCCTGGAACAGGTACACAATGGGAGAAAGAGAGAGGAGGAGGAAGAGGCGAAGGAGGAGAGGGTACATGAATGAAAAGCGCCCTGGGGAGATGGAAGGCGGAGTGGGCGCGGAGTGAGGGAAGAATCGGCGGATGATGACGCGCGGTGACTTACGAAACAGGTACGCTGCTGTCATCTTCCCCCCACAGCGCTCGGAAAACGACTTCGTCTTCCATATACGCGGACGGAGAAGGGGATGGAGGGGAGGAGCTGAGTTCCGAGTCCCACGCATTTCTCCCGCCTCTCTCGCTAACTCACTCCCTCCCCTCCCTCTCTTCACTCGAAGCCCACACGCAACCGGAACTATCCTTATATGCGGCAACGACCAATCTATCCCCTCTCCCGCTCACTCCCCACTTGGTACGCTAGCAAACGCACAACTCCTTCCCACCTCATGCTCTTCCAGGCAAACGCTTCACCCACCCTCGGCGAGAATGTCGCGGCGGCGGCAGCTGCCAAAGGCGTTGTTGCGTGAGGGGGTTGGGCCCCGTTCCCGGCAAGCGGTGAATGGATCTAAAATTGCTGCTAGGTGGCTATTGGTGACAAGATGGAAGGCGACTACCATAGCCCGGTTTCGTGGCTTCTTCTTCTACAACTACATAGTGACCCGCAAGCCGCAGAGAGGGTGTGTGGCAGGTTGTGAACCCACACGAAGAACGCATTACCGACGAGTAAATAATCCTAATGTTAGCAACATAGGCAACACAATCGGTTCCATTGTTAGGTGAACTCATCGTGATTTACCAATGGAATACGGCAGCTTCACATACAATGCAAAATGAAACTAACATCAATTCATGAATCACGAAGGAATGGTATGATGGATTGGTTGCATGGCAGTTGCATACAAGTAGGTCTTGATAGCTCTCAGTTACGTCTTAGTGGTGATGTGTGGTGATCTTCACCCCCTGCCACATACCCTTGCGGTGGCTCCCAGAGTATTACGTAGATGTAGTTGAAGGAAAACTGCACAAATCCTGTATAAACATATACTCTTATGCATTTTGCATCCAAAGGCAATGCGGCAGGCAATAAAGGCAAACATCGTAACTACCCACCCAAATTATCTCCAAGAAACGATTTGATTTAATATTTATTCTCAGGGGATGGACGCAAAAAAATGACATAAGCGTCCCTACTATTACTTCGCGTCTTACTATTTTCCTCACTAATTTTATGTCTATGATCCAAACTACCAGAGCACGCTAGATTTTTTAAACAATTTTGAATTTTTTTAACTTGTCCAGTTAAGGTCCATATAAGTAGGTATCTGCTATGGTTTTTGTTCAAAACTTCAACCAATGACTTGAAAGTGACTCCAACCTAGTCCCCAGTAAACGCTAAGGAGACTTTTTAAACAAGCTTACTTCTGAAGTACATACAATTAGGCGTTAACGTTACCACAACTGCTAAGGCTATATCGTCCAGCATATCCTTAAGTGACTCTATGCCAATCCTAAGACCCATTCCAGACACGAAATTCGAACCCATGACTTCTGAGTTCTGAAGTTTATTCTATAAACGTCTACCGATGGGTACGGCGACCTACCAGTCGGGTAAGACGGAACCGACTTACAGGGAGAAATCGAGAAAATATGAGCGCCAAATCGGTACGCCGGAGAATACTAGTCGGGCAATCCTACAGAAAGGCATGAGCTATCAGTACCGGAGGAACCAGGTAAAGAAATATTTAAAAGGGTTTTATATTTACATACATAACTATAACAAACGCAATGATTAATAATTAATAATCACATACATATAATGATTCATTAAAGAATAACTCGAAAAAATGTGGTTGCAGTTTTCTTGATTTTATCGATGAATAGTTAATAACAATAATCAAAGTAGCGTGGATAATGTAATACTCCTTCCATGATATAATTTTTACATTGTGAGAATAAGTCAAAACCCCCATTTTTAGATATTTCTCTGCCACTTGAATTATTTTTAAAACAGTCACGTTTTTCCTCAAGTTATTGGGTAATCTACAATCACGCATACAAAGAGTAAACGGATAGAGGGGGAATGGGTGGCATGTTGCCTGATGAGACTCTTCATAAAGAGGTCCCAGCAGTTGTTCCACCACACGGAAAAACGGAAGGAGGGCCGGGGGTAATCACGCAGCGAGAACGCTGCAAATAGAATCATTATCATCTCTTTTTAACATTTTCATTCTTTCATGAGTACAACCGGAGAAGTTTGAGAGGTCAATTAACGTAGCAACACAAAGCACAGCTATTGGGCCCAATAATTACAACCCTTTGTCAATTGCACCAGCCCAACTGGAACACGAGCACTCATTCAATTCACCGACCAATTCAATTAAACTCCTAACTGTCCAATAAAACCTTCTCTTGCGCTGAGTGGCGAATGTCAGAAAAAGGTTGAAGCCAGAGTATCAACGCACGGTCCAAGCTTCCAGCGAGGAAATATCTTCATGCGGCTTCACTCTTGCGACAGGAGTACATATGAACGACGCCATTCCCCATGCTACACGATTCATTTACGAGTCACCACTCCAACACGGTTTGCAAATGATTTCGAAATCATTATGCCGTATGAAACAACCTCACTTTGCTTCTCTTTCGCACCTTTTCGTGTCCCATTGTATCGGACTCAGCGTGAATCACCGACTGAGATCGCTAAATCATGACGCGGCACGTACAGATATCGATTGCATTGAAACAGCAACTGCCAACTTTCACTTAGAAGAATTCATGACCGTAGCCGTTCCATCGCCTAGCAATCTCTCATTAGAAGCATCGCTAGCTATAAACTCTTTTAGGAAATAAAACTGTTTCCCTTCGAATACGTTTTCGGAAGCAGATAACCCAAGGATGGGGTACGGCCTTTTAATTAAAATGTCCAGCTTTTGCATACGTAAATGGTTTGAAACCTAATTATATGGTGCCACGAAGGAATAAATAATGGTGAGAAATAATTAATTTCCTTCCCTAATTCTCCTAGCTTAGGAATTACGGCTCCTGTATCTTTTGCGGACTAACTAGTAAATCAATCTGAATAGGTGTTGAACAAGTTGTAAAAATATATTCCGATCCCAGCTTTGATAAGTGCCCTTCCGTAATGACCCCATGAGTGGATAGGTAATATTATTTTGCCCCAAACTAATGACAAGAAGTTGCCCGAGCAAGGCAAAACATGTTCGATTGCATGCCATAAAACCTTATCTGTACATTATCTGATAGTAATGGTTGACAAGTACTGAAATGGTCTCCCGTAAAAAAATATATTAAAATGAGATAATCATCAGTACGCATTATTCCGAATGTCTGCATATGTCAAATTGTAATTCCTCTCTTCGATATCCATTCCCCCAAGTGGGAAGATGTCGAAATTATTACTCAGCAGCTATTCCTCTCCACTCAGCTAACCCTTTCCATTCTGCTCCTCGCCCACGTCTCATAACCCACTAATCTATGTTCATCCTCTCCCCACAGAGACAGCATTTCTAATACCACATTAAGCTCCTCATTAGAGTTCTTAGCTATTGTTTTCTTAACGTAACTACTAAAGAGCCCCCTCATGAATTATCTCTCCCCGTAAGTACTTCATGGGAGAGTACGATTCTTCTCATGTCCCTACTGCTTAATCCTTTTCATCCATATTACACGAACGTAAGAATCATTTCATGACATTCAGTCTATACACTTTCGCCCCTAATTCTCATTCTATCTCTTCCTTCTCTTGAGAATCTTGCAACTTCAACAGTACTGCAGTAATTTGGCCGACTAGCTAGATTATCCACAAATCTGACGGATTAAATAATTCCATCGTCGATAATGTTTTTCTGGCTCGGCTGTGTGTGACGTTTCGTTAGTAGTCTAGCTTTCGCGGCCATTGCAGGGTGCATCTTCAGAACAATGTTGTCTTCATTGTTTACATTTTAGGGGCTTCATTTAACTCTCATCTCGTAAAACTAATCACGTTTTATAAAGAGGCATTGATATTTTTTGGGAACCCTGCTTTCCTTTCAGTGTTCTCCCACTGACCATGCATTGATGGAATCGGAGACGTACAAGAACCAATACTTAGATGTCAGTAGTAGGCGAAACTCCTGCCATCAATTGATTTCTATGCTTTAACACTCGAGTTGATCCAGCCAATGACAGCGACCAACTCAGGCGGCTCCAATTCTTGGCTTAATTTCAATTTTCCATTGCCATTAACCAGAGTAACTTTAACGAATTATTCGTCTCCAATGAAGTCTGTGACTAAGCGCCAAGCCAAAATGAAAAATCATTCCTATCTAGCCAATCAAACCATTCAATCCCTCATCGTCACAAACTATCATCGCGACCTTGATCCCAAAGCAAGAGGTATTTGTCAAATACATTGAATAATAACTCAACCGTGAACTCTCCACTAGAAATTCCGCTTAAATCAATCCAACTCACTCCATATTTGAATTTGAATGAAACAGATGTCCACTAGTCCACCCGAGGATGATGTGGCTACAGCCACATCATCCTCGGAATTCGTCACCTTCCCGGCATGGAGTTCAAACTATTTCTCTTAGCTTACTTGCTTCGCAGGTGGAGAATTTAAAATAAAGATGACGACATCACTAAGCAATACATACGTAATGAGCAGCAAAGCCTCAGGGTGAGTGGGCATTAGCGGGATTATGAATATGAAAGATTGGATGATAAATTTTAAATTAGAAGACACAATATTTTATGGCTCCTGGGGGGAAATGCATAAATTTAGGCCCATTTTTACTTCGAACTTTGTCCAGTGTTGATCTTGGGAAATGTTAGCACTGACAAAGAACATTCGAGAAATAAAAAAGCATAGGATGCATGACGCAAAATAATTCCAGCTTTGGACATTCCAATATATTTATCATTATAATTTGCACAGTATCCAAGTTGGTAGTGTGTTGGGCTTCTGACTAGATCTGTCGGGTTCGAATCCGGAAGAGGCCATTGAACATGTTCAGCAAAATCCAAGCTATATAATTTCCAAGGAACCCAATCATTCTGGAAAACAGCAGGCGGCAAAGGGAAAGGAACCTCTCTGCTCTATTGTGAGAATTTCACAAGCCGCTGGGTTTTATATTTGGCGTGCCCTGCCCTCATCAACGAGATTAACCCTCGGGCTTTACACAACTTTAGCTTACCTTTACTCCATCATGATCTTGAAACTCAATCATTAGAATAAAAATGACAAAAGACCTAAAATACACATCAGAAACAAGAATTTTTCATTCGGGAAAATCCCATTTTAAGGAAAACTTCACGAATCGATTGCATAAAAATTGAATCGGCTGCGTCCATCTGTGACCCTTTATTCCTTTAACTCCTTTAACCCTTTATTGTTGTCGCCACAAGGTCGGAACGCGACCAAAATGCGACCAAGCGCGGGATCCCGATCGATAATTTTACACCCACTTTGTTCTGCGAACGTCGAAGTCGCTTTATTTAGACCGCATGGAACGGCTCACATACTTGGGCAGCATTACGGAAGAAAATGGGCAGCTCCGTGAGGGAACAAAGGAAAAAGGATTGCGCTAGGGAAAGGAGCATTCACAAAAAGAAGGGGATAGATGGCAGGGACTCTCATTAAAGATTAGGGGAGACTTCAATGAGGAGCGCAGCGTAGTATGGCTTCGAAACCAAGTCCCTGAAGAAAGAGGAAGAGCGTGGACCGGAGGCTTGTGAATAGAACGGTATGGAGAATAAAAGACCTAATAATATCTTAAGCTGGACGGATAGGAAGACAACCAAAGCAGTATTAGCCTTAGAAAAAGAAGAATGGAACTTTTCGGAAGATACCCGGAAATGCTAATCTAGGTAGTTGGGAAGGTTTAAAGAGGTCATGGGAAGCTGGAGAAAATAACAACGGAGAGAACATAGAGTAACCGCTGAAAGGAAGGGGTATTGGAATTAATGTTGACAGGAAATGTGGAGCTAAGATTACTACCAGGGGGATTATTCTGATTTTATAAAATGGTCCAAGGTCCCATTCACAGCTGAACAGATTTGTTTTCTGCGGGAACCAAGTTTCTCACCACCTTCTCCATCAACTTCTGGTCGACTAAGTGTTCCTCACCTCTTTCCTAATATTCCTTTTTTTAAACATGACTGTGATCATTGTGTGGCGCACTTAGTCTACAGATACTTCGGGCGTAAAAGTACTATTCCGCGTAATCCAGTGAAAATTGTTAAAACCTTATACTCCCGAGATTTGTGCGGATTCATCTCATGTGTTTTCAAATCTGCCAGCATTAATAGGCGCGTCAGACCGGGAGGAAAGGTATGAGGAATGGAATGGAAGGGAAAAGAGGAAGGGTGGGGAAAAACCCTGCGACCGCATAAGCCTGCTCATAACGAAAGGCGCCAAGGGAACCAAGGCTTAACGTCCAATCCGACGGACGGAGTACTGTAATCGAATGTTCTCCACAAAACGCTCGAGTGGTGCCCAGATTACCGATGAAAGTAGTGATGAGTGACAAATCGCAAACTGTGAGGACGTCACAGATACGTAAAAGTGACAGTCACAACCTGTGACTCCGTTCCGGCGAAACCTGTGAATTGTGATTAGGAGTTATCTGCGATCTATGGCGTTGCTGCTGGTAACTGCCGAAGCTACCGCTATGCGATTGAGATAAAGCACACAGTGAGCACTGATCAGTCTGCGATTATATTGTGGCTGTTTAAACTATCGAAGTTCACAATGGAGAAAAGAAGGAAAACCAGTGAAATTTTAAAAAATGATTTGAATTCAAGTTACCATTTAAGGAAATGAATTGTCGTATTTCCCAGCCATATATCTTTTTTGAAGAAATATATTCAAAAGTTTAGGATGAAAATTGTTTACGTTCATTGTTTTATTACCTAATTGAGGAGTCTTCATAAACGTTTGAAGATTTTTGTTCGAATAAATATATATATGGCTGAGAAATACGAAAATTCTTAAATTGAA
Source organism: Platycnemis pennipes (assembly GCA_933228895.1). Taxonomy (NCBI): domain Eukaryota; kingdom Metazoa; phylum Arthropoda; class Insecta; order Odonata; family Platycnemididae; genus Platycnemis; species Platycnemis pennipes. Next base: position 116,591,848 of record OW121848.1, on the reverse strand, counting down.
TAATTAAAACACATTTACTGGTTTTCCTCCTTTTCTCCATTGAGAACGTAGGCAGTTCAAACAATCGCAATATAATCACAGACTAATAACAGCTAATATTGTGCTTTGGAACGTTGACGTAACGACATGACCAGTCCCCTAAAATGTGATCGCCATCTGTGAGAGGCTAGTACTCTAACCACTACGTCAATCTGGCCGGTTAACTATTCAAAACTTAATAGCAATCAACAGAGTGAAATTACTGAAATATTGCAAATATGGAGTAATATAAATTTAAACAACATAATCAAAATATCGATGATGGCTAATTAATCGTACCGAAAAAATAATACCAATATATTTATTCTAGTTTTCATATTCCTCCCATTTCACATATCTCCACAGCCTGTTTTTAACACGTAGTGACATCTAGTGAATCCAAACAAATATTTGATTCACCCCCTAATCATGTCCTCTCCAGGTAGCTCTCGGGACACACATATAATTTGCGCCTGGAATGAAAAAAGAAACTAAAAGCCGCAAAGAGCTATTCCACCCAATTTACTCTTTGAACACTATCCATTTCAGAGAGTTAACACAATGAATGCTAAGTAAAACAACATCGCCACGATACTATTACTACCACGACTACAACACATTCGTTACGATACTATGCGTAGCATAATAAGGCACAGTACGCTCGTCACCAACGATAAGCCAATATTATATGCTTCAACATTAATTGCACGCTTACCAACCCTCAACAATTTTCTTGGAATAGCTCTGCTGCCAAATTGTGATTTGATTAATGAAGCCACGGATTATTTCGTGTTCTCAGATTAATTTCCTCAACACATCTGGCGCAAGAAACATCTGTGCGGAACCAGAAGTTACATCATTCGTCTGAAGGATGAAAAAAAATACGGATATGATGTATAAATTCACTTTGAAGCCACGTTACTCTAAAAAAAACAGAATTCAAATTAATGGCGATGCGGCGATGGAGCTGAGCTTTAATTTCCGTCATTTCGCTGAACGAAACGGTCCCGTTATTTACACATAAATTTCTGGGTTTCTATTTCCCTCATCACAAGTCTCCGATACTGAAGCGTAAAAACTTAATAAAATCGCCAGAGCGCATTCAATGGTAAAGCCCTGGTTAAAGTCGTTCCAGGATTTCGTTTAAAATTTAATGGCACTGAGGGTGCAAAACCATTCCCTGAATGAAGTCTCAGCAATGAAAAGACGGCGGCATGATCACAAGAGGTAAAGGTGGATCAAAACTAAATGGGACAAAAATACGGGTCTTCCGGGTACACTGAAAGCAAGCATTTGCAGGAACTTGGTGTAGGAAAAGCTTCAATAGAAGTTCGTTTCCAATACATTAATTTCGCCTTCCAACATTTGACTCGTAACCAATCTTTAGTTCAGAGATATTACTATTGCCCTTGCTTGACACATTTTTTCCAGTGATAACCAGCAGAATCACTGTCACGCTGCTGATACCGAACTAACTGTGGCCTGTTTTATTTCCTTGCCTCGTAAGCAACTTCCAGTTTCGGCGCGTCAGCAGGGGAGTTCTCTCACTTCTTACCAAACAATTATTTTTGGAAGCGTCTCGAAACTATGGAAGACGTCATACCCGACTTCGGAACGACAAAGTTAGCTTATGGAGCCTTTTAAGGAAGTAAAGTGACTGGGAGGCCACAGTTTGTAGTTGATGGAAGCGGCCGATACTTTTATGGAACTCCATTGGTGATAGATGAAAAAATTCTTTGCAATTCCACGGTTTAAAAAAGAATTTATTAACGACTATTTTCGCTACACTGTAACATCCTCACCAACCTAATTAATACTAACACCAGTAGTATTTATACCTGAGGATGCTAGTGTAGCGAAAGTAGTCGTTAATAAATTCTTTTTTAAACAGTGGAATTGCAAAGAATTTTTTCACCTTATAGGTCACAGTTCCATCAACATCAGCCTTTTTCCTAAATCAGTCATTAGGAAGCTTAAACTTAAAAACCATTGAGCATCGACACTGACGATACGTTGACTTAGTAGATCCACAAATTCCAAAGACCACGAATTGATACAGTATCGATTGATGATAAACGAATCAATATCATTTGTTGCATAGACAAAGACTTTTCAACGATGTCTATCACGAGATTAGATTATAAATCGGGAAATCGGACCATTGACCTTTGACTTGCTGGGGCAATGCGCTTACCACCACGTAACCCAGGATTCCTGATTTCAGAGGATAATTTAAGGAGAGTATCTGTGGGTTCCAGTCCTCATGCGCCAATACAGTCAGTCACTCTCAAAGCGAAAGAGGGCTCTCAAGAAGCCGCCTCCAACGAAGATAACTAGAATATTCAAATATTTCCTCACAGGGCCGCCGCGTGCGGGTGTTCGAACTGTGTCCAGCATCTAGGCGCTTCATCAAGCGCGCTATATGACCACGGGAAATATATTGAAACTTTCCATCGCTACAATCGAAAAAATATATAAATTATGGGTAAAATTAACTTATCAATTTCAATATTTATCTGAGGGAATGGTGTTTGATTTAACTTTGTGAAAATTATCATTATTGATAAAATGATAAATCACTAGGTTAATCCCACTAATATACATTGTCATTAGTGGGATTAAAATTTTGATTTATCGTTTCATACATAATATCGAAAAAAGTAAACATATACTTATTTATATTCTACACCATTTTACAATACGCATAATCAACCATTTAAGATCTTTACAGGTCAATGTCAAGACTAAAATATTTTTACTCGTATAAATTACCTGAAAGGATCGAACCCGGTTGAGTATAAGTATAATAACAGTGTGAAATATAACCAAGATTTATTTTTGTGATATCATGTCCAAACTCTATAAAGAGAATTGGCTAGTCATTGATTTCATTTTATCGATAGCCAATATTTAGGATTTATAAGGAATATTTATCCCAAATATGCTGAAAAATGAACGGGTGGATCAGTCCTACAATGCTTGTCCTAATGGCGTCAAATTACGTATGAAGTTTGATGCTATTTAATTTCTCCGAGTTTAGTTGGGTTGGTTCGTTTATCTGTGTTGCACGCTACAAGATGTATGCATGTTTTAAATTGCCATTTTCACTTCCGTCCCTTTAATTTCGTTCTCCTTATCAACAAATAGATATCGAAAAGAGGAAAATGAAATTAAAAATGCAATTTATCCAATAAAAGACCGTCTGGAATGTACTACGACATATTTCTAACTGAATTCTTTTACAGAAGTGCTCAAGATTAAAGTCTTATCACTCAAAGAAGTGATCACAGTTACGGTCCCAGTTTACACATTTATGTATTTCCAAAGACATGGAGAGCTGGAATTTAATTTGCGCCAAATCCGCGACGGGCCTGGCTCCTCGTAAAAATCTGGTTAGCATGGTGGTGTTCATAGTGTCTCAATAAGGCAAAGGTCCGTGGTTCAATTTCTGATTCAGGAGACCATTTCTCTCATGCAATTTTCAACGCACTCATTTGCAGTTTGCAGCTGCAGTGTTTACTGTAATGACGCTGATATGAAGACTAGGTTTTGTTCATTCATATAGGTATATATTTAATTTTTCGGTTTTGAGAACAACTTACAACTTGAGAGTATTAAGCTAGAGGTTGCATTCAACAACCGAAATTGGGAAGACAGATTCAAAATTTTAGTTTTACAATAGTACCAGGACTAACTATTGAGCTAATATTTCAGGAAAAATACGGTCAGATTCATTATTTACGACTACTATCCTCTTTTCATCGACTATTTCTTTGAAAATGATATTTTACCCATTCACCGCTCAACAAAGCAAAATTTTTACCAGATAAACTCACTAGTGCCCGGGATCCCATGCTTGGGAGCCATGTTTCATTTCTAATGCTCCTTCCGACTCGGAGCAGACCGACACGACTTCCACTCACGCACTCCTTGACTCACCACGCTCCATGCGTGCGGGGATTTATTTGTCCCGGGACTCCGTTGGCACGCACGCACGCGTCTCCACGAAAGTAATCTCGGCGCTCGCTCCGTCCGACGCCGCGTGAGAAGTAGCCGCCCAGGCCACTTCACCCTCTCCGGGTGATTCAGCGCGGTCGTTCCCGGTTGCGACCCTCGGAAGACGGCGGAGAGGGTGAGGGGGGAAGATGGGGGCTCCCAGCAACACGGCCGCCTGCGCAGCACGCAGAATCCCTAAGATCCTTCTACCACAACACCACCCCTACTCCTTCCTCCTCCCCGATAGGTCCCCCGCTACGCCTCGTACCGCTCGTAATTCACGCAAGCACTCACTTCCCTCGCCCTCTGAACCCTCGCGCGGAAAAAACCCACCCTTCTTTTATACCCTCAACCCCCTCCTCTTCCCTCCTCACTCGCTCCCGATCTCAAAAGAAACCAACAGCCTACAATTTCCTCTTCCTCGCCCACTCTCCCCATCCGCTCGTATCCTTTGCCATTCCGACCCTTACCGGCCACCACCGCCGCATCATCCCCCAGGGGGATTTAAAAAGGGGTTTCAGGGAGGTAGCTACATGCGCGTCCGAGTGTTACGTTTGAGGGAAGGGGGGTGGGGGTAGATTCGACGGCAGCGGGGGGAGTGTTGAAGGGGGGGAGTGTTGAAGGTGAGGAGGGGTCAGGATCCTGAAAGGGTTCGGGAGGGCGTGCGGGTCGAGTTCAGGGAAAGGAATTGACCGCTGCGTGCGTCCCAAGCCCTCCCACCCGCCCCCCCTCGGTCCGAGCGGCCAGTAGCGACACGGGGACGCTCTCATTAGCGCGACGCGCGCGGAATTGCAAGCGACGCGGCGCTCTGGCCGACGGACGTCGAGTCGCCAGCCACCCTACCGGACTGATGAACTCCTCGCGGCGGCGACTCATGAATATTTACGTGCAGGGGCGGTCAGTCGATGCAAACAAAACAAAAAATAATTAAAGAGGATGGCGAGAGAGAAGAAAAAGTTGGAAGAGATTTCCGTCTCCTTATCCTTTACTTCTCGAAATGCGATCCGGTCTTGATCCCCCGCCATTTCATTCATCATTTTTTTTGTTTTACTTTTCAAGACTCTTTCACGCCGTAACCTCATTACGATTCGACGGACTTGATTGATATCTTGTCGAGAAAGAAACGCGTTTAGCAGCGCGTTGAATATTCGAAGTTTCTCGACTGTTGCAAACGAAGGCGCTCACAGGAACGATTCGAAGGCGATAATGAAGAGAAGTGCTATTGAATCATTCAGCGAGGGCAAACCTGATCCGATCAATCAGTACAACCAGTTAGCACCTATTATAATGAATTATTCATCAGATGATTTTCTGCCTTCAACGCCTCTCGGCAGAAATCACGGTAGATCTGATTCTTGCATTCTCTCATTGCTTTTACATCATAACTAAAATTAATTACACACTCTTAATGCGAATGGTAGTTTGAGTCCCATAACAGGAGGACGCAGTTACCATAAACAAACAGCCGGTCCCTAACGGGTGCACTTGATGGTTATTCCGAAATCTACGTTAGACGAGGTCAGACGAAACATCGTCACCTTCTCGTACTGAAGATTTCCCACAGCAAAACGTTGCAGAAATCATGATGATTATGTGAAGCGCGTATGAGAAAGCTATCAGTGATGCAAAAATATATACGGTAGAGCAATTACAACTGAGTGAAGTTTTTTCATAACCCGAAGCCATGGGTGAGACTAATAAAGTAAGAGAAATACTGCGCTTCACGCAGCAATCATCGACCCAAGCGACAATCTGTTTCACGCCAGCGATACGGTTATCATTAAAGCTAATTGCTACTAGCGCCAGATGCCGCATCACACCAGAAAAATATAAAAAATGTCCAAATAGAGAAATGAGGAATAGAGAGATGAGAAAAATCCTTCCTCGAGGAAAATTCTCAAATTATACGAGACCATAAGAGGCAATTTTGTAAGATATGAGTTGTTTGAATAACCTCAGATAAAGCTATGGAAGTAATTCCATGCAATCATCAACCATCCGAAAGTCCTGATTTATACTAGACTAAGCTTAAGAAGCATGGTAAAACCCAACCACTGGAGACATTAAATCATCACAAAAATGAAAGGTGAATTATTCCCGCCGGTGAAACGCACTACCCGCCCTGGGAAGTGATTGGAGACTGGAGGGAAATGAAATAGCGACGAAGAGAATATTAATTTGAGGGAAAGAAATGGTGCGCCATTATGGTTTATCGATTCTGAAAATGGTGTGCATTCCGACCGGGATTCATCGTCATGAAAAACGACGGCCGCCTCTTCACCACTAAACGATTATTATTACGATTTAGAAATGACTTCGCTTCAATATAGAGGAAATTTTCCTCGGAGACCAATTTTGCGCGACGAAATTCCGGGATGAACCGATTCCCCTTGATAAGTTTTATTTTTAGAAATCCCCAGGGTCGGACAAGGTTGCTCCACGGACCCGTCATTTTTCCTTTCATACAATTGGACTGGCATCACCCCTCCCATCATTTTAAACCATACATTTGATGAAATAACCACTTCTGAGACTATTTCCTCCTTTCCATAAGCAGAACGACACCCTTCACTCACCATACTGACAGTCACTTTAATAACACAGGAGAATGATTTCCCACTTGTTATCATCCACTATCTCACTCAGTAACGCAACGTAAAAATACCAACACTCCCCAAATTACGTAACGCTGCTGATGAAGCGTCTTTTATTTTACTGACAAAGTAGACGTTTCATAAATAATTGATTTATTTTGCAATTTAATTCACTAACTATTATTTGTATCGATAATATAATTTGAACTAAGAACGAAATTGCAATGTATTGGTCTTCTATCGTAACGGGCCCAACTCCCCTGTCAATAGTGCAATGTAAGAGTTGGCCCGGACCCTGTAGTGGTACGTAATATATTGGCGGGATATAAGAGGTTCTACGAAAGGAGGGATGAAAAGGATATCTAACGAAATGGAAAAGGGGCAACCTTATCGGACACGACGATCAAACAAAGACAACTCTCAAACGGTAGGTACCCGGGAAGCACTGAGAGGAAATACTATAGGGTTAGATGCATGGAACAAGAAGCGACAAAAGTAAAAGAGAATTAACATGTAAATATGAAGAGCTAAAACGAAAAAATTGTGTAGAGAGCAGAGTTGAAAAATCTTCGGATTTATGGCCAGTGATAATGGCTGTAAGGTAAAAATAAAAATAACTTGCGACATCAAAGAAACATTATGGGGATGACTGAGGCTTTTCGGAACAATTTTTATTGTAACAGCCTACGAAGAGGACGAAGCGTGATTTTTCTGCCTTGCAAAAATGGAAATTGAAAAAAAAGGAAAAATAGAAAATGAAAATGTTGAGCGAAAATGGCACTACATTATGGACATGGAACACGATAAAGAGATGTGCCACCTATTAATTTTTTAATTACAATGTGTATGACCGGATGTTGTGGAGATTTATTTGTGGTTATTAAAAATCATTATAATGAATATTACAAAGGAAACTTGAATATTAATAATCACGCTTTTCAGAAAAGCAATATTCATCCCTAACTTAGGACAAATTTACATAATGTGCATATTAAAGTCTGGGAAAACTAATCTTCGTGCGCCAACCAGGAAACAGTGCAGGAAAACAAAACTAAAATCCCAACCGCTCTCGGCTAAAGCCCATACTTAGGACCCACGAAAGTCAAATAATGACCATGCCACAGATTTTATGAACGGTTCCTCCTTCCGTTAGGTGACATGGCTGTGTGAGCCAGTTGGTTAACTCAGACGTGTAATTCCACTAAAAGACCATTCAAAATCACACTTTTTTACGGCAAGCGTTGTTTCGACGGCAAACTTGATCCAAACCTTAATCAAATGATATTCGTATAATGAGATAACTCTTTCAATAGAATAATTCACTACAGCACGTGTCTACGAATGAGTATTTCATTAGAACATGGGTACTTGTCTGAAATTAGAAGAGTTATTAAAAATCACTTTAATACTACTTGACACATACAACTACCATTTAAGTTGAAAATTCGGATACTTCTATATTGTTTTTGCAATCGCTATCAATACCACCGACTCATCAGGAAGCGCAATGCTTACAGTAACCATCCTAACGGCTTGCTCTACCGAATGAGACTGGTGATTTGAAGCGCAGAACAAAATTTTAAGAAATGGCGTTTTATTTTCGTTTTGCCAAGCGTAATTTAAAAATTAATGATAACGCGATCGCGCGTCATGCAGAACCGTCTCCTGGTGTTGTGAAATGTCCACATCAATTTTATCATACGATGCGTCTCTAATGGCTAACTATCAACACCCTGCACGATAAATATTTTTCACAAGATTTTCTTCTCGCACAGAAACATTTTTGTGGGCGTGTCATTTCCCCTACGGGCTCCTTTAATCACCGTAGGAAATTTCCGTGAACAGCATGAAAGAGAGCGAGCGACGCCGAATCTGATCCATCAAAATTCCGGGAAAGTAAGGTCCACAGATGGCAATTATGGACGGATTCACATTTGAAACGGCTACTTCCAAGTACCGACGACTGTTCGCTCAAAAACCCAGCAAGGCACAAAGGCTGCGGACCCGAGTCCCGCCTATAAATACCACTCCGGAGGTCACAATGTTATCGAGAATTACGGCTGACGGGACGGCGATGCGTCCCCATATATGAAGGAAGTTCACGGGTTCCACCCACGCCCACGATTTTCAGACCTTCAGGCCCATCTTTCATCTGCCCTCCGCCCCTCCCCCCCGCCCTCTCCCCCTCCGCCTTGACATTTGCGACCCTCACTTCTGGAACCCCCTCAATTGAAAGGTTAACGGTCGGAGAGGAGGTAAGGGTAGGAGAGGGGCGTTGCTCGCCACACACAAACACACCAAAAAAAACAAACAAGTGAGGACGGCACTTTTCTATTCCCTGAATACGGCAACCGCGAAAGTTCATCGCGGGACGGAGTGCGGGACATTAGGGATTCCCCCAACTTCCCACTGCATGAAATATGGCGGCATTAACCCAGATTCCCCTCCATTTCGCAAGAGAGTCACATACTTCGGGTAGCTCGGCGAGTAGAGCGTTGGGCAACTGACTGGAGAACCCGGGTTCAACTCCGGGAGAGGCCACTTCAAAAACCTCAAGCTAACCCCATAAATGCGTGATTTTCTGCGAAACTAATTTAATGGGAAATGCGAAACTATGAGAAAATAATTTATATTCGTGGTGCAGAATATATTAAGAAAAGTGTACTAATTTCACACTAATATGTTTAAATTTATTTATTCTTCATCACGAAGTTACCACGGTTGGCACAGAGAAGGGAAATGACCCCTTCAAAATGAGGGATATTCAACCACCATTCAGCTTGTAGTTAGTGACTGGCGAGCTCTAATCACACCAACAAGAACGACTTTCCAAGCGAACTTTTTTTATAGCGACTGAATACCTTTTCTGAAGATGCTAAATATATTAAAATTCCACAGCATACTGTGGTAGGTTACGTCATATAGAAAAATTCAGAAAGAGAGATAGTAAGATAGGTTTAAAATGTTATTTCTTTCTTTCATTCTAAATCAACGTTACCCGGGTAGAAAATTATTATAATACACAATAGGCACAATTTTGGCTTTTATGCATTCGTGCATGAACTCCATGCATTAGTATAAAATATTTGCACATGGTTTGTACACTGTCTGTCAGGCATAATTCTACTTTGAGCGAGAAGGCTATATCGTATTTGACGTAACCGCGTGTTGTTGGTGAATTATGTAAATTTTTATACCTATTGCGTAGTTACTAGCATTAGACGGTTTAGATCCTACGTAAATTTAGATGCCGATAAAAGCAGATTACTGAAAAATATTATAAAACTCATTGCCTGGTATTTCGAGCAGGTTAAAGTGTTACAATTTTACTGATTTTTTCTCTCCGCCGAAACCACATTCCAATTTTCCCGCACCTGACGTCTATCGATACTGTTAGGGACTCAATTACTCCCAATTTTACCATCGTAGTAAACTTCAACCGCAAGTTGACAAGGATGTTAAGTTCAATGTGAAATTTTACCGGTATAGCAAGTTTTACGACACATATCAGAATTCCGATGGTGTATGATGAAAGCGAGTACACGAAGTTCACCTACAACACTAGATTTCATCCATACATTTTAAGAACAGGGCTAAAAAACGACTACGATAATGAGCAGTAATGAAATCAAGTCAGAGCAGCCACTGATATTGTCGCACCAATTGACACAGCGGTGTCGAGCTACGGCCAACGGCCCAGATTCGGCCCACAAATATTACAAACATATTGCAATATTTAGCATAAGATAGACAAGTGATCTATGTTTTTTTGAGGATATTTTTAAGTGATCTATGTTTACATATTCACAAAAAATAAAGGAGACATTTCTGTGTACTTCAAGTATAAATGTGATTGGCACAAATTATCCAATGATCGACTGTTTTTCGAAAAATAGTTTACGCCCATAAAGGAATAAACAAGAGTGCAACCTACCCTCCTACCCTCTCGTCATATGCGTTCTGGCCCGCGGAACAGTTTGAACAACACTAGGCTAGCCTAAACTTAATCCTAAGTCACGGTATCACTGCCCGACGCTGGATTCGAACCATGTCGTTTATACTGCCGGGCGGATGCGATATTGACCTGGGGGAGAAGGGGGAGGGGGACGGATCCTTCTCTCTCATTGGTGGTATCGTTATCATTGACCCCAAACCCCGAGAGAAGCGAAATAATCAGAGTAGCATTCTCTCCGACTCGCTCAACCAATTGAAATCAATGATTTGAAGCACCAGAAAAAATTGGAAAAATTACGATCAGGGTCCTCCTAGCTCCTATAAACGCCAGCAAAAAATTGCGATCACGCGCGTGATGAAGATCCGTGATCGATACCCTTGTTTCCACCGCTGACACGTTATTGCGTCCCTGGAGAGTCTGAAACGTTGACGAACAACGTCATTACTGGCAATGGGAGAAGCGACTACTTATGTTCGGCCCAGACGTATCTCCTGTCCATGTCCGTCCGAAGCTGGAAGCTTATTATATACCCTTCATCAGGAACTGACAAGGGGCACGGGGCGAATCAAAAAGTCGGGGGTGACGCGCGATAACAGACTTTAAAAGAAACAGGAAAGAACAAACTTTGCAGGACCTTCCTCAGTCCCAGTCCATTCACAAAATGAGAGGCGAGAAATCGACCCGAAATCAAATCGCCAACCCATCGCTGACCCTCGATTACGCTGTAAATTAACCGCGCTTAACTTAAGTGGCGCTCTCGTGGAGAAGTCAATACCCGCCGGCAAGCAAAAGCAACAGGCTGATTCAGTCGGCGGAATCATTCGACGGGAAATTCGAAATTCAGTCATCATTTTCATTTCTTGGAAACTTAAGCAAAGGAGTAGAAAACGTATGACTTTGCTGCCCGGGAGATGCTGTCACTTCTGAATGCGATTTTTAGACCGGCGTAGGAAGAAATAACACTCATTCGCGGAATTTTTCATTTGTTTTTACCGTTTCTCCGACAACTTGAAATGTCAAGAAATGGTTAGTGAAAGCTTTGATGGAAATCAGTCAAGTTTACCTTGTTACAGCTGTAACAAGATTCTAAGAACTGGACCTTAAGGAAAAGAATGAATAAGCATAATATCGATCAGTCACATTCTGATATACGCCGAGCATATAAAATGAGAACGACTTGGCAACGTTTAGAACGAAAATTAAGTTTAACAGCCCTTCCAACTAGTGCGATCAAAAATCCAGCTTTCCTAACTAACCGGCAAACAGAGGAAATAAGCAACTCAAAAGTAATTAAATGCATTCCAAAGATATGCTTTATAGAAAAAACACATACTCATAGCAGTATTCGGAAAAAGAGAATGAATTTTGACCAATAAATCTCGCCGGGTCGATTTCTGGAAAGTGCTCTTATAAGTAAAATCCAAGGTCCCTATATCACCTAGTATACCTAGTATGTAGAGACCTTGGTAAAATCAGTCACAATAGACTTGATTCAAGAGTCTGTTTATTAATGTGATAGATATATAATTGGCGGTACATGATGAAATGATAAACACGCACTAGACTAAACCTTCTAATTGATGAAGATACATGGTTCTTGGTAATGAAAGACACTGACTCCGTATCAAACCTTTTTTTTTAATTAATCCAACCAAAAATAAAACGTGAGCACTGCGATAAGTTCATAAATGTGTACATCGGGGTGAATAATGATATTATTGAACACGAAAAATCTTAATGAATCAACTGAAGATTTTATTAATGCAACAAAGAATAACCCTTGTGCATGCTATCCACAAAACAATCTTTAGGGTGCATCAATAATAAAACTGAATACATGAATAAAGTTGTATTATAGGAAAATTACACCCGAATTGTTTCTACTCTTTGTTTAAATTTCACCGTATATCTACCGGAAGTTTCGGAATTAGTATTGCTTAACTATTTTTACTGAGAGATCAATCAGATCTCTCAGGGAGGAGATCAATAGACAAGAATTAATGCAGTTTATGCAAGTCACAAGACGTGAAGACTCGAGCCTTTAATGGAGAACACCGTCTTAATGATATCTTGAGCACATCTACCACTGCGATATCATGAGAATTAAGCATTTAAGAGGATTAGCGGCTGGTGCTCGGATTAAATCATGTTATCATCATCATTTCCGATCAAAGTCGCAATCGAGTAACGTGATCAATGAAATCTAAATGGCGAATTTAATCATTTAATTTGGAATTTAAAGCGGTAATGAATTTATAAAGCAGTGCTTTCATCGCTTTATGTGGATATCGTTCGGAATGAATTTTGATCCAAACGATAACAGCTAATCGATTACAAAATTAAGGTTATCCTCGCCTCGGCTACAGCTACTGATGGCAGAACGTTTTCCGCAGCTTTCTTTTCCCAAAAACTATTTTACTTACTTCTCCAATGATTGCCCATGAGTAGCCACTTCTATAAAAAGCAAGGAAGTATCAATTATTGGCGAAATTATTGATATGATTTCTCATTCACGGCATATATGCATGGCAAACGCCAAACAATTTCGCTAAAAACGCTCTTCAACCAAGATTTTCAGCATGTCTTTCTCGAACCCGACTGATCCTTGCGAATTTATTTCATTAATTTTGCCCAATAACAAAATTTGTTAACAGCAGCTATCCATCTTTTTTCTATTCACTGCTAGCTCTGTTACATCATGGTACTTCTTAAATCCCTTTTCTCATGGCTTATGTGCTTATCCCTTGGACGTTTTTCCTTCCATTTCTCCTTTACTAATGCTCTTGACAAATCCGTTGCGTCTCGGTAGGTATTCTAACCATCTGCTTCTTATCTGTCGTACTACTCTCCACATAGACCTCTCCACCACGGTTAATCCGAATACTTAATAATTCTTCAAATTATCTACGCACTTAATCTTCTGCAGCCTCCGCCAACATCACGTCTCGAAGGCCGCCATCCTTTTACGATTAGCTTTCACGTAGGTCCCCGCCTCTGGCACATGAAGAGTGACACACTCCATACGATCAACGAGCTCCTTTGAATTTGTAAGCTCGACCTTTACTCGTTTGAACCCTCGGAGCCTCCCGGAAACTAAGACGATGCGGGGCAGGTACGGTGTTGACTGTCGAGTAAAGGGGGAGCCCGTGGCGCACAACGTACTCACACACACGAGTGAGACTCCGAGAGGCTGTACGACACGAAACAAGGACACGATGGGGCGTAACAGTGAGGGGAGGAAGAAGTCCTGCTCCTGGGTTGCGGAGAAAAGAAAAGAGTGAGAGAGGTGGGGTGGGGGGGTAGTAGGGAAGTAGAGAGGTGGGGGGGGGAGGGAAATGGGAGTCAGAAGCACTACGGCGGCAGAGCGGAAAGTTCACGGAGGCAGACAGCCGATGGGAACTCGCAATTCGACACGAGGGTGAAACACGAACCGTTCCCTGTTGTGACCGCAACACTTTTCTCCGGGCTTCAGCGCTACAGTTAAAGGCGGCGCGACATCAACGAACACACTCCCACGCCGTTGCGCTGGAAGTACAATATAATACACGAGAAATCCATTTATTACGGACGTCTCGTTTTGTCTTTGAGAGCCAAATTAAATCCCTCACTCCTTAACTCTCGCCCAAACAAATTCTCGGGACTTATAAGCTTGCCTGTGATAACAGCATCACCAAAATTACGACAACGTATATTTTAGTGCACAAGGATCTTCTATAAAAGCGCGACAACACGACAATATAAACCAATCCAACTACTAGAAATTTTACTTGATGAACAAATGGAATCAACAATGAGAAACGACAAGTTTATCGAACGAAATTTACTACCAGATTCAAAACAGGACTTTCTCTGACTGTGACATAAAAATGACCACTACTGGACCTATGAAATTTTTCTGCTTTACTTCGTGGTATTTCACGGACTGATGCAAAATAGTGCATTCAAAACGTTTATGCGTAAATCCAGAGAATGGGAATCCAGAGATTTCAGCGTCATTGAGCAAATTTTTGCCTGTATAATTTCCACCATTTATCACTCCCTTATATATCTTACTTTGAAAACAAACCTTGAAGAGGTAAATAAAAACACCACTTTTCTCACGCTTCACCTTCGACGTCTGGTTATACTTGACGAGTTCATTACTCAGCGATAAACAAAAAAAGAATGGCCGTTGCGGTGGGCGGCGTGGGATAGGTGTGCTCAACAACTTCTTTCTCTCCGAGGGATAACCTTCCTCCTTCCAGCGAAGCAAACTTCTCGAGAAGGGTCGGGTCCCACTCCTCGCCCGGAAACGATTAACTTGAGTGCCCCACTAACTTCATTAACTTATCGTTAAGTGTAGGGAAGAACAACCTTCCTCCCCTCGGCAGATAGTGAATTCAAATGAGAAAGGGCTACGCAGCGATTCCTTAAGGAAGGGCGAGAGTACACTGGGAACTTACAATCAGTGGGGTTGGTATTATTACCTTTTTTTACTAGCAGTGAAATGTGGAGTTGCAAGAGAACGATAGTTATCATATAAAGTGGCATGAGGATAATTTATAGGAAGAGTGGAAGAATGAGAATATTTCATGAAAATTCAGATACAATAAGGGGCCGGTCTCGGTAACCCCAAGGACCAGGGTTCCAATCCCGCATAGGGAATGGGCGTTGTGTCACCTCAGGAAAATGCTTAGGACTAACCTAGGTTATACGGTGTAATGTAAGCATTTGAAGCATCTCAAAAACCTAATTCTTAGGGTTATCATCTCGACAACGGGCCATTCCAAGAAATTTTGAATTTAACTGGTGAAAATTCTGGAAGATTCCATAAATATGCGTGTATAAATGAACCTCGGATATGTTTAAGAATGATATTATCATGACATACTCTGATACGTTTACACTACCCCATGAAACTTCAAATGGATAGAAGATTTATGAAACTCTTCCTATTACCAACTGAAAGCAAAGGAAATTTGACGTATAAAAAGATTCCCTAATTCCAAGAGATTCCTGCTCCCCGCCGAGAGAGACGTGTTTAAAAAGACCAAAATCCTTGAATTACAGGAGAGGTGGCAACCCTACTAATTTTCCTGCTAGATACCTACTATTAAGAAGACGGGACAACCTAGTACTCTCATGAAGGCAGCCGTCGAGGTAAGTATGAAAAAAGAAATACAGTAGAGGAAGACCAAGGCAGAGCGATGGGTATAAGTGCGGTGACCGTACAATGTGGTGATACATTTTCATTAGTAATTGCGCGTGACGATACTTCATTTCTCAGGTGAATTCGGTTTATATTAGAATTTTAGATTAACAATAGTCAGCAATGTAGTTACTAACAAAGGATTTGATTCCTTCACATTAATGAATGCCTGGTATCAGTTCATCCCACACCACACACCCTTACGGTGGTTTGCAGGGTATGATGAAGATGACTGTTTTTTGGATGAGCGAGCACTAAAAGATATGAAAGAAAATAATTATGTTACAATTCTAATATGTTACGTGACCGGCAAATCGTGTAGAGGGATGCACCAAATTATGCATCTGGCTCTTAGGACTAAGTATCAGATGCAGTAATACGTATTATATTATTCTATTCTACGAATTTACATGAAATTACATATAAAAAACACTATTTAAAAGCTCCATATTTCGCCACCGAACAGATAGTACGTCCACCCAACCTTCTAGGAAAGAAATCTTCAAATCGATGATGACCACTAAATGCTCGTCGAAACGACAAGAGTCGACCTATAGACATCGGATACCGACGCTTTCGTACACGGCGGAAAGAACAGTTTTCATTTTCCACGGCTAGCTACATTATTCGACCAAGATAAAATACGAACATTACAATAAAAGTGTTTACATAACCCTCTTAGTAACAGCTCTTCAACATTCATTTCATTTATACTCATTTCAATTTTCCCTTCAAGGCCATGAGTACATTAGTCCATCATCTTATTTCTTAAAATTCAGCCACATGCCAACCATCAATTCACCTTAGCAGTAGTGACTTCCTGAAGATGTCGCTTACTTTAAATATTTGACAGAATAGGTTTGAGAAAAATGTTAATCCCCAGGTATGCGCAGAACTGTATGACTTTGTTCTCCGGTTTTCGCCAGACATGATGGTCTGAAGAAAAGTTTCTCGGGGTTTTCACCGGGCCAGGTCGTTCATACTGACGGACGTTTCGATGCAAGACTCGGACATCATCTTCAACTTACTCAACTGCCCTGAGGATGACGACCGAGTAAAGCATCGAAACTTCGGCCAGAATGAACAACCTGGCCCGGTGGAAAACCCGGAGGATGGAAGTTTTTCTTCACCGGAAAAGCTTATTTCACATGATGGTCTGGCGAAGACAGTCGTCGAGGGAAAAGTAAATGGGAAGAATAGAAAAAAGGTATCTGGAGTTTTCCAAAAAAAAAAGGTATTCATTCTTCCATTCATCTATTCTTCCCATTCCAAAACAAAAGGTATCTGGAGCAAATAGTGAAGGGTAAAAAAGGGAAGAATTTTGTTCATGTAAAGAGGTTATCCGATAGAAGAATCGAGAGTGGAGGGCTGCGTCAAACTAATCTCGGGATTAATGACTAGCGATGATGATTATGGTTTAGCGTGCGTAGATGGAAGGAGAGGAAAGGAGGTAGTTTGAAGAAATTAGGAGAAGGTAGAAGTTCTGAATGGAGAAGATAATAAATGGCCAGGGTGTTTTGAAGGACACGATAGAAGGAAGAATGCTGGGTAAGCGGAGTAAATGGGAGGAGAACAGGTGGTTTGGATAGAATAATGGAGATAAACGGAACCAAAGAAAGACATTACATGAAAGACATGGGACGGGAGAGAGTTTTATGTCGAATTCAATGCGGTCAGAATATACTGGAGGAGATATTGCAGTTGATTTGAGAAGGCAGCAGCCATGATAGTAGGCACGACACATGGGCGATGCTCGTGCGAATGAATTTGTTTTTGCACATTGTAAAACGTAGAGTAAGGTGTATAACGGAATTCATAAGTAAAATTCATCGAAGAAAGAGAGGAAAGTGCGCAAACATCAAAACCAGCGCCAAATATGTAGTTTAAACGTGTTATATTCGAAACCATTTTAGTAATACCTAAAATCAACTCCCAGGGGGATCAAATGCATTAATTAGTACTTTAAACAGTCATGGAAAGATGAACTGACGCCGTTGCGTCGACATTTGTGTTCGATTTCATTGCTTTATATTTTAATACATACAGTCTTTATAAGAGACCGTACAAAACAATTTACGGAGTAGGTGGGGCCTAAATCCTTCCCAAGCACTTCCATTCTGCCTTCATTGTCCCCCATACGCTATCATCCCAACGCCTCCTTCAGTACATTCTAACCGGACCTCGTTGGTTAACATAAGCCGGTGGATCACTAATAACAAAAAGTCAATTTTCTCCAACCACTAATTTAATGCTAGGACAAGACTTCAAATGGCAATGAAGATCTTTGCACATCGAGAACAATAAAGCCATTCTCACTGCTTCGGAAAATATATTTTCTACCTTTTCATTCACGTAGAACACACATTCTCTCCCGACCATGATTATTTCTTTCCCTCGACCCTCGTTCGCTTCTATTCAAGGTGTTAGCATCGCTACGCGGCCAATGCCGCCTTTGTTCTAAAGAGGAAAATCGATAATGCGGGTCAGTGCGACCCTATGAAAATGTTGCCCATTATATTTCACAAGATGAACGGCTTTGATGCAGACCAGTATCACCGCGCGACCTTTTTATTTCTCTTATTTGAAGGGCTATATCTCCATCGAATCGAGAAAAATAGCTGTGAGATAAGAAGCGATGAATACGTGGTGCTGTAGAGGAATGATGTTGGGCGGATGGATGCAGCCGGGCACTAATGATGTCTGTCTCGAGAGCGGGCATGGATGAAAGAAGCCACTCGAAATAAATTCCGAAGAGAAGGGCATCTATTCATCCAAGGCGTTCCGTTCCCACGTTGATCGAAATCTTACAGTCGAGGGAACATGAAAGAAAGGACAAAGACTGACTGGGCAGGAAGAGGTAGCACTCCAGGAGTAGAGTATATTAGGAAGAAACGAATAAGTTTTGAGGCGACGCAAACAGGACTGCAGTAGCATCAACTGCATAGAGTTTCAGGTTGTTGGAATCCTTTCCAGTTTCCTGAGACCCCATCGCTAAATGAAAAAATATCCCCGGAAATATGGGAAGGTTGAGTTTGTTTTCCTCCGAAGGTTACCGTGTGCCAGCCACGTCTAGGTCCCATTCCAATTTGCACATGCAATCCCTTTGAACAAGGTCACTAGGGAGGAACCCCTTGGATTAGCCGAAGATGATAGGAAATTCTTGTTGCTGGCGATCCAGAGCTCAGATTGAGTCAACGACCCAAGAAGGTTTCATCGCTGGCGGGCTGGACTTGATGTTTATCCTCTCTCCTTATCAGGGATGCCAGCTAATAATGCCAAGACAAAAAATTAACTCCCCCTTTCTATTAACCTTTCCACTACGTCCGGATTCTCCTTAATCACGATCAATATTCGCCGCTCAAACCATATGGCTTATGCATTTCCGATTTGTTCAGTTACTTGGCACCATAAAACGCTTGTTTTGTTTTTCACGTGTTTAAATTTTACGTCATTAAAATCCCGGAGATGTCAATCCGCAAGAGAAGTGGAACAATCTTCACGATTGAGTCCGATTGACAGCGGCAGTCTAAATGATTGCATTTGCGACGTGGGGTACATGGCCTCTTTTGCCAAGCCCTCTTCCAGTAAGGGCAGCTCTCCTTCCCCACCCTCCCTCCCCCCCGAGGATTGCCCGTCCACTCGCGGCCGATGATTCGAGACCATCACTGCAATGCAGAGAAGGCGAATACTCCGCCGCCGCCGATGCCATCCACACACAAACACACGAACGGACGAGTGGCGGAGGGACCATCGCATGAGTTAGCCGTGCTCATCCGAACACGCCGGTCGGATCCTTTTTCGCACGGCAAATAAAATAAAGCTTCCCGCTGACGGAAAATAGAACAAGGCATTTGAGTCACGGGTGTTGTAAAGAGTTGTCTTCCGCCGAATACCCTTCCTGTCTGCCCCTCCTGTTCCCTCATTTCTCACGTCCGTGAAGAAGGCGATGGGCGACCAATAAGGGATCCGCGTTTGGGGTGGTGGCCACATACCAGGAATCAACTTGAGGCAGTGGTTGTATTATCACATTGCCGGTGCTAGAATGAGAGCTGGGTGCTAAACTTGGGTTTTAGCTGATAGGACGGCTATGGTTATACGTCACCGTTTGACCTAAGCTCCTAAACTTAAGACAAACACGACCTCCATGCTCAAGGACGGACTTGGAATGATGACAAGAGTACTAGATTCCCTTCCTGAGAGCCCAGGATCGAATCCCGGCAGTAGTCAATTTTTCCAGTAATACACCTTTACGTAATTGAGTGCTGTGTCGTAGACTTTGGCTCTAGGTACTCTAATGGCTAATGTCATATCGCACAGATCAACCTAAGCTCTAAAATCTAAGATAAACATAACTGTAGATGGGATTTAAACCCGCGATCTTTGGATTGTCAGTTTGGAGGCCAACCTGATTAAGGCATTGGAAAAGAAAATTCACTTTTTACATTCCACACTTAAGTTTTATTAACCTCGACCATGGTTTCGACACTTTTATGTCATTATCAAGGTACTTGTACCTTGTCGAAACCATGGTCGAAGTCAATAAAACTTTAGTGTGAAATGTACAAAGTGAATTTTCTTTTCCAATCTCGTGGTTCCACAAAGTGAAGTCTCGAACGTTGAACCCTGATTAAGGCGGTCGACTTTAACGCTGTGAGATAAGAACTTAAAAGTCATTCCACACTCCGTCGGATTTTACTGCCATAAGGACGGATGCCGCTGGAATGGATGTTACAAGAAAGAGGTGGTCTCTCTGCATGAATCCTGGAAATTCAATTAGTGTGAACATCCCTTTCTTGAGCCATAGATTTTATAGGCTGGCGAGCAGAAAGAGACAATAGAGAGCGAATACAAGCGCGGTGGGTTGAATTCCCGAAAATTTCAGCGGCGTGTCTTCATCCGACCGACATTCAAGTGTTATGATAGGGAACGATATTCCCCTGAAAATCCCCTCACAATGCCTTGGACTAGAACCCGGTTGCATCGTCTCTTTCGGGGGGGATTCACGGAACGTCACCAGCATGCAAAATCGCAATCATGTCCGTTCCGAAGGCACATTTTGGTGCAAGAGCTCGCTGGGGCATTCGTCACTCGAGCCCATCGATCTCACATCCACTCGAAGGCGCGGAGCCGGGCAAAGATGTGAAAACGGGGAGGCAGGTAAGCACGTACAATAAGGTTGCAAAACGAGACGAGAGTCAGGTCGGATGGGCACTTGACTTACTTCGCGGGTTCCCCCTCCTCCATCGGGTACGCGCTTGCGTCCGACGGGCAGGGACGAGATCAGCTGGATGGAGGTCGTCTGCTGGGGTCGCTTTCCCCCCCCCCCCTCCCCCAAACAAAACAACCATCTCACCACTCCCCCCACACTCCATCCCCGGTAGGAACCAATCGTGTTCGGTGCGCGCGCGCAGCGTTTCAATTATCACCTCGTCCGCCTCCCCTTCTTCACTTTCGGACGCCTCCGCTGAATCGTGCGCAGGAACTGTCAAAAAAATCTTGCATGCCCTCAGGGCCTACCTAATTTGAGACCTTATTCTGTAAAGATTCGCCGTTGTTGAGCTTCGGAAACGACGATAATTATACCCACGGCTTCGGGAATTCCAAATTTTTGTGCGCAAACTATAGTATTTGTTTAAGCTCCGACGTCACAACCTTGTTTATTGTTGATAGTACAAACTGTTTATAAGAATGCCGAGTCTCGTTTGAATGAGGCCCTACCCCGGAGCCTTATTCGGAAGAGACTCGAACATCGGCAATGTGGAGACTGATGTCAAAGCCTCGATAAATCCAATAATTATCATGCGAAGAATTGGGACTTTCCTAGACCGGGACGCCAAAATATCGACACCGTCGGGATCGACAACGCGGTTCTTTTATTGAATACGCTCCCCTAAGACTATCCGATGTACAAAAGGGAAATCCCACCGCGATAAACTGAACAAGATTCAACAATCCGTGCATCCATGCTCACTAGTATAGACCATTACGGAGTTTATACATAATCTTAATATCGCAAAATCACCAATTGTTGCAATGCATCGCATACCGTAGTCAATATATAGCCGTATCGTAGTCGGCAAAGACTTCTTGAGAACTGACGCAAGACTGGTCGGACGGAATACTTTCGCGGTCGCGTGATAGCACAAAACAGTTCATGCCACTGTCCCACGAACACACCAAGAAATCGCTCGCGAACGAGCGGCTGTCAACGGTTTTGTGATAGAGCCTCATAACGGTTTTTCATGGGGACACTTAAGCGGATGAAATCGAAAGAACCTTCTGTTCGGAATCAAGCCGAAAGCTAAAACCACTGCAAACAGAACCTTGCGCAAGATTTGGGGTTTGCTTCAACCTAATTTTCGGTTTCGGAGATCGGGCTACCGTGGTGGTTAGCGTACTGCCTTCCCAACCCGACTTCAAGTATCAGCAGAGATTTTTAACGGGAATACCAGTACTAGAGCAGCGCGAGTCCAGCGCTGCTTCTGTCGAAAAAGGAGGAAAATCGTGGCCCATCTGAGACTTTCATCAGGGAGAGGTTAAAATACCGGCGCCTATTTTTTTATAGTCTCCCTCTTTCCTTCCTTCCCAGTAAAGCCTGCCCATACTCCGTCAACCATCAATCCTCAACGGCGTTTTTGGCGTGTTCGCGATATCAACGGTTATCGTTCTGTTGATAAGATGAAGGGCTTTCACTCTGATATAAATCCGAATTACGGTCAATTGCTTTCGACCAAGTCCTGAATCGATCCTACCCGCATTGCAAGTAAAGTTCACACATTAGGTACCTCTCATCCATGTTTTACGGGTATAAGACTAGTCTCAGAGTCAAACATTATATCTGTCTATTCATACCGTCTAAACGATTCTTGGGTTGTACTGGCGTAAAAAACATAGAAATAAAATCAGCTACACACAACGAAACATATTTATTTAGTGAACAGGCCCAACTCAATGGCATTAACCTTCTACCAACGAATTCAGTGGTTATACTGTTTCCACCAAATAGGAAGTCTCCCTCATTCTCCATCTCACCATTGGCATTAAACTGAACAAGATTCAACAATCCGTGCATCCATGCTCACTAATATAGACCATTACGGAGTTTATACATAATCTTCGCTTCGTGTCTCCTTATGAGTGGAAGTGACGAATAACCAATCATACTCCAATTTCTCATCAACTTTCTCAATAAACCTCATGGAGTAACTCATTTCGATCGGGTGGAACGTTGAAAAAGTTTGATGATCGGTTTTGACGATATTAAAATAAAGTGGGTTTCAAACTTCACCAGGAATCGAAGGCCATTAGTGCGAATATGACTCAAATTATATAGGTACCACACAAATGTGCATGAATATTTCAGCACGTAAAAGTTAGAATTGTTCCAAAAGAATGGTTTCATAAATAATTCATCAGCGAGCTAAACTCGAAAAGGAGTATCTCCCACTTGCACTCAATTTCAATACAAATAAGGACTACTACCAAATAAATATGAATGTCAAGCAGATTCCAAATATGGGACGACTGCAAATGCTGTACCTGTTATTCCACAGGAATATTCACTCCCGAGGTAATGAGTCAAAAGCTATGTTTGGAGATACGGGCTATTGTAACCGGACAGTCACAAGGTTGGATACCATATTTCCCCTATAATACACAATCAGTCGATGGGATGTTTCACATTAGGATTTCGTCGTTACAGAGAATTACTCGACGACACAAAAGTTATAAAATTGCCACATAATTACTATTCGTGCACCTGTAGCAGATTTCTGATACCGTGAAGACTCATTCCGGAGTACTTATTACCACTAAACAATTAGCAATAAAAAATTTTATATAACAGATTGCAGAGCTTTTAGTCATCAGCCGTGATGCTAAATATGACAACTTTTTCAATTGTGAATGCTGCAGACAACAAACTATTCCCTCCTTAGGGCAAGACTTTACAATTCCGACATTATATGCCACAATAATTTACTGACAAAATTTTTACTTAGAAGTGATATAGTCAGTACTCGATTAGCATGATTTGTTTCACGATGTCTCTTGTGCATCCCAAAGTGACTTAGAGTAAACTCACCAAACAAAAATTTAACCGTGGCATTGCAGAGGTTGCCCATTCTATTCGATTACCGTCTTTAGTTGCAGGTGTTGGAGAAACCCAAGTGGCTTGAAAATTGGAAATCGTGATTTCAAAGGAAAAGTAGCTTATCGCAATCCCAAGGGGTACGCGGGCCCAAGACGCGTCCGGAAGAAAAGAAGAGAATGCCTTTTCGGAACGAAGAAAATCCGTTTATCCCCAGTTACAAGGATGGGGAACATGTAGGGCATCGGTCCAAAGCCACTGGATTGTAAGGGATTCTAAACATCCAACCACTCAAGAACAAACTAGAGACATTTATGATAGATACCTGTATTTATTATTTGCAAATGACATGAACAGCTCCTGAGAAAAATGTCTTAAGTGTAAGAAATAGGACGCTTGCAAAGATTATTCGAGAACAATCCTGATATAATTTTTGTACATTATTATTATTCACAAACTACATCATCATGGCCTAAGAAAAATATTAATTGTTACACTGAGTTTCTCCTTTATCGGAAGGCGTACCATCCATGCCTACAGTTAATCTGTTACCACCATCTGTTAAGATCACGAACTCCAAACAACTGTACTTTCAAAACTTCGTTCCAGATTTGTGAGATTATTTACCGGCAAGTAAATATGAATTCCTAAACGTAACAAACCTCTCTGAATGAAAAATAAGAGCGTTTATCAAAACGTATTCCATAAAATGTTTATGCGTCTCAAATCAGTTGATGTTTTTGCATAAATTACGCCTCGCATAATTTTTAAAAAAATCAACAGCTTAGAATAATCACGAATTCTGCAGCACTGATATTTTTAAACGATAACAGATATGTAACCTTCAATATATTCAAGCAGATTAAGTAGAAAAAATGATTAATATGAGTAACGTAAGAAATATTTTGTAACCGCAGTAGAAATAATCGTCATCCAAAAATCGAATCAAATTACTCCTAGTATGATATTTGACATCCAAACTCATTGAGTTTTTCCATGCATTTCCATAGACCTCACAATCACGAGAGGATGTCATTTCCGTATCATGACCAGGGAAAACCATAATACTGAAAAGGAGCCAAATCGCTCTATCAATCAATTATATACAAGAATATGACAGTGGCCTGATAATTGGTGTTGTCGTAGTTTGGAAAGCAATTTTTCACAAACCAATGTCTTACACAAAAGGTTGAAAGACAATAAAAACATCACCAAAGGCCAGAGATATCACTCCCCTGTCCAAAGTCATAATAATTAAGCGGGAGACTTAGGAAAGATAATTTTTCGGTGCTGGAGCATTGGAAAATTTTATTAAGTAGGTACTTTGAAAGAAAAACCGCTTGGTTGCGCAGAATACAGCTTCAGAGGAGGATGTGATGTCTATCTCAACCTGTTGCTTACGGTGTGGCCTTTATATCACCATTTAACATCGTCGCGAGAAAATAAAAAGGTCGGGCCTCTCCATCGACGGAACCTAAAATGGCGCTCCAGCATGACCCAAAAAGCCCTCTAAAGTTAGCTTTCCTATCCCCAGGCGCAGGGGTTTAATGTCAAGATTCCCTGAAGGCCACGTGAAAAGGGTCGGCGGAATACTCGAACACACACTTCATCTCGGTCCCCCCCACTCCTCCCAGGATACCCCAGCCACTGAGTCATCGATGAAAAGATTCCCGGACGAATAAATCCGTGAGAACTCGAATGCGCCCTTCTCCCACATCGTCAATGGGACCATTACTAATTTCACAGGATCAGCAAAGGTGGATTACATCTGATCGAGGATTCTTTCCGCTCCGCTTGAACCCACACTTGCTCAAGGCTACCTAGTGGATCTACGTCTACAAAGGCAAAGCCAACTGACTTCTTTAAGCCAGGTGTCATTTTCTTTCGGGAGTGGGTGGATTTTAAACCAATACTATAACTATATCTACCGAGTACCTTTTCAAGCCACGTTGCAACTGGAGTGTATCACAAATCATGCTGATAAATACATTCATCATCATCACCACAGATCAACAATCCTAAGTTTGTTTCGACGGAGATCTCAACTCGTTTCTCCTAACATCTAGCCTCTTCATACTAATGTAATTCTTCTCTATTACATCCTTCACTACTTTTTTGCTTGCCGTGATGGTTGTCTATAGTAGACAATCGGTCTTAAGATATAGCCGATTGAAAGATATATTAAAGCGAAGTAATAACATTTTTAGTTGGTTATACATGCACTGAGCCCCTGCTATTAAATAATGAGACTTTGGGATGCATGTGCATTGGGATGCCAAAGTCTCATATACTGGTGTATACACTCATATGCATTCTTCCGGTATCTTCGGCGGCACACAAAGGCGTGAATAGAAAACTCCGGCGCGAAAAATCATCATTTTGGGTTAAAATACTGCTCAAAATTATGTATCTATCTTGTATAGAAGATATGGTGACAGATGCTTTTTACTCGTACAAGGCTTTGAGAAAGATCACGAATAAAAAGATACGGGAAGCAAAAAATAAATATTATCACACGTTATTCTCAAAAAAACAGAGTTCAAAAAACACATGGAAAAACTTGCGAAATATAGGAATAGTTACAAAGCCCAAGGATGAGAAGTTAAACATTCACCCAGATATCCTAAATAATTACTTCTCTACTAGAAGGTTGACTATCCTCCCCCGAACATTCGTCAGTAATGAGACAGTTAATCTTGACAATCGATTCCTTTTTTCACATGTGACACTCATAGAAGTCACTAAAGCAATTAAAAATATTACCTCAAACGCAAGAGGCTACGACGAAATCCCCATAGATTTTATCAAAAAGTCATCACCAATGATACTACCTGCTCTTTTAAATATCTTTGACTCTTCATTACAACTAGCCATATATTTGCTAGCTATTTGGAAAAGAACCTTATTGCGGCCAATACCTAAATGCTCCAATCGTTCCAACCCGAGCGATTATAGGCGAATAGGATTACTATGTGCTACCGCGAAAATACTTGACAGAATAGTTTTCGACCAAATTAACTCATACATTACCGAACGAGATCTGCTCGACCCAAGACAATCTGGTTTTAGGAAGGGACGCAGTACCCAAACCATTCTACTTCGCCTAACTGAAGACGTTATAAAAGCAATGGATAATAGGCAACTTACTGTGATTGTTCTGTTTGATTTTTCACAAGCATTCGACTCAGTGAACCATACACTACTAATACAGAAGTAAAAGGGTATAATTTTTCTGACAGTGTATTAAAATGGTTCCGATCATATCTTACCGGGCGAATGCAGGCAGTAATAGGAAGGAACAGAGATACATCTAACTGGCTAAACGTGGACACAGGAATGGTTCAAGGATCTGTTCTAAGTCCATTTTTATTCTCTATGTTCATTAACGACCTACCGAAATTCTAAACTCACTCACAATAGTTCCTTTATGCCAACGATTTCCAAATTTACTAACATTCAACACCAGAAAACCTAACACACACTACTGATAGTCTAAATGCTGATATTGTACATATCAACACATGGGCTGAGAACAGTGGTCTGAAACTGAATGAAAATAAAACTATCATCTTCGGCGGTAGGAACCTTTCCTCTAAGATTAATTTCTCAAGTACCCCTACAATCACAGTCAAAAATAAAGCACTCCCCTACGAAGAACAAATAAAAAATCTAGGAGTAATAATGGACAGGAACTTAAGTTGGAATGCCCATTGCCTAAATATCAGGAGTAAAAGCTACAAATCTCTTCATCACGCATACAAATCCAAAAACCAGTTGCCGGCAAACATACGAAAATCAATCGTAAACGCCATTATATTCCCACATTTTGACTACTGTTGCGGTTTACTAAATAATATTAATGAAGAAACTAATAATAAGCTTCAGATAGCGACGAATGCCTCTGTAAGATTTGTATGTGATTTAAAACGACGGGATCATGTTACGGATTCGTACAGAATATTAAAATGGCTCAAAGTAAGAGAAAGACGGCTGTATTTATCTATTCTTTCCGCCTTCAAAATTTTCAAATCAAGCTCAAAAAGGACATACCTAACCGTTCAACAAGATCCCATCATTTAGACTTACAGATCCCCCAGCACAAAACAGAAATGTATCATAAATCCTTCATAACTACAGTATCAAGAAACTGGAATTCACTTCCAGTTGAAGTTAAAACATGCCAATCTGTACCTTGTTTTAAAAGAAAATTATTCAATTATATATTCATGAAAAACTAAAAATGTAGTTATTTCAATTAAAATTATCATACATAGACACAATGTATCTTGAATTTATCTTATTGTGTATCATGTATTATTTTTTAACATTTGTTAATTCTTTCTGGGTTTATATCATCAAATTGTGAATATCATTCTTGTAAATTCCATATCAATAGGATATCCAATATAATGATGTAAATATTGAGTAATACCTCACATTATTATGATAATTTTTGTACCTATATTATAACATGTATTAAAAGTACTTCATAACTACAGTATCAAGAAACTGGAATTCATTTACAGTTGATGTTAAAACATGCAAATCGGTACCTTGTTTCAAAAGAAAACTATTTAATTATGCATTCATGAAAAACTGTCAACCTTAGAAACGTAGTTATTTCAATTAAAATTATCATACATAGACATAATATATCATGAATTTATCTTATTGTGTATCATGTATTATTTTTTAACATTTGTTAACTCTTCCTGTGTTTATATCATCAAATTGTGAATATCATTTTGTGGATGTCATATCAATAGGATATCCAATATAATGATGAGAATATTGAGTAATGCCTAAATTTTGATCATTTTTTTATATTATAACATGTATTATAAGTACTATTTTATGCAATTTTGTGTTTGGAAATGTTATATAAGCTTCATGTTATTTCCTTAAAAGTCTGAAAGACCTTAAAAGGTCTAAACGACAATAAACGTTTTATTATTATTATTAAATTACAGTATCATTTTATATGTTTTTCCCTCAATTCACCCATCCTCTCCCATTTTAGGGTCCCAAAAACCAATATTACTGCTTCTCG
This sequence comes from Platycnemis pennipes, assembly GCA_933228895.1. Lineage (NCBI taxonomy): Eukaryota > Metazoa > Arthropoda > Insecta > Odonata > Platycnemididae > Platycnemis > Platycnemis pennipes. The sequence goes on along the minus strand of OW121848.1, from coordinate 116,562,958 downwards.
GGAATATTTCTTCTGATTTTTGTAGAAGTTCTAATTACACGAAGTAGTAAGAAAGACAGTTTATAAATATTCCTGCAGAAAATGGATTTTCTTATTCCGTTACATTTTAATAAGGGTGCATCTCGAAGTCCTGTTCAGTCTCCGGTGTGTTCTGTGTCCAAAAGAAATGAGAGAGCCCTCTATTTTTTTCGAGATCATAATTAGGCAAGACGTTCATCATAGCAGTAAGGAACAGTAAACGGCAAATCACAGTACTAATTAATGTAAGATAACGTTCAGTGGTACAGAAAATGTCAAATTATCTTCAAGTGCACCGCGCTTATGGCAGCCACATGAGCATTTAAAAAAATTAAATCCTAATGATTATACAACCCGCGGCACACAACTGATAACATTGACTTGCCGAATACAACCGTATTTCGTTCGCTAAATGCCTACGCTTGTGTGTTTTTAGGTAAATAATCCGAGGAATAAACTAAATGGGACATCACTTATATGCAAGTGACACTGAATCAATCCCAAATATGCAACGGTCATCCCTCATTAATATTCAATTAAATGAGGAAAATAGCAAATTCAATCGGAGTAATATAAATAAAAAACCGTCTTTACATGGGGCGAAATTGAGACTAAATACTCTCTTCTTCCACTTAACCCTAGAGTAAGAGGATTTAAGTACAATTGCATCGATTGAGAGCGCACGCGCAACGAACCCATTACTTCATCGCAGTCATCCTAACACAATTTTGTACAGTTCATCCAACTTCAAGTAAATATGAATGAAAAACCTGCGTAACTTTTGGCAACGATGCTATAAAGGAAGGACTCTCGCCACCGGATGGGTAGGAAGCGAATACCAAAAACCATGTCCAAGGGTCGTGAGACACTGACCATATGTTCTTGATGCACGAGGCCTTGAAAGGCTGCTCGCGCTTCACTGGTGTTGATAAGTTAAGGAGAGGCACTCGAAAAAAACAGGGGAAAAAACAAATAGACGAAGAAGCTAACTTACGAAGAGTTATGCCCAGAAGTACTAGACCTCCCCAAATGAAAGGGATGGGAATGACGCATGAAAAGATAATGTGAAGCCTAATTTATTGAACGAGCCAACTTTGAAATGAGGGCGGAAGAATGCCGCAAGAAATTACTTCGCTTGCGAAGGGATTAGTAGCCCACAGTAACAAGACCATGGAAAGAGCCGTCAGCAATACTTTACATCAAGCTCCATCGGACGGAAGATGGCTTTTTGGCTTTTACTGAATAATAACTTCTTTCCTAAGAGAACTGGGATCCTTGGATTAATTCAGTTTCAGATATCCATAGATATTTCCAGGCCATGGTATCCAGGTATGTAACGATCTGGCCTGGCAACCCAAATGTCGCGGGTTTGAATCCCGCCCAGGGTATAGGTGCTGTATTTGTCCTAGGATTAAAATATAATTTAAACGCTGCAATATTAACTTCGCCACTGGAAACTTCACTCTGAGTGCTCCCCACACAACATTCAAATGGGTATCGGTATGCAAAGTAATTATCTCTGCCTCTGGCGAATATTCGTACTCTAGCTACCACTCAACACCAACACTTAAAACCCAAAACTAACTACTTATGCAGATGTTGAAAAATGACCGATGGCAAATTGGAAATATTCTAATTCACTCCTAATTCCTAGCGACAAAGAAAATGCTTGTTGGTTAGTATTAGGACTGGTGATTGGCAAATGAGGTAACTTGGGCCATTGAGCACAAAAAGGTGAGAAGTTGGATACAGGTAGGATTTTTGGGGACTTAAGAAGTGTGGAGAAAACAGCTAGTAGGCGTCTGAATTAGGCTGCTTTGAACGAAATATACCTGTTTAATGTCCCTTCCGACGTACGGAGTAGTGAACTTGAATCGCTCTCCACACAACACTCAGGCGGGGACAGATTTCGTAGATAAATCTCTGCTACCACCGGGATTCGAACGTGGGACTACAGGATTAAAAGACGTAGTATTTAAGCCACTGAACCAAACCGACCCGAGCGGTTGGTGTTGAGTGGCAGCTATGGTACGAATATTCGCCAGAGGCAGAGATAATTACTTAGCATACCGATACCCATTTGAATGTTGTGTGGGGAGCACTCAGAGTGAAGTTTCCAGTCCGTCGGATGGAATGTTAAACCGTGGAGTCCTTGGTGAAGTGCTTCTACTGTTAGCGTCGGGTTTTCCTCCACCCTTAGTTCCCTCAAAAATTCCTACCTCTACCCAATAACCCACCTATAGGGCGCAAATGCCGTTAGCTGTCGATCGTCTCCCCCCAGTAACTTTCTACTGCCTACCCCCTAAACACACAGATGTGCTTTCATCCACTCATTCATCGCATCTTCTCCGATCCCTTTCCCTCTCCCGTGAGGAGGTTAGGGCGGAGAAGAGAGGACGGGAGGGTGGGGGAGGCACGGGAGCTTCCACCGCTTCCACGAACGCGGCGTATACGCGAAGGTTTTGGGAGTCCCAACCCGCTCTCACTCTCTCTCTCTCTGGACATCGCCGGATATCCCAACACGAAGGCCCGCCTCTTCCCGCTGGGGCCCGCCCACGCCCTCGGCCCCAAAAAGGAGAGGACGAACGGACGGAACAGAAAGGGTCCACGGTCAAGTTGAGGGGGATTCGCCAAGGAAAATGGCGGAGGAAGAGGGAGGGAAGCGATTCGGAGGGCATTATGTCGGGAGGAGAAGGACCAACGCCCGGCAGCGCTCCGTCCTTTCCCGCTCGTCCCCACAGAAACGCGCCCACGCCGCGGTTGCCATGCCCACAGGATGAGAATGGGGATCGCATGGGGAGGAAATGAGGGATGTCCTTCTGAAACTGAAGTTCCTGATGCACGAAAAGAAAAGAATCACAACCCTACTTAATATTCGAGTCATCCTTTGGCAAATGACACAAGCTCATTAATATTTCACACTAGCTATTTATGACTAGTCCGGTTACAGCGTTTTCGCATCCTCACCAAAAGCTTCTTACGCGACATTCCAAACCGTTCATTCATTCCTTTCCAATTCCAAATTATTCCTTGCCCGGTTTCGATTATTTCACATAATTATCTACTTAGAAACTCTCAATGAATAAGGGAACATATCAAACCCAATATAAGCAAATAGGTAGGTAGGTTGGAATATTGCTATGTTTGCTTAATTTAATAAATTCACATTTATTCACATATAAATTCACACATATTCACATTCACATGTGAATTTCACCGTCGTTCACGCGGCAGGCTTGGAATATTCTAATTTAATAATGGCTTGAAATCCTATTTTAAAATGTTCTACTCCAATCCATCTCTGTGTTTTATCATGACTTGCCGGGGTTTTGAATTTATATTTTTAACATCTTCAGTTGACGTATCGTACAACAATACGTGTAACTGAAATTACTAGGAATACAGGGTCAAACCTTTTTCCTGCGTGTTTACAATAGAACATTAATGTACGTACAATGCAATACTATGATTGTTTTAGACATTTTCTTTCATGAGTTACAATTAACTAGAAACAATATCAAACATAATATTTGTGGATTTGTGTTCCCCACAAGTCTTAAATAAGAAAATGTACCGAATTTAAATCTGCTTCATTCCGAGGTGACTTTAGTTGACTTGGCGTGGAGTCACGCCTTTGCACGTGGGCTGACAGATCACAATATACATTAGATGTAAGGGTGTCAATGAGGACGTTCAGAGATTGCGAAGAGAAAATATATTCGTCAAATGAGGAGCATCTCACGGCTACGAGCAGGACCAGGGGCATTGCAGTAAAACAATGGAGTAACCCCGTGCAACCGAGAAGCTTTGAATCCCTATATGAAACGCCAAGAGAGCGGTACGCAGCGATCCAAATCCAGGCTGACCAAGATATAAGACAGAAAAACAGATAGGAGTCAAATAGGCATAATCGAACTTTGATCTCCAGATTAAAAAAAAAACTGGTTGTCACAGCATCATCATCATAATTATTGCATGTGCATTTGTTAAGTTAGTGGACATTCCACGCTATTAACGCCACATAGGTCGTCTTCTACAAAACTCTCAAATTTTTATAAAGAAATTTTCACTCGGTTTTTTTCTGAATCCGGGCACAATCAGCCACCTAGAAAAATTCAGGACCAGGGCTGACTACCATCGCAATTGAAACGAAACATGAATTAAATCGCGTTAAACTAACCACTCTATACGCGAAAAGTAAGCGACCGTAAGACCTGCTAGACACCCTGGAGGAGACTAGCAAATCATAACATGCCAGCAGATTACGAACCATGAAAAGTAGCACATTATCTTTTTGCATTAAATGGATTCATAAATTTCCTTCGCCCTTAACTGACGACCTAATAACTTCCTCTACTACCACGGGATGAGGGAATTTACACAAAAATTTCGACTGGACTGAAAGCTCTTGCAATTTCTCGCAGTGGCCAGATTCATGATATGCCAACTCTTGCCCTCATCTTAGTCTTTAAGATGGTATTTGGCAATAAATGAGCAACATTCACAGAATATGCAGTCCATGAAATGAATTATTCACACTTCGCCTAAAATTTAAATCGCAGTAGTGTCAGCAAATAATTTACCTGCAGTGATGCCGAAAGTTCTATGAAGGCATTTAACTCGGCGATTCAATGAGGGACGTTCGTAGAAAAACACTTTTCTCGATTGATTCGCGCTTTTCGCTTCATGTTTATTAACGAAAAATGGCAAACGGTGAATCTCTATAGACAATTCTGCCGTGGTTCCCATTTTTTCAGTTGCGAAGAGAAATTTCCATTCTTGAATTCCGTCGGAAGGAGACTGGGTTGGCTAGGTACCAGAAAAAATAGCGTCTACATTTTCCAAAATTAGCATATATTTTTTATCATCGAATAACCTAAATTATATATCAGTTCTTAAGCTTGTTTGCACAATATTCAAATATATCACTACTTCAATCAATAAGTTTGTTTAAACTCATGCAATCCCTACTATGAAAAATAAATCTGACACCATAAATTTTTTTATAATGAGAAAATAAGTTTAAAAAACTGTCACGAAGTTTTTAGCTAATTTACTTTAGAAAAAAATTATTTCAAAAAATTGTCACCTAGTTTACGGCTGATTTATTTTAGAATTCAATTCGACTTCATGCCAATACCTACTGATCATATCAAAGATTGTTTCCAGGTTCAAGTACCTACATAAAAACCAAGCCAGTTATGGGGAAGGGGAACTTGTGCAAGTAAAAAGAAGGGAAACGTTTAAATGCCTATTTATTTACAGTTTATGTGGGCTTGGAATCGAATCAATTGACACGCTATAAAAAAGCATTATCATCTTTTAAATTAGCTCTTCTGTCATTCACAACTATCTTTTAGGGCTAAAAATGCTCTCACTGTCCACATTCTTAGTAGGTGTATACACTGTTTGGATGGCTTCTAGAGAACTTCGGATGTTCATCATTCATTGAGAGAACAACTGAAATTAAATTGACTTCTCTGTTGGTAGGTTTCTCTACCTCCTCAAGTAACGTGATCTTCAGTACCCTGTAGCCACGGCAAAATTCTTCTGGTGTAAGGCATTTACACCTGCTTGGCTACAAAGCCTTCTCCACAACATCAGAAGGGTTGTTTGATATCATACTTTTAAAAAGTTTATCATTACATTTCAAAGCTACACACCTGAATTTATCTTTCATTGGTGCACTCTCAACCTCATAAAAATCTTTCAGAGCAGCTGAAGTCTTCTTTCCAAAATGCCATTCAAGAATGGCCTGAAGCTCAATACAATTGATTTCAGCTTTGGGTACAGGACATGTTCCGTGGGGTAGGATGAACCCTCCAGCAATTTTCAAAAATCAACAGTTGTCTCGGCATTTTTGTGAAAAACTGAATTTGTGCCCAGAGAGCCATTGTGTGTTTTTCACCGACTATATGCTTCACAATGATTTTTTTCTCCCGTGCAACTAGTACATCACGATGCTTACAAATAAGAATTTTCCTAGCGCAAGTATAAAGTCCATTACCACTGTATGTTTGAGCTTATTCAATCATAGTAATAGTATTGCGTCCCATCTTCCCCAAGCGAAACTCCTAAATACGTATACAGTAAAACCCCTCATTTACACTTTTCAAGGGACCGCTAGAAAAAAGTGTAAATTGATGGAAACTGCAAATAGTTGGAGGACAATTTTCAGTTTTCCATGCATACTTTAACAATATAGAGTATAGATATATAAATAAGAAACACTGATAAACTGAATTAGAGAAATATTATTAATTATTTCTTAAAGTATAGAGCTGTCCTGATTTATTTTTTACAATATATTTCTACCAATGTTTTAAAGAACCCAACCAACCAAATGTCAAGTCCATGATTCCCAAACTTACAAATTTCGTAATGCCTTTTCTCTGATCACGAAGCCATTCACGGCGATATTTGACGATCTAGAACTTAAAAACCACTTTTCGAGTTGGCATTCTTTCATACCAAGATTTCTTGACATTTTCTTTTTTTCGACAGATGTCTGCACTGGCATTCATAACTGTTATATAATGCGAAAAAAAACTCTCACTGTCCACATTACTAGTATGTGTACTTATGTCTAGCATGTTTCTAAATCACATCGCGACTTTTCATCATTGTATCTATCGTAGAAACGGTAATCTGATGTTTCCCTACATCAGTGCGAGTTGCATCATGAGAATCCACAAATTGTATTTACGCCTAAATTGAAAATATTCTAGTTGCTGCGAAGACTTCCGCGGTGATTAGAAGACTCGAGGGTTTCAGAGGGTTGGTTCACCCTAATGGACGAGTTTCGTCGGCATTCCAGACGGCATCTTCAGGTCCGAAGTATAGGAAATTATATATAGGAAATATTAACAAGAAGATATAGGAAATATGATGGGGCGCGATCTTCGGACCTAAAGATGGCGTCTGGAATGCCGACGAAACTGTCGTCCAGAGGAATGAATCAACGCGGAAGAAACCCGAAAACCCTCTAGTCATCTGAAAATGTTGTAATTCACATCCATTGCCCACAAAAATAAAATTGATGTACCGGAGTAATTAAGGATAACATAAACAACATGATAATATTGAGCTGCCGACAAGCGCAAGCAGTTATCCAACTTCAAACGTTTCTCAACAAAATAATTTTATTTATTCAATGCGGTTTTCACAGTATAAAACAAGTTTCATTAAGTTTTGTTTTTTAGTAACCAGTAATAAAACTTTTGTTTGCTGACAAAGGTGAAACAAAATGCGCAACAACGCTCCTCTGCTCATTGCGCGGTATAACCATTTCACATATTCGTTTTAAAACGTTTAAGTTGAAAATATGCTAATTTGATACATTCATATGATAATAATCACAGTGTTTGTGGATGAAAAGGAACTATTTCATAAAGAAAAACATGTTCATATATTTTTATTGCCATTTCCTACTAGTTTTTCTGTGTTCAGAACCTCATTTCGCATATTTTTCGCACATTTACTAAAGTCGCAGATTTTTCGCTTTTAACCCAAATTTTCGCAGAAAACTCGCGTTTATCGCAACATCCTATTTGTCCGGTCCCTAGCAATAGCTTTAGGACAGGGAAAATTATGCCACTTGGAAAGAGCGACTAGTGATGGCAGGTTAATTAAAAAAATGATCTGCCAAAGTCAGAAAGGCGTTTTCACAGAAGCAATGTCTCCTAGCAGCTGTAAACACAACCATGGAATTAAGAAGATGGTAGTCAATTGGAACTTTCTCTTTCCTTGTACAATGGTATTAACAATAATTACAGTAGAGAAATCAATACTGGCAGCACTTGTGATGCGGTGTCAAAATAACGATGATGTTGACATGGGTGGACGGAAGAATTAATTAAAAGGTTCTAATTAGAGAGGAAGAAAATTTTGCCTGACAAGAAAACGGAACAATCTAATTGGATACACATGAAGAGACAATGGCCCCATGAGGACAATCGTTGAGGGTACGGTGAATTGGAAGCAATACAGACGAAAACAGTGGATGGGAAATACGACGTTTGTAGTGGAAAGAGTAAAGAAGAATAATGTCAATAAGACGAGTTTATTGATCAAAGAAACGAGTGTATTTCTGCGTCAAACCAATCTCAGGATTGATTAATGACAGTTGAGAATGAGCCAGTGAAGGAAGGACGTAAGAGCACAACTCTTCCTGAGTATCTCCGGTAATACACGTACCCGCAGATTCAGGTTGAGCGCGCACATCAAAGGTACACGGGGAGGATGATTACATGTCGCTCAAAGAGCAGACGAAGGAAACTTGAAGGTCTCCGAGCCCCGGTCGAAGAAATTAACTCGGAATCCATTCCCCGATGGTCGGGGATCCAACATGGGTCCCCCTCTGATCTTTGATGATTAATACGTATCGTGGTCTTCGTCGGCATCAAAGATGAATAGTTACCTCCCAGTTATCGATTCCACGTGTAAATCCCTGGATATTCATCTGCTTCCTTATGTTAACGTTATCGCACTGCATTATTTCCCAATCAAAGGGAGATGAGCTTTCGGATCTCCGCTAGGAGTGTTATCAGTGTCTTACCGGTTAAAAAAGGCTTAGATGGACATAAAATACTTCCCACGTAACCTATCTTTCACAATATTTTCTTCTTCGGTTCCTGGTACCTCCAATCATTCCATTCCAACGTCCCATCCTTTTCCTCCCTCTACCCAGCTTTCCTTGCATTCATCCCTCCAACACGTCCTTTAAAACACAATCGCCCCTTGTTACTTGCTTAACCTATGTACTCTGTCTTCTACTAGTAAATCAACACCCTTTCCTCCCTCAAAATCCCCAGAATTCCGTCGTTCGGCCCATAGCATAATTTGCCATAAATTCTATGATTATCCCTCGCCAGAAAACGTTTGCTTTTCAGAGCCCTAGCAAAAGAATCGGGAGAACGGCAATAAAAAGAAAATTGTTATGCACTTGCAAAAATATTTCACACCCTCCACCGACACTTCCATGGGACGAAAGCGGAGCGCATCGTCTGATTTTCTGAAATGTACCCCTGTTCCTATCAACGATACGAACTCTGGTAACGCTAATCATCACTATCCCCGGTATTTATCACCTAAATGGATCGGTCACATCTGCGCGTCCTCCCATAAACATCCAACAAATTTTTGCTATGGATTTATTCGCAAAAAAAACATACCAATACGGGGCCAAAATCTTCAAGATCTAAGGCTCATGGACCACCAACCGAATGGTCTTAGGATGATAAAGAAGAGATCCGGTGTTATTTTCCATGGGAATTCTATAAGGTAATGGAGTAAATAATAATGCTGTAAAAAATTAGCCCGCAGTTTTTACAGCATTCCATACACATTTAAATATTATTAAACGCCGGGATGAGGAAGTTGGACAGTTTATTCCTAATGACTTTGATAATATGTCGAGCGATTACCGAATGACGGGATAGGTACATTCCATCGAAACATGCAAATGAAGGGGTCACGAACGGAAAACGACAAAAACTGTAGATCTTCCAGCAGGAGGATGAAGAAATTCTCCAATTGAGGCGCAACTACCTCTACTCATGTACAATTACGACTCTGACATCCATGTTACACAATTAGGCCTTACAAAAGAGTATCTTCTTTCAACCAGGCGTTACAAATAAAATAGAACAAATATTGAACACAGGCGCACGTGGTGAAACATCGCAGTATACTATACAACTAAAATAATACATTGTTTCTGAGCAGTTAAGGGAATCTGCTATTTGAACTACAGTCCAGCAAAGTTAGAATATTTTATTTCCCCTTGATTTAAGCTAGCCGTACATGACATTACACGTACATAACTAGGAAGGAGTATTATGAAAGGTTCAGAAAAGAGCGCGAAAATGACGAAAGGCGAACGATCCACAATGATACATTACGAAAAATAAAGCATACGTCCAATCTCTTTCGGTTCAACCACATGATCGAAACTACCCCGCACCAACAGATTGCATGGTTGCGGTAGGTAAAAGAGGGATAATGAAATACATGCGTTGGAAAGTTGCCGTATTTGATGAACAAATTAATTAGCTAGTTAGGTACCTAATTCCTCAAAAGTTTCCATGCTGTGAAATGCATTTTTTGCAGCCACAAACGGAGCAAAGAAATTCAAACTGAATCAACGTTGTTTACTGCATTGGTTGTTAATCAGGGCCGCATCTTTACTCCAGTATGTAATCTAAATTTCATTCGGAAATTTTTGTATAAATATTAAAAGTTGAAGAAACAAAGAACGCCATAACGAGGAATTAAGCATCATATAATGGATGAATGTGAGTAGGGTTTAACGATTTCAACTTCCAGATCACAAACAAAAAATTTCAGAGCTTAAATATCGTACGAACTGTTGTTTCTATTGGCCAAAAACGCAAAATCATGACACAAAAACATCCTTTTTTCTAACTTGTCACACGGTCACGCAAGGATATCTTACACATTTTAATAAAACCGTACCGGCTCTTCTCTTTAAAGAAAATAAAAATATGACCTTATAATAAAATGTAACCAATACTTCCCTTTAACCGATGCCTCACGGCGTGTACTTGGCAGCTATCTCAATGCGCGAAACAGAATGGCAAATTAGACCGAGTACGTCAACATTTGCCTGAAATGATATACACCCGCGAACAATTGTGGAATGGATATCTATGTCGTATGTTTCAACAAAGCCCCCATAAAATAAACACTATGCCAGCTACGTATCTCGCCACTAAACATTAATACTTACCTCGTCAACTTCACGGGTGAACTTGACGGGACGCAGATGGAACAAAAGGACGCAGACGTGGAGAAGATTGATGGCTACGAAGGCAGCATTCCAAAGGAATGCGTCGAAGGAGCAGAGCACAGCCCATCCCCAGAGAGCGAAGAAGGCACAACCTACCAAGAGGGTGACCCGCAGGTACAAGATTCCATACGCACCTCTGTGTGGTGCCAGGTAAGAGAGGAAGAAGAAGGCATTGGCTAACTGAAAATAAACGTGGTTTGCAGGCGCCCACCCCGAACCACTGCCTCCCACACCGCAGTGATGGTGGAGATGGCTGCTGGGCCATATGCCCGCCCCGAACACAGATGATACGATAGATACATTCGTAATTGACGATGTCACATTAGGCCAGTCTGACCCATCTCCAACAGGTCCACTTGGAGGAATCACAGTGTTATTTTCGGGCGCACTACTGCTCCCGCCCTCCACTGTCCCCGCTAAATTCACTTCCCCATTTCCTTCGGTAAGAGCAGCTGCAAAGGCACTGAATGACATGCCGCCTTCCCCTAAGAAGTCACTACCTTGTTAGCTTATAAGAACATGGAATCACTTGAATGAATACATCATGGGTAATCTCTGCAGAAGCTCCTACATTTTCACAGGTTCGTCACCAAAGCAAGAAATAAATCACTCCCACATTCTTCTTCCCCATACAAGAGCTTTGAAACCTTGGTTAACTATTCACCATATCCTAAAACGCAAAAATAAATATCATTTTTCCAGAAAACATCAACGTACGTCGCAAATGTATGCATATAAATCTGTTTATTCAAGAATATTGCGTGGAAGAAAAGCATGCATTGTATTTTCCAGGGAATAAGATCCTATAGTAATTAATGAGGCCTTTTGTTTACAAAACAATACTACACAAAAAATAAATTGCGGTTGAAGCGAGCCACTGAAATTACAGAAAAAGACTACACTAAGACCTCATTCTCCATCAACGAGCGATGCATTTAAGGAAAAGTATTCAAAAAAGGGCTCTGGGTTAACAGCGGCATCATCAATAACGGCACGACATAAACCAAAATCAATAGTATATATACTTGCCTTGAGAGGAAACTGAATTCGCTGATGCGGACTTTGATTTAGGTCACAAATGAAATAAATTCTTTTGCGAGATGCCTAGCTTCATCTATCCTCAAATTATAAAGCGGAATCCACTAATTACCGAACAAAAATACCTTGATCACCCGTAACTAAGAGCGTCTACAGTGTCCCTACACGCAAAACCGAGGAGCGAATGCGCATTCTTGATGCGTTGAGTTTCCACCTAGCGGAGGCAAGCTGAAACCCGTATGCCGTCTGCTAGAGAATGCATCACGCGGGAGAGGTCCTCACCCCATTCCCATCCGACGACGACCGCGTTTCCTGCGCGCACCATTTCCCTGGACCACTCTGTATTATCATCTAAGATTTCGACTAGCCTCCCTTACTACTATAAATGTAACATGAGGCTCCACTTGATTCGTATTTTCCGGCTTGAACCTTTCCTATACGTAATCAGTTATTTGCAGTATGGTCGCGGAAAATTTCCGATGACTCGAGTTACACTGGTTATAAATCATGATCTACGATCGAAAAAATGTGACTTGGGAACTCAGAGATTTGTTATGAAGACAAAGTAATTATTTTCATGCTGGCTAAAACTGATTCCATCCATTAATATTGGTATCTTCAATTGGTTCACTTCGTTGGGGTGAGTTGTCTTGGAGTTAACAATGTTCAGCAAAACATAAATGAGCTTTAAAACAGTCTATGGAAGCGTATTACTAAATTGCAATACCGATCTCGGTTTCGAATCCCCCTCAAGCCTGGGTGTTACATAACATTAAGATATAACTTAGAGCATCGTTTCCCAAAAAGGCCACCCAGGGGTTCATAAAAGCAATAAAGAGGTCCACAAGAAAAAAACATTGTATTTCGGAGATTTATAATAATACTGCATGTGCATACGAAAGGTCCACTTGGATAAAGTCAGGACCCAGGGGGTCCACATGAAATATTGGGAACCCTTGGCTTGATGACGATACATACGTGTATGTATCGTGGTGCTCCAACTGCTAAGGTACCTTAGCAGTTGGAGCACCTTTAAGGCCTAACACTAATGATAAATAACTCAAATCTCTTGGAAAATTCATTACCGGGCATAGTTATCTATCCCTGGTGGAGCTACCCATACATTGTTGTACTTCGTCAAAAATTAAGATATCAACCTTTGTTATCTTTTAGCTTGAGAACAAGCATGGAGGTCACATTTCTAGGCCAAGATATGACCTTAGGCTGCAGCTAAATTTTACATCAGTCAATTCCCCATAGCTCAGATAAACTCCATTATTATGGAAACTTAGTACCCAATTAGACCAGAGCTCTGCATTGACCCTTCACATCAATGTATACAAAGCATGAGTGATCATGTGCATAAGAAGTGAAACCAAACAACCAGGGTGAAGTAATTATTTAACTCTCATCGTCCACGAGAAGGGGTAAACAAAGTACCCCTATATTTATACCAAGTTTAAGGAGGAAAGATATGCCAGTGACATTCAGGCATTGATGGTACCTCCTTGTAAAATACGAGATAAACATGGTGTTTTTATTCAACACCTAGACTTTTAAATAACAAGATTGGATTCACATTACCCAGACGTGAACAATGAATGGCCCATAAGTTGGCATCCTGAAGCCTTTAAGACTCCACGGTGAAGAATGTATCTAAATTAATCAACCAGAAAAAATGATTATGTTCTGTTAACACATATTCAAAGTCTTCTATGTGTGTTCCCCACTGAATTAATTGTGGTCTATGATGATATTATGGACAATCATCAAAAGTTAGCTCTATTCAAACTATTCATGATTTTGCCGATAAACTAAGTAGAATGAAGAACTTTTCTATGAAACACAATACATTGTCTTTACCCTACATGACCATTGCCTTTAGGCTTAGAATTGTGTTATGGCAAATGGCCATTTTGTCACGCCAAAAAATAGGCAGCATTAAGGGTTAAAAGTAACCAAACGAAATTTTTCATAAGCTCACGAAAGGAGAGACAGGCATAGTACCTGATTACTTCGTGAAGTATATATTCACTTATGTGATGATGATTTGAATAAGAAAGTGGAGATTTACGAAAAATTCCCACGATGTAAAGCAGATTACCTTGCCAAAATAAGAGGATTTTGACCACCTAACAGGATCCGAAGTACCTTGTCCCGACCATAGCACAGCACCCAAAACCTCCAAGCCAATATTAATGCCTCTAAGTACTCTATTTTCTCCAACTTAGTCCTTCCATTTTCAGACATAAGCATAATGCCCCAATGGAGACATAAGTAAACAAAATATAAGAAGAAATTATTACATATCGTCTGCAGGACATGATTGCTGATTTTATTAGTGCAAATAAATAAATTATAAGAGCAGGTTTGCGGATCATACGAGCATGTGAACCACTCGGTAATCCGTAACAACTGAAATATATACGATATTGTGAGATGAAAACACGATTTTTGTACGTTGAGAATGAATTTGTGAGTGCCGATTCACTTTCTGTTTCCATCTGAATTATGCACCACACCCAATGATCACAATCCTGTTGTGAACTACTAAGTTGGGCATATTGCATAGCAAGTGCTTCAAGGGAAAATGCTGTTAATAGGGTGAATACACATGAACTCAAGTGTGATCGTGGTGCCACTGGTCCTCTTCTAATACTGTCTCTAATAGTTCTTCTCAAATCCCAAAGAAGCAGCATGTCTCATATAGTCTTTGGCAGCTTCAAGCTCTACAAATGAGGAGTGGGCAACTTCCAATAAGATTCAGTATTGTAGTTTACTTTAGTATTGAGAACATATACTAATACCACTTTTTACATCGATAATAAGTAGTTTTTAAATTTCATGATTTAACTTCATATGCACAATCCTAACGATATATTCTACAATATTGGCAGCACATTGCAGGTTATCTGTCCTCCCGACTGAGGAACAACTCACAGAGTGGACTTATTATCTAGTGTCAGCTCTGCCTGAACACCCAAAGACTTTATGAACGTGACACCACTGAATAAGAGGTATTGTAAATATGTTTATACTAATAGATCATCTTGCTCTCTTGAACATACAATTCCCTATCACATTCAATAACACAACAAAAGACAATATCATTTTTGGGGAGGATGGAGGAAGGTTGAATAAGTGAACATTTAGCAGTCTTACTAGTTAATAATATTTGTCACCAATGATAACCATCATCAACAGAAATTAGAATTATAGGGCCTTTGGTTAATACCCCTATGTCCTACCCACAGGACAATCATGCTATGTTCACAACGGATGGGGGGAAATCATTTCTCCATAATTTAAAAAATTATGCCTATTATTCCTCAAAACATATGTTTGGAACATAGGTATAGGACACATTATTAATTTAATTCATCAAAATGGTATATCCTGTGTAATATAAAATAAGCATGGTAAGATGGGAATGGAAGTGGTCTTTGAAGCAGTAGAATGCATTTGAAATTCAACTGTAATGCTACATTGTTCATGTGCAATGTTACTCTGATGTTTTTCTTAACAAGGACAGGAGGCAACCACTGAATGCAGTCTCATCATCTGATTCTCTCATGCCGTCTTAACTGAAAGGATAGCATACCAATAGTTATCATCGTACTAACAGAGCAGACATATAAATTAAAGTTAAAAATAATGAACAGCTTTTCTCCTCCTCAATTCTAAGGAAGCATAGGATAACTCAAATCTCCTCAGCTCATCACATATATAAAGCCCACCATAAATAATATAAGCCCCTAACTCTCGACATGAGTGAACACACCCATAACACCTTCACTAATTGACTGTTAGTTAGGTGTAGCTAGGGTATCTCTTAAAGAATACAAATTTATCATAACTAATCATCAATCTGGTTTTAATACACACATTCAATTACATTTCTTGAAACATTTCATATTTGCAGTCTTTTAGTATTTCCAAAACCACTGCAACTCCAAACACTTTTCTCCGGAATACTTATTTCTCTATTTATACAATGACCAACTACAATAAAACTGCTTAAACAGCTGCAGAAATCACCTCTGTCATTTTCTTTACTTTAGATGCAATACTCATGTCAACATATTTATCACCAATGCTGACAATCATTCCTCCCATGATTTCTGGATTTACTTTAGTAGTCAAAAGAATGGTTTCTCCCTTTTTCATAAAAGCTTTGAGGGCAGCTTCCAGATCCTTCTTCATTACATCATCCAATGGCTAAAACATAAAAACATTATCTTTGAAGAATAATTCCCATGAAAGATCACACAGAAATCAAAGAATACATCATAATCACAATCAGATCTGAAGGAATAAAATGTTTAAGGGAATACTTTCATTATCACGAATAAAAAAATTAAAGCATCCTGAAGAAATTAAAGCTCTAATCATGACTCAATCTTAAAATAAAATTAATTTTAAAATATATACCAGCCTCCAACAATGAAACTAGCAATTAAATGACAACAGAATTACAGGGATGTTTATTTTACAAAATCATTACCTTAGCAGTAATAACTTCACATTGCACTTCGCCTCTATGTGCAGCCATTATATTTTTGAAAGCATTAATTACGCCTTCAAGGTTTTTTAATCTTCCATTGTCAGCCATTGTAACTGAAAGCAAAAATATATAAATGTGTACAGGACAATAAAAATGGTATTTTTACTCCAAACATGAATCCTGAGATATCATAGCAATAAAAAAAAGAGAAACATGCATTAATACTGATTAAATCACATAAAATAATTTATACATTGAAGTATGGAAAAAGAATTAATTATTTTTTGAACAAATTGAATTGCAATTGGTCTCATTAGCTTAAAATTCATTCTTCACTCTAGCCATTCATGGAAGGTTACCCTCAGTATTTCGAGAAATGTTATCCAATTATAAGCAAGAATACCTGAATAGAGCAAAGAATCTGCTTTGAAATAATATGTGACATGATAAAAATATAGTGAGAAAGAGATAAGAGTTAAGAGCTTATTTTCTTCATCTATACAAGGTGGTTATTTATATTTTTAAACATCATCCATAATTAACTACCACCAAGTAAACATTGCACCTAGAGTTAAAGAGCATATCTAAATAGGGCTGTACTGCCACCACTATTTTTTCTCAGATTTTCCAAACTAGATAAATATGGCATTAAGCATTAGGGAGTTATTTTAAATGTTGTTGATACAGACTAATTATATGTTAAGTCAGTTAAAATGTGTGCAAAAAACTGTGTTAACGGTATACAGGTGGACGAAACAATGTTTTGCCACCTGCAAACATGACTTCATCCTCACTTCTGAAGTTTGACGGCCCCCTCACACTTCTTACTCCATGTCGTGTATGTAGACCAAGGAACAAGGGTAAAATGGAACAACTATGCCTTTCTTAACTCCCTATCACTGACCACTCACTCATACTTCATAAGTGTCAATCTAATTTGAATTGTTTGAGTCATACATACATATTTCTTTGCTCTTCTTTTTTGAAAAACAATCACAATTATTTCATTAGGTCCAATGTCTACCCGCCTTCCTCATGGATTGCTTAATAATGAAAAAATATTGTACTTGCATATACCTTTCATGAACTCTGATAGGATAATATATAAGCCCATGGTCTTTTTTGCCTTCATTTACCACAATCCAACCAATATTGTACACCCTACTCTGATCTTCATCCCATATCAATTCCTCAGCAGAGCAAACATGTCGATCTCTTCATTATCACATATGTCCTGTACCAAGCCTTAATTCCTTGCATTTCAAGCAATAATTCTTAGGTTGAGGATGTGTCTGTGTCCTTAACCCTTTAAGTAAGTCCTGATATCTTCTAACAATGAGTCAGCCTTTCCAATTGAGGGGGACGTTATCCACCTATGAAATGCAGCATCAGCTCTGTGGGCTGTATCCCCCTTGTTGTCTATAATCCCAAAGGAAGTCTCTCTCTGCATCGGAGCAGATGCGGATTTTACAACTGCACAACGGTGTTTGCGATAAATGCAGAATTTACTACTTTGAATAAAAAGTATCAAAAGTTTGTACCCACAGCGTGAAGCGATATTCTCATAGTAGGGCAGCTTCTTTTGTGCTCCAAAGGCTAGAATAATTTCGTGAGTCGTACATGAAGTATTCAGTCGATCAGGGGTTGAACTTATACGATTCTGACACTCAGTATTCCTTCATTTCCTGTGAGTGCATTTTTATGAAAGTAATTCATAGAACAACTGAAAATGAGTGTCCCTATGAAGTGAAATGAAAGTTTGCTTGAAGAAATTTCTAAATTGATCAGTGATGAATCGAGTGGTAGTTATTTTGCGATAAGTGACCCGGAAAGCAGTACGTCCGAAGAAGAAGTATATGAAAATGAAACTGAACTATCTTCTCCTGAAAGTGATGCTAGTGAAAGCTGTTTGGTTGAGAGGAATCCTGGTAGGCAGGACACACCACGAATTCAGCATCAGTTTGGAGAAATTCCATGTTTGAAACATGCCCCACAGAGTGATTCCAAGCCAATTGTTTATTTTCACCGCTTCTTCACTGAAGTGCTGCTGAAGCTGATGGTCACTGAAACCAACAATATGACCAACAGTATTTTCAGGCAACCAAAAACTTATCCCCTAATTCTAGAGTTCTTGGAAACCAACGACAGTTTCAGAAATGAAAGCTTTTGTAGCTTGTATACTGAACATGGGTATAATTTCTAAACCCACCATGTAAAGCTACTGGTCAAAAAAGAAACCTTTGTCAACTCCCTGGTTCCGACACATGTTTTCTCGTAACAGGTTTCAATTATCGCTCCGTTTTTTTTCATCTTGTGGACAATTCTAAAATCTCGAGTCCTGATGATCCATCTTATGACCCATGTGCCAAATTTCAGCCAATAGTTGATCATGCTAATCGTACCTTTCGGCATTTCTATATTCCGCACCAACAACTGAGTACTGATGAGAGTTTGGTTGGAACTAAAAGTCACAGTATATTACTTCAATATTTGCCAAATAAACACCATCATAGTTGGGGAGTACAATTTTGGATGATGTGTGATGCAGTCCCAAATTACTGTCTTGCATTCTACGCTTACCTTGAAGCAAAAAATAACACAGACAAAGATAGTGTTAAAAAATATGATTTGGCCTACACTGTAGTTACTAAATTGCTTTCCATGGGAAATTATGCGAATAAGGGTTACCACATGTTTTGTGACAATTTTTTAGTTCGATTCCACTGGCTAGGTATCTATACTCAGTCGGGACATACATTACAGAAACCCTTCGTAGAAATCTAAAATTTCTCCCTCACCTGATTTTACATAAGTTCCATGTGGGAATTTTAAAATTTTTTTAGAAATGTTGCCTGGTTTTAGAGAAAAGAAATCCCAAAAAAATCAGGTATTACTCCTTACTACTTTTTCAGCTGCAACACTGTCGAGAATCAAAAAGAAATAAGACACCAGTTTCCAAGCCAGATATCATATTGGAATACATGAGAGGTATAGACACATCAGAGGGATTAGGGTTATAGTGAAATTAAGATAGAGTTCTTGCCCCCTAATACTATTTATTTTGTAGCCCTCAGATCACAGTGAATGCTGCATTTAAATTGTACCACACCCGCAGATGTTTCATAAACATTCTTCCCATGTTCAACAACTGCTGGAAATTTTTCATACTTTACAGGCCATTGAAATAATAAAACAACCCTAAGATGAAGAGTGAAGTGAAACAGTGAACCTAGTTTGTAGTTTTATGTGTACCAGAAGGTGCCATTTAATTGTTTAAGAGATATGAATTATTGTTCCTTGAAGAAACAAAAGCATAAATAGGTACATGTAAAATTAATTGTAAAAACTTCATAAAGGAATACTTCTTTCCACTTTGGAACAGAACCTCTCTATTCCCATAAGGTCAACGCATCTCCCAAACTGGTTTCATGCAATGCAGCATAATCCTCGCATTCGAGGGAGTTTCACTGCACATGATGTTTTCACAAATGGATGGCATGCACTTTATCAATAAAAACATCAATAATAGCATCCAACTTTTTCACCATCAATTCCCAAGTAATATAACATTACAAAGTCGGAAAACGTACATTTTTCAATTGAGAGTTGCTCCAGCAAAACTGGAATCCCTTAGCATTAAATTTAAACATTGAAGTTTACATGCAAAGAATAAACACATTCACAGGAGATTTTTAAGGAATCCAAGTCTTCCAGGGTTTCCTTGCATATACATCTAAAATATCAACAGAATCTCAAATTTAAGACTGACATCGGCATTTTTATTAAAATTAACGCATCTTTCCTAGGGTAAATTGAAGAGTTAATTGTGAGGTTACGAAAATAGAACAATCTGTGTATAGCACACAATTTCTCCGTTATATTACCCTTTGTACCTTTTTAACTGTTTTATTAAACATTATCTCCCAGAATTCTTTTACATATTTACCAAAAGTCAATAATTCCAAATTAATCTTCCAATTATTTAACAAATCTCTTTCCTACTTTGTTACTTCAACAACAATTAAAACAAAGATGTTTGCTATCTCATTACCACAAAAGGATTTCTGAACCGTGAGATTACAAGGGAGCAACAAAGTTATATTAATACAATTAAATGAAGTATCGATTCTTGCCTGTTAAGGACAGATCCTTTGTAAAGGGTATAAACCATTAAATACCTTGCATTGATTGTGATTACCCACCTAGAAGATTTGATGACAAAGAGGATAGGCTTGCAGCTTTTGCAACTTGTGTCATTGCTTGGACCTTAACTTGCTTCTTCATGACAGGGTTGGCAATAAATTCCTTAAGTTTTGCATCCGTTTTCAAGATACCCTGGAATTTCACCAATTCCTTCTCCGTTTGCTCCAGCTGCTTTTGCTTGAAAGCTGCAGAGTACAAGGCCGTAGCATATCGTCCATCTAATCCAAATAGTTGGACAGGGGGCTAATACAATAATAACTCTATTAATCTCTGACGTATATGTATCGAAATACCATTCAAAAACTTCGTAAATCATGTACCTTCACAAGCTGCAGAGTAGATGATGAAGTGCTGAGGCTACGGGACTGGAAAAAAATGTTCTATTAGTTCTAAGGAAGGAGTCCGTATCCGATGTTAACTCCTTCATTAAACTGTTTACGAGTGTAGAAGATCAATAATAGCGGCGAAGAAAGTTTATCATTAAATCATTACCACAACATGAATAATAAATTGAAAGTGTCTCGATATACACTCATTTTCAATAGCGGTTACATGAACTTACCAACACAGAAAACCGTGCAGCAGCCATTTTCGTCTGGAAGAACGTATCGACGGTATCGACCATGAATAAAAAGTCAACAACACGATAGCTCGCTCGCTTGTATACAGCGATATTCATTCGATATCGTTCCAGCAGCCCCAGCAGCCCGTTTTGCTGCCAACGGTCCACGAATTGAGATGAGGAAATGGGATTGCTGCATTTGCGACTGCAAATAATTCTATGAGAGCGTGTTGGTAGAATGTTAAACCCAATATTTTTTTTATGAATATCAGCTAACAAATCTCTATTTTTTGTCGTTACGATCGTGACGACACCCGTGACGGAGAAGCGCGATATTCAAACTGCGTGTTAATTTAAAAGAAACTTTCAAGGAATCAATTTCTTCCCTAAGAATGTGGTCATAAAATGTAAAACATTTAAATCACGCGAGCAGTATTAGCGGCAAACGCTCCTTTTGTCAAAATATTGGAAACTCGTCGGTTTGATTGATACCTTCTCTTCGGCATTAAATCGATCATTCCACACAATAACTCAAGATATTTCTCCTCTCGAAGCTAGGGCTTCAGAAGTTTATCATGTATTGATTTACACAACATCCAAGAATATTGATAAATCTCCTCGGACAACACGCATTGCGATAAGAATTTCATCATGTTATCGTTACTCATTTGTTAACATAACCTTCATGTTGTCGCACGTGGTGCGCATTTCGGGTATTACACGATTAGCCTTTAATCATTTGTGTGCAATGAATACTGAAGACGTTTTACGACGTTTACAGAGTCGAGCTGTTGAAGCTGAAAGTCTAGTGGAGTCACTGAAGTCACAGGTGTGTAAATATGTCCTGATGTATGAGTCAAGTTAGAATAAATTTGGTAGGGTTGTCATATCCTCTTTTCAGATAACTGCACTGAAGCGGGCTAGCACTGACGCTAGCACATTCAAGGAGTGTGACGATTTAATTTTGGAAAATGAAAAATTGGATAAGGAAATAGATTTTTGGAAGAGAAGGTTGATAGAAGCAGAGGTGGAAAATGGAAGAACACCCGTAGGTATTAAAAGTTATAAGCGCTGCCAATTACATTGTGGACACGTTTTCTTATGTGTTATCTTCTCGTACCCGTAGGTCCAAATTATTGCGTCAGTCACTGTGCCTAAGACTGAAAAACCTGAGTCAAATTGTAAAGCAGCCGAACCAAGGGTAAATGGCGAGAAAAGTGATGAAATTAAGACGGATTCTCCAGTCGCCGCCTCATCAAAGAAGAGCACAACTGAGCAAGAAAAATTGAAGAGGAAAAGCGTGGATAAAAAGCCTAAACAAGATGTGAAGAAAGATAGTGGAACTGATAAATCAGATGACCGAATCGACGTCGGTCGCCTTGACATTAGAATTGGGCGTGTTGTTGAGGTTAAAAAACACCCGGACGCAGATTCTCTGTACGTTGAAAGCATTGATCTTGGAGAAGAAAAAGAAAGGACTGTTGTTAGTGGTTTGGTCCGGTTTGTAGAAAGACAAGAGCTGGAGGGTCGACTTGTTGCCCTTCTTTGCAATTTAAAACCAGCTAAAATGAGAGGAGTGACTTCAGAAGCCATGGTGCTCTGTGCCAGTACCCCAGAAAAAGTGGAGGTAACTATGGAAGATGATTTAGTGTGGTGGCATGCTTTTATTCAGTATGAACTATGTTTTGTTATTTTGTAACTAAATTTTTTACAATTACATTTATCTCTGCGCTGAAAGGCCGAGGCTGATTGTTATTGTACCTCTTTGTGTATTTCAGGTTCTCAGCCCTCCCTCAGGTAGCACCCCAGGAGACGTTGTTATTTGTGAAGGATATCCACTCCGTCCTGATCCTGTTTTGAACCCAAAAAAGAAAGTTTGGGAAACTGTAGCAACTGATCTCAAAGTTAATTCTTCAGGTGTTGCCACGTACAAAGGAGTACCCTTAACAGTATCCGGCAAAGGCGAAATAAGGTCAACTACATTGATTGATGTACCAATCAAATGAATGCTCATAGTTTTTGTACGATTAGATATTAAAATATTTTTGTCAAGAGTTAACTGATTCCTAAGCAATTTTAATTTGATATCCTTGCGCTGTAAATGAAGATTCTCTGCGACAGGCTTTGATGCATGTATATTTGCCCTAGTGGGTCTGGTCAAGTAACTGCATCTTATGTCGAATGTTTGATTTCTCACTTAAGCTCCCAGTAGAAAAACCGCAGCATGACCTCAACCTTCTAAGGCTTGAGGATTGCACGTGTGACATTGTTTAATGAAGATCTGTAATAAGCCCTAATCACATATTTATCACTTTGAGATGCAAAGGTAGCCAACATCAATAACAACATACTTGATGGTAATGCAGTACAGAGATTGTCCAAGACTCCATCAAATATGTTAAAGTAAGTACATACTACACACAAAGTAAGGGAGCTCTCAATCACTCATAAAAAATCAAGCATGTAAAGAAATTGAAATGGAAGTAAATGACAGACTCACACACTCACTCAAACTATTCACCTGCGAAGTTGAGAGCAATAAATCTCTCCCATTCCTAGACCTCTTAATCAAATGGACCAACAACAGTATTGAATTTGGCATTTACAGGAAGCCAACACATACCAACTATATTCATAGTTTCTCCTTTGACCACCATTCTCACAAACACATTGCCTTCCATTCCCTCATCAACTGACTTCTTGATATCCCCATGCTCGGGTCAGAATTTCATAAACTAACTTACATTAAAATGATTGCTACATCCAATGGCTACACTGAAGAACTAATAGAAAGAATGCTCATTAGACGAAAGAAAAGAAGACTACTTAGAGAAAACACCACCCTGATTCCTTCTAACGATGAGAAATATGTAAAACTCCCTTTTCATCCCAAATTAACCAAACCCTTGAATATATTTTTAAAAAACAACTTGAAACCACATTTGTGTCCACCAATAAACTTTTATTCCTCCGCCCCTGGAGATTATGGCTTTAGGGACATTTTATTCTTCAATTTCACATTGCATACAGCTGTAGAGACGTTCTCTTGATTATTCAAGAACTTACTTTCCCACGTGAGAGACAAGACTCCACATGTACAAAAAAGGGGGGTTTACAAGTTATTTGCCTAGTGCGGCACAGTGTACGTGGGGCAGACCAGATGAGCTTTTCAAGAACAGGTGAAGGAGCACCAAGCCTGTAGGAGAAACTTAAAACCAAATTCACATTTTGCCAAACATTTATTGGACAACAATCATGTGAGTGACTTTAAATTCGAAATCCTACATGTAGCACACAAAGGGAAAAAATTAGACACTTTAGAGTAAATAGAAATTTTAAATTGTGTTTGTACTAAGGAGAATAATGTGAAAGATTATTTGTATACCTCTCATTCCTCCCTCCTGAACCTCCCACTCCCTTCTTAAACCTTTGACGCCTCAAGAGCCATTCTCTGGATGAGTCAAACCCTACCTTCTGCTACCCCCCTCCCTTATTCCTTCACCAGAGTGCTTCTCCCTACAGAGGTCCTCCCCCCACTTTCCACCCCTCCCAACAGCTTTCAATGATGCACCTCCAAACGTTGTCTTCAACCAACCCCTCCCCTTCCTTAGAAATATGTTCTACATATCTGAAACATCCCATCCACTGCCCCAGATTTGAACCCATTGTCCCATCTATGGAATACAATGCCCAATCCTACATTCCAACACCAATATCCTTTACAAATACAGAATATGCTCCATCTACTATGTTGTAAGCATAAAATATTTGGTAACTACAGCACTAGTCAATATAATGCAGTGGAGTTTTCTTAACCTTCTTCCCTTGTTTTTTCAATACATAAAAACAGTGAAGAAGTTTTTAAAAACACAATCATACCCACATACACACTTTCTTAAGCTAACGTAAGTTCCTTTGAACAATGAGCACTTATAAATCAGGATGGTTACTGGTATCCAATTTTTAAATTTGCTGACTTTTCCAATTTGGACAACAATTTCTCTGATTGATCACCTAAAGGTCTCCTATTATCGGTGTATTTTATTTCTGCTGAATTAAATTTTCGTACAAACTCAAAATGTTAAAAGCTGAAATCAATTCAAAATTATTGCCAAGCATTTAGGCGAGTTTTAGCCATGTGATGCCATCAGTTATGATGTTTTATATAATACTACAATGTCACGTGTCTTCCCAATAACCTTGGCTGTTGGCATCGGTTGAGGACAAACATTTTCCATACTTTATTCCACTCAACAATGCACACCAGTGCCACTACACGCATGCCTGCAGGCAACCCCAAAGCGAGCTTCATCTTGTCACTCAAAAGAGCTGACGGGGTTCCTATCTCAAGGTCATAAAGCGGCTTTGCGTGAGCATTCTGGTGCAACTGTCAGAGCGTAAACTAGTAAACACGTTGAACCCATAAATTTTCATGCTGAAACATGGGATAGTAAAATATATATGTATACCATCAAAATGTCATGCAATGATTCGTTACAATTGAATTTCACAGTAGTACGGCATTAAATTGAATATTTCCTTTAATGTTGGGGAAGAATCTGCCCGACTTTTAAGTTTCTTTAAGATCTGTTGTTTCATTTCGTAAAATCAAATTCAACGTGGACCAAAATAACCTTACGTAAAATTGTTACAACGAATTCACGTAAAATCAAATAGATTCCATGAGAATAATAAAGGAGTCGGCCAGGTCCACTAATTCACAGGTGTAAAATCGAAATTCAAATATATAACAGTGTTGCATGACAGTGAGTCCTCTGAACCATAGTGAGCGTTGGCACGAACCAGACGAGCGATCTTCCACGGCCGCATATCCTATTTTCCATGGCCGTGTATATTTCCTTCGATAAAATTACAAACTGACAAATTATAATTCTTCAAGAAAGAGGCAGCATGTTGTGGTAGTTCTTGTAAGTTGAGGATTACTTAAAAAGGCATCGAAGGGAAAGTTAATGGCCAATTTACTGGCGAACTCCGGCACAGGTTACACTAGTTCAAAATTGGATAGCACGATTGACCTTCACAGAAGTGAATAACAATTTCATTAACATGGTAATAACCCCTTGATTGTAAGAGGGAACCATAAATGTAAAAATATTAGGATAAACAAACAAAACTTAAGTGCATCACTGCGAGCAAAAAAAGGGGGTGATTAGCAATGGCAGCGTCATATTCTGGAATATCATATTTGAGGTGATTCGTGACCCGGCTAAATTGCTTCGAAAGAGCTAAGGGGGCCATTCAATAATTACCTCGAGCGTGGAAGGTGGGGAGGGGAGGGCGACTCTTGTCTCACAATGGGGGGGGGTATGGGAATCGAAGGTGATCATACGTAAGATTTTGTTTGCAAGTGTGATTGTACTTGTATTACCATTTTAATAATCATCATCTTGTATTTTTAGAACTGCAAGCACGTATTTACTACGAGCTAGTGTCCTCCAGCTACCTCTCGACCAGTCTCGGAAGTTAAAAAAAAAACGAGAGGTAAAATGTTCCGAACAACATAGCCTCGGATTCCTTGTGATGAGCAGAATACATGGTGATCATGAATCTTAACAGGACTAGGCAAATATTACATTAAGGATATACAAAAGGGATACATTGTATGTCTAATTCACAACTAAATACCTAAGATTCACAACTGAATGTTCAATGAATTGACAAGGCTTATTCTATGCACACCAGCGACGGACATTAGTTTTACTTGGTGAAATAAAGGGCAGGAAAGACTGCCTGATAAATGTAATGGTAGAAAAATAACGAGAATTCCAATCCCAGTTTTTCCCATTACAAGAATGACTTTTCCCTGACTTCTCCAGAAATTCAAAATTCCCAGACGATCACCACCCTGTAAAATGATTTTAATGATACTTTTACCAAACAGCATTAGGAGCTCAAAAAAGATTAACACAAATATTGAAAAAATTGGTTAAAAAGAGTATAGCTTTTGCTACCATTTGGTGTTTGTTCCGAGATTTTTTTTGTACTTTACATAGCACACAAAAGAAATCGGTTAAAAAATGTCTGCATACCAATCTCCTTAATACTAAAATTTGAAAGGGTCACTCCTGCTGGTAAATATGACTCTGTCCCCATACAAGTACATAAGGCAATAATATTAATTTATTAATTAATATTATTAAAATTAATAATTAATATTACATAAGGCAAATATTACTACAAATTTTGTTCATTCAAAATTTGATATTCCACCAAGATAATTACCAGTGATCTGATTTATGTCAATGTAGAAGTTCTCATGAATGAATGTAGAACTGTATCATAATTACATTGGCACAAATGAATTTTAATTAAGCTTAGTTAATTTGTATTTAAAAAGGATAATCCCATAATTTTTACTTGCAAATTCTTAAAGACTTCTAGTATAACTTCAGATAATTCTTTCAGTGCACAAGGGTACAAAAGAAATTACATGTTTATACAAAATCATTTATTTGCGAATATAGGCATGTTAATAAAGATAACTTTTCAAAAGCAAATAAGTTTAAAGCATTTCAGAATTAAATATTTTGCATTAAAAACTTGGTGACATCATTAGAGTGCTGTAATGCCAAGGTAGAAATGGAAATGAAGTTAAAAATGCAGGTTTGGATGGGCAACAAAAGGGCACAGAATACGGGCCTAAGCATCATCATCACTGTTATGTCCACCAGCTGGTGGCTTTGGACCACCCGCTCGCTTAGCCATAATAATCTGGTCCACTTTGAGGATTGTGCAAGCAACAGCAGTGGCATACTTAAGGCCCCACATCTTCGTCAAGTAGAGATCCAGAATATCATCTTTAACCACATCCTTCACTGGATTTTTACCATTGCTCTGAAATATCAATTACATACAGAGGGGAAATAAATATGCATAACCATGGTAAAAAGGAGGTAGTCATAGCTATCCTAATATCACATATACTAATAAGATGCACTTGAACCTCTGATTTCTAACAAAAATAATTAGACTTTGTATGCTTCTAAAACCATAATTCACATTAGGTTCAACATTTCATCCAAGATGGGTCGAGCCCAGTTTTTCTCAAATGTGAATCCAGATCTTAAATTTGCCCTTGAATCTATAATCCTATTTTTAATCCAAAACCTCTAGTCCCCTAGAACCTTGGGTTTTCCTTGTAGCTGTGCCTGGAGCTGAGGGTTAAACATACCAGCTGTATGTTACTCGCCATCAGTTAGCTTCTTTCAGAGATCACTTCTTAATTTTACTGTTAAAAAACTGAATGAATATAGTAGTTAATTAGCCATAGCTAATTATAAATTATTGTAGCATATCAAACATTAAATGAAAATGTTTAAGCTTTAGGTTAGCAAAAATAGTTATAAAATGTTTCCTTATCACCTTGAGCAAAACCACTATGGGGAAAAGAGGGAGTTGAAATGCAATTTTATGCCCTATCATCCCAAGCACTTATTTTCGACCTCACTATAAAAACAACTTTAACTGTTAAGTTAAAAAAATCAAAGTACATTGTATAAAATTTAGAAACATAATTAACATCCTATTCATCAAAAACACGATTTTTAAATTCTGGGCTTTCAGTGGTATAACAGCATACACTCCTGTGGGCTTAAAAGGGTTAATATGAAGATTAATATAATCAAGCTGATCTAGACTTGAGACAAAACGGTAAGAAAGAGTAATTCACACATCCAAAATAATAGAGCATATTAACCTAAAGAGTTAAAAATATTGCCATCCACTATGCAATAACTGACAGCCCGTAGATATAAGGTTTCCAGAGCCTCCAATTCTAAATAACAAATTATTTTTATCAACAATACATAAGAAAAAACTACTTCATCCTAAATTTTATACTGAAATTCAATACCACAAGTTGTTAATGAAAATAATTTCTCTAGTTTCCTGAACATCACCAACAATAGATGCATGCAAGTTGATCAGCTAATTTTTCCCCATTCAAGATAATGAGTCTTCCATTGAAAGGTGAAATACATAATAATAATAATATAATTTTATTTCTGTTGGTTATATTATGCAACATAGAAATCGTCAGGTATACATACATACATAAATATATACAAGGCATAAAATAGAGGGTCACATTTTACAACAATCACAGTCATTATCAAAATATTCTGCTAAGGTGTAGTATGCTTTCTTAATTAGGAGCTCCTTTAGACATTTTTTAAAATTGGATATGGATGTAATGGATTTTATGTTCGGTGGTAAGCTATTGTAGATGACTGAAGCTGAGTGAAGTGGACCGTGCTGAGATGAGGACAGAGAATAATGGGGCAGGTGGATGTTATTATGATTACGAGTGTGGTAGGAGTGTACTTTGTGGTGAGCTGGGAAATCTTCTGGGTTTTGCTTTACAAATAGGGCACAGTTTAGAATGTAGAGGGATGGAACAGTAAGAATTGATAGTTTTTTGAATAGGGGTTTGCCAGGGGTACGTGAGGGAAGGCGAAACATAGCTTTTAGGACTTGCTTTTGGAGAGAGAAGATCTTTCTGGAGAGAGAGTCATTTCCCCAGAATAATATCCCATAACAGATATCAACAACTACCAACTCTATCAGATCACCAGAAACAAAAAAGCAACACAATTAATGACCTACCTCAATATCAAATCCAAACTCTTTCTTTCCTTCTTCATGTGCAGCATATAATTTTGAGAGGACTTCATTCGCTTTGATTCCTGTGTTTTCTGCCAGAGCTTTAGGGAACACCTCTAGGGCAGTGGCAAATCTCTTCACAGCATACTGATCCATGCCTGGCAAGGTGTCTGCATATGAGGCTATCTGGCGGGCAAGTTCCACCTCACAGGCTCCAGCTCCAGGAACAAACCTACCATCCTGAAATATGGGAGAAACACAAACCATCATCACAACAGAGCCATAAATCCCAAGAGACAGCTTCAGTCTTATGGCATTTATTTTCCTCATTCTCACCCTTCATGCATTATTCTGTCTTCTGTCCTATCCAGCTAGAATTTTACATAATTCTCCCAAGTGATTAATAAAATATTAAATTTGTCCATTCATTTCCTCATCAAGAAAATCCTTTCACCTCCACTAGATACTTTAAAGAAATATTCTTACAAGTGCTAAGTTTCAATTCAAACTCACACAATCTTCAACTCGAAGGTTAATTTAATAGGTGAGGGTAGCGCTCACCCCATACTAAGCAGTGGCACATGAAATTCACACATTCAGGGCAGGGTGGGCCTATTCCTTTCCCTGGGACACCAGTGATTTCCTACAAAGCCCTGACACACAGAAAAACAAATCTGAAGGATATTGGGTAGGAGTATCCGGAGAGGTTTCACTCGGATTTGAACCCAAGACCCTGCAGTCCATATCCCACCACTCTACCAATCAGGCCTCCATGACCCCCCCCCCCCAAGTTTCCAGTTGTGGAACATACTAATTTTACAGAAACACTGCATGTAAACAAGTACATTTTAAAAGCTTAATGCAAGATAAATATTACTTTCATGCCTGAATGCATGTTCTCAACTTTCACCTGCATGCTTCCCTGCAAGGGCATGAAGCAGGGTGATAGGTCACCAGGGGTAAGGATGTCATTATGCTGACAACAAAACAATGCTTGATATCCAAAAGCACCAAATATAAATAAACCTGATTATTTCTTAATGAAATTATTTTAAAAAGTGACATATACGGAGTGAACTACAGCACAACTCACTGTACAGAGAAACAGGCATTGCATGGAAATCACAGACATATTTATACATCCAATCATCCACAAAATTACATCATCATCATTTGGTTTGATAGAATACCTTAAATTTAATTTGACTGAACTTAATTTGAGGCATGAAAATGCAACAGGTGCTCTAGTGTTATGTGCTCCACCCTAATCCTACTAGCCAAAAGGTGAGATAGATGTAGAATGGTGATGGCCTAGTTTCTGACAAACTATATCAGTGAAAATGAACATTTAGCTCAGAAAGCCAGTCATAAATTATAATCCAGGGTCCACAGAAAGCTTATTATTCCCATAATAATCTCATTGATGAATTCGCACCTTCAATTATTCCTCCTCTTCAGCACCATTATCAAAATACATTTCAGCAAACAGCAGTTGCAGTAAGAGAAAAATACAGTGGAAACCTTTTATAACCAGAGGATCTTTGTAGAGTGAGTGATGACGAAAGTACTCGAACATTTTTGTGTTTTTCCGGCATATATTTTGAGTGAATTCTTCGTGGATCTTCTTCAGATCCAGATTAGGCAACTCTTAAACTCTTAACACACTCAACGCGGATGCCTTGAATTCAAGGCATGCTTCGTTACCCTGGGAGGTTGATGCCTTGATGTCAAGGCATGGGGTCCCATTATGTTCGTAGCTAAGTAAAAAATTATTATTATATTGCATAAATTTTATGTTTAAAGCATTTATAATAATGTATTTATTCATATAAAAGAAAAAAAAATATTTCGGACATGAATACTTTTTCATGAAATAGGCCAGCATTGAGTGTGTTAAACAACATTTTGATGTACCCTTCATTCACTGAATTGGCTGTTATGGGGACATTAAACTGGATGAAGGCCCATGAAGAAAACACCAAAAAGACTTGTTTTTTTCTTTCTGATTTATGTCATTATTTGGGAATAGAAAAACCAATGTCGCCTTCACAGTAGCCAATCATTTTTGTCAGCGGTATTCATTATCTTGAAGTCACATACAAATCTTGCAAACAAGAGGAACTTGTCATGGTACCCAAAAAAGAAATTGTAATACTCAAAGACATCTCCACTGCTAACTTCATTCTTACCCAGGACAACTTTCAATTATCCAGCGACCACATTCTCATAACACAAGACTCTATAATTAAGTACAGCAACATGCTAAACTACATATCAACAGAAGAATTCTACATTCTCCTACCTTAGTCATGCCCTTGAACGTATTCACACCATCATCAATAGCTCTTTCAATATCATCCATGTAGTTGTCAGTAGATCCCCTAACAACTATGGTAGAAATTCGAGATTCCACAGCCTCATTTTTAAACACTACCACAGATGTTTCTCCAATTTCATCCACAGCTACTGAATCAGCATATCCCATCTCTTCTTTGGTTGGAGGAGTCTGCAAACAATAAGGAAAAAATTAAATACTACAAAGAATAAAAATGATCTTTTGAAAAAAAAACCTTATTTCCACAAGAGACAATGTTTCTTCTGGGATACTTGTTTTATGCACTTCACTGGTTGTGTCTGTTGAAAACTTCTTTATTATTAATTCATTCCTTGTTCCTTGAAAGGCATTCAATATTTCCAAGTGAAGAATCCTCATTAAAAACTGAAGTGGATCACATCGTGAGAGCACTTGGAAAGAATGGCTACTCTGAGTCTTTTGTCAGGGGCAACATCAAAAAGAAGGCGAAAATTTCCGATGGAGATCGTCCCAAAGCGACGGCGCACGCCACCATCCCTTACGTGGCCGGTATTTCCGAATGCATTTCGCGAATACTTCGGAAAGCAGACATTGAGACACGGTTCAGCATGCTAACCAAAGTCAAAGATGTCCTACCATCGCCTAAGGGTCGGCTACACCCTTTATTGACGGAGGGAGTTTATGAGATCCCCTGTTCATGCGGAAGAACATTAATCGGGCAAACAGGGCGCTCAGTGGCATGCAGGCTCAAAGAACACCAGAGGGCCATCATACGCGGCAATACTAAGGATTCTGCAGTCGCCGAGCACGCAGCCTCCGGAGGTCCAACGTCAGGCATAATATTTTATCTGACAAGACACGGGTAATAGCGAAGGAAGTGCACTATTACCCAAGGCTAATACGAGAAGCGGTCGAAATCGAAAAACGGCCGAACAATTTTAATTGTGATGACGGCATTAAACTCGGCGCCGCATGGAAGAGAATTCTCCGTCCGCCACCCGAGGGAGAGTCCTCTAAAACACAGAGAGTCCAGGATGAGTCACCACCTCATGACGTAGGCGGGGCAGGAGGGGACGCGAGAAACAATGCCAAACAAGGCCAAGGGAGGGGGGGCATGTCTCCCAATAAATAGCTGAGATGTTACTTCTTTTTAGGTTTTAACCCTGATGATGTGGCCTGCAATGGACGCGAAAGCTCAGACAAAGCTCCACACGCAGCGGCTCCCGAAAGAGACAACTGGATATTCTCCACGCTGCGAAAGCCTACGCTCCACTATTATCTAACATTTTTTTATGGAAACTATGTTCCTTTAGCTTTAAAATAAGACCAAGAGGAAGATTCTACCACAATTATTAGCTAAGAAATGATTTATTTTTGTAGAGCATATGAGGGAATATTTTGCATTCTTTGTCATGTTTGCAACCCTGCTGTATGAATTTTGTGAATATCTGAGGGTAAAAATTTAGTGTACGAGTACAATTTCATGGGCTTTAACTTTATACCAAATTTCAAGTAAATCTGAGATGGTCGGGTTGAAAAATCCACTTTTCTGTGATGATTTGGCATGGAATGACCCTATAAGTCGAGGACTTACTGTAGTTCTCCGCCACTGGTACATAGAATCAGCACAACTGGCATTCAAATCTTTAATCCATTGATTCAATTAAATCTTTTAACCTTGGATTCGAACGATTCTTCAAATCCCAGCCCCAACCCTAGTTATGACGTTAACTGATCCGCAACAGAAATTTTCATAAGTACACAAAAGGGCTTGTTGTATGCCTCCAAGTCACATACTTATAACTTTTGGAGAAAACAAAGTTTCACAACTTGAATTGAAAGACAGAAACATTTGATGCCTCAAGGGCACCATGACAAAAGTACAACTTTTATTCGACTAAAATTCCCTTCTGTTTGCGCATTTCATATTGTTATAATAAACCACCAAAGTGACACCATCCTAAGCGACTGTCAAAAAATGGGACCATTATTAATTCTACCTTAAAAAAAAATTAGCCTGTCCCCTTTTTCTTTAAATTTTATCGAAGAATGTGCTTTACGGTTATAACGTACAGTAGCAGGCTCAAAGGCAAACATTAGTTTTTTGATGAAAATAATTTTTTCCCCATGCAAGTCTGCCTAAAATTGGGGGTACATGGGATACACAAGGGTGAGGCTTACACAAATAGATATGGTGTTAACAAATGCACATACAGGGAATTTTAACCTACATAAAAAATTTAAAATATTTTAATAACCTCCCACACATTTTGAACCCTCAAATTACTTCTATATACTTACCAGCCTAGGTAGCGCAGTAGCACCAACAGTTTTACACAGCCGCCTCAAGTCAAATTTACTGTTTAATCTCACGGCCATCACACCATATTTATTCAAATAGTGCAGGGCCATATCTCCAAACTTTCCTCCAGCAACTACCACATTCGCACCAGCATCAGCTATTGCCTTCACCTGCGTTTCCAATCCTGACTCCTCACCTCTACTGAAGTCCAGAAGTTCTGCAGCACTCTTGATCAAAACAGTGCCCTGCATTGAAAAATTAAATAAATGTGGTGAAATCAATTTTTATCCTTCTACATTAAATAATTACAAGAGATTTAATCCTAAGTTCCCATGCTTTCCAAGGAATGTTGGTCACTCCCCAACTACACATCTCTCGAGTTTCAGGCAGGACTTTAATGAATGAGTGATGAACCTCTCTCACTGCCAATTTAATGACCAAGAGAGAAATCTTCTAAAGCAAAGATTCAATTCTGTTCCAACTGCTCTAGACCTCCCTCAAAACAAGTTATCTGTAGTTTGCTGTTACCTTAGTAATGGAAGAATAATCTCAAAAAATTAGTGGTTCATGCATTTAATGACATTTATCCCTTGCAAATCATCTAACCTCCAGTAGTTTCTAAACAGTGTCAAAAACCATTTAATCCACTCAACTCAAAATTAAAACTGAGAACCTAATGCTTCAATAAGCACGAAAGGTGTTATGATTTCAAATTGGATTATTTACATGAGGGATAAAATATTATGAACCAAACTTGACAAAGGTTCTACTGAAAAAATCTCACAAAACAAATTTCAGCAGGCCATTAAAGATGCAATTCCACCATCTACAAAAATCTTTCCTCCAAGAGAAATTTTCCATTTATGTTCAACTATTCAAATCCATAGTCTCCATACCCCTAGGGACTCATTAACCTTTTCCACTCGGGTGTCGAGTGATACTCGACACAGCATAGCTCACTACCAACTCGCGTGTAGAGTGTCACTAGACATTCAGGGGCAAAATTAAGGGGCCTCTAATAATTATATTCCGAGTGGACTACTGGTATAGAAGGTGAAAACATCCGAACTCAGGTGTCGACTGATACTCGACACAGCGTAGCTCAGTACCAACTCGCGAGTCGAGCATCACTCGACACACAACACGTGTAATCCAGGGGCATTTAAAAATAAATTCCGAGTGGACTACTGGTATAGAGGATGAAAAAAATCGAGTGCAAAGGGTTAATATACTCAAGCTGCACAAAGCAATTACTAGCCATTTGAGCATTGAAGCTCTGGCCTACAATGCATGCCTCGAGTTCAATCAATTACATAACACTCACTAACAAAATTAAAAGCAATCGTTCCTAAAAATGCTAGGTTGGTACTTTTTTGCACCATGAATCTGTTTATAAATGTGCCAACAAAGGAAAATAAGAATATAGCAATGGAATTCTTAAGTAAAGTGGCCATTCTAGTCACAGCCAGGGTATGCACCGTATTGTCATGCATCTGTCCCAAAATTAAATCCACTGTTTAATAATCATTTTTATGAACAGTTTAGCCATGGAGCACATATTTTTAACTAAAATGTCCGCTGGCATTGATTAGCAGATGACCGTTTAGTGCTATTGAACAACATAAATTGACAGTGAGAAAATTTTGCGAGTGGTAAAATAAATTCCATTTAAAAATTTCCTTTTCCCGCTAGAAAGATTCAAACCATAAATTTTATCCTGATAGGTCAATTGCTATTGAGAATGATCAGCACCTTTTTCCTTTTTACAAGCAAAAAATGATCTCTAACACATATTTATGTCATATCAGCCAAAAAATAACCCCAAAAGAAAAACCCAGATACCATTTAAATATAGGTAAGAAAAATATTGGTTTACAGCAATGTCTGAGAGGACTGTCAGAAGAGTAGCAGCATTTGATCTTTGCATTTTGATTTGGTTTTGCTTGTGCAGGCGCATATATGGGGCATACAGCAGAAAATGTTGATATTAAAAATAAAGACCACTGTCAAGCTTTTAAAAATTACTGAAATTTGAGCAACTTAAACAGACCCAGGCACTTCTGAGGTAGGCATCGAATTCATTAAAATTCACTGATCCACGTAATCTAAGTACACCAGAATGATTGATACACCAATTAATACTTCAGGATACTGCCTTCTATTTGTTATATTCCATATTTCTATTTCAATAAAAATAATGATTACAGTAGAACCTCTATTTTACGAAGTTGAAAGGACCCAAAAATTTGAGCTTTGTAAATCAGAGGGTTTGTAAATTGGAGATTATCATCCACTAATTCCTCTGTCTCCAGAACTGATGTGTCACCAAAACCAGCTCATCTCCAACAGCTGGAAATAGTTTTTGTGGTGACAGAGTCCCATGCTCTGGCAACACTTTGCACAGTATGGAGCAATATCCATGGAGGCACATCATGCACATAAGAGGCATGATCTGCGACAAATGTACGTGTATTAAAACTCTGCCTACAGTAATGCGAGCATACTTTCAATGCAATTAAACACTATTCTGTACTAAACTTGTCAAATAGTTATTTCAGGTTTGAAATCAAACTAATTTCTATGACAACAGTTGTCATCTGCTCATTCTGGGTAAAAACAACTATGTATTAACAAACAGATATTATTTGAAGTTCTCTGTGTGCAGTGTATCTGCATCAAATTGAAAGGATTCAAAATTAGACCTCAATTGTATTGATTTGCTGTATAGCATAGGCGTTATTCCTAAGGCTAGGAGAATCACTTTAGTCAAAGTGAATGAAACTCACAGCCATGAAATTTAAAAAAAAAAACTGGTAAACATTTTTCTACAAATTTATAATGGTATGAACTTGGCTGCTGCAACTGAATTAGGTTCTTGTAGCTTCAAGTTGGTAGATCTCATAATAAGGGGAATAAGTGAATTAATTCATCCCTCGGAGTATTTTAAGCATATGTAGTTTGGCATTAATTAGCGAAAGGGGTATATTTAGTGCTCGACTATATGTGTGTAAAGAGGCCATTTTAACATGGGAAAGCCAGGGAAGCATTATAACTAGGAAATGTAAACACAAAGTTCCAGCTGATCCAGTATATTCCAGTGAAAAGACCAGGAAATGCTGTTTTTGAAGAAATATATCGCTTGAAATACTTTCAATAATATTTCGCAGCTGATTTAAGTCAATTTTAGAACTTTGCTAGAGTTATACCTACTTGGGCCGAGGGCCCTCTCAACATGACCAATCTGGCTTCAGCTACTCCTGTCGACAGCGATCGTTATTCCATTGTACCGAGTTCAGTGCTACAAAATCATTTCAAATATTTTTCAAAAACTACGTAAAACAGGGGTCAGTCACTCCTAGGGACCGGTCTCTCACTTCGTAAATCAGTAAAATAGAGGTTTCGTAAAACGGAGGTCATTTTACAAGGTTTTCCTAAACACAAATATCGGGACCGGTGGAATGGTTCGTAAATTGGTGTCATTTCGTAAATTAGAGGTTCTACTGTATATGAAAATGCAAGCATAACCATTTATGGGCAATTTTCCAGAGAAAATAAAACCCAACTTTCCCAAAATCTGTGTTTCTCAGAGGAGAAATCTAAAACACCTTCACCTCTAACCTTTGACATATCTCTCCAGCCAACAAGTATACAGTCACTAGGTTTAAAACCTAGGTGCTGGGGTGGGGAATGTACAGTGTCTCTGACTGGCCAGTTGATGCTAATGAAGCAGGAATGTTTTAATAATGGAATGAAGAAAAAAAAGTTTGAGAGCTGTTTGGGCTTGAATGTCAAGGTATTTTACACATGAAGGGAGGCAGAGGAACATTTCCCATGCATAAAACTCCCTTTCTGTATTAACCACATTCATCACCACCATATGTCCATGAGTGTTCCAACCTCTTTTATTAATACTGCAGAGTTGAAACTCAACATCAGCTCTGCAACCTGGTGACAGATGGCAAAAATTACTAACCCACACACCCTAACCTAAAACACCTACCTCCTCTGAGATTAAACTAACATATCTAGCTACTGTACCATTTCTATTAAGAGAATAATTATGGAACATACTGAACCTCAGCAAAATATATCAGCCAAGTTTCGTGAAAGTTCACAAATTTGAAGCTAAAGCTGGCTACACTGGCTAAAGCACCTTAGAGAAGTGGAATCCTGGTGAGGGAGAACGATTTTTTTCCTCTATGGAAATTCACATAATTTACTATGACTGATACAATTCATTCCTTCAACAAGAAGGAAAGAATATTATACAGACGATGGATTTCCACCAACCTTTGTTTCAGTTTGCATGATGTCTACTGCACATGTATACACAGCTATCTTAGCTTTCAACTTCTTAGTTACATCGCCTTCAACACTCCTCTTGAACACCATCCCCTGAACTACTTTAGAACTGTTCACACCACATCCCAAAATTTTGGCGACACGGATATTGTCCACATTGAAAGTAGTGGCTTTCTCTGGGATAATAGATACACAGGCACCAGCAATTAATCCAGTGAGAAAATCTTC
Organism: Platycnemis pennipes; assembly: GCA_933228895.1. NCBI lineage: Eukaryota > Metazoa > Arthropoda > Insecta > Odonata > Platycnemididae > Platycnemis > Platycnemis pennipes. The sequence continues at coordinate 116,524,055 of OW121848.1, read as the reverse complement.
ATTGCCATATTGCTTACTGGCAATTGCAGTGCGTATACCCTTGGAGACTTCTTTCACATCAGTTACATCCTTAACCTCATAACATGTCAAGCCAGGCAGAATTTCTACAGCCTTATCAAGTGCCTGCTCATATCCATCTACAATTTCTGATGGGGTCAGACCCTGTAATGTGATAAAAGGGAAAAAGTTATACATTAATTCTGCAAGAATTTAATAACTTCTCAGCAGCCATGTGCTCCTGAAAACGCATGAAACTGCACCACCCTTTAAAGTATAGAGGAGTAGCAAATAATTTAAGGGGCAAAATTTTATAAATAACAAATAAAAATACTATTACATGACTTCACAAACTGCATAGCTCTTGAAGAGTCTGCCAAACAGGACTTGAAACTACTAAGATCACTGACATAATCGCACATTATAAGCAAACTAACACCAGACTCGCATGCCAGGCCAGTCTGGTGATATGAAAATGGATTAATGGAAATAAAGCAATTTCCGATCCAAAAAAAAAACAAAAAATACATTGCATAAAAGTAGTGATGTGATGAAAGCACAAAATTACATTATCTATGTAAATATTCAACTGTCTTGAATTCTGTTCGAAAACCTCATAAAACATTCACATAAAACACACAATTCAAAATTATAGGACATGGAAGATTGAGTCATTGCCATAATGAACTGCAAAGAAATCTCACTAGAGAACCTACCATCAGGAAACTATTATCCCAAATTATCAAAACCAATAATCTGGGAATAATTACACAATTAAGGCAAGACCTTCACAATATTTAAATATTTGCAATGGTATGGATGCCAAGGAAATAGGAGTTAAAACTTTCTCGCATGTAAGAATATCCATATTCATTCAAACTGGATTCACTTTCACATTAAACATGCACTATACAATTTGTCACACATACTACAGCCCATTGGTAATCATGATAACTATCAAACTTACTGAGAGCCACAAAGGCTGCATATATTTGATGCATTATTATTGAGAAAAACTGATCATTTGAAGGCAAAATCAATACCGAAACAATTTTCTCCACAAGGTATTGCTTATCAACGGTGCAATGGTTCTCTGCTAATACAAATGAAAAAAGGTTTCTTACCATTCTAAGTAGATCTTCTGCTGCTTCAAGCAGGGCACCGGCAAATATGATGACGAAATTAGTTCCATCACCGACTTCTTGCTCCTGAATCTGCGAAGCCTGTACCATCAACTTAGCTGCGGGGTGTTCAACCTTAAATTAAAATAAATGCCTCAGTAATCTAATAATAGGAAAACAATATATATATTAAGGAACCATAAACACCTCCAGTTCCTTGATGATCGTAGCTGCATCGCTCGTGACGAATACTTTTTCCAAATGATTTATCACCATTTTATTCATCCCATTTGGCCCATATGCGGTTCGCAATGTGTGAGACAGTTGCTTGCACGCACTGATGTTCCTGTATACTGCTTCCTCGAGACCGGAAAAATACTGTAACAATGTATCATGTCAGATACGAAGAAAATTAATTCACATCCTTCAATAAGTTAAGAAATACAGAAGGTAGTTCTCAAAATAACCGCTTTGGGTTCTCATCCAACTTACAATCCCATATAAATGTTAGAACGGGCGATATGTGTAATTCGGACATCATTTTTGTGTAGGTGTCAACATACCTACAGGGAGCTACATCAGTATACTCGAATGTAAGTAGTCATATACCCGAGACAGATGTCTCTGAATATGAACTCGCAACTAGCTGCTTTCAGCAATTAAGACAAAATACAAATAACACATATCCAAGATAGTGGGCGGCCTCGTGCGGCACACAGAGGAGGCCGACGGCATGTCGGCATTATACCTTAATCATACGGATACCCTTAACAGTTTCTCAAAAAGCAAATGAAAATTTTCATTTCAATAATTATAAAACAAATATCTTACCCGGGCCCCTTCCTTCATCATTTGGGCAAAGCCCGGAACTTTAGGCACGTGCATTGCCATTTTTGCGGCCTTAGATGGAAATTTCAAGATCTTTCATACAGCCGATTCGTCAAAGAACTTCGATTTCTTCAATGTGTATCGAATGAGATCGAAGCCTCAGCGTATATCGATATTAATAGAAATCTCGATGTCTAGCAACAGTCGTAATAATTACTTTTATTTAAGAAAACTAGCGCAAAAGTAACAATTATATTGAAATTACAGACTATTTTAAAAGAACATAAGTTCTTTGGTGAATCAATTATGAATTGAAATAATTTAAAATAAGGACAATAGCCAATCTATCGAATTTCGAATTTGAAGTAAACGATTACTTGACATCTTGAAATCCGAAGTAAGAGCACTCCATATTGTTTTGGAATTAAGGTGATCAGAATTTCGAAAGTATTCCTTCTTTCGCGTCTAATTGGCTCTTGATAGAATCATCATCTCCTTCTGTGGCCGGCAGTGATCTAAGTTTCCGCAAGGCGACTTAGATAGTGAGTGGAAAGTTTTCTGTGTGAAAGTGTAAACCACGCCCTAACAATAGGCCTGTCGGATACCGCTGTTATGGATATGATGATTTCCAACTTGCAACAACAAAGGCAAGTTACGGAGCAGCTCAGAAGGGAGGCTGCTATAAAACGTATAAGTGTGTCCCAAGCAGTGCAGGATATAATGAAGTTCATCTCAGAGCATGAACAAGAGGATTGTTTGATTGTGGGATTCAGCTCTCAAAAGGCCAATCCGTTTCGTGAAAAGAGTACCTGTACCATGCTATAAGGAGATAAGATGTATCACTTACTGAAGTGTTATGTGTTCTCTTTCCTTCCCGTGTTGATGTTTTCCATGTTATAGTACGTCTGTGCCAATGTAATCATGGAGTAACTTATAACATCATGAATGCCATACTGTTGCTTCCTGAGGCCCAAGACACGGAGGTGTTTTGGAGGAGTCTATTTTTGAATGTCGGAAAAGGTGCACCTTGCTTTCGTTGTCTTATGCCTAAATTCATTTAAACGAACCTTCTGTTTCTCGAATGGTATAATGTAACCATATTAGCTGTTATTTACAGTTATTACATTCATATGCTTTTAGACTCAACTATCAGCCAACCCATGTTTGTATGAAATGCCGTAGATGCTGTGTGACTGTAAATGTGTCTCCTGGAAAGTCATTTGATGTACAGTGCATAGTATTTTGGGTTAATGGTTTGGCTAATGGAGCCAGTTACGACTTTGACATTTTTCATTTGTGTCGATGTTATTCTTGTAATGTGTATTTTGTCAGTCAAAATAGTATATTCTTATTAACAAATTTCTCTTGTTCATTACTTCCCCTAGTATTGAGAAGTGAAAAGTTTACTTATAGACTTTGGTAGTCACCTCTTAGTGGAAATTAAATGCTTATCAAATTTTATTAAGCTGTTTGAATAGACTGATTAATTGTTAGTTTTCGCCGTTTAAACCTCTTAAGTAGAGGTGTAAGATGGTACCAGATGTGTATTCACGGAATGCCCTTTCTAACCGTTATTACGGAATGGTATGTAATTAATTTGCTGTCTTTAGTACTGACGGATTGATTAATTACACACTCAGACTATTTTCGTTAAGGTGGGGTGATCCTATCTAACATCAATTTATATTTAGTTATCAACGTTTGTGTTATAAGTTCAATGATGCCACGGGAATTACCAAGAATTGTGCGCATGTTGCTGCTGGTACCATGTTTGAACATTGTGTTCATTGGGCTTTTATTTTAAACTTGAATTAAATATTTTAAAAGATGTTCGAAATGGTCATGGCGCGCCTTGTCAGTCCCAAACGTGGAAATACATTTCAAAGTTTGTTGAAGTTCACAAATGCTGCTAGTGCTGTGGAAAGCTTGTCATAATCTCAGATATGTACGAGTCCTGATTTGGAATTATGGTAGCCTAGGTTCTTAGTATCACTATGTTGCCCAGCCAAATACTAGGTAGAATACTTCTACGCTATGTTGTGCGCAAGATAAGAAAATTTGCTCTATTACTCATTTGAAAAATTAAATTCACTATATTCTAATCGTTATCAAGTTGAAGGCTAAATGATCCACCGGATCATAAGGCCCGTGTATTACAGATTCTTAATTTACCCCAGCACCTAGCGGAAGCATATCCCATGAGAAATGATTTTCTGTAAAATCATGGTATCTTAATGGCAGTATTTTTTTGCGTAACAAATGTATCATTTTTCGTGCATGAAGTGTCATCTTCACATTTGACATACCATACGGGGAAGCAGGAAAAGTAACCTATCTAGTAAATGGAAAGGTTTTTCTTGTACGAGTATGATATTTGAATTAAGTCATTAAAGTGGTTAAGGAATCACAGGGATTGACGTTTTCAAACGACCATTATTTTAATCTTAATCTACCATTATCTTTCTTAATCTATGGCATATTCTTGGTTTTATAGACTTGCTCTCACTTTAACCAGTGATGCAAGGAATGTTAACAGTAATGTAGTTTTATTGGACTTCAGTGTTTTCTTTCATTTTGGTGACAATAGTTTCACAGGAGTCCACTTCTTCATTTCTCATTGAGTTCATGTAAGTTTATGGTTGGTGTAGATACTTTTAGCAAAATTTATCTCAAATCTCAATTAAAGTAAATTCAGGTTGCGTATCGTCTACGAGGTTAACGATAGTTGACTTCCTTTCCCTAATTAGAATATTATATGGCCCCACAAGTACAGAATGCCAATAATCATTGTTTTTACATGTAACATTGTGGAAAACTTTGTCATGAAGATACCATCTAGAATTAATGCAATAATTACTCTTAGTTGGTAGTGTCAAAAGAGGATACATCCTGTACATCCTATATAAATAGCCTCATGTGCCGGCTTTTCCCCTTGTATGTGTCTGATGAATTATAAGATGCTTGATAAACAGAAATTGCTGAAGTCAATTCATTGGGTCATTTAAAAAAGAGGAAAAGGTTCATCTGCACTTCATAGAAGTGTTTAGCTCTTTGTAATCGGCACTAATTTCAGGTAAGTTATGGTGTGTCAGATCCTGCTTCTGCAGTATCGTATTGCTGCATGTGCTCATATGTTAAGCTAGTTGTTATAGTAAGGTATTATCATAATATATACTTAGGACATCAGAGTATTCCGATGAAACTTATTTATCTTCAGGATTCCATGTATTACAACACTAATACTGGTGGCCCATGCCAGAACTATCCCACTTTCCCTATTGTGTAAACATCAATGAACTTTCCGGTTAACCTGCACATAGTGCTCTACCTTTGGGTGTACATATAATGTAATGCAAGTGCTAGTGTTAGCCAACCTTGTTGCTTAAATCCATCCAGCTTCCCAGTATGCATAAGCAATTAGAAGGCTCATTTTTAGGTATCAAGTCTAACGCAATAGTGAACATGTTTGGGGCTGGAAAAATTGCCCAATATTTAGAGGTGGCTGGAATTAGGACCAATTTTTCTATGCAGTCACAGCGACAAATTTAAACATGTGGCATCAAACTTTTTTTTTTAATCGTAGAAAAATAAATCCTTATAACAAAAAAATGGACAAACATTTATGCGTTTTTTTTTATGGATAGAGCAACTATTGCCATATAAAAGAGATAAGTAGCAAGGTAGTAAGCATTTAGCATGAACTCAAAGACCACCTAATTGGTTAGAAAAAAGGTTTTTTCTGTATAAGTTCCTCAGGTATACATATTTTATAGCTTCAATAAATATGGTTTTTAGGTCAGGGGAAGAGAAATGTTTACAGGATAGCTCATAGGGTTTGTCCAGTAATAGAGTTAATTGAAGGAAAAATGTTCCCTTTTTTTGTCTGCATCTGCTACCAGAGATCGAAAAACTGTCCATATATAGGAGACATCCACTATTTGGAGGTGTCCATTAAGGGAGGTTTGACTGTATCCGGCTATCATTGACCCATGTAGTGCCACCAAATTTAATTTTACTGGCGAAAAGTGCCTCAGGGATTTTAGCAAAATGTAACATTTCAAAACCAGAAAAAATTTATTTTTTACGTATCAATATCCATTGGCAGTAAAATTGTTTTTCTCTAAATATCTCAAGGTTAAGCGTAAAGCCACTAAGAGCATCTACACCATAAATAAAAGTGCAAAATAAGCAGTGGTCTATATTTGGGTAAGGAAGGCTGTTCAAATGATTAAGAGGCCTGTGAAGATGATTTGGCAATGGGAAGTTGACAACAATCATGCATCCTGCCACCCAAATAAAAGGGCAGCAGCTCTTCTTCACACTAAGGGGAAAATCTGGCTGAGGAGAGACAAACTGTACTACAATAATAGTAATCCATAATCTCTTTCCCACCCAAAATAAATGAGGAGGAAGGTGTTGTGCGGGTTGCACAATATTGGATTGAAGTCAGTTTACCTTCATTCAGTGGCCACCTTAATTTTGTCTCACAGTGGCCTCTTAAGAGAGGTTTTCCTGTATATCTCCCTGCTGGATCAGGAATGTTGGCCCTCCCTTTCAAAACAGATATGTATGACAAAGTACATATGCATGATGAGAACTTGGCAATTATCCATTAGGGACAAGTAGGGGAATGTGCAGTTCAATAATGTTACCAATCTGAATAAGCCATTTCAGTGCACAAAAACTGTAAATACATTGATTGACATATCAACATAGAATGTTTCTCAAATTTTTAGTCAGAAAACTGCATATGCGTGAAAATCCTACCATCTGTTGAAAAGATTAATGGATTATTACATTGATAACTATGATATGCAAAACTGCAATTGATTAGAAAACACCTGTAATTATTCACCATACAAGTATTTTTATCAGATTCAGCTCTGAGTTGATCAAATCATACTCCCCACAAAAATAAATACTCTGCCTGAATGCACACCAGATGAGTTGACAAGGAAGTATGATCCATTCATCCTTTCTCTGGCTAAAATTGTCACAGCTGAATAGGTAACAGCTCATAGTTATAGCTAATTTATCTTTGCACCAATACCTACCCCTTTAATTTTTTTGTATTTCGGAATTTGAATCTTGAAAATATGGTGAATTGCATGGATAACCTTAAATTTTTGTTTTCCATTTTGGTTGTCACCAGCAAAACTGTTAGCCCTATTTCATCCTACGTATCAAGCTGCATGAAATCAGCCTCATATCTACATCTGACCCCCTGCAAACACAGTGGAGCTTGGAGTATTATGCCCTTCTCAGAACCCAGTAGCTCCTTGAACTCTCGATTCACATTGCCATTAGTGCAAGCATCTACAATGACATGAATCATGGCCAAGATGTCTTACCTAATTCTTTTTTTCCTTCCTTCTATTTTGACCTTCATTTGTCTTTTGTTACACTATTTGCTTTTTCTATCTCTCTAAATTTTATTCTTAAACTTTTCACTCCCTCCGAAATCAGTTATGCTCCACAGATTTGTTTTTTATACCCTTCAAATCCTCTGCACTGCATGTTTCCCAGTGTGCTACAGGAAAGTCATGGTTAATCCTGACACCCTAGTTTGTACAGTTCCACCTTCCTGTACTTACCCCAATTTTAAGGACCAGTAGAGACGTACATACATATTTACATAGTTGATCATTCTTATTCTTTAAGTATTACTGAGCTACCTTATGTTATGCTACTGAGAATTACATTTAATATAATTATGTATTTATTCCTAAATAGTAAGACATATGCACATAACACACTTCATTATTTGAGTTAAGGTAGTTCAATAACAATGATAGCTTCTGATACGACAAATGTCCATAGGTCACAAATATTAAGACAGAGCATTATCAGTGTCATTTAAATAATCCAAGTGATGGGCATGGAAGTTTATAATGATACATATTTACATTTTTTTCAATTGATGCAAAGATTTGTCTTTTGAGAGGCAGTCAAAACCAGACTGAAATTAAGATATTTTAAAACTCTAGCATTCATGAAAAAGTGTACCAAGCTATCTTCATTCTGATACACCATCCAAAGTTCCACCAAAATTACTTGGAAAAATAACTAATACCACAGATTCAATAGCCATATAGATGATACAAGATATTTTTCACAGTGATTGAGATGCAATAGAATGTACACATAGGCACTCTAACAATAAGTATCAGATCTGTCTCTTGGAAAAATTAATATAAAAATAAAATTGAAAATAATAATGTCATATTGTAATAGTTCTCGAGATCTAATTTAAACTCTGATAAATTTGTACCTACAGATATGATCTTATGATCCCTTAATATAATTTTAAAATAATATAGCACTTCATAACATAATCACAGCCTAAATCTGTAAAATCTTTCCTGGCCAAATATATATACAAATATGCAAACTCTGCAGGCTAATTTTACGGCCAAGTCCATAAAGTCTACATCACATCACTGTCATAGCCAAGATAAGATTCTGGAGGAATCATATAAACTGAGAGAAATCAATAGTTGTGACTGAAAAGAATAATACAGAAACCTAAATTTACTAATAAATTCTTGCACATTACATATTTATAACTTAACAAATTGGGCCTCCATTGGAACAACAATGGGCACTACGAAAGATAGGTACGCACAGTAGCTCCAATTGGTCTACGACACATGGGACAATCTTTAAGACTAGGTGCACAGTGTACACATGAGACAAGATGGCCACATGGAAGAAACACAACACCAACTTCTTCATCAAGACAAACTTTGCACAAGCGTGACTCACGAAATCTACGGTTTTCTTCCTCCAAGGCCGCTAGGGAAGCAGAAATCGCCACAGATGAATCTTTTTTGTCATTTGCTGATTTTGTATCAACCATTTCAACACTACTCTCACCTCCTTCTCTCCCAGCAGATACACTCTCCTTATTTTTACTTATCACAGAATTGGATGCCTCCTCAGAAACACTATCAACTGGCATTCTAGTTGCATCAACTAGACTTGAATCCCTTCCTAGACCATTATCATCCTCAGCGTTTGGAGACACATTGAAAGGGATATTACTAGAATTTCTAGCATCTTCCATGGGCACTTCAGACCTTGCTGGATACTGAGTCTCAGACACAGCTTCTCCAGCCAAATCTCCATGATTTCTCAAACTTGCAGCAACTTCCACACCTAAGGCCCGATCAAGTTCCCTGAAAAATAAATGCTCTTAGTAACAAGTATGCCATGATAGTGTGATGTATATGAGAGCCATAAACTACATTGTGTTTCAAGCATCATAAAATGCCCAGGAAAACTATTCCTATTTTTGTAAAGCCCCGGGCTTGATTCCTGGCAGCAATTATGTTTATATTGGCTTTAATAGGATTTTTTTAATTTAGGCGAACATATTACTTTTTTCTATTGCTCAGTAAAATACTTAATGTCAGTCAATTTATTTTGTTCTTTCTGTATTTAACAGGCAAAACTTTTAACTTTCTTAATCTATCAATCGACTTATTGCTTGCTAGCCATGGTTTCTCTAAAATGGGTAATTTAAATTAAAATTTTTTTGTTTTCCAGTTCTTTTCTGAGGGCTGCTAAGGCCACTGCCATTGTCACCTAGATGCCATAAACTGTGCTGTTTCTCTCACACGGATATTGAAAAGTACTAAAGGAAGCATCATTGCAATCTGTAAAACAAGCCTGGCCATTTAATTCTGCACATATATCTTATGTCTTTATTATATCTGCACATATGGGCTTACTGCTCATGCTACTCACCAATCAAGTGGTGTTTTGTGTAAAACTAAGAGTAGAAATATGACTAACTGAATGCACAACAAATGCAAACATGGAAAGAAACATGAAAAACATTCACCAAAAATAATAGTAAAAAGGTGAAATATGAATTACATTAGAAAAATATGATGTTCTGTGTCACAACGGCTGATCCTTCCTAAGACTCCCATTCAGGCTTCATTGTCAATCATGAGCTGTGCGCATATAACTTCTCCAGCACTTTCTAACCTGTTTGATTTATCACAGCCATCACACACGTAGAACATCACTATGTAATGCCCAGAAAATCATTCAAATTTTTATAGAGTCCGGGTTAGATTATTGGCAGTAATTATGTATTGACAATGGTTTAACTTAGGATTGAGTTTGCTAATAGAAACTTGGGAGTCATAGATAGTTCCAGAATACAATTTAAGTTTAGGACCAGACAAAAATGTTATAGAGTAGAAACTGGAAATTGTGATCCTCTAAATTACGATACTTTGATGTTACGAAGTAAAGTCTTTGATCCCGACCAAAAGGGTATCTAAACACATGTAAAAGTACTCGATATTACGAAATAACGAAATTTTGAAATTACGAACCTTGGGTCTCGGTCCGGATGTGAAAAAGTTACTCGTTTTTACCAATAATGATTGACCCTAGCTATGTTTTTCAGACACTCACTGCCAGAGTAAGGGTCCTAATCAATCATCTTAGGCACACACATTATGCATGAAATGTGAATTGCTTAGACAATAATACATTTTTCAATGCTAAAATATTAAGGACAACTTTGAATCATAGGCTAAGTAGTACATAAAATATGGCACCAATGCAACTAAAAATGCATTTGCCTTCATTGCCCCAAGTCCAGAGTTACCAACAACGAGTCAAAAAAAGATAAATCCATAAGGGGTACTCTTAGTACAGAAATCATTTACTGTGCGCGTGCGCCCAAAAAAGTTTCGGTAGGCATCGGAAGATGCTATGGCGTTCAAGTGGTAAATAATGAACCTCAATATCACACAAGGAAGCTTTTTTCTCCCTACACATTTCAGACTGATTACCCAACCTTACTCCACGGCGTAACTATTCTGACAATAGTTATCATCGGAAGAATATGGTTTCATTCACTGTCCTCATTGAGCGTTTTGAATTAGTCATTGTGGAAGGATATCCTCTTCGTAAGTAATTATTGCCCTTCCCTTCTTCTATCACAAACATCCATCAGGAGTGGGAGCTAGTTGGTAACCAGCCAGGATAAGGCCCCTTTGTGAGCTCCCTCCTCCCACCCACTCAAGAGGTGCAATGTCCCCTGCTGGCTCAGCAGGTTTCACAAACCCACCTTTGGGCCCCTTGAAGTGTCCCCCCTTCGCAAGGAATTTGTGCATGGGGTGTAATTCATTCAAATATTGTTTTGTGAGCATATCTTGATTCATGATAAAAAGACCTCACTCTCCAGTGTCACATCCTCCCTCTCTGCAGGCATAGCCTATTGGGGTAGAGCCGGAGGATGATGTGACTGCACTGCATAAGGATATGATTCTTTCAATGTTTATATCCTGTGCATATCCCTTGGCCTTGAATCCCAGCTGGATCAACCTCCCAAGTGAGGTAAGATACTCCGAGACCAAGGGTATCGTTGCTGTTTTTGTGAGGGTGAATGGAGTAATCCCCTCAGAGATGGGTAAAGGAGGGTAAGATTTCAGATTCCATCTTCGTGCTTGGTCAAAACTGGAGCTGCAATGCTCAGATGAATATCCCCTTGCTTGCTCAGAAGCTTAAGAAGAATTATACGCAAAAATATTCCACAATTTTTAGCCGTATCAAAAATTTAAATGATGCCTGCAATTTAATGGATGCAGAGCAGGCGACCTTATTTGAATAGAGCCACAACTGAAGATTTCACAGAGCATAGTGAAAAATGTAAACAGTCAAGCCCACTTATATCAAACCCGTTCCGGTTATAACGAAGTAAAGGCTATTCCCCATCAAAGAGAGGCTCGGAAAAACTGGTCCACATATAATGAAGTTCAGTTATTACTAAGTAAATATTCAGCCCCTTCAACTTCGTTATAAACAGGCTTGACTGTATTATTGATTTACATACCTATAATGTTACCGTCCTTAGCAGCTGAAAAGTGTAGGGGTCATTCCATACCAGTTCATCCAGGCCATGACACCCACTGACTCAGATTTTGATGAAACTCAGATACGAAAGAATCCAAAGTTTTTTTTCTCCATCTATACTCGTTTTGTTTTTACAGCTCATTAAAGTGTAGGTGAAGTTGTGGTTTTTTGATTCTGGAGGACTCTGCGGGCACTTGTAACTCCAGAGGAAAAAAATTGTATCCATCTTATTTATCACTAAATTGGTATAAAAATTATCAGTTTTATCAAAGAAGCAATGAGGATTCCAGAAATAAATTGAGTTATATTCTCTAAAGTATCATAAATTCTCAAAACATTTTAGCTTCATCAGATTTAAGAAAATTTCTTACCCAAAACATGGCTGTATAAAAAATTTAATATCTACCAAAGGCAGTGTGTTTATAAAGCAAAACTATTTTCTCTCATCATCATAAAGATATTTCCCACCACCTCTGAAAATAAAACTCATGGATTTTTGCGTGCTTTCTGAGATTAAAAAAAGTTAAATAAAAAAATGTGTTTCAATTTTCTGATAATCAGCATCTTAGTCTTCCTACATCAGTTAAAAGAAAAAAGCAATAGTTTTCTTAAATATGTTTATCAGATATTTATGACAATTTAGTATGAAGACTTGATTTATGATTATATTTATTTATTAGGTGAGAGTAGAGCTCACCCTTACTATGCCAATGGAGTGTGAAATTCACACTTTCGGGGTAGGGGGGCCAGTTCCTTTCCCTGGGCCAACTGCGATTTCCTACAAAGTTCTGACACGCAGGATTGAATCGCGAGGATTTTAGTTGGGGGTGCCCAGAAAGGCTCTTGCCCGGGATTTGAACCGGGGACCCTCCAGTCAGTAGCCCAGTGCTCTGCCCACTAGGCCACCACGATCTGAATTTATGATACCTTTAAGAATATAACTCAATTTTTTTTCTGGAATCCTCATTGTTTCTTTGATAAAACTGCAAATTTTTATAACAATTGAGTGATAAATAAGATGGATACATTTTTTTTCCTCTGAAGGTACAAGTGCCTGCGGAGTCCTTCAGAATGGAAAAACTGCAGTTTCACCTACATTTTAAATGGCTGTAAAAACAAAACGAGTTGAGATAGAGAAGAAAAACTTTGGATTCTTACATGTCTACATGAAAAGATAAATCATGCCAAGTTTCATTGAAATCTGAGTTGGTGAGTGTCAAAACTTCATTTTTCTGGATGAATTGACATGGAATGACCCGTAGAGGAAATTATCATGCCTTCACCACTGAAATGCAAGGCTTGTACATTCTACTTTTGAAAGGAGGTAAACATTAAGCTGAACACCTTTTTAAGCTTTTCGTTCAAAGCCTTTGTCACGGAAATAACTACGCAAAAATAAACTAAATACTGTATCCAGGGGAGAATGAAGGTTACTATTTCACGAAATTAATGGGTATATGTATTTTTGTTCAAAGTACATGATGACCATAGCATCCGCGAGCGTATCTTTTCACTGTTTTAGCTTAATTTAGGTCTAAACTAGTATGCATGACATGGAGCATATGATTTTCTTCTAGTGGAAATTTATTCCTGTAACTTCTATATCCAGAGCAGCATGTAGTTGCAAATGATTTTGCAAATCGCTCACTTCCATATTGTATGCATACATCAATACTAGCTTAAAAATATTAATACATTGCTTGTGCTTACTTTATGAGGTTTTCGGTAGAGATTAAAGTAATATAGAGAAATGTGCTAATGGAGCTTCATTGGCCTAGCCCAAACTGTATGAAAATTTTGCAAAGATGCTTGATTGCCTAACCACTGACTCATTGGAAAAAGGAACAAGTTAGTTGTGTTTAACTTTAAGAACCCGGTTGGCATTAATACACATTCGAAGATACGTTAGTTAAATCATGCAAGTGCATTGCGGGAATGCATATATTTCAGGAACAAAAAAATTTAGCTTCATCATGATGTTAATGAAGAATACTTGTTCATACGATATTTGATAATACGGAATGTCAACTTTTCCAGTCCCATTGACTTCGTAATTTTGAGTTTCTACTGTAATTTCTTAATAATGTGTGAGTTAGACTTGATTTTTCTCCCTCCCATTGGATTTCAATGGGCTCGTTACTATTTAAATGCTTTACACAGCAATGATTAGCTTGGATTAGGCAGGAGTTAACAACTCAATTTAGGAGGGGGTGGCACATGATTAAGTGCAGCACTATTTTTCCAGGATAGAAATAAATAACCAGCAAACACAGAGTGGTAACAAAGCTGCTATAGATTGGAACGGAAGGCAGTACTTTGTTGAGCATCAACAATTAAAAAAGGGGAGAGAGACTGCCACACAAGAAGTCCCCTCTGACCTACACTCACTCCAAGATGAATCAGATCCAGCCTCCTTCCCCTACTGACCTTCACTTTATCACAAATATTAGTCCCATGACCACCAATCTCTTGAACATTCTCCATCATGCAATTGTAGTTGTTAACATTACATTTTAGGACTTTGCTTATCTATGATACATGTTTTATCAAATGTTGCTAAAGAGTACTAGAGGTGCATACCAGATGTTAGTCATAATTTGTGATGATTTAATTTCATAATATTTTAACAAAAAGTACTATTGACAAAGCATTTACAGATGCAAGCTTGATTCAACAACTCCACAACTAATTTTCACCAATTTTTGGAGGTGTTATAGATGATGATAGGCAAGGAATAAGAGACACAGCCAATGACAGGCAAACTAATGATAGCTATAGCAAGTGTAACTTAGAACTTGAGATTTTTTGACATTTTCCTGCACTTGTGGCAGACTTCAATTGTATACTTTTGTCCCCAAGTCTTTGATGCTATGATGCTGGAATAAAAAAACTGATATTGATCACACAATGCAACCTTTGCTAGGAGACAGGCAACTTACAAGTTCAATTTGTGTGCTATCATGACAAACACAGCTGAACAGTCAGTTCACACAGCAGGACTGAAACTTGTGTGTGCAAATGAAAGAGACAGTTTGGATTAACTGCCATGTTGGTTCAATCAAGATCTAATATGTTATCAGTTGCAGAGAAACTGATTACACTCCACAAGTAGATTTGCCAATAATCTCTCCTTAAGATACCTCAAACTTCTCAGTCCTGATTTACTTCTATGGCATCCACCCTTTCTGTTAACTACTTGGACCACATGATTGATAAAAAATAAGGTTGAATTAGCATCCTTAGCATCATCCTTAAACAAGTTATCACAAATGAACAAAGCAGGTACAAGGCAAAAACAAACCTTATTCCCAAAATAAAACTGAGGCCAAAACAAATAATAGGCATATTTCACAGTCTAACAATAATATACATTAAGGTAAAATCTTAACAAAATTAGCCAGACTCAGAACAATTGATAAAATGCATGGCTTAGAGTGCAAGCAGATTGTAGTATCACTATACCTCATCATCTGAGCAATCATTTCATTGTCTTCCCTTGCAACAATTTCTCCTTCTTCCACTTCCCCCTCCTCATCATCACTACTGGAATCCCCATCACTCTCCTCAGCAGGATTATCCTCATCACTCGTTTCATCAGAGCCCGAGTCATACTCAGGATCACGTACAGTACGCCGGCCAAGGAACCTTTGATTCCTGTGCCTACCACTCCTGTAAGGATCAAAGCCATAATCATTGAAGCTGAAGAAGTAAAATAGCCAATTATACATAACTTTTGAAATTATTTTGTAATCAGCTTCCACGACCTGGCCTACTAAGTAATGCTAATTAAAATTACATTTGAAGACTTGAAAGGAATGTAATGCTTGGTATGAAATCATGGAGTTTCAATGTATCCCTTAATCCGTATATATCACTTTACCTTCAACATTATCTTATGATCTATATTTCACACACAATATGAAAAGATATTGATGGTCTTTTCACTTAAGGCAATAATTTGCATCTCTGATGTAGCATCAACTGCATGCTACGTGCATGAGTATAGTAGTATATGAGCTATTTTATTTTCATCGGTTCTATATTTTGTGCATTTGTTCTGGTAACTTGCTCCTTCCCACTATGTAATATGAAACATAATATCCTGTGCCATTAAATAAGCCATTATAAAACATCATGGCATCAGATATACCGTATTGTACCTCTGAAATCACAATTCATATTAATAGTTATGTATCAAGTTGAAAAATCAGTAAAAACCAACTTTGAAATGGATTTAACCAAAAATATGAGAGCATTGTAACAACACAATAGTAATAGGGCAATTCCAAAACTTTGTTTCAAGCATCAAGGATATAACATTCTACAGTAGAACCTCTATTTTACGAAGTTGAAGGGACCCAAAAATTTGAGCTTTGTAAATCAGAGGGTTTGTAAATTGGAGGTTATCTTCCACTAACTCCTCTGTCTCCGGAACTGATGTGTCACCAAAACCAGCTGATCTCCAACAGTAGGAAATAGTTTTTGCGGTGACACTCCCATGCTCTGGCAACACCTCGCACAGCATGGAGAAATGTCCATGGAGGCACATCATGCGCATAAGGGGCTTGATCTGAGACAAATGTACGTCTACTAAAACTCCACTGACGAGAACGCAAGTATACTTTCAATGCATTTAAACAATATGCTGTACTAAACTTGTCAAAGAGTTATGTCAGGGTTGAAATCAAACTAATTACTATAGCAAATAATAGCCATATGCTCATTCTGGGAAAAAACAACAGATATTACATGAAATTCTCTGTGTTCAGTGTATCTACATCAAATTGAAAGGATTTAAAAATTATACCCCAATTGTATTGATTCGCTGTATAGCATAGGCGTTATTCCGAAGGCTAGGAGACTCACTTTAGTAAAAGAGAATGAAACAGCCATGAATAAAAAAAAAAACAGGTGAATATTTTTCTAAAAATTAATAATGGTATGAACTTGGCTGCTGCAACTGAATTAAGTTCTTGTAGCTGTTCAGTTGGTAGATCTCAAAATAAGGGGAATAACTCATAGGAGAATTAACTCATCCCGCGGAGTATTTTAAGCATATGCAGTTATGCATTAATTAACGAAAGGGGTATTCGAGTAACGAAAGTGCTAGTCGATTTGTGTTCAAAGAAGCCATTTTAACATGGGAAAGCCAGGGATGCATTTTACTAGGGAATTTCAAAACAAAGTTCCAACTGACCTAGTATATTTCAGTGAAAAGCCCATAAAATGCCTTTTTTGAAGAAAGCATATCATCTCAAATACATTTAATAATATTTCGCAGCTGATGAAAGTCAATCTTAGAAATTCACTCAGTTAATTTGAAATTCCCTCTTTTTTAAGATGCGTTCTACAGTGCTGACATCTGGCGGTGATTTACGAGAACTATTTACTCGCGGCTAAAGAAAGCGATCACGATCTCAAAGTCGCGATCGCAAATTCTTACCTAACAACGTAAAACACTTCTAATGAAAAATTAAATAATCAAATTGCATCAAGATTTCAATATAAGTAATTTATTATTGCAAAATTAGTATTTTTTAATTAAACTAATCTCCACGACAGCTGCAGCAAAGAACTTCCTACGGGAATGCTAGTGTCAAGTCAAAGGCTGAACAAAGTTCAGAATTGGAGTTGCGGCTACCTTAAAGCTAATTTTAAATAATTCCAGAGAAAATATGGATCCTTTGTGACTACAAGTTAGGTATTCGCAATACACAAAATGATAGAAAAGGATTAGAAATTACCAAGCACTAATCCGATTATTTTATGAACTGGGGCATTGTTTTCGAGAAGTAGGCGTCGTGCCATGCGTCTTTGAACATTTTTTCCTTGGATCATATAATTAGGATTGAATTGCGATTTGGATGATCAGTCTCTGGGATTTTTGCTACAGTTTAAGCACTTCAAAAAGCACTATGCTCACATTTGATTTTTCCACATTTTCCCATATAAAATACTTGGACCGAGGGCCCTCTCAACATGACCGATCTGGCTTCAGCTGCTCCTGTCGCGGTACACAGCGATCGTCATTACATTGTATTGAGTTCAGTGCTACAAAATCATTTCAAAAACTTCGTAAAACAGGGGTCAATCACTCCTAGGGACCGGCCTCTCACTTCGTAAATCAGTAAAATCGAGGTTTTGTAAAATAGAGGTCATTTCACATGGTTTTCCTATATACAAAGATCAGGACCGGTGGAATGGTTCGTAAATTGGTGTCATTTCGTAAATTAGAGGTTCGTAAAAAAGAGGTTCTACTGTACTTCCACTTTTAATTTCATAAAACTTATTTTCCAATTAGTAACTCAATATGCTTTTATCGTAAGCTTCCCCTGGATATTTGATTGACTTACATTTTTATGCTATTTCATCATAGTTCATTTTACCATGACATAATGATTATTTAGTCTTAGCAGTATTGCTGTAACAAAATCTGATTAACAACCTACCTTGCACCCCTTCTTCGATAAAATAATTGTCTTTCATCTTCTGAATCATCATCACTCTCAATGTTGTCTCTTTCTTCCCTTTGACTACCAAGGACTTCGAGAACCAAATCATCAGGCGATGAAAATGGAACACCAGTCTCCTCAATTTTACGCTGAACAATATTTCTCACTCGACCAGCATCTAGACCTATTTCTAAAGCCATCTGTAATTTAAATCAAGAATACATAGTTTAAATCAAAAGAAATAGTTGATAATATAGGAGAAATTAGAAAGTCCAAGCATCACATATCAAACCCTTTGTATTAAAAGTCCAGATTCTAGTATCCTTTCTTTCAAGTGATAAAATAATTATTTTGATCCAAAAAATGTTTCGTTTGCATTTATTTCAAACTGTTGCATGGTGCCCTGATTTGTAAATGAAGTGGCTTCAGATACGTCTTGTATGTACTTAATTAAGCACCAAACTTCTCAGTCCATTTTTCACTGTTATTTCAACTCAAAAAGTTATTCTAAAATCAGGTTGCATCCTATGGGCTGAGGATTGTGTTAAGTATTCTTGCAATAACTGCAGTGCCATTGGAGGTGCTCATCTATCTACTTACAACACAGACTGCATTTGGCAGCTAACTAAAGGTTTTTCTCTCCGAAATTCATTCCTTTTTGAGATTCTTTAATGGATAACTTGAATGGTATGGCTATTTTTTGACTTAAAATCACATTTATTTGAAAAAATAATTTACCTAAACAGAATTTGATTATTATTTTTTCTTCAAAAATTTAACAAAAAAACTCAGTCCATCTTGCAGGCTGTTGCCATATGCTAGTTAATATAATTAATAATGATGCATAATCTACGACGATATTACCATAACTGCAGGAGATCCCATCAAAGAATCCAATTCTTCACTTGTTACACTTCTTATTTTTGTTCTAGGAGCATGACTGACAGGATGAACATGCCTCATTGCATCTGATGAGCCTGTGGCATGACTGGAGGGCTGATGCTGAAATGATGACAAAAGATTTATTACAGCTAGGTTCCAGCAGGTTGAATGCATGCAACTAGGTGGACTAAATATCAAACCTGAGAGGGATGAGGACTAGAAACACTGGATGCTGTACCAGGAGAGACTGGACTTGAGGAAGAGTTACAACGACCAGGATTTGAGGAGGGCTTCAAGCTCTTAGCTGTTTCAACAAAAGCCTCCCCTTTGACTAGCAGTACATAAGCACAATTCGGAAACCACCTCACATGCTCCACCCAAGGGTCATCATTTTCTTGCCAATCCCACAATCCTCCATCACAGTAAAAGCAACGAACTTGGTCAGCTTGTCCTGAAAGTGAAAACAAAATTCACAGCTCAGCTTTTAGTATTTCCAGTCTGAAGCCATCTATGAAATAGCAAGTGCAATAGAAGGTTCAACTCCAAGTGGTTAGTAATATATTCACCACGCAACCTAATTTAAATGAACAAATTAGGTCACGATGGAAAGTCTTCATACTTATGTTAAGCAGCTTCGGTAGTATTCTCATAGCCAATTTATTCAATTGCATAGAAAATCTAGGACAGTCTATTCATAGAGAAAATGTCAAAATGACACCGATTCACACACTCAAGTTATTCATTTCATTTCTCTCTTCATGGAATTGATACGTACTCATTCAAAACAGCAGGGCACAGAAAGACACAAGATGAAGCTTCATTACATCTATAATAGCCTATTAGATGAGTTGATGGGTGGGAAGGCGGGGGCCAGCCGGAAAGAATTTGGCCGTTCTCATCATCCCTCGCTAACTCTCATACTAGAAGAAAATATGTGGAATGGGTGAGGTAGGGGAGGTCTGAACACCAGGAAGGCATTGCCATATGTATCACAATGCATGAGAACAAAGGGTTCACACACGCACTTCTGCATGTAACTGGATGCGTGAAAACAATGGGAAGTAGCATTATATCTATGCACAGAAGGACACTGTGTGGAGAATATTACATAATAAGTGAGATTAGCAATTGAATGTTGCACGCATTCATCAAATCCAACGAAAAATTTGATTCATTATATAGCAGCCAAGCTAATTTGGAAACGATTCCGCTTTCTTCAACTCCTCATCTTCCTCTTATTTGTCCTCACTATCAGTCAGTTGCAAAACAATGGGTTCTATAATGTCATCCTCATCACTCAGCAAATTTCTTGTTTGTTGAGACTGGGAACAATAGTAAACCACAAGAGTACTTAGGGTATTAATAGGTCAATAAGTGCCTCTGGCACTAGGCATACCCATTGTTCGAGAAGCACAGATTACACGCTTAGTACATCGATACCAACAGTAATCACACAGCCGCACTTTAAATACAGATGTTGAATATGCAGAACACATGGCAACACTGCAACCAGAGAGCAGATCTATACGTGATGAAAGCCAGAGTAAGACTGAGCTCGTAGGCAACGGAATTTCCCCTCCCATACGCTTATCTGTGTGCCTCAAAACCACGTGACCGGCATCAAGCTCCTCCTTCCTGCTGGCCCCACCTTCCCACCCAACAACTCACTTGAAATGGACTAAAATCATTCTTCTTAGCAGTAGTAAGAATAATTATTAGAAGTATTAAATACTTCAGTCCACATCTACAACAGTACACGAGTCCAACATTATCCATATTGCAGCCATATATTCATGTGAAGATGTAAGGAATGAAAAAAATGCATTGCAAGGATGGACAGAAACCCCCAGTAAAATAACGTGAAGGAAGTTACTGCCGTAAGTGTACATTGACAACGAGGACATTTTGCTCCACACATTACCTATTTTTTAAATTGTTGTTACACATTCCTACATTTCTAAAAGGTGCAGTTCTACATTCCTTAGTCATTCTTTTCTCTTAACTGAGGACAATTTGTTCTGTGATGTGATGACTAAAACAAGGGCATCCTTAATGAATACAAGAAGTACTAACAATGGAACATTATTACTAGAGGAGAGGCTTCATATTCAGGGCAACTTAAGACTACTTTCTAGTAAGATTGACCTCCTGAACCAGGTCATCATCTTTTCTAATGATTCTCACCCAACTCCCTACATGTAGTTCACAAACACAACGTTCTCAGTACTTAATTATCATGAGAATAGTCATTAATAGGGCTGTGAGAGTCTCGACTTTTCGTGATTCGAGCGAGATAAAAGTACTGCTTGAATCTCGCTCAATTTCGATGTCAATGCGCTCGAAAAATGAGTCTCCAGCTTGTCTCGAGATTTCCGTCGTGGCTGAAGTAATTTTATAGGACCTTGCTTTATAATGCGACATAGTAAATTAATATTTATTCCCTTACTTTTGCATGATTATTTCATCATTTCATGCCACAAAATGTCGATAAATCTCTAACAATTAGTCTTAGACTCCAGAAGTTGGGAGAGCCTAGGCCTCGGAGTAGGACCTAACGGAGTCCCTGCTCCATTTCGCGATTGGAGGCCTAGTGCCTACTAACAAATGATGCATAAAATAGGCACGTATGAAAGTAAGCTACTTCTAGCACTAGCATACACCCAATAACTTAAAACAAGAAAAATCCGGTTATAACGTGGGTCAAGGGGGACGGAGTTTACACCCGTGTTACCGGCAACCCGCGTTATTAACGGAAAATTTGTGAGAAACCGTAAATAAAACCTATAAAACTAAATTTTATAAGTAATTTATTTGCAGAATACAATTTAAAATGATGTTTTATGGTTTAAATGCACACCATACTTTAACGGGAGTTGCTAAAATATTCTAATATTTCTTTTGCCGTGGTAGTTGATAGTATTTCTTTGTCACATAAGTCTTAGGGTGGATTGCAAGAACGAGGTTTAAACCGCGGTTTAGACGGTGGCTAGGGAATATGGCCGAAACCGCAGTTTTTTGCTTGCATGAACGAGTTTTACGTCAGACGCCATCTAAACCGCGGTTCAAAAGCCACCAATTCCCGAACCTCCTGCTGGGTAGGTTTAAGCCGCGGTCTGCGTTCGCGAGAGACACCAAACATGGCCGGCCGGCACTTTTTTACGTTCGCGAGACGGAGGAAATAGAAGAAATTACAGATATTGAGGATGCTGACGTTCCACCAATAAGGATAAACAGATTAATTAGGGACCGAAGTGATCTATTTTTATCATACATCGATTCAGAGTTTGAACAGAGGTAAAGATTTAATAAAGAAGTAACTCATCAGCCATTGGGAGAAACGAACTATCATATTAGACTTTCGACGGACCGCTGGGGATTCCAAGTGCCACCAATTATTCAATTTCTTATGTAATTAAGGTCTTTCGCCACTGCACGTTTTGTTTTAAGGCTTTAGGGAATCAGATTGGTGTTCATGAATCAACGGCTTTTAGGTGCTTAATGAATGTACGCGAAGCTCTTTTTGCTCATTGGAGCTAAATATTACCAAATTCCCCTTAATTGCTGCAGAATTACATGATGTGATAGCTGAATTTTCTCTCTTATCAGGGTGGGCATGAATTAAATTTTAAATGTGAAGTAACGTTAAGAAAAAATAACGATAAATAGGTTGCGCTTGTACAGTTGATTGATGATTAAAAACCGTGCTCCAAATTTAGTCATATTACCCATTCTTAGCTGTTGAACTATGGGAAAAACCTCTAAATATTTTCGCTAGTGCTTTTCGGAAAATGTATGGAGTTAACACAGAACTAATCGATTTATTAGATACATAATTTTATTAGTAAACAACTTCCCTGACATTGATTCTCTAGAATACACGCACATTAAAATTTCCTGCCCAGACGTACGTCAATATAAAGGGATATTATTCAATCTGCGTACAAATTATAGGTTGAAAATAAGGTTATTTATTTATTTTTTTGGCGTTTAATGTTCACTCGACATATACATAATCACAGGACGTACAATCAAAAAATATAACTACAAAAATAAGGAATAAACTGGTTACAGCCACAAAAATAATAACTTAACTGCCTTGATCATTAAGTCACTTCACAAACAAATTCTTCGCTTCTTTTAAAAAGTTGCCTTTCCTTGCTTAAAAGTCCAGTTCATTGAAATGCATGACACTTTTGGGTTTTTGGAATTATACTTTCCACAAATATCTTTCAATTCCTCCTTTTCCCTATTCAACGTGGTCGCGTAATACGCCTTACTTTCTAGTATTACATACTCTGATATAATAGAGATCAGGAGCAGCTTCTCTTCCAGCGAAAAGTTTTCGTTTCGTCCACTGCACATTTTTACTAGATACTCACACACTTCCAAACTGAAGTTCACGGTGTTTATTTACGTCGCTAAGGAGCTTACAATTGCTTTTCGGGAAAAAATGACAGTAGTCAGCGTTGCCACATAATCAACAACGACAGGCCGCGGTTTTCATAGACCGCGACGAAACCTTGTTTATGCAAGCGGAAGGAAGATCGCATCCAGGCCGCGGCTTATGAAGACACCGTCTAAACCACGGTTTGAGCCTCGTTCTTGCAATCCACCCTTAATGTTTTGTAAGTATGACAGATGAAGATGATCACAATCGCTCTGTCTCTCTAGCCAATTCATCAGTTCACCAATGTGATGGAGTACTTTTTGTATTTTAGACCTCTCACCCAACTCCCAGAATTAACTTCATTTTATATCACCACGTTTCACTCTGTCGAGTATGCCCAACTTTTCGTTTGATTGTATAAGTTAATTTCCTTTTGGTAGACATCATTTCCCCTAAAATCAAAGAATACATATTTTACATATTCATACAAATTATGCCGAAGGTAAAGGTGAAACAGCACATTCATCACAAAAATGCTCTAAGACTGTAGAAATGTAATTACCTTGGTTTTAGCACCATGGCAGGAACATAAGAAATCTACCAACTCGGGAGTAATGCATATATAATTCACTCCACTGATTGTCAGCTCTAGTTCACAAGATATAATGACCAATTTCGATTTGCTGGGTTGTTAATTTTGTCATGAAACTATGTATGTGCTTACATTCTCGCAGTTGTCTTTCTTTTGTATCAAACTACGTATTAGATGTCGCCGATCGCGTTGGTGTGATCTTGATGATAGCTTACAATGGTATGAGCACCTGAAGTGGAGCCGTTGCGACGCTTCGGGATAAAATCTGCTACAGAGTAACCTTCCACTTACAATGAAAATAGTCAATGGAATCATTTAGGGGGACATGGTGAGACGAGTTTTACTGTATTAGACATGTCGCCTACCGCGTATATCTCTTGAAGTTGCACCATTGAGACGCATCGGCCGGGACGTCGGGATAAAATTTGCAAAAAAGTTACCTACTTCTAGTACGAAAATAGTCAATGGAATTATTTTTGGGGGACATGCAGGGCTGCCAGCTAGTAGATTCCAAAATAAAGTGAGAAAAGTGAGTTATTCTCCAAGAAAAGTGAGTTATTCTCCAAGAAAAGTGAGCAAAAAGTCAGATTTTAATGGAAAAAGTGAATAAATAGTGACAGGCTGTCTTTAGGTGCATATTTCGTGCACATGCACGGACAGCCATGGAACCCCCTAATACACCTTGGGCAACTCTGGCTCCTTAAATATCCTTTTTCTTAAGAGCATCCTTTAATTTTTGAACGGCTATGCCAGTTAATTTGTCAGCCATTTGGTGTTTGCTTTCCTCAGCTGCTTTTGCAGCCCTCAGTTCTTCCTGCAGCTCACCTAAGTTCTTCATATCCCATCTCTAATTTGTGTCTTTTTCCTCTTTCTTGCAACATTCATTTTCTTCTAAATCCTTTCTGACCTATTAATCTTTCAGCTGTTCACATTTGGCTTCTATTTGAACATGGTAGTTGCCATGCGCGGTCTGAACCACTGTTAAAAGATCCGTGGTGATGGGCACGCATTCTGGTTTGCCTCCATAGTATGTACCTTAAGCCATCTTTTACATTCAGTTGAGCATTCATAGTCCACTCCTACATGGCAGAATGCTCTGCTGGAAGTTGACTTCTTGAAAATGAAAAATGCCGTTCAAAATCTGCACTTCCATGAGCTTGCAAGGGTAGCCTTAACAACTTTGGTTGCGAGTGGATATTTGGGTAGATGACAGACGTTCTTCAAGTCAAATACTTGGATCCAATTATTGTCAATTCTCATACTAGAATCAAACGGCGGTAGATTTTTCCATCTGTAAAAATTTACATTTATCTCAGAGCGTGACATCTTCGATACCAAGATCAAGCTGTACCATTTTGTACACCACTATAATGCAGCATTAACTTCTGCTTTCTTTTATTTTCCGTGGCTGGAGGCATTCTAGATGTTTGGCATCTGATAACTTCAAAAAAATGGATTTTTCTAGCATTGCATGGCACAGTCTGATAATGTTTGCGAGCATTAGCGCAAAACACCAGAATATCTCTGTAACTGTGTCTGCTCTTTTCCAAAAGACTGACAGCATTCTCTCAAATGTCAACTTTATCAGTTTCAAAATCGGTATCGTTGACAAAACAAATGTTCAAACAGTCTTTTCCATTTTTGATTAACTCATCTTTACAATATCTACTTAGTAACAGAATGAAAAGATTTGACACTTCATCAAAGAAAACATAGATCATTGGCCGTTCCATTAAAAAAAATTTTGAAAACCGCTCAAACAGTTCCGCACTGTACACTACTAACACAATTTGTGTGGGGAATGTCGGCTTCTCAGCACACTAGCTATTGCTTGGTAATACTCGGATTTTAAGATCTTCTCAGAGATTTTGCCATTTGGTAACACTTTTAAAAAATAGTGCGCAAATGCTGGCCACTGTTCCGATAGTCTCTCAGCTGCTAACCCCAACGTGACCCACCTTAAAGAACATGCTTCAAAAACCCACGCTTAGGAAATTTCTTCCCCTCCTGAAATTGTTCATAGACCTCAAATCAGCTCGGATAGTCTAGAAAATCATGGACCAAAATAACATCTGATACATCAGGGCCAAATTGACCAAGACCAACTTGAAAGGAAGAGTTATGAATATGTAGATTACAAAAGCCTATGTTTAAAAGACATAGGCCGTGCTCTTATTTCAGTCACTCATTGACTATTCTAAACACAACCTTGTTCACATTAGGCCCATCACTAGAAAGGATGAGAAATTTCTTCACAGGGAAAAGAGCGTGGTATATGGCTGAAAGGATTAGTTGAGGAAATCTCTGCAGTAGCTTTGCTAAAAAAAAGTCTCCAGGTGATGAATCACAACTTGCTGCTTTTCCTCTGAAAAGAATTTGACTGGCATTTACAACTCCTTCACATGTTTTTCATTTGTCGTTTAACTGTAACAATTCGTAAAACTAGCAGCGACTCAGCAATTTTCTGACATTGAATCGCGAAAATAGGGGCCTAAAGCATCTGCGCCACCCTATAAGCACTGGCCTGCAATCTGCAACACTGGAACAGTGGGGAAGACTGTATTCATGACTGCTAACAAGCTTGCCACGAAGTCCGTGGACGTAGTTGGTAATAAAGGGGCCCTTTGGTGAGAACCAGTTGATATGGATTTAGTTTGACTATGATGCAACTCTTGGGCTTTGCCGTTTTGACATGTTGGTCATGACACTTCGGCACCATCATGTGTCCTAGAGGGAGACGTAAAAGTATGTTCCACATACTATTTACTCGACTAGAATGATAATAGACCACATCAAAGATGCAGAAAGAAAATAATGCCAGGACGCATCAGTACTTTATGACAGCGTGGCTAGTACAAGATAGTATTGACACATCGATTGTGCGAAAGAGTATTGACAACGGCCGGCTTTCCTCGAGCCGAACCCCTTGTTTGCTTTCCGCACAGCAGTAGCAGCAGGCAAGAGCAAGTCAGGATGCGAGACATGGAGCGACCAGTTGAAGAAAACTTTGTTTGACTATACATGACTTCATAATAACTAACAGCATGCATACATGGACATGCCGGGGAACGTAGTCGGCAAGTTGACGGAATAATAAAGATAAGTGCAATCGAAAGAAGAGCAGAACCGAAATCTGTGCATAAACCAATGAGTTCAAAAATTGAGCTAACCTACATACAAAACTATGATAAGATGCATACACATGTCTTACATTGTGTGTTTGAAATAGGCAGGCCATCACATCGCACAGTGAAAACAAACCCCACCAGCAAGGGCCTCTATCCTGCTGTCCAAAAGCACTTACGTATGCTTAAAATATCACTTAGGTGAGTCTAACACATTTCTCACATGCAGTTTTAATGTTCAGAAACAGGAAAAGTAGATAACAATAAAACATTAACCAAATATTAACCTAGAAGGTGCAAAGACACAACGCGCCTGCCGGCAGCTATGCACACCCCGTGCACTCTAGTCATTACAAACTACAGTAAACTCCCAATTATCTGTATGCACGTTATACGGGCTGCGGATTATCTGTGCATCACCAATCTATTTAGTGGATCAGCTGTGATCTCAAAGGTAAGTAAACTTTTGTTATTTTCCTCCAATCGTGACTTTCATTACGGCCCTACTGACTGGTCGGATGTCTGACCCCAGGCTTCGTGCCGCCACCCGAGGCTTGCTTGTGGTATTTTCTTAAGGAGTTTATTTATTTTGGCAGCACACTGTAGAGAAATGAATCCGGAAAGAATCAAACAGCAGATTATCAGCGTTTCACGATTATCCATGCACCCTTTACCAGTCATTACCACGGAAAATCAGGAGTTTACTGTACGAGTCCCTGGGCTGCTGCAGTGCACTTGTGTGGCTGCGGAGGCCAAGAAAACCTCACTTGGCACTGAAAATACATGCATTCTGAAAGTGTTTGATTCTGCTGTCATCACTAATTGCTAGGAAACTCGAATGGCACATTTTGCGAGTTTGAGACAGACAGTCCCTGAAGAAGTTCGGGCGTCAAAGGCTAAGTTGCGCAATACCACAGTCATAAAATTTGAATACATTACAATGACAGTATACCAAAGTAAAGAAAACAGAAACGTATTAGTGCTGAGTGCCATGCATCCCAGCATTGAAATAGATAATACAGAAAAAAGAAATTATCGGAGTCAGACAGTTTCTACAACTCCACAAAATATGGATTAGATATACTGGACCAAATGACAAGAAATAACACTAGTGGATTACGCCTATGGCCTGTGCAAATTTTATACAATATCCTAGATTTAGCTGCGATTAACACATGGGTGGTATACAAAGAGGTCCCTTCACAAAACATCTTACGCCATAAATTCATTTTGACATTAGCTGAAGAACTACATAGCAATTATCTCAAGTCACAGTCAGGTCCAGCACATGTCATTTCAGGTCCAAAAATTAGAAGAAGACATCAGTGTCAGGTACAAAAATTCAAATGAAAGAAAACTATGGAAAATGTTCAAGATACCAAAATATTCCTGCAGAAAATGGACATCAAGAAGTGAAAAAATTATTACATATGTACTGTGTCATGAAGAAAATAGTTTTGCACGGAAGAACTGGTATCCCATTGCTATATGCAAGGTTTAATGATGTTGCTTACCTATTAAACAATTCATGACAGTAAATACAGTATATATTATTACTCAACATAATATTTATGCGCTAAACTACCACTATCTATATCGTATATTGCACAATTGATGATATATCATTGAATTCCTAAGTTTGTGTAAAAGTGATAAAAAATAAAATGGTTATAAATATTTATTACCTTTAAAAAATGTTAATATTATTTTATAATAATACGAGTCACTTAAAAACTGAATACATGCGTAAATTCATTCATACACACCTCGAAAACAAGAGAAAATACTTAGCAGTCAAAATGACCACCGCCGGCACTTTTAGGTATGGGGAAAATACGGCGTTTATAGTGTTAATCAAGGCATATGAAATATGATAGAAGCTACTAGACTGATAGAACACTGAAGACATTTCAAGATTGTACAGCCTAAAAAATCTGCTGGTGCTAAACGTGTTGACCATATGATTAAATGGGATCGAGTTTAGATTATTTGTCAGCCCTGAAATCATTGACATTTTATTTTAAATTTAATTCGGAACATTAAAATCTACATTCCTCCAAAGAAAGGCCGGGATTGAATAAATAGGAGTTCAGTACACATTAATATTTATTCCAGTCTCAGGATAGACAACCTATGAAAATGTATCAAGAGATTCCATCAATATTTACAGTAGGTATGAATGTCAACCTCCACTTATGGAGACTGCATGTAAACAGATTATACTCTAAAGTAGAACATTAGAAGGCGAAAACAGTCAATTGCCCGGGAGGCGTAGATGTATGAAATCGAATTTCAGGATTAGCACTACCATTCGAATTACACTGTGGAACAGTCACTTATTTGGATGCTCGAATTGTCAGGGGGATAATGAAGCTGTGGAGTAGGTAAGGTTGGGTATTAGTCTGAAATATGTAGAGAGAAAAACGCATTGAAAAAAATGTAGTATCTCTTCCGATGCCTGTAAAAACGTTTGTGAGTGCACGCGTGAGGTAAACGATTACTGTATTAGGAATACCCCTCATGGATTTATGCACGGGGAAAACGGGTAGCAAAAAGTGACAGGGATCATTCGAGGAAAATGCTGGTTGTAACAATTTGTTTCTCGCGGGCAAGTATATTTGTGCTTGACAAATTTATGTTTTTGTGACTCATTGTTGGCAAATCCGAATGTATTTTTAGTCATATTGGTGACATATTTTATGTAATAATTCAACTATGATTCAAAGTTGTCCTAATGCATTATGTGCATGCCAACAATGAATGATTAGGAGCCTTATTCTGACAAGGAGCATCTGAAAAACACTGCCACGATCCACAATTATTCGTAAAAACGAGTAATTTTTTCACATCAGGACCGAGACCCGAGGTTTGTAATTTCAAAACGTCGTTATTTCGTAATATCGAGTACTGTTACATGTATTTTGATACCCTTTTGGTCGGGACCAAAGATTTTGCTCGTAATTTCAAAATATCGTAATTTTGAGGATCGTAATTTCGAGTTTCTACTGTATCTCAAAACAAGGGCCCTAAATTATTAGAGTACACATAATCCTATTTTAAATTAATTTTACTAATTTTTAACCGTATTTTCTCTAATCATTATCAAAACCCATAATTACCTGTGTAAAAAAATCCTGCTTCTGCCAAGGCCCTAGGAGTTTGTTTAACTCTAGATGTTGGCCATCCAAAAGAGCTGTCCTTGGGAGGCACAAATGTCCTCAGGAATGAAGAGCTTCGTCCTGAATTGTCACCATTGAAAGATGCCAGCCTAGCCTCCATCGTGGCATACCTCTCATTCCTTGGCCCTTTGTGGCGATGCACTCCCAAGGATTCTGCTCCTTGGTTTTCTGCCAAACCCACTCCACCACTGCTAGACAACATTGCCACCAGTTTCTCATTGCCAAACTGACCTAAGAATATGCATAAATGCAACAAGTAAAATTTAATATAAATAATCCTAGTATTCCATTTCTTTGTATTGCATTTATACGTTGAAGTACATGGAAAATGTCAACTTCAACAGCTTATTTTGGACTGTACCAATTTTTTTTTAAAGTTTTAAATCACATGTGAGACATCCTAAAACTTTTTCTTTGTGATGTGGTAGTTGATTGGTAAAATATACTGAGGGATTAGGAGCACATAACTATTAAATGGACAGGGGAATGAACCAATAACTATCAGCAAAAGAAAAAAACTTGAAAGTAGAAAAGAAAGGTTACAAGAGATGTTTCCATGTACAATTTCATCCCCCACTAAACAATACAGTCCAATGTAAGCCCTATTCCTCGTGTACTGAAAAGTTATATTGCACGATACTTAAATGGGTCCCAATGAGAAAAAAATAATGACATTTTTAAGAGTATATCACAATGTCTGCCATGCACTGTGCAAGTTATAGTAATGATGCTAACAGTGCAAACAAGTGTAGAAAATTTTTTGTTATCATTACTAATTTAATCATATAGTAATGCCACAGTAAAAAGTGTTTTCTAACTTTACTACTGCAATTTATTAGCACAAGTTGCCCATACCCATGCTTGCTCAGCATCACTTCTGATTCAGGGATCAGAGTGACAATTTTCAAATTAATGGCCTCAGCACAGCACACACACTTAGGCACTAATTAAAAATCAACTAATGATAAATGAGGGGGAAAATGCATTACTTCAAATATAAGGTGTGCAAAATAAAGCTCTGCATCTGCACAATTTATGATAAGTCACAATTTCAAAGTTATTACCCTTGATTGCGTCACTTATATCAGGAGTAACAAAGGTATGATGGCATCTTGGAATATGGGACGACAAATATTTGGAAATAAGGTCAGCTACGAGTTGTTTGACCCCCCCCCCCCCCCCCCCCCCCTCTCCCGCCCCGATCCTTCCTTCTGAAGTGCCACGTCACAGTCGGCCAACAAGTTAATAACTGCCTTTCTAGAAAGCTTGGGAATGGGCGAAAATATAAAACCTTTGTTTAAAACATTCATCTCTTTAGAAGAGGAGTGATTGGAGAGGTTAACCACTCTACCTTGAAACACCACACATTTTAGTTAATTTCGAGTTATAGGGACGTAACTTCTTTTTTTTTAATTCTAAAGACTGTTTTGAAGAAATGTAAAGAAGTGGTGTGTATTTGTTAAAGTGTTCTACAGATGATTGTGATTCAATATACATCAGCCAAACCAGTTGGAAATTTAACATAAGAATGGCAGAGCATAAGAATTCAATGATGCACAAAGACATGACTTTGGTATTTGCTAAACATATTGTGGACAACGGTCATGTATCTGATTTTAAACCTGTAATTTTACATCATTGTGACAAAGGTAGAAAATTGGATTTTATCGAGAACTTTGAAATTGTGACTTATCATAAATTGTGCAGAAGAAAATTGTTAAATGAGGTGGTCTCTTTAAACCCCTCACCACTTCTCTCTGTGCCAGTTCTTCTCCAACCCCAAATGCTTCCTCAAAACCTTAGCCTTGGTCCCACTGTTCTCCCAAATACGTAATCACCCTGCATTTGCCTCACTTCTCCCTCTCCTGGCATGTACCAAGTGTGGAAAACTCAAAGCATCTAAAGTTTCATTTACAGTGTTTCACCTCTTTAACTTCTAGTTACCCAAATACAAATTTTGCAAATTGGTGGTAATTTATACATAACTAAAAAAATAAAGTTCAAAAATATTCATGTGGGACTAAAACTGTTAGTCTTACTAAGCTATCAACAATCATTTTCTAGGAAGAAGTCATTTTTTTCTACTACGTTTCTCCTGTTTCCTCAAAATTTTGCAATAAAAATCTGAAAGAATTCCATACAATAAGCATCCTCAATGCTGACAAATATGGCAAACATAATTAACATTTACATTACTTTTGAATACTCATAGTTTAGTAATGATTGAGTTCTATTGATCAACTATGCATGGTGCCCATGATCTAAGGAGTCACAAATTTATCACAGTATATTTCCCACAGTTAAATTCATTTCCTAACTCAGGATAACTTGCAGAATGAAATGTCTGTAAAATCTAAGAACACCTAACAAATGTATTTGTCTAATGATATCTAATACATTTGTTTTCACTGTAATACATTGCATACCACATCATGATACAAAATAAATGGTATATTTAAAGAAAAATAGTTCATGTTTCAGTAAATTAAGCAAAAAAAACATGGTACAGTGCACCCTTTGAAAGAAAAGTATCCTAATGGAGGGAAACCACTGATTTTTCTATAATAATTTATCTCACTCTTCAAATAAAAAAAGAAGACTGTGATTATGTAAGAAAGCCATGTGTGTACCATGCAGTATAATGAGAATTATTATCATAAATAAAATTTCATAAAGAACACAGTAAGATAACCAAACTATAATTGAGTAAGACTGGATAATGCATCCCACAAAACTAGAAAAGGAAACCACAACATAACACATGAAGCCACGTGCATTGATAAGAACTATAATAGCGACAACAGATAATGTATAATCTTCAAAATTACAAGACTTACCCAGGATCCCCATTGTTAGTGTGTTAGCAGGGGGATGTCTAAGTTCATTTAGTTAATATTTCAAAACCGAGCCTCTTTTTTATCATTTCCTCTTCAAAATATTTCAAAACTTAAATTTTACAATTCCTGTGATTATCTAATTCCTGTGACTACAACAGAAACCAGAATTGGGCAAAAAAGCAATCTTATCCACTCAATGGTATTAACCTTTTTTCATGCTACTAGACTAGCAAAATTTAAAAAATGTCTCTGATTTTTTATCTTCTGGGCCCGGGTTTGCAAGAAAAAAAGTAGAATGACATATGGGGAACCTGCATTCTCCAAACTCGGGTAAGCCGTAAGTGTTAAGGATCAAACTCGCGACCGGCAGTACACTAGCTCTCATTTTTAACAACAGCGCTCTTATACGTTCATGGGGATCTGGTGAATTTAGGCGACCCACATGACATTCGGCTTAGTTTTTTCTCGTGAAAAAAATAAAACGAGTATTTTTTTTATTTCATTTTAGTGGCACGGAAAAAATCTTCTTCTCATTTCATGACCCGAGTTACACAACCTCTCCTCGTCAGTATCTATCATACCTACATTCCATTCCCGTGGATCTTTGGATCCGACCCGACCATCCTTAATTTATGAGTGGTACATTTGTAAATCTAATTTAAACAACAAAAGTATAATAAAGTGAACATTCAGAAGTAATGTTTTGAAATTGAAGATGATAACATTTCCGATGCAATGGCTGAAAGAAAAAATTAATCTGCGATAGGGATCGAACTTTGCGCAGTGCACTAGCTCTCGTCCACCTGTTCCCGACGAATGTAGGCTACCCGCGTGACATCCTACGTATTTTTTTTTCTCGGGATACCCAGGTAATTGGGAAAAAATTCACATTTCTTTATTTTGCTTCTAGTTGCACAGGAACATTTTCATCTAATTTCGTGATCAGAGTTACACATCCTCTTCTTGTCAATATCTACCGTGCCTACATTCCATCCACGGGGTGCTTTGATCGAAAATTTAAAATCTACGATCCGGATCCGATTTTAATCCATGTCTTTGGATCCGAATCCGGAACAGAGTAAAATGAAAGATCTGCGGATCTTTGGATCTGAATCCGGAACAGAGTAAAATGAAAGATCTGCGGATCTTTGGATCTGATCCGGCCATCACTAGTTTCCCGTAGAATTCACACCAGGCCTCTTTTCATCACACTCAAGATTGTCTCTTCCTTCCACATATGTGTTCTAGTTCTACTGTATATTAAAA
Source organism: Platycnemis pennipes (assembly GCA_933228895.1). Taxonomy (NCBI): domain Eukaryota; kingdom Metazoa; phylum Arthropoda; class Insecta; order Odonata; family Platycnemididae; genus Platycnemis; species Platycnemis pennipes. The sequence goes on along the minus strand of OW121848.1, from coordinate 116,489,510 downwards.
AAGTATAGTCATATACAGATTACACTACGGTGCATAATCATAACACAAGGAATAAAAATAATATTAAAACTGAGTATTGTAACACAGTAAAATTTTAAATTGATTTGAAAGGTTTTCAATTGAATGTTATAATTTTTTACCAATTTCCTAGGACAGTGATGAAAGGGATATGCCCATTGATAAATTTAAGAACTTTATAAGAGATGCATTACAGTTCAGCACACTTAATCTGGGAATCCCTAATCCAGGAACACCCATAATCCGGCAATTTTGCCATGACCAACTACCCGGTACTTTGGGGAAAATGCCGAAACATTTTTTACTTAAAAATTGCTTCATAACCTGCCGAGATATTATCCCATTCTTAACGTTAATTTTCCCATTATGAGAATCAGAATAATTTAAACGTATTAATTTCTGGTACTTCTTGTACACTGGCATTATTCTGTAACTTGAAGTAAACATATAAATTTGAAGACATCGCCGAGATGGACCACGACTAATTTAACGATAGGCCACTTTCAATGGCGCACGCATTTTTGATTGACCACTAGATGTGATTTGATAAAATTATTTGTTATCTGCTTATGTTTCTCCCTAATCATGTCTCAACTATACAGTTGTGGCAACAGCAGAGGAGTGAGGCATCAGTACAAAACGTTAACGATAGCAGAAAAAGTGCAAGTAGTGAAAACACTTGACGCCGTTGCATCAGTGAAGCGTTTGTCTGAAACATACTGCGTGGAATTTTAAACAATATAGCAGATTAAGAAGCTGAAAGAGAAAATCCTCAACATTTTACCGTTAAAGTGGCACGAAGAAATGGATGACAGAGAGAAAAACTCATGAAAGAAGATTTAAGTGCTCATTTAGATTGCGTGGTTTCGATTGCGTCAAAGTGAAAGCCTTAGTATTTCTGGCCAAATGCTAATGGAGCAGGATAAACTATTTCAGAAACAGACATGATCAATCTAAAAGCCATGATGTGGGAAATTTCACATGCATGGAATAGTTTTTATCAGTCAGTTCTAAAACACATGTGGTTTAAATTGTGGCCTGCTTTAAGGTTTGATGTAGACAAAGTAAGAGGGGATTTAAAACATTTCATGTTTTTGAGGATAAACATATGTTGATGGAGTTTGCAAACAGCATCCGTAACCCTGAATTAAAGGAAATGGAATTGGTAAATTTAGACGAAAGGATAGTTAGCGGCCACGATACTTTTCATTTTACAGATTTTGAACAACACAACATTTCACAGATGATGAAATCATTGAAATGGTAATTAATAACAATAAATCCGAGAGTGGGGATGAAGATGATGATCTTGAAATTGTTTAAGGAAGACTACTATTGATGATAAAGAATCGTCCAGTCCGATCCCCCACGCGACGTAGTGATGGGTGGCCGTACAGACGACACCCACTCATTGACATCACGCTGAATCAGCTGATAGCAAACCAAGCGCGGTAGGAAATATGTTGCACAGGGCACTGCATAAGAAATATCAAATTCTATACACCCTTTTCCAATAATAATTTTATACTTTTAAATGTGTAGCAATATGATGCACACAATGCTTATATTCCGTTATTTTCACTCACTGCACAACTTTAATACTTTTAAGTACCTAATAACTTTGCGTATTAAGAAACCATTTCTTTCTAATTATTCTCAGTGACTTTAAAAAAAAATGTTCATTAAATGGCAAACGAATATATTTGGTTATAAATAATTAAATCCTTTCAATACAAACATCCCGGACATCAATGATAAACCAGTTGCCATGCATGACCCATAGTCCGGCAAAATCCCTAATCCGGCATCACTTTGGTCCCGATTGTGCCAGATTAAAGATGCTCAACTGTAGTGTGTACTAAATTGCATTTACAAGGTTGATGACTTTTTTGAAATAAGATTGTAAATAGTTTTATATATGTAACTTTTTTGTTATTATTTGATGAGGCTATACATAATACATATAATATTATCTTAAGCTAATAAAGATTATTATTATTAACACCCATTTCAGCATAGTTATTTATCTCTGAGCAAAATATGATAATCTGGGATCAAAGTTCTTCACTTCCATCAGAAGATGAGAAATCCATGGCCAATGAAACTCTTATCAACTAAAGCCACTCGACATAATGAAACCTTGAAAAATCCAACATTAACAGACCACCCACCAAAGAAGCCTTTTCACCAATACCTTTCAGTGCTCAATACAGCAAAGTTAAGATGATATTTCTTGAACTTGAAATTGGCTATTATAACAATCTCCCAGATTTAAATGTAAATAATGTATTTTATTCTAGATTGTGCAGTGAAATGGTTACAACAGGCAACCTTGTGTAATCAAAATTACAATTACAAATCAGTAACATTTTGCTCAGCTTCAGGTATTTGAAGCTGCACAGTATATTCAAGTAGATTTTAATCAAATACTTGTCTATGACAATTAATAGGAACAATAGAGGAATATTACACTTCAAGACCTCCACAATCCTCAGTAAACCCTTAACACGTTCACTGCGGAGCTATTTAAAGCCCTACCTCACAGCACGGCGTGACCCACCGGTGGGTCACAGTCCTTCCGAGCTTCTGGCCACTGCCGAGGGATGGTGGTTGAAGCGGCAACACTCAGCTGTTTCCTGAGATTAAAGGAAGGCTGGGGGAGGCGACTCCCAGCCTCGCCCCCATCCCGCCCCTCCCCCGACCACGTGGGGCACTCTATCGTCTAGACCCTGGCGTGGGATGGCGGAAGAGAGGGGCAACAATACAATGCATGTGGTAAAGATTTGCTGACGTTCGGAAAACCCAGGAGAGACCCACCCGTCTCTGTTTATTGCCCCTGCCCTTGTTCGCGCCTGTCTGTGAGACGTAGACACCCGTCCGTGCGTACCGATTCCCCAGCCCTGCTCACACTATGAGAAAAGGGAAGGAGGATCCTTTGGAAAGAGACTAAGAGTACATAGTGGTTTGTCTCACTCAGAAAAAATTAGTGTCTGCATTTCGGAAGACGTTCACCCGGCAAGGGCACAGTCACTCATCCACCACTGAGGGATTGGCTCAAGAATGCTACGCGACCCTTTCCCATTTGCCCTTCCATAGAGGGGGGGGGGGGGGGGGAAAAGGAAGAGAGAGAGTCAATCTCTCACACAGCCAGGCCAGTGCAGTTCGGACTGTTTAGTTTACGAGCAACTGACGGACAGCCAAGATGAGGAGAAAAAATTTTCCTAAACATTTTCATTATTTTTAATTAGTTGATATGTTTTACTATATCGAGTATTGTTCATCCTTATGTATAAAAATCGCATAAACTTGAAAAAAAAACAAAAAGAAAACAAGAAATAAACATATTTTGGATATAATACGCAATATGTAAATTTGTTCGTGACTCACCGGTGGGCCACACCGCTCACGCTGAAAAAAGTTTCAGGAGAGGCGGCGTGACCCACCGGTGGGTCACACTAAGTGTCACATAGTAGCCTATTATTTGAACTGTGACTAACCTCTGGGTGAAGACACTTGAGAACTTCTCGATTCCTACTCTCACAATACTCCTCGCAAGTTACGACAATTCAAAGAATTTTATGGCCGCGGCGCTAGTCGCATCTGCGTGACCCACCGGTGGGTCACACCGCAGTGAACGTGTTAAATTCCAAAATATTATCAAAAACCCAAATAGGTTTCATGATGCAAAGTAATAAAGCTACGAAAAAGGTGTAAGTTACAAAGCAAATCACAGTAATAACATAAATTGACAAAATTTTTATGGTTTCATTTCAAGCAGTTGAATACCATGGAATACTATTTAGTTCATTCACATACCCATGAATAACTTTAAATCCAGTACCCTTCATTTGCTTTAAGTATGGTGAAGTTAACTAGATTTCATATGTTGATTACACAGGGTTTCTAATAAGAAACAAGACATACAAATAACTTTATGAGCTACTTTGAAACGAAAATCAAAAATACTAATTATCCTCCATGGCACATTAAGAGAGAGAAACATGACAATTGCAGAGACATTGGTTAAATGCTCACAAATGATCCTGTTAATCATTACCTTGAATCACATCACTCCCGGATTTCTAGCCCGATGACTAAGGGTTTGCTTCATGCTCTAAGGAAATTATTACTACCAGCAGCCTAATAATTCCCATACACTCTCAGCTGTGCAAGGAATAACTATTAACACATTCAACCCAGCAATGATTTTCTATTTACATGCTGAGAAGATGGAATTGAATAAGACAAATAGCATTTTTCAGGTAGTGGGTTATATCAAAAAATTAAATTATCTGACAGGGGACAAAACTCTTGTAGGTCATACTACCACTGCTACTGTGGCAAAACTGATTGCAACTCACTGCTAACTCACACCAGGGTGAATGTGTTAAACAGAAATTGTGCAAAAATATAATCATTAGTCAGTGAATGTGCCTGCATTTAATCACCTCCAGATTTATTAAAATAAGAGTGAAACTCACAATCCAAAAATGCAAACATCCATTGACTTCTGAAAAACAAAAGCCGCAAATGAAGATTAAAACAATACATATTATTCCAGATATGTTACTAGTTTTGGTCTTATTAGCTTCCCAGACCTTCATGCTACATAATATATTACAAACTACCTACCATTATTTATTGTGTATAGTTGGCTCTGCCACACAGAAATGGCCACTATACAAAATAAGGGCTTGTATTCTTGAATATTATACAAACCCTTATTTCACCGCCGTTCACGCGGCAGGATTGAAATATCTTACATACAAACCCTCATTGAAACATTTGAATTTTTATAAAATTCTTCATTCACAATTATACAAAACCTCAACAGGGTCAGACATCCTAACATGAACGTTATTTAGCAGTTAATTATTTCCCTTCTTCATGAATGAATTTGCGCAAGGGCAGTTTTCCTTTTTAAGTAAGCATAAAACAGCCCAATACCATATGGCCCTCCTCATTTACGTTTGGAGCTACAATCACTACCTAAAAGTACAGTCAACACTTGAGCTGACAAGCTTATTAATAGCAAGGATGCAAAAAGTCAAGACTGAAAAGTTACTGGACACCATGGACTCAAGACAAGATGGACTCATGAAAGAAACTGTTTCCGGGGTAACTTGGTGGAATTTTTCCATAATGGAGAAGAGAAAAACTAACGATGCACTTCCACAAAACTTTTTATTTTGACACGACCATGGTTTCGCTGCGGCACAGCATCATCAGGTGGGTATACAAAACACTGCATCAGCCTTATGTAAGGTGAAAGTCGGGTCGGGAAAGTCAGAAGCAAGCTTTGTGCTTGTGCACAAAGCTTGCTTCCGTAACCACAAAGACACTTCCCAATTCGCCAATCATTTACAACACAAACACAGCAGTGATTTTTAACCAGACATATTACACGTTGAGAACAAGGGTCTCAAAGGTCTCGAAGAAATAGAAATTAGCAATAGAATAGAATAGCAATTAGAAAATAGAAATTTCAATCTGTGTAAATTCAAAATCTGGGGAGGTTTTAAATGAATTATTATATCTATTCCACTCCCCTCTCTTAAACCTCCCCTTCCCCCCGAGCTCCAATGCTTCCGCCTCGGTCACTCCCCAGACGGAACCCTAACCACTCCCGGAGCAAACACACTAAGTTATATCACCACCCTCACCCGACCTGTCAATCCTCGGTCACTTTCCCTTTCCCACCCTCTCTGCGACTCCATTCCTCCCCAACCCCGACTTCCACCAGACCTGACCTCCACCACCCCTGAAAACACCCTAATGCATCACCACGCTCACCCGACCGGCCAATCTGTGGTCACTTCCTCTCTCCCCCCCGCCCTCCAACCCTGTTCCTGCCCCCCACCCCTGACTTTCACCATACATAAGGCTGATGCAGTGTTTTGTATACCCACCTGATGATGCTGCGCCGCAGCGAAACCATGGTCGTGTCAAAATAAAAAATTTGTGGAATTGCATCGTTAGTTTTTCTCTTCTCCATCATGGACTCATGAAGACAGTTTTCAAGGAAAAAGAGAATGAAAAGAATGGTAGGGGAAGATCTTGTATGAGATATATGGAGCAAGCAGTGATGGATGCAATGGAGAGGAATTATATAAATAGGCATGAAGAGGTTAGCCAATAGCAGAATTGGTTGGATTACTGCATCAAACCAATCTCAGCATTTATGACTACCGGAAACAAACATGGACTAATGATTGATTTATTAATGATGCAAAATCCCTCCGTGATTATTGCATAGCATACTATTAAACATTTAGTGCAATCCCTAATCCCAAAAATTCATGCTGGCACCAAAGACTTCTTCTTGGTAAAGTATACCGACATATATGTAATAAAATTCCATCACCTGCATATGTTTCCTCATCTTTATGTACATTCATGCATGAAGACCACATCACATATATTTACACAACACCCAGCAAGCCATTGCAAGGTTGTGTGGCAGAGAATGAACCATCACCAATATCCTAGGCAACCACCATCCAATGCTTACGTGGCTTCATTCATTTTATGGCATACTCAAATTTCTACTGCTTACACATTCAAATGCCTCAAGAGATAATCCAAGTATCATGATATCCATCTAACAGCATCATGAACATATGCTGCATAATTTGTGTTTATTAATAATTAATGTTCATTTTTTTCTTTACACACATTTATCATATTAATAACTAACAAAATGGCTGACACTCCCTTTATGCCAATTACATTGTCCTCATTATTTACAGATAAGTAGTTTGTCTCCCTGCCTTTGCTGGATCAAAGTTAGTGATTTTAAGTACAGCCACATTCTTGCCATTCAATCCAATTTATCATCTACACATGGATGATGGAATTAAAAGAGAAATATAACTTCAGTGTTTCAAATAAAACTAATCATTACTCTGCCAGTTCATTTCCTTCTACATACAACCTTGACAGCAGCAGAAGTGCAAAACAATAGTAGCCTATAATTTATAACAGAAAAAATTATGTCAAATGGATTACATTAAATCTTATCTTGCCTTTCAAATTTCCAGAGCTTCAACTACAGATTGGCACACAATCCAAGAGTTAAAACAGATCTAATGGCCTTCAAGATTAGGGGGTAGATCAATTATTTGACCACCTAAATCAATTGTGTAACCTACTTTCATCTCATATTCAGGAAGTTTTTGAAGTAAGATAACAAACAACTTGTATGATTTGAAGTAGCAAACACAAACCTACCAATCTTGGTAGAATACTAATACTGATGACTTATCACAAACTTTGTCCCATGACAAATTTAAAAGAAAAACTAATCTTTGGTAATTTTCAAGTCTCAAGTAAAAATTTGGCACAAAACAGATTTCTGCAGTGTACATGGTAGATACTGAGATATTAATGTTTACATTAAAATGTCTTACTTTCTCAAATCCTAGCTGGTTCCAACTAAATTGTCCAATTCAAAAACAAACAGGAGGGTAATTTTCAACAAATGATCTAATAAAAAATTGCAACTGTTATTATAATTGCATACCTACCCTCACCAAAAACCATGTGATGCTCATTCCTTAACAGCATAAAAAAGAAATTATATACTTAGGGCATTAATGCACAAAAATCTACTTAAAATGTATTTAACCAACCTTTCCACAAAACAGTCACAGGTTAATTCTTGCACAGCATAATTTTGTTAGTCACTAATCTATTTTGGCCAATCTTTCTTCAAATTCATTCGGCAAACAAAGGTTCATACTCACTCCCCCCATTCCCTTGATCAGATCCAATCCTGGACTGAGCCCGAGAGCAGCCTTCCTCCTTGCCAGACGTTACTGCTGCAGCTGCTGTGCTCACTGGAGACGATGTCACGGCAGGAGGAGGAATAGGAACATTTCCCACCGGGGCACCGACAACAAAAGGGCAGGCGGGCAAGCAACGGCGATGCTCACTCTCAGGATCATCGCCACTTTCCCAACCGCCTAGGGACCCATTGCAAAAAGCACATGTCACACGGTCACTGAGGTCTGCATCTGGGCGACACACATTGCTGGGGTTCCAGTAAAATCCTGCCTTGGCAAGAGCTGAAGGAGACACCTTGTCTGGTACAGGCCATCGCTTGCCATCCTCACGACAAAATGAAGCAAATCGGTCTTCTTCTTTCCGGTAATCAGAACGACCACGCTCATATATTGATGTTTCCCCTCTAAAATATCCCTAAAATGACATTTTTTACAAAGCAATATGATATCAGACATGGGAAGAGTGAACAAATGGTATACATATATATAACAATTTTTTTATAGGAACATAAGTATTTGAAAACCAGGGCCAAATACAGTGAAAGTGACTCTTGGTAACTGATCCACAATCATGGAAATAATCATAAATCCTTTCAATAATCAATTCTTTCACAGGTATCCAGTCCTGTACTGTATCAACTAGACCTGAAAATCAGTAGTGATCCCTATAAAGACCTCAATCACCAGTTTAATGAAGTGCACAATTTTTGAATATAATCAATTGTTAAAATTGTTCTTTACTTCTGGCAGGCTTCCTTTATAATCTTGGTAAAGAACTCTGAGAGCTTGAAAACAGTATCTTTGACTTTGACAGTCACTCACCCATCTTCTCCCACCCTCTCTTAACCTACTCATGCATGGTTGGCCAGGTAGTAGCTGACAGCTACCATTGGTCTCTCTACTTTAGTGGTGTTGGCCATCAGTCAGCCAACATTTATCTTAATTTGATCACCCTTACAAATTTACTTCTACCTTAGACACAAAATTCTCTCACTATTAGTCTCTGCTGCTACCTTAGCTTATGCTCTTTCATCATATTTCATATGCATTAGCAGTGTCACTGAAGATCTCATTAACTACCTTAGTAAGATACATTATGTCAGGGGCAAGGGCCTAGCCACAATGAATCACCAGTTCCTGTCAGATCACAGAAGTTAAGCAATGTTGGGCTGGGATGGAGGATGGATGGGTGACCCTCATCCATACTTCTACCGTGGTGCTCTTGTCCCCTGTCTGCAAGTGGCAGGCAGGTTAAATGTGGATTGGCACAATGGATCTAAGGAGGTCTAAGTGCCAGAAGGGCTCCAGAAGACCCCTGCCACCCCTCCAATTTATTATTACATCATGTCAGGCTGAGCTACGTCCCAAGTTTCAACACTTACTACACTGCAACAGTAAGCTTGGATTTTTGGGTTCTTGACTGAATCCATTTTGATCTACCTTATAAAGTTCTTAAACCTAAGGCCAACAAAATATCTATTATTGAGGGAGGATTTGAATCATGACCTTTAGGTTGCTAGGCCAACATGTTACTAACCTATCACAGCCAGCAGAGTTTCTTTTTCCTTCCTCATACTATCAATACCGCACACTCATAATCACCAATGATACAGTTATCTTACTATTCTTTGATGAAATATTTACATACATTTCTAGGACTCCTTTGGTAAAAACAAACTTCAATTTTCAGGGTGAATATAAAATATTTTGATACAATGACGTACATTGGCATCTGGGTCACAAAGCATTTGGGGGTTAAGAGACAGAATTTGCATTAAAGAGGTAATCAGAAGTGCTGTTTAGCAGCACTAAACAGAGAATAGTTAATAGTAATTCTTTTTTCATCTAATTAATTACAGCCACACAAGAGATGCTGCACTGCTCCCAAGAAAGCTTCTTTGTAACTTCAATTTGCACACTAACATCCATGAATTACAATCCATTCATGCACCACTTATTAATCAGCCTCTGTCAATGTACCCTTGTCGTACTGATAGATTCAAAATGGCATTTTCCCCCATACTATAAGAGAACAGAATAGGCAGCATAGCAAAGGGATAGGTAGGGGAAATATTTTAGAGTAGTCTGTAGTGCATGATGCATGTATTAACCCCTTAAATACTATAGATACTAACAATCTAGTTGCATGAGACCCTATAGTTGCTTGTTCGCATGTCGGTAGTGCATGCTTGGTGATCTTCACCCCCTGCCACACACCCTCGCGGTGGCTTGCAGGGTATCGTGTAGATGTAGATGAATGTAAAGCCTCCAACACTGCTTGGATTTTATCTGGATTTCAAACTGAGCTGGAATTATCCTATTATTCCCATTTTTCCAGGTTTTTCCTCACGTCCTCCTCCTGCCCCCGGTCTTTCCATACCTCCTTGGTTTTTCCGTCTCTCACTGTTTCCCCCAACCGTACCTTTGCCCCCCCCTCCCTCTGCCTCTCTTACTCCCCCCCCCCACCCCTTCTCCTATCTATAAATATGATGTTAACATGTATGTTGGTGTCTTGTACCAGATGATGGCTCTGTGAGCCGAAACGCATCGTACGCATCAATAAATTAGTTGTGGAAAAGTGCACCTATATTTTATTATAATGGAATTATCATGTTCATTAGGTTACTACAACAATAAATGGAATGGAACTCCCTCCACTGGCTTGCTCTCCTTCTCAGCCCTAACCTCTGCTATGCAGTCCATACCCACTCTTAAGGCCATTTTACACGGTCATTGATACTGTGCAGGCTGCTGCGAGAACACTTGTGCAAGAAATATTGCTCCGTGTAAAGCGATGACTTGGGAGGAGAGACCACTGCGTGAACGACTGTGAGCAAAATAGAACATGTTCTAATCTGATCCATGCATTCGCACAAGTTCGAAATTTATTTTTCTAACTAGATGGTAGGGATGCAGCGGCAACGAACCGACACGGTAATTCTAGCAATTAAATAGGTTGTTGATGATTGAGTCGAGTGCTTTTGTTTGCACTTAACTCCTTAGGTAGTGAATAAAGAGCAATAATGATGAGCTGGGCGATTAATCACGTGGAAGCTTAAATTTCGGTTCATAAACGAAGGGGTCAATATCTCGTTTCCTTGGCCCACAGACATGTGTTCATGGTGCAAAATGTGGGCTAAGTATACGGGACTAGGGTGTCCACTATTATGTTTACACTATGGCTTAATAACATATTTTTTAATTTTGATAATTTATCACCCCGGCTTCGCAAAGGGAGGTCCAGAGGCTAACCAGAACATCCATGCCAATAACCATTAGCTGATCACGATAAGTGCAAAAGGAACAGGGAAATTTTAAATCAAATTTCAAGAACTTAACCCACTCTTGTCAAAATATCTCAATCTGTATTTCAATCTAAATATTTCAATCTGTTAATATACATATATAGATATTTTACGCAAATGCTGTAAATTGGGCCCAATCATTTCTTTTGAATTAATAAAAATGATATTTGTGCATGAATAAGATAATCAGTGTTCAGTAGGGTTACAATGGTATTACCACTACTGAATGATATATTGTCACTGAAATCATGTACCAACGATCGCACTGTGTAGAGCTGCCTAGCAAGCATCCTCGCAATTTTCTACGTCACAGACTTTTGTGGCCGACTGCTCAAACAGAAGCAACATCAACTTGCGCAGTTCAATGACCATGTAAAATGGCCTTTAAACTCCCTCCTCAACACCCTGGATCCCCATCTACCTGTCATTGGAATTCATGAAGACCAGCATGGCCATCTTCCTTCTCAAAGCAGTGTGGCTGGTGAGAGGGAAAGGTTCAGGGGTTGATAAGAAAATCCTCTGGTCGATGCCTTCTGGGAAGGGAGGAGGAGTGCTGTGCAGCAAGACCAAAAGCATAGCAGTCGTACAGGGCAGTGAAGTGTTTAAATGGGTGAATAAACATATACAGAGAGCAAAACCTTGTTATTCCTGCCACCCTCACCCATTTCATTCCCTTGCTACATCTCCAGCAATCTCTGTGACTGACCAAGAAACTTTCCAAGGCACTTTTTAGTAGAAGAAGTTAAGAATGTTTGCTCCTTTTTTCTTTCTGTTTATTATGCCTTTTTTAACAGCCACTTTGAATATGACTTGAAAAAATTGGGAATTGCCACAAACATCGAACCATATTTATATTGCAGAAAATGGCTACAAAGATGACAATATCATCATCTATGATATGGTGCAATGTTTACATGGTTGAATATTATATGTACATAAATGTATAAAGCATGTATGAGTATAAAGTAATGATGTATGTAACAGAAAATCATTACATAATCCATACTATATGTGAAACACACATATGATGCAAGCAAGAATAATCTCTCTTATAACCAATGCTGGGTAGCAAATACCCCAAACTCTCCGAAATATAGGCATCGTATTATTCAACCATTAACATCTAAAAGTACAAATGACTAGTTTGATAGAAAATTATATTAATTTACTCCTTTCCAGCTTCTACCGCTCTAAACTGACAGTCTATAATATTTGTATTATAAATGTTTGTATTGTGTAAATTGTGTAAAATGTTTTTTGTATTTTTATATGTTCTCATGACCATGTTCTATGTCAAATTTTCTTGACCAACGGAACAATAAATATTATTATTATTAACTCAGTGGATGAGTTTTTAATGCAGTTACATCCGGTTTCTGGACATCATCTGGTGTATACTTTTTAGAATATTTAATCATTTGTCTTCACAAGCTTACTGGATGCCTATTTTATCTTTTAAGGCTATCTAATTCTGAACACTTGAGCCCAATAAAAAAATTACTGTGAGCCTAAATTTGCTAGTGATTATACCTATTACTGTTAATTTAAGTTGGTTGGTAACCAATTGGTCTTAATGGTGAATTTTTAAAATTTGAAAGAGCATTTACCTACAGCATGAAGGAAGATGTGGCGGGAGAATTAATTTGCTACCTTATTGAGCCCTTCTGAGGTAGCACTACCCATTTCACCATTGGCTACAAACAACTATTCACCCCTCTAAAGTCCACTTATAGTAACTGACTGATGAGTGGTGAGCGTAACAGTAGAATGAAAATCTTTTATATCTGGCCAAATTTCGATCCAGCTATCACGGCATCATGATTTTCAATAAGAATGATAATGCAGTAGTGGCGTATGCTCAATTTACAAAAAGACTCCTTCACATTAAATTCGGAAATGTTTTCTGCTCTTAACAAAGTAACTGCAAGAATGGGTCCAGCGCCTTAAGTATTTATGTGAAACATATGGGTTACCACAGTTCCTTTGACGACGAAGCCACTGAGAAAACTATTCCCTACATCAATAATAACTCTCACTTGAAGACTAAAGCAACAGATTCTTCAGAAACTTATTTTGCACATGATCAAATATCAGATTCCAATCAGCATCTATGGCATGTCGAATTATTTCTATAATCATACTTTTGGATAATAGCATGTAACACTAGGTGCTCTCAAAACAATGTACTTCAAGTAATGTCACCGTTTACCTTCTGATCTGCCGGTGCCGAAGGCGACGAAGAGGCTATAGCAATTGGAATATTGCTTGATCCGATGGGATTCAGAACGAATGGACAGTTGGGGTTGAGTTCCCTATGCCGGGCCATTGCAGAATCTGCATAGTTCCAATCTGAAATGCGGCCACCACAAGCAAAACATTCTACTTCCAGACCACGGCCGGTGTAAAAAAATCCAGCTCGAGCAATTCGAGCCGAATCTATTCCACAAGATACCGGCCAACCGACGAAAGTACGAAGTCTTTGTTCTTCTGCATGCATCCCATCCAAGCGTAACTGGAGAGACCTGGGACGTTGGGCATCTTGACTTCCCATGACTACTTTATGAAAGCTGCAATACCGCCATCACCACCGATCAAAATCTGTCATGCAGCGTCAGGAACTCATTAGGCTGAAACAATTGTCAAATAATGGACTAATTAATGATGCCAAGGCTATTGCGCCAATGTCTTAAACTTAAAGTCCGGATAATCACAAAGAATTTGATCCGTACATAAATACCAGCGCATATAACAGGAATTATCAGGCTGAAAAACCTTGTGTATTAACAAATGTTTAGATCAGCATTGTGAAGTTTAATATTGTCTCAACACACGTAGTTCACAAACTATTGAAGGACTGACACCGCCGTTGTTGATGAATAATGACAATCGAATTCCACGTTACCGAACTGAATGAATTAATAAAATATTCCCAGCTTAAGAACAATTAAAATTATAACGGAAATGATTGACCCAATCCCCAGAGAAAAAGGAAGTCTACTCTCGATAAATGAACCGTACGCAGTGTCAAGTCGAGTATGCCTCGGTATACATTTTACAACGATTACAATGATTACAATCATCAACCCTCACAAATAAATATCACTTTCCGTACCTGAAATTGCAGCGCCCATAGTTACATTTATTTCGTTGGCATTCTTCGCATTCATCTTCCGTACGCTTTCCTTCCCTCTTCCATTTCCTTGCTTCGCCACTAGGCCACTAGTGACATCATCGAATGCCAGCCATTCTCAGGATTCTCTTCGTTCTAGCTGAATACCTACATATATTTTCTTCTACACTTGTACATCTTCATCATTACACTTGAGTCACACATAGAACTAACAAGTAGATGTATTGGGCTTTTATTTAAGCGTTTTTCTTAAATATCTAAGTCACAATTTATGCAGCCTCAGAGAGCCAATGAAAAGACGTATTAAGTTCTTCGTGATTTGAATAATGGGTAATAGATCATAATTTGTATCCATCGGAATATTGAAAGAACCTCCCTACAGTTGGCTAAAGTGTCTATTTTAAACAATTCATCGGTAGATGTGAGCTTAACCGTAACGAACTTCAAACATTTATATTGGCTAAACGGTGTACATTACTCATTTCATTCCAACTGTGTTGCGTAGAGGAAGGATGAACATTTATGTTTACGCCACTTTTACTTCACCATTATAAACAAGTTATTAATTATATTCCCTCATTTCTTGGGAATTCCAGCAGGGTTGGAACCAGACTTCAAGTTAGGGGGAGGAGCGGTCACCAGTGTTGTCCTCTACCTTACCCCACCCCTCCAATCTAAAGACGGTATATCTAATTCAGTTCTCCAAGGGTGTGGGGGGGGCCAACGTAATTACATGTCTCCTTGGACATATATGACATACCCTTTCTTATAGTAACACTGATCAGCTATCCATGAATTTCACTTGCGTCTGTAAGCACTGTTAGGAGTATCCTCAATTTGGTTGGTGTGGTGCATGGAGCTAGAGGAAACTGTTCGTTTTCCGGAAGGTGTAGATTTTTCTGCAGCATACCAGTCCCTAATTGAGTGCTGAGACAAGGGTACTTTAGCACTACGTAATTTTTTGGGGAAGACTACTAACAACCCTAGTGACAGGGATAGGAGACCAATACCCTAGCCACCAAACTAACCAATCCTCAATGAAGAGGGCTTCCGGGTGGTCCTCCGCATTGGCTTGTCTCTAGGCGACAACATGGGTAACACAGACAGATTCAATGTATCAACACTTCTGACCTACAGATGCCAGCAGGATGGCTAGAGAAACTGTTGTCACCCAGAGACAAAGCAACGTGGAGGGACAACTGGAAGCCCTCTTCATTAATGCTTAACTCCATGGAAACCTTAATTCCAAGTTAATCAATCCTCAGGTGTACTTTAAGTTCAGTTCTTCATCAATTGATTATATGAAAAACAGTGAAACCTTATGTGCCTTATGTTGAGAACTAAACTTTAGGGTTGATGCAAATGCCACAGCCTAAACATACATATGTATAGACTCCTCCAAGGCCAGATTCCTTTCCACCTTTCCTCCACTCCCTAAATCTTATATCTTCCTCAACGCCCACCAATCCTTAATCATGTGAATAACCTGCAAGCTACCTGTTTAACTGCCATCTTCCTCTTAAGTTCCCCTTTTAACACTCAAAAAAAGTAACTCACAAAAGTCAATAAAAGTGAATATTTCAGTGATCACAGTCACCTTATTCAGTGAGGATAGAGAAACTACTAAGGAAAAGGAAGGGAAAGAGATGGGAGGACTGGAGCAGGAGAAAAGTGGAGTGGGAGAAAGGATAGGAGGACTATAGAGGGAGAGACGTCACTGGAAGCAACGGAAATTTGGGGAACAGAGTGGGTGGGTTGAATAGGCAACTATAGTTGCCTATTAAGTAGTAGGCAGCTGTATACAGAGTCACCCCGGGTGACACCTGACATGGACCATTGGATGTGGCACCAGATGCACACATTTGGGAGTACCAAATCTCTCTCTCTCATACACCAATCCCCTTCAAAGTATAAAATTGGAAATTGTGTGTTACATTAAATCCAGATGGCTTGAAAGCATTTATAATAGCCAAATATATGTATGCTCTATTGTATGAAGTTAAAGAGATGAATCTGTAGGAGTAAGAGAGGAAATATTAGACACCTTGAAGCAATTATTATAGGAAGAATCACATAAAGATGAATGCTTTGGGACAGGGAGAGCAGAGTGTGAAGTGCGGTAAATGGCATTGATGGATGCACATGTGGAAGTCGGATAGTGATGGAGAGAGTTGAGAAGGTGTAGGAGAGATGTGGGTGGTGAAGTCAAAATGTGACAAAGTTTATACCTCATGATTACAGGGAGTGGTAGGAGCTTTGATGGTAGTATGTAGGATAACGAGGAGAGGACCATGGTCAAAACCATGTGGCCATCCATATGGAAATTCCATGTGGCCAATGTGGAACATGGCCATATGGAACCGATGTGGACGGCCATAAGGCGTTTGACATCGATGCATGGTTTTAAAAAGTAAATATAGTAGCCCCAATCCTTCAGCTTCAAACATAGGATTTGCCAATGAGACTCAATCTCTCAATTGAGAGGAGAACACTTAAGTGCATTCTCCTAGATTCCTAAGTGCTTTCATTATCTTAATCTACTCTATCAATTAATGCCTTGTCAAAGTCTATGAGGCTAGTAAAAACTCCCTGATTGTACACAATATTCCTCACCATTATAAGGGTTGTGCTTATGCCCACCTATTCCGAGAATCTTTGTTCGTCGCTGTGAACTTGGAGTAGTGAACTGGTTCCTTCGTGTCCAGCCTGCTAGCATAAAGTGCCCTCTCACAGACCCTTTGAACCCTAGGAGAAAGAAAGCAATGAAAGCAATGCCAGGAAGGACGAGCAAGAGCAGCAGTCACACGAATAAGCAAGCATGAAATAAACATAAAAATGTAAATTCAAGTGGTAGGTGGGGGTCCTTATGGAATCCTTCTGGCCCTTAGATCCCTTTGCATCCATTGTGCCAACCCACATTTTATCACCCCCACACCATATGCAGACAGGGACAAGAACACCACGATAGAGTTATGGAGGATGATCACTCATCCAGCCCAGCATTGCTTAATTTCAGTGATCTGACAGGAACAATCCTTGCCAAAATGAGCATAGGACTGGAGCCAAGTTTTCCTCCAAGTTCCCCAGATAGCATGTATAAGCTTGCCGCAAGCTTGATTCAAGCTATCTGGGTCCCTTCCTTTGCTCCAAGGAACCCAAACGATCCAATATGGACGTCTTAAACCACTAATTAGTGGTTTAAGACATTTTAATATTAATATTCTCATTAATGCTATTGCATCATGCATTGCTCTACCTTTACTAAAACCACACTGATCTCCCCTTAAAGGCTCATTTATCCTCTTCTCCAGCATCCAGTTTATTCTCTATGAACAACTTTATCTGCATGTGAGATCAAGCAAATCATCTATAGCCCTAAGGAACACCCATTTCTTCTTTTTGAAAATATGGATCTACAGTTTATTTGGAGTTCCCAGACCAGACCCCTAATTCAGATATCCTACAAACCAGTCAATTCATCTTCCAGTTTTTCTTACACTCTTTGATAAGTCTACTGGGGTGTTATATACCGCTTTTCTTAAATCATTTCATGTAACAATCTTTCAGTCTCACGAACTAAATATTGCTGGCCACACATTATCTTGGTTTGCATTACTTTATTTTATGGATAAAACCATCCAGGTTTATTACCTTCATCATAAAGTTTTTACACATATGCTTTCCACCAAACCTGATTTCTTTTAGAGCTAAAATAATTTTCCCATCTTTTCCTTCATCTGTTTCCAAAGGATTGGATTGCTTTCCCTACCTTACTGGCAGATAGCATTTTAACTTTCACATAGTGTGCACCTATTTCTCTCGCTCTCTCCATATATGGAGTTATAACTTCTTCATTTTATAGCATTACTTTTTCCACCATCCTTCCTTGATTTATTTGTCTCTCCACTAAGTTTATTATTCAATTCTTGTACTTTCTCCAACCTAGCTGTTCTTTCACTTTATTCTCCCCTCTATTTTCTTGATCACTTCTACAGTTGAGCTTCTTATAATTACTCTTCCACCCGATGTTCCTGGTGTTTTCTTTCTTTCACTATCCCTGCATTTATTTCTCCCCACCTTTCCTCCTTGTCACCTTTTTGCTTCTCTTCTATATGTGGCTTTCAATTACCTCTTCGTACTCCCTCTTTTTAACCTAAGTTGAGCCTAATTATTTCCTTACTCTCCTTCTCTCTTTATTTGAATTTAACACTGCACTTCATCATTTGTAAGTTGTGGTTATATGTAGTCTGCATTGGCACCCTGGAAACTATATTTGAATTGATGATGCTGTCTCTAAATTTGTACCTAACCATTATTTAATCTAATTAATATCTCCCAGTGTTCCCCAGCATTTTACATGTGTTGTTATGTCTAATAGGTATACCTATATCACCTGGTTAGATCACCACTATATCGAACTAGGCATTTGTTGTGACTGGCCCATTCCTCCATAACTCCTACTGCTTTTCCACCACATTCATTTCTCATACTTAGCCCATACACCCTCACCTCATTTATATCCCTATCTTCACCTTCCACTGTAATTCTATCCCCCATGCACTCGAAGTTTCTTATTCTTGGAACATCACATATTATTTCATCTAGCTGTTCACATACTCCATCTATATTTCTTCCTCCATGTTGCCCCTCCTTTAAGTGTACCTTACCTAGAGTTCACTCTTATTTACAGTGGTTTATAAAAGTAAATAATAGCAAATATTTTCTCATTACTTACAAATTGTAAAGCTTGGGATATATTAGTAAAAATGTAAACAAGTCATGTGGGTTTATATGTCATTAGATTTATTTCTCAAAACTCTCAAACAATAGAGACAGTTAAATCAGTACTTTTCTGCACATAGTCTAAACATTAATGCATCAATGATTGTTATAGTGAAGCATCACTTTTTGAAAAGTATTGATATTTATAATTATTATGCAAATAGCTATTAGTTCTAGAACTTTGCATTGACAGCCAGAGGTGAATAAAAACAGAAAAGAAACTTGTTCTGAATCACCATATATATGGTGATATTGGTGGATATTGGTGGTATATATTGATATCAAGAGAAAAATGTATCTAGTAGGTAATTCATTTACTCAATGACTTTTGTATCTATATAAAATAAATGAACAACTCTCCACAAAAAAGTTACGATATTAACAGATTAGATATTTATTTCCTTTTCTTAATTAGAGGATTCTCCACTAGGATACTACCGAACTATCTATGAATCAAAGAATCACATGAAAACCATAAATAATGCTATCCTAAATTATCTGTTTCACCAGAATTGTTTAGCAATGCACACATATTTTCAGCTGAGTATAGGTACCACAGGCATATCATCATACTGCATCTGCATATATATATTGTTGAACAAGGACTACTTCAGCAATTCAGAGATTTACATACATTAAAAGCTGAAGAAATACTTATATTGATATTCTAATTATATTTTGAAATACAGGATTTCTCATAGTGTACTGCAAATCATGTAATCATATTGTGACTCAAGTAACTTTCTGATACCATATGGTATCAGAAAGTTACTTGAGTCACATAAAAGCTTTTCTTTGGAAAAGCTTGTCATATGGATAATTGTTCACTATCCAAGTTCAGATGGACATAATGCCCTTGTAGGGTGCCCATTCTTCAAAAAGGGAAATATCTTCATTAAATCTTCCAAAGAATCTACCTTAAGGCAGAAGAGTCTATAGACACATCTATCACAATGAAATAATGTAATATAATCACTTATTCATAAAAATGTTGTTAACAATATATCTACAAGTGCTATTTATAGCACAACTGTTACAGAAACGATTAATTAAAAAACAAAAAATTATCCATCATGATGAGTTTACCAACAGATTGGTGATCTGCGAACAAGTGGTATGAATCATGACCAGATATTTCAATTTTGTAAATGCTTCATCCTCAACAGTACTGAAAGAAGAAAAACTATGAAAGAAGAGAAGTTTTCCCTGAATACAATCTGGATGAATGATTCTCAGGCTTCAAACCAGAGCACCTCCACTAACGTTTCGAAGAACAATTCACTCTCCATCATCAGGGCTTCTGAATCATTCAAATGTGGTGAATCCCAATACTTTTTCTCATGATTAACGCTATTGCTATAATAATCCCTGATATCACTTCACTACACACATCCCACAACCAGTAGGCCCTGAGATAGTCTACCACACTGGGGCCTTTCCACTCTCAAACATTACATTTCCAATTGTTGGAGAAGACAGAGCCCATAACCCGCTTGGAAGCCCAAGAATCATTCATCAAGAAAAAAATCTCAAAGCATTCCATACAAATTAAAAAAATAAATAATAACAAACAGCAATAACATTTTAGCTTCAAGTTTTTCTAAATATTGGCCCATACCTTGTATTCTGAGACTCTTCATTGGGAATGACCTCTTGTAGTGACCCTGTCTGTTTTACCAAATGATACAAGAACTCTTCAGTCTCCTTTTGGATTCGTGCATAAAATATGTGAGCTATGACAACCGGTTCAGGATTCAGGTACACCAAATCAGTGGCAGATTGAAACTTTATTAATTATAGTGATTATAAAATTTTAGCTACTCTCAGAATGATTTATGGTAAAAATATGCATGCATATTGCATGTAAAAAAATTGTTATTTTACCTATGTAAAAACCATTTACTCGTGTGGGCATGCATACAAAAAAATACCTGTATTTCTAGCGGCAGTGTAACAAATTTCACTGGGATTATTGATCCATTGAGGTGAATGAAGTGGTTTCCCATTTTCCAAAAATATTTTGTCACTGTCAAATAACTCTCTGAAATAACATGGGTGGGTAGTCAAAAGAATATTCAATAATCATTAATTAGTTAAATATTTCAATGATTCATCTTTACTTTGGAATTTCCTTGAAGGGTGTGAACTTTGGTGTATCAGTATCTGAAGCATTCATCTCTCCTATAAATCTCTTTTCTGATGATGCAACAAAGTAGAAATGCATCTAATTGCACATTTGTAATTATAGGTTTTCGGAAAATCTTGATATGAATATTTGAATAATCTTTCTTAGACTGAAATGAGAGAAGAAATTTCCTACATTACTGTATATATGTTCATTTAAACCTTCATAATTATGAGAATGTGAAAAAAATGGTTTCGAAATTCCGAGAATATATATACTTTACTATACTTTTATATAGGCTAGTAAACTATAGTTCTTCTACTTTTCAATATTTATCTAAATACGTAATGAAATGTTCCAAAAAATTCATATGGCAAAGAATTAAACTATGTACAACAAATCCTAAGTATGAACGATCCAAAACCTCCTTCATACGATACTATCAAGATACTTGAAACAAGCCAAGTTGGAAAATAAAGACAAACCAGTTTGCGTGGGTTACCTTGATCACCTTGACGGACCATTGAATCGAGCGCCATTCAGAGGCATCGATTCTCCCCCAGAATTGTAGTAGACTCAACTTACGGAAATCAGTCTCATAATATAAAATTTATTGTAAAAATATTTCCTATTGTAAATGAAAAAATGGAATATTCTATACTTAATTAACTGGATTTAATGTTGATGATGCTGGTCGATAATCGTTTGGTGGAGCACGTTGACCCGAGGATGGGTCAACGTGTGAGTCACTATATACGGATATAAATTTTGACAGAAATACCCTCCTAATGCCTGAGTAACCGATGAAAACGCATCTTTTCCATAAATTTTGAACTGAGAACACAAAAATCCATATTTAAGTATATGCTACAATTTATTTATGCGGGGTGTGATCATTTGTAACTATCTTTGGACGGTTGGCAACCCTTGGTATAAAACAGCTGTTTTCAAATCTTACATCAAAATAGGGAATTGGAAAGTTGGACACTGACCATATTTGTTATTTTTCATTTTTACATACATCTTGAAAGTTTCTGTTACCATTCAAAACCATTCATAAGTACTCCATTTACCGTAATACTGATATTGCGGTGACTTATTCAATCCGGGTCGCTTTATATCTGCCTACTCACATTTGGCTCATTATTCACATTGGACTTCGCTAGCTTTTCCAACATGCCTCTTGTTATCTCCCAAGAAACATTTGATAATGCTGTTAGAGAAAACATCGAGGAATTCCAAATGGGTTCTGAAGAGGCGGTCAAAAATGCAATTGAGGAATTCAAAGCTCAGGTAGTTCCTTTCACGTCTATTTTGATTGAAGCCATTATGTAGGGAATATGCGTAATTGTCTTGCAGTAAAATTGATCAAATTTATAAGCGTTGACTTTATAATATTAATATCTATAATCGGTTTACTCTTGTTGGTTTCTTTAGTGGTGTTTACGACTTGTTTGACGTTGATTGTAAGTTTTTTCTCAAGCTGTTCAACTCTGTGTCCTCGAATGCAGCAGTCAAGCATTTTTAATGGACGTGCAGCACAATGGTGTCCCTGGGGATCACCTGAGACGTCTGCACTGGGACTTCCCGAATAGTCCTGGGCATTTTCTAAAATATGTAGCGAGATAGTCCAAATTTTCACACCCAGGGGTGTAAGTTTGTGAAATCGGGAAAATCATGGGTGCCTCTGTAAACTGGTTACTGTTAATGATCTGTGTGCACTAGTAAGGAAGAAAACTCAAATGCTCTACATTTAGTTGATCGACGCTGGACTGCCATGGGTATCCCAAAATCATCCAACGGGTTAAAATCTGAACTTAATCGACGTGTAAGGTAGTTTTCGTTACAGCAAGTCTGGGGCTAAGAAGTTGGAATGACTAAATTTGTACGGAAAACCGTGACATATTTGAGAAATCGCTGTATAATTAATGGTTTTCATACTGAAGGAAAGATCTTTCGATGCGGGTTAACGTTAAATATTTTCAATCGATAACGGCTGCAACATCTTTGATGCGTGTAATGTATATCAGCAGAATCTGCTATAACCTATATTATGTACGGGAACATATTGTGCGAGAAAGTTCATCTTGTTAAGTGGACTTTATTTAAAGTACTTCAGGCTTGCATTTAATTTTTGCATATTTTTGTCAAACGATTGACATTTTAGTTTGAATTTTTAACGTGATGGTTTGAATTTAATGTACCAGATATA
This sequence comes from Platycnemis pennipes, assembly GCA_933228895.1. Taxonomy (NCBI): domain Eukaryota; kingdom Metazoa; phylum Arthropoda; class Insecta; order Odonata; family Platycnemididae; genus Platycnemis; species Platycnemis pennipes. The sequence goes on along the minus strand of OW121848.1, from coordinate 116,466,154 downwards.
TAATGATGAAAGTAATCTATGGAATAACATTTTTAAAACTTGATGGCACTTTCAGTACTGGACTACATTAATCACCTTACCTTATAAGAAGTGTTTCCATTTATAACTACATAATGTCATTCAAAATACACTGGTCACCCCACAGACTGTAATGCCTTTCTGGCATTGTTTCATGTAATGTAAATACATCTGTGGGTGTTTTGTGAGGACCAATGCCACCTGTTGCTTTTTTCTTTAAAATAGAATGATTTACTACATTTTTGGCATGTAAAATGCACCCTTGCCTTGACAACATATTCTAAGCAAAAAGCTTTCATTTCAGTCATTTTTTAGAGGAACCCATCTAGTGAATCTTTATCGAATTCTATGATCAAGCACCACAAGTATTAAGTGAAACTAAAGTGAATGTCGATGAAATCAGCTTTCGGGCATTCCTCTGCATCTGGGTGTCTTATGGCGACAGCAGTTTCACCAGCCATCCTACTGGCATTTTCAGGTCACTTCTGACCTGAAGTGACTGAAATCACTTCTGACCTGAAGATGCCAGCAGGATGGCTGGAGAAACTGTTGTCGCCATAAGACACCCAGATGCGGAGGAATGCCCGAAAGCCGATTTCATCGACAAGGAATGCCGTGGAAACCTTAGATCTAAAGTGAATGTCGAACGGAAGGCATATTTGCATTCATTTAGTTCATTTGACCTCATCGCTGAAAACTCAGTTCCAGTAGTCTGCGGGTCAAATATGACTCTGACCAAAGAAGATGAAGGGTCAAGGCCACCTCAAGTATAAATGTTTCCATTGTGCAAATTTAATTTCACTGCTCCCAAGCTAATAGCTAATGAAATAAGGTGTGTAAACTAAAACAAAAAGCATTTCTCTTGGCAAAATAGTGGCCTCCCTAGTGGAGTTGCCTTGCTATGCTGGGCACAACTTGCTTACCCATACATGGCGGTCCTATGTAAGGTGACTTTCCATGGACATTTTTGAAAACGCCTCATACACAAGAAATTTTGGTTAATCTTTTCATCCTGTATCAACCAGCAATTTACCATTTGGTGCAAACCAATTTACAGTGAAATTAGAAACATAATTTTAAATGCCTCCCTTGGTGAAATTGCTAGCACAGGTGAATACACAGTTGGATACGTACATAACTTGAATAGGCAGCAGAACAAAGGGGTACCAACACAGCCAGTAGAAGCATAACAGCTATACATAATAACAGTATAGCTGTGTCGATGCCAGAACAGCTATGGTATCCATCTGTAGGTGACTACATATTTTTCAACTATCACATCGTAAGCATTTATACTTGCAAGTAATCAATGCCACTACCATCATTTTATGAAGCATACAATGAATGATAAGGGCACTGCATTCAAATAAACAGTTGTCGCTTTTAAATGAATGTTGGCAATTATGATTTTCTGATGGTTCAATTATAGGTTTCTGCAATGTTCAGTCATTCAAGTTAAGTCATTTATAGATTGGACAATAAATTGATTCCTCCCCACTATTGTCATCAACCCTTGAATGGATTCCCTGAAATTTAGTGTTCACTACTCTTCACCATCATGTACATACATTATATAGATATAAATGTCATTTTTCAGATATTAGAATTTCCTCTATCAGTAACCAATGTAATTGGGAAAAGATAAAGTTTGTTACATTATCAGCTCTGAAACTTAATTTTTTTCAGGGTGTTGATCTCAGTAATATCGTCACTTCATCCCATGGAGATAATGACTCAGAAAAGATGAAAGCTATCGTTGATGGAATAGAAAAAGCAACTCAAGATAATTCATATGAATCAGAAGATTTTGTTACCCATCTAAACGCACTTAAAACTGAGTGTGAAAAAGACATAGCCCACAGAGTCCTGGCTGGAAAACTTAATTCTTATGGATATTTGGTTGAAGTAGCTAGAAAGCTTAATGGAAGTAATCCAACATTAGTCATACTATCAACTTTAACTGAACTGATGACTGGGCAGCCTGATCTACTTGAAGAAAATGGAATAAGTTTGATTATCTCACTTCTAAAATCGAATAATGTGGGTTTATATCAACCAACGCTAATATGGGTGAAACAATGCATCATTAAGCATGAGCGCAATCGACAAAATCTGATGGAAGCTGAAATTGCACCACCTTTAGTTTCCTTGTTAACTGATGAAAATAATCCTGCAAGTGTGGTGCGGGAAGCATGTAGAGTCTGTCGAACTTTGGTTATGGATGATGATATTCGAGTTCCTTATGGGAAGGCACATGAACACTGTAGAATTCTGGCTGGTGATTGCAATTTATTGGATATCCTTACAAGCTCAATGTCACGTAAGTTTTATCATCTGCCATGGTCTTTCGCTATGACTTAATTTTATTTGGAATGTATCATATAAGGATAATTGAAATTTAATAAATGTAAATTTTGGTCTCTCCACGATGGAAACTGATCCAAGTACAAGTTTTGGGGGATTGAGGAAACAATTTCATAGGGATCAATAGTGCTGTTACTTTGGAAAATTATGGGCTGTTCCACAAAATGCTTCTCTCTTTAGTTTCTTTAAAAAAATCAAGTAAATTCACCTGCCGTATTTTTAAGTAATGGATTTGTTTATACATAATCATGTTATAATATTTGTTTGTATGTTGATGCGTTTCAATGGGTTGAGGGAGAGTTATTATCAGGACATAACACAGTCCATTCACTTCAACATGGCCGACACTCAGTGGTGCAGGTGGACCTAGTCCAACTCAGAGAATGGGGTGGCTGTGCATGGAGAGCGGAGATATGAATGAACCGAAATCACTTACTGCACATGATGTATGGAGATTGAATACCCCTCAAATGTTCCCCCTCCTCCACTTAATGCCCCTCTTGTTGTTAGCCTAAAACAGCTGGCCAAGCACAAATTAATGATGAAACATGCAAAAAAATAAATAACATTTTTTTTAAAGAAGGGCTTGTTGGTTGAGTGACAGAAATTCATGAGTCTTTGAAGCTATTCAGGGAATGAATATAAAATGAGCCTTTTTCATCATGAATATCATTGAAAAATATTCATATTTATTATATTGACTTGGTTTCTCACATGTTACAACTAATTATAGTGAAAGGCACATTGTACTAGCTCTTCTTAATAATTGTATGCACACTATTTAATTTTTGTGATTTACTGCATCATTATCAGTGATGCTTGACTCCCATAAATTTTTTCCTATAATTGTTTTCTTTCTTGTATGTTAAGGTTACAAAAATGACCATACTACCCTTTTGGAAATCCTACCTACGATGACTGCATTGGCTGTTAGGAATGAGTTCTGCCTCGCTGTTCATAAAGCAGGAGGGCTACAGTCGGTGTTGGATATACTTGTGTCATTTCCGGAAAATGAGGTTAGTTAATGTACATACATACCACAACTTCAATAAATTGCTAATTTAATATTTCGTTAAATGGAGAAAACATGAAATTCATTATCTGCTGTAAATTTTATTTCTCAAGCAACAAAAATTGTTGTTCATAAATAAGTATAGTTATGCATTTTATTTTTTCTATTTTTATCTGCTTTGAAATTTTCTAGCCTCACTTTAGAATGACTAAGTGAATAGTTTGGTTTAATATATATTTCTGACTGCAAGGCAATTTTATCAAGCAAATTTATGAGAGTATACAAACGTGCCCATAAATGTATCGTAAACATAGAGGCATCTATCTTTTGGTTACTCAAACAAAGAGTGGAAGGCTGTGAACCAGGGACTAGGGTCTCCACTATTATGATTAGACTATGGCTTAAAACGTTTTTTAAAGTGGTGGTAATTTATCGCATCTTTCACATCCAATGAATTACTACTGAACAGATCTTGACGTTATGCAATATATTGACGATATTACCGCTACTGAATGGTATATTGTCACTGACATAATGCACTGATGATTGCACCGTGTAAAGCTGTCAAGCAAGCATCCTCGCAATTTTCTATGTCATGGACTTTAGCAGACGACGGCTCAAATGGAATCAACATCAACTTGCGCAGTTTCAACGACCATGTAAAACGGCCTTTAAAGTCATGGACGTGGGTTGCATAACCCCCAGGGGAGACATGCTGGCCTGAACCTTTTTTCTTTTAAGGTGCAGAGGGTTGCGTCACTTTGGTGGCTGTCATAACAGTATGAAATGAGGAATTGAAAGGGAATTTTAATAGAGTATGAGTCCTACTTTTGTCGTGATACCCTATAAGATTCGAATGGTTTACTTTATTCCTTTAAGTTATTCTATTCAATTGATAAAACTGAGATTTCTCTGTAAGTGTGCAAATTGGAGGGAAATGGCAAAGACCCTCCTCTTCATTTAAAATTTCGAATTCAGTTGACGTTATAACACTTTGACCATGCTGCAATGCTTTATTTGAATTATATATTTTTTTTAAAGTGAGTTTAGAGTGAACGCAGAAATGCCGAACAACGTAAGTGCTGAGTAGAATGGACTCAAGTTTAGTATTGATGGTAGAACTGTAAATTTTGCTGCCTTTTCAACACGCTTTATACCTGGATTTTTGTCTACTTTTCTAATGAGGTTGAGCTTTTCATTTGATATTTTTCTTTTCACTACAGACTTTCCACTGCTGATTATAAGCACTTGCCTCACTTTTGATGTCACAAAGTATTGGTGCTCGTTTAGTTTTCATGTCCATCTTATGTCATGTTCATCTCGAACTAGTTTTAATTTCACTAATAATATTTCATTGCTTACCTATTATACACTTACCACCCTCATCCCAATTTTAATAAAACAACTTAAATATAATTATAATTTAGGCATTTACGGAACACAACTTTTGCTAAATTTTGTAACATTTTGCCATTTTATTACATCACTTTTATTTTTACATTAGTTATCATAAGACTGTTGCTCATTGTTCCAATATTTTTCTTAGCATTGTAGGTGACACTCAAATACAAACCACTCCAACATAAAACATAGGGCACACAGCGCTTTTACTCCCCGTCCTAAATACATAGCAATACATTTTACTCACCTTTTATTATATTAAAAGCACACAATAGAGTAAATAATTTTATTTTTTGGCATGCGGCACTAATAATTTACTGAAGTAGACCACACAATTTGTTTTCGATTTACCTAATTTTTCAGTGTATTTTTCTATATCAAGCTTGTTCTGCTAAAATGCATAATTTTATACAACATACCTTATTCATACACATGCTAGGATAGATAACTTTCTTGTCAGGGCAACTTTTGCCGGCTTTGTCATATAAAACTCTAGTGCTTAGTTAAATTTTTATCGGTGTTACTGAAAAGCAGAACAAGAATGAAACATGAAAATTGTCATCAGTAAAAGTTAGATGTTCAATAGGGTGGTCCATATCCGCAAAGTGGGTAAAAATGTGAGGGGCGGACTCGTCAAAAGTTTCGTTTTTACATACAGATCTCAAATCCAAAACTGGAAGTCCGTGCAATAATTTTTATTGGTCGCGCAGGGTGCGGGAAATTTGAAATACTGAATTGCCCAAAATGGCACCTTTTTGCTCTTCAGAGCTGTTATAACCATAGAAAAAAATTTATTGAACAAAAGTGGCATCGTTTGATGTCAGTTGTCACCCGGAACCATTCTGGACCACGCAGTCGCACTTTCAGGACATGTGGTTGCCTACCTTCCAGGAAAAGTAATTTTTTTCTTATTTTTAAGTGTTAATCGCTTGTAATCTGGGTGTTTAGAAATGAAAGGCACAAATTTAAGAAAAATGTATAGGCTTCGTTATTCTTGTTTCACTGCTTTCCTCATAATCATCATCAATGGTCAACAATCCTAGGATTGGTTGGACGCAGCTTTCCACTCGATTCTTCTATCGGCCAACCTTTTCATTGTGACGTAATTCTTCTCTTTCACATCCTTTACGACCTGTTCCATGAATCTCATTCGAAACCTGCCTTTTCCAATTTTCCCGTTCACTTTTCCCTCGACGATAGTCTTTATCAGGCCATCGTGTCTCAAGATATGGCCGATTAAGTTGTTCCGTCTTCTTCTCAGGGTATGCAGAAGACTTCTTTTTTCTACCACTCTTCTTAGGACTTCCTCGTTACTTACTCGGTCGATCCATTTAATCTTCATCATTCTTCTGTAGCACCAAATTTCGAATGCTTCTACCTTTTTCTTCTCCGCTGCTGTCTTCCTCCATGCCTCACAGCTGTAAAGGACCATGCTCCAGATGTATGTTCTGATGAATTGTTTCATTACTTCTACGCTTGTATTTCCAGCTGCAAGTAGATTCTTCTTTTGATAGAATGCCCACTTTGCCTGGGCTATTCTGCTATTTCTTTTTTGCTTCGTCCATCGTTGGTTACTCTGCTTCCTAGGTAACAGAACTCTTCCACCTCTTCAAGTTTTTGTTTTCCTAGTTTGACATTGGTTTTGGCCTCTTCTTTCCTGTTGCACACCAATATCACAGTCTTCTTATTTATCTTCAGCTGATATCTGGCCATTGTCCTTTCCATGATTACTAGAATCTTGTTCAGATCCCTCTCTGTCTCTGCTATGAGTGCTATGTCAACTGTTTTCCCATCATTAGCAACTACAACATACATAACCTGTTCTTTCTCTTCATCCTTTTTTAGTACATTATTAAAATGTTTTGGCTAAAGCGACGCCTCTTTCGGCAGCATCATTTGTGGATGGTGTATTATTTACATAGAGCTTGAGTCTCAAACAAATTAGGATTGCTCTCTCAGGCTTTAGCTTCTACGTACATGGGCCAACATCCAGCGGCAGCCCCTGGCACTCATTTGCAGCTATTGAAAACGTTTCAGCTTGAGATCAACCGCCACAAGAAGAATAATGCAAGGGGGAGACTGTGGAAGACTGCTGGCTGCAAATCTCTGGGTCCCCTGTGGTATCTGTCTCCTGAGCTTGTGTGCCTTGCTCTGTTTGATTCCATTGTGGATTTAGAGGGAAAAAAGGCTATAGTTTATGCTATCAAATCATACCCCATCGATGATGCGAATGTGTACAAAGCTCATGTCAACAAATTAGACAACTCCATTCAGGGATTGCAGCTGTCTGATTTTTCCAATCATGGTTCACTACGTTTTCTCTCGAAACTCAGTGTGAAACCCCATTTTCTCGAAATAGAACCTAAAGACTTGGAGAGCAATCGTAGTTTGTTTGAAACTGAAGCTCTATGTAAATAATACGCCATCCACATATGATGCTGCCGAAAGAGGCGTCGCTTTAGCCAAACATTTTAATAATGTACAGCTACTTACAAAAAATTCGTACCACTTCCCTACGCAACCCGCTCAACAGGCTCTTTAATTCCTCAATGTGACAACACTGTCACCGATTCGACTGCCGAACACCTATCGCATCTGGTTGACGATCTCAGAAGCAGGAGCACCCGAATGAAACATGACCTGGCAAAGCAAAGGTTGGAAGCTCACTGGCGGCGAGTAAGGTTTTCTTTTCCGAAAAACTGACGAATGCCTTTCGCAATGCGGACCACCATCGTGCCTCTCCATCTCGCTTGCTGACCATGCAAGCCCAGAATTTAGGGGCCCCAATTTTCCAAATTACTAAGAGTTTATATGGCTGAACTGCTTTTCAAGGAACACTCGTGGACCATCCATTTCCGATTCGGCGTCATCCCACTGTCGTTCGCGGAAGTCGGGAAACCCCACGGATTAATGTGTTGACTAAACCAAGCCTCATAAATCTACCAAGCCACCGCGAGGGTGCATGGCAGGAGGTGTTGCTGAGGAGTGGAATCTCACGGGCGAGGAGAGAGAGGGGACGGTTTTTTTATTCCTAAGATAAGTTTCCATTGCCTTCCAGCAGTGAAAACTGACATTTTCTCACTTAAGTAATGCTACTTGCTGTTATTGGAAAATTATGCTTTTATTATTCAACTTTATAAAAACAAAAATTTTCTATCGAGAACAAAAAATATTTTTTTTTCTATGGAAGCCACATGCAATGCCACACATCGAGAAATTTATATTCCTAGATCTGAATCATACACATTTCCCTTAAGGAGCTTTCATTGACACTGCTGAGAACATTTATCTTTCTTCAGACACGTAGTAGAACATGGGCATAACACCATGGAGCTTTTTTCTGGGCTACAACTCACCAATTCCCGAAAAAAAGTGAATGCGTATCATTTTAACTTATTTTTCATTGTTGCATTAGGCAAGGAAGATGTTTTTCGGAATTACTTCGTGATGCTAACGAAATGAAAGACGATCAAAAGCTAAAAATATAAAATACCAATGAAAACATAAGAAATGAAAGAAATCCATTGCAACTTTGTGAGCATTTGTAAGAAATTCCTTCATGCCTTACCCCAAGTCCTACGCATTACATCCTCCGACGCACGGTCTGTGGACATGTCCGAACACGAACAGCATCCCCAGTCTCTTCGGCAGCCGAAAAAGTATTTTCCCTTCCTTAGTCCACTATGCGCGCGTCTCGGGCAAGGGCCTAGCCACGTTGATACACCGGTTCCCGTTAGATCACCGAAGTTAAGCAACGTTGGGCCCGGACGGAGGTTGGATGGGTGTCCCCCTTCCATACCTCTACCGTGGTGTTCTTGTCCCCTGTCTGCGAGTGGCGGGCAGGTTAAATGTGGGTTGGCACAATGGATCTAAAGAGGTCTAAGTGCCAGGGGGGCTCCAGAAGGCCTCCGCCCACCCCTCCAATTTACATTTACATGCGCGCGTCTTCCTGAGAGGTGACTTTAGGTTTCCCTGAACCCGCATTTAATTTGCCTGCAATCTCCCGAACTGGCATATTTGCTGTTAGTATTCCTGCCATTCGGTTTCTCCACCTACCGTCAACCAAAATATTATGTGCACTCGAGTTTGAAGGGTGTTCACAAAGTTACCTAATAACAGAAAATTTAAAAATATTAATTTTTGTCGTTCAATTCTGCGCTAATGGATGTAAAAATGCATTTCTCAAAAACCCTTCAGATTATTAAACCCAAATTATAACTCCATATAAACAAGAATGTTTTATACATTTTCTATAAAGTTTAGAATTTTAACTGAAAAAGAAATGATACTGTAATCATATTTAATCAGAAGGGTTTTTCTCCGCTCTAGGTGATCGAAAATACAATTTTAATTGCATCACAATCCTTAGATATCCTAATGTTATAATACATCGATGTTAATAACGTAATTTAATCAACTTATTTTTATATAAGTTTAATATTATGGCTTAGAATGAGACGGTTCAGCGTTTATTTGTTGCTGGGAAAGCCGTGCGACGTTGCCGCAACAAATAGCCGCAAACTTGTCTCACTCTGGCCCGTACAAATATAAACTGATATAAAATTAGTTGATTAAATTACGTTCTTAACAATGATGTATTATAACATTAGGATATCTAAGGATTGAAATGCAATTCAAATAGCATTTTTTCGACCACCCAGAGCCGAGAAAAACGTTTATGATAAAAATTATTTCAATATCATTTCTTGATAGATAAAATTCTGAAAGTAATAGAAAACGCATAAAACATTCTTGTTTATATGGAAAATTTGTATCAAATAATTTGAACTGTTTTTGAGATATGTATAAGCTTTTATACTCGGTGTCTTAGTTGAACACGTAAAAACCTGTCACTTTTTCCAATAAAACTTTAATAAGAAATAAAAAAATATAAGAAAGAAAATTAAAGTGCCCAATTAATGTAGAATTCAATGACAAAAAATACTATATGATTAAATTTTCTTTAGTTATTTTGGTTACTCGTAAACACCCTTCAAACTCGAGTGCACATAATATTTTGGTCGACATTAGGTGTCAACTGCGGCATTCCTCTAGTGTAACTAGCGTGCACCGTCAATGTGAATTATCGGCTTACTTTTCCTCCCAAAAACACACACTTCGCCGCTAACACCACATGCTGAATTGGGAACGAGATTAATAAATGGCAAGGCAGGTTCTCGCTCAAATCGGAACAGAGCATTTCAAACGCATAGCTACATCATTGCTCCGCTTTTGTTTCGAGGTAAGAAAACCCTCCTCGCCTGTGAGCTTCCAGTATCAAGTATGACGGGGCTTTGGTTATGCCAGCTCATGTTTCGCTTGGGCGCGTCTCATACGGAGATCTCCAGTCCGACGTAACTGCGTTCGGCCAACACCCGGCAGTCGAATATAGCGACAGTGTTGTCTCATCGCTGATTTTAAAGGTCTGTTGGCTGGGTTGCGTCGGGAAGTGGTAAGAATTTTTTGTAAGTAGCTGTACTAACTAAGGATGAAGAGAAAAAACATGTTTTGTATGTTGTAGTTTAGTTGCTAAAGGATGAAGAGAAAAAACAGGTTTTGTATGTTGTAGTTGCTAATGATAGGAAAGTAGTGAAACCAGAATAACGAAGCCTATACATTTTTCTTAAATTTGTGCCTTTCATTCCTAAACACCCAGATTACAAGCGATTAACACTTAAAAATACGAAAAAAATTACTCTTCCTGGAAGGTAGGCAACCAAATGTTCTGAAAGTGTGACTGCGTGGTCCAGAATGGTTCCGGGTGACAACTGACATCAAACGATGCCACTTTTGTTCAATAAATTTTTTTCTTTGGTTATAACAGCTCTGAAGAGCAAAAAGGTGCCATTTTGGACAAATTCAGTATTTCAAATTTCCCGTACCCTGCGCGACCAATAAAAATTATCGCACGGACTTCCGGTTTTGGATTTGAGATCTGTATGTAAAAACGAAACTTTTGACGAGTCCACCCCTCACATTTTTACCCACTTTGCGGATATGGACCACCCTAATGTTCAATTAAGTCTGAAACTTCATTTAGTTCTAAGCGAGTAGCACTGTATAATAATAATGCTACTGAGTTATTAGTAATTCAAAATGTTCTCGGCAGCCATTAAACCACAAATGCAAAGTAAATGAAAATGGCTATAAGAAACTAAAAGAAATTTAGTAGGGATGGGTCGGTTCGGTTCTCGGTTCCACCGGTCCCTGAGCTTAGAACCGGAACCGAGGCCAAAAATAATCGATACCGAAATAATTGGTGCGAAAACCAGTTTGAAACCTGCTCACACTCTGAAAGTGGAAGCTTCATATTAAAACCTGGTGAAAAAGTATACTTAGATTCTTCAAAAGTTGCCGGGAATTATTCTAATTCAGTCGTTAAAATGACTATACAAAAAAACATAATGAAGTATTTTTTTCAAGCAGAATGTCTCTGAAAACGATCATTGATTACCTTATCTTACCATTGAGCAATGCAAAGTAAGTGGTAAATTAAGAACCGGAACCGAGAACCGAAGTTAAGAACCGAACCGGAACCGAAAAAAAGTGGAACCGACCCATCCCTAAAATTTAGCTTTCAAGCTTACCCTAAGGTAAAGAATACTGAGAAAATATGTGTACAAACCCTAATGAAACACAAAGGGCCGGTTTTATAATGTCTGGTTAAACTTCTAGTTAGTTAACGTGGACGTTAAGTTGAGGTGAAGTTTAACCTGAGGATGGGTTTTATAAAGATAAACAGACCTCCGGTTAGTTGACTAGAACCCTAGAGACGGATGTGTGTAATCAAGATAATTCTCATACCGTGAATACGTCAGAACTGGCCAAAACAAATGAAAAACGATTTTAAAAATCGCCGCGATTTTTAAAATCGTTTCAAATAAGCATTTTCAAGTTGTAAACTTACGACACAAAAATTAATTATCACCAATTCACCGTATTTCTACCACATATATCTCATTAGTCAGTGTCTTTATATATCATTTCCTTGGACAATTAGTTAAAATTTCCTCACTGAATTAAAATGGCCAAGAAAGTTCAGACATTATGATTCCCACCCAATTCATTTCCTCTTTTTTCTCGAATTTCTAGCTGTCTTCCTAACAGTGGTAATAATGTCAGCAATATAATTGCTAGGAATTACATTAATTTAGAAGATGGAAAAATGGTTTTTCATGTAGAGGGTTTATTTTACAATTTTTGTCTATGGTAAAGGTGTTATTTTCAGTGAAGTAATCAATGGCAAGTGTGAAAGAGCACTAAATTACCAATTTCTAATTCATCAGATGTAATATTGCGCTCCAGAATTCTTAGCATCTTAGCCAATGACGCTGACCCAGTAATTTCATCCAGATATCTTACCTTTGCCTGTACAACTATATCATTACATAAAAACTCTTACCGATCAACAATGGTGCAACGATATCTGCCAGTTGCCTCCCATGAAAAGCTACATGAATACAGATTCTTTATCATGATTTTAATCTCTTACAATAGCTTGCCCTCTGACCAATAGGAATGACTTATTTAAAGAAATGTAGGTATCTGTTCACTCTAGGGAGTCTTAAGAGCCTAATTCTCCATGTATCATGTCAATTTATTGGTTTTGTATGGTCATTGTGTGTGACAATGAATCAAGTAAATAGGAGAATTAGAAAAAGGGGAGTAAAGTATAAAAATCTGTACAGATAATTCCTCATTACAAACAGATTAAATCACAACACAAATAAATTGTTAATAATCAAGGTTTAATTACTATACTCATTCGAGAAAAATTCATCCACACATTAGTATGCCTTATTTAATAATATTTTGATCTTTGACTTTTAAGCATTTGTGGAGGCTATTACAATGGTACAATGAAGCTGATATTGCACATCATTGCGATTGAAACACCATTTACTTTCCAGGTACAAAAAAATGAATGTTTAAAAATGCATATTTGCAGCTTTCTTGAGTTGTAATTATTTACCATGAAAGTATTTAAGCTTCTTTTACCAAAGATGGCAAAACATGAAATGTAAACATTGTTAGTACCTTTGTGCCATGACGAAGATTATAATCTATATATATAGGTACCATCTACAAATCATAGTTTGCCAGGGATATGAAAAGAAACACCTATTATTGCACTTTTACCAGGAAAATATTTTTCTAGAAAGTCCTGATTTCCCCCCAAGATTAAGGAATATGAGAGAATGGAATGCATAATGACTCAATAAAAATTTAAGAAATTCTGTTGATACATTTGGTGTCAACTGTCTAATTATAAAGTAAATTGAGGGAATTTTCTGACAGTAAAATGACGTGATCATTTGTCAGGGTTTCCATGAAATATAGTTAAGATAATATATTATCATGGAAATTTGTCACAAGGAGGTATTCCTTAGCTTCAGTACTTGGCTGGTATTATGACTTCCAAATATGAAGTGTCTGAGATATTACTTTTAAGTTTACTGTTTTCACACAGTTTAGGCAATTTCATTTATAGAAGTTTGCTTAATTGACCAAGTTATAATCACGACAAATAAAATACGTAAAATATCAGCGCTGACAAACCAAATAGATGATTGCCTCTTAATCAAATTACCTCATTTATGACACATCATGGAAATATTGTGAAGGGCAACACTTATGTTTGACTGGAATAAAATATGGCACTAGACAATAAGTATAATTGATAGGTACCATCTTGATTGGTGTTAATGCACAGTAACATAAATGAAGACTTCAGTGGAACTTGACCATCATGCTTTGACATGACCCGTACACATTGAAGAAATGCAGCAGATTCAAGCAAAATAGCCTATTCTGTATCTCAACCCTCTCTTTTCATTGACTCCTGAGAGGTGAATCAGACATAATTGGCAATTCTTTAAATCTAAGATAAATTATCTTCTTCTTTAAGGAAATACTTTTAATGAGAATCTCACTTAATTCCTTGCATTGTCTTAAAATGTTCTGATTAATTAGTTGAAAGTAGAACTTGGCAGTAGTGTTTATGCCTAATATATGCTCATTCAATAACTTCTAACTGTAATTTACCTACATACCTTTAATTAAAGGCAGGTAAAGGTTTTTGTTCAAATATGCCTAAAACATCATTAGGAATTATATTCCATGCCCTACATACATGACAAGTTTTCTAAATTCCTGACTGCAAAAGAATAGATGTACTATTCCACTGTATAGTAAATATTCACCCTACTATCAATAAAAGGTTGTCTTTGTAAAACACATTAGATCATTCATTAGCCTTAGTCATTCATAATCCTTGGAGGGAGAAATGCATCTATGTCTCAAAGAGCTTATTACAGGTTAAAATATGAAAGGTACAGATAATGATCTATCACAACTTTATTCCACATTATATACTCTCTATCTATGCTTATTCATAGCTAAATAAACTTTTATCAAGGCAATAGAAAAGTATGGTAATAACACTAGAGATAAACTTGAGAAACAAATCCTGGGGGCTTGCTATAATGCATGAAAAATGTAAACAAAATGTCATGCCATATATACTCATTTTTAATCACAACGAATTTATCAAATTCATGAGTTTCAATACATAATAACTCATTGAAAATACATCTAACTATATAGTGGTATCACTCTGTGATAAAAATTAGTTAAATATTCAAACACACTAAAATTTCACAGCACCTAGAGCAATTGAAACACAGGACTCTACAGAACAACATACAAAATTAACCTCGGCATCTAAAGTAAATGCCATTGCAATCTAAAAAATCATCACATCGGTCCTTGTTATTATTTAGAATCACAAAGCGTTGCAATTACCTATATTCTATCTTATGTGGAAGTGAATATAGTAGTCTTCCAGCATCAAATTCATGAGTTTCAATACCCAACAAATCAATGGAAATACATGTAACGATATACTTAGTTGACACACATACTTTCTGGGTTAAAATTTAGGTACTCATTCGAACACAATAACATTTCACTTCGTCTAGTACAATTGAATCACTGGGTTAAAATAGAACAACATGCAAAACTAACATCTACGTCTGAAGTAAATGTCATTCTAATCCAAATAACGTTCACATAGGTCGTAAACTTGCTATTACTTTGCATCACAAAACGTTGTAATTATATTCTCATGTTGAAGTGATTATAGTTATCTAACAGGTCTCATTGTCAGGTTTGACACAACATAATCATTAATTAATTGTTCCTAGGTTTTAAAAAGTTTTACGTGCCTTGTTGATGGCGTTATATAAACGCTTATGGTATAACTCGAGTAGTATCACAGGAAAAATGAACGAATGAATGCAAAATGAAAAACGAAGTATCGCTGATATTTGTGTAAACAAAGGAATTCTCAACTACCTAAATCCTAACCCACTCACTTCCTTGTGTTTAGAATAGCTCTCATTGCTTGCACGAACTAGTATTCTTCGGCATAAACGCCCATTTAATCTTCTATACTTCCGTTATCACCTGTATTCCGAATACTTCACTCAAAACTCATTATCTTCCGTTATATTACATCACCTAATACCTGTATACCACAACAGAAAGAAAATCACAACCCAACACCATCAACACAAGAGAACAAAATGAGGCAGCAGTGGATGTATCCCAAACGTTACCTCAGGTTGCCTAACTTCGCACTTTCAAGGGGTAAATCCCGCTCAACTCCGGACGCCTAGAATATGATCAAACATTTTAACGTAAATTAGAGGGTACATAACGTAAACACTGGATCTTAGCGTAACTGCAGTCTATCTTAAATCACCATGAAAGCTCAGAAACCTGTTGGTTTAAAATCTAATTCCATCGATGGTAATCACCAATAACGTATTTACGTTTTTACCGTTGGCTTTTGAGAGACGAAACCTTCCAAAACACTCTGCATCACTCAAAATTTCCAAAACTACTTCGAATTAGGATTGCAATGCCGTATTTTTTTAATTCTTCGTCTTCAAAATCTTCATCCGTAGCAAGAGTCCCGTCAGTATCTTCTAGTTAACCCATGGAAATCCGTCGTTAAGATAACTAGCACTTTGACTACCAGATTAGACTTAACGACCGATTATAAAACTGAATTTTCGGCTTAAGCGTCGGTTAACTCTAACGTCCAGTTTAACTAGACATTATAAAACCGGCCCAAAGTTATACTAAATGACAACAGTTATGAGGAAACTGAAAGGAATTTAGCTTCCAACCTAGTATGCCAAGGTAAAGAATAAAATAGGCATGTTATTTACCTGTCTAATTTTGTTGCACCACCATGCACTTTACTGTCTTAGAATTCCAAAACCACAAAGAAACATGTAAACATGTAACATTGCACAAAAAATGCAAATGAATGCTACTACATACAATTAAAACAGCAGGTAAGACTCTTCTTATCATGATCCTATTATTGTCAACAATAAAAGTCCTATAAACAAGCCGGGGAAACAATTGAGCAACACCTTTTGTTCTGATTTCTTTTCCCTTGTGACGTAACAGATTTTTGTCCCGTGTAGCAGGCCTGTATATCGAAACAGCCTTGGTTCATTGTACCAGCCACCCTTTGGTGAATCACCCATAGAGGCCAATTGCCTTGCTAAAAGCCAACAGGTTCCCTATGGGGATTTCCCTTACCTCCCTGGGCACCATGAATGGTGTACCCTGGTACCTATTCAAGTCCTCATCAAAGCAGGACTCTCACATAATATGTGGGATGTGGTTCATACCACCTGCATCTGGGTGAATCTGCGATTCCCAGGAGGTGTAGGCTCCTCATCACTCAGTAATGCCCGGTATGGAGTCCCAATACTGTTTGTAATTGACCCCTATTGAGTGTAAGGAGTCTTTTTGCCAGCCAAGGCCTTGGTTCTCCTATGTGTAATTTGGCCTGTCGAAGACGTTATTGTGTGCCAGATCACAGATTGCTGGACTAAACCCCACAGTCTGATTTCTGCCATCCTTATTGAGGTAACAATAGGTTTGATTGGCTCTGGTCAAACCAGGTTGAGGCTAGATCCAGCAAGGAAGGTCACAGTCAGGGTGATTGAATCCAACTGATTATATCTGTCCCAAGAGGACTTCATTTCATATTTTGCCGAGGGATATAAGCCTATTACCTCAGATTTAATGTGAACAAATAAAACTATTACAGACCATAATAAAATAGGAGTACAGGACCTTGGTTTCGATCCTGGAGCATTGTCAGGTGAGAATAAATTGCAGCTGACCCATAGAAATAATTACTCAAAATTAAGCAGTGGAGGGGGTAGTTGCGGAAGTGAATTTGTTGTGGGGGGAGCGAAAGAGGAAGGCTGGAGAGGGATAGAATCCTCTCCTTCTCTTTGGCTAGGATAGTAGAGAGGTTACTATGATTGTATTTTGCTGCAAAAAGAAGCATTGTTCAAAGATAGCTGCATACCCTTAGTAAAAATAAATCCATCTATTCCCATATTTCAGAAATTAGCTCGACAAAGCATGAAACTTTTGAAAAGCCTGGCAGGAAATGATGATGTCAAAAAGTACATAGCTGAAGCTGGAGTAATCCCTGTGGTTGCATCTTCCATGATCAGGCATGAGGTAAGATTGTTTCTTGGTAATTCTGTCCTCTAGTCCTGCCAAGATTCAGGACTGTTTCCCTTTGTAATAACTAGCACATTGTCATGATGGCAAGTGGAGGGAATCAAGTTTTAATGGAGACTAGTTCTCTCCTCTCAAGACCTGTATAGGCCTTCGGTTCCTAGTCTAAGAGTTGGCAGATTTATCTGTCATACTTTGACTCATGAATCCTTATATGAAACCTCACACAGTGTATTACTTTGCCTTCTTAGTTGTGTTAAACTGCCAATCCTTGAGATCTCAGTTTATTTCATAAAACACAAGAAGATTTGAGATAATAGTCTCATTTCATTCAAATGCCCAAATAACAAAAGGCATTGCTTTCATGTTGTTTATGGATTTGGTGCAAGCGCTGTAAAACTTCATTGTTAAAACCTGTATGGAAAAAACTACAACTATCCTGTCTAAAGCATACCCATGATATTGATGTCACAATGTCTATCTTGCGAAAAAAAAGTTATATTGGTATTAGAACTACCTTTCAAAGCACTGTAGCCCAGAAACACTTTAATATCACAAAACAATTGTGTTGATTGAGCATGTTTAAGCACAATAGTTAGTAGTGCGACTATTATGGACATTGTTTTTTTTCTGCTTAAGGCATCAGCCACAGTTGTAAGCGCTGGATGCTCCCTAATTGCAGCCTTAACACTGCGCAGCCCTGATAACAGCATCAAAGCTCATGATGCTGGAATTGAAGAAATCATTGTTCAGATAATGAAGGTGCACTCAGAAAATCCTGATGTTATGGTAAGCATAAGTACACTCATGGAAAACTGGGAAGGCTTACTCAAATTTAGCGTTGTGTTATGACTGAAGTCATGAGGCTCTTCCTGTTGTATAGGAGTTTCATATCTCGTCATAAATTATCATGACAGTGGAAATTAATTTTGAGCTTTGAAAGAGGATATTATCAAGCATACATTGAGTATTAAGGAACGATTTGAATGCATGCACGTATTTGGTATCTCCTTAACGAAGAAAATGATGAATACTTTATATCTGTTTGGCATTTTTGAATGCTTTGCAAAATCTTTGTTAGCTTTGGTTTGTTATTCAGCCGATCCATTCCTCTATTGCCACACTGCTGTATAAAATATCATACTCCCAATGTATGCTCGAAATGATGACATTAGTACCATGGAATGCCTATCGTACTGTCAGCACTAAGCATTTTAGAGCTAAGATTTCAAGTCCTACAAAGTATTACATATGTTTAATCAGTAATTGGGTGTAATTGAGTAAAAGTAACTAAGTTACCAGTAATGATTACTTTTGGTATTTTTACTAGTAATTGTTACGTTAAAAAATGTAAGTATTACTTGAAATCTGCTCATTGGTGTTCTGAAAGTAATTGATACCTCCTTGATTAGTCAATTTTGGCAAATGCTCTTTGATGGCTTTGGAGGTAGATGGCTCCAGCACTATCGATACTGAAACAGTAAGTTGTTTCCATATTTGGTGATTTTTCAGCATTTGCTGGAATTGTGCCTCTCCAATATTCCTACTATTTTATCTTGTTGAATATTTTCCATGAGCAACCTGCCATGGCTGAGATATGCATTCAAAGATTTCTATTAAATACAGTGTATTAAACTTGATGTAAAAAACAGCATGCAATAGATTTGCATTGACCTTTTAGACTCATTTCTAATTTTTTCAAAATTAACTTCAAAACACTTGTAATTGTAAATACTTACTTTTCAAAAATGTACTTGGTACTTATGACATACTTATACTTGTAACTGATTACAAATTTAGAAGAGTTAATGTAACTGCACCTAGTTTCTTTGTTTGGTAGGTACCCTTTCCATCTCTGTATTTAATTTAACCCCTTTGGTAAAATTCTGTTATATTATGTGCAAGATTATTCACCCAGAAAACATTTGCTCAATACATTCTAAAAGAACTAAAAACAGAGAAAGCAAATGTTTTTTGCCGATGATAAAAAATATGTGACACCAAAGGGGTTAGAAGTCCCAATTTTCTCCCTAAGAATTTGGCCTCAAAAACTTGAATTGTACTGGAATGTATATGATATAAACTTCATTTCTGAAAAAAAAACACAAGTCAAATAGAAATAAGTGAATGAATCATCCGTATTTACACTTCATGATGCCTTTTGTGTAGTAGTGTTGCAGTTTAATTATACTTAATTTTTTCTTAGATGACATAATGTGTCAAAAGCCAGGTCATGCCAATAAATAATCAATGGAAATCACTGAGTGAGTTTTCATATTATCCATCATATTTGTAATTGAAAAGCAGAGGGTATTTGTAATTATTTTTTTGACCAATGTCTAAGGTCATAATGTTATCATTTATAGTTTGAACATACGTTGAGAGTATGATATTTTATTTGGCAGTGTAGCCATAGAAGAATGGATGGTGTGAATAACAAATAATTTTGTGAACAACGGCCATAAAATTAATGACAACAATCACAATTAATGACCAGATCGATCGATGTTTAGCTATTGTGATTTATAGTCGCATATTTCATACACAAATTTCATACACCAGGTACGTAAACACAATTCAAGGGCTCTCAATTTTTGCCCAGTTTATCAGGCAAAATAATCTCTGATGTATCTTCACCTTTCAATTGTACTCGGAGAGTTACCTGCTTTTTCAATAAATGAAATGTCTGGAATTTTTTTTTGCTTTTCCAGAGAATGGCCAGTTTGGCCATTCGTAATATGGTGAGTCGGAGCAGGGATTTGTGTGAGCATTTCATTAAACATGGAGTTGCTGACCTGCTGATGGATGCAATGAAGAGACATAAAGCTGCTTGTGAAGCAAATGCGAAGGGAGCCCTGCGTGACCTTGGCTGCCCTGTGGACCTAAAAGAAGAGTGGAAAGGCAAATCTAAGACACCGCTGACAAAAAACTAATCCTGCTTTGCATTTGAGCCAATAATTTTTGTTGTTAAGATGAGAGCCTTTATGTGAACTTCTGTTTTTTCTATCAATGAGTAACAAGAATTTGTAAGGCTTAGCTTTTAAGGCTGGGCTAATAACTTATTAATATTTATTGTTTTTCATTTTGGTGCATTTCATGTTTGCATTTATTACTCAAATTTTATAAAGCATGAACTATGACAGTATGTGATGTCTTTTTTATGAAATGATTTGTGGTTTTATAAGATGCTACTAATAATAAAATTTCTCACCAAAAGTTGATTCAAAATTTAATTTTCTTTAACCCTGATTAGAATACTCATTTGCTTTTTGATAGCATACGTAGGGTAGTCTTATACATCTGAGGTTTTTGGAATCATGCCTTATAAAAATGAAAGTAAGAATGGAAAGTTTGAGTGGAGCTCTTTAAGTAACAAAAAAGCTGATTCATATTAGAACATTTGCACAAGGTATATTTGTACAAAAAGGGTGACACTGACAAAAATATCAGTCTAAAGTGGAGCACGAGTTGCAAAACAATCCACAGACTTGCTCTAGCCAAGATTAAATGCATCAATGCTCCAAGAGAAGTTAGTAACACTTTGAAATTCATGTCAAATGGTACTGTGCCTCAACAAAAAGAGGTGAGAACTGAGATATTTGAGAAACTACAAACTTAATTACAGTTTCTTGACAATTTTTTGGAACATAACTTTCTTAAAGAAGAGGATGTGTTTTATTAGTTACTTGATCTTATGTTTCCAATTAGAAAGGAAGCTTGAAGAGGTGGAACCTGTTTTCACCAGCCACTCTTCGTCAAGGTCCAGTGTTCATGACTGCTGTGGAGTTCGGTTTCATATCATATGTATATGGTTGCCTCTTAGTTGACTTAATTTTGCCGATAACATTCATGCAGTGGCAACAATTTCTTTCCTTCCACAGGATTTTCCAACTTCTACTGAAAAATAGTCAAGAAGTGTCATTAAAAAAAATTAATATACAAGGCAAATGTCCAGGCAGGTAATTTGTGCAATAATTCACTCACATTCTCACAATTTTCATGTGATTTCAAGGGATAAGTCTGTGATTAATATCCAAATTAATTAATGATGAAATCAACAACACAACTTGTTTCTTAGTCTCCTGAAAATATTTCCAGCCTTTCCTGTTCTCTGTACATGCGATGCCTGTATCTCATCCTATGTGCATGTGATTAGTATTTAATAGCATGCAAACTCAGAAACTATTGGCCTGAGCAAATCATTTAATAGACAAATTTAGTTAAACGAGGTCAGAAAAGGGGTAAGAATTTATACTGGCCAGATGAATGGCAACTCGAGTGTTTTATTGAGTTCATTGTTTGCCACCATTAAGAGCAGGTGTACAACATAATGGCTAATTCATGAAGACAAACTTTGAATGTAAAATTTTATGTCAACATTAAAGCCCCTCTGCCACTCTTCATATCCAAGACATCAAACAAGCTTCTGCAATTTTCAATCCTACTACAATGTTGCAGCAGCATTGAAAGAATAAGGTTGCAATGGCAATATTACTTGAGGCTATGGCAAGGTTGTTTCCACATTCTTTCTTTTGTGCATCTTAGCGCATGTGCAAAAGGACTTAAGAAGGAGAAAAGCTGCATGTTAAAAAATTTAGCTACATGATTCCTCGTACATGAGATCTTTGGTCATCTTTTAGTAGTGTGCCAACTAAGGAGATCTTCAGTGATAGGAAATAAATGCTTGAGAAATGAAAACCTTCGGGGAATCTCCAAAAAAATACTGGATATAATTTTTATAAAATGGAGATGGTATTAGTTCTATACAATTTGATAAATATGTCATTTCCAGGGAATCTTCATTAGAATCTATAAAATATTCATTAACTTGCCATGTTGATTTCAAGCAGTACTGTTTCAGTCAATCTCTTGTAAAACAGTCCATAGGTTCTCAGCAATAGCTACTTATTCAAGAAAACTCGTATTTATCTCGCTTAGCACTGAAAGAATATCAATTATGTATATACATATTGTACCGGCAAAATTCTGCTACAATAGTGATGCACAAGGTCTGGGTTGGCTGACCCAAAGTAATTCTTTTGTAGCCTTATGTTGAATGCTCTGGTGCAGCCAGTAGTAGTGAGGTGAAGTGGCTTCAAGGCCATGTGTTCAAGTCTAATGGTGGTGTGGAACTTGGCTCTGGTGAACTGTGGAATCCAAAACCCCACCCCTATTTCCTCAGTTATATGAAACCCCCCCCCCCCCCTCCCCTATTTCTCTAGACATGTATACATAGAAAGATGAGTGGAGGGGGAAAAACAGGCAGAATTAAGAGTAGACAGCGCTGAGATGGAGGGAAGTTTGGATCTTCCAAACTGAAGCAACGGAGGTGATGGGTGAGCTTGGGGACAAGGAGAGCCTGAGAACATGGACTGACAGCATAATCGCAAGAGAGAGAAGTGACTGGAAAGAAGTAGGGAGAGGCAGCCATGATTGGAGGCAGAGCACCGCTGCTGAGAAGGAAGGGTCCAGGTATGTGGCAGGATAGTCCTGTGGACACCGAGAGCATGGTGCAGCCCCTAGCAGTCTGGGATTAGAGATGGAGGAGGCCACTGTGACTGGGATGGAAAAGTCCTGATAAGTAAAGTGTCTCCCCAGGGTTCACAAGAAACCCCCCCCACTTCGTTTGCCCCCATCACCATTCCCCAACTACCCCCACATCAACTCTAACTGTTGGCTGAAACACCCTACATCACTTAAAATCCAATAATTTACCCGTGCATATCAGATATCTGTACTGAGTGCACAGAAGTTGCATTTTTTTGTTCTCTCTACTCTGCTCTTAATGATTAATCAAAGAAGCCTTAATGTGTGTCAAGGGTCAATATTTTGTCACTTATGCAGAGCCATATTTAATCATTTTAATTGTATCATCATCATTTCATACTCATCCTAATATTTTTTTGATTTGATGTATCTGCCTCAGATTGCAATATATGTTTCATGTTATCAAATTGGAGAGTAATCCGCTTGTGTGTCCATCCCTGGTCCTCCCATTCAAAATTTCAGAACCCATGGTGGTGCAGCTGGTTGAGTCGGGAACCTCCCCAAAAATTAATTTAAAAGTTCTTTCTCCCGAGTCTTGAATCGAGTTTGGTCTCGTGATCCTCTTCCTGAAGCTCTGAGATTCGCAGTGCATGTGTCTCAGCTCCCTTCCACCAAACTCTGGGCAATGGAGGTGGATAGCGGTACAATATCGATCAAACTTATTTTTATTCCTGAAATGAATTCAGAGGAACATTAGGAGGGGGGAAGTCACTGCAGTATTAGTATTTTGAAATTAGTTGTATAATACCAGAGCTTCCAGAGACTTGAGGATTGTCCCACATAATCTCTCCTTATTCAGCAAAAATCCAGTGTATATTGTTGTGAGAGTCTTTAATTGCTTACTAAAAAGACTAAGGGGAATGTGTTCTTTCCAAATGTTTAAACTTCAACTTTCTCAAAATTCGGTAACCATTTAAAGCTGCATCGTTGATGGGACAACAGTTTCGGCTGCATTCCAGCAGGTGTCTTCAGGTTGAAGTGTTTTATGCCGTGTTTTGGCCGTTGTTACATAGGCTGTCGGGTGAAGTGACTCCTCTCTGATTGGTCGATTGACAATTCCCATTTCTTCAACCAATAAGGTGCGAGTAAGGTTGAAAAGTCTCTTCCGGGCCTTGTGGAGATTATAGCCGTCTTCTCGGTTGAAATGTTGAGGATTTTTGCTGATTTCTATTGCCTCTTGGATAATCCTGGGGAAATAGCGTGATTCTCTGGCAATCACCTTGGTGTCTTCAAAGTTGATGTTGTAACCTGGTTCCGACCACATATGCTCTGCCACAGAGAAAGGTTGAAGTGTTTTCTTTTCACATTTCTTCTGTGCTCTTGTAGTGTGTTCTGTGCCCTTCACAGCTCTTCCTGTCTGTCCAAAGTAGGACATCCCCCAGTTACAATCAATTTTGCCTACTCCTTTGTAGGTGTGGAGGAGAATGTGGTCCTTTGGTCTGGGAAGGACTTCTTGTGTCTTATTCATGCAGTTGAAGTGAGTGACGACATCATACTAAACGTCTAGCGATCGAGGAGTCAAGCGATCTTGTCGGTGGTGCCTGCCACTTGTGGCAAAAGCCACTGGTTTTGGCTTCTCTGTAGTCGGCTTGCATGTTGTATCCTTGAGTTGTCCACAGTTGTCGTTCTTTCTTCACAGTCTTTTTAAGGACCAAATCTCTCGGGTATCCATTCATTGCTAAGGCATTAACCAAATGCCATTTTTCGAAGGACAGTGAGAGTTGACCAGAGATGGAGTAAGCTCTGTGAACCAAAGTTGAGATGAGCACTGCCTTCTGGGAGGATGGTGATGCGAGGTAGCATGCAGGTAGCGGTCAGTGTGAGTCATCTTTTGATGGACCCCGTGGCTGAGTTTGCCCTTGGATTTCTTCGTCACGAACCCTAACTCACACCTCATTGGCCAAAGAAATGGGAATCATCAACCGACCAATCAGAGAGGAGTCACTTCACCCGACAGCCTATATAACAATGGCCAAAACATGTCATAAAACACTTCGACCTGAAGGCACCTGCTGGAATGCAGCCGAAACCATTGTGCCATCAACGATGATGCAGTGAAACCTGGAAGATGCAGCTTTCATTGACATCACACTGCAGAAGCCTTCGCACCAACTTTGGTGACCATTTATTGATATTCTACTGATGAATTTATATCACTGCATTTTGATATCTGATGTTCTTTCTTTTTTGTATGTTTTTGTTTTTGGGCTGTACTGCTTCTGTGTGTGTGCTTTCTTGTATTTATATTTTGACTTTTTGACTTTGTTAAGTCTTGATAAGCCTACCCTTCAGACCACTTCCTTTGAGATGCTATAGGTAAGAATCTATTATTGCTCGGATCACGTTTACCATTGCACCTTAACAATCCTTAACTTTCTGTTAAACTCTGTCCATTTTTTTCTCTTTCTGAAAAATTTCCACTGCCTCCATCTGTTCACCACACTACACCTCCATAAATATGCTGATTTCCTGCCAATGTGAATTATTCAATTTTCTGTCCTTAACAATTCATCTCCTATAAGGATGTGTAGTGAATTCATATTAGTCAAAATATTGAAAATCAATTCCCTTTCCCTAATTGACTTGTCTTCATATCATTATCCCAGATCTCTTTCTATGACTGAGCCGCATTTATGAGTTTGAAAGCCCAAGATCTCACTTTTGGCCCTGCTTTATCTCTTGAGGATTGTATGCTACTGTGAAAGTGACATCATATCAACGACATTTCACATCAATAAATAGAACAGTTTTGAAATTCCCTAACTTCATTTGCAAGTTTTTTCATTTGTTCCCCTTTTCCCTTCCCCATTTCATTTACATGTGACTTACCCCCTGACTATAATAAAAAACTTCAATAAGCTCTCTAACCAAATCAACTTCAAGTTGTCATAAATTTATTGCTAGCAGAGGTACCCCATTGAATGATTCATCCATGGTTAGAGTTGTGATAGATATACAATGAATAATGGAATGGCAGAAATTCCACAGAGAAAAAATCATTCGCCTTGACCGGGATTTGAACCCCGATCCCCTGATTTCCGCCTCGGTAGCTTAACTGGTAAAGCACCTGGCCGGAAATCAGGGGATCCGGGTTTGAATCCCGGTCAAGGCGAATGATTTTTTCTCTGTGAAATTTCTGCTATTGTGCATTTTCAGCGGGTAACGCCGTTAAGGTCCTCGCGGCTAGTTCGCAAACCTTCAATTTAATAATGGAATAAGTACAGACCCAATCTGAGTCTAACCCAGAACCAGAATAACCTAAGAGCTCCATATATAAAGCAACAAATAGCCTGCAAATCACTGCAGTCACAAAAATACATATCCACTGTAATGCCCACAAAATTGTGGTCAATCAAGATGAATCAAAGTAACATGAACACAACTACCCTGGAGTCAATATGAATGGTAAAAGGGATGTGAATTAGGATTATGACAACTAATAATAATAATAATTGTTAATTTTCCCAGAGATGATGTAAATCATACAAAATGTAGGTCAAGTCAAGTTCCAAAGATACAATTCAAATGATATCATAACCCACACAAACATAAGATAGTAACACTTTATACTAATCTATTACTCTCCAAGAACTCATAGATGGAGTAAAAAAGGGAATCTTGGAGAAAACTTCTAAGTTTATTCTTAAAAGTGGATTGTCAATTGATTTAAGTCTATCACTTAATTTGCTATAGAAAATTAACCCCAATATATGCTCACTGGCCATCAGTCTTAGAGCCCTTTTTTGAATTTTAAAATTAATTCCAGACTGAGCAGAAGTACCCCAGAACAAAATGCTATACCTACATAATTTGAGCATAAAATTCCCCATAGTAGGTACAGGGAAAGTAGTAATCCCAAAGATGCTGTGGAATGAATATTCCTTAGTAGGAAGCACAAGGAGTTTAGACAGCTACCCAGAGATCAGATGTGCTCTCTCCAGGTGAACTGACTATCAACTACAATTCATAGGAATTTTGTATATTATATCTGTGGGATAAATTTACCTTCAAGATTAACATGAATTTTAACCCTTCTCTTATTTTTATTGGCAAAGTAAACAAGCTGAGACTTATCAGAGTTCAGATTTATCAGAGACTTATCAGAAAAGTTTTCCTGACACTAGGAGAGTGAGATCTGGACAACAGTGTTGCTGAGCATCATCAACTCTGATTTCTAGGGAACAGAAAGTACAATATTTGTGTTGTCAGCATATGCAAGGGACATCAGGGAAGTAAAAATACATACAAGGGCTGTGTAATACATTGGGAATTATTTTTTTCAAAGTTGGCACCCGTAGAGGGGTTCCTAATAGTCAAAATAAGACCGAGCACCTCAGTCTTTTATGAACTGTTGTCACAGCAGCCTAACACGTCAACCAGTTCATCCTCCATTTGCTCCACCCACCACAGCTGTGAGATTCACTCAGTCATTCGGTTCCTCACTTTGAGTAACAAATCGGTGGCCAGTATCCCTCGCCAGCTTGTGGAAACCTACGGATCCGAAGAAATGAATCGTCCGAATGTTAACAAAAGGGTTTGGTTACTTAAGGAAGGCCATACCAACACCCACGATGAAGAAAGGAGTGGGAGACCATCTGTCATTTCACAAGAGCTTGTGCAGCAGGTTGAAAAATAAGTTTGCGATGATCGTCGTGTGACTCTTGACCACCTTAAAGAAAGTTTCCCTAATGTTTCAGAAAGTCTCTTGGGCGAAATCCTGTCAGAAAGACTTAGGTTTAGGAAGTTGTGTGCGCAGTGGGTGCCAAAAATATTGACTCAGGAACACCACAAAAATCGCATTTCGGCTGCATGCGAATTTCTTAAAAATTTTCAAAGTGTGTTCAACAGTCTTGGGCGTGATATGGTGGAACAGCATTTTAAAATAAAAATGTGGTAATAGTACTGTCCACTTGAATTTTTAATGTAAATGATACACAACACGTGTTTCAACATTCCTTATGACGTCATCATCAGGTCTACCTGGTAGATGTGTATCATTTACATTAAAAATTCAAGTGGACAGAACCATTACCGCATTTTTATTTTTCAAAGTGAGGGTGAATCCTTCCTTGACTCAATTGTGACTGGGGACAAAACATCAAAAAAATGGTCTCTGCAGTGGCGTCATACCCATTCTCCAGCAGCCAAGACATTAAAAGTTCAGTTTTCCGAGAGGAAAATTATGGCATCCATCTTTTGGAACCAGAAGAGGATCTTGTTGGTTGATTTCATGCCAAAAGGGACCACCATCAATGCTTCTGCATATTGTGAAACCATAAAGAAGTTGAAAAACAAATCAAAGACCAAAGGAGGGGAATGATGACAAGTGGTGTGTCACTTTTTCATGACAACACCAGAACCCATACCGCCCGGCTCACTCAGGACCTGCTCATGTCGTTTGGATGGGAAATTGTGTCTCACCCTCCCTACTCCCCTGACCTGGCAACCTCAAATACCATCGTTTCACTAAATTGAAGGAATTCTAGGGTGGATGGTGCTTTTCGAACGATGAGGAGGTCATAGAGACTGTGATAAAGTGGCTTCAGGACGTGGAGCAGATGGTGTATGACGAGGGTATACAAAAGCTGGTTCCCATGCTTCAAAAGTGCATTGAACTCAACGGGGATTATTTGGAGAAATGATAACATATTTTGCATTGAATTTTGAGAATGGTAAAATGACCATTTATGACAGGGAATCCTTAAATTTATTTTTAAAAAATGAGAATGATATTAACAGGCTTGACTGTATACAAGCTAAGGTGCAATGGGTAAATTACCGTAATTTTCAATTGAGGTAATTTACGGTAATTTTCGAAAATTACCGTAATTTTCCGGTAATTATAAGTTTTGAGCTGCAAATCCTTATCAGAGGACTCAAAACGAAATCAAATTTTTTAAATAAGTTATAATAGATAAACATCGTGATATGTTTTATATAAGCGTCGGCATTTATATATCAATGCTATTTGATTTCGCATTGAGTCCTCTGATAAGGATTTGCAGCTCAAAACTTAAAATTACCGGAAAATTACGGTAATTTTCGAAACTTACCATAATTTACCACGGTAATTTACCTCAATTGAAAATTATGGTAATTTACCCATCTCTACGCATAATGCTCTCTTGTCTGATTATGCTTTGAGACAACTCTTTCACCACTCCCTTCCCTTATCACTTCTCCTACCCCCAACACTCTAATATCATACACCTTTCCATGTCTTCAAACCCAACCTCATGATACACTCAACCCTACATAAGATCCTCGCCATGGCCTTAGTCTTTCCCAAAGCATATTCCCCAAAACCATAAATCCCCAACTGCCCCTTCTGATGCTCAGTGGTGACACTATTCACCCACCTGTCACATGCTATGGGGGATTCCCATCCCAAAGGGCTGACTTCAAAGAAGCAGACAGATATTTTTTCAGTATTACAGTCTGCATTCTGTATGGAAGTACTTTCAAGTGGAGAGCTTGGTCCATCACACAGGATGATGGACTGTGGATCTCTTGTGAAACATTTCAACATAGATCTCTTATGACAAATTTCACCATGCGCTTAAGCAAATTTCAGTTTCTTTCCCACCTTCCCTTCTCTCCTAAAAATAAATAACTTCAACACTCATATTTGTTCCACATTTTTAAATTACAGGTATTCAAGGCTGGTGCCAATGCTGGACATACTGCAAAAAAACTCATGTCAGACTATAATCTGCTTAGGTTACATAATTGCTTGAGGAAGGATTGAATGCTGGATATTTGGTTTGTCAAACTGGCATGTACCAGACCACCACAGCCAGCAATACCTCATTCTTAACTGTTTAGCGATGTAAATGCGATTTCAGACAAGAGAGGACATTATGGCTACAACGACAGGCGAGCTAAACTCTATTCCAAAAGGGGCTTTCTCAGAATGCTTCCAACAATGTTGGCACTGCTGGGAGAAGTGTGTGGAGTCCCAAGGAGACTACTTTGAGGGTGATTAGGTTTCCAATGCTCCAGGTGTGCCAGTTTTTTTTCCCCGGCCAAAGGTCGGATACTTTTCTAACAGACCTCGTACTATTAGTAATGAGAAAATTACTCGCCCAAGTAAATATTTTCTATTGGATTCAATAATACCAGAGTGCAAACTAATGGCAAACTAGAATTTTGGATACATAACATTGTTCAACTTGCGAAAAAGTTCTTAGAACACAACTCATTTGTATGCTGAGGACTTAATGCATACAAATGAGTTGCATTCCGAGAACTTTTAGAATGCATCCAACATTCTAGTTTGCCATTAGTGACAGCACTCTGTCAATTTCCAAATTTACTGCAGTTGGGCACATTTTAGCCCCCCAATTCCATCCCTACACCTTCCCTCCTAGTCTGAGAATTCTTTAAGGAGAGACTTGAAACTATCAATGAGGATAAGGTAATCCCACTCCACAAATTCATGCACACTGCACGGCCTGCAGTAACAGCCAAATAAACCTCAGAAACTGCAGCCAAATTTGAAATTCTGGCACACGTTTGAATAGGGTTGTTCACACCTATGTAAATTGGCACATTAAATGTTAGTATATCACTTTATATTTCATTTCTATCTATTTCATTGGAATGTATAAAAGTTACGAATAAAAACTAATTTTCGAGCTATGTGGAACCAAAATTCGAAAATTTTACATGCCGCAAAAATGGCCCGCCATTACGGTCATATGGCTGATGACATCACATGCCCGTACCATTATTCCATACTAGCTGAAGGTGCCCACTGAAATTCAACGGGAGGGAGAAAAATTATAAATATGCACGATATTAAATAATTTTGAAACTCTCCATGCCATGACTAAGTCGATGTTGTGGTCTGTAGCTATCATTGGCTCAAATTATATTTCAGAATCCTACATCCAATTTATGCTGACGTAAACTCATAACTAATTCCAGTGATTGAATTGCGTGCCTTTACAAAAACGGGAATAGTTTTTCGGACATTACAGGCTGCTGGTACCCAAGTAGGTTAGAAGGTTCAGGAGGGGGTATACGTATGCTAGCATACGGGTGACAATGAAGCCAGAATGGGGAATACTTGGGAAGGATTGGTTCCCGCCTCCTCGGCACAAAAGGCTTCATTTTCTACAGTCCCTTTCATGAAGTTTGCCTATGCATTGATACCCATAATTCATCGGCAGTGACATCACTAACTTCCTTCATAAAGGTTATTGAAGATGAGTACTAATGCAATTTATTCTGTATTGAGTTGATTCTATCCTAAATGCCGGGAAAAATTTAACCTATTTAAACTACATACACAGTGTTCGTTTGTGTATTTACAAATTTTTACTGTTGATTTGAAGCATATTTGAAGCACAATTCATTTATCAGTATATCTCTAATTTTGGTGATTTTTTTGCATTTCTTTCCGCGTTCGTGTTTTTTTATAAATTCCATTATGCATCTGACTATATTCTTAGTTTTACCGTGAGGAAAAACCACTTCACCCATAGCAGCACAAGCAGTATGCCCATATGTATGCACCTTCTAACATTATTTCAAAAAATACAATCCAATTCACGATAATACTAGAACGAACTGCTTAACCATCATCAATTTATGTACATTAATGTATTCATTTGGAGGCAAAAATGGTAATGGACATTGATCGGAAAAGAATCGAAGAACATTAACAAAATTAAGACATAAACTCCACATTTTAGTGAATTCCTGAATGAAAAACCATAAAAGATTGCAGGAATAAGGAGTTTAAAGCGTTGTTCAATTGATAAAGAAAGGATTCCAGTAAAAATTAAATATTTTACTGAGTTAAATAAACAAGTCTTGCACTAACTTAAATTAGCAAACCTAATGTAAGCGAATGTAAAAATATGATTGACGTCAGGAATCGTACCTGAGAATTTACAAACATTGGGATATTTTTCCCAGGTCTTTGAAGAGGCTCATAACACAATTTGAAACTCTCTGGGATGAACCATTTCCGAGGCAGAGGGCGGGGGAATAGATGGGCAGGCAAGAAACGACACACGGCCATTATTATTGTTACAGATTTTCTTCCTGCCGACTGTGAAATAGTGTGTACTCCAAAGAATACGCGAGGTAATGAAAATATTTTCTTTGAAATGGCCGATGTAGTTGAATATGAAAGTGATGGTTGGGTGAAGGCTATTTCAGGCAATCTTCCATCTCAATATTTTTAGGTTTATGTGGTGGATTTCTTAAAAATGATGAATGGTTTAACCCTCAAGAACTGCATGCAGTTAAAGCTAAATGGTGAGTACTGTCAAAATTTAGTTTCCTAATAAGTAAATATATGTATACAATTATATTTTACGAGCAAAATAGTCCAGTAACGCACCCCAAGCATATGGGGAGTCCTCCGCAGGCTACGTTCAGCTAGAAAGAGTTTCGAAGAAATTCGTTCAACCACCCAGAGCTGAGAAAAACTTTTGATAAAAATAAGTATTTTTTCTTAAATGGATGCATTTTTGAAATGTATGAAACATTTTTGTTTACACTGTGTTAAAATTCATGATTTTGATTTGAATTTTTGGGAAATAAATTTTTACAGTTGGCATAATTCTTGAACATGTAAAAAAAAAGCATTCTGACTGATAAAAAATACTACAATATAACTTAAAAATTTGAAACGTACTTAGATTAACGTAGAAATAAACAAGAAAAATATGGCATAATTTGATTTTCTGTAGGCCTTTTGGTTACTTCATAAACATGTGGTAAGGGTTAAGTGACCCCAGGATGGAACACAGGGCAGAACATGCCTATGGATCATCATGCGTAGTAAAGAGCCACATCCTCCAAGAGGTGCCCCTGGTTTATTCAGAAAACATGACATAATATGACATAATAATTATACATGACGGATCTACACTCAGCAGATCAATAAAAGTCTCCCCTCACCAAGGTAATTCTCTGTGCCAAAGGTGACTGCAACTGGGGGGAGGAGGGTAAGAAGTCGCTAACGGGGGGGACTCCAGATACAGGGCGACCTCTGGTTTTATTTACCCTTACCCTTAATGGGGAGAAGTAGCTTAGGGGTAGTGAGTTGGATTGGTGTATGCTGAGGGTCATTGGTTTGATTCCCGGTCATGCCAAATATTTTTCAGCTTTTGGAAAAATTATATTTTCAGATTTTTCCGGAACGAGACAACATGGAGATTGGCCCATACCCTAAAACACTTCAATACCCCAATGGTAAAAGGCAGCAGTTTCACCATGAGGCCCTGATGGCACAGATCAAGAGGATTGTTCTGGTATCAGATGCCATAGCTGCCAACGAGAGCGAAGTTCACAGAATTGGGTGCAGCACTGCGATGTGGAAGGCAATGGAAAACCACCACATTATTCTCCCGAGAAGAAGCAGCCTTGCATTCAACATGACGTGATGGTATTCCTCCTGGTAAAATATTCCGGAGGTAAAATAGTCCCCCAACCGGATCTCCGGGTGGGGACTACTGGGTGGGGAATGTCAGTCAAGAGAGACAAATGCAGAATTTGGACATGGAATGTAAGATCACTAGGAGTGTGTGGTGGGAAGTTGGAGAACGTTAAGATGGAGATGGACAGACTGGGGATAGACATCATGGGAGTGAGTGAAATAAAGTGGGATGGGGCCGACGACTTCTGGAGCGACGATTACAGGGTAATATACTCAGGAGACAACCGGAAGATAACAGAAGTAGGATTCATAAGGAAGAAAGACTGGTCAAGAAGACTGAAGTCCTACTGGCAATATAACGAAAGGATTCTGATGATCAAGTTAGATGGAAAACATACAGACACAGTGATATTGC
Source organism: Platycnemis pennipes (assembly GCA_933228895.1). NCBI lineage: Eukaryota > Metazoa > Arthropoda > Insecta > Odonata > Platycnemididae > Platycnemis > Platycnemis pennipes. The sequence continues at coordinate 116,432,440 of OW121848.1, read as the reverse complement.
AGGTGTATATGCTGATGTCCAGCCACTCTGAAGTGGAAATAGAAGAAATGTATGAGCAACTGGAACAGGTCCTAGACACAGCAAAAGGAAAGGAGAACCTAATATGTAGTTATGGGAGACTGGAATGCAGTGGTCAGAGATGGCCAAGAAGGAAGTAGCATGGGTGAGTTTGGTTTGGGAAAAAGTACTGCCATGGGAGAAAGGCTGGTCGATTTCTGTAAAGAAAAGAACATGGCAATAGCAAACACCCTCTCTGAGCAACATCAGCAAAGAAGAAACACATGGAAGATGCCGGGGGACAGAGGAAGATACCAGATAGACTACATACTTGTAAGAACAAGATATAAGAACCAAGTTATGCAGTGCAAGAGCTACCCCAGAGCAGATATAAATAGTGACCATAACCTGGTGATCATGGACAGCTGCCTGCGATACAAGAAGATGAAGAGAATTACGAAGGAACCAAGATGGAACACAAAGACATTGGAGGAAAAAGAAGTAAGAGAAAGGTTCACCTCAACCATTGATGCAAAACTAGAACATTACACAAGTAGCAGATGAGCAGCTCGTAAGTAAAGATATATATATATATATAATTGTTTCGAACCGGCTGGGGACGGCACGGCTGGAGACGGGCACTGCTGAGGGCGGGCTCTCAATGACAAGAATTGCATCAGCGATGTTACACAAAATGCACAATGGGATAGTCATGAACTAGGGTTATTGTCATGGGATAGTTATGAACTAGGGTTATCGTCATGGGATAGCCATGAACTAGGGTTATCGTAAGGATGACGCTTTGAGCCGTTGCATGGTCTTGAAAGGAAGTTATTTGAATTGGTTTGTTTTGAGTAGTTGCTATGTTCGATTTCCTTATACAAAGCAGCCATGGATAATGACTCAAATAAGAGACCTCACAGAGGAAAGAAGAAAATACAGGAATCCAAGAAATAAAATGGAGGAGGCCCAATATAAGAATTTGCAAAACCAAGTAAACAGAGAGTGCATGGAAGCTAAGGAAGAATGGATAGAAAATTGCTGAGAAGAAATAAATAACAACATAATGAATGGAAATGCCGAAATGGCTTATAAACTGGCGAAGAGACTTTTTGGAGAAAGGAAAACAAGATCCTACAACATAAGAGACTCGAGTGGAAAGATACTTATACAGGGTGGCTACTGAGATCCAATTTTTAAATTCCTTGACCTTTCCCCGACGGACTCACCAATTTCCCTGACCAATCGCCAAAAGGGCTCCTATTATCTGAATATTTTATTTCAGCTGAATTAAATTTTTGTCAAAACTCAGAAAATGTTAAAAGCTGAAATCAATACATTAAAAGCTACAAGTATACCCCTAATGAAAAAGTATATTAAAGCTTCATAAGTTAAACCGTCATGTAAATTATACGCCCTTTTAATAAACATTTCGCGGCTATGTATCCACGGCCGTATATGTTTCCTTGTGTAAAATTACAATGACGATGTCAAATCCTTCAAGAAAGAGGTAGCGTGTCGTGGTAGTCGTGGGAAGTTGAGGATTACTGAAAAGGCATCGAAGGGAAAGTTAATGGCTGATTTACTGGTGGACTCTGGTACAGGTATCACTAAGGTACGTGAAAAATACAAACCAAAGCCAAGTTGTTGGACTGGATCAAAATCGGATGGCACAAGTGATATTCAGAAGCAAACAACAATTTGATTGGGATGGTTATAACCTCTTGATTGTAAGAGGGAACCAAAAATGTACAAATATTTGCATAAACAAACAAAACGTAATCGTGCCACTGCGAACGAGGCAATTAGCAACGGCAGCATCGTATTCAGGAATAACATATTTGAGGTGGTTTGTGACATGACTAAATTGCTTCGAGAGGGTGCTAAGGGGACCATTCAATAATTACGTCGAGCGTGAAAGGTGGGGAGGGGAGGATGTCTTACTGTCTCATGAACGGGGGTATGGGAATCGAAGATGATCTTACGTAAGATTTTGTTTACATGTGTGATCGTACTTGTATTACCATTCTAATAATCATCGTCTTGTATTTTTATAACTGCAAGCAACGTATTTACTGCAAGCTAGTGTGCTCCACCTGCCTCTAGATCTGAGTCTGAGAATTTAAAAAAAATGCGAGGTAAATTTTTCCGAACAACATAGCCTCGGATTCCTTATGATGAGCGGAATGCATGTGATTATAAATTTTAACACTATTAGGCAAATATCGCATTAAGGATGTACAACAGGGATAGATTGTACATCTGATTCACAACTAAGTAACTAAAAGACACAACTAATAAGATTCACAACTGAATGTTCCACAAATTGATGGGGCTTATTCCATGCACATCAGCGACAGATATTAGTTTTAGTTGGTGAAATGAAGGGTGGGAAAGGCTGGCCAATAAATGTAATGGTAGATAAATAACGAGAATTTCAATTTGTTTCTCCCTGACTGCCACTAGAATTCCCTGACTTTTCCAGAAATGCAAAATTCCCTGACAATTCCAGGTTTTCCCGGTTTTCCCTGACAATCGCCACCTGTTATAGAACAGGAAGACATAAGGAAGAGATGGAAGCAATACATCAAAGAGCTCTATCAAGCACCCAAACCACTGGAAGCTGACTTAAAAGGATGAAGAAATCAGGGTGGATGAAGATGAATGGGGCCCTGAGATACTGAGAAGCGAATTTGACAGAACTGTGAAAGAACTAAGGAACAACAAGGCACCTGGAGGGGTCAAAATAAATGGATCATCAAGGCACTCGGGGTCAAAGCAAAAGATACTCTCTTTGGAATAATCAAAGATAGCCATGACAGTGGGAGACTACCAGAGGTCTTCCAGAAGAGTGAAATGATCACAATCCCAAAGAAGCCAAGGATGGAAAAATACAAAGAACGAACATAGAGCCTGGTGTCACACACATCGAAAATACTTGTTTGGATTATTTGCAGAAGAATGGAAGGAAAGATCGAAGGGAATCTTTCAAAACTTAATTCCGATTCAGGAAAAACAGAGGAGCTGGGGAGTCAATACTGAGCTTAAGAATACTGGCTGAGAAAATTATACACATAAACAAGCTGTTGCATGTGGCATTCATGGACTTGGAAAAGGCTTTTGACAATGTAGCATGGAACAAGACGTTCAAGATACTGGAAGCAATTGGAATAGACTACAAGGATAGAAGAATAATCCTCTACAAGAACCAGGTCACCACAATGTGAATGAAAGACGGAAGGAAGATAGAAGCCAAAATAAATGAGTCAGACAAGGATGCAACCTCTCCCCAGCATTATTCAATATATACCTGGAAGAAGCAATAAGAGACGCAGAGGAATTTAGTAATAAAGGTATCAAGGGAGTGGCGAAGAAAGACATAAACATGCTCTGGTTTGCTGATGACATCACAGTTATAGCAGAAAGTCAAGAGGACTTGCAAGCATCCATGACCACAATGGACCAAGTACTACAAGAATATAATATGAGCATAAATAAGATGAAAACTAAAATCCTTGTGTGCGGAAGAGAGAAGCTGAGGGCAAATATCACAATTTGAGGTGTGTAATTGGAACAAGTGCAGTACTTCACCTACCTCAGCAGCACTATAACTTGGGATAGAAGAAGCTCAATGGACATCAAGCAAAAAATAACACAAGCTAAGGAGGTGTTTATGAAGAAGAAACAACTACTGTTCTCAAAGAACCTATGGCTACAAACAAGGAGGCACTTCATCAAACATTCATATGGAGCGTGGCACTCTATGGATCAGAGACATGGAACATCGAGAAAGCAGAAAGGCAAAGAATTGAAGCCTTCAAAGCATGGTGCTGGAGGAAAATGTTGGAGATTAAATGGACAGATAAAGTGAGGCTTGAAGAGGTGTGCATAAGAGCAGATGAAGAAAGAACAATATGAAAAACCCTACAGCCAAAGAACCAGATGGATTGGACATACCTTGAGGCAAAATGAACTAGTAAGAAATATAATAGAAGGAAAGATTGAAGAGAAGGTCCCGCGAGGAAGACCAAGGGACAAGTATTATGGGTGTTCAAATGAAAAGGTATGAAACGTTGTAGCAACCAAACTCATTAAAAATTGAATATGCCGCTTTGGGATAACATAGTGAGACATCTAGGGATGTGAATGTAGTGCCTGGCATGGTGGTGCGCATACGTGGGTGCTCGTGCAGAGATGCAGGAGAGAAGCAGACAGTTGTGTGTTCCATCCAATTGCACTTCAAGGTGGACGACAAACTGAAGGACACAGTGGAGGACTGGCTCCTGTCACAGTCACAGGAATTCTGGGAACAGGGAATCCTTCGGCTCATGCAGGCAAGTGACATATAGGAACTCCAAGACAACCAACTGGGAAATCACAGGGAAATAACATATAGGAACCCCAGGACTACCAACTGGGGACTACATCGAGAGATGCTGGGAGATGCCCTAGAGAGGGCACCTCAGTGCAAATTTAGAAACGTAGATGAGATAAATGCTGCAGTTGATTATCTACAGGGAAGCATCATCTCATCCTACAAAAACAGCTGTCCAATAAAAACCAGGAAAGAAGGGTGTAAATTACCCTGGTGGGGAGCAGAATTAAATGGTCTCCGTAAAGAGACTAGGAAACTCTTTAATGAGGCAAAGAGGACAAGAATGCCTCAGAACTGGGAAAACTAGAAAGTGACCCAACGGAGGTACAAAACAGCAATTAAGCGCTCTAAGATGGATTCATGGAGGGGCCTCTGTGCGAGAGTAGAGTCAGTTCCACAGATGGCGAGACTCCACAAGATCCTGTTGAAACACTCAGAAGCGGAAGTGAGGTCTCTGATGCTTCCCTCAGGAAATTTCACGTCTTCTGACAAGGAAGCTGTAAAGCTAATGCTGGAGAGCCACTTTCCAGGCTCTATAGAGTTGGAGGAGTTCATGACAGGTGGAATCCCGCCTACAATGGAATGGAGACTTTCCTCCAGCATCGTAACATACAATGTTACTAAATGGGCAATAATGAGTTTTCGCCCTTACAAGTCTGCAGGTGAGGATGAGGTGTTTCCTGATCGTCTTCAGGAAGGACAGGACTTGCTCCTCCTCCCACTTGTAAGAATATTTCATTCCTGTTTGGCTTATGGATATATTCCAGAAGCCTGGAGGATCACTAAGGTGGTCTTCTTACCTAAACCAGGTAAGACAAGACTACACAAGAGCGACTCCTTGTGAGGGATCACCCTTGTCTTTTCCATTGAATACACCAGAAAAGATAGTCAACAGATACCTACATAAGGGATGGGCCACTAACCCTTTCGTGACAGGGCCACATGTCAAAAAATGCTACTTCCCTCATGAATACCATAAAATCATCTTTGCATTGCCAGTACGGAGCTTTCACTACGCTAGGATCCTCTCAGGTACCTGTTTCACTAACTTGGGTTGGGGCCCAGAAGGGTGTCGAACCTATCTCGGCCACCAGGCCGAGATAATCTTCACCCTTTTCTACTTGGGGTGCCCATTACAGCACCGTCGTGGTCAACTACATATTTGTTTATGCAATGGTTTTGCTAAAAACATTATTGCTGCAGCCTCGACATTAATTTTACCGGAAATGAATTATTTTAGTTTTACATGCCTTTACAGCTTTTAAACAAAATTCTACCATTAATATTAAGCTCTCTAGCAAAAAAATCATATCAATGGTTAAAGAAATAATTTTGTCATTTTATTTCGCTCTGGTGAATGATTTTGACTATTTTCAACAATAAAATTATTATAAATTCAAAAGCTCCTTATTCAGGCTATTAAATAAGAACACGAATCAAAGAAACGGTACTTAGAAATTTTTACCATGTTACCTAATTCATGAGATGTACAGTCTACAGAACTCTTATTTTGGAAATTTATGCACAGATCACATTAATATTGTGCAAATATGTTGATTCTGTAAAAATTTCCCATCCTTCTTTTTCAAGCGGGCTTTGGACCGGCATTGGTGAAGTTAATTTTTTTGTTTATTGATTTTTTAATTTTTCATAGTTTTTCATCAAACATTTCAAAGCACTTAAAAATAGTGTTATCTGAAAGCAATAATAATGTTTTTGCATGTGAAATACTTGAAAGCATGGAGTCATACAAAGTCCCATGTCACATCTCTCACACATAAATCGTCGTCTCTCTCGTCATTTCCAAAATATGGCCATCAATTCATATGAAAAAATAAAATTCAGTTGTTGAACCTAATAACTCTCTAACAAAATAAAACCATGAAAAAATCACTTACTAACCAACTAAATAACTAACACTAACAAAAATTAGTTTGGTGATTCCTTTACACACGAACTACGTTAAAAATAACGGTAGAGCTCCATTTAAAATTTGTAGTTGTAGAGCTAAACATAAGGGATGTAATTACAATTCTCAATTTGCCAATTACACAAAAACTTCTAAGTTTGTTATTCCACTGCACCAACAAGCAAGTGACTGCGGGCCCCTGCAGAGAGTGGAGCATGTTCTGCAATGAAGGGTTGAGATAATCCTCTCCCGCAGATCGAGAAAGAGTACCTACGGCACCTGAGAAGCAGTCCTTTATAACACACACCTTTTAAACCTGCTTAGGACTAGATAAGCGGCAATGCCGTTTTTACAAGTTCATTCGTTTGGGTAGAAAAATTTACGCCATTTTAAAACATTGTTTGCTCGTTTGCGTAGAAAAATTTATGCCGTGTTAAAACGTTGTTCATAGCAAAAGGGTTAAAAGACCATCCTCTACGCCCATATGAACATGTGCACCAAAAGGGAAAGTCAATGGCCAACAGCAGGCCAAATTACACATAACCTAACCCTGGGCTCAGAAAAAGACTCCTACTTAACAGGTGTCAATTACGAATGGTAATGAGACTGCTTACTAACGATAGTGCCACTACTGAGTGATGAGGCACCTACACCTTCAGGGAGATTCACCCAGATATAGGTGATGCGAAGAAGATGATGAAACCACATCCTACACATAATGCAAGTGTCCTGCTGTGATGAGGAGTTGGAATAGGTACCTGGGTATACCATTTAAGAAGACCAGGGAGGCTTGGCAAATCCCCATTGGGGACCTGTTGGCTTTCAGGAAGGCAATTGGCCCCGATGGGTGATTCACCAGAAGGGTGGTTGACACAATGGATCAATAAGTCTAAGTGCCATTGGGCCTCCTTGAGAGGAACTCCACTGAAAATATTATCTACATGTACTTCATAAAAACCCTTCAAACCTGAATGAACACAATATTTTGGTCAACAGTAGCTTATAATGGCAAAATTTTAATTTTTATTAATTACTCTGGATTATTATTATTATAAGTATTCTACCGGTGAAGGTAGGTTTAAATGGACATTTAATTCTTCCCACCCCCTAAATTTCACATGATGTCCCTCTTCAGCCCCTCATACCTCCTGCCACCCATCATTCCATCCAAGCTACCCGTTCTTCTCCTCCTTCCCTGCTTACCCAACGATCTTCCCTCAATCACCTCCTTCAAAACACCATCCCCTTTTATTACCTTTCCATCTTTCATTACCTTCTGCCTTCTCCTAATTTCATCTATCGAATTTCTTTCCTCTCCTACCAATTCTAGCACTTCCTCGTTCGTCTTCCTTTTGACCCACTTTATTTTCTCCATCCTTCTCCACACCCACATTTCAAAAGCCCTAAGTCTATTTTCATCTTCTTTTCGCAAAGCCCACATTTCCGCCCCATATAGTGCAATGCTCCATATTAAACTTTTCACTAGTTTTTTCTCCACTTCCCTACTCAACGCCCGTCATTAGCTCACGCCTACGAGTAAAAGCTTCTTTTGCCAATGCAATTCTCCTTCTCACTTCAATGCTGCTATACCCTTTTTCTTTCAACACACTACCTAGATAGCTAAATTGCTCTACCTGCTCTAACTTCTGACCTACTTTTATCGTTATACTAGCCCTTTTTGTTCTTGAAAACCGCATTACTTTCGTTTTCTTCTGGTTTATCTTCATACTGTATCTTTCGCACTGTACCTGCAACGCATCCAGAAACTTTTACAAGCCACGGGCTGACTGGCTTACTAGCGCTTGGTCATCTGCAAACCTCACTGATTTTATCAATTTCCCCCCGACCTTTACCCCAGCCTCCAGCTCATCCCAAGCCTCTCTCACCATTTCCTCCGGGTATATGTTGAAAAGTACCGGCGATAACGGACAGCCCTGCCTAACTCCCCTCCCTATTGGCCCAGTCTGATTCTCCATCGGCTACTCTCACTTGCGCCTTCTGCGCCATGCATAAATTCCGGATCAGTCTCCTGTCTCTCCAGTCTACTCCTATCTTCCGCAATCTTTCCATTAACTTGTCCCACCTCACTCTGTCGAACGCCTTTTCGAAATCAACAAAGCACATGAATACATTCTGATTGTATTCTAGATTCCTTTCCACTAGTATTCTCATCACTGCAATCGCATCCTGAGTGGTCCTCCCCTTCCGAAATTCAAACTGATCCTCTCCTAGGAATTCGTTTGCTCTCTTTTCCATTCTCCTATTGATGATTCTAAGCACTACCTTTGCCGCATGAGATATCAAACTTATTGTTCTATAGTCTTCACAATCTTTTGTCACTCTCTTTTTCGGTATAGTATCAGCATGGTTTTTACAAAATCCTCAGGCCAAGCCGCCTCCTCGTATATTCTACGAACAAGTTCATATAATCTGTCCATTCCCCCTCTTCCTAGGTTTTTCAGAAGCTCATCTGGGATATTATCTACCCCCACCGCTTTACCTGCCTTCATTTCTCGCACTGCCTTCTCTATCTCACTATCCAGTATTCCGGGGCCCACGTCATCCTGATCTACATACTTTTCCTCTTCTATGTCCAAGTTTCTAGGCCTATTTTTGCTATCATGCAGTTCTTCAACATATTCCCTCCAACAATGCTGGACCTCCTCTGGCTCCATTGCTAAATTTCCCTTTCTGTCTTTGATGCACGGGACCGTTTTCCATTTCTTGATTCCCGATAACATTCTAACCTTTGAGTACAGACTGCCTATTTCTCCTTCTCTCTGGAGTCTCTCCATCTCTTCGCATTGCTGACTCCACCACTTTTCTCTTGCTCTTTGTTTCTCTCCTAAGCCTGTTGTTAATCTCCTTATAACGCCTTTTGCCTAGCTCTGTATTTACATTTTTCCATTCCCTTCTTTCGTCTATCCTTTCCATTATTTCCGCTGTTACCCATGGTTTCTTGATCCTCCTAGCGTCTACTGTTCCTATTGTTTTCTCAGCTGCTTCTTTTATGCCCGTCTTTATCATTTCCTATCTTTCATCTATTGTTCCTCTTCCCTCATGCATCTATCCACAATCTCCTGGTATTCTCTCCTCTTCCCTCCAATCAGTGCTCCTACATCCCACTTTTTTATTTTCCTTCCTACTTTCAACCTTTTTAGTCTCATCTCACATTTCATCACCACCAAGTTATGGTTGGAGTTGGCATCTGCACCTGGGAAAATATGAGAGTTCTTTACACTGTTCCTGAATCTTTACCTAATCATGATGTAGTCTAGTTGGTACCTTCCAGTATCCCCCAGCATTTTCCACGTGTACCTACGCCTAGGGTGGTGTTTATACCACGTGGTTGTAATCACTAAATTATTCCTCCTACAGAACTCCACTGCTTTCTCGCCCCGGTCATTCCTTACACCTAGACCATACTCCCCTACTTCACTTCCGTCCCTCCCTTCTCCTACTACAGCATTCCAATCTCCCATAACTATTAGGTTCTTCCTGCCTTTTACTTTCCCAATTAATTCTTCCAACTGGTCATATACTTCGTCTACTTCCTTTTCTCTATGCCCCCCTGTTGGCATGTAAACCTGCACTACGACTACATTTGCTGGCTTCGCTTTGATTTCGATAGCTAGTATTCTATCGCTTACGTGTTCCACATTCAACACCCTTTTTCCTAATGTTGCATTCACTACAACTGCTACTCCCCGCTGTCTCTCTTCCCCTCCACTGTATATAACCCTGTACTTTTCACTCCAGAAGTTCCCCTGGTCTCTCTCTTACTTCGCTTAATCCCAACAAATCGATCTTTCCCCTTTCCATTTATAGCTTAATGTTCTCTAGTTTTCCTGCCCTTAACATAGTCTTAACGTTCCATGTCCCGATCCTTAGCATTGTTGCTCTCTTCTCTGGTTTATTCTTCACCGCCACTGCTGCTGTCTATCTTTTCGTGCAAGGATTTTGTGAGATGAAGACCGCAGAGTCCTTGCTTACCCTGCTGCCGGGCACAACACCAGTTCCACTAATTTGGTCAATTACTCTGGATAAGGCAATTATAAAAATAAATAATACAATACATTCTAATGCTTGAAATCAATAGAATAAGAGCAGATCTTCATCTATTTATGCATTCAAATGTGAATTTCATTTAAATTATCTTAAATCCCATTTTTTTTACAAAAGTAATAACTACGTACAAGATATTATAGAATGTATTGTTTTAAATGTTTCCTTCATATAATTATTCAAAACCAATTTATAACTCAAATATAATACAATATGTATTAAATATTTGGCAAGGAATTACTAAAATGGCCTATGTAAATGAAAGAGTCGTTGATGTATGGTGTACATAAAAATTTTTTAGTCCAACATCAGGTGTATGGGCAAGTCGATGATAAGCAGCCTAAGAGGCAAAGGTATTTGAATGTAGGCAATATGCCAAACAGGTGATTTTGCTAGAGATGAGTGTTACTCATAAAATTTCAAACCAATAAATATATACACCCAAAATATGCCTCGAAATGAAACAGATCATACATTTTACATTATAAAGGCTATGTTTCAAAATGCAAACTTTAGCCATAGAGAAACAGTAGACACTCAATAATATGAACTTCGATGTAAAGAAATTTTGTTATCAGAAAGAGGTGTTGGCTCTGACCAAGAGGTTACAGTAAATATATTTGACATTGTAAAAATTTTAGTATTAAGAAATCCATTTATTGTTCCAAAAAGGAAATATTCTCATTTTTACGAATAAAGATGGGGAAACAATGGGCATAAAGTGATCTACTATGAGTAGATATCTATAAAAAATCCAGCTTTACAAAATGAATAACATGACTCAAAGTGACAAACATGACTCAAAGTGACAAACATGATGACAAAGCTAATTTTCTCTCCCTCATGTTCCATTTATCTAACAAATTCCAAAACAATGAAAATTTAAAAAATCGTTCTTATATACCTTGAGGTAACCTAGTCCTATTTATTCGTTAAACAGATAACCAAATACGGCTTTGGATGCGAATGGGTCTTTAAAATCGGTCCAGAGGTTGAAGGCACATGCATAGGGGGGTCATCCATAGAATCTTACACATCCTGAAAAGTGTTGGCATCCCCAAGCCTGTAACTCGAATGGGAATCAGACCACATTATGGAAAATGACCTTACCATTGAGCAGAGGAAATATGGCCTCTAACCCTCTCCCATTTGTACCACATGGTGGAGGAAATGAATTTAAGAGCATATGCTGGGTTTATTTAACAGCAGTAACTTCAGTTATCAACAGATACTAATGAATACTGCTTGAATTGAGGAGCGAAAAATTCTAGAATTCTATTTTACTGTTTAAACTAAATATGCAAAAATTGTTTTAAGAGGAAAGTAAAGATTTGTCAAATATTTTACTGGTTGTAGTATTTTTGTGCCAAAATACCATGCTCAATTTAAACTACGGCATAGGAAATGTAAACAGGTTGTAAGAATAGTTAGTATATAGTAATAAGAGGAACCAAATGATACAAAAAAGGTATTCTGCCTTTAAATATTCACGAACCAAACCATACGGCACAGGCAGAACTGTGCCTGCCTCTTTTTTTTCCTTCAGGAATATTTTACCATTGACGAAAGCTAAAATATCAATGTAGTTACAAAAAAACTGTAAATTTCATGCTTGAATAATGAAACACCACCAGTTCCATCCACAAGATGCCATCATCAGGAGACCTAGTCATGTTTTATTATTAAGGAGTAGAATTTACAAAGCTTTTATATATTAATTGAGCATGAATTTACACTAAGTTGAGCTTTTCTCCATAATGTTTCATATGATGATGTTTGCTGGATACAAGAATTTCCTTTCTTTAGATTCCTCTGGAATAAAAGCATATTTTTCTTCTTCTCTTGAGATTACCGTCGTTCACAGAACAAAGCCAGGTGTTTGTAGAAGGCCAAGAAACGAAAATAAGATGTTTGTTGTGAATTTTAGAAGAGTAAAATTACATGAAACAATAATCAAGTGTCCTCATTAGAAAAACTTGATGTGTTATGCTGCAGAAATGTTCTACAGCAGCATAAAACTTAAAATGGTATAAAACATCCTGTTAGTAGGTAGGGTCTCTCTGCTGCATTCCTGCAGAGTCAAAAAGAGTCTGTGACTGAAGTGTATTGGAGTAGTCCATTTTACCCCTCAGGGTAAGCCCAGATTACCAAGCAAGCCCTGGTCATCAGCTCCTTTAAAATTATTTGAAGCCTAAGAAAATACCCCATTTGGATGCTGGGGAATGCAATGAACTGGGATTTGGTTGATATGTAGCTATTGTGGGATTAAGAGAGGCAGAGCAAGAGATATCGAAGTGTGTAACTGGAACACATTTCTCGCTTGAATTGTTCCTTTTAGAGTAAATTGTGAGATTCGTTTCTTTTATGTTTGACGAAGCATTTGTTTTCTGGAAAGGCAGATTGCCAGGTGATTTTTGATACTAGGTATCGCTCTCGTTTGTTAGCCAATAAAATGCATCTGTGAATGACTATAATGGATACTAAGGGTACACATTAGCAGGTGGTCTGAGGTCCAAACATTACGTGGACACAATGGGTGCAGGATGATCTCAATTTGACACAATTCGTTTTTCATCTTCCAAAGACAAAGGTGAGAAGTCAACATTTGTGACCATCTCAAGGACTGTGAAAAAATGAGGTAATGACAACCTGGATAAAGGGCACATGATTAATGTGAATTTGCATTACAGTAGGGGTAGTAAAGCAGAGGTGGTGATTGACAGCTACTTGAAATTGTTTCAACATCAACAGCAATTTTTATTTCCCCTGATGATGTAATATTTATCTTTTTCATTCTTGTTGGAATTCATCATCCAATGTGCATGCAACTATGAAATATGAATTCAACAGAGAACCTAGTTCATGGGCAGTAAAATTAACAAACCCCAGGGGAAAAATCTCGAATCATTTAGGAGGAAACCTGCTAATTTTTCAACTCTTGGGGCAAAAGAATCTTCAATCATTGTGGAAGAAACAGGTCAATTTGGCTTCATATACCGTAACCAAACAGAACAGTAATAATAATACAAGATGGCCTTTTCAAATAAAATGTTAAAAAATGAAATTTATGAAAAACTAAGCCTTAAAAATTAGATGTAATGAAATGCCAATTTTTCCAGTCCTATAATTTAGGTAATATTTCTACAGTTGTTTCTACAGTATTAAAATTTTTTTTCATTGGCACTGAAGTGAACTCTATGCAATTAAAATGCATCAAACTACTTGTATCAAATCAAATGCTTGTAACTACAGGGCCCTAAAAATACATAGGAGAGGAGGGTGCCTCAAGACTTATCTGGCTAAAATGTTCTGGGTTCCAATACCCCTGTTTATGTAGCATACTTACACAGTAAAGGAGATTTTTCAGCATTGAGATTAGCACTCAAACCTCACCGTTCTTTTCAAGGTAAATGGGCAAAAAATTATATTTATTATAAAATTTCATGAAGCAACATTTATTTTTAAGTAATTTATTCCCACACTTATATACAGAGAAATACTTTAAACATTTCCAGCAAAGACTACACCAAGTCTAACATGATGATTTAATATAAAAGTACTTTATACAAAAGATGAAGCTTGTTCCCATAATCCATTTCGATGTTAAGTTAAAATGTGTAATTACAATGAAAATTGCAAAGTGATAAATACAAATGAGTCTATTGGTATATCTCGGATAGGAAAAAATGTACATCTTGCTAGCATTATTTTAAAGCTCTATGTGATAACTTCTAGAGACAACTGCTCCAGAAACATTCCGTACTTCTACCTACATTTTGAAATGGTAGAAAAAATGCTTTACAGGCAGAAACCCCCACAAGCTAACACTGCCAATCAAATTGGCTGATTCAAACCAAGTCACTGACTCAGTCACTGATAATGAAGCAATCCCACAAAGTAACTGCCAATAGCATCCATTTTACAAACAATCACCACTACCACTAAATTCCTTCCTCAAAATTCCTCTCTGTGATTTGTGATTTTTATGCAAAAAGGCAGTAAGAAATACTTTCAACATGAGGATTGCAACTGCTGGATCAGAGTTCTGTAGATTATTCCTATCTTCCCACGAATTCATCCTGGATGAAAGGCTAAACTTTATAATTCCACAAATTAAAAAAAAATATATTACTAAGACCATGGTTTTGATGGCAAATGTCATCTGCAGGCTGAAGATGACATTAACAATCGAAACCATGGGCATAGTAGTAGAGCAAAAAATTATTTTAATTAGGAAGTTTAACCTTTCATTTATGATGAATACCAGTAAATTATAAAGTGATGCCAGAAACCATCAATCTTCCCAAGAATTAACAAAATTAACTAATTCTTTTATATAACCCTAAACAGATCCTTAAAGAATTAACATACACTATATATCAAGCCAGCCTGACTATAAGATCTAATTTAAATCAGTAGTTGGTATTAACGTCTACAGCAACAAACTTTCAATGTTAATTGTTACAGTTGCTCATTCATCATATATACGGCAACACAATTAACTATATAGGGATTGCAATTATGAAACAAAAATGAAATTGATTACTTAAGGCCTTTCCTTTCCAAGAACTGCTTAATCAGTTTCATTTAAATTTGTAACTATAAAATGTTACTGCTTGACAATGCTAAGAATTACTTGAAAACTGAATGATATTATAATTCAATTCAATGATAGAATTCAATCTAAGCATCAGAAATTACATTTAACTAATCAATAATTATATCAAAATTCAAATAATGTAATGAGTCAGGAATTTCTGACCACATCTCCGAGGATGATAGTGAACTCTAAGTCACACATTAAAAACAAACAAAAAATGCCTCATGGCACACTTATTATGGAGAACAAATTACTTTGAACACAACACTGGAAGACAAATTAAAATTATGCATCAAAAAGATACAGTTTCTAAAAAGCAAAAATTATTGCAAAATAGATGACAAATTGGAAAGACAAAACAAAACCAGTAACAATTTAGGCAAGAAATCAACTGCAATAACTTTCAGAATGGCTTAAATGCATTTTGTGTTAAATGTTGAAATGAACAAATATATAATATGGCCACAAGCTATATGGATCACCTTACGTAAGTGAAGATGTAACCTATTAAATTTGAAAAAGGACAGAGAAATTACACCCAACATAAGCAGAAAATCCATATGAAAGGCTGAACCAAATAACTGCTGACCATAACTGATGTTACTGAGTCACTTCAACCAAATTCTGACTCAATAAAGAAAAATGATTTTTTAAATGAATGAAACTTATTGAGAGCCATAAAGAGCAAACTAGCTTCACAATACAAGATTGCAGCCAGTGTTCAAGTTATAAACAGTGCTCATAGGATGGCAATGAGCTAGCTTCAAACCTAAGAAGAATCATTTATCTCAAATGAAGAAATATAGTATCAGTTGAATGTTCTTTGATTCATCACAAAAAGCTGGGTTGAATGATCAAAAATATTAACCACACTTCTCTCATATATATGACAAGGTTTTCAAGAAATGAAAAATTACTGTCATCATATTTTATAGCTGAAAGCATGACATTGCCAAAAGACGACCTCAACAGATGATTAAAATTTCAGGTGAAATACGTGCTTCACAGAGCATTGGGTCAATTATTGAGTTAAAAATTACTTATTAAGTTCCTTATCCGTTTAGTAATTTTAAAAAATCCAGCCATACCTAACAATTGAAGACAAGGAGGCAACTAAATCAACATGACTTTGCATACTCTAGAAATTGCCTCATAGCGTGCATTAGTAATGCACACAAAGTTCCTTCTATATTTGACTGTAATAGATAAATGAGGTTCCACTTTTACAGCATCACTACCATTTAAAAACTAGGAATGAAAATATATCTTCACAAAAAGAATTCATTCTTGGGACCACTATAACATAAAATATATTGTATATACATTTCCGTCTGGTTATGGCTTTTACAATTTCCAACATCCTATGCAGTTATCAAAACATTTGCATGTTAACATACAGAGTACATTATTATAATATTTTGACCAATCATTACTCTGCAATATTTAATTATTTTAAAAAGCTGTACTCCTTTATTTGAAATGGTTTAAATGCACAAAAGGTCAGCTTAAAATTTATTTTGTGAGATTAAATTCAAGTGGTAACAGAGAAGGGCATTTATCAAGTAAACTATGCCCACGGCCTTGCAGAGCCAATGTTTTTAAACATTGCAGCCTTTAATAAAGCTTAACTCAAATATTTATTCTGCACCCCTTTATTTTTTCTACACTTAAATGACCAAAAAATTCCTATTGAGAGGCAAAAAATTTTGGTATTATCCCTTTTACAAAAGCTGTATCGTATTCGACATGAAATCAAAACCCAAATTTCATGAATTATGATACACCAGACGAGAGAGGGATGGCCCCAGCCAATCAGTATTGATTAATCTAAGTGAATATAGCTGTCAAAATATGAATCTACTGGCTAAAGTATGCAAACATGGATGGTTAAACGGCAAATGGCTGATAGCTTGGACACCAAACCTCCCTTCACCTCACTTGCATAATTTAAGAAAAAATATTCTTGCATTTTGATGACCCTTACTACTGATATCAATTACGAGGAGAAACTTAATTGCTAAATATTTGCATTGATCATGAGATCAAGATTACACTCTTGAAATTGGTCAACAATGTTAACCACAAAAAATTTGACTCACACATGTACTTACTTCATGGCCCTCAATTTTTAAAATAACTTGACTCAAAAAATAAAGCTATCTCGATTTTATAACAGCACTGTACCAAATCTTGTGCTCTGAATCAAGAACTGTTGTCCTTTGGAGGAACTTCCAACACCTTATTCAAGTTCATGGGATAAAAGCTCGAACAGTGTGTGTGAACTGCTGTCTGCAGACTGGACAAGCAGTAACTGAAGTTGCACACTTAACGCACGCCACCATATGACCGCAAGGAAGAAACACTACGCCTAACTCAGCGGCAAAACATATCTTGCATAGTCGAACTTCATCCTTGACTTCTGGGATAGGAAAAGGAATTCGTTAGCGCATTATACACACAGTAAAGGGTAGTGTCAATGCACAATTCTAACAAAGACCAGGAAAATAAAGACACTCCCTTTGTCTGCTTCATGAGGGAGGAGTCGATCATTAAAACTGACAAAACCCTTTATCACAATTGAAACTAATTTTTTGATAGCTTGGAAGAGTTAAATGAATTTATTGTAAGGGCCAGACAACAGAATATGGACAATCTTAATTAAATACTCTTTCTAACCTCTATGGAACCCAATGGCATATATGGAATCTAACGTTATGAAAATCCAAACATGAGGCAGACAGAAGAAATGCATGGGGAAGAGAGACAAGTGATCCTTAATACCTTTTGTTTCTTTAGGCATGGGTTCCTCCAAAATAGCAGCAGCACCTTGGGTAGCACAAGAGGAGCTGTTTGCATTCTTTTCCCTTTCTGCAAGGGCTGGCTTAGAAACCAAGGTGCTACAAAAAAAGTAAAGCATTAGAATTAATAAAACATAACAAGGGGCATTTAATTATCTCCAGGGCTCAAGATATTTTCCAGGAAAAAATTTCGTTATAAAAATTTAGCAAGGAATTATATGCACTAGTAGTAAATTTAAAAAAATTAAGAAGTGATCTTCCAAGACATTCACTACCCCAAACATGGGGCATTAACCCTTTGGCTTTCATGGCATTTATGTTTCCTCTCTCAGAAATCTAAATCTAGAAAATACAGTTGAGCACCCTTAATCGGGGAATCCGTAATCTGGGAACACCCATAATCCGGCAAGTTTGCCATGACCACCTACCTGGCACTTTGTGGTAAATCCCAAAACATTTTTTACCCAAACGTTGCTTCATAAACGGCCGAGATATTATCCCATTCCATTCTTAACATTAATTTTCCCATTCCGGGAATCAGAATAATGTAAACATATTAATTTCTGGTAGGCACCTCGTGTATACTGGAATGATTTTGCAACTTGAACTAAGCATTCAAAATCGAAGACATCTCCGAGGCGGACTACGACTAGTTTAGAGATCGGCCACTTTCAACAGTGCGCACATTTTTCATCAACCATTATACGTATTCTGATAAAATTATTTATCTGCCTAATCATGTCTAATCTGCCAAGTCATGTTTCTCCCTAATCATGTCTAATCCATACAGTTGTGTAAATAGCAGAGGAGTGAGGCATCAGTACTAAATGTTAACGATAACAGAAAAAGTGCAAAAAAGCTTCACGCTGTTGCATTGGTAAAGCATTTGCCTGAAACACACTGTGTGGGTACTTCGACAATATAATACATTAAGAAGCAGAAAGAGAAAATACTTAAAATTTGACTGTTCAAATGGCAAGAAGAAATGAATGACAAAGAAAAACTATGAAAGAAGATTTGTCCTGATTTAGATCACATGATTTCAATTGCATTGAAGTGAAGGGCTTAGTTATTATTTCTGGCTAAATGCTAATGGAGCAGGCTAAACTATTTCAGAAATAGATGATGTAAAAAACTTGATGCGGGATATTTTGCGTGCATGGAATAGTAATTCACAGCCAATTCTAACACACGCTTGGTTTACACTGTGGCCTGCATTAAGGTTTGATGCCGACAAAATATGTAGGGTTTTCAAAGGCTTTCATATTTATGAGGATAAACATATGAATATGGAGTTGGTTGACTGTGCAAACAGCATCTAAAACCCTGAATTAAAGGAAATAGAATTGGTAAATTTAGAGGAATGGATAGCTAGCGACCACGATACTCTCACCACACAACATTTCACAGATGATGAAATCCTTAAAATGGTAATTAATAACAATAAATCTGAGTGGGGAAGAACATGATGATCATGAAATTGTTGTAGGAAGGCTACTACTGATGATGGTCTTTAAAGAATCATCCAGTCCGTTCACCCGTGACGTAGTGATTGGTGGCTGTACAGACGAAACCCACGTGTTGACATCGCGACCTAATCAGCTGATAACAAATCAAGCATGGTAGGAAATATTTTGCGCGAAGCTCAGCACAAGAAATATTAAATTATATATACTCTTTTCTGATGGTAATATTACCCTTTCAAATGTGTAGCAATATGATTCACACGATGCTATACTTTGTTATTTTCACTCACTGCGCTACTATTAAGCAATAACTTTGTGAATTAAGAAACCATTTCTTTCTCATTATTCTCAGTGACTCTCTTTAAAATTGTGTTCAGTAAATGGCAATCAATTATATTTTGTTATAAATATTTGACTCCTTTCAATGAAAACATCCTGGACATCATACATAGACCAGTTGCCATGCATGACCCATAGTCCGGCAAAATCCCTAATCCGGCATCACTTTGGTCCCGACCGTGCCGGATTAAAGATGCTCAACTGTATTACTTATTTCTTCAAAACTTTTTTTTTTGCAAGTCTTGCATTTTTCTTGGAAGTTTGAAATTTTAAACACATATGCTAAACATATTTAAGCATAATTTTAAAATTTTTCCATGAGTAAATTTCACATACATTTTTTTTTGATAAAACAAAGTTTGAAGAAAACAATTTTTATTTTGAGCCATTATATTGGCACCCTGAGCATTTTTAAGAAAACATAGGAAGCCAATTTATCATCACCTTGAGCACCTGAGAGTAACCATGTATTAAATGCATCAACCAATGGTGCATTCTAACATTAGCCATGGAGGCTCAGAAGAGTCAGTTACTGACACTTTCTTGTCTTGTTTCAGATTGGGTTTTTATATGCTACTAAAGGGAACCCCTTCTCTCCAGTTAGTCCTCCTAATTCACAAATACAAATAGGGGCTACTGCTAAATGCAATAAAGTTTTTCTTCTGTACTGCTCTGCTGCTTATTGATGCATGTTTACTTTAAGTACTTTTCAAAAAACATGAACTAACGAAATAAATGGGGAAGCTATCCTATAAAATTACCACAGTACACAGTGACTTTTTATCATCGTAAAAAAATGAATATGGGCTAATATACCATAAAAAATTCAAGAGTGGATTATTTAAAATATATTATAAAACATTACATCACTGAATACATTATCGCACTTCAAGCTGACAACGCAAGTGGGTAAATGGAACGAAAACCTTTTCTAAAGAGCATGTCAATTGCAAAAAAAAGTGGCCTAAACCTATGCATGTTACTTAATTAGACCAGTTCCCAGGCACAATACCATGAAAAGGGTGGGGCTCATGTGCAACTTTTAAGTACAATATTAAGCAAAATCAAGCCAATCTTAGTATCATAACAAAACCCATTAACTGCAGCTAACATTTCCCATTGCAACAAACATGAAAGCAAAGCAAGCTACAGTAGAACCTCTATTTTACGAAGTTGAAGGGACCCAAAAATTTGAGCTTTGTAAATCAGAGGGTTTGTAAATTGGAGGTTATCTTCCACTAACTCCTCTGTCTCCGGAACTGACGTGTCACCTAAACTAGCTGATCTCCAACAGTAGGAAATAGTTTTTGCGGTGACACTCCCATGCTCTGGCAACCCCTCGCACAGCATGAAGCAATGTCCATGGAGGCACATCATGCACATAAGAGGCTTGATCTGCGACAAATGTACGTCTACTAAAACTCTGCTGACAAGAATGCGAGTATACTTACAATGCAATTAAACACTAAGCTGTAATTAACTTGTCAAATAGTTATGTTAGGATTAAAATCGAACTAATTACTATAAAAAATAATAGTCAACTGCTCATTCTGGGAAAAAACAACAGATATTACGTGAAATTCTCTGTGTGCAGTGTATCTACATCAAATTGAAAGGATTTTAAAATTCCTCAATTGTATTGATTTGCTGTATAGCATAGGCATTATTCCTAAGGCTAGGAGACTCACTTTAGTAAAAGAGAATGAAACAGCCATGAATAAAAACAAATGGGTGAATATTTTTCTACAAATTTATAATGGTATGAACTTGGCTGCTGCAACGGAATTAAGTTCTTGTAGCTGTTCAGTTGGTAGATCTCAAAATAAGGGGAATAATTCATAAGAGAATTAACTCATCCCGCGGAGTATTTTAAGCATATGAAGTTATGCATTAATTAACAAAAGGGGTATATTTAGTGCTAGTCGATTTGTATTTAAAGAAGCCATTTTAACATGGGAAAGACAGGGATGTATTTTAACTAGGAAATTTCAAAACAAAGTTCCAACTGACCTAGTATATTTCAGTGAAAAGACCAGAAAATGCCTTTTTTGAAGAAAGCGTATCGTTTGAAATACATTTAATAATATTTCGCAGCTGATGAAAGTCAATCTAAGATATTCACTCAGTTAATTTGAAATTCCCTCTTTTTTAAGATGCGTTCTACAGTGCTGACATCTGGCGGTGATTTACGAGAACTATTTACTCGCGGCTACAGAAATCGATCGCGATCTCAAAGTCGTAAACACTTCTAATGAAAAATTAAATAATCAAATTGTATCAAGATTTGAATATAAGTAATTTATTATTTCAAAATTAGCATTTTTTATGAAACTAAGCTCCACGACAGCTGCAGCAAAGAACTTCCTACGGGAATGCTATTTTCAAGTGAAAGGTTGAACAAAGTTCTGAATTGGGGTTTCGGCGGCTACCTTAAAGCTAATTTTAAATAATTCCAGAGAAAATATGGATCCTTCGTGACGACGAGTTAGGTATTCGCAATACACAAAATGATAGAAAAGGAATAGAAATTACCAAGCACTAATCCGATTATTTTATAACTGGGGCATTGTTTTCGAGTAGTAGGCGTCGTGCCATGCGTCTTTGAACATTTTTTCCTTGGATCATATAATTAGGATTGAATTGCGATTGGGATGATCAGTCTCTGGGATTTTTGCTACAGTTTAAGTACTTCAAAAAGCACTATGCTCACATTCGATTTTTCCACATTTTCCCATATGAAATACTTGGACCGAGGGCCCTCTCAACATGACCTATCCGGCTTCAGCTGCTCCTGTCGCGGTATACAGCGATCGTTATTCCATTGTACTGAGTTCAGTGCTACAAAATCATTTCAAAAACTTCGTAAAACAGAGGTCAATCACTCCTAGGGACCAGCCTCTCACTTCGTAAATCAGTAAAATCGAGGTTACGTAAAATAGAGGTCATTTTACATGGTTTTCCTATATACAATGATCGGGACCGGCAGAATGGTTCGTAAATTGGTGTCATTTCATAAATTAGAGGTTCGTAAAAAAGAGGTTCTACTGTAATTCCTACATTGTTTTACCTCATAACTCAATTGAACTCTATAAAAATTCAGTATCAACCTACCTCACTGCTTCTGAACTGGTGGCAGGTGTGCTGGCTTGGGACAAACCCTTTACTTCCTGCAAAATGATTAAAAACAATTCTTAAAAATTTATCACACCAATAAAAATTTAACAACCACCCTTAATAGTACATCACCGTTACTACTAAAAAAACAATGCAACCATTTATTACAGATATATTTGCATTGATGCTTCAATGAATACTGTACCAATCAACGAAAAAAGTATTGTAATTGGCTCAGCATTACTTTCCATGCTGAAAAATTAATCCCATACTATCAATTATTTTTTTCTTACACTAAAAGAATAATATTTTTATCTCACAGCAGCTTACTTTCATTTTCAATACTGCAGCAATTTGTGCTAAATAGTTAAACTATCAGTATATTAATACTTCTGTCAATGGTGACTCTTTATCAAAATTTTACCTCATATTACAATTGAAAATCAGTAGCTTAGAGCACTGGTAACAATGATATCTAATTTTGCCAGAGCTATTGATTACTCTTTCAAAATTCTGTGAACATTCATATGAATTTGAAACCATACTATATTTTCCACAAAATATCTCCTAATATTATCAGTGATAAATAAATTAAAAACAAAAATAAAACTTTAGGATTATTATTCCAAATAGGTCTGTTCATACCTCAGCATTCATAACGGCAGGCCTCGTCTCAGCAACTTGTGAGACAAAATCACAGCCTTTGACTAGATTCACAAAATAGCATTTCGAAAACCACTTGGCATGCTCAATCCATGGATCATCACCATCTTCCCAATCCCTCAAACCACCACCACAGTGAAAGCAGATGGTCTGATCGCCATTCCCTGAAAATTAAAATGATACTATGAAACACATAATACATTAACAGCTGCCACAACATTGCAAGTTTAAGACATGTACAAAGTATATCACTGTACATGAAATAAAATAACAAGAGAATTTGTATTTTCAAAATTATGTCCCCTTGATAACTAATACAATTGCTGCTGCTGTAATTTGCTGCTATAATTGAGCTCTTGTGTTTTCCTGTAAGAATATAAGGGGAATTTAGGCCCATATAGAACTAAGAAGGCATGTAATAGCCTTAAAAAAGGTTTATCTTATTACATTATGCTGGACAAACTGATGAAGTAATTTTTAGGTAGTCATACTTATGTTTCTAGCTTCACATTTGATCATGGTTGATGCTTTGAAAATTTATATGTGAATAAGTAATACATTCAAATTACAATAGAATTAAAAATCAATTAAATTTAAGATTTCACATGCTTGATGGGGGTCTAATCTCTATATACAGTAGAAAGATATGCACATTTTTTTGCGAATTGTTAACCAATTAATTTTAAGTATTATTACCCCAATAAATGATAACAAATTAATGGGAGTTGACTTAGTTTTCCCACATGGCTTTATTCTACACGACATAGGTTTTGTTGCTGAACCACATGATCAGGTGAAGCAGTGCATCATTTCCACCATGTTATGCTTGATAGCATTAAATTCATAAATGATCTCAGAAAGCAGGCAAAAATTGAAAGTTTGACCAATTTACAAAATAAGACTATCACCTTATTGGAGACATATTTCACTTAACAGAGAAAGCGATACTTTTACCACAAATGTTAAAAGTGTACGGTTTTGGTTGCAATGTTGAAGCTGGTATTTGTCATCAGGCTCTTTCTTTTTTCATGAAAACTGTTGTTTATGAATTGTTATATTTTTTCTTTAAAGGATTTTCATGGAGACATTTTTGCATCAGAATGTTACGTCATAAAAAATGCATAGGTTTAAATACATATTCCACCCAAAAGTTGACCATCTAAAGTACTTAACATGGACTGCATATGATCTTTTTATGCGAATAAAATTTATAAACATATTCTTAGTAATAAATTTTACTGTATATAGAGGTAAATTGGTCGAAAATGGAAGTATTTTTATTTCGTTAACGAGAGGTTTCAAGTAACGGAGGCTCATTTCATAGAGGGTCCCTATGAGGGTCTGCTACTTGAACACACCAGTCCAGAACTACAATATGTTATTGGGAGGTTTTCATCATAAAGGAGTGTGTACACTAGAGGTTTAAATATTAACTGATATGTAACATTAGTCAGACATTATAAAACCAGACTTAAGATCTTCAGAGGAATATTTTACCAAAAATATCTTGTGAAGCCAACAAGGGATCTGAAAAGCTACAACTCTATTCTGATATATTAAAATTCAATTGATCTCACAGTTTTCAAAATTTGAAAATTTAATGTGTAAATTATCTGCATGCATTAATGTTGTATATTTCAGTCTAATTTGATTAATCTGTAATAGTCGCTCCTGGTCTCAAGGTGTCCAAGGACAGTATGTTCCATGCCAGGACCAAGCATATTGATATTCTCCATCATTTTATAAGGGATGCTATCACTAATAACCTTGTTTCTGTTTCCTACATTCCTACAGGTAGTATGGTGGCTGATATTTTGACAAAAGCTCTTCATGGCCAACTACATGATCGTTTTGTACAAGGGTTGGGACTTGTGAACCGAGGATTGTAATTTTTGAGTTTTTAGATTAAGGGGAGGTGTTGTATATTTCAGTCTAATTTGATTACTCTTTAAACTACGTAATGTCGTATATTTGATGTTCTTTTGTTTTCTTAAGTCTCTATGTATGTTTTCTTAAGTCTCTCTTAAGTATCTATGTACGAACTTTTTGTTTAGTTAGAAAATAAATGTCTTAACGACAGGGTTCTCAATTATTGGAACATAAGAAATTTTAATCTCTTATTTAAAAAACATCAATTACAACTCAAATCTTTACAGGCCTAGCACAGAAAGGCATGTAAAGGTGTGATCTGTAATAATTTATGAACTGAAATAATACTTTAAAAATAAACAGTAGGGCTTTGAGTATGCTTGAAAAGGCATATCCTCACAGTGTAATGATTTAGCAGAGCCTCAAGACTTAAACTTTTACAATTAAATAACATCAAATACAGAATTGAAAACCAGTTAAATACCTTTGATCACCTAAAATTAATATTACTAAAACAAAACATGCATACACATACCAGTATAATAGAAGCCAGCTTCAGCAAGGACATTTGGTCTCTGTTTCATGGAAACAGGCCACGTGGAATAAGAGTGAAGTCGAGCAGCTTCAGAACAATATTCTGGATGAACTGGCGCACGCATGTCCCGTACCCCAAGTCTTTCTAATGGCAGCTCTGGAGATTGCTCTAGTTCCTCTTCATGATTATTACTGGAATGCCTTGCTTTCATTATTGGCAATGTACACTTCTGGGCTGCTGACGTTGAGGGATATTCTAAAAGGCAGAAGAAAAGCATATGAAGCACAAATTGAGAACCACAGATCAGGGAATGCCTCGTTTACACCTTTCTCAGAATTAGAACAAGGAATCAAATTTTGAAGGGCAATTTGTTAACCAAGATCCATGACTGTATACCGCAATAGTCACCATTTCATCAAGGGAACTATTGCAGAAAGACGTCATTAGGGTGTCCAGGGAATAGGATTCCAACGTATTACAAAAATTCCTGTAGAGTTTGCATAATGTGCAGAAATTCAAATTATGTATCTCCCTTCTGCTTGAAGATCAGGTTTGTTGATATTAGGAAAAAATTTCAAATGTGAAAATTTAATAGGTGCCGAACTTTAGCCCAAATGTTCACAATGAAAGCACATCAATTAAAGGCTGTCTTCCACTGAATACACAACCAGAATTTTCCAAACACAATAAGGAAACCTCATTTTTATGCAGTAAGCTACCCAGCAATATATTATTTTTGCAGATGCGCTGATTGTCTCATCTAATGCATATTGAAATACTGCATGAAGTATTTAGCATACATTACAACATTACCATTTTCTCACCTGCCAATCAACTACACCAACTGAGATGAAATTTTAAAACAATTCCCACAAGCTAGACACCCACACAATGCTATTTGACAACAAGGCTGCAAATTGACAAAACAGCTTTATTTGGTAATTGCCTTAAAAAAATTCTATTCACAAATGACAAATATATCTCAACTTGAAGACATATTTATCAAGAGACACATTCAATTCATCTTCAATGTATGAATGTACCAAATTTTCAGGCAAATTAGATGCAGTTTTTTCTCTAAAAAGTACACATAAAATCCTGGACTGCCATATTTGGTCAATACTTAACTCTGAATCAAGAATACATTTGACTCAAATAAATATTCATTCACATACAACCATGAATTAAACATTGAATTTTTTTCTTTTTAGAAATTCTTGCCAATTTGCCTCAATTCACCATATTCGTTTACAGAATTTTTAAAAATATCACATTTCAATTTCCCTGTAAACAACTGTCTTAGGCCCATTTTTCAGAAATGAAAGCACAACACTATGCTGAATCCGATTGTTGTGTGTCTCTTGATATGCGATTCCTTAAACCCAGGGCATTTAAAAATTAAATTTTGAGTGAGCTACTGGTATCAAGGATGAAAAAATCTGAGTGCAAACGGTTAAGATAACATGAAATATGTTAGAAAAAATGATGCTAGAGAAATAAAATCCACGAAGTGATTCATGTCACACTTACCCTAGGTCATCCACTATAACAATAAATACTCTTATACAATCACAGTCATCATAGTTGCATAGGTTTATGTACAATAATAATAACACAGGCATTCAGAAAATCAACCATTAATATCAGTGACTGATATCTAACTTCTATTACAACAACATGCTTCCCTGGAACGCATTGGTTGTGGGTGGTTAATGAACCACAACTTGCATTTCGCATGAATTCAGTCTATTCTCACCGCCTAAAATTGTGGTTACCAAATTTTTTACTCTCCCTATATTGTCATTTTAAATCATAATCATTTCCCACATATAATAATCGGATGGTTTCACTAAAGTAGTTGGGAGGTTATTGATTTATATTCCAATTGAATATTATAACACAATCAAGAGACTTACAAGGAAGTCCAAGACTGACATACTGCAGATACAGCTCATTTTTGTGCAGTGGACAAAGTAAGGTTTAAGATGAAAATTAGCCAGGTGAGAGCACAATCTTTCAATAATTTTCAAGAAAAAAATTTTAAAAAGAGACTAAGAATCTCATATCACAGCGTGCCAAGCGTGATTGCTCTTAATCAGGTTTAAAAAATCAGGATAAAACTTCAAGAGATTGACAACTTTGAAGCACAAACAACTGGCCATTATCATTTGTGTTTCCATTTTCTTAAACACGATCAAGTGAGTATGCATTTTACATGTTGGGCTACCAGATTGCAGACTTATTTGGGAAATTGGTTGTTTTTTCAAGGTACATAAAAGATTTTTCTTCAACAACCATTTTAAGCTGCAAGCTCTTCCTTGGCTAATTTTCATTTCATACCTAATGCTACTTGCTATGCAAAAATGAGCTAGTTCAGTAACATGCCAGTTGTGCGTACTTTCCTTGACAGTCATTCATTTTTTACTTCTGTGGGTCCCATATATTTTATTATAGTAAAAAGAAGGTAGAGAGTGATGGATATGTGTAAGGCATTTACTACTGCTTAATGGTCAGGGCTGAACTCGAGATATGGCATAATTGGGCCATCTGTGGACTGGGCATGCACCATTGGCCTGCACAATGATTCAATGAACAGGTACTATGAATCACAACCGTTGCCATTGGTATAGAACTCATAATGAAACATTTTCACATATTATAAAAAGAGAAAATATTATAATAAATCACACCCTTACACATCATCTTGAATGCTGTTGTGGCAAACATCTTTATCACTATCTACTGAAGAGACCACCTCCAAAGTCAAAATGCTAAGAAAATTTGACATGCACAAAACTCTATTCCTAGAACTGGCACAATGATATGCTGTAACAATGTCGGCCACCAGTGCTGCCGATGTCCTGGATTGTCATGGTTACTAATCACTAAGCAAAATACAACGAGAATCCAACATTAACAAAATGAAAACAATTACATGACTGCTTGACAGCTATAAAACAGTTTACAGGGTAAATTAAAAGTAGTAGCTGACCTTATATCAAAGGCAGATTAAATAACAGAGGACTGAATGCTCACATTATAGGAGTGAAAATGAAACCAATGGCTGATTCTCATTGCTGTCAAGTTTTTACAGATGAGTAGCCACCATGTTATTGATTAGATTAGTTATTACATAACCTAGAGCAAAAGTCAGACACAGCAAAAACTATTAGCACAGGTTATCAAAACCAATACATATTTTTAAAACAACTTCCTAGACTTATTTGGTCCAGATTTAATTTATGTACAGATAGCAGAAAAGAATTAAGCTCTCACCTATGTGAGTTTAAAGCCAACAGAATGTGGGAAGAGGGAAAATAAGGTCAAAGAGGGACATGACTTGTTTATCATGTAATGACATAAACCATAACACAAAATAACTACATAAAAAGCGATAATACTGACAGCATACATAAAAATAAAGAAGGTTGAGGTAGTTATAATCATTACCATCATCACAGAAGGAAAATGGCCTCATTTCTTCGTGTATTCCACAGGTATCATAAGAAAGATCACTGTCTTCTGGTACTTCTCCATTCTGGTTTCCATGACTGCTGCTGCTGTCATCAATTGGAATGTTGCCACACGGCACTCCTCGGACAAATGGACAGTTTGAAGACCACCTTTTGTGCTCCTTCATTGGGATGTCCCCGTTTTCCCATTTCCCTATCTAATGAAATAAATAACATTTGACATAATATGAGTACCCTTTTTGCTTGATTCTTAGAAGACAACTATCATATGAAAATATACCATGCCTAAAAAAGTCATTATGCTTACAGCAGCAATATAGAACCACGTTCAAATGTTAAATTCTTGTTATTACTATGACTGAACTAGATCTGAAACAAACTAAAATTACACAATTTTCACACCTTTCCATAACAGAGAAATAAATGATCACTGATTGTAAATTTTATAAGAACAGTAATTCCTCAACAACACATACTGTTTAAGTGTGAATCTCATGATAACACAAACTCAAATCATGGTCCCAGCAGGAATATGTAGTGTGATATGGAGTTTTATTTGCTTTATACAAATTTTGTTTTGTGCAAATTTCAAACAATTTCCTCCATCCCTTGAATCAGTTTGTTTGCTTAAAGTGAACTGCTTTCAAGGAATGGATCCATGGCAGACCTACGACATATGCAACAATACAATGCTGACCGCATCCATTTTGAGAATTCAGGGGTTTAAGTGCTCAAGTGATTGGCAGTGGCGATTTCAATAACGCTAAGGAATCTCTTCCCAAGTGATTTGTGGGGAAGTGAATAAAGTGAACAAGGTAAGTGTATATTAATGGCTAGAGGTTTAAACTTCTACGGAAAAAGTACTCTCGGGATATTTTCAACATTGAAGAAACTGGTATTTTTTTTATAGCCTCTCGCCAAACTGTACTTCGAGCATGAAGGGAGAAAAATCGAGGCTCATACCATTTAATTGTCGAATTGCTGCAAAGAATTGTTATGTAAACAGATGAGAGTGAGGACTTGTTTGACCCACCCACCTGTGAAGTCATATATGGTCATTTCAAGGCCAAGCATGTCTTATGGGTATTTGAATACAAGTGAAACAGGTAGTATGGGAACGGCCAATCAGGTAATGCTGAGTGTTGGAGCAGCCAATGTGAGGGGATGGTGACCATCATTAAGGATGAAAAGGAGATCAACAGCCAACAAAGAAAAAAACAGTGAGGATCCAGAACAAAAATTGGTGAAAAATAGATAGAGACGAGAAAAAAAATAAAAGGAGAAAAAAAATAAAAGGTGAAAAGCATTTCACAATGTACACAAGCATTATTCTTTAACAGCAGATGTTTATAACATATTCTGAATGTTTAGAGCAGGTTACATTTGAATGCATAAACTATTAAAGCCCTGCTCTTCGGCAAAAGAACATGCATAATTTTTTAATGTAAAGGAATTAAATATAAAATTTTTTCGATGTAAATAATTCCTGACATTTGCTAATTGTAAAATTGCTAAAGAATTACATTTAGGAATATTTTCCCCTACCCAGTGGGGAACAATGAATGTATAAATTGTTGCGTTAACATAAGCATAAATAATGTATTTGTCCGAATATAAGCCCCCCCCCTCCTTTGAACCCCTCTCTTTCACAGTAGTAGAACAGGGCATGTCAAAATAGATTGGTGCCTGGTCAGTGTTACCAATTTGCCCCAACAGGTATCGTTGCCGCTGTCGTAAGTGAATAATGAATTGCTGGAAACTTAGCATCTTCTCTTCATAGAATTGGGGTTAGATGCTGGTCGTTCGTTGCTCGTCATTGCAAAGAAAACCCATTCCTTTTCATCATCCTCCATAACCACCCAGAACTCGCTTGAAAATCTGCCCTCAAAATACCCATTTCACTAGTAATCTTTCTAGCTTCCTTAGAGATCATATGGCGTGTCACAGCTAAACCATTCCCTCAATTTTCACAAATTTGCCCTCAATTCCAACAAATTTGACAACACGCACTTCCAATTCCGCATGTCTACCGGTATTTGGACCCTGAAATGCGCAGCGAGAAGCACAGGTTTTTCTGTCCTCACCGTATTTTTCAGCCACTGAATGGTTTCCATTGGCTCCAGCATATTTTGCTACAGCAATTTTAAAATTTGCGTCGAAACTCCTATGCTGATGGGTATTTAATTGCCGTATCGTAGACCTCCTTCTCTCTACTGGATTCATATTTAATACTTATCTGCAAACAGCAGCGAGGGCCTGTGAAACGAAGGCTATTTCCAAACTGCTCGGAACACGGTGGAGCAGACAAGTATTTTGAAATAAGCACCTTGGAAACAGAAGCACAACAGTACCGATCATCATTTTCTTACCGCAAGCACGTCAATCGTGAGAAAGATTACGAAATAATTGTCATGGATCCCTGTAATTGTCTTTGTTTGTACATTGTAAAATGTCAATGGTTTTCCTTGTGCTCTATGATGTTGGGGAATTAAACAAATGTTTTATGTATTTATTGGGATGATGATGATGCATCTCACACTAGTCTTGGCCATGTTATTCTTCAGTAGTTACTGGTTAGTAGCTAGTTATTTTTGATGTGATTGTAATTTATCGTAATACAACGAATTTCTGCTTACTTTATCGTTTGCATTCAAATAAAAATGGTAGAAAGATAAATGTGAAGGGGAATATCTCGACTATCTACTCAATGGTCTTTATATGGTACCTATTGAGTAAATTTTGGGGGAAGGGTAAATTGGATGTTTTGACAGGCTAAAACGAGGGTTTTGGTTTATTTCTCCTCAATAGAGATCTTGTGAGTTTCCCCGTATCTGCTTAATGTTGCTCATCTTGTTTAGACAGGTCTGAATCTTGAACGTGAAAGTATATTTTTTACGGTGGAGTTATGGGCCACAATATCCACCGAGATATGTGTAATAAAAATATTAGTTTTGGTTATTGCTTATTCCAATTGCATTTATGTTTTATGCATTTCCTAATGTTTTTCATGTTTAGGCAAGTAAGTGCACTTTTTATAACTCAAGTTTTATGGCAGATTTTGTTCTTCGCTGGGGTAGTATTAGGGATATCAGACAGCATACTGAAAAGTGACAGAACATATCCGAAGGGGAGAGAATGATGAAATAGAAATAACATTTCAGATCATTCTACGAAGTATCATGGTGTTTATTGCCCTTATGTATATTTACGTATTATTTCCCAATAACGTTATCGTTTTTTTGGATGCATATACATAATGAAACTTTGTAGTGCCCGAAAATGGCCACCCCCTCACTTTTTATGGCCGATATGTTGTCAAAAAAGGGGGGCTTATATTTGGACAAATACGGTACACCACCAAGGATGTCTATTAGCAACCTTATCCGCAATTTTTGGCCATGACATCATGAACATGAAATTTTGTACTCTTTTTCAGGTTCGCTGCAAGTCATACTAGTGAGGGTTAGCTGTAAGCATAAAATCTGAACCTCAATATCAGTCAATTCAGGTTGGTTAATGTGACATGGAAATCCAGAGTAATTGAGTTTTATCATAAACATGAATCATGCTGTAAAGTAGGTTCCAGAGACCAAATAGCATCTCGCACTGTCCCATGTACCTACACACTTTCTAATCACCAACTGATAAAGAAAAGAAATCTTCAAGGCAAAATATTTTCTAAGCTCAAACACAAAGCTGATTTGAAAATGCACAATGATTCCCCATTAAAAGCAAAGAAGACACAAAATATGAGAACATAACCCTAACAAATGAACTTAAATACAGTGTGGCTTTCCACCTATTACCCTTATTATTATGCTTATTTCCACTTACCCCTATATCAGATTCAAAACCTTTGCGTCATTACCAAGAGCACGACAGAGCTGAGCACACAGTATATATATGTAATGGAAGAAGCGGCAATTATTCACTCTATGAATCAAAGGCTCTCATATGTAAGGCCACAAATATTTCAAACATATTTCCCCATAATAGGTCTGTAGTAGGGCAAATACCTATTCTTAACTTCTATTCCTTCATCTATATAGATGGCATCTTTTTTCTCCAAGTCATTCACCATGCACTTTATGCACATTTATTGAAGCCCCAACTAGTGTCACCAAGAGCATTATTTAAAACAAAGTCTCAAACAACGTTCTAGAAATTGTTCACACTTCCCAAGACATCACTAAAGATACTTTTAACAACTGAGGACCACTTCAGTAACTACATATTATTTTTCAAAAGAACATGATAGGGAGTAACCATTTACAACTGTCTACAACCATGAATGCAGCTTTAATATAAGTGAGGTACCACTTTAGGTAATCTTTTCTTAAAAAACCAAAGTAATGCATATATAATTTTTCCCTAATATGATTTTCTGAGCTACACATGGTCACAGAGTTCACAGTGCACAAGTTTACACAGAGGTCAATGACAACTATTTCCCAGGCCAGGGAGAGACTGAATCAAATAATTTATACATAGTATAATGAACTTACCTCAATTTTACAAAAGGCACACCGCACCACATCATCTCGGTAATAATAAAACCCTGCAGCAGCCATTACTGTTGGTGACAAGAAATCCAGAGGCCAGTTTTCAAATGTTTTGACCCGCTGTTCCTCTCTCTTCATTTGGTCTCCCCTTAACGTTGATGATGTGACTCCACTACTACTAGAATTCTTGCGATCTCCTCCTCTTCTGGAAGCTCCAGAGAAGTTATCCTGGCTACTAGACCCACTCCCTTGACCTCCCCCATTTCCTAGAGTTCCACTGTTTCCATTATCCCTTTCATCCGAGGTTGAACCAGAAATATTAAGCTTGCGTGACCCATCAGCCATAGGCGTAGACGCCTTTACCGTTGTGATTGGGGTCTTAAAGCGGTCAGTAACAGTAATCATTCTGCCGAATTCAAACGGTGATACACAGACATTACTGGGCATATGCTTTTTTGCAACCTCTCTGTTAGGAGACATGGGAACTCTAGAAATGATGGGAGACCTTTGACGGGAGAACCAGCAGATAACCCAAACCCCCTAAATATGTGATGAGTTTTGGAACTGCAAGACGAAAGGGAAAAATCATTAAGTTTTGTATCAATTTATTAACTATGACAACCACATCATATAAAACCCTTAAAAATCGTGCACAAGTGAAGAAAAACCTTCATTGATCCCGTTGCCTATTTATTTCCCTAATCAATCAAATGGATGCGCTCCATTAATATGAAAATACAAAAAATCTCCAATACTTAAAAACACTTATACTAACATGAAATTACACATTTAACTAAAAATGATTTAACGTACAATTAACAAAATTTACGCCAGTTAACATGATTTGACGCTAAAATTAAGATGGACAATGAGATATTAATGGGGGTTGGATGATACAAGCATTCTTCTCCAGAAATTTAGACAAAGGAAATAGAAAATGCGTGAAAATGGACGATACTGGAAAGATCAAAACAGGTAATATGATAGTCTTTTCCTGGATTATTTCCACGATTACAAAGGCGGAAAGACACGACTTTAATTCGCCACCCATTATGCAAAACTCAAGAATTCTTTTGCCTCACGATGAGCCGCGAAGGCACCAACGAAGAAATAGCCACTCATTGTTTCCTGAGATTTTAGTTACCAAAGTACAGTGATTTAATATCGTTGAACATTTCACCAATTTCGACGCCAAAAATTCTCCTGCGTTAAGAAATATGAAGGAGGCTTTACTGTTTCCCGAACTATCTGCAAATAATGGCCTCAACGAGAAGAACATACATAAGCAACTTACGACTAACTCCCAAGTTAATTTTAAACGTTTACCGCTAACAATCCTCTAGCCTTCTCAAAGTATAATTCCATATAATATTACAAAACTATGAACAACAATATATGATGAACTCTGTATCCCCTGTGTTCTCAGCACAACGCTCATCCAATGTCACAATCCAATAAAACTTCGACACTACAAATGATAAAGGGACATATAAGAGAATATCGAGTATTTTTACATATTTCCAAAACATAAATTTGGTGCCATCTAAAATTATTGCTCAACTACTCCAAATAAGCAATACAATCAATGGCAAGCTACAACGGCGACAGCTGGTTGATGTTGTACAGGAAGAATCAACGAGCCTATCACGTAAATTGCAATAAAATAATAAGAAACCGCACGTAGAGGCTTCAGCAAAATTACACTAACTTATGAATTAATACTAACAAAAATCATTAACAAACAACGGCGGACATGCCCAAGACGTACCTAATCTCGTTGGGGTCAGGATGAAATTACTGATAAACTATCAACATGTCAGCCATGTTGAATTCCTTTCAAAGCAAACAACTTGATTAACTAGTCTAGATTCCATTGAACAACTTAACAGTTTTCACGAGAGCGATAAGTATGTTCTAATTACAGTTGTCATTATTACAATGCTCACTTCTTTCTACGAATATATAAATTTGAAACATAAAACAGAACGCTATCATTTAAGAACTGGCTTCGTCACTACGCCGAAAAAACACAATTCGCAAAACTGTTTCATTTCCATTATTTACAGATTAGAGTAGTTAGCTGTTCAAATCGCCAATATTCGATAAAACTTCATACGACCGTCGGTAAAAAGACGTACCTGTGAATGAAAAATCAAGCCGTTGAAGCTTCAACTACGCACATAACATCGTGACCGAATGTCAACTGATGACGTACTACGGTCGAGCGAGGCCAGCCAATAGGATGAAACACCACCCGTTTCGTCTTTCTTTTGCTACAAATACGTGCTTCTGGCGCTTCTCGTCCTATTCTGAGAATTCTGAGTGTACGCAGTTGCTGGTTTTCGATGTTTTCGAGAATCAGAATCTGCCAGACCATATGTAGGGATGACATAATTATGAATCCATGTGAGGTATGTCTAGACATGCAAAAAGTTTTACTTGGAACGGCACAACCGTAATTACTGTGTTGCAATTATTTTTTTCGTATCCGCTTGGTTATAACCTTCACAAAATGGGTGAGCGAGATCTTGTTCTTTCGAAGCATAATACTTTGGTAATTGATTGAAGAATGATGCAGGTCGATACAAAAGGAAACTTATCATGAATCATTAGATTATTTAGTGACAGTAGTCCGTAATCCCGACACCCGTCTGCTGACAGTGCAAGCGTGCAACACTGAATGAAATATAAATGCAGCTATCTTTATTAATTTTTTGTTTTCCAAAACTGGCAATTGAAGATGGAAATCGATAAATTCCATCTGGTTTAACCGTATCAGATGTCCTTTAGAAGATGATATAAAATATTTTCAGTCGTCTTGAGACGAAAAAAACGAGGTCGTTTCGTTCGAGACGACCTTGTTTCAGCCCCATCTCCATGCATCCCGCGCGTGCAACTTGATTCCGTGGGTCTCGCGTATTATCTGAAAAACTAGTAACACCAGTAATACGTTGGTTCGATGGGAAATTTTTCTGCCTTCGGCGGTTTCAGTGACGCTTCTCGAATCTGAAAATTTTGAGATTGAGGAAGGAAGATGGTTGCGTGCATAGATATTAGAGGAATTTCATACACTGCAGGTCTGCGTGTAACACACATTTGCACGTTGAGGAGGTTTCACTGGCTTTTTATTTGCGGTCATACCTCATGAAATGTTCCCACGGAAAAACGTGGGAACCTTTCATGAGGTATTCAAGGGAGGGAACCAAGTGTACACTCCTGCGCGACCGTGGTGGCGGCCAGCGCAGGCTCGCACGGCTGCGGGCTCGTTTGTTGTTGCTCACTAGTTCCTCACTAGTGATTTCATATACTGATTGGTAGGGTAGACACACTCTTTCAAGCTCGTCCTGGCGCTCTATCGCTTTTGTTGATGCGAATTTCAATGGTGGAAACAGATAAAATATTACTTTTTGGGTATTCTCGACACGCGTTCAATTTCTTCTAACTCCGTGGCAGTAGGAGGGAAGGACACTTGTACCGGAGTTGGATGAAAATGGGCATCGAGGAAACCCAAAGCTTGCAACATATCTTCCTTGCTGCACTTACCTACGATTCACACGTGACGCGTAGGTAAGTGCGCGTACAACTGATACTCAACCGTCTCTTTTCACCATTCATCCCACTTCCTCTTTTGAATGGCTCCTTTGTCAGATACCATATTTCTTCGCATCATTATCATGACCATAATATCATCAAGATATGTCACACCAGAATGCCTTCATTAAAAATATTCCGTAACATGGAAATACAATCTCACACATTACAAATAAAAATTAATATTGATTTAGCAAACAGTCCTACGATAACATTAAGATCATGTTAGTGGATTTGAGAATATCTTTTTATGCTTGCATGAGCCACTAATATAGATTATACATGTACGTAGTACCTATTTCTTAAATATTTCCTTGCATTTTGGAAGAGAGATGAAATAGGATAGTACTCAGTACATATGTAAATGAATACCTAAATATATGTTCTTCGTAGGAAATCGGCGGAATGAATATGGCGGAATTGAATATAAATAAGTAATTTCTGTGGAAATAACTCGTCGGCAATGCATTTTTTACAATGGATCAGTGTTTTTTTTAAATAATTATGCATCCAATTATAGGTAATTTAACAGTTTCCGTCATAACAAAGCCCATTTATCTACAAGAAATCTCACAAAAGAGCGAACGATAGTAGGTAGGCACAGGCCACGGCCGCTCATCTGCGTTCGCATTCATTGAACACAATGAAACATCTCCCCCATGTTCGTGGCCGCCATCGCAGTCGCGCAGGCTTGTCATAGACCTGCAGGCTTTATGGCGCTTTTGATCGCGAGAAAATTCGCAAGGATGGGAATATTAGGGAAAGAGGAAGTGTGGAGAAAAACCTGGCGTCGGCATCTTTACGAAATGTGCCAAGAGTACCACAACTTAACGTCCCATCTAACGGACAGTATACTGATTTCGAAGTGCTTTCTACTCAGAACTCAAATAGAGGCTGGTTTACCATTGACAAATGTCTTTCACTGGTTTCGGCTTGGCTTAATTACCTCTTTTCTTCTCGCGGAGCTCCATTATTGGTTGCCTTCGGCGCTTTCTAATAAAACAGGGCGCCTCACATCAGCTCGATGATGCTCGTATCGCTTAATACATAGACTAGTAGTAGCCCTTAGAGCCGATTAAATAGGTTAAATTCATTACTGATCACGTATAT
Source organism: Platycnemis pennipes (assembly GCA_933228895.1). NCBI lineage: Eukaryota > Metazoa > Arthropoda > Insecta > Odonata > Platycnemididae > Platycnemis > Platycnemis pennipes. The sequence goes on along the minus strand of OW121848.1, from coordinate 116,394,034 downwards.
TACACAGCCATTTCGTGGCCCCAAGGAAAAAATCGACGACTTACCGAAACTAAATTTAAGAGGATAGAGACTTGAAAATTTGACAGTTTTTGCAAATATCATCTGAAATCAAAACACTTAAACCGCTCAATCGAATTCCTATATCATGACTAGGAAAGTATTTAACCCACTTAACCGCTTTTTTCACAAATGAAAACATCTTCCCTGCGCTTTAATGACAAAGTTTTCATTTTCCCCCAAATTTCACTCGCCTACATTTTCCCACTGACAATTTTTTTTCCGGTTGGAAATAATGAAGGCTTGAAATCGAAAAAGTGCACAAAATTTCCAAAATTATTGCCTCACATTGAAATTTTTCTGCTCTGCTGCACTAAGTGATCCGTTTACCGTCCCTTCGTCCTTTACTCGCTACAGGGAAAAATAATTACTCTTGAATCGGTGGGAATAGTTGCGACATGCAATTATCCAGTTTCCTTATCTCTTGATGGCTTTATTATGGAATTCCCCCTTAGCCTTTTTCAGCTGATTTTTCCATCAGATGACCAATCACCGGTGGAGGAAGCCGCAACAGGTAGCGAAATATACTTTGGAATAAGGTACTGTGTTGAAATGAATTGGTGAAGCTTGTGAACAAAAGGTTGATGATATTACGCTGAATCCAAACCAAAAGACCGACGGACATATTTCTTCCTGGCACTCAGTTATATTGTAGTTTCCAATCCGAACTCGTGAAAGCTGTAAATTAGTTCAAAACTAAATGTTTCTCATGAGAATCTTCATATAATCCACAGTATTAAAACCTCTCAAAGTCAAAAGATCTTTATTCCCTAAAAAAAGTAAAATAACGGCTAACGATTTCAAAGAATTTTCTGCGAGCGTAATCGACATTACTTGTGATGTACTCCGATTAATGTACCACTTTGAGGCTTTATTTTCCTGAGTTTGATAACAAAAATACAGCTTACCTTCCGGCCCCAGACGTCGGCACCATTGGCTGTGATGACATGCAACATCTCCTGAATCAGAAAGTTGATATTTAGCGCGGCGAGTCAAAGTTGACCTGTTCTGCATTTTTCTCCTTGTCTCTTTATGGTGTAACTGCATAATAACGAATAATTGACTGCAATACCATGGGGTGTACACTTATACTCCCCTTCCCCCAATGACAATGTAGCATTCGCACCTGGCTATTGGCACAGATGTTTTTCTTCTCTCTCTTGGTAAGACATTATAATTGGTTGCCTTATCATGATTACAAATCATTGAAATTCCTTTCACATTTTCTACTTCTTGCATCAAAACGGAATTCCCACAAAAAACTATTCATCCATATGACGTGGACTTCTAAGAAAGGGAGCTAGATGTATGCTGTGGATTTTCATTAACAATGCAACAATGATTCTGTTGAATGGTTGAGATATGTTATCAGAGAGATTAAAAAAAATAATCTTCGATAATAATTTGGAATGGATAATAATAATTTGGAATGAGATACATTTCGTAATCATCGTGGAAGAAGGAACCTAGATGATGCAAAATTCCATGAATAAAGTTCAATTTCCATGACGCACCGTTAAGTACTGTGAAAGGAGCATTTCGGAAAAAAAACAACCATTTTCTTCCACGAATCTGATTTTTACCATCGTGTGATAATAATTTCACCACATTTGCGCTAGGTTTGTCACTGCCACCATATTCCCCACTCCTCCGTCTCCCCCAGTGTGACCTTGGGCTTTTCTTCATTTACTGATAACATAAGGGATATAATCTTCGCTGAGAACCATGCCAGCCACCTAAAGTGTGTATGGGAGGGGGTGCATAGTTGCCGAATATGCAATAATAGATTGAATGCCTCATAGTTCGATATTTATAGTTAACATGCGACAGGGACAGAAAAAATTGTTTTTTCACACAAAATGCCAATAGATATCTAAATAAAACCTCACTCATGCCTTCTGTATCAAGCAGAAATGCCAATAAGGAAAAATATGCCTTACCTACCCTAATTATAACTCCGGGAACTTAGATTAAATATATAACTGTCCCGTTTTATGCGCGGAAATAATGACATTTTAAACCCGTTTGTCTTACTATCTCTCTTTAATGTTTTCCTAATCTAACCTACCAGTACACTTAAGACTCTTTAATGTAATTTAAACATCTTTATTTAAGGTATCCATCTCGAATTTCTGAAATAGATGTTGTCTGTACTTCAGCCTACGATCCTGGTAGTGATTCCCACTCTAATCCTTCTAACAATTTAGCCACAGCTAAACTGATCATAACACTTTTTATACAACCTAGCTACTCGCTGCACAGTATCCAATCCCGGATTCAGACCTTCTTCATCCCAATCCCATATATGTATGTTGGCTATATTTTTCTCACGCTCCCATGCCCCGCCACTCATCCATTTTTGTGGACTAATCGAGCTCCCGATCAAGAGTTATTCTCCTAGAGGGATACTAGATATTAACAAAACTACACAATGTGTACCTTGGAGTTTTGCGTTTTTTAAAATCCCAAATAATTAAGATTAAAAGAAATTTCGATGAAAAAAGAGCGTTAAGGATGCCGCGACACGAGCAAATGTAGTTCGCTGTTTTTGTTATTGGGGAAGGCGACCGATAGATAATATCTTTTACGCCATTATGGAAGTCTGGCCTTAAGGAAGGTTGACCTTAGGGAAGAGGTAGAAGGGCAGTGAGTTAAATGGTGGTGAAAAGCCCAGCGACGGCATCAGCTCGAAGTGCGCCAAAGGATCCATTTCTCAACAATCCTTCGGACGGATGGAATATGTATTCCATTTGAAATTCTCTTCGTATAGCGCTTAAGTAAGGAGCAGTATTCCATTGAAAAATGCCTGCCACTTCTGGGACTCAAAAACAAGCTCTCGCGAGAAACTGGAGCTTAAGCAAATACACGAATCCGATTCCCAAAAATAGTTTTTTTTCTATCTGATTTGGAATGATTTTTTTCTCACAGAAACATCTCAAAACAAATGAGACGTTTGGTATTTGGAATTTCGTTGACACAATTCCCCTTCAAAATTATTCGTAATGCAATTAGACCTCCGCACACAGCCCCCATAGCAGCCTGTGGGGTCAAAGATGCCTGGGATGAGTCAATTTAAGATATGCGAACTGTTGAACTCCTCTAGTAACAAGTGACTCATCCATTTCGGCATTCCATGTTTGTTATCGGCTACTTACTCTTTGAACAGTCATCTTATGCGATTGTTTCACACGTTAATACTTCAATCGAAGGTTAATATTCTGTCCAATGTCACAATTGCCGTCCAAGTCCCATTGTGAAAGTCAGACAATGGGGTTTTGTGTGCGTAACTGTGAACGTATTGAGCCATCAGGTTAATGAAACTAGAATAATTGCAATATCTTTCAGTAAAAATATTGTAATAAATAAATAATTTTAGTATTAAAAGAATGGATCGAATACTGATTTGAACGTATAAAGTACGATTGTTTTGTTCCTTCCCAAACGAGAGACTCCGTAAACTCGTTATAGTTAATAAGTTATTCCAACATTAATTACTCATCATTCACTGGAACGTAATTTGGAATTCCGTCAAAGTTTTTCACTTGGGTGATGTCGCCGTGATATATGGGTGATGATCGTGATCTGGGAGCACCATACGACTCGGGCATATCGTATTATCCCAGAGTCACGACCTGCGTTGTGGAATTATTGGGCCTTTAACTACCGAAAATTGGACCCGGATAATACCCGATTTTTCATTATTATAATTCGGTTCCTAGATTTATTTGCGAAAGTTTTGGACACCTCTATTAAATGGTCACGTCGGCGCCGTCGGGTGATCATGGAGTATTTCTCTCTTTTCTTAGAGGTAAATGATAAATGTGGGATTTGGAGGGACACGAAATATTTTTAAACGTTCCCCTTAGCTCTCAAGCGCCAAGCTCTTCAGCCATTTTACTTCCGCATTCCTTCCGCTGCACTTCATCGCATCTGGAATAGCTCCCGTTCCCCTCCATTTTCTCCGCTTCCCGGAATCCATCCTTCGATAGCGTCCTTCGAAATCCCATCGCCTCCAATAATCCGATCCACCAACGCAATTGGCATCTTTCTTTACTCCAGCAACTTCTGCTCCCATCCCACCACGCCCTAGCACTTATTCGTTCGCAATCTCCTTCCGCTAATTGTGATTTCTCATTCTCTAAACCGGCTCCCAACGCTTCCTATCAGTCTTCAGCGTCAATCCTCAACGTCCAGTGGGTGTAGGATCGTGATTATTTATTACATCATCGTCTACATCTACATTACATAATACCCTGCAATCCACCACAAGGGTGTGTGGCAGGGGCTCTACATCTACGCGATACCCTGGAAGCCACCGCGAGGGTGTGTGGCAGGGGAAAAGATGACCAAAACATGACTATTGACATGCAACTAGGGTACTACATGGAAACATGCTAATAATATGGGTCACATGCAGCCACATGGTTAGTATCTACAAAGTAATAAAGCGATTGGTTGTTAGTACATGCATCATGCGCTTCAGATTACTCTACAAAATTTCACCCTTTGCTATGCTGCCTATTGTGTTCTCTAAAAGTACGGGGGAAAAATGACATTTGAAATCTATCGGTACGACAATCTATCTGTCTTATCTTATATATCTGATCGAATCTAGCGTAATACGCTGGTGTTTTTAACATATATCTAACATATTCAGTAAAGCTGTCGTTTTAAATTTCTGTAATTGATTTAATCTGTATTTGTACCTACGCTCCAATAATCATTCTCAAACTAATTCGTCTATTAATTCTTACATACTACTAAACATATCGTAACGCCTTATATCAAACCTAGCGATGGGATTTCAAAGGGATCGTCACTAGTCATCAATCCTTGAGGTAGTTTTTCACGCCGCAATCAATTGCGCAACTTGAAGCAGCCTTAAATCTTGGAAATAGAACAGGGGCTATTTCCACTCCGTCGTCCACGCATTTATGGAGCTGCTCTCCATTCCATTCCTCTATCGGCTAACCTCACTATATTTGCGTAATGTGTCTCTTTGAATCCTGCTATAATAGTTCCATATATGTATCTCATCGAAGGTGTCTTCTTGCCAGTCTTCCCATCCTCTTTTCTCTCATCGACTGCCTTCATCATTCGGTTATGACTCAAGATATGGCCGGTTAGTTTGTTCCGTCTTCTTTTTAAAAGTTTTCATCAATTTTATTTTTTCTCCTCCTCTCCTTAGTACATCTTCGTTTGTCACTCGGCCTAATTATGTTATATTCATCACTATTCTATAACATCACATGATTTTCTGCGGTTGCTTTCCTGCTTGCTTCACTCCTGCGAAGAAGCAAGCTCTGCGCGTTTACGTCTTCGCTATTCATAGTGTGAACCGTGTGAACCTCGCTGGAAGCGCGGAAGATGTTCCGAAGCACCGCTTTTCCGATTCCCTTTACGATCATAAACTTCCAATTTTGAGTATCGTTTGCATTTGTCTCCGCCCTTTCCTGGAGAAAAAGTTTTATGAGCCCGATCGCTGAGAAGACTCGAGATCATGTCTCAGGTTTCCCTGAGACCACCCATATGTCGCTCTCTCCCTCAGGCTTTGCGATGATAATTAGGGCTTGTGACACTTCCTTAATTGGGGAAGCGTACCTGACGAATTCGTTCCTCTGACAACCATCGATTTTGCTCGGCATTTTTGCTCAAAACACTACTCAGTTAACTAATTTTTCCACCAGCTGTAGTCTATTTCATCTATGCATATTTTTTTCTTAGCGTTTACGTCCGTCAACAACTTTTTCGCGCGATTTTTTCAATTTAACTTGGCGTGGTCAAAAGAGCTGCAAATGGCAAGAATTGTAATGATTGTTGTATTGGACATAAAGAGCGTGCAGCGTGCATAGTTCGAGAAAATGAGGTGCTTGCAAAAGGAAGATAAATGCGTCTTTAAGTTGAAAAACTGCCAAAAAATAATCGTCACACTACGAATTTTAACCTTAGAACGCCGCGCGCCGTCACGAAGAGCGGGTGGACTTAGAACAAGTTCGCTGCGCGGAGTATGTTACTAGTTATTAGTATGTTACTGCAAATTACATTGGCCAAATTTTGCCCTACGTCATTTGCAGTAATTGAAATCGACATTGCAGAAAATGACATTGGCCAAATTTTGTCCTATGTCATTTGCAGTAATTGACAGAGATTTGGAAATGTTTTATGCAGGCCATGACTAATTTTTGTTTTTTACACCGTTCTGAAAAAAGCGGACTACATAGTAGCTCACACTGGTTACGAAAATCGTATTTATTTCTTTTGCGTATGGGCTATGGATGGCTGCGGCATAGAAGGATTTGGCTAATGGGCTAGCGAACGCGTCAACTATGCCGAACGCCTAATAGGAATCCAAGAGAACTATCAAATCATTGTAATCATCATTAAGATTCCTCTTCGACAGAATATAGACAAACAGCAGTGGCTTATTGGTTTGCCCTTCCTTTCCCGAAATAACCAAAGAATCCGTTTGCCCAGTAAATTACTTATGAAACGTTCTCTCTCTTTTAGGTAACCTTTTCCCTCCGGCAATTTTACACGCACCCAAATGTTGTTAAGAGTGGGAGAGAAAATATCCTACTATTCTGTTCCATGATCTTCACATTCTATTCCCTTCTCTTTTCGAAATATATGTCCTCAATAATCCGGAGAATAAATGCATGAAACCTCCATCCACAGTAGTTTATCGATTTCTCTGCGATTCTGAGGGGATGTTGTTTATTTTTTGTTCCTTGTTTTCCTTCATATATCCTGTACGACATTCTGTCACATTGCCTAATACACCCCTAATTGACCCCTACGTATTCACATCCTGACCCCGAACGGGTCTTCCTCGTATTCTCTATACTCAAAGTGAATTTAGTTTCGTACTCTTCGTAAAATTCCAGGCCTGTTTCTAGTAACATGTTTGTATACTATTCATTTTTTATCTTATCTGTCCGTTCTTTCACCTCTGAGTTATCCGCTCCAGTGTCTCTCTTTCAGCACATTGTCTTTTCCCCCACCCATTTTTAACCCTATCAGTTTCTTGCCCATGGTCATGCATCTCATGAGAGAGAGTAGCAGTTTACAAATAAATATTCTCCGGTAAGGAATTCTCCAGGGCTCGTCCAGAGGGAGTGAGAGCTAATTGCCTTTCACGGGAATACTCTACATTTATGGGAACTTCAAATTTAAGTTTGCATTTAGCGGTGTAGTGACTTGTCTTTAGCCTTTGGTATAATGATTCAGCTCATAATCTGAGTAGAATTCATCTTTCTATCTTATCTGGGACAAACAGATTTTAGACCCGTTGTAGACAAACTATCGCATGGTCCTCGGCGTAGTCAATGTATTTACTGAGCGGAACTCCGTAATTCTGCAAAAATGAAAGGAATTCGATAAATTAAAAAAAAAAAAAATTGAAGTTCCCAAGAAATGCCTATGTAGAGTACTCCCCTGAAATACAGTTACCTCTCACTCTCTCTTGGTGAGATGCATAGGCTACCTGAAACATACCTCTATTAACTATGTATTGCCTTACTGTCTTGGCATTATCCTAGAAAAAATAAATTATTTTTTTACTGGAAACGACTAAGTAGACCATAAATTTTTCCATTTTGGCCGTTTCTTTTTTGATGAATAAAAAAAATAAAGAATTATTGTGACTTATTATTGAAAATCATGATTCCGTGATTTCGATTCACCCCTCATCAGCATCACTATCACAAATCATCAATTCTGAGAATAGTTTGACACCATCCTCCGCTCGATTCTTCAATTGCCTTACCTCTTCATATTTTCATGATTCTTCTCTTTTAAGTCACCCACAAATGCCTCCATATATCTCATTCGAGCCATCCTTTGCCATTATTTCCATTCACTTTTCCCTCAACGATTATCTTCATCAGATCATCATGTCTCAAGATGTTGCGAATTAGGTTGTCCTGTTTTATTTTCGAAGTTTTCGTCACAGCCTCTTTCCTCCCTATGTTCTCGGAACTCTTTGTTGGTGACTCGGTCAATCCATTTTATCTTCTTCATATATTTGCATATAACGGTATGTTCTGACTGACTGATATACTCAATCATCAACGCACAGCCCCAACAACTGGCGATAAAAACGTTAAATTTTTTAGAAATTATCCCTATCATGGTGAAAAAGCACACTAAGAAAGGATTTTCATGCAAAGAAATTGTCGGGGTTGTTTTTACCACCATAGTGTTAGCTTTTACTTGCATACGAAAACGAATAGCAGACCTGCGGCCTGCTTTGCAGGCAGTCTCTGTCTGGTGTGCTCTACAGGTGAACTTTGTGTTCTAGTGTCAAATGAGGTTTTAAAAAGTGTTTGGAAACTACTGATTACACATTACCAATATGTGGCAGTAGTGCTTGTGCTTCAGGCAGGCAGTTACTGCTTCACTACTCAAAGTAGTCTTTGAATTTTTTTACACTTTTGTGTGTCAACTTTTCATAAGCATTTCGTATGCAGAGAGAAGGAAATGGCTATTTTATAAATAGAGAAATGTGTCCCACTCTAATTATCCTATATGTTTTTGTACTTTTTCCTACGCCAATCTTCATTATATGATGTCTCCTACTCTCAAAAACCATGTTTTGTTGCATTTTTCTCTGCACTACAAACTGCTAATAATCCAAAACTACTACCAAATCATACAGACGGAGAATACACACTCAACGCCCCAAATCTCACTCTTTTAGATCAAAACTACTTGGGAGAGAACAAAACAAAACGGATACACTGACTGACTGACACGCTACAAAATTACACCAAAATTACACCCAAACCGATGCAAAGGTGGCTGTGATATTTTTCTAGGATTGTTTGGGTGGTTTAAAAATAGAATTGGTTCTTTTAGCCTTTTCAAATATTTTAGGTGGGTATGTAAATAAATGTCTTCTTTTTAAATTGATGATAAATGGAATGTTCTAGGAGGTTTTAATATAGTCGATGGAATGGTTTTGACGCAATATTTGGTAAATATTATATCCAAAGCGATGTAAAGGTTGTTGTAATATATTTATGGAAAATTGAGTGAAAAATGGAATGTTCTAGGAGGTTTCAATATAGCCGATCAAATGATTTTGACGTAATATTTGGTAAATATTATACCCAAAGCGATGTAAAGGTTGGTGTAATATATTTCTGGAATCGCCTGGAATTTATGTTAGAATTGGTTTTTTGAGCTTTAGGAAATATTTTAGGTACAACACCTGCTTGTCTGCTGTGTAAAATATAGGATGGAACGCAAACACCACAAAATATTTGGGGATCTGAGCAAGGTATTGGGTGACAATTTCAAGCTTATCGATTGCGTTCTAAAATTTCTTCATGAAGTGAATTTACTACCCAAAATTTAAGACGCATTGTAATCTGCCGACTAATTTTGCTTTCTGTAACTTCTTTCACGTCGTCAATTAGTTAATGCACATTTAGCAAAACACGTAAACAAACATACATAGCAATGTGTACGAATTTGCATAGCAACTCTTTTCCCATGTTAAAAGATAGTGAAAACACTCTTTTTAACACTTAAATTTTCACATTTTCCAATTAGTTGACAAATATTTAAATACATTTGTTATATGTACCTATATTTCTTCTTTAAAACGACACCACTCCCGCATCGATCAGATGTATCTTCGGAGTTTACCTCAAATTGATGCACCGAGGTCGAGTGTTAAAACATCCCGGGAGGATTGCAACCCGCACACAATTATACTTTTTATATTTTTTGGGCGGGAAGGAGGTACAAAGGAAATCTAAAACTACTGATATGTTGTGCGCGAACACGTTCTGCATTGAACGTACTTTTCTCCAAATCCAGAGCTCTCAACCACCGCGAGAAAACACAATAAAACCGACTGGACTGACGGACACCGCTACAAACTTAATTAGGTACCTATACTAATAGATTGAATCCACATAATATGTTTCCTCATTTGCTTTATTAAATTACCTGCACTCAAGATTTTGGATGAAAAATTTTATCCCTGAACGGATAAAGAATCTAGAATTTAATTCTTTCATTCAAATTCCTTATGCGATTCGTTTTATCTAAAAATTTCGTATAAAAAGTTTTCTTTTTTTTGGCAGTAATACTTTTCTTGTAAACCAGGCGTGAATATCCATATAAATGCGATTTAATATATTTAAATGGATACTCAGGCCTGCAGCATTTAAAATTTAAAGTTTAATGACTGGTAACTAAATGTTATAATAAGAAAATTGGAGGGATAGTTTTCACCCTACCCTCTCTTTGCATGACAGAGGTAAAAAACAATTGACACAAAGAATATACTAGCATTGAAATAAAAGTTCTGGTATTGATATTTTAACACCTCAGAGTGATAATAACTCTGTAATTGCTGGTATTTGCTTTACGTACATCTGCATAAGAATTGCCAGCAGTGAACATGAAATGCTAATATATGCATAATCCCCATGATCATTATGATTTTCATTGTTGTGTACGTTATCGATTTTTTGGGAGGCTGTATTAGTGGCAGTTTTGCGTGGACAAGAAATATGCGACTAAATACCTCATTGTTGCTCCTATTGGTGGGTTTTACTTGCTCCATGCACTTTGATATAATTTTCCTTTTAACTGAATCTGAGAACTGAGACTTTTAACTGAGAACGTGATCTCCATTCTTCATTTTTCGCACAGCAATTCAAATCGCTTATTACAATCAGTGGAGCGAATTTTATAGACGGTTATTGTTAACCCTGCGTTACTCTAGGGGTAAGCGTTAACGACAAAGATTGCGATAACACGAAAGATAGATCCGTGATTCCACACCAGGTCACGGTGTGTGACTGTTGTTCTTTAATAAACAAGTTCATGTACATTTCAATAAGCAGTGGATTATGTATAAAGATGAGGCCTTTACCTTTTGACAGGGAATACAAAGCAGTAGTATTATCAATGTTTACATTCACATCTACACGAGCAATTTTAAAGCATTTCAGTAGAACCATTACCATAGTTAACCCCGTAAAAGCTGCGAATGCTTCGCATGCATTAATAGATGACAATTATTATGTATTACAAAATTTCTAGAGATATTCCAGTGTGAGATTACTACTGCACCCTGTTCTAGGGTTGCGCCAGTGTAAGTTTCTAGTGTCTCTACCAGTCGTTGCAATTTAACCACTCTATTAAATATTTCGGACACTTATAACCAAGACCACCATTGCATATATTACACTACATTGTAATTCGTGAATAATTAAATAAACTTGAGCGCACTTGAGCAGAAAAATACGTCGCTGTTTTGTTGATTTGGGTTAGAGGATGCGACAGGATCTGTGCATGCAGACCTCCCGTCCCCACCTCCACTCCCCTCCCGTTCTTCCCTAAAACAGTCAACGACGGGAGGTGGATGACGTAGATTCCTTAATGCAGCTCGTTCGGTGGGCATCACCTTTTGTGTATTTTAACTTTTTAATTTATGACCGAGTGACTATGGTTAGGAAATTAATTTTTTCACTAAAATTAATTTTTCGTTTCCATCTAACGATTTCGTGAATAAAATAGCGATTTCGGTTCCTAGTAAACACCCCCATTTTGCGTGCACAAAGAGTGCAAAGTACACGAAGAAATTGGTGAGATGCTTGAAGATTACAGCTAAGTAACTTTACTACTATTGACTGTTACCCTGTAAGTACTTTAGGTCCAATTAATAAGCAACTATTTATGGAATAATAAAATTTAGAAAATATAATAATATATATTATCTTGATCGATTAATGGGCTTAATATTATTAAATAAGAAGTGCCACCTTGAAGTGCTATAAAGAGACCACCGACATTCTTAAGGTCTTTCTTGAGACTTAACTTCACCAGTGATGCAGTGTCCTAAACTGCCAGAGTGCTAAGAGTAAGAATGCCACAGTTATGAAATCCGTGTAAGGCCTCGATCGAAGTAAAAAATCTTAATTTTTTTGAACTTAAAAACGTTGGAGTGCTTATTTTTGTAATAGGTACATTTCAATTGAAAAATGATAAATGTTAAAATAGATTTTGATGTGTACAAATATCTTTGAGTCATATGAAGATTTTATATTTTTTACGTGTATTTTTAAACAATAATATAGAAAAAACGAAGCTGTGGAGGTTATCTAAATGGGTACCAATAGCCGTTTTTCCGAATAGAAACCGAAATAAATACATACTTTTCATCCAAAGGGGAAGTAATATAATCTATGGGTTAACGTGAGGTGGAAAATGTATGGCTAATTGTAAGTGCAGAGATATGGATATAGAAATGAAAAGTTTATGTCACTCTACAATACAGAACTTCACTTTATATATTTCGGTTAATTTAATAACAGTTCCGAGTCATATGAGTTGCATAGTATCCTGTTAGTATATGTTTCGAACAGAAAATAGACAGGCTTCAATTTAATTATTTCATTATGTTAAAAGTTTTCACCCTCCATTGAATTTCAACCGTTAACCTTCGCTAGTTATTCTATAACACCCATTTCAAAAGCTTTCAGTTTCCCATTTATTACGACTGTTATCGTCCTTGCTTTATCTAATCAGATCCCACTGTGGGAGACATCCATTCATCATCTTAAACGTCATTTATGAAATTTAATTACAAGCAATAATGCGAATTAAATGCAAATTGCAGATAATGTTTGCGACCAATGCCATACAGCATTGAGATAATTTTCCCTAAAAGTATGCTGCCTGATATTTAGCCTATCTCTTATCTTTCAAAACATCACTCATCTCTTCTTTTGTAAACAACTTCAGACTCTCTGTGTTTTGTAAACAACATCTGATCTCACACATCTCCTCCCCACGACGATAGCATACCTTTAACAAGCGAGACCACTCTCCGATTACGAACATGTTTTTCCTGGCTTTGTGACCTCCTTGAATTCGGCCTACGCAGTAACGTCAAGTTTATCACAGCTGCCAAAGAACAAGTCTTGAATTTATTCCATTTCTTTTGGTGAGCAGGTCGTGGATTCCTTCCACATGCATTTTTTAAAATAAGTATGAAAGGAAACTTTTCATTCTTTGCATTCACTCCATTAATGAAGGATTCTTTTTCCCGTAAAGTCCATCGGCTTTACATGATGTCTTCCTCATAGGTTTATGGGCCTAATGCGGTGATGACAATATCTTGTTTTCATAGCGGCACCTTAGATTTTCTAAAAATAAACAACGAAGTCCGACCAAAACTGTAAAAGCCGCTTTACATGATACAATTTTTTGTACAATTTCTTGTACAAACGCTTGTATGAGGAAATTGTACTGTGTAAAGATGCAAATTGTGTGAACGCTTGTGCGAATGTCTGAATAGAACCTGTTCTAATTCCAATCAGACAAACATGCAATTTCGTTCATTTTATACAAGCGTTTGCACAAGATATCGTATAAAAATTGTATCGCGTAAAGCGGCCTTAAGGACTGCTGAGTCCAAAGTTGGGAAATTCCGTTTCTTAATACCGTCATGTGTCCGTTGTTTTCATTTTTTGACTGCAGGGGCTCGCGGCATCTTGCTTAGAATATCACTTTGCGATGATTGACCATCCTTTATCAGAAATCTTTTTCTGTGCTCTTCATAACCTTCAATGTTTCGGTTGTGCATGCGTGCAAAACTTGGTAGTCCTGTACCTCCAGATTCTATAAATCTATCATTTCAATACTCATATCATAAATAATCATACGTGAGCAAACTAGTGGTGATAAACCTTCCGGGTAGTCCGTAACCAGGCATTATGCAACTTGTATGCCTCTGTTCTCGAAATTAATCAAAGTTTCCCAGCAACACGAGAGGAGAACTTCAAGATCTTCCACAAAAATTTCGTGTTTCGTGGCAAAATCAACTGATTGCTGTGATAAATTAGGTCAAGGCGGCGTAGAGATCAATTATACGGAGACGCAGTGCAGCAAGATAGCATCATTCCTTGGTTGAGGAGGTAACGTCTCCACCATTTAGTGGAATATATCGCATGTGCGCCTCTGATGACCGATGATGACATTTTAGGACAAAAATTGACTGGGAAACCTAAAATTTAGAGGATAAAATATAATGACTCCTAAAATTCAATGTTCAGGCTTTCACGTATACCAGCAAGAGGAGGAAAATTATATGGAACTTTGTTGGAGCAGGCCAATTATTTGTTCAGTCGGTGTAAAATGGTCTAGCGCAGCGGTTCCCAACGTGGGGAACGCATACCCCATGGGGCGTGTGCTTGATGATTTAGGGTTACTCGAAGAAACTTCGTTAATCTGCAAATTTACATCCAGTCATGGCCAAACAGACAGTGCTGCATTTTAGAAGGGTAATGAATCATATTGTTAATGACTACTAAGTAGGCTGAAGGTAAAGTTTTCTCCCGGGCGAGAGAGTATTCCGGCACCCCCCTGTTATCAAACTCTGTTGTATTATATATTAACCATTTAAATGTAGTAGTAAACATTAAGTAGTGAAAAAAGTAGTAAATTAGATAGTTGGACATGAAGGACGTTGTCAAATGCTGAATAAAAAAAAGGTTTTCCCATTCCCACGGCGCGCGGCCCCGGGCGGTCGGCTGAGTCGTCCGGGCAAGGAGTAACCTCCTTGCGTCCGAGCCTTATAATGACTACACTACGGATTCAACTATAAACGAACAACAGCTACATAAGTACAAGCATGGCTCGTGCATAGGTTTGACGATTAGGGAAATGAACTACCGAGGGGCACGCAAGTGAAACAATATTGCGAACCACTGCTCCAGTTCATTATTCTATTACGCTTAAAATCTATGATTTGATTTAGTTTGACTTGTTTTGAAAATCTAGCGAAAACATAAAAACGATAAATAAAGATAGGAAGATACTTCCCAGACTTTGCAAGGTGGCACTCTTTCCTGATAAACAGTGAAAGAAACAATGCAAATCCACAAAAATATTTAGAACATGACCATGGTTTCTTGATGGTGCCTAGCATCGAAACCGTGGCCTTGCTTGTAAATAAATTTTGTTTAGGATTTGCGTGGCTTCCTTTGTCAGCTGTTACCATAGATATCCGTTTGTGATTTTGGCGTCGGAGGCGTTAGAGTCGCTTTAAATACACGTGCGTGTAGGACGCAGAGATAGCTTTAATCATGTATTTAAGGAAACTATGTAGGTACTTAACAAGAGTGGCGCGTAGACGGGGCGAAATGAGTGAGATGAGTACCTCGTCGGCGGAAGGTGGAATCCGGTCAGCTGTTCAGGACCGACGTCTTTTCGAGACGAACGCTCCGCGGGCTGGGGAGGAAACTGTAGTGGGTAGCTCGGAGAAACCTTAGTGAGGACGTAGATGTGTATCAGCCTCCTTTAATACCTTCCTCTGCTGCTCAGATGATGAGAGGAGAGGGGAGACCTCGACACGTGATTTCTTTTTTATCGGAAAAGCAGTTGTGACTGAAGATACCACTACGCACAAGCGTCACTATTGTCTGAAGGGTCCAATGAAGCTGCCTGCAATAGGGTTACCACAACTCTCGGAATTCCGACAGTCCACAGAATTGTTCATATTAAGACACGTCACTCCCGGCAGGAATCTCCCGGAATTCAGGAATCTGCTGATGTGTGAAATTTCCCTTTTTTTCAGTAGCTTTTAAAAGAGTTTCATTAGTTGTTTTCAGGTGCATATTACCGCTTTAATTTAATTTCCTCGGGCAACTACAATAGAAACTATTCTCTTGGAAGTTTCAGTAGCGACTTCGAAAATCTTCCGGGATGGACCGCTGATAAGATGGCCAACCTACTGGAGAGTTTTGGCTACATTAGACGGGTCGTGAGAAAGCGAAATGAAAAAGACAGGTAGGTAGAGTCCCGACTCCACACAATTTTCACACAAATGGTTTAAGCGATCAACTAGCCACATGGAATTGTAGAGCTTATTATTCTCTTCATTTTAAGCACTTTTTGCTGGAATCCTTTGATTAGAACTTTATTTACAGTTATTAGAAAGCCCGTCGCATTCCCGAAATGTGAATCATATCCCCCACCGAGCTGTACCATGGGGAGGTAGGAAGGGTAGGATTAGCGGCCAAACATGATGACTTGGCCCACCTCCCTCAACTCGATGGTAGGTAATTTGTCCACTTATGCTGATATACCCAGCTAGGCACGTAGCCAGAAATTTGTATGGGAGGGGGGAGGGAGTGTCCGAGTTTCGGGTCGTCTACGTTGTTGACGAAATTTGCCAGGTTGGTAGTCCTTGATTAATTATTTCTGAATCACCCCCCATATAGGGTTATATATCCAGTAACTTCATCCAAAAACGAGTTCGAAATATTTTATTGACAGTATAACGCTTAAATTTAACCTTTAGCAACAATCTTCTTTTCTTCTCTCTAGCCATTCTGTCGATCACTGGTCCAGAATTTATATTAATGTCGCGGTGTATTGAGAGCATAGAAAGAACACTTATTTCTGTCATCGGTCATTAAGTTTCGAGTAACTTTCTTCACTCTCTTCATTGTTGAGAAGCTGCGAGAGGTTACTGGAAGAGTACCCAAAAGTGTCAGCTCTGTAGTATGTTTTGTCACGTAGCTCTAGGACCTTTAGAACCTCGTTTTCCTTCTTCATCGTTGATGTTGTGCTACACCACAATGAATGCTCAGCTTTCACAGCAGCAGGTGTTGCAGTATCTTCGAAATATTTTGATAAATTTTCCAAATGCTCAACTTTGTCAAAACGCGTAAATACAGGAAGAAGCATTTGGAAACTATTTATAATCTCGTCAATAGCTATTATTAAGTTGGTTAAGTTTTCAATAAGTGACTCGATCCACGGAATGTAAATTGAGACTATGAAATGATCTTCAGTGAAGCCATTTACTGGATTTGCCCGTTGCACCTGCCTTGAAAATAACCTAGGAGAGGAAAATTGAGAGTGAAATATATCTTGACTTTTGGAATTAGTGGAGCTAAAAATTCATGAGAATGAGTTTTTCCTTATATTCTTTAAAGATTTTAACAATGATTTTGCATGGTTCATGCCTAACACCATGTCCAAACTTTTTTCTTGCAGAAAAATTTTAAGTAGCTTAGTGAGGCCAAAAGGCTGTTGGTGTACAAATAATTAACTTTAAAGCCTCTCTTTTCTATTGCAGCCAATAATTCGAAGCCGACATTGAGATTTTCAGTGGCTTCTCTGAAATGTCTTCCAAGATTACTACGATGGGCTGTAGTATCCCAAGAAAAGTCAATACATTGTCATGTCTCTCTATGAATCGAGTCTCATATAGTCGAGTCAGCCTTTTTTATTGGTTTCTGGTACATAAATGCCGACTCTAACTCTAAAAAAATGTTAGAATTTGCATTACTTTTGAAAAAAGTTATTTCCTTATTGCACCTAGGAAAATTCTTGCTAAACTGTTTGAAAACGAAATTGAAATTAGGCTCTTGTTTTCACGAATCCCTCTCTTCGGTATTTCGAACGTAAATGCTCCCGATGGCCTCATTTGCGTCCCCTTACCCGCTTATGTTGGACATAAACACTTCTGGGTGTTCCGAGCATCGCTGGTCTAATCATGTGATCCGCTCTTTTCCTCGCCACATAGACAAAGATAACACTGAAACTCCTCTTTGATTTTCATCCCTTGGTTTCCTGCTCTCAGTCTTTCCGCGTGAGTCTTTCCGTGTTACCACTGAAACTTATGCTGTTCCAAAGGAAAGTGAATGATGAGATATTGTATTATACTATGTATATAATGACTTAAAGTCTAACGGAAAGGAAATCGAGATGTACCTTCAAAGTGATTCGGAGGGAGAAATTCTGAATCGAGTAATGTCAGAGAATGAGTGGCCCTTGGGCAGTGATTCGGCGAATGGATCAAAAGCAGTTGCCGTACGGGGTAAAAGTTATATGTTCTTTGCGATATCAACTCTTACGTGAGGCACTCGGTTTCTGCAGATGACCTCCATGCATGAGCCAAAGACCTCCTGACCGATTTAAGGACGTCTTCACGTCAAATGTTTCGAAGAGGTGCTACTTTGCATCACTTAGGCCATGTACGGGTCACGTCGCTAGTATTTTAGACCCACGCGAAAGGGGATCAATAGTGAAATCATTTGAAATTCAAAGATCTGCTGGATTTGTAAAACATTGTTTTGAAAAAGGGGTAATGTAGCAGCTATGCGCTGGAGACTTTAGGATGGTAGACCATTTCAGTGTGGAGAAAGAACGCCAGACCAATGTTTCTGGAATAATACGTGTTTTCTTCCGATGATGAGAGAACCATCAAGATCCATCGCTATATCAGTAGAGTGGATCACACAGATAAGATTACAATATTGGACTCTGTTTCAGATGAATTAAAATATTCGTTCTTTTATCTCAAGATTCGCGACCAAAATAACAACGAGATTTTTCCTTTCATTATATTTCCATAGAAACACCTTTCCTTGATATGATTTTACAATTGAACACACTTCACGATAACATATTAATATAGATCAAACTGATATTATCAGGGAGATAATCAAATTCGTTCATGCAGATTTTCAGGTATATCTCCATGAACAATGAATTGAAAATGCATGTGTGTAGTTGTTCTGAAATATTTCTTTACGTGTTATGTAAAAAGAGAGTTTTGTGCCTTCTGCATCGCATGCTATAAATGCTAATCTCAAATTGATCGGTATCAAAGCATGCGCATAGCCAGTGGCGCACCCAGAAATTTTTTATGAGGGGGGGGCGCCATCTGCACGATCTTTTGTGAAGTGTAACCAAAATGTTATTTTAATCGTTATATATTGAATGTTATAGTAGGCCATATTAGTTATTACATGTATGCATCCTATGAGTAGCCGTATCAGATTTACAGAAAAAAATAGTCGTAAAATTTTAGGCCTATGCTTAGTTAGTTATGTGTCACCGAACAGATAAAAGAGCCTTTCTTTTATGTTTGGTCTAGTCATACTCGAGTGAAATAATGCAACGAGTTTTTCCTAGTTTTCCAATTGCTGCTACCATGTGACTGTGACTTGTCAATTAAAGATTAATTTGGGTTTTATAGAGAGTTAAGGGAGGGGGGGGGGGGAACAGGGCCACTTTGCCCTCCCTCCGGGGGTGCGCCACTGGCCTAGCGTATGTTCGGTGAAAATTCACCCCTGCCATAGACCGTAGAGGTGGCTTGAGGGGTATTAAGTACATGTAGGCTCCACAGAAGTACATGCGCCTTGGGAAGGTTTGACCTGGCACGCAAAAGTCTAACTGATTCACTGCACTGTCGTTTAGTTTAAGTTGGCATTGCATGGTGAGAGGGAAAAACTGCAGGTTTGTCTGTAGGTTGTAGTGGGACCAGGTAGAGAGAAGGTCGAGGGATTCGAGTTTGAGGAGAAAAAGTGTTCACATGGACGTAAAAACATTTTTTAATGGACTGTGCCAAATTCACGGTTTAGAGAATGGAGTCCTTTTTTTCTCGTAACAGTAGGTATTCAAAAACCTTTCCTTTTTATATGAAAGAAATGAAGCTCTTGCCGAACACAAACCTCTTCGTTTTTACCGCGTCCATTTGCCAGTTGTAAAATGTGCCTGTCTGCATATTTACTGCCTCCTACATCTGCCATACATGCAATTCTTGAAAAATATCTACTTTCAGGTTCTACTTCAAAAACGGCCAAAACACACGACATAAATGTAAAATCGGATAACTTTATCTGCAGTATATTTGGTGTTGAGATTACTGTTTTCATTTTTCCAGGAACTCAGAACTTATCAAATAATTTATCAACCCTTCCAAATTGCACTCTGTTCCTGCGCTCCATTTTTAACTTAGACTCCTCACTATTATCTTTTGATGCACGATGTATCCATGAGAATTTTTTCCCCATTTTCAACCTCTTTTTGTTCTTACTAAATCACTTTCTCCGTTTTCCATCAATCGCTCATAGTTAACTTGCTTAAACAAAAATGAATTTGACTTGAAACTGAATTTTTCCGTTGCTTGTTCCATTATTTACTCCCGAATGAAACGCAAAATCATACGAGTGAGTCCTTATTTTCGTACCGAAATTAATCTCGAACGATTTAATCACACCCAGAGGCCAGTTACACTGGCCCAACGTGTAAATGGCCAAGTCTCTGCAGTAAAGATCATTTCAGGCTTTATGTTTTACAACCTACCTTCTCTTCAGAAATTAATCCCCTCATCTCTTAAGGAAAGAGGTGGAGATTCATATGTGATGGTCATTGATGAATGTTGAAGCATATTGTATTATTTTTCCGGTTTTACCCGGCTGTCAAGGCAACTTGATCAAGGCAACTGCCATGATTAGATACCTTCAAGTTATGCAGTGCAAGGCAAACGATTAGCGTTCGTAAAGATTTTGTTTAACATTAAAGTTAACAATGAACTTTTGCTCGTATATTTACTACCTATAAAGGCCTATGCGGAAAGTGAATTGAAGATATACATATAGAAGACATACCTACCTATAAAATAGCCTAAATATAGGCTGGGTAATTGTAATAACGTAATCTAACTCTGAATTAATATCCCGGCAGCGCGCATGTAAGTCTTCCTTGAGAGAAATTAGAGTTTTTTATCTCCCTATTGAGTGTCAATGGGTATTTAGGGGTACTTTTTGCAAAGTGGGTTAATAAGGCATATAATATTTGATGTGCCATTTATTTCTATACAATTATATTTGCAGAACAAATCAGCGCTCAAAGTATGACACGTTACTGTCGCAACCGTGTTTCCAAGATGACCCCTAACCGGGTAAAGAGGGGAGGTAAACACAGTACATACAAATGTCTACATTCGTTTACTTATCTCCGTGTATCTTTTATTGATTGGTGTGTACTTTGTCGTTCATATTTGATACTGATTTCACGTGGCACCAGCACGTAGCATTCTGACGCAGCACTTTGTTTACACTATGCCTAATGGAACCATTCGCCTTGCCAGTAAGTATTATATTTGTTGACAAATGATTTTTCAGAAAATATATTTTATCAAAAATTTCTTCCTGACACCATTCATCATTCTCCTTTAGGGTTAGGAGTGTATTCCTGATCTTTCATTTCATCGTGTATTATCTTGAAACAATAAATGGAAAAACTGCGGCCTCAGAGGGTTTTTTTTAGACGTATCCAGTGACTATTCCGAGTGGATTACGTGGGCGTGGACGAAAAGAAACCGCAAAGATTTCGTGGGTCCGCGCTGACTCGGCCGGAAGGACCGCTCACCCGGCTGTTTCTATTTCTCCTATTGCAGCTAACCAAAAGCGTAATACAGGTTTTCTCCGCAACAAGTCAAAAGACAGGATTCTTGCCACCATTTTGGAACATTGAGAATTTCATTATTCGCAGCGTGAGGTTTTTATCGGTTTCCGACCTATGTCTCGAATGGTATATTTTCTTAATATACTTTACTTGATCCAAGAGTTTGTTTAGATTCTCCGCAATTGAGACGTATGTTTATCCTTTTTTCATTAACCTTATTTGCGATAAATATTTCGATTTTGGTTTCTTGGTTAGTTGGCTAGAATTGATTATGAATATATTGAAACATCTATTTGGGAAAGTCTGGAAACTTATGTCGTTCACTTGCTTGTTCAATGTGCTGCTATTTGATAGAGGCACGTGAAAGCTATTGTATCAAGATAGTATAATACAATACTAAAAACATATTATTCCTCCTTCATCGCACGCAGGTTTTGATATGTTTCTAAAGGCCGCTTTACACGATACAATTTTTTGTACAATTTCTTGTACAAACTCTTGTATGAGGAAATTGTACCGTGTAAAGCGGCAAATTGTACGAACGCTTGTGCGATTGTCTGAATGACTGAACGGGAAATAGAACCTGTTCTAATTCCATTCAGACAAACATACAATTTCGTTCAGTTGATGCAAGCGTTTGTACAAGAAATTGTAAAAAACATTGTATCGTGTAAAGCGGCTACATCCCTGTCGAAAGGATGGATAGAACGTATGACAGTATCATCACACTAATATATAAAAATGAAATGGAGTCTGTCTGCCAGTTCTATTTACGCATCTACTCAAAAAATAATGAACCGATTGAGCTGAAATTTTGTAGGATTCTAGCGTATACCTACACTAGAAGGTGCTATAGGCTACATAAAAAAATCTCAGTGCCTGGGTTCGATTCCTGGCGCCAATTATATATTTAGATTGGTTTAAATTGACTTTTACAATTTATGGTAGCGCAAGAGTTTTTTCTTTCACTCAGTAAAACAACTAAATATTAATCGATTTTTTTATTCCTTCTGTATTGAATGGATAAATGTTTAAACTTTCTTATTCTCTTAGCAGATTACACTTTGTCCTCGAGGTTTCTGGGTAACGTGTAATTTACGTTGAAATTTACTGTTTCATTCCGGTTCATTTCCGTGCGTTGCTAAGGCCTTCGCCATTGTCGTCTCCGAAATGAACGTCATAGAGGGATAACGTAAACGGAATCGTGTTTCGCGAGGATATAGGAAGGTACTGAATGCACTGTAGGCTATTCGTGAAGCAAGGTCAGCCATATTTTTCCGCACAAAGATACGTGCTGACTTCTAGCGCTACTCACGGAAATAGAAGGTTTGCATTCGGTTAACATTAGGAGTATTTAAATGAATGCTTCAGTGGTGTTCAAATTGTGAATTTATTTATTTCTTGACGGGTTTGTGCAAATGAACCAACGTAAAATATGTAGGATATTCCAAGCCTGCCGCGTGAACAGCGGTGAAATTCACATTAATTGCCATGCGAAAAAATTCACCTGGACCGGAAATCGAGCCACGGATCTTTTGCTTTCCGTAATTCGCATGGCAATTTTACCGATTTTACCGGAAAGCCAAAGGCCCGTGGTTCCATTCCCGGTCCAGGTGAATTTTTTCGTATGGCAATTAATGTCAACCTAAAACATGAAGAGAAGAGGTGGAACGCTTTCGGAATCGTCGTCGACGAAGATAACTAGAGATTTGAGATAGTTTAACAAAAACCAGGGAATAAAATTCAAATCCCAATGGAGCATAATCATGCCTCATTAAATATCCGTGGGATGTTCATCGATGCCATTGCAATGATGCTAAAAAGGTTAACCAAAAGCGATGGCGTAAACAGCATTGTTCTTTTCGTGAAGATGTTGAAAGACTTAAAGAGGTTTCGCAGCTAATTCTTGAATCTAGATCAGCCATTTAATTCGGGAAAATCATACGGACTTACTTTTTACGCTACTCCCAGATCAAATAAGATTGCATTCGGTGTAACTAAAAGTATTTAAATGAAAGTTTCTACGGGGTTCAAAGGTGAATATTTTTTGGATTTATACCGTATTCGGAAGTGGACCGCTTTCAAAATCTTTTTCTTTTGAGACACGAGTACGTGATAACAAACTTAAATGAAGTCTAATTAAAAATAAGAGTAGCAGGATGAAAAAAATTTTCACATAGTTATGCGTCAAATATACAGTAGGAGGTGTGAATATATGCAACCGATTGACAAGTAATAACTATCCACTCTAATTGGAATATAATACATTAATACGTATCCATAAGAAGTTCATTGACGCGACTGTCATGAAGTTGGAGAATTGAGACAAACATAACTTACATAAAAGGCCAGAGATAATTTTTTTGCCGAAGAGGTTGGTCGTACCATTCCCAAAACCCCGAATCTGGGCCCGTATTCTCGTTTGAAACGCAACCTCGGTTATCTCCCCAGCAACGAAACCAAGGTTGCGTTTCATTGATTTCCTCATTAGAATGTTTACAAAAAGTTAACGCGAGTCCCGAAAACCTATGGTATCCCTTGGATACCACTAGAGTTTCAGAAAGAGAATAAGGACCCTGGCCTCATTGTCAACAATCAAGAACCTCCTTGTCAACAAAAGACAGACATATGTATGCACCCCCCCTTCTAATCTCCTTTGTATTTCCGATGAAAATCAAAAAAAGAAAACTAAGGTATTCGTATGCAGTAGGAGAAAAGAAGCCAAGACCATTGTTAAACTTGGAAAACAAAAAATCGAGAAGGTGGAAGAGTTCTGTAACCTGTGAAGCCAAGTAACCAGGGATGGATGAATTAAATCAGAAATTACCAATTGAATTGCCCAAGCAATAAAGGTATTTTACCAAAAGAAGATTATGATTACAGCTGCAAATATAAGCGTGGAAGTGATGACACATTAGAACATACATCTGGAGCATTCTACTATATGGCAGCGAAGCATGGGCGATAAAAGCTACAGAGAAGTCCAGGCTGGAATGATTTGAAATGTGGTGCTACCGAAGAGTGATGAAGATAAAATGGATCGACCAAGTGACAAACGAAGAAGTCTTAAGAAGAGTGAGAGAAAAGAGATGTCAACTGAAAACCATAAAAGGAAGAGGGGGCAATTTCATCTGCCACATCTTAAGACACGATGGCGTGATGAAGACATCGTCAAGGGAAAAGTGAGGGGAAGAATAGAAAAGGCAGGCTCCGTATGAGTCATATAGAACAGGTCGTGAAGGATGTTACAGAGAAGAGTTAACTTAATATCAAGAGGTTGGCCGATAGAAGAATATAGTGGAGGGCTGCTTCAAACCAATCCTAGGATTGTTGATCGATGATTGTTCCGATACTGACTTGGAGCCATAGCCATAACACAAGTTCGTTTTCCCCCCTTCATCAAAAATTTTTAAATTTCTTAATACATTCAATTCGTATTTGTTATATTTCTCCCTCCCGTTGAATTTCAACGGGCAACTGAAGCTAGTATTAATAATCTAATATCATTAGTTACCGCGTAACTAATCAAGAGGTTCTAAGAAAGTAAGAGGAAAATCTCTTGAACATTCTGCAGCAAAAGATGAAACCTCCTTTAATGAATATATCCTTAGGCAGGTAGGTTTTTGTAGTCGTCGTAGGAAGTACATGAGAATAACTGCAGAGGAAGAGATAGTAAGATACTTCAAAGAACAAGTTGCAAAAGATGTCAACGAGGAAACACATGTTAATTTGACGTAATTTGCTGATAGATGCATTGAGTAAGATAGCTGGGTGAAACCAGTGGCGTATCAACGGGGGGAAGGGGGAAGGGTGAGGGTAGGGTTTGAACCCCCCAGAAACATTCCCGTAATTTACTATATTTTGTATAAGCGTTTAGACTTTTGCTTATTTGGCTGGAAAATATAGTTGAATTATATTCACGAAAAGAGGATATTAATTTAATTATTGTTTAACGAATAATAATATAAATATCATTTTATGATAATGCACATAAATATTGATCAAACCCCCCCAGATGGAAATCCTGCGTACGCCACTGGGTAAAGCCAACCTTAAGATTGATGACATGAGTGATTGTAATGGAATTAGTGAACAAAGTTAGTCGGGTTCTGTCGCTTGAATTGACAAGAATTCTTGAGAGTTTCTGACGATTCAAATTTCATTAGAGACAAATCGCAATCGCACATTTGTGTCGGGAATGCCTCTCGCCCAGTCACGTAAACGTGTGCGTCACAGTTTCCGCCTCAAGGTCCTCGGAAGATAACGGGGTTTTACCCCGCGATTACCGCCTCCACCCTACTTCCTACGCTCGCCTCTTCCGGTGTGCATTTCCCAGAGGTGACTTCCGATTCCGTCCGATTTCCGCGTATTCTGCTCTTGCAATAGCAAAGTCAATCATGATCGCTGCTTTAAGTGTTCTTCCTCATTCAGCCGGACTATCCTATCACGTGTCCTATCCGACTGTCACGTTCTCACTCGCACTTTCCTCCTATCTAATTGACCTTGAGATCTAATACGCGCTGTTTGGAGCGGCAAATCCTCGGTATCCCAGCTATTACCTCATCATTACCCTCACTCTTCCCTATGTGATTGTGCATTTATCTGTATCTATTACGAAAGTCAAATTAAACTAAAGCTCGTGGTGATGACTAACGCGATGGAATGAAAGTAGAGAAAAGTGAGAGAGGAGGGGCTGTTATAACAAAGATGGAATCAGGGGCCGTCCGTACTTGTACAAAATTTGTTTTTTTTTTCATTTTCGATTTCATGGCCTCACAGGTCAACTTCGCACCAGGCCCTACTTTTGTTCGGAGCGGCCATGCATTCATATATAACGTAACGGTTCAAGGGGGGGGGGGGGCGGGGTTTTTTACCACTGTTACGATAAACTCTCGACAGTGGTGGTGGAGGGGGGTGTCCAGCCTTCCATGACGTTGGGAGAAGTATACATTATAAATTCATTCCCTCTTCAAATAATAATGACAATATACATAGAAATTAGTTAATAAAGAGTAGTATTGAGAAATAAGGTACCTATTAATAAAGAATATCAGTTTTATCATTCACAATAAAGAGGGTTCTTTGGCGGTATTATGTAATTCAGGAGGGGTTTTGAGAATAATACGGAGCGCTATAGGGAGTTTTGGGGTAAAAAAGTGAAAAATCAGCAATACGTAATATATGAATAAGGATGTGAAGGGTTAATGGCCGGAAACTAAAGTGCGTTTCAACCTGGCGAGCATCTCCGTATTTTACTCTCTTGGATTCACAAACGAAAATCGTTCATGTCTACAATTTTCCCACCAAATCTTGGCAAAATTTCTGAAGTAATCATGTATGCTATCCATCCATAATACAATACTACTAGGAAGGGATATAATCGTCAAACCATGGGATTTAAGTATTTTTTTCCTCGGGATTTTGCTATCTTAGGAATTTGTCATTGAATGAGAGGGAGAGAACGTATGACGTTTTAGCATAGAAGTCTAAGTCTACCTTTGTGAATTGCCTGTTGCAATAACGTATTTTGTTTGGAAATGCTATATGAAATATAGTGATACCTTGGACTCGATTTATTCGATTGCCTCTTAAGATTCAAATCCCTCCATTTCCCCAGGGGATTTAGGATAGGGGACAAACTCAAATTGATAGCGACAGGCATGGATGACTCCGCCGCTCCGCCGCTTGGAACTGAATTCCCGGCGCGGCGCGGCGGCGAGAAGAAGCCAGGAAACTGTCGTTATTGATGAGGTAATACATATTCTACTCATGGACTACGCCCCGTCATGGTAGGATGAGCTTGCGAGTTCTCGGGACCCGTAGAGCAGGCCTTGGGGGAGCAATGAAAACTGATCGTGGTGGATCCACCCACGCCAGATAGGTTGAAGGGATCCTTATCCTCCAGCATCACTCCACTCTGATTCATCACCGTACACGCTCAACGGGGATGCAAGGATTCGGAAAAATATGTTAGTGGCAATGGTCCAGCCTTCCCTCAGCATGAGGAAAGCCCTTGAGGCCATTGCGTGAGAAAATTATCTTCCGTTTCTCACCAGCCCTATTGTCTGTGCCTCATTAATATCGGTGTGAACATAAACACCGAAGGGAGGAAAACTCTTATGAGGAAGAAGATCCCCTTCTTCCAATATCCTTATCAAGGAATATGATTACTCTATTAGTAGCATAATGACAGCCAAGTCTCCTAGTTTTTCATCTTCCCTTTGATCCAAGCACATAGTCCTTTTTCATGGAACCTAGTGGAGTGAAACCCGGCCATATTAGCCTGTTCTTAACAAAAGGCACCAAAGGCACCACGACGCGTCGTATATGATATAGCCTTACGTATAAGTTCGCTACGGGGGGAACTGCATGGGCTCTCCACACAGAACTCAAGTAGGGACCGGTATACCACCGAAAAATCTCTGCTACAGCCGGGATCTGAACTCAAGCCATCGGGATTCGAACCCAGTACTCTAACATCACTCCAACTCGACCTCCGAAAATGTTGAAAATCACAAATTGGTACGTTAGAACGATGATTAGAGCAGGAAAGCTGGAAAACGAATCCGAAAATGGAACGCATAGTTTAACCTCCATCACATATGTAGGTTAATTCAGAAAATGCTGAAGGGTCACTGGAGATAGCCACTGGATTATAACATGGTTCCACAAAGATTTCAGTGCAACATGAAGAACTCAGATGTTTCCAGTTGCAGATGCGTTCTCGGGCCATAATTCAGTGGTGATGAAATGTGAGGTGGTATTGGAATGGTCAAAAAGAGGAAGAAAATTAAAGAAGTAGATTATAGCAACTCTGATTAGCAAAAAATAGAGGGAAACCAAGAGTTGTTGGACATATGTATGGAAGAAGACAAGGAGGAACAGTGAAAAGAAGGGACAGTAAAAAAAGTTGGGAAAAATAAAAACAGGAATTAGAAGAGCTACAGAAAGAAACAATACAAGCATTGGATACTATAAGAGTAAAAAAAAACATGGGTTACTGCAAAATGAATGAAATAAGATATTTCGGAAAAGAAGGAAAGAAAGTAAATACAGATCTATGCAAAAGAAGAAGATATAAGGAAATAAACAATAAACTTTGGAGAGAAAGAAAGAAAGTGAGAGAACATTGGTGTAGGGTGCATTGTGAAGAGAAGCTTCAGAGATAAGGAGAAAAAAGTGTCCTTTACTCGCAGGTTAGAATTTAATCAGGAATCAAGGAAAGGAAAATGGCACTATGCATCAAGGACAGGAACCTGGAATTGACCCAAATATATACATTATGGAGCAATTGCAATTTACTGCACAATAGTATAATATATAAAAAGGATCTATAGGAACCTGCTCTCATACATAATTTTAATCCATCAAGGCTGGTAGTCATCAAGTGGACGCAATTTATATTCAGACCAGTCCCAAGAGTAGGGGGATGGGTTCATTTGTCATGTTATAGGTAGCCACAGTTTGTTGCTTTTCACAAAAGAGTTCATGAGTGATATTATTTGTTGCCTCTGAATTAGGCTGCATTATTCTGTAGTAATTAGTACCATTATTTTGTGAATTAATGAGAAACTAGTATCTCAGCTCTTTCCTTCATTTAAGCTTCAACCTTAACCCTGGGAGTTGTAGTCACAATTAGTTCGGAATTCCACTTTGATGACAATAATAGCATCTGAGAACATTCACTAATATGTTTCTACACAACTAAAGACTGAAAATTAGCCTTAATTAGATGTTATTGAAAATCAAATGCACTCATAATATCCCAGGTTTAGGGTTCATCCTCTAAGCATGAAGGAAATACCAGAAGGCCTGTTCCACGTGATGTACCGCATCCTAAGGGGATATCCAGGCAAGGTTTTTTTTTAAATATTACAGAATATCTGTGAAATCGTTTAATGAGTTAGCTGAGAGTAGGTACTCCTAGTGTGCAACCTTAGGCAAGCTACAACATGTCAAAAGAGCGAAAACACCTGCATCTACCTGCACCCACTCAAGCTTTGGCAAATGGTGGGCATTAGCAGGTGTTGCACGGCAGCCAATTCTGTTCCGCTGCAGTGTGCGAGTCTTCATATGATAGCATATGTTGAATTTTATCCCACCGGACCCATCCTGTCCCTAGCCACCAGTGTACGACCAGCCTTGAAGTGAAGTGACAGAACAAAACAGAACGGTATCGGAAAATAGAGACTCTAGACAGGGGATAAAAACGTAATAGTAATTATAATATTTAATTTTATCACCCATTAACAAGATAGGGTTCCATTGACTTTTAAACAATTGTGGATGATTAAAGCTTTTTAGAACTATGCAATTATAAGTTTTGGTTAGATCATGTTCCATTTGGCAATATATCTTCTCTGCGATGAAAAGGAATGTATTAGGTGTCACTCGGTGGAAGGGATTAATTTTCAATAAATGAACTCTTTATTTTTCTACAACAAGTTTATTTCTCACTACTATTTTTGACCTAACCTATAAGCAAGTCAAACCAGAGATGAAAAATAAACTTATTGTGGCAAAACAGTGTTTGTTTGTAAATGATATGAATGTGAACTTTGCTACTGGTAGAAAATCCATCAGAAATATATATTACTCTAATATATCAATGTATCCCAAGCAGCATCATGATTTTGGCCCAATATCATTTTTACATCGTCACATGTCACTTAATAGTCAATCTAATATTGACTGCCGATATTGGCAAATGTCGAAAATGATAACAGTTGCCAATATAAAAATGACATTTAATGACGATATTGGGCCGATATAAATTTGATGTTAAAAAACACCTTTCACGACTGTACATGCTATAAAAATGATATTGGACCGACGTATATTTGATATTACCTAGGACTAGCTGACCTACTCCCGGCAATTGAGCCCTGCACATTGGCAGTAGTCTGAATCATATTAATATTCTTATGAAATTGTTTAAAAAATCGCATAAAATGTAGTGATCAAATCATATATGTATTATATTTAATTTTTACCATTATATTTTAAATGTTGATTTTAATCTATATATTTACATTCGAAAGGCTCCATATCGTTTTATGGAATTTTGCAGATATTGGATAGATGAGGACCAGATACAATAGCTCATCCTTGTTCAATACTGATATGCCTATCCCATTGTGCTGTTTGGGGATACTACATATTGTTGAGAGGTAGTAGTACTTATACGGAGGAGGTGAAGCACAGCTATGGTCATTTGTGACGTTTATGATAGGTTGGTAATTAAATAGAGGTAGGAATATTTCAAGGAAAAAAGGAAGAGTGAAGAGAAATGCAGCATAAGCTTTAGTCTGCTCTTAATGAAACTCACAAAGGAGTTCATGGTTTAGCTTCCTATGCAATGAATGGAGTGCAAATGCAAAGCTCTGTGGTGAGGAGGTGAGGCCTATTCCTTCTCAAGCACCCCATTTCTGCCTTCGTTGTTATCTGTAGGCTAGCATGCCAATGCCCTGTTCTATTCATCCTTGGGTCTAGAGGGAAATGAATGGGAAAACTTGCCAACAAACCATCAAAAGAAAATATTGCTTAACATAGGAAAATTATGGCAGAGCGAGTGAACAAGAAGGAGGTTGGTTCACTTATAACTCATTGGAGTCTAAATTTAAGTTAAATTCAAATTTTTGTATTGTAATAATTTATTTTCTAACACTTATGTGACAACTAATTTTCCTTAGAGAATATATTAAAATATATTAAAATTATATATTAATATATTTCAGATCATCATTATTATTATTTGACACCCAATCAAAATATAAATTTCAATGACATCTCTCCAGCCAATCAGCAATGACTAATCTAAGTGAGTATAACTGCCTTGATAAACTTAGCTGAATATTTTTTGCTGAAGTTTGCAAACCTGCATAGTTGAAAAGCCAATGACTGATTCCATGGATTTAAATCTTCTATCACAACACTTGTTTAATTTATGACAAATATGCAAAAGGCATTTTGGTGTTCTTAGTATTGATAGCAATTATGAGGGAAAATTCTTAATTGATCAATAATTGTATTGAGCATGGCATCAAGTAAATATCTCTTGAAACAGGGAAAGAATGTTAACCACAAAATATTTAAATCACATATATATCCCTAACAGTCCTCAATTTAAAAAATAAATTGACCCAAAAATTGAATCTCCATTTATAACCGGAATTGTGCCAACTCTTGTGGCTATGACTCAAGAACTGTTGTCCTTCAAAGGAATTTCCAGTTCTCATTAATAGTCATGGGATGAAAACTTTAATAAATTGTGTGAATTTCTGTCTACAAAATGGACAAACAGTAACTGAATTGGCACACTTATCACACACCCCTAAATGTTTACAAGGTAAAAACAATATGCGTAACTTGTCTTCATGGCACACTCTGCATAGTAGGACTTCATCCTTGAAAAAAAATTAGAGATATTATTAGCAACAAAAATTTTATAAGCTTATAATACTCATAAAAATGCTTTACTTTCAGCAATGGGTGCAGTCCAGTTGCTGCTACGACACGCTACGCACGCTATCGCTCTGAATGCTACGGAACGGTGGTCCACTTGGCTATGCCAGTTCCCAGCTTTTAGAAAGTGGACCAATTCTGGAGCTTTCGTAGCGAAGTGTCATGGCCGCGGAATTACTGGCGATGAACGATGAAGATAGAGGAGTTATAATTGCAGCTATTGCCACAAAAATCACAGTTTGTACAGTTGTACACTTTTGTACAGTTGCAGTTCATGTACTGTTGTATTTATGAAACTGCCATTGATGTTGTGTTGGGGGCACACATGTTGATAGCTTTTCCTGTGTGCTTAAAATTTATTTTCTCAAGTTGCTATTTATATTCTCTTGTAATATGAAACTGCCATTGATCTTGCGGTGAATGTTGGAGGCACTCATAATAATAGGGATTGCTGTGCATATAATTTCATTTGTGCAGTTGCAATTCATGTAATGTTGTATTTATAATACTGATATTGATCTTGTGTTGAATGTTGGGTGCACTCATGTTGATAGTAATTGCTGTGTGCTTATAATTTCCTTTCTAAAGCTTCAATTTATACACTGATATATTTATGAAACTACCATTGTTCACATGTAGAGTGTTGGGGGCACTCATGTTTATGGTAATTGCTGTGTGCTTCTATTTCCTTTCATAAAATGGGAATTAATAATCCGTTTTATGTATGGAACTGCCACTATTCATGTGAAGATTATTTTTAAATTCACATTATTCTTACTCTGAGATTAGTACTGTATAATTGAAAAATATATGAACTAGAATGAAAAAAGTTTGATGCTTTTTTTTTGAAGTAAGATCCCTTTCTGAATATATCCTAAAAGCAATTAATGGTGTATCTACTATAATCTCACCAGGGTATTTTTGATACTTGAATTACTGGAGGCGTATGAATGGGGAAAATTTTTGAATAATATCCCCCAATGAGGGAAAAATGTGAAATTAATAGCAAATTGCATTGTATCCTTACCATTTCGTGCATAACCATTTATACCATTCTGAGAGTCCAACTGGACCAAACAGGAAAGTACTTCTGTAAGGAATTTTAACAAGGGTATTGATGTTTACAGGGCCTGATCACATAGCTGCAACTCGCCGGTGTTAGCCATAATCGACTTGTATCACTTGAATTTCCACCATGAAATGAACGTGCTCTAGCTGCCCCACGTTTTTCACGGGAGCGTCTAGACCTTGGAGGGAGCGAATCACTTGACAATTTCCGTGAAGTCATCTATTTTACCGAAGCGCTCTGGAGCACCAAGTGGATCGACTTGGAACTCGCTATGAGTGCTCTGGAGCGTTTGTAGCAGCAACTGGACTGCACCCAATATCATATATTTAATGTTTGTTCCCAGCAGAGTATGAGCAGAAATGTTTAGAATTTCTATTACCCAAAAAAAATTCATTTTTAAATTAATAAAAACAGTTAAGAGATTCATTCATAACACATTCATTTGAAGATATATCAGTAAATTATCTCAAATTATAATTTACATATAGAGAAATGTATTTGCACTTTCGCCTCTCTAATGCACTCATTAAAAAAATCCTTTTTCTAACATCCCCGAAACATCCATCAACAATGCAAAATGTCATATGGATACAGTAGAATCTTTATTTTACGTAACAGCTGCAGACCTAAATTACCTTTTTTAATTAAAGAATATGTCAAATCAAGATATTAACTGCTTTTGATACATGCACTAAGTTTTCACAACACATAACAATAAAGTTATGTATACTCTTTGCCTTTAGAACTGTTTTCACTACAAAGAGATCATTTACCTATTATTTCAATTCATTCTATTCACCTACAAAGAGATCATATACTTATTATCATTCATTAGGTAGAGCATTTAAAAATGTATCCTCATCAAATATTTATTCATATCTGAAGGGAGAGTATAAATAGGATTATTCCAATTCGATTTGAATTCTTTGCATCAAGATCAAATGAAACAGCCTTGAATCAAGCTTAATTTGATTTAAATAGCTAGAAATTGGAAGCTTTGGTACAGTGAATGAAATGTGCCCCTCTTATGTCGAAGTATCTAAATGTTGCAAGCCAATACTCGCAGGGCATAACTTGAAATTAGCACCTGACCCAGGCTGTATTGGCAGAACATTGAAAGTAGTTTGTAATAATCTGACAAAAACCCCTACCATAGCTGATCACAATGACAAATTCGAATTTAATGTCTCTGTATCATGTTTCTGTTGTTGGAAAAGTGATTTTTCCTCATTATGAAATTCCAGCAGAAAAAATATAGTAAAATTCCCTTTTGCACATCGTGGGGAACAAAAGAAAAAAGTGTAAATTGTGGGAAAGTGTGAATTGAGGGTAAACATAATTTGATAAAAGTTATTCCTGAACAATTAACTCCATTCATCTTGATTCTGCCTACTCTATGTCTTGTCTTCATTGAATAATAAGTTTACAAAAATGAAATATAATAGCAATAAATACTCTTTAATAATGCCAACATCTCTCAGCTGAAATGCATTAGGAAATATGGAGACACTAACTAGATTATATTATAATTGGGCTAAGATTTAGTAACAGCATGAAAAACTAAATCAGAGGGGATATTAGGAATTAGTGAGCATAGGGAAGATGCAGGGGGTAAGGAGTCAGCGACTCCAGTGTGGGACAAGGGCAGAACATGCCTGTGGACCACCAAGACCATCATGCCTGGTGAAGGGCCACATCCTCCTCGAGGTGCCCCTGGTTTCGCTGAACATATCGGATCTAGCCAGTCCTGTTTATTGACCTGTTGGGAGCTGTTTATTGACCTGGCAGTCGATAAACAGCTCCCATCACCATGGTGTGTCTCTGTGCTAAGGGCGACCGCATTTGTGGGGCGGAGGGTAAGAAGTCCCTAACAGAGAGACTCCGGATACTGGGCGACCTCCGGTTTTATTTAGCCTTTCCCATGCATGCGGGGCTCTGCATGGGCGGACACCATATTTCCCTAGCTACTCGTGGGACCAAACTTGGAACCCTTAAATGAAACTATGGAGGGCGCTGAGAGGTGCACTCTTCACATGTACTCTCATAGTCCATCTTGTTCCTTGGGGGGTGCGATACCGGTGGAGAGCCCTGTTGGGGATCTCAGTTGGGACGCACCCTCTACTACCTTAACCTTGCCTGTGGGTTCCTTCTGGGAGACCTACACATCCCAGTTGCCCCTCATACCCTTCGTGGGGAGAGGAGGACGATATTCTTTCCAACTTCTCTTGGCCCACCTTCAAGGAGGCACCGAGACTGGGCTCCCCCATGGGGGTAGAGTCTGACTTGGGAGGCCCTAAGGGAGGGCTCCATATCCTTGAAGAGAAGGAGACAAGGGAGGAAGAAGATGTGGGCGGGGCCGAACATTGGCTGGCATAGCCGTGCTTCAGGCCAACCTACAACACAGTAAGGCTGCCTCAGGAGTTCTGCAAAGGATACTCTCTGAAGGTACGGTCAAAATAGCTCTGATTCAGGAACCCTGGGCTTTCCAGGGAATAGTCAAGGGCCTGAGCATGACAGGGGAAAAATATATTACTGTACCACTGTTGCTAGGTCTAGATCTTGTACCCATGTGAATGGGATAAGTGCTTTGCATCTATCAGAATTTACCACTAGGGATCAGACAGCAGTTCTGCTGACCCTGGGGGAAGGTGAGAACAGGATGAAGGTGGTCATCTGCTCCTCCTACCTGCTATACGGATGCACTGGCTACTCCACCATCGAATGAGATGGAGAGGCTGGTGAGTCACTGTAAGACCAACAAGTGGGATCTTCTGAGTGGTTGTGATGCTAACTCGCACCACATTATGTGGGGGAGTGGAAACACCAATGGAAGGGGCCCTGTTGGAGTATCTCATGTCTATGGAGTTACGGATACTCGATAAAGGATCACAACCTACCTTTGCAAACAGCATTAGGCAGGAGGTGATAGACATTACACTGTGCACCAGTTCTCTGCTGAACAGGATTGATGGGTGGAGAGTGTCAGGGGAGATGACTTTGTCTGACCACAGACACATACTCTTCACTTTTTTAGAATCCAAACACAGGGAAATAACATATAGGAACCCCAGGACTACCAACTGGGGACTATATCGAGAAAGGCTGGGAGATGCCCTAAGGGGGCACCTCAGTGCAAGTTTAGAAATGTGGATGAAGTGGATGCTGCTGTTGATTTTCTACAGAGAAGCATCATCATATCCTATGAAAACAGCTGCCCCCTAAGAATCAGGAATGAAGTGTGTAAATTACCCTGGTGGGGAGCAGAATTAAACGGTCTCCGTTAAGAGACTAGGAAACTCATTAATAAAGTTAAGACGACAAGAATGCCTCAGGATTGGGAAAACTTTAAGGTTGAGGTACAAAGCAGCAATCAAGGGTTGTGAGAGGGATTCATGGAGGAGCTTCTGTGAGAGCGTAGAGACTGTTCCACAGATGGCAACACTTCATAAGATCCTATCAAAAGACTCGGAAGTGGGGGTGGGTTCTCTGCTGCTTCCCTCAGGAGACTTCACCGTGTCCGACAAGGAAGTGCTAAAGCTGATGCATCATGGGAGGAATCCCATCCATCCAGCTCAGATGGGTTGGAGACTTTCCTCCAGCATCGTGACGTACTCAGTTACAAAATGGGCAATTATGAGTTTTAGCCCCTTTGAGGCTGCTGGGGAGGATGGGGTATTTCCTGCACTCCTTCAGGAAGGGCAGGATCTGCTCCTCCTTCCAATGGTAAGAATATTTCACTCCTGCTTGGCTTATGGATATGTGCCAAAAGCCTGGAGGGTCATCAAAGTGGTTTTCATACCTAAACCAGGTAAGATGGACTACACAAGAGCAGACTCCTTTCGAGGAATCAGTCTTATGTATTTTCTATTGAAGACACTAGAAAAGATAGTGGACAGTTACATAAGGGATGGACCATTAAGGAATCACCCCCTACACTTGTATCAACATGCCTACCAGAAGGGAAAATCCATGGTGACAGCGCTCCACAATCTTGTTAGCAGGATTGAGGGAGTGCTGGAACACGGAATATATGGACTGGGAGCATTTTTTGATGTCGAGGGAGCATTTAATAACACGTCCTTTGATCATATCTGCATTGCAGCGAGTAGACATGGTATCCATGCTTAAATTATGAGCTGGATTAGATACATGTTGGAACAAAGAACTGTCAAGGTAGTCTTGAGAGACAGTTCAATGAAGGCAGCTGTGACTCGAGGCTGCCCTCAGGGAGGAGTGTAGTCTCCACTCCTCTGGAATATGGTAGTCGACAGTCTTATTTTAAAATTTAATAGGATTGGCATATACAATCATGGGTACGCAGATGATGTGGCTATACTCATCACTGGAAAGTACATCGATATTGTCTCTGGACTCATGCAGAAAGCCCTGGATAAGGCAATGGGCTGGTGCACAGAAACAGGGCTGACTATAAATCCGGAGAAAACTAAGCTTGTATTCACCAATAGAAGGAAAATTGAGGGCTTTAGAACTCCCTCCTTGCAGGGTGAGGTTTTATATCCCTCACAATTGGTTAAGTATCTTGGGGTTATTCTGGACTCCAAGCTTAACTGGGGAGAGCATTTGGAGACCAAAGCAAAGAAAGCCTGTGCCTCCTTATGGATATGCAGGAGGACCCTTGGTGAAACATGGGGACTTCAGCCAAAAGCCATTAGATGGATTTATACGGTAGTCATTAAACCTAGTTTCTTGTACTGCTCTATAGTTTGGTGTAAGACAGTCCGGCTGAAAACTGCTGGGAGCAAACTAAACCACCTTAAATGAATGGCTTGTATGGGCATTTCAGGGGCTATGAGACCAACCCCAACTGTGGCGCTGAAAACGCTGCTGAATCTCACTCCACTCCATGTGGAAGCTGAGGTGCAGGCAAGGACAGCGGCTTATCGTCTCAAATGTATGGGGCAGTGGTTTGCAGCGGCGAAGCTAAGGTATTCAAAGTGGGTATTCTAGCTCGGTATTCTAGCTCATCGGCCCCTTAATTTGCTGCTTCAGAGACTCAAATATTCCAGTTGTCAAAAATCAGTTGACTTAACACGTTGTGTACCGGGCTATTTAAATGGGTTATAACCCTCTGTTCCCGTGGGTTTTTAAATTCTAGTTTTTTAAACATGCATTGCATACGAAGAGAACGCTAGATGCTTGTTCACTTCTTTACCTCTCGCCCCACTGTTTATTTGAAATAAATTTTCCGACACCCAACCATGCACAGAGGTCAGCACTTGAGGGGCTAAGTAATTTGCCTTAATGTTTTCCGTTGATCATATACATTTGGCGGGTTTTCCTTTGGGCAAAGGAGTCGATGACGAGTTCCTTGAAACTTTCGTCGCTCGAGTGGTTGTTCAGTAAAGCCTTTTCAACCGCCAGGGTGCTTAAATTGCTTAGGCTGGAGTCCGTCATGGAGTTTCTTAAAAATGTGCTCTCCAGTCTTCAACGTACTCTTACTTCTTTCGGACAATACAGTTGATACAGGATGTGTCTGAATCAGTCTTATGATTCCCACAGTTTCTTGATATACCTACTTTATCCAGGCCATTGTCCAAAAAATATTTAAGTAACAAATGTGCCGGCAAGTGTTTACTCTCGTTGGAATAGACATTAATGAGTTCATTTTTTAGCTGTTCACTGTTCAATAATGAGTGCCTTTTATTAGGCTACTCAATTTCGCTGAGGGAAATGATGTATTTTATGCAGGATCTTCATCTAGTAATTCTGCAAAATAGAAGTTATTGAAGTCTTCAAAATGAGATTCCATGTGGACAACGAAGGTGTCAATTATTTCAAAAGCGAGCCTTCTGAATTAGTTAAACGTGTCTAGTCCACCCTGGTTGTTGTTGTTCAGTCCTTTAGCCGTAGGTTGACTTGTTATTTTCCAACCACTAAACGAAGAAAAAATTCACATGCAGCGAAACTGTTTCAAACAGAATCAGTCTCTCTTAATTTCCCTCCGTCTCGCCATCTCTTGATCATTCGTTGAGACTCGGAAGGGCGCGAGAACTAGGCGCGAGTGTCTACTAGTAGGCTCTCAGCGCGCAAGAATCACGCAGTTTCAGGTGCAAGCGTCCGGCGGCGAATAAGCGTATGCGCATGCGCCATCCGGCCAATTGGAGTCTACCAGCAGCCAGACTCCCAAGCCTCCAAAACATTCAAACCACTTCAACGCAACACAATGTGCAGAAATATAGGCTATATTTATTTTTCCTATGCTTTCTCGCCAACATAAAATGCATGACAGAGCTGAAAAAATAGTATGTTTTACTGTAATCATTTAGGGTAGGGCTGGGCGGTTCTCCGGTGCACCGGTTCAGCGGTTCGGTTTTTTGCAGAACCGGTAGGCCGGTTCAGATTTAGTAAAAAAACCGGTGCACCGGAGAATCGGTTCTGAACCGGTGCACCGGGGAAGCGGTTCTGAACCGTCGCACCGGGGAAGCGGTTCTGAACCGTCGCACCGGGGAAGCGGTTCTGAACCGTCGCACCGGGGAAACGGTTCTGAACCGTCGCACCGGGGAAGAGGTTCAAAAACCGGTGCACTGGGAAGCGGTTCTGAAACACCGATGATCGTTCGCTGCTCGGCTTTCACGCCAATGCCTCCCTCCCCGTCTCTGCTCGTAGCCGGGTTGGCTTGCGTCCACGCCTGTGAACTTTCCTATCCCCTCTGTGTTATAATTTGTCTGCCTATCGTCTCACAAATAATCGACCACTAGAGCGCAGAGCGAACACTTGCACATCTAAAGCAATGTCACATAAGTAACTATACGGGATTTTCCGTATTTTTATGTTATTTTGTTTTTTCGACGATTACAACGCATAAGTTCGTTCGGGTGAACAACCAAACAGTTCATAATCATTCAAGTTAGTGCAGTAGCATTTTTTATTAAACCAATGCTGTTGATTTGGGGAGACTTTGTGGAGGAAGGAGCATTGTTTCAAGTTTCTATCTACCCCTGCCACATGTACATAAGAAGAGCCAAATTCAAACAAAATTTGAACATATTGACGTTGATTATTAATGTACAATAACGTAATGAAGACATTCTCAGTTGGTGGAGGCTTCGTGAGGCAATTGCTTGCAGGGCTGGCC
The DNA here is from genome assembly GCA_933228895.1 of Platycnemis pennipes. NCBI lineage: Eukaryota > Metazoa > Arthropoda > Insecta > Odonata > Platycnemididae > Platycnemis > Platycnemis pennipes. Next base: position 116,354,117 of record OW121848.1, on the reverse strand, counting down.
AGGAAATATCTTGCCATACCAGCAACATCAGCACAACCATTAAGAATTTTCAGTTTGGGAGGACTTGTTATAAATAAATTGAGAACGTGTTTACTGGGCGAACACGCCGAAGAACTAATTTTCATTTCCATTAACCAGCGCCATGTGCCAGCCGATTTCTAGATTTAAATTAGCAGTAATTGAAAATTGTAATTTAGCACCTGCACTTGTGTTAAAATGTAAATTTTAACAATCAATTTGTTCTCAACCTTCAGCACACCCTTCTAGTAATTGATAAAATACAGCTCCATGTAGCATTAATAGAACATCATTTTATTTCTTTGAAGAAGTCACTGGAATGTTAACAGAAACAAAAACCACACATGTAGGAGCATCGTTTGGAACTTTAAATATGTGAAGAAGCCCAGGCCTTACGTAAAAACCATTGGCTCCCCAAACATGCTCTACTACTGTTCAGTTTAGAAAAGAATGCCTGCGTTTTAACTCCTCAAGAGTATGCGACGCAGTACATGCGTCCACTCAATTCCATGCCTTCGGGGTAACTTTAATCGAAGGTATTTTAATTGCTCAGGGTGCTTTAATGGGGAAGGCATTGAAAACTTAGTGCAGACTTTGACGCAAACGTCTTAGCGGATCGATGGCTCTTGCGACTTCCAGTTTTGGGTTTTCTTGTTGGCTTGTCAATCTCTTGCATTCAATTTCGGTAATCGAGGGTTGTCCTTTGAGCTTTTCCAATACCCACTGTTCCGATCACTTTGTTTCAGCAACCTCAATTGTAGTAAAACCGTCACGGAAAATTAACTCGAAATATTTCAGAACACTGAACTGGCACTATTTATTTACCAACTAAATCACACGTAAAAGCCAGAGGATGATAAGCATTATCGATATCTTCCCAATTATTTTCTTGCATTAAAAATTAACTGAGAAATTTTTCCTCTTCCTGCTAGAAGCAGGAAACCAGAGGGTACCCAATTAAATCCTTGGAAATTGTATCTAAACTGACTTCACTCCTCTCTACCAGAGCGCCTTGCATTTGCTTGTCGGACAACTAACGTGAGCTAGAAGCCATGGCCAATTTAAGAGGGAATCAGTGAAGAGACAATCCCGATGCGGAAAAGAATAAAGCCACCAAAGAAAACACAAGGCGTCAGAGTCAGACCCTCGACTCGTTATCGTTGCCATTATGAAAGAGAAAGGAAATATCGACTAAGAAAGGCAGATAACTATGAATCAGAGACGAAAGGAATCAGCCTCTCCACACATCTCAGCTCTCTGGAAGCACGTAAATCAGATCAGGTTAAGTGGAAAGATTTAGTCCGTACGTAGACACCAGTCGCTCTGCCTTTAGGGAGCTTTTCATTCACCAAGGATAAGTTATTAATTTACCACGACGCGTTTTGTTGCTACAATAGCAATATCATTGAGGCTGATCAAGGCAATTGCTAATGCTGTTTTGCCAACGAAACGCGTCGCGCTAAATAAATAAATATCCGAGGAAATTTTGCAATGTCTTCATTAAAAAATAATGTGAATTTCATCGCCGTTCACGCGGCAGGTTCGAATTCGGCAGATCAACAAATATAGGTGCATTTTTTAACACTTCAGAAAACCAATTTATGTGTACGCCCAGGCCTTGTACAAAAGCCATTGGCTCTCGGAAACATTCCCACATTTTCTGTTCATTTTAGGAAAGCATACCCGCGTTATTAAGGAGTATCTTCTTTAAGAAAAAAAACAAATCTTCAAAACACTGTATAATACATAAAAAATTGACCAAAAAATATTATGGATGAGAAAAAAAGCGGTTCACTAGAAAAACTACAGTTCAGTAGAAAACACCGGTTCATTAGAAAACACCGGTTCATTAGAAAACACCGGTTCAGTAGAAAACACCGGTTCAGTAGAAAACACCGTTTCAGAAGAAAAAACCGGTTCAGTAGAAAACACCGGTTCAGTAGAAAACACCGGTTCGATCTATTGAACCGGTGCACCGCCGTTGCAAACGGTTTTTTTCAGAACCGAGAACCGGTTCAGCATTTCCTGCACCGCCCAGCCCTAATTTAGGGTATTCTCAGGCTCCCAGACTACCCTTCAGCTTCGCCACTGGTGGTTTGACAAAGGAAGTTCCTATGGCCACAGACAAGTTTGGACGGAGTTCATGAAGTCGAGTCCCATCCTCGGGATGGGTAGTGATGGAATGATAGCCAGGTTCAACCAATCATCCCTCTACTTCTAAACACGCTTCCCGGATAGGGAACAGTGGGCTAGAGGAAAGGGGAAAGAACTTCATTCTGGAGCCGAGGTATGGTATACGGATGGCTCTAGAAAAGAAGGAAGAGCGGGAGCAGGGGTCTACAATTGTAGCACACAAAGGAAGCTTTGAATACTTCTGGGAAAATATGCTATGGCGTTTCAGGCTGAGGTATATGCACTGCTGACCTGCGCGTATGTCATTAAGAAGATCGGGATGTTTTAAGATAGAACTTGAGTGAGGATAGGCCTTCATTATGGGGGATGGAGGTATATAAGGAAGTGACGTCAATAGTGGCCATAATTAGGTTAGAAGAGGGGGGGATGGAAATGCTGTTTAGCCTCAATGTTAGTCATTAATCGCCCCTTCCCCTCTTCATCCTTTTCCAACCCCCTCCCCTGTCCTCCTACACTCCAACCCCCTCCCCTATCCTTTCCCCTCAGTGCCATCCTCTCCACTCCATTCCAGTTTAGTCTCCACTATCCTCTGAAGAAGGCGGTTGCGCCGGTGTATATATATATATATATATATATATATATATATAAATAAATATATATATATATAAATAACTATATATATATATATGTCTGCCCTTCAGTTACCTACAAACGCCCAGCCAACCTTAGTAGTATTTTCAAAAGTACTAATCCTCTCCTCAAAGACTCCCACAGCATTAAAGCCACCCCGACTCCATGCAATCGCGCGAGATGCAAGACATGCCCTATTTTCACCGCACCACCCACATCTCTCTCTCATCTTCTTAACTCTCTCCCTCACTTTCCATCTTCCTCCTGTATTTCCAGTAATGTTATTTACCACCTTCAATGTAGTCTCTGCCCCGCTTTCTATATTGGCCAATGCACCACACCCCTTAATATTCGCATGAATAATCACCGCGCTTCTTGCAATCCCTCCTCTCCGCACTTCCCTCTCCCTGTCCCCAAACATGTCTCTGAACATGATTCTTCGTTCAACTCGTGTTTCAAAGTTTCAATTCTTTCCTCTCTCCCTCCTACAGATCCACCCGTTAAATTGCACACTATTGAGCTAACATGCATCTATCTTTTAGATGCATGTAAATATCCTGGAATCAATGCGATGCATTAACCCTCCCCCACCCTTCCCTTCATATATATATATATATATATATATATATATATATATATATATATATATTCTCCACCTATGTCTCGAACACGCATCCCAAAAGCAGATATTAAAAATCCATGCAGTCAAGCCATTAATGGCCAAAGTACCTACCTGTTTCTCTGGCACGTCCTCATTTTCCTCCATGCACACTCTGCTACATCTTCTGTCATCTTCCAGCTTCCTTATCATTTCTTGAATTTTTGACTTCAAGTTACTATTCTCCTCCATTGCCAATTTAAGCTTTTGTTCAGCCTTGAAGAAAATGATGATCCCATTACACCAATTGCTAATTAATAAAATTGACCGGTGCAGTATAATCATTAGTCAAAAAATCATGTATTATGTTGTTAAAATCAATGTTTCTAAGTATCCAGTTACCCGAAAAAAGTCTATAAAGGCAATTAAAGTGAAGGTTTTTAAAGTTTGAAATTAGAGCAATAGCTAATGCAAATGATAAAAGTAAAAATTAAAGAAAAACAGCTCATATCACAGCTAACGAAACACAAAAAATATTTTCCGTTGTAATGATTAATACAAACACATTGTCCTCGCTGATGGTTTGGTTTCCGCGCGGTATGCTGTGTACAAGCTCCCCGGGCTCCCGAATCATCACTCACCGATTCCTTTGGTTTGATTGTTGTTTGCGGGCTAGGAACATGTTTGTTATCCTGTTTGTTGCGGGCGTTAGACTTGATTGGTTTTTATCGGAGTAGGTTGTGCATGTGAAGCGCTCTGTTGTAGTTGACCGCGGTCATCGGCGGGAACCTCAACGGAGTTAGTCAATGACCACGCGTTGCTAGGATCCCAGTTATGGTGAGTGATGGTGTTGTTTTTCGGTGGAGCTCTTTTGTGCTGTGTCGTTTCCGGAGGACTTTTACTAGAGTCGTTAAAAAGTTTACTATAAGGTCTCGTCTCGATTCGCAAGGGAACCGTTTTGGAATAGAATGCATATCTTGTGGCAAAAGTAATGGAAGAGGAAAATTAAATTGAAAGGATGACATGGGATCCTCAAACCTAATGTAGGAATAAGACACTCCACTAATAGAGTGATAGATAAATAATACTCCTGGATTGAGGATATTCCTCTCAGCTAATGAAAAATACTGGAGAGGAGATTTTTACTCAGTTGTATAACACCATCTGCGACATGTTCTCAAAAGGAGAGATATCGAATGACATAGAAAAGAACATCATCATCTCTTTCACCAAAAATAAGAGGGTTGAGAACTGTGACAATTTTATGATGATAAACTTGATGATGCATGCCCCAAAGATTTAAAAGATTCATTTACAGAAGAGCAGAACGAAAAGCAAAAGAGTTATTAGATGAAGAACAATTTGGATTCCGAAGAGTCAAGGGTATAATAAGAATAAATTTTGGCCCTTAGGCTAATATGTATAGAGAAGAGAATGGAGAAGAACAAAACCAATCTTCATAGCATTTGATAATTTAGAGAAGAATTTTTTGTATTGTGAGTTGGAATTCAATGCTATAAATTCAAAAGATAAATAGTGACGTTCAGTGACCAATGATTCATTAACTGTACCCAGGCGAAAAGAAAGCATAACGGAAGCATGAACTACATTTAATCGGAGCATGAATGAAACGATTGAAAAGTGACAACGGTGTGCCAACGAAGCTTCAGGGAAGCGTAAAATGGAACATTGGAGAATAAACGATGCTTCCATTGCGAGCATAACGGAGCATAGATCGAGCTGCGGGATCTTCTCAGGCGAGAGTATACCGAAAGTGAGGCGAGCCTTTACGGAGAGGACGGGAAGTTCTTCCGAAATGAAGGAAGGGTACTCAAAACGTGTGTGGAGCTATGCAAGCGTTAATGACGCGCTTAGGGTGTGAGTCGTCCATCGTCTTTAAGGCTGGATATCGTTCACACAACGTCCAGCCTAGAGACGAAGGACTCGCCAATCGAAACGTCCGCAGCAATACATTGTTTGACCCAGTGGAGCACCCGAACAGCCTTCACCAACATCATACGACAGGAAAGCATCCGGTCCTTCTCCATATACTGTCCATTATATTTTCACTCAAGTGAAATGAACATTAATGAACAACGCATTACAGCGCGTTAAAAATATTTTTTCTGAACATTCCTTTGCGTGTTTGTGAGTATATGATTTTGATGGAATGTATCTTTGAAAATAATTAATACCATTCTCGTGGAGGTATTTCGGCCGGCGACTAGAGGACTTGTTAACGCCTTTTTTACCAAAGGAAACACGCCTTCATGAGTATTTTTCTGATGGTATTTCGGCCGGCGACTAGATAACTTCTTGACGTCTTTTCAACCACTAAAAATGGCCAGATGCATGAACAAAATCGGTGTTTTCAACCATGATCTCGCGACGCCTTTTTTTACCATCTTCAAGACGCCTTTTTGACTCGAGTGTTCTGCCCGGGGTTAAATTCATAAATATTAAAGTTGTAATTATCAGTCTGCCCACCTCCTCAAATTTCCTCTGAAAGATGAGTTTATTCGACTCTGCCAGGTTAGCGTCATATCTAGCAGCTTTCTCCTTCTTGGTCGCAGCGTTCAACTGTTTCTAAAGAGTTCAGAAGAGAGATTTCAAAGATTATTGATTCTCATTTTAAGATATAGCAATGCAATTATGACATTTTACATTATTATAATAGGAAAAAATATGCATGGCTCTCTAATATAGGTATTGATTAAAGAAAACCTTTTTATAGCAACCCAAAGTTCGCCATCAACCTACAAAATATTATATGGATATCATCAAAATCACTCAAGGGTCAATATCCACCACCGATTCTATTTCCCTCATTCCCTCTGATTTAGGTCACGAGAGGACAAATGAAGGTACACACATATCACTGACATTCTCTTCCTCAGTCAATGACATCCGTCCCAAAATAGACATTAGAACTCCATTAAGTTAACCCATTATTGGTTAAAATAGAATACCTGATTATTTAAATTTTTCACAAGGTGTTCCAAGATCATTTCCCTCAATCTGCCTTTTTCTTCTTGTCGAATCCTCATTATTTCCTGAAGTTTTGACTTCAACTCACAGTTCTCCTCCCTTACCAATTTAAGCTGTTCTTCAGCCTTGAAGAAAATGATGATCTATAACACTAACTGGTAATCAGTAAAATTAATTGGTTCAATGCAATAACTAGAGACAAAAACTATGAATTATATTGTTAAAATTAGTTTTCCTACCTATATGCCCATATAGAATCAAAAATCCTATAATGATAGCAATAAAATAAAAAGTTTTTATACTATGAAATGAGAGCAATACTAATTCACACAATGAAATTTATAAATGATATAAAATAGCTCATTTGAAAACTCACAAGGTATGTAAAAAATTATGTTGCGAGCATTCACACTAAGCAAAGATCCGCTTATAAACGTTAAAATTTTACTCATCAGTCTCATAAACGTTAAAATTTTACTCATCAGTCTGCCTACCTCTTGAAGCTGACCCTGAAGGTTGGCAGTATTCACCTCTGCCTGAGAAGCTATGCATCCAGCAGTTTGCTCTTTCTTGGTGGCGGCATTCTCTTGTTCCTCGAGATTCTAGAGGGTAGATTTCAGAGATTATTTATTCTCATTTAAAGATATAGCAATGCAAGTACCACATATTAGACAATTGAAATAGAGAGAAACGAATTTGAACTTTCCCTCTCAAAGGTACTGGTTTCTTTTCAGTTTTCTAACAATCCCAAATCATCAACCAACCATGTACAATGTCATATGGATAACATCATAATCACCCAAGGGTCAATATCTACCATTTAAGACCCAAGACTTAGGCCACCAGAGGACCAAAGCACAAATATCTCAGATATACTCCTCCTAAGCACTTAGCATACATCCAAAAAGCAGGCATTAAAAGTCCATGCAGTCAACCCATTTCTCGTTAAAAGCAAGCACAGTATAACTTCTATAGAATTAGAGCTGATGGTGCCCTTAAATAACTCATTAATTATGTCGAGTTCTCGCTATATCGGGTAAATAAGAATGTCACATAGGGAATTGTATTTATTTCCAGTGAAACGTAAGGCGAATAATTCCCAAGTATCTTCTGAAAGTGGGTGCAATTATCAAGTTAAAGCGTTTAAGACAATAATTTCAAATTTACAAGATCAATACAAAATCTCTAATACAGCGTACATGATGGTTAAGTTTTACGTATTAAGCGGGACAATGTGTCCAGTACTTATAGCATAAAGGGTACCATACCAATAAATCATTACTTTAGAAACGCTGTCATTCCCACTATTTGTGTTGTGTTAATTAATTTTGAACACGTAGATAATTGCCATAAATTCTTCCTCGTCAAGTTCTTGTTACCCAGTATTGGTAGCAATGAAAGCAGCATTTTTAAGGAGAAATTCACATCCGGAATTTAGGATACTTTTATTCCTCAATTTCTTAATGGAGGATCATATTCCTTCAGTTGCAGGGGCAATTATTCTTTAACGATCCGTATGCACCCCATTAAGTGAAGCTACAAAGATATTTTCATCATAATAATTTCACAGTTTCTATCTCGATAGCACCCACGGCCAGTTTCCGACTTTGCCCAATGTTTCATAACATTATCGCACAGGAAAAAATGCATAACACTGCCATCACGTTCTTGTGATACGTAATAATTCCTCCTCTCCTTCACTTCCTAATGTACGGAAATTTGTGTTCATAGTTGATTTAGACTCGAGTTCCGAATACCTATGTGCTTAGCAATAGAAAAGTGCGCTTTTTAAGTAAATTTTGCTTTCTCTTGAGTAACAGCTTAAAACTGCCTGGTGACATATCCAAGAATGTTCTCAGCAATTTTTTGTGCTCTAAATAAAGTTAGTACGACGATTGATGATGGCCATGGTGGGGATTTCTACTTCCACTCTATTAGAGCTTCAGAAAGTATAGGCTAACTATTTTCCGCCGATTTGAGTTCATTTGAGTTCTAAGGTATCACTGTAGTCAGTAGAATAGCCCGGGTGGAAAGGGCTTTCTACCAAAGTAATAATCTACTTACGACTGTAAAAACAAGCTTGGAAATAAGGAAACACTTCATTAGAACTTCCATTTGGAGCACACTTCTTCATGATAGTAAGAAATGGACCATAGCAGAAGATAATTCAGGGCTAGGACCAATCAAAATGTGGTGCTACAGAGGAATAATGCAGATAAATGTTTCGACCCAGCGACTAATGAGGAGTGTGGAAGAAAAGAAAAGTCTTTTAAAAACCTTAAGAAAAGACGAGACAACTTCATTGGGCATTTGTTGAGACATGATGGCCTGATAAAGACATGTATTGAGAGAGAAGTGCATAGGAAGGATAGACAAGAAAGGCCTCGCTTGAAACGAAGCGAAGGGTGTAAAAGAGAAGAATATTGTTATGAGAAAAGGTTAGTGGTGATCTTACTTGGATAAATACTATGGAGAAGTCAACAAATTTAATATGCACTGAACTCAATTTTCACAGTTAGTGAACACTTCAACTTATCACTAAAAATTATTCAATTTATTTCTGAACCACTAAATCAATTTTTCAGCATCAAGAGTAAAAATGTAAATGTTAAAGTTACAAAGTTGTTCTCAATAGTCTGCCCACCTCTTCAAGCTGATAGTGAAGGATGGCAATATCTGTATTAGGTGACAAGTTGTTTTTTTTACAAAATATCTGTAAAAATTAAAAATTATAGTAAAAAAACAAAAAATAAATTTGAGGTTCATAATTCAAAATATGTTCATTCCTACCTCATCATTTATAATGACCGGACTTGTCTCGGCAAATTGTGAGACAAAATCACAGCCTTTGACAAGATTCACAAAATAGCATTTCGAAAACCACTTGGCATGCTCAATCCATGGATCATCACCATCTTCCCAATCCATCAAACGACCACCACAGTGAAAGCACATGGTCTGATCGCCATTCCCTGAAAATTAAAATGATACTATGAAACACATAATACATTTCCACCTGCCGCAACATTGCAAGTTTAAGACATGACACAACAATGTATCACCGTATAAAAAAGAAAATAACGATAGATTTTGTGTTTTCAAAAGTCTGTTCCCAATAGCCTCGATCAATGTTTACCTTATTTTATAAAATTAAACAAAATTTGATGTAACTTTGGGCATTAATGTTTATGGGGGAGATTGTCCTTTAGTGCGCATTCGTGGAATACATTTCATTTCATCTTTTCCATTGGATTATGTTCTTGGGTGTGCTGCAAACTATGATGTTTATTTAGATGACTGCTCATGCTCCTTAAAAAATCCCACTACGTCATTAGTTTCATTTCCACCACTTTGATGTATTTACGTTCTTCAATTCCCAATGAGTTCTTCCAGAAAAAAATTCGTTCTCTTGATGAGATTAGGAGTTAGAAATCTGCATAATTCCGCCAGCTTTTATTTATACTGGGCCTGTAGTACCTATATGTGCTTTGCTAGCACAATTATGAAATAAATAGAAATCCGCCCTCCTCATCTAGAGAGAAATAAGGTTCGAGGACTGAGGAAAAGGAAGATAAGGTTGGGGGAAAGGAGGAGAGAGACGAAGGAGTGGGGTGGGGTCAGTGGGAGAGGTTGAAACCTGGGAATTCAAAGGCCCTCATTGCCCAGATGAATGATAATTCTCGTGTTCTGACGTTGATATCAGAAGGAGACTCAGGGAGTTTTTCAAGGAAAATGAGGGAAAAAAACTTCTTGTTTTCCCTCATTTTCCTTGGGAGGCGGTGCTTCATGGAGTGTAGAGAGATAGGGGGATGATGGCAAGATTTACTGGAGAAACGGTGGTTGTTAATTCTAAGGGATAAGGGAGTTGTACATTTTCCAATATAAAAAGCGGAGCAGTGGTTGCATGTGAGCATATTTACCATATTTTTTGGGTGGGTCGTTTGTAGGATACTGAGGGGCATTGTGGCAAAAGGGTGAATGTCTTATCATCATCTTTAAGAACAGGAAAGAGATTCTTGAAGATTGCCTTTAATTTGTAGGCCTTTGGAAAGAAAGTGGTACGGAGGGCAGCAGAGAGTTAAGGGCAGCTAGTGTTGATGTTTTTGCGCGAGGGGTGTATTGGGAGGAAGGCGGAAGAATTTTCATTTTCAGGAGTTGGTCGGGATATCCACGGTTATGTAGTGTGGAATTAAAGTTTTCAAGGTATTCGCATAAGGCGGGGGTGTTATTGCAAATTCGGCGCCCTCTAATGGAGAGGGAGTTAGGGATGGAGCGTTTGATGTGGATAGGGTGGCGACTATCGAAGTGTACCTATTTCTGATAGTTGATGGTTTTTTGTGGATGGGAGTGATGAATTTCCCATTCTGTACGCAAATTTTGACGTCAAGGAAGGTGAAAGAAGTATTAGAGGAATTAGAGGTGAATTTGTCAGCCATTGGAAAAGGCTGGCCTCGTATGAGTTACATGGAGCAGGTCGTAAATACGTGAAAGAGAATAACTACGATAATAAGAAGAGGTTAACCGATAGAAGAATCGAGTGGAGGGCTCCGTCATACCAATCCTAGGATTGCTGACCCTTGATGATGATGAATTTAATAATTACTTGCACACAACTATAACCTATAATAATATCTGGCATAAGTATTACACTCAAATATTGATTACATAGAATAGGAAGGTCTGTATTGGTGTGCTCTGTAATAAATTATGAACTTGAATAAGTAATACTATTAAAAAAAGCAGAGAATTAGTACGCTTGGAAAGGTATCTTACAGTGTAATGATTCAGCTGAGCCACAAGATCTTGACTGTTATAAATAAATAATTTTACTCTTGATTTAAAAACCTTTGCCAAATACCATCTCCACGGATCACCTATAATAGATAGTGTTAAGCTGAAACATGCATATATATACCAGTATAGTAAAAGCCAGCTTCAGCAAGATCATTTGGCCTCTGCTTCGTGGTATAAGGCCACGTGGAATAAGATTGAAGTCGAGCAGCTTCAGTACAATATTCCGGATAAACTGGCGCACGCAAATCCCGTACCCCAAGCCTTTCTAATGGCAGCTCTGGAGACTGCTCTAGTTCCTCTTCATGATTAACAATGGAATGCCTTGCTTTCATTATTAGCAATGAACTCGTCTGGGCAGCTGATGTTGAGGGATATTCTGAAAAGCAAGAGAATAGCATACGAATAACAAGTGGGAAACCAAGCTTCATGGAGTTCCTACTGTACACCTCATCTCTGAATTAGAACTAGGAATGAAGAACTAATGAAGAACCAAGATACCCAACTTCTGATTTTTATATAAATTTTTTTTTCAGAGAAGTAGCTCTTCATATTAGCGTTCGATGTTATATCTTTTGAAGTAAATTATTAATGAATATATTCTCGATTGTTTGAGGGAATAAAACTGTAATTTGCGTACATCAACATCTACACAATACCCTGCAAGCCACCGCGAGGGTGTGTGGCAGGAGAGTGTGTGTAGTGAGCACATAAGCTCTATCACTGGAAATGCATCGCATTCATTTCTAAGGTTTACGGGGAAAAAGACAAATAATTATGAAGAATATTAGAAATACTAAAAACTCAAGTTAATTCCGAATTCCGTCAAGTGACCATGAATGAGGTGGAAGTGGGTTGTTGTCACCGTTTGAGTACAGTAGTATCTCTGACCTCGCTGATTACATGGAGATTGTACGGGAGTGATCTGCAGCAAAAAGCCTATTAGCCAGGTAACTGCAGCAAAGAAGTGAAGACTGTAAGTACTTAAAATACGATGCCACAGAAGTAACGATGATCGGATCATCGGACGGATCGGGGGTCGATGGTTTGGAGCCGAGTATTAGGCATAAACCGGAGACTCTGTGAAGTCTGTGGGAGCGAGGGAGCTGAGTTTTTGGACCTCGGGCCGGAGCTGGAAACGTGTCGGGTGCCTCTGAATCGCTCAGGTGTCCACTACATGGACGAGGTATCGTCTAGGGTAGCGCGTAGGATACTGGAGCATACGCGTAGGGTTTAGCTCAGGTGCAGGTCAGACAGCGGGGGAAAAATCGTGGAAGAATTTGACAGAACATGCAGAGTAGTTTTAGAAGGTTAGAGAAAAACACATAAAAAGGACGAACATGATAAATCATCAAAGGTAATAGGTAGATCAAATAGTGGGTCCGTTAAAAAATTATCGAGAAAAATTTTAGTTGGAAAAGAGCACCAAGAGAGAAACAGATTGGGAGAAAGAATTTCTGTGATAGTAGTGAATTGTCGTAGTTTAACCCTTTCGCGCCGGAGTCCAACGCAGGAAAATGCTTGCCTTCTCACGGGTTCCTCTAGAATATTTTTCCACTCCCTGTACGGAGCTCTCTTGAAGCAAGGCTTCGAGCAGGTATGTCTTTCCCCCGCTTTGGGACCGGACCCAGCGGGGTTCCCGACCCTTTCCTCGGCCACTGACCAGAGATTATCTTCGCCCTTTTCCAAATGAGAACCCACCTCGGCTTCTGTCCGCGGTCAACTATTTTTAATTCAGTGATTTTTGTTAAATAAATAATAGTATGACTTTAACTGGGGGTTAATACACAAATAAATTCCTGTTGTTATAAATACCATTTAGAGATTTTAAACGAAATTCTAATGTTAATATTAAGATATTTAGACAATAGACATAATATCAATGGTTACATAATAATTATTTCTGTTGTTTCGCAATAGAAGACGTCCGCGCATAATCCAACCATACCCGTGTTTTATATAAAAGCACATGCACTTTTTGGTGCTATACCTTCATCAGGAAATATTTTTATGTAAATATATTCGCAATGGTAGCGCGAGATAGATTTTTCTGCCTAGCAATTATTTATTGTATCTCCCAATATTCCATCACGCACGCATGCGGTTTTCTTCTAGTTTTAACATAAATGATTACAACATAATTATCACTCTTAGCCACATTACACAGAATAAATTTGAATGCTGAACACCAAAAAGATTCAGTTACAAGAAAGTAAAGTTTATTGACTGCTAATAAATTAGCATAAACCATACCCTTCAGCGGGATTTTCAACCTATAATGTAGATATAATAGATTTCGCGGTATGTTGTGTGGTATTACCATTACAGTTGTTTTCATATATATGTTCATAAACAAGTAAAACGGAGAGAAAAATATCGGTACTACCTTATCGTCAAATCATAAAAAAACATACGTCTTTGTTCCTCATTGCAATGAAAAATTCTCCAAAATCGATTTGAATCTCATTGACAGGTGAACTCTGTTAATAATAACGTTAGAGTTCCGTTTAAAATTTCTAGAGATTCAAAAAAACATAAGGAATTAACTTCTGGAACTCAATAATGCGATTTAGAAACAAATATGATTTTGGTTTTTCAAATGCATAAACAAAAAAGTGACCGCGAACAACTGCCGAGAGTGATGCTCGCGCTGCGAAGAAGGGTCGAGATAATCCCCGCCTCGAAGCCGAGGAAGGGTCTTCAGACCCGCGAGGAAGGGTCCTTTATGACACCTTGGACCTTTTCTGCCTACCTGACCCCAGCGACGTTTTAAGACGCCCTTCGTTCTCTTGCGTAGAAAAATCTGCGGCGTTTATAAACGGCCTTCGTTCACAGGAGTGAAAAATCTGCGGCGTTTATAAACGGCGTTCGTAGCGAAAGGGTTAAGAAATAAAGTAGCAGAATTTCGCCACCTCATAAAAAGTACTGATGCAGATATAATCGTAGGTACAGAAAGCTGGCTTTAGAAGGACATATCAGAGTATGAAGTATTCCCGAAGTGTTTTACCGTTTACAGAAAGGATAGAACAAGCAGAAACGGAGGAGTATTTATAGCTGTGAAGGACCCGTATGTCAGTAGAAGAGAACTTATTTCAGAGCGAAATGTAGAAAGTATTTGGTGTTCCGTTAAAAGTAAAAGTAGTAACGCAAAAAAGATATATGTAGGTGCATATTACAGGCCACCGGACGCACACGTCAATTCTATAATGGTACTAGAGTCAGAGATAGGTACATTACTTTCTCGGAACAATGATAGCGGAATAATAGTAGGCGGAGATTTCAATCTCCCTTCGATAGACTGGAATACGTGTAGTTTTATAACAGGAGGTAAGGATAAGGAACTCTGCGAAACACTGTTAAACACCTTTATGTCTCATTCTTTACAACAGCTAGCATCAGAACCGACCAGGGGAAACAACATTCTAGACTTATTAGCAACAAATATACCCGAAAGAGTTCTAAATACAGTTACAGACACAGGAATTAGTGATCATGAAATAGTGCATGCGAAATTTACTGTAGGCGTTGAAAGACATTATAAACCAAGGAGGAGGGTATACTTATTTGGCAAGGCTAATTACGAAGGTATGAAAGAGGAATTAAGGGAATCGTTTAATGTATTCAGCGAACAAAGCAAAGGATTAGATACAGAGGATTCGTGGAGAGAATTACTTGAGGTCACCCGTAAAGCAGTTAATACATACCAAGTAAATTCATTAGTGATAATACAGAGCCAAGGTGGTATAACGCGGAGGTTAGGAAATCACTAACGCGACAAAGGGTATGCCACGCTAGGATGAAAATTCAGGACGGGGGCTATCGGTAGAGGAAAAAAATGAGTTAGTTCAAAACTATAAAAAATCGAGAGCATTAGTAAGGAAATCATGTTGGCAAGCGTTATCACATTTCAAGAGCAAGATGTTAGGAGAATATTTAGATAGCAATCCAAAAGTGTTTTGGTCATATGTGAGAGAGCTTCAGGGAAATAGGTCCACAGTGCACACACTTAAAAACCATAAAGGAATTAGAGTCACCAACAGTGTAGAAAAAGCCAATAGTTTAAACACCTTCTTCCAAAGCGTATTCAACTCATCGGCACACAACGCAGTGGAACCACCGCCAAACACTTTCAGTAAGCAAATGTCAGAAATAAAAATTTCATGTCACGGAATAGAGCAGCAGTTAAAAAGCATTAGTAAAAACAAATCACCAGGTCCCGATCAAATTCCTTCCAGAGTATATAAAACATTAGCTTCTGAAATAGCCCACTATCTAGAAATAATATTCAATAAAACACTAAAGAACCACACAGAACCCAAGGATTGGAAAGTAGCTAACATTACACTTATATTTAAAAGCGGCGATAGGGAAGAACCTAGTAACTACAGACCCATCTCACTCACGTCAATCTCTTGTAAGATATTTGAGCACATTGTAGTCAGTTCGATCATGGGGCATTTGGATAGTCAGGGATTACTCATAAACAGCCAACATGGGTTCCGGAAAGGTAGATCTTGCGAGACACAATTAGCTTAATTCGTACTCGATATTTTAGTCTACGGCGAAAACAGTACTGAAGTTGATGCGATATTTTTAGATTTCAAAAAGGCATTCGATAAAGTTCCTCATGATAAATTAATCTTGAAGTTAGAGAGTTTTGGAATAAATAAAGACGTTGTGTGTTGGGTAAGAGAATTCTTAAGTGGACGAGAGCAGAGGGTTGTCATAGATGGTATCATGTCGGACACAATCAAAGTAACATCGGGAGTTCCCCAGGGTAGCGTAGTAGGTCCGCTTCTATTTCTTCTATACATTAACGATTTGGGTACCGTAGTTATTAGTAAGCTTAGACATTTTGCAGACGATGCGGTAGTGTATAGGGGTACATATATCAAAAGAAGAGGACAGGAAATCGCTTAGCAAGGATTTAGATGCAATTCAAGAGTGGTGCGACAAATGGCAGTTAAAACTTAACCTTAAAAAGTGTGTAGCTATCAATTTTCAGAGGAGGAATAATTCGATAGAGTGATCATATAAAATTAGTAACACGGAGATCGAAAACGTTGAAACCATAAGATATTTAGGTGTAACAATCACTAAAGATTTATCGCGGGGAAGACATGTCTGGGAAATATGCGGCCGAGCGAAGAGAAAGCTAGGATTTGTAAAAAGAGTACTTGGGAAATGTGATGAGAAGGCAAAAGGGCGATGTTAATTTTCACTAGTTAGGCCCCATCTTGAGTATGTAGCCAGTGTATGGGATCCTAATGAATTAGGTTTGATCAGAGAACTAGACAGTGTGCAGCGTAGAGCAGCTATGTTCGTCAAAAGGTGTTACGATAGGTTGAGTAGTGTATCTGAATTAATACAAGAATTAGGGTGGGAATCATTATCAGAGCGTAGGTTAAAGTACAGATTAAATCTATTAGAGAAATTGCAATGGGATAGCTTTACTGAAGATGTTAGGCACATATTAAAAAAAGCAGCGTATTATGCTAGATTCGACCAGATAAATAGGATTAGAGAGATAGATTGTCGTACCGATAAATTCAAAATGGCATTTTTCCCCCGTACTATAAGAGAACAGAATAGGCAGCATAGCAAAGGGATAGGCAGGGGAAATATTTTAGAGTAGTCTGTAGTGCATGATGCATGTATTAACCCCTTAAATACTATAGATACTAACAATCTAATTGCATAAGACCAAAACAATAATTGCATAAGGTGCATGCTTGGTGATCTTCACCCCCTGCCACACACCCTCGCGGTGGCTTGCAGGGTATCGTGTAGATGAGATGTAGATGTAGATGATGATAAAATAGAATGATCAAGTTACTAACGAATAAGTACTAATATATTCTTATATGAAGAGTTGGAGAAAAGAGAACACGTTCACGTGAACTATATAGGGCAAGGTTTTTTGACAATTTGGAGGTGAGGAATTATATAAATATGAGGGGATTAGCTGATAGGAAAATCAAGCGTAGAGCTGTGTCAAACCAATCTTGAGATTGATGACTGATAATGGTGATGACGCTCTGGCGAATCTTGATGTATGTACATGAAGAGCTATGCCATGGGACTAGGGTTACTGACTCAGGTAAAAACGTCATATACGCGACAGTAATTACTGGCGAACTACATAGCCGTGAAGTACATACTTGCCCCAAGAATAATTTTGGTGAGCTTGGCTATACTCTGGAACGATATGAACTTCCCGTAATAACGAGAAAGAAGCTATTTTACACTTGTCAGGATTTAGAATATGCCTATAGTATATGGGATCCGTAAGAGAAAGGTATGCTGAATGAATTAGAGCGTGTACAAAGGAGATCCGCTGGATTTGTTAAAGACCGTTATGATAATTGTACAATTGTGTTACGAGTTTAACAGAAGAACTAGGATGGGAATTACTATCAGAACGCAGGTTAAGATTTGTTAAACCTTTTAAGTACATTTGCAACCGATTTGTTCACAGATGACCCTAGATATTAAGATATTAAGAATAGACCCTAGATAATAGATATTAAGAACCCCTGCATATATGCTAGATTTGATCAGAATTAACAAGCTTAGAGAGAAAGATTGTCGTACCGATAGATTTGAAATGTCATTTTTCCCGCGTACCATAAGAGAGAACAATAGGCAGCGTAGCAAAAAAATAGGTAGGTGCAATATTGTTAGATTACTCTGTAGTGCATAATGCATGTAATAACAACAGTAATCCCTGTCCTATTATATAAATAATAATCATCTAGCTGCATGTGACCCTATTATCTATCATGTCTCCATTAAATATCCTAGTTGCATGTCAATAGTGCATGTTTGGTGATCTTAACACCTGCCACACACCATCGTGGCGGCTCTCAGGGCATTACGAAGATGTAGATGTAATACCAGCTCTTGTCATGACGGTACATGAGACCAAACATGTGAATGTATTAGCGTTGATTTAAGAAAAATAGTATTTTTGCATAGAAGGTTATGCGTTGCTTAATTCCGAGTCAAAATAAAAACAGTTAAGAGGTGCTTTTAACGCCAAAAATCTTCGACATACACATACTGTAATACGGAAGGAGATTTTAAATACAATGGACGTCAATTACAATATAATACGAATGAATGCTGACGAAGACATTTTTTAGCATTACAATAACATTAATAATTTTCATATTAAATTTTTACATATAATATTTAATTTTTAAAAGGCATCGTTAATAGCCTTTCCATTATCATACTATAATATTGCATCCCATAATAGTGCATCCCAGCGTTCAGGGAACGAGCGGATGCACTTGCAAGTGCAATGCAGAAGGCTGTCCTTCTCGGGTCCCTCCGCCTGCTTCGTGCGAATGACCCTAATGCTGGGTAGCCACCTATCCACCGGTGGCGGACGTGGCTACCCTTAGGCGTGACCCCTCTCTATTATTTTATTATATATATAATTTTATATATATTTTTTATCATATTTTATTATATACTAGCTGAAGGTGCCCGTTGGCATTCCGCGGGAGGGAGAAATATAATAATTACAAATTGTATAAAGAAATTTCAACGAACTTGTGTTATGGAATTTGCTATTCCTCCAAGTCACTATCGGAACCATAATTATAATTTAAACCAACGTAAACATATAATTACTCCCAGGACTCACCTGGGCCTTTACAAAAATTAGACAATTATTTAAAAACTTTCAGGCCAGAAGATACAAATGGGGTTAGAAGGGAGGGTGCACACGAATGTCTGTCTGTCTATTGTTGACAATGAGGCCAGATTCGGTTTTTTTGGAATGATAGAATCCACCTTTTCGGCAAAAAAATTTTTCTCTGTTCTTTTACGTATGTTACGTTTGTCTCAATTCTCCAACTTCATGAGAACATGATTCTTCGTTCAACTCGTGTTTCAAAGTTTCAATTCTTTCCTCTCTCCCTCCTACAGATCCACCCGTTAAATTGCACACTATTGAGCTAACATGCATCTATCTTTTAGATGCATGTAAATATCCTGGAATCAATGCGATGCATTAACCCTCCCCCACCCTTCCACCCACCCTCTCCCCCATCCTCTCCCCTACCCTCACGAGCACCCTCTCCCCCAAGCCATCCTTTTCCCTCTCTCCTTCCAACCGTCCGTCTCCTCACTTGTATTCCTCTTCTTGTTGAGAAAGGTGTCTGTGACCACCGAAATATTCAACTATACGTGTGAGTGTTCTTTGTCTGTGTCTCTATGTTTTATTTTCACACCTGTGATATTGTTTATATATATATATATATATAATAACAAGTTATATATATTATATATAATTTAAAATCCCCCAACTCGATGTTCAGCCCCAGGCCCTCTAAAGGCCTATTTACGCTGCTGCGCATGCTAAACATAAAAGTCAAACACTGCAAATATTATTAGCACAAAACATGAAATTAATGGTTTTAAAATAACATCCCGGACAATCTTTGGCCAGATTTAATTTTAGTACAGATAGCCAGTGGCGTATGGACGGGGGGTGGGTGGGGGTTACGGGTTGACATTCCCGTAATTTAGTATATTTTGCGCTAGCATTTTGAAATATGTTTATTGGGCTGAAAAATATAGTTGAATTGTCTTCACGTAAAAGGATGAAAATTTAATTATTGTTGTAGTCAATAATAATCTAAATATCATTTTATGATGATGCACATAAATATTAATGATACCCCCCCCCTCCAGAAGGAAATCCTCCGTATGCCACTGATAGAATCATAATCACATTCACCAAAGTGATTATGATCAAAAGCCCAAGGTGTGAGAAGAGGGGAATAATTCATAATAGTTGATCGAGGGATATGACTTGTTCAGCATGTAGCGGGATAAACCATACAGCAAAATAATTTTATAAAAACGTATTGTACCCACAGCATATATAAAAATAAAAAGGTAGAGGTAGTCATGATCATTACCATCATCACAAAAGGCAAATGGCCTCATTTCTCCTTGGATTCCACAGGTAGCATAAAACAGATCACTATCCTCTGATTTTTCTCCATTCAGGTTTCCATGGCTGCTGTTGCTGTCTTGTATTGGAATGTTGTCACACGGGACTCCTCGGACAAATGGACAGTTGGAAGACCACCTTTTGTGCTCCTTCATTGGGATGTCACCTTTTTCCCATTTACATATCTAATGAAATAAATAACATTTTGCATATTGTGTGATCCCTTTTTTTTATTCTTTGAAGATCACTATCTTATAAAAATAAAAATACCAAGAATAAATGCCATATGGTTTACAGCAGCAACTTACAGTCATGTTCCATCTATAAATTTCTGATATTACTATGGATGAACTAAACCTGAATCCAACTAAAATTACTCCACCCTGAGAAAAAGTACTGCTGAAAAAGGTTATCAATAACAGAAATGTTTTCTCAGTTACTAGTCGACGCTGTTCAGTAACTGGATATTTCCATCAGTAACTGAAAACACCAGCCAGTTTCTGACCAGTTTCGCTCTATTCAGTATTTTAGACTGGATAGTTTTGTCAGTCACTGGTGAGTGTCAATCACTGTCCAGGTTTCATTCTTCATTTTTTACCCCGCAACCAACACTGGAGGCTTCCTTCAGTACTGGAGGAGGTGTGCCATATTTTATAACTTTCAGGAAACTTTAATCATAGTTAAGTATATTTTGGCTAAATAGAAAAAGAACAAAACAATCAAAGTATATTTTTCATTTATGTTTTTTGTATTTCTCATTCTCTTTCAATTAAATTCACTAAGATCAAATCTCTATCATATTCCTTTATTTAAGAGGATGATGGCGAATGTTCGCTCCAACCTATCACCATGCACCTAATGCACATTCATTGAAGTCCCAACCAGTGGCACAACAAACAAATACTATTTAAAACCAATAGACTAAGAATGTTCCGGAAAATTCACAAGCTGTTCACATTTCACAAAAGCACACTAAAGTCACTCTTACCATTGATGACCACATCAGTCTTTTCCCAGTTATTTCCAAGGTATTTCCCAGGTCTGGGAGAGACTGAATCAAATGCATTTAATTAGTATAATGAACATACCTCAATTTTACAAAAGGCACACCGCACCACATCATCTCGGTAATAATAAAACCCTGCAGCAGCCAGTACTGTTGGTGATAAGAAATCCAGAGGCCAGTGTTCAAATGTTTTGACGCGCTGTTCCTCTCTCTCCAATTTTTTCTCTTGCTGTAAGGAGACATGGGCACTCAAGAAATGATTGGAGATCCATCAGATGGCACAACCCCCCTCCCAGTTAATGTGATGAGGTTTGAGCTACGTAACGAACAACTATTAGCGTATTTATTTATTTGATAAGGCAATCACTTTATTAAAATCTAAAAAATAATAGCTTTTGAAGTGCAAGTGAAAGGTTTAAGCTGAGAAACACCTTCAATAACTGCGTTGCGTTTCGTATTGTACTATTGAAGCAATCGTATACGCTCTAATAAAAGGATTATACTTACAATTAGCAACAGAACCCCTTATACCCAGAACGTCAACTCAACCACTGATAACATGAATTTCCCTGTTTAACTAAAAATTATGTTATTTTGTAAATAACAAATAATGCCAGCTAATATGAATATACGATAAAATTCAGACGGGCTGCTAGATGATAGTCATGGGGGTTGGTTGAGGCAAACATCCTCTAGCAATATAAGCTAAGGCAATAGAGAAAGTTTTAAAAAGGAGCATAAATAAAAATAAGAAATTATAGAATAGCGTTTTTTTTTTAAATTTCGTTTCACAGTTTTTTAGGTGCTAAGGCGTGATAAACACTATGAATGACTTTAATTGAATTATCATCTCATTTTTTCCTCGGATTGTAGTTCTAAATCTAATCTAAATTGATGTCAACGCATAGCTACTGCCTGGAGTCAAATCCGGACCTTTACAAACAGGGGAATATTTTTTGGACCTGTCAAACAGCGAGTAACCAAGAAAGTTAGAAGATAGAGAAGGGCTGAACGCATGATAGCCTACCGGTGAAAAAGAAGCCAGAAAGGGGTGCTTGGGAAGGATAAGGTCCCTCCCTCCCGGCGCAAAAGTCAATTTTCTGTGCCATCTAATAGATATCGGGTGTTTTAAAATATGATTAACTCCATTTCATAACAGAAATTATTTGTAGCGACATCAGATAACATTCCTAATGATTATAATGGAAATAATAGTATTACCCTGGTTAAAGTAGTTGCATTTACGATTATTATAACCAACTTTAAATAAAACATCGGGCATATATTAGCAAATTTGTGCGCTCAATACTGATGTTTGAAGAACATTTAATTATCCATACCGCTACTCTTAGTTTTATCGCGTGCAAAAAAAACATGGGCCGTAAGTAGGGCGAGTAGTAAGCTAGCACATCTGATCCTAATAAAATGGCTCCTATTGATGAGCATTCTGACACCATAATTACATTTTAAATGAAAAATTGTGCCAATTGTTCGATAAATCCAGCATATACAGTTTCCTATTCACAGATGAGACCATAAAAGCAAAGCCAGCTGGATTTCAACTTTCCAAGGTGCATGCTAGAATCCAGTGTCCATGCTTGGACCAGCGTTCTTTAGATCGATATTTTAGAATCAGAGGCCCTAATAATAATATATATGTGATTATTTACGGCATGGACCGTCTCCATCGCTCGTGAATTTTCGATCACGTTCGGAGATTTTGGTACAAATTTTCTTTTGGAACAAAGGGACCTTGTGGTGCCATGAGCATGTGAAGTCTTATCCTCCCTCCCCCACTCTCAATCCAAATCCTCCCTGTCCTATCTCCTGCCAACACCACTTGACAACTGCGGCATTACCCAGTATTTACGCCTAGATTCTTGCACTTGTCTTCCCTGACCCCAATTTTTTCTGCACTTTAACCTGAGATCTGATAATGTTTCCCGAAATAATTCTTCTAATAATTTAGACACACAGATAAAGCTATCTTCACTCACGTATGGTGTATACAGAACGCAAAGCACATAGCAAAAATTTGTTTCTAGTTGACTTTATTACGTTTAATTTTTCAATACTGCGGATCCTTACGTGTATGGTAGGAAGAATTGTTAAAATTCTAGAACATCCATTCTCTGATTTTTCTCCATTCAGGTTTCCATGGCTGCTGTTACTGTCTTGAATTGGAATGTTGCCACACGGGACTCCTTGGACAAATGGACAGTTGGAAGACCACCTTTTGTGCTCCTTCATTGGGATGTCACCTTTTCCCCATTTTCCTATCTAATGAAATAAATAACCATTTGCATATTGTGTGATCCCTTTTTTTATTCTTTGAAGATCACTATCTTATAAAAATACATCATACCAAGAATAAATGCCATATGGTTTACAGCAGCAACTTACAATCATGTTCCATCTATAAATTTCTGATATTACTCTGGATGAACTAAACCTGAATCCAACTAAAATTACTCCACCCTGAGAAGAAGTACTACTGAAAAAGGTTACCAAAAACAGAAATGTTTTCTCAGTTACTAGTCGACGCTGTTCAGTAACTGGATATTTCCATCAGTAACTGAAAACCCCAACCAGTTTTCCTCTATTCAGTATTTTAGACTGGAAGGTTTCGTCATGTTCCGGAAAATTCGCAAGCTGTTCACATCTCACAAAAACACACTAAAGACACTCTTACCATTGATGACCACATCAGTCTTTTCCCAGTTATTTCCAAGGTATTTCCCAGGTCTGGGAGAGACTGAATCAAATGCATTTAATTAGTATAATGAACATACCTCAATTTTACAAAAGGCACACCGCACCACATCATCTCGGTAATAATAAAACCCTGCAGCAGCCATTACTGTTGGTGATAAGAAATCCAGAGTCCAGTTTTCAAATGTTTTGACCCGCTGTTCCTCTCCCTCCATTTTTTTGGGCTTGCTGTAAGGAGACATGGGCACTCAATAAATGATTGTATAACCATTAGATAGCAAACCCCCCCCCCTCAGGTAATCAGATGAGATTTTGAGCTACGCGACGGACAAATATTAGCCTCTTTATTTATATATTTGCTAAGACAATCACTTCGTTAAAAAATCAAAAAATTCACAGCTTTTGAAGTGCAAGTAAAAAGTTCAAGCTGAGAATCACTTTCAATAACTCTGTAACGTTGTGTATTTTCCTATTGAAGCAATCGTATACGCTCTAATAAAAGGATTATACTTACAATTAGCAACAGAACCCCTTATACCCAGAACGCTAACTCAACCACTGATAACATGAAGTTCCGCGTTTATCTAAAAATTATGTTACATGTAAATAACAAATGATGCCAGCTAACATGAACATACGCTAAAATTCAGACGGGCTGCTAGATAGTCATGGGGGTTGGATGAGGCAGACATACTCTAGAAATTAAAGCAATGAAAATGGAAAAAGGTTTATAAAAGGAGCATAAAATAAAACTAATACGTTATATAATATCGTTTTTTTTTCAATTTCGTTTCACAGTTTCTTAGGTGCTAAGGTGTGATAAGCACTATGACTCACAAGAATTTAATTATCAACTAGTGTTATCAACTAGGGTGAAGCTAGAATTCCGTGTTCATGCTGGACCAGCGTGCTTTAGATCGAAGTTTTAGAATGGGGAATGTGCATGAAATTTATTCTTATCTATTGATGATACATATGATACGAAATGTTCTCAAAATTTCAAATACATAAGCCAAGCTTTTCTGTGCCAATCACAAAGAGTATAACATTCCATTAAAATGTACCCGAAAATTGACGAATGTCACGTGACCTGAAACGCCTTCTGACGTCACTGCACGGTATAGGTCCCATATTGCTACGGAAACAAGCACTTATTTTAGAAGAAAACAAAGCGAATATTTTGTTTTGAGGTTTTTAGCCGTACCTTGATCGAAACAATGATTGAAAAGGCATTAAAAAAGCAGAACCCGAACAATTTGTCTTTGGTTGGACTATACCCGTGATGTTCTGCTGCTAGGTATACATGTAGTTCGTTGCCACACTTATGAGTAGTATACGACATTAACTTACTTTGAGATGGTACCTTTTCGAATTAACTAGAGGGAACTTATACTTTTGGCTACTTTTATTGCAGTACTTGATTTGTATTCTAAAATATGTATTCTAAGTGCTAAAAATGGCTTGCGTCATTTGTTTTTCACAGTGAAAGAATGCGAAAATATACTCAAGTAAGTGATACCAACCATTCATGCACAATATCCAAGACAAAAGCTGCGAAAATATTATTTGGTGGGCGGAAACAAATCGCCGCTCTGACACTAATGGCAACTATTAAGGAAATGGCAAATGTTGTATTGTGGGAGGAAATTACTGATAAAGCACCAAGTCAGTGGCCATGTTGAGTTCCTTCTTAAGCAAACAATTTGATTAACTAGTCCAGTTACTACAGAAAAATCAAACGGTTTTCACTAAAGCAATACGTTTGTTGTAATTACGGCGTTAACTATCCACGTAGGTAAAAAATTGAAACAAAACAGAGCGTTGCATTTAAGAAATAGTTTTGCCAATATCTTGAAAAGAAAATTTCATAAAACTTTAATTTCCGTTACTTACCGATATAAGTAATCAAACGTTGAAATCCACCAGTTCAAGGTAAACCGTTGAAGAGGGGCGATTAAAAGATTTAAGCTTAAATGAAGCCTTTGAATAACTAAATAAACCGTTGACTTCCTACTGATGATTTAGTGTAATGGAAGAAGAGATCACATGACTGTGATAAGGGCGAAATCTAATCTCTCCCACGGGTGTGGTCAGTGCGTTACATCTTGGCAGTGACGTTACGTCTTTGTGTTGCCAGATTTTTTTAACACTCTCTTTCGTTTTCTTTCGAACACTTTGGCAAAAAAATAACTGAAGTTTTGCGGAGTATGATTTAATAATTAAATATAGAGTTTTCTAATAATTAAATATTCCGCCAGCATAATGTTTTGGAAGTGAAGATATTTTCCCTAAGTTTCACGTGAATTCTTTTTGAGGACTTACAAGGCGTCCTCAATCTCCTACTTATTAAAGCGTTTCCACCATGAATAGTGCAAGTGACCGGTCGTGGAATATCTAAGTGATCATGCCTTACTGAAAAGTTCAATTTCAGTTAATTAAGTGAAAATGTTATGCAATAAACTTATTATGGTTTGCTGAGTTACACCGAGGTACATAGTAACTTTGGAAGTGTCTATTATGGCGAAATTCGTGCAAAAATAGCTATAAATATGTGAGCGTTACTTAAGAGCGGTGTATAGATTCTTTTTGCCGAAGTTTTCTTTTGGTTTTAACATTTACGAACAATCATTCGAGTATTATCGCCATTATTTTACCTCATATTTCGTCTCATTTGAATGGTTAGTGATGTTAAAATTAGAAATTTTCGATTTTCAAGCGTACAGCAGAAGCGTGGGCTCGTGACGTGCTCTAATATTTAGTCGTTTTCCTCAGATAATACCTCTCAAAAATGACGAAGAATGTGGAGTCGGGGTTTGTGATATTGATTTAATATGAGGTTAATGGTAGGAAGTGGATTTGAAGGGATTTAGCTTGAGATAATTAAAAATTGTTTCGGAACGGTACGGATTAATGTTCAGCATTTCGACATGCACAGTGGTTAAGTGATTTTGTGAAATCGTAGACTTTATCCTTAAAAATAATTTTAAGAATAAGGGGACGAGCTTGGGCAACAATCACATCTAAAGGAAATTTTTCTCGACAACCTCTCGTGATATAATTGGCGAATGCCGATTGATTGTTAGTTTCCTATCAGTTTCGGTGGGTTTTGATAGAACTTCCCAACTCTTCTTTGAATTTCATTGATTTTTCCATCCCTACGCTATATCTCTCTTGACATCAGTATATATCTTAACCCTTCATACTCTCTATATTACCTATTCTCTTTCTTCCTCGTCCTCACCCTCCTAGAATTCTATCTTCGATAGCGATCATTAGAGTTTCATTGCCCTAAGTATCTCTTCCGTCCACTTATTCTGTCTCTCCTCCCGATTTCTACCGGCAATATGCTCTGCTTCTCTACCATTCTCAACACGTCTTCATTCGACCTCCTTTCGTTCACCATGCTATTTGAGTTTAGCAACCTTGGAGGGGAATGGTAACACTTCTTTATGCGTGGGGTCCGGAAAATTTTATCCACTAGAAAACCCGCAAGGGTCAGTTTAACGTAGATGAATTTTTCCTGCTCTTCTCAGTGTTTCCTCCGCTTTTACGGCTATCTCTTGTTACCTGACATTATAGCATATTCTGTTAATAATAATTATCCATTAATTAATTTTAAACAATGTGTTAGGGGAATAAATCATGCTACAATTAAGCATATCTTCGAAATCCTTGCTATGCATTTGCCACACACCGACCGCTTGTACTGTCGTACTAATCCATTTTTTTAATTTCCTAGTGTTTAGATATCAGACTTCTTAGAGCTTGCGTGATATGAATTTACAATAATAATACTGCACGATGACCTTGACAGTTATTCCTGACGAAGAACAGCTCAAGCATACTACCAAAGTCATCCGTCGTACGAAACATATCACGAGACCAGGTCCCTCCATTTTGATCCAGGGAAAACGAAAAAAATATATGTTGGAGCTTTTTTGTGTCTATTTGTGAATTCTACCGCCACACAGCTTGTTGGCATTTTGTTTTAGCACGAATAATAGCACAAAAAATGTCGAAGGCAATATTTTCGGTTTAGAAACAGAAATTTTAACACTTGCCTTTGCCCACCAACTCGTTGTTTTGCCTACTAGAACTGTCACCAGATATGGATCACGTGGCCCCTGACGTCACGTGAAAAGTCCGTATACGAGTGAAATATCGAGCATAGACCCTCAGTCATGAAATCCAACAATACGCATGAAGATATTCCGCCCTTTCCACCACAGCCACGAAAAATTAGATACACTCACAGGAAAATCTTAGAAATCCCAGTTCAAGTGCTACGGCAAGCTTCAAGTACTAGCAGGAACGCCACCCAAGTCGCGCCCCCACCATTTTCCAATAGACCCTTGAAAGAGCGTCAAGATCAAATTCCAAACCCTGTCGCCCAAACCACCAATGCCGTTAACAACTTCCACAATCCTCAATACTTCCTGAAACAGCCCAATCAACCCAACCTCCTGCTTCAATTTCACAAACCACCCATGTTCCAAGAACCTCACTCAAAACCCAGATGGCACCTGCAATTGGTCTGCAACTGTAACCTGGTGCCTTTCATAAGTCCCACAACTTCTGTCAATCAGATCCGTCAAGGGTAGAGTTTTACCAATACTTTTATGGAGCACAAGAGTATCTACAAGAAGACTGAATGCCTCCGAGTTCTACGATGGTACTGGAACCACCTTGCCAGCAAATCTGAGGGACTGCTTAAAAAAATTAGCAGCTAAAATCCCAACATCATCCTCCTTTATGAGCTAAAACTTTACAGCCATCAAAACATAAGATGCCCTCCATTCCAAAACGGTCAAGGCGTCGTAATTTCACCTATTTCATACAACATATACACAAACGACTTTCCCATCCTCCCTCACATTCATGCATACCTTTTCGCTGACGACATAGCCTTTTCGCACACTAACAGTTGGGTAGCTGTCGCAAGACGGAGGCTACAAAAACAGCTGAATCTTTATCATGTCTGGGCCATCAAATGGAAGATTAAAATCAATCCACATAAATGTATGAGTCCATCCAATGGATGGACTTTCATGAAATTTCGCCGTCGTCTTTTACGATGGTTTACCAATGTCCCGTAATTATTTCGTTAGTGAAAATGGAGTAGTAGTAACTGTGATGCTAAAGTTGAAATACCGGAATTGGGTCTGGCCAGATCTGGACTAGTTGAGGCATAAAGTTGAGTGAGGCATCGAAATCATTAATTTTTTCACTTTTAATTCCACTTTCACGCGGAATTTATACGCTCAAGACTATTTGCTGGTCATTAAAACTTAATTTAAATGGTTCAGCAGAATGTACCACGCTATGTAATTAGTTTTTACTGCTATCCCATTTCATTTCAAAATAATTTATTTTTCATCACTGTTTTTTGTCCAACTAATAGTGTTCACTTGGACCGGCCCATTTCTTTTTCTGCGTGTCAATGTTCAATTTTGGGGGTGTTTCACCTTGAACTTCAGTACACATTCGGGAACTATCATCAACGTGTGAATTTTTAATGGAAAATTTCGTCGTTATATGGAACATTCTATGCAAATGAACACGGTAGAGTTTGAAATTCTCAAATGAAATTGTTGATTGAGTGAAAATCGAAGCTATGCCGGTACCCAGATCGAACGCCAGTAATCCGATTACAACCTTCTGGGCTATCACTGAATCCAATGCTATTGCCTGGCCACTGGCGCTGTAATCGCGAATCTTATACGCATTATCCTGTGAACACTTCGCCTCCCCGATTATACGTTATCCGAAGAGAACATATTTATCTATCTTATCAGTGGATACCATTTGAAGAGTTAGCGAACGCTTGATCTTTCATTTAAAGGTCTTTGTACCAACTGGTTTGTGAAGTTTTATCTTGTACTAAAGGATTTAAATACTAACTACTCATACCGGTAAGTAATGGGAACGAAACTTTTTTCATTTGTGCTTTTCCGAATAGGGACAAAACCATTTCTTAAAATCCAACGTTTTCTTTCATGTTCCAAGTTTTATCAGTGTGGAAAGAACTGAGCATTTAAACTGTAAGTAGAGCAAACGAATTTCACAAGTGAAAACGTTTTAGTAGTTGAATGGATTGTAGACTAGTTAATCAAGTTGTATGTCATTTGAAGAATTTTACTTAGCTGACGTGACTTTATTTTATCTGTGGCTTCCTGTTGACTTCAGCGAGATGTGTGTATGTCTTGTATATCCTGAAGTATGTCTTGGCTATATCCATTGTAGTTTGATAATAATTTTTTTCAGCATTAATTTATTGTGGTAATTACGAACTGAGGATCGTTTGCCTAGACCTTGCCGAAGGAGCATGCTCTTTCCGTAGTGGTGAGCGACAGTTCACCCCAACCGGATTACATTGGCGTGGTATCAATTTAATTAAAAAATGTACTATGGTTTGCATAAATGGCTGTGTCTTACGTTTATGAGAAAGGAAGCTTACATCTATTTTACATTATGTATTCTCTCAGGAGTAACATGACTCAGCAAGAGAGGGTGTGCTAGATGTGCAACTAGATGTGCTCTTGTGAATTTTGGTAATATTTTCCTGGATTATTTTTCTCCATGCCATCTTTTTTACCACACCGCTGTAACTTTGATTGTTTTTATATGATTCCCATTTTTTGCATTGGGGCTTTGGTGAGCATTGTAGTGCGTAACGTTTCTTATTTTTGTGCATTATCTGAGGAATATTGACAGAAAAACGAATTTAATCAGAAGCATAACATTAAAAACTAGCGATGGGTCGGTTCGGTTCTTCGGTTCTCGGTTCCACCGGTTCTTGAGCTTAGAACCGGAACCGGAACCGAGGCCAAAAATAATCGGTACCGAAAAAAATGGCGCGAAAACCAGTTTGAAACCTACTCACACTTCGAAAGTGGAGGCTTCACATTAAAACCTGGTGAAATAGTGTACTTAGATGCTTCAAAGTCGCGAATTATTCTAATTCAGTTTCTGAAAATGATTATTGATTACCTTATCTTACCATTGAGCAATGCAAAGTAAGTGGTAAATTAAGAACCGGAACCGAGAATCGGAACCGAGAACCGAAGTTAAGAACCGAACAGGAACCGGAACCGAAAAAAAGTGGAACCGACCCATCCCTATTAAAAACAAAGTTGGGTCTGAGGTCCATTGCAGTCATCCTATATAGCATACCGGTCTCTTTCACTATATCTGGTCGAAGTTGGTAGGTTGGAAGGTTATGAGAATAACTGTTGGTGCTTGGATATTGTTTTGTTTTAGGAATTTTTGAGGTGTTGGAATAAAGGTTTTAATTTAGGGTTTATTTGAGGAGAAGGATTGTTTTATTAGGAAGAATTTAAGAAATTTTGAGGACATTTCATTTAAGAAAGGTTCTTTTGATAGGGAAAGGATGATTGAGTATTTTGAATTTAAGCCACGGGTTATTCTATTCCTAATACCTTCGTAAGGTATTATTGGGTTTAGCGAATGTAAGGGCACGAAATAGGATTGCAGATATGCTATTCAATCTGGGAAATGAGGTAAGAGTTGTGGGAATCGCCCCGCAGCTAGGGAGTCTATGCTGGAAATTAACGAGTAAATCTTAAGTTTTTCGTTAAGTGACAAACCTTGATAGGAGGCGTCAATCACTTTCGGAATGAATTTATTATAGAGCATCAGTGGAAAGTTGTCACGTTTGGCATGCTTGAAAGTGAAGCAAAGATTGGAGTATTTGATGAGATTCATTGTCAGTCACCAAGAGTCTATCCAGTCTTCAACAAGGTCAATATGGTCCTGTAGTGCGTTTGTGTTTCTGTCGAGCCATCAATTGCATTCCGCAATGGTTCCATCGTCAGTGTAAATGTAACATTCTGAGTGAACAGTTGCGGGGAAGTCGTCAATGTGTACGTTAAAAAGGGTAGGGCTGCGAACAACTCCTTCCGGAATGCCTGTTGGGGTCGGATAGGGAACGGAGAGCAACTGATTGTGATTGAATGGGAAGGAACGGTCACAGAAAGAATAGATGATTCTAATTAGGTTGAGTGGGATGGTTAGTTGAAGCAGTTGATCGATTATGCCATACCTTGTCAAAAACCTGGCTAATATCCAGAAAGACAGCAGTTGTAACAATTTTAGATTGAAACCGGATGATATGTATTCTGTGAGGTGGTTGATTTGGTAGACTGCTGATGTCCCTTCGGTAAAATCGAACTGCTCCTGCGTGGAAAGTCTGGCGATAATTTTTCTGAGTTTTTATGGTTTGGGGATCATAACTATTGATTTTGTTTTTTCCCGGCGAATAATATTTAAGAAGTCTTCGCGGGTCTTCCACGGGGATAAGCTTTTAATAGAAGGCGACGTTTCGAAGTCCGTCTCGGACTCCATCCTCAAGGCCAATTTGCCTTCAGGATGGAGTCCGAGATGGAGCCACCATGTTTGTTTAGATTTTGTATACGAGAAGGGCATCTCAGACCGGGTAAAGTGAGTAGAATATGGAACGCATGAACCATTTCCGACGGCTCAAGCACGAAAAATAGCATTGTGACTTGAAGGAGACCGCCATTTCGAATACGAGTGAGATGTCGAGCATAGAACCCCAGAGTGAGGTGGGTTATCTATTGCATTGATAGGTTGAATGGAATAAGAGAGAAGGTTTCCATTAGTAGGTAATCTTGTTGCTCTAGGTTCATCTTCGTCGGGTGTAGGTTGTGGAGCAATGGGGTTTTGGGGTTTAAAAGGAAGGTTTATGTTGGCCAGGTGTGAAATTTTTTTGGAAATATCGTAACTTTAGACCTACTGTGGAAAGACGGAGAGCATTACTCCGAGATTGTACGAATTATCCGGTGGGAGTTGATCTTTTCAGGTGCGTACATTTCGTGCGGTAATGTGGGCTGGAACAAAGTAATTCATGAGTAACTTAGTAGATTATTATTGCTAACTAATAATAAATTAGTAGAATTAGAATAATACTAAATTAATAATGCTAATTACGAACTAAATTAGTAAAACGTATGATTAAAAAGTAGGATATGAAAGACTCAGATAGTGGTGAGTAATATGTTGAGGCAGTGTGTGTGTGATGTGGACGTTCGGGTCATAGTCACAGATGTATTGCAAAAGTGTGTTCCTGGTTGATCCTAGCCGCTCGGCAAAGTTTTCACATAGCTTAGTTATAATGTGCTTTAATTCGGAAAGGTTGTGAGCGACTCTGACATATAACATGACCGCCTAGTGGAGTCCATTTGGTCCAGTGAACCATATCACAACAGATGATAAAATTGTTAACAACACTTGCGAGAGAAACTGAAAAAGAGATGAGTGACATTGATAGAAATACTGTGAATGGAGTTACACAGCTTAATATTGAATTAATGATGAAAATATTATATTAGGTCAAAAGAGAATAAATGTGAAAACACTGCCAGGAAGAGCTGTAAGATCACCAAGTTATCTTAGTGATTATGTCGGTTGAGAATTGTAGGCGTACGTATGGAGAAACTGTGACTGAAAGGATTACAAACACAATATGTACTAATGTTTATAAAAAAACTATTTTATTGTAAAGGAAGAGGAAGTCATGATTGGTTATATATGTTGTCACCATGCAATCTTTCATTAGTATTATTGAAGTTATTCATATTGGTATAAAAGTTAGAGGCATTTTACCTAGAATTATGAACTTTGAAATGGAAAGGGAATATGTTCGTTTGTGGTGGAGACATTATTCAAGGTCATATGTTCTGTTAGTCTATATTACAATTGATGAATCTGAAGTAAAAGATCAGAACAGGCAGTAATTATTTTATTTACTTTTCTAGTGTAGGAAAATGTCACAATTGGAGTGTAATGAGCTGGCAGTGAAGCATACAGAGCAGGTTGCTCAGTGGGCGCGGATGGCCAAGGATGCTAGAGTGAACTTGGGAACTCCTGAGGTGCAATTGAGAGCTGCAATCAACAGAGAGGCCGCTGCTGGACCCGGGGCTTCCCAGACACAGTCGACACTTACCGTCAGTCAGCATAACATTAGAGAGGTGTGCAGGCTGATTAGTATAACTTTAAAACTTAAAAATTTGACGTACATGTTGGGATCCTTATTTTAGAAAAAAACTTATAATGTGAATGATATAAATTTTTCCGGGGAATGGTTAAAATAACATTTTCTCGGATACCTCTCGTCATGCAACCCGAGAAAATTTTATAGATTTTGTGGTTCAGAAAGAAGTTGAAAATAATTTACTGACTGGCGGATGTGCATCCTATTGGTGAACATGGAATTTATTACATCATGAGATTGTTATATCCTACTGATGAAGATGATCTTATTTATCAACATAAGATCATCTTCATCACAAGGCAACAATCCTAAGACTGGATTGACGAAGCTCTCCAATCACTTCTCCTATCAGCTGACCTCTTCGTAATGCTTCTCTTCCTCATCCTTCACTACCTTTTCCTTGCGAGGCCTTCCTTTTCCATTTTCCCCAACCACTTTTCCCTCAACTCGTCTTCATCAGACATCGGCCATATATTGAGACATCAAGACTACCAACTGAGAGGCGGTCTCGTTCCACCAGGCGGAGTTACCATTCCGCCGTCGTTGAAACTCCGCCCGGTAAGATGACGAACTCGGTGGTCGGATTTAGACGCCAGGCGGAGGGGTCGGTGTGATTGCATGCGACGGATGTTGCGCTGGTACGAAAAATAACGCGTTCAAAGTCCCCGCAAACAGAATCAGCCAATGATTAGCGATATCCTCGGACGCGATCCCCGGAAAAGATTTTCAAACGACATGCATTTCAACTCGCGGCTGAGCTTAAAGCCACCGAGTGCGTCCACCGGGTTGCTGATGGTGGGTCGACCTCTAGATATAGAGGTTAGCTTACGAGCTAAGCGAGGAGTGGAAGCTACAGGATTATACATACAGGATCATTAAATGGCAATGCTGGAGTAGGGATCATACTCAGAAAGAGCGCCGGAATGCGTGTGAAGAGCTTCCTGCAGTACAATGAAAGATTATAATACTGAAGAAAAACGAGACCAAACCTGTAGATACCGTGGTGGTGCAGGTTTACATGCCTACGACGGACTATGAAGATGAAGAAGTGGAAGACGTCTACGAAGATATCACGGAAGTTATAAAACAGGTAAGAGGAGAAGAAAACCTAATTATTTTAGGAGACTGGAACGCTATCGTCGGCGAAGGTCAAGATGGAAGAATAACTGGAAAATACGGATTGGGAAACCGAAACGAAAGAGGAGAAAGACTGCTGAACTTCTGCACTCAACATAAATTAGTGGTTGCCAACACATTGTTTAAACATCACAACCGAAGAAGATACACATGGAAAATGCCAGGAGACAGAAGAAGATGCCAAATAGACTACATTTTAGTGCAGCAGAGATTTAGAAACCAAGTGAAGGACTGCAAAAGCTACCCTGGGGCAGACATCGACAGTGACCATAATTTAGTGATGATGAAATGCCAACTAAAATTCAAGAAATTGAAGAAAACAAAGAAAGATATATGGGAAGTAGAAAACTAAAGGATGCTCAATATCAGCTGGAATTTCAAAAAGCAGTGGGAAACAACATAGGAGAGAACCTGAATGAGAAATCAGTGGAAAAGCGTTGGGAAAACGTTAAATGTGGACTACAGGAAGCCGCAAAAGAAGTTCTTGGAAGAAGAAAAGTTGCCAAGAAGAAGCCATGGATCACGGAGGAAGTCTTAGAATTGATTGAAGAAAGAAGAAAGTACAAGAATGCGAAAACAGAAGAAGGGCAGCTTTGCTACAAAAGAATAAGGAACGAAATAAGTCGCAAAGCAAGGAAAGCTAGAGAGATGTGGTTGAAAAATCTATGCGAAGATGTACAAAACAACCTTACCATTGGAAAGGTGGAAGCTGCCTATAGGATAGTGAGGAACCACTTCAAGGAACGGAACGCAAGATGCAATGCTATAAGGGACAAGAATGGAGAAATTTTGATTGAAAATGAGGACAAAGTGAAGAGATGGAAAGAATATCTGAAAGAGTTATACAACGGAAACAATCTCAGCATAAGAGCTATTGAAGAGGAAAGCGAAATGGAAAAAGATGATATGGGACATCAATATTAAGATCGGAATTCGACGCTGCGGTAGGGGACCTTCGGATGAATAAGGCCTCAGGTATTGATGATGTCCCTGCAGAACTAATTAAAAATGCAGGAGAGAAGACATTAATTCATCTCTACAAAACCATCTGCGACATGTATTCAACAGGAGAAATTCGAAGGGACTTCGAGAAAAACATCATCATTCCTATTCCCAAGAAGAAGAGAGCGGAGAAGTGCGAAAATTTTGGGACTATAAGCCTGACGACACATGTATCGAAGATACTGACCAGGATGATCTACAGAAGAATAGAACGAAAAGCAGAGGAGTTCCTGGATGAAGATCAATTCGGATTCAGGAAAAGTAAGGGTACAAGGGAAGCAATATTGGCCCTTAGGCTACTCATAGAGAAAAGAATGGAGAAGAACCAACCGACGTTCATTGCATTCGTGGATTTAGAGAAGGCCTTTGACAACGTGGATTGGGATTCAATGCTTGGAATTCTGAAGGGAATTGGAGTGTCCTACAATGACCGAAGAATTATACACAGTCTGTACAAACACCAAGTTGCTGTGAATAAATATGGACCCAGCTGTGAAGAGGCAAGACTAAGGAAAGAAGTGAGACAAGGCTGCGCACTGTCTCCCGCAATTTTTAATGTTTACATGGAGAGAGCCATAAATGAAGTCAAGGAGAAGTGTTCTGGAGTGAACATCCACGGAGAAACAATCAGTATGCTACGATTCGCTGATGACATAGCTCTCATAGCAGAGACAGAGCTGGATAAGATGCTAACAACCATGGAAAGGACTATGGCCAGATATCAGCTGAAGATAAATAAGAAGAAGACTAAGATATTGGTGTGCAGCAAGAAAGAAGAGGAGAAAACCAATGTCAAACTAGGAAAACAAAAACTTGAAGAGGTGACAGACTTCTGTTACCTAGGAAGCCGAGTAACCAACGATGGACGAAGCAAGAAAGAAATAGTGAGTAGAATAGCCCAGGCAAAGAGGGCATTCTTTCAAAAGAAGAATCTACTTACAGCAGGAAATACAAGCATATAAGTAAGGAAGCAGTTCATCAGAACATACATCTGGAGCATTTTTCTTTACGGCAGTGAATCATGGACGATGACAGGAGCAGAGAAGAAAAGGGTAGAAGCATTTGAAATGTGGTGCTACAGAAGAATGCTGAAGATTAAATGGATCGACCGAGTAAGTAACGAGGAAGTGCTAAGAAGAGTAGGAGAAAAGAGAAGTCTGCTGACAACTATAAAAAGAAGAAGGGAAAACTTAATCGGCCACATCTTGAGACACGATGGCCTGATGAAGACTATCGTCGAGGGAAAAGGGAACGGGAAGATTGGAAAAGGCAGGCCTCGTATGAGATACACGGAACAGGTTGTGAAGAACGTAAAAGAGAAGAATTACGTCACAATGAAAATGTTGGCCGATAGAAGAATCGAGTGGAAAGCTGCGTCAAACCAATCCTAGGATTGTTGAACAATGATGATGATGCATTTCAAAGGACGAATCAACTTGGTAGAAGTTTCACAACATTTTATGTTAGTGCATTCAAAATTTTGTAAGTGCATTTCATATGAAGTAAAAAAAATTGTGTTCAACCCGAAGGTTGGTTTTTGATAGGTGAGGGTAGAGCTCATCCCGTACTAAAACATTGGCGTGTGAAATTCGCAGGGGAGCCAGTTCCTTTCCCTGGGCCACCTGCGATTTCTGGGCAATTTCTCTGGGCGCCTACGAAGTTCTGAATCGCGAGAATTTTAGATAAGGGTGCCCAGAAAGGCTCATGCCCGGGATTTAAACCCGGGACCCTCTGTCAGTAACTGAGTGCTCTACCTACTAGGCCACCACGACCCCTACATTTCATATGAGCATAATGTTAATTATATACTTGGTTGCATATGAATATTACGAAATATAAAAAGAGCAATCAGTGGCTGGTATGAGCTACGTTCTTCGATAAGAAATTTGTTTGAGCTCATTACATCGTCCACCATAGCTCTTTCGACGAAGGAAATCCTTCGTGCCCACAATCATTTTGAGTCAGTGGATTAATGAATAAATTTTATAAACCTGCTGATGTCATTTAATTGTGGGGTATATCACCATGTTAACGGATGGGATCATTCTTACCGGGCCTTCCCGTATCCTTTTCCTTGCGTTGAATTAGAAGAATGAGTTAGGTGAATAAGTGGGAATTATTTAATACAGAGAGATCAAATGGATCTTATGGGTTAGACAGCAAAATGATATCGGCGAAGATTGGTAAGATTTGTAAATGGTGGGTATAATAACTATATTAGCGTAACCAGTCTACTAGATGAACTCAAATGGGAGCCATTATCACTCTGTAAGTTGAAATTTAGACTTAATCTCTTAACTATATTCCAAGATAAGTTTTTCTTTTATTTCTTTTTTCAAGATAATATCACTTTTTCACTTCTTTTGATCAGACGTACCGATACATAGCGTATACCATAAAAATCAAATAAGCTATGGCTAATTAGATATATATGTAATTGAATATATTGCGTCTAATTAATATAACTGTTCAGATAGTGTAAGCAGAAGATATTTTATAGAACAAAGATGAATAATGAAATCTTGAGCATGAAAAAAGAAGCTAATATATAGCTGTTCGGAAATGAATTGGCTATTCCACTTTCCATAGTATTATTCGATATATTATGCATTTTCCTAGCTTACACTATAAAGGAAATTTCATACTTCGGGATCTCTGCTGCACCATAAAACTTGATATTTCAAGAAATATTGTTGCACAATTTAAAAATTAAAATGTGACGCCCACTGAGCGAGCTTCACTAAAGACTTCTACGTCATCCACCTCCCATCCTTGACTGTGTTGGCGAGACAACTGAAGGGGAAATGGGGAAGGGATGTCTGCGTACACAGCTCCGGCGCATTCTGTAAATAGCCCAAAATAACTGAACAACGAAATTCACCAAGTACTTTTCGTATAAATTTCGGCGTAAATAAATGTGCGCTGAAGTTTGAATGAAGAACCTGCTGATGTCATTTAATTGTGGGGTATATCACCATGTTAACGGATGGGATCATTCTTACCGGGCCTTCCCGTATCCTTTTCCTTGCGTTGAATTAGAAGAATGAGTTAGGTGAATAAGTGGGAATTATTTAATACAGAGAGATCAAATGGATCTTATGGGTTAGACAGCAAAATGATATCGGCGAAGATTGGTAAGATTTGTAAATGGTGGGTATAATAACTATATTAGCGTAACCAGTCTACTAGATGAACTCAAATGGGAGCCATTATCACTCTGTAAGTTGAAATTTAGACTTAATCTCTTAACTATATTCCAAGATAAGTTTTTCTTTTATTTCTTTTTTCAAGATAATATCACTTTTTCACTTCTTTTGATCAGACGTACCGATACATAGCGTATACCATAAAAATCAAATAAGCTATGGCTAATTAGATATATATGTAATTGAATATATTGCGTCTAATTAATATAACTGTTCAGATAGTGTAAGCAGAAGATATTTTATAGAACAAAGATGAATAATGAAATCTTGAGCATGAAAAAAGAAGCTAATATATAGCTGTTCGGAAATGAATTGGCTATTCCACTTTCCATAGTATTATTCGATATATTATGCATTTTCCTAGCTTACACTATAAAGGAAATTTCATACTTCGGGATCTCTGCTGCACCATAAAACTTGATATTTCAAGAAATATTGTTGCACAATTTAAAAATTAAAATGTGACGCCCACTGAGCGAGCTTCACTAAAGACTTCTACGTCATCCACCTCCCATCCTTGACTGTGTTGGCGAGACAACTGAAGGGGAAATGGGGAAGGGATGTCTGCGTACACAGCTCCGGCGCATTCTGTAAATAGCCCAAAATAACTGAACAACGAAATTCACCAAGTACTTTTCGTATAAATTTCGGCGTAAATAAATGTGCGCTGAAGTTTATATACTTTTTCACAAATTACGATGTAGTCGAAGTTGCAATGCCTTTCGGAATACCCCGCAAGGAGTCTAACAGCCACTCCATTGGCAGAATCATCTGTGTGTCCACCATTGTGATTGGGCGAAGGCGCTACGCAGTCGTAATTGGAGGAAGGAACGACGTACGAAATTTTCACTCACCCACTCAACCGAAAGGGTTAATCATTTTTTCGCCGCTTATAATTCGAAAACTGGGTGATGGATCGAAGAATGTAAAAATACGGGCCCTTTTATTTTACAATCTCTCTCAGATTCGGCAATAAAAAATATGGTGAACTTCTCCATTGCTACTTTTTGTACTCTGGTTTTTGTACCCTTTCTTTCCCTGATTCCACATTGGTCTTTATCAATGAACTCTTCTGCTTTTTGTTCTCTTCCTTCATAGACGAATCTGTGTTCGTATGAGTTACTTTAACGTATATTTGTTTGATTGATCTTGCGATTTTCACTCATATCTATTTATCAAACATCTTTCAGTTTCCTGCTACTCAATCATCAATGCCATTTTCACTCTTGCCTTGAAGTGCTCTTTCTGTATTTCATTTTGCCAAGCTGACTTGGATAAATCAGTATTAACATACACATATAATCAGTAACAATCAGGTTTATTGAATCAGATTACTCTTTGGTAATCAATTCATGCGGACAATTTGTACTGTTATTCAAAACAGGCAATAAAATTTCCTTGGCGCTAGGAATCAAGAAATTTTAACTTCACTTTGAGATCTCTCACTCGTTCACTTTACTGTTCAAAGTCTCCGGTGGAAATAAATGACAGATTTATGTAAGAAATGGACAACTTCCAAGTATCAATCAATTATTCATCAGCTACATATTATATCATCAAGAAAACACTTGGAATAACTTCGGAATCCCTGTCGTGTCCCTGGAGTTATCTGTCGTAAGGTCCTTGGCATATATCGACAGGTCCAAAGCAAGCTAAAGGTTTGTGGTTTGATTCCCGGTCGAGGAAACCTTTTTCCTTTCTCTGTTTTGAGTTTCCCTGAACAATACTTGGCGACTTTCGTACAGCTATGCATCCGTTTCGGCTCTCCTGCATATTGCTTTTTTACATGTGTGTTTTCAAGTCTGTTTCCGCACTAATAGGCGCTCCAGACCGGGAGGAAAGTTATAAGGATGGGAATGGAAGGGTAAGAACCAGCATAGTAATTGACGCATGTATGTCTCCCAGCTTAGAGTCCCTGCGATATTCAATGATTATAACCCATTGACAGTTTGAAATGATTATTTCACACTCTCACTGGTTTGCATGGATTACTTTAAGACTCGAATTAAACTTGTTCTGCACAAGGATCCTACTCCATACCGGTTTGGGTTCAATCCGCTTTGGGTAACTAAAGCGAAGTACATATATTGAAAACTCGGGTGGTTATATCAATGTACTCCGCCACATCTGTTGCTAGATAATTTGACATCTTGACGTCTTCTTTCCAGCATATTTCATTGGCTCGGCAGGAATGTCGTAAATTCCAGGAGCTTTAATAACCCGCAGGTTCCAATTACACTGCAGCGTCTAAAGGCTGGTTTACGATTGGCGTCAACGTGAACTTCAAAGTCGAGTTGAACACACGGGTTCTTATGGACGCGATTACGATTGCGTGAAAGCGTCAACCGTTAACTACAACTGCCATTCATATTTATTATTTGTAAGGAGTGTTTTTGTAAATATCTTTTCTTCCTTCATACGCAATCAAAATCGATAATGGGGTCGTTCACCACTTTTTTTATTGCCGAATATGATAGAGTTTGTAAAATAAAAAGACCCGTATTTTTCCGTTTTTTGACGCGACAATTATTTCCCGAGTTATAAGCGGCGAAAAACTTATGTTTTTAACCCTTTCGGAAAAGTGGGCGTGGTGCAACCTCTGACGTATATCGACTTCGTCCAATCACAACTGAGCCCGCGAAGCTACTTCGCCTTATCGCAAAGGGGGGGACACAGCTGACTATGCCAATCGGAGCAAGTTACGACAGCATCTGTGCGAGCAGACCTTCTGAGAATCCCCCTCCATTCCCTCCCCTTCCCATACGAGCAGTCAAGGACGGGAGGAAAGTGACGTCAATGTTATCACAGCAGCATTTTCGGTGGGCGTCACCTTTTGCTTATTTTAATTTTTGATTTATGAGTGAGTGGTTGTGGTTAGAAGATTAATTTTTTCACTAAAATTCTTTTTTCGTTTCCATCTAACAATTTCGTGTACAAAATTGCGATTTCGGTTCCGAGTAAACGCCCCCATTGAGGGACTATTTTAGAGAGTAAGATCTCCGCTTCTGACGGATCGTTAATCTAAAGTTGCACAATGTATCATTTGTGTGAAAATCGAAGTTAAAAAAATTTAATTTTTTTAACGCGGGGGAATTTTTTATTGCCTGTACCCAAGGATACATTTAAGGGATGCGTCGTACCGAGACGGCTACGATCCCCTTTTTTCCCTAAAACTACAAGCATCGATAAATGTAATACTATTTTAAATAATAAATTCTACGATTTTAATAATATTTAATAATATATTATTCGTGGACGACTTTTCTACGTAGTTTTATATATTGATAAACAATGGAATATATGCATTTTGTCATGACTTTTGTTTGATACAAACAATGTGTCGGTAAACAAACCACGTCATTGCTGCAAAATTACAGTGATAATTACGTATTCGGAGTAAACATAGCACTAGGAATCCAGGGTAAAATTGGTTCTTAATTTAGAAAACTT
Source organism: Platycnemis pennipes (assembly GCA_933228895.1). Lineage (NCBI taxonomy): Eukaryota > Metazoa > Arthropoda > Insecta > Odonata > Platycnemididae > Platycnemis > Platycnemis pennipes. The sequence continues at coordinate 116,311,442 of OW121848.1, read as the reverse complement.
ATCAATTAAGAAAATAGAAAAATATCATCGTCGCTCATTTTTTTTCGGTTCGGATTAACCTCGCAGTCAGGGAAGGACCGTCATTAAGGTTAGAGAGAATAACCAAATAACTATTTATTATTGAAAGAAAAAGGATTTACTTGTGTATTAAAAATACTAAACATTACTGTTCAAGTACTGATGGGACAAATATTAAAGTTTTCATGTTGCGTTGGTGAAGGATTTAGAGATGAGTTTAGATTTACAAATGTTTTATTGCTAATAATGTCTCTAATTTTTTTTCTCAAGGAGGAAGCCCGAAGATGCAAGATATGTTATAACGCCGAGTTAAGCATGGTGTTTCTTCCTTGCAGACATATGGTGGCATGTGATAAGTGCGCAATGTCACTTACTCATTGTCCAGTCTGCAGACAGCAATTCACACACACTATTCGAGCTTTTATCCCATGAACATGAATAAGATGTTGGAAGTGCCTCCGAAGGACAACAGTTCTCTTAATCCAGAGCACAAGAGTTGGCAGTGTACTGTTATGCATTGAGATAGCTCTATTTTTTAAACAGGGTATTTAAAAATTTGAGTGCCGTAAAGTAAGTACATATGTGAGTAAATTTTGTGGCTAATATTGATCAATTTCAAGAGTCTAATGTTGATCTCCTTATCAGTGAAAATGTTTATATATTACGAATATTTACCTTCTAATTGATATCAAAGGCAAGAATCATTGTAATTCTTTTTGTATCTTTTTTTCTTAAAGTATATAAGCGAGGTTAAGGGAGGTTTGGCTTACGATTGTAGTAATTACTGTTAGAAATTCCTCATTGAAAATGCCGATTGCATGTCCTTATAGGGAATTGGCAATAAGAAAATACACCTATGGGGACTTAAATTATAGGGACAAATATCCCAATAGGTACTTGTTATAGGGGTTCCCTGATAATGGGGAAGGAGACCAATGGGGACTTGGGCTAAAGGGACATATTTCTCTATGCATACTTGGTCTGCAGAAAATAAATTAGAACACAAATAAAAATAGGTCTTAACCCTATTGGAAATTTCTGATAAGATCTCATGAGAAATTTGCTCGTAATAATTTTGCAATGAGATCTTATGAGAATAATTATAATAAAATATAGGAGAGATTTTCTCCACCATCTTACGAGGAGAGGAGAGAGGATACAGATGATATCCATGTTCCATAAAAAATATCCATCTTTATGAATATATACACAATGCAATGAATGCAAAGAATGTACAGTGAAAATACAATGTATTGAACACAGTGAAAAGAATCGTATAGTACATTATTATGCTTTAAGCGAAGAAAATAAATCATCAATCTAATCAAAGGACAGCTTACTTTCATCTTTACGCATATTTACCAGTGCTGGAATGTAACAGTGGCACTGGACCTCACGGCTAGCTCCGGGAGGGGTTCGCCGCGTAACAACAAACGCTCTAGGGGGGAGTCAATAAGGGTGCTAGTACAGATATAGAGATAGAGTATCCCGCCTGTTCTCGAATAGTTATGGTAACGAGAATCAGGAAATTCCTCCGCGTGATTCCCTCAGAGACTTTAACACTTCATGAGCTTAGGGAGTCTCTTGTCATCATCAGGAACCATGGGAAGGAAAGAAAGGAAGGGGGTTTGGGGAGAAGAATCTTCGGAAAACGAGGAAACGGAAAGCTTTCACACCTGCTTAGCCTACTTTGGATTTAGCGCATTGAATGGAAGACCAGACATATTCTATTTTACTATCGGGAATCACCTCCGTTTTGCTGACTCTTTTGATCTTAGCCACAATGAATACTCCCTCTCCCGGTCGACCCTCTCGGTCTCCACTGCATGCCCTAAAATTCACGGCGAAAATTTAACTACCTAAAATGTCGCTTGTTGATCAACTTTCGGTTATTATAATTATATAAGGAATGAGTAGGTACTCTCTATTAGGTGACGAATATCGGGTATTTGATTCCTGAACTACGACAATTTGAAGAGAGGACTTAAAAGTCCTGAATTAGAAGGTTAAATAAAGACATGTTTCAAGTAGACTTGGGCCGATACCGATAGCGAGTATTGGGTATCGGCCATTTTCCCGATACTCCGATACTTTCGAGTATTCGTTTTTTTTCGTATGATTTTACTCGAACGTATTCGTTCGGTGAAAATCATGTAAAAACATCATTTTGAAATCCCACCTTCTTCAACTGACTTACCAACGTGTCGCGTATTTGTTTACTTAGCTGCGATCTTCATGACAGTAAAAGTGAGACAAGTGCTTAGAATTGGCTATGGGAAAGCCTGAGGCGAATAGCTGTACCTCCTCCGAAAAGTAGACGAAAATCCATATAAGAAGAAAGTTTACTGAAATAGCGGCAAAAATTAAACTTCTGCCGTCAACTCAAGTTTGTTCTGCTCAACGCATATGTTGTTCCGCGTTTCCGCCTACGTTCCAAACTCGATTTCAAAAAATATGAAATGCAAATAAAATATTGTGCTATAGTCAAGTGTTATGACGTCATAGAATTCGCATTAGAAAATTTTAAATGAAGTCGAAGGTGCTCGTGTGCCTCCAATGTTCCATACTTACGGAGAAAACCCGGTTTCGTAAAATAGAAAATTTTAAACGAATGTAAGTAAATATTTGAAACTTATCGGACGTCACGGCAAAAGTACAATTCATATTCGATCAACATTTCCTTTCATTTTCGCATGTCATATTGTTATGACAATTTCCAAAGTGACGCTGGCCTCTGCGACTCTAAGAAATGTGCCATTTTTCATCCTCACTGCAAAAAACATGCCTCAAAAGTAATTATTAAAAAAAGTCTGGTACCTGCATTAAACGAAAGGCTAAATTATCTACACGCTGATATGCTCTTTATGAATTTCGCTTCTTTCTTTTTTGGGATATTAAGCCTCAAAGTCGAGTCTATATATACTTTTTTGCGTGAACAGCATACACAACACGTGCTATCTGGTCATATAGTCATAATTAATTATTGAGTGCACATCAACGCAAGGTATTGTACGTATCTTTTTTGAGGCGTAATAATTGAAAATGAAACTTTGTTACCATAAATTAACGCCATCAATGAACTAACTTGATGGTACACGTAGTGGTTTCCTGTAAGTTATGCAACCCGCCCTTACTTCACCATAACCCGAGAAGGCGTAGCCTGTTCAGCAAGTATTCCTCGTTACTATGCTCAGGATTTCGGGTCCCTACAAAAACGTGCTAACGAGAGTACACTGTATTTGTGTGTACCTGGAAGTTTAGAATTTCCTGAGCAAATGTTTTCGGAAATTAGTGCTATGGTCCAGATAGAAGAATTGGAGAAATTCTTAACTGCTGAGCATGTTCAGCAGCCGTGTCAATAATATGTCAATACATTCACATATGAGCTGCTGAGTATGTTCAGCAGCTCTTATTTCTTTAAAAGAATTCTCAGTATCTACAAATGTAAGAGGGCTTAGTGTATAAAATCCAATCCAGTGATAATTATGAGTAGCAAAATAAAAGAGTTGTCACAATGTCATTTCTCTCAATAATGAGGTGCTCTTTTAAAACACTTTTGATTACTGAGTTGACTTCACGAGAAGGAAAAAACTTATCAAATTTTTTTAGAAAAATAAGTAATGCATCAGCAAATAATACTATCGGTATCGGCCACTGATACCGAGGTAACGGTTTGGTACCGGAAAAAGTGGTATCTGTACAAGTTTAATTTAAAGAAAATTAACTAACACCACAGAATAGTCTTCTATTTTACTATGGCTGCTCATCATATTTTCAGGGTTTATGTTTTATAAATCTTGGGACAGTTGCGGTTTGGAGGGTCGTGAGTTTCATTTTGTTTAATTTGTTTTTCCTTTTTCTGGGCTTTATTCCGTCCTGCTAAACCTACACTGTGTTGCCTGATCAATATACTTAACGGATTTCACGTTTGTTAATATGATACCACTAATGTATTAAATGTTAAGAGGAGTCTTATTTATTTTTCAAAACATCACTATTGCCAATTTCTTCAAATTTAATAACAACTGCCATGCATCACACTAGTTTTCAATTTCTTCAAGGTCATCATTTAAAGATTCTTAATTGTTTAGGCTATGGATTACCCTGTACAATACTGCATCATCAGCAAATAAACGAAGCTTACTTTTTGCCACCTTATTGATATCATTTATGTGCAGAAGACAAAAGGGAGCAACTATGACACCACCCTGTGGCACACACGACGTGGCTTCAGTTTCCGGAGAGGTAACACGTCCAAAACAACCCTTTGCACGTGATCATGTAGAAAATTTCGAATCCATGACATAGCATTAATATCTAACCCAAAAGATTCCAATTACACTAGTAATTTTCTATGGGACACCTTGCCAAAAGGTTTCTTATGATAGATAGATATAGCCTCCGCCAAATTTTCGCCAGAAGCTATAATATTCTGAGAAAAGTGTGAAAGTTGCATTAATTACGAACTGGAGCGTTTGAAGCGAAGAGCGATAAGCTTTGTAAAGTGACAGTATGATGACTTTACTAGCTTAACAAGTCTATTATAAGATCAATATAAGACAGTAGGTTGAAATATAGACATTAATTCCAATTAGATATTTTTACTGATGACGTTAAAAATATTTTGCTAATTCCAACTTACTGGATCATGAGCATAAAATTAGAGAAATTGACTGTCGAACCAGCAGATTAAAAATCTCTTTCTCTCCTCGTACTATTAGGGATCTGAATAGTTTTTGATATATTCAATAATATATGCACAACTGCATCAATAGACAGCCTAAGAAGCTGCATGTGGTTATAAAGCCCATACTTTTATGTTCAATACTTGGAGAAAAGCACTTTCCTACGCCCTAAGTATTTCTACAGATACGTGGATTTATCATTCGGCCTCATGAATCGGAGGCTTTAAATTGTTCTTAGACCACATGAACAACCAACATCCGAATATCCTATTCACGATCGAGACTGAGAACAACAAAATCCCTTTTCTTGACATCCTTGTCCGGCGGCAGTATAATGGCTAGCTTGGGCACAGCGTTTACAGCAAACCTACCCAAACAGACTTGTATTTGAACGGTCAGCGCCATCATCACCTCTCAGAACGAGAAGCAGTGCTTTCGATAATCGTACACCGAGCGAAGGCCTTTTCCGATTCCGAGAGTTTGGCCAAAGAGTTGGAACACCTCAGAACGAACTTTTGTCAAACGGAAGAGGGACAGATTTCGTTTACGTTCGAAGGGTCTTTCAAAACCATGAATAATGCAGATGTAGAAGACGAATTCCATCTTTTGCCCGCAAGGGCATTTCCGCCATATACATCTACAATTTCGGGAACTATCTCTAGAATTCTGAAGAGAAACGACATTGACGCTGTCCACTAACCCATGACCAAATTAAGAGAGGCATATAGGCAAAGGAATCAGTCGGCCTCATGAGTCTTGAGGTCTGTGAAATCCCATATGAATACGGTGAAGGTAAGACGGCCGAACAATTGACACGAGACTGAAGGAACACCGAAGACTTTTTAAGCTTGGTAAACCTGAAAAATCGGCGGTAGTCGAGCACAGCATACATATGGACCATAAGATTAAAAGTGATTACACAAAATTGCTTTGTTGATCAGGAAGATTTTGGGATCGGTTGACAATAGAAGCCATTGAAACCTGGTTGAGGCAGGAAAATTTCAATCGAGGTTACCGGTGCAGCATCGGCAATACCTGGAATCCCATCTTGAAAAAGAAAAGAGGTTCAAGAGCTGAACCGTTGTTCAATGGTCTCCAGAGTCAACAATCGGCTCTCGACCAATAAAAGGAGGCCAACCCTGGGTATATCAAGCGTTAAAATTGCAAAATTCTTACCTTGCGGACTGGTGACGACTCGTTACCCGAACTGAATTCCCGGCGGCGAGAAAAGGCCGGGAAACTGTCGTTATTGATGGTGTAATACATCCTACTCATGGACTACGCCCCGTCGTGGTAGGATGGTCTTTCGAGTTCTCGGGACCCGTAAGGCTGGCCCGGGGGGAGGAATGAAAACTGCTCGTGGTGGAGCCACCAACGCCAGAGAAGTCGAAGGGTTCCTCTTCCTCCTCCAGCATATTGAAATACCGAATCACTTCAATCTGGTTCATCACCGCACAAGCAAATGCTAAGCTCAGCAGGGAGGCGAGAATTCAGACAAATATGTTGGTGGAATTGGTCCAGCCTTCTCTCAGCATGAGGAAAACCCTTGAGCAGGGGCGTCGGAACTATTTTCGTTGGGAGGGTCCAACCTTGAAAAGGACCCGGCTCCTATGAAATGGGCCCGCATTGTTTTGCGGATAGAAGGGGTTAGAGACTAGAATGCCACTAAAAGAGCTTATGAAGGTGGTAGAATATGTGTCAGAAGGGAAAAAGCAAGCTGGAAACAAGTGAAATGTAATTTTTTAAAATGAAGACTACTCATTCGTCAAGGGCCCTGGGCAAATTCTGGGGGGAGCCTTCGGCCCGCCCTACCCCTCACTTCCTACGCCACTGCCCTTGAGGCCATTGCGTGAGGAAATTATCTTCCATTTCTCACCAGCCCTATTGTATTTGCCTCTTTTATATCGGTGTGAACATAAACACTGATGGGAGTGATACTCGTCCGAGGGAGAAGATCCCCTTCGTCTTATATCCTACTCAAGGTACAATATAATAACTATTAGTAACGTAATGACTAGAGCGCGGAAAAAAGTCTTTTGACTTTTGGTAAAAGTGGGACTTTAGTGGTTTTAAATACAAATCTTCACCAATCTCATCAAATAAAACAGTTTTTAATGACTTTCTTAGAGACTTTTTGGGACTTTTTTGGCGTGGCGGCACTTTTCTGATTAAAAGAGACTTTTATGGGCCTTTTTATTTAAACCACATGCCTAAGTTAATATTTGGCTGTTGTGATCACATTTGCTCAACTGTGTGTTGGACGCATCTGTGTTTTTCATGCGGTACTACACGGAGCAGAGATGTACTGTAAAATGTAAGCTCCTAACAGTTGTTAATGCGAAATTTTAATAATAGCTCCGGAAACTGCAATGAATTCTTTCTATTGCTTCACCGTTCATGAAATAATCACTCTCACTCAGTGCTTCAACCCGAAGGTTGGTTTGGATAGGTGAGGGTAGAGCTCACCCCGTACTTATCCATTTGCATGTCAAATTCACATATTGCTCCTTTCCCTGGGCCACCTCGCATTTTGAGTTTTTTTTGCTGAGGGTGTCCAAAGACTTCACAAAGGGATAGATTGATCTAAAAGAATGCATTTATCTAATTATGAACCAGCTTATTTGAATCCAGGTGGTCTGCTGACAAGCCGTCAGCGCTACTCTCTATGCTAGCACTGCGCTTTTGTTTATGAGATAAGTGGAAAATGATACAATTATATGAAAGATCATCTAGAATTTCCAACGAGGTGAAAGCGTCACATTGTGTGCAGATGATCATTAAATGAGCCTACATTGTAGCGAGGCAAGCATGACGTAGATGAACCTGGACCCTCGGCTGCGATCAAGCGGAGAAGAAGATTTTAAAATTATCGCGAAAAACAAGAGAAAAAGGTCCTCAGCTTCCCCGAAAATAGGGGTCCTGACCTGTGCAATGGACAACAAATAAGTACTTTTTTCTCATTTTCGGTTTTTCTTGAGCAGGAAACTAAGTTTTGAACTATTAAATCATGTTTCAACTGCCTTATAACATTATTGATCCTATGTAAAAACTTGTTTTGTATTGTATATTATAAAATTTTCCCCTTTAAATTTGACTGAAAAAACGCCGTTTCCAAGGTTTTACAATGGAGTGTACTTCCACCCTCTTTGTCATCTAATACCTTTTTAGTAAGAGGTAGAGTGCTAGGGACTTCCAGATATTGAAATAGAGGAACAATGAGATGGGAGGGTGAGTTTAGAAGAAAATGAACCATGGGGAGACGGGAGAGCGTATATAAACGACGTGAGTGGTTAAGCGGGGTTGCATAACTTGGATAATACAACCCCGCGACGCCGAAGCGCATGTTTCAGGGCGCGCTGGCGCCCCCCCCTGTTCGTCCTACGTCAAAATGTTATAATACCCTTTTTGTTGCTTATATTGTCTACTTTCCGATTTTCTGCTTAGTTTTCCTAAAATCAAAACTAAACGATTTAAAAACTAAAAAAGGGATTTTTTGACTGTTATTTTCAAAATTTGGGGGTTGCGGGGGGAATTTTTGGCGGGAAGTTAGAAATTCATATTCAGCGACCCAAAAAGCATAGGATAAATCAATTTCCAGAACTACCTCTAATTTTTCCAAGTAAAATCCCCTAATGCCTGGACTAGCATCTCTAGGCTCTTTTCTCCAACAATTCAGTTAAATTCAGCAACTTTCTCACGGAAATAACTCAAGACTTTTTAGAGACTTTTTTTAGAGACATTACTTACCACCACATATACATATATTGATGAAACATAAAACAGTGGGTCGGCATACATTCATTTAAAGTAATCATAAAAAAGAAAAAATCAAATTATAGAAATCAATATATTTTATAAATTCAATTTAAAAAGTGGAAATCAGCTCTTTGAAGCCTTGAATACAAAGGAAATATATTAAATCAACAATTCCAATGTAAAAGTGCCTATAAATTAAAAATGTACCGCATATAAAGAAAAAATGAGAAAATCGAAGATGCCAAGTGATATTTTATTCAAGGTTCAAAATAAAATTTTAACCCTAAATGACACTCACTCATGCATTTTAATCCAATGAGATATAGAATAGAATAGAATAGAATTTTTATTATTATTCCGGGACGATTTCGTCCCTTAGGAACACAAATGAATGTACATAATTAATTCATATCTAGAGTCATGACATTAATTCCATAACAGGATGACAGCACATTAATATAAACAAAAGGTAACAATATTAAATCCCATATTATAGTACAACAATATTGGAATGCAATAAGCAGACTGCAAAATGAAGAAAAAAAAGAAACACTATAAATGTATATATATTTTATATAAAGAGAACAAATGCAGGATAATAGTGAGCACTGCAAATAACGTCGCACAGTCATAAGAAGTAACATCAGATGTAGCTAAAATGCAACAAAATCGACATCAAAAAGGAATTCAATAGTCATTTGAAGGACGTCGTGATACTATGAACGCGTTAGAATTCTTTCTTCAGTCCAAATAGTTTCGTAGGATTTATCATCAACCAGTGAAGACATGGTCAATTTTTTTATTGTTTGCTGCCATTCTTAACAACACCGGAAATTATTTCTTAAAGATACGTCTGCATACAAAAGTGTATCTGCTGCGAAAAAAATAAAATACTCTCGCATAAGAGAAAATATTTTCCCTCGGGTCGATTAAGACATGAAAAAATGTTGCCGAAAAATTGTATATCATGTAAATTAAAGTTCTATTCAATCAAGTGTTCAGTTTAGGCTAGTCCATCAGAGGGTAATCGACCAAGGAAAATTCTTTCACCATGAGAAATTTAAAAAAAGCATCATATCAAAATTATATCACAAATCGTCAACTTTAAAAAATCACGGTGAAAGACATAGAATTAATCTACAATAACATGAATTATATTAAACAGATCAAAGTGCATAAATTTAAATATGCAAAGTTCACTAAAGGATTCTCTGCTGATCATTGTAGGAAGTAATTGTGCGAAGTGCATCCCAGTATTTGCATAGGAGTTGAAATCAACAATAAATTTCATTATTTAAAGTTAAAATACCTGCCGACACACTTTTAAAACGTTAAATAATCGAGTATTTGGTGGACGCAAAATCAATCATTCTTAGCTGACAGTTTTGGCTGTACCTATTCGAGAAAATTCGATGATACCAAACTAGCTACACACACTTTTTCTATATGTGATATCTATTGTCACCACGCTACTAGAGCAGAGTATACAAAGAAAATATATACATGAAAGTTTTATGTGAGTAATATAGCAACATTTTATTCAACGAAATTATTTTTTAAAAATGCGGAGGATATTGGTTCAGACTAATAATCTTCTTTGTCTTGAATCCTAGCACCTGAATACTAGCTACAATGCAAATTAGCTAGTACATTATCCATCAGATATCTCATTGAACGTGAAAAAGAATAATAATTACTTATGGTCAAGTTTCATGGCCACAGCAGCAGGAATCTCTTTAAATATACCCTAAGCCTTGAAGGATAGCAAATGACGACTAATAGTGTAGACTAGAAAAAATGAAAACCTTCTTTCTACAATGTAATATCAAATTAGCAGTGTCATCTTACACAGGTAAAGCTATATTAGGTAAACATTATAATTAAATTAAATAAATATTTATAAATGATAAGCTTAACGATAAAATGAATAAAGCAGCATTGAACATAGAATTTTCAGTTTTATTACATAGAGAAATGAATTCAGATAATGATAATATTTCAGATAATATTTTTGGAGAAAAAAGGCGAAAGCTAGCTTTGAAATGTAACTCTGAAGTAAAGGACCATTTGATGTGGTAATCAACATAAGAAGTTGACGGTCACGTTGTGGTAAATAAATCCTTGCAATGGGAGCAGTAAATGCACGTTTTTCTTCGTTTATAATCCATATTCATGCAACCTGCAGACCCACAACTTATTTATCGTGGGCGGGAAGGAGTACGGACGCAATCATGCTGCCACCGAAACACGCTATGATCCAAGAAGAAATGTATCTAACCAAAAGTACAAGTCGGATGTCAAACATTAAATACAAGTATATCGAAAAATCATTAAATCACAAAATTATTTCAAAAACATATTTTAGAAATAAACTAACTTAACTTAAAAGTAACTTAAAAATAGTTGAGGGATTAAAAACAATTTTCTAAATATTCCCCAATGCATTCCTTATGGTGATTTAGTCACATCCGATACATCACGACGGTGATTATTTTACGACATTATGATAATGTTCGATTATTATTCACCTCCAATCTGCGGAATATATCGCACTTTATTATCATAATCACAAGTCTTCACTTTTAGAAACCGTCGGAAAAATAGGATTGCAATGCCGAAATGAGTGCTGTTCTTGTAGGTTCAATTGCATAGAATGATTTCTATTGCAGTAATATCTCGTACACGCTACATTGCAATCAAGTACCTATACAAAAGCATGCAGCTTCCAACAAGGTCAACGTTTTTTATTTAGGAAAAAATTCATATTCAGGAAAACTAACGAATAATCATAAAATAAATATAATCAATCTGAACATAATACTAAAGAAATTGGCGCAGCATATCATAGATGAAAAACCATAGTACATAAAAGTTACCTATTTAAAAATTGAAAACAAACAAAAACTTAGTCATTGTTAATTTGGCACCATTTCCGTTATGTTACTTTTTCTCTATAGGGTCTTCTAAGCAAGACGTTTAAATTTAGAAAAAAAGGAATTGAAACAATTATTTATTTTACATCTCATTATTTATTATTTTATACATATATTAATAATAGATTTAACGCAATTTCATGAGGTGGGCTTTCATCGATTACTCGAGCAATAAAGTGCATCTCCGCTAAGTTACGAAAAACCATACAGAAGCAATATATAATACTAGCTGAAGGTGCCCGTTGAAATTCAACATGAGGGAGAAATATAATAATTATAAATTGTATTCCTAATGCAATCAGGAAGAGAACGCACATATTTAACACATTATACGCATTATAACTTTAAGGGAGAGACGCGAAGCGCAAACACAATAAATAACACGCGACATAATGCAGAGAGGAGTAAAAGTATTTCGCAATTAAAAACTAAACAATGATAAAAAAATAAATATTCCAAAAACGTTTAGGAACGCAATAAATAGTAATTTCAGATGACATAATATTCAGAGGAGCAAAAATAATTCATATATAAAGTTTTCATACATTTTAAATGCTAAATACATTCTATTTCTTTTTTAAAATTTATTCTATAAATGGAATATTATAAAAGTTTAAAAGGTAAAAATTCCATATAATTTCCTTTCAACAACCAAGATGTTTCCTTTTTGATTTTGACAAATATATCGATGAATTTGGTTACTAATTAAATTAATTAAAAAGCAGAATTTACAGGTAGAAGTTGGCTGCTATGACAGTTGCGAGATGTGCGGTACATCTATATCGCTACTGCTATGATGCGTCTGCAGCAACTTCTATGCAGCTTATGGCCGTAAGTTCGCGTTGTCACAATAAAGAAAAAGTGTTTGATGTCAGTAATGATGGTCGCTTAAATTTTCATGAAATTCTTCAAGCAATAAATTCCATTGACCATAATTTTATGTTACCTTTCTTTAAAAAGGAGAATCTCCCCTTTGGGGAGGGTTATACTTGTTATTACGTATATTCAAATTCCCGACATTACATGTCTTGTGTTGCTTTCCGTTGCTTTGTTGCGATTGTCCTAGATACAATTCCACTGGTAAGTAGACTTCAACGGGCTTCAACTTTACTAATAGTTCGAACTAGGATCGATTGTTCTCGACATTTGTCCAGCATTGATCTGAGCTCGCATCGTAAATGCTATTTACACATGGAAGTGGTGCTTAACAGTTGTTAGCAGTTGACTATCATAGCAGGCAACTACTACGTGTAAACGCACCCTAACGTCTGCAACAGAGCATTTTTTTTAAATGTCTTACGAGAGATACGAGATAAAATACGAGAAAAAGAAAAACCGGATAAACACATACTTAACTACTCCAAGTTACTACATGGATGAAAAACATTGCAGGGAATAAAGTTTTCACATAACTCCCAGGACATGTCCTTTTTCCTAATATCTCTCAGCTAGGTCTGCTACAAAGAGCCAAAATATTGAAAATAACGACACTTTATCTACTTATACATTAACCAAAGGAATCTCGACGAGGTAAATTATTGCCACATAGAATTATCTCTCATTTAGCGAAAGCATCAGTATTTACTCGGGCTTCCTGAAATAGAGCGTAAAGCGTTTACTTGTTCTGGATGTGGTTACATAAACCATAAACAGGTTAAAATGATAATAACTTTGTATTCTTTATTTACGTCGTTAGGGTGACAAAAATTAAAGAAATTAAAAAACAACGTAATGACAATATAGGTGTCAGTCAGGAGACAATGATAATAATCATTACATTATCATTACTTCACATGTGAACTATGGAAATTACTATGCATTTTACTAAATACCATAACTCGTATAATTACAATGTATTTGCAAGAATAGATTAACTCATTTCATGTCACTAGATTTAAGTGAAAGTAGAGCTGCACACGTCAAACAACGCTCTGCGCGGACAGTAAAAAATATGACAAACCGTGATATAAATGAAGAAATAAACACATCAAAACATAAGAAAAGGAGAATACGGTACAAGTAAAAAGATAAACAGTAAACGACAATAGCAAATATAAGACAGTAAAAGGGGTCAAACTTATAACGAAAAAACGATGAATAAAAATCCAACTATATTGTAATGAAGTTATGGATAGATGAAAGTTATAAATATTGAAATATGATCCACTGCAAAGATAGCAGCCGTTTGTAATTATTGTAGCTATTTCGAGCCTCTTTTTTCAAATCATTGTCCCAATATTACAAACTAGTTTCATTGCAATGCAGTCGTTTCATGGCCTTAATATTGAAAACAATGTTCATCTCAAAGAATAAATTGATGCCACATATAAAGTAAGGGTCAGAGTGAAAACACTATAAAAATGCAGCAATAAAATTACCATCAAAACCACCTACAGTCCCTTGTAGGCACTCATTCGCGTATTTAAAATTACAAATCAAAAGCTGGAGAGTGATTAAAAACAATACACTTAAATAAAATATTTTTTACATGCTCCACAATTAAAACACATTTAAAAAATGGCAACATGGCAACTGTTCACACATTTAGAATATTTAAGATAATTTTATCCAGGAAAAAGTTTTCCTTTACATAGTCAAGTCATTACAAATTCATTGCAACTTACGTCTGAGTGGCAATGAGATATAAAAATTTACTAAGATATTTATAGGTAGAACGTGCCCACCTGATAGCCTACACATAGAGAAAATCAAAGTCCTTTGGTGTTATTACCCTAAATGAGAAAAAGTACGAGTGCGAAGAATATTTACGAAATGAAAACTTAACTAAATTAAAAATAGAAATGCGAGGAGAAAAATCATCAACCAGCAGGAATATCATAATCAAATTCGTTAAAGATCGACAGAAAAAAAGTGTCGATTCATATTAACAATATTCAATTAATCTATTGAAAAACAGGGTTTGAAAGCCATGGTAAATATCTAGTTTAAAACAGATGACAGGTCTTGGTGCCAAAATACAGCCGCTCAAATCTCGCATAAGCTTGGAACAAATATATTCACAGAACGCAAGGTCACGGAGAGATAGATGAATGTAAGGGGACTTCGGATGACGCAAGAAGGGAAACATTTTTGTATGAAGAAACATTTTTGTACGCTCAGTGGGTGCTTACAAGTAGCATCATCATATTTTAAGGCTAAGGAGGTTGGTCAATATTACTCCAATACAACACAAAGTATAAAAACTTAAATTTTTGTGGCAGCAAAATAATTATGTTTACCTTGAAAAGGGTTATTATTATATCCAATGATATCATTCACACAACACACGCACACACGGGCGTTATTCCATGCCGGACCCAGGAGGTCAACGCCATCGGCTCGTTAACCTTTATTTAACGTGGCGTTTCCCCCTGCGTTCCCCTCCGGGCTGCGCAGAGGCCTATTCCACGCATTCACTCCCAGGGCCAGGGCAAGACGCGACGAGATCAAGCGGACTATGAGCTATAAACTACGCACCTAAGTCATTAATCCCTATTTTCCCATTCTAAAATCCAACCACCCTCTAAACTATATCCACTGCTTAAATACCCTAGGCCTACCTATTTCATTTGCATACCTATCGGCGCTGACCCTGTTCATCATCACACATACACCAGTCAACAAAACAACAAACGTGCCATTCACACATTTACCAAAAGAAAAATAAATCGGGGAAATTCCTGTAAAAGAAAACATATTAATCGAAAAACCTGTAAAAGAACAATCAAAACCGTCAAAAATAAAACAAACAATTACAAAAAATCGTAAAAACGGGGAATGATAGGAAACTATTAATGGTATCGTAGCGCATAATGGCGCAATGAGTTTATTCCTACCTATGTCATAAACTAAGAGCCTGTGCACAAGGCAAAACCGGAGTGCAACGACCACAACTGGATTGACCCGGGTCAAACGACCGATATGCAAACCCTACACACTATAAGTGCTAGAGATAACCTAATAGATAAAACATATAGAGAATATAAGTACGCAAATAAATAAATAATTCAAAATGTATAAACGCAAACTCACATAAAGCTTTAACAGCCGCTGCTAGTCGTGGCTGCTCTCTCTTTATTCTTGTCCGCTGTCACCGCGAAGCAATGGGAAGGCCAGGTTCAGGGAGGAGCATAAAATATACAAGCACACACTTACATAAAATTCTATACACTAGAGTCTATCTAGTCCTCTTGATGCCCACCAACTGTTAAAATCGGCACTCACTTACAAAACACTGACACCACACTGTCACAACACTGACCACACTGACACCACACTCACTCTCTTCTTTTTCCAGGTTCACACAAAACACTCGTCACTATCACTACACTACTGTCCGGGGCGGTGTGGTAATTCCTAAGGAGAGAGCGGGTTAATACACACAAAAAACAGTCAATTGGATGCGAAGTTGCTCGCATTTAATTGAAAATTCCAAAAAAAAAAATCAAAAATACTGGAAGAGGAAACCATAGACATTTGCCATCCCCATAAAATGGGGAGCAGTGTCAGAGGCGCCAATTCCGTGAATTTTAAAATTTAATACTAGAGTAGTCTTCGCATCCACAAAATAAAGCTATCAACTAAAGTCAATATCCTATTTACCCTACTGTTACGACGGGCCAGAAGGGCCTTGGATTCAAAATATTGGAAACTGACTACATATCCTACCCTCTATCAGGCCGGGGCGTTGTGGAGTTACCTAAGGAGAGAACGGATTAATGCAAATAAATAACAAGCAAGCAATAGATTGAATGCCAAGTTGCTCACATTTAATGCAAATATCCGAAAGTGCATTTCATAAAGATGCGAGGAATGGCCGCTCAGAAACTAAGTGCACCTGGATGCACTTGGTACCTGGCGATCCAAATCCTTGAATTTTGAGTTTTAATACTAGAGCAGTCTTCGCATCCACAAATTAAAGCTATCAACTAAAGTCAATATCCTATCTACCCTACCGTTACGACGGGCCAGAAGGGCCTTGGATTCAAAATATTGGAAACTGACTACATATCCTACCCTCTATCAGGCCGGGGCGTTGTGAAGTTACCTAAGGAGAGAACGGATTAATGCAAATAAATAACAAGCAAGCAATAGATTGAATGCCAAGTTGCTCACATTTAATGCAAATAGCCGAAAGTGCATTTTAGAAAAATGCGAGGAATGGCCGCTCAGAAACTAAGTGCACCTGGATGCACTTGGTACCTGGCGATCCAACTCCTTGAATTTTGAGTTTTAATACTAGAGCAGTCTTCGCATCCACAAAATAAAGCTATCAACTAAACTCAATATCTTATCTACCCTACCGTTACGACGGGCCAGAAGGGCCTTGATTTCAAAATATTGGAAACTGACTACATATCCTACCCTCTATCAGGCCGGGGCGATGTGGAGTTACCTAAGGAGAGAACGGATTAATGCAAATAAATGACAAGCAAGCAATAGATTGAATGCCAAGTTGCTCACATTTAATGCAAATAGCCGAAAGTGCATTTTATAAAAATGCGAGGAATGGCCGCTCAGAAACTAAGTGCACCTGGATGCACTTGGTACCTGGCGATCCAACTCCTTGAATTTTGAGTTTTAATACTAGAGCAGTCTTCGCATCCACAAAATAAAGCTATCAACTAAAATCAATATCCTATCTACCCTACCGTTACGACGGGCCAGAAGGGCCTTAGATTCAATATATTGGAAACTGACTACATATCCTACCCTCTATCAGGCCGGGGCGATGTGGAGTTGCCTAAGGAGAGAACGGATTAATGCAAATAAATGACAAGCAAGAAATAGATTGAATGCCAAGTTGCTCACATTTAATGCAAATAGCCGAAAGTGCATTTTATAAAAATGCGAGGAATGGCCGCTCAGAAACTAAGTGCACCTGGATGCACTTGGTACCTGGCGATCCAACTCCTTGAATTTTGAGTTTTAATACTAGAGCAGTCTTCGCATCCACAAAATAGCACTATCGACTAAACTCAATATCCTATCTACCCTACCGTTACGACGGGCCAGAAGGGCCTTGATTTCAAAATATTGGAAACTGACTACATATCCTACCCTCTATCAGGCCGGGGCGATGTGGAGTTACCTAAGGAGAGAACGGATTAATGCAAATAAATGACAAGCAAGCAATAGATTGAATGCCAAGTTGCTCACATTTAATGCAAATAGCCGAAAGTGCATTTTATAAAAATGCGAGGAATGGCCGCTCAGAAACTAAGTGCACCTGGATGCACTTGGTACCTGGCGATCCAACTCCTTGAATTTTGAGTTTTAATACTAGAGCAGTCTTCGCATCCACAAAATAGCACTATCAACTAAAGTCAATATCCTACCTACCCTACCGTTACGACGGGCCAGAAGGGCCTTGGATTCAAAATATTGGAAACTGACGACATATCCTACCCTCTATCAGGCCGGGGCGTTGTGAAGTTACCTAAGGAGAGAACGGATTAATGCAAATAAATGACAAGCAAGCAATAGATTGAATGCCAAGTTGCTCACATTTAATGCAAATAGCCGAAAGTGCATTTTAAAAAAATGCGAGGAATGGCCGCTCAGAAACTAAGTGCACCTGGATGCACTTGGTACCTGGCGATCCAACTCCTTGAATTTTGAGTTTTAATACTAGAGCAGTCTTCGCATCCACAAAATAAAGCTGTCAACTAAAGTCAATATCCTATCTACCCTACCGTTACGACGGGCCAGAAGGGCCTTAGATTCAATATATTGGAAACTGACTACATATCCTACCCTCTATCAGGCCGGGGCGATGTGGAGTTGCCTAAGGAGAGAACGGATTAATGCAAATAAATGACAAGCAAGCAATAGATTGAATGCCAAGTTGCTCACATTGAATGCAAATAACCGAAAGTGCATTTTATAAAAATGCGAGGAATGGCCGCTCAGAAACTAAGTGCACCTGGATGCACTTGGTACCTGGCGATCCAACTCCTTGAATTTTGAGTTTTAATACTAGAGCAGTCTTCGCATCCACAAAATAGCACTATCAACTAAAGTCAATATCCTATCTACCCTACCGTTACGACGGGCCAGAAGGGCCTTGGATTCAAAATATTGGAAACTGACTACATATCCTACCCTCTATCAGGCCGGGGCGATGTGGAGTTGCCTAAGGAGAGAACGGATTAATGCAAATAAATGACAAGCAAGCAATAGATTGAATGCCAAGTTGCTCACATTTAATGCAAATAGCCGAAAGTGCATTTTATAAAAATGCGAGGAATGGCCGCTCAGAAACTAAGTGCACCTGGATGCACTTGGTACCTGGCGATCCAACTCCTTGAATTTTGAGTTTTAATACTAGAGCAGTCTTCGCATCCACAAAATAACACTATCAACTAAAATCAATATCCTATCTACCCTACCGTTACGACGGGCCAGATGGGCCTTGGATTCAAAATATTGGAAACTGACTACATATCCTACCCTCTATCAGGCCGGGGCGATGTGGAGTTACCTAAGGAGAGAACGGATTAATGCAAATAAATGACAAGCAAGCAATAGATTGAATGCCAAGTTGCTCACATTTAATTCAAATAGCCGAAAGTGCATTTTATAAAAATGCGAGGAATGGCCGCTCAGAAACTAAGTGCACCTGGATGCACTTGGTACCTGGCGATCCAACTCCTTGAATTTTGAGTTTTAATACTAGAGCAGTCTTCGCATCCACAAAATAAAGCTATCAACTAAAGTCAATATCCTATCTACCCTACCGTTACGACGGGCCAGAAGGGCCTTAGATTCAATATATTGGAAACTGACTACATATCCTACCCTCTATCAGGCCGGGGCGATGTGGAGTTGCCTAAGGAGAGAACGGATTAATGCAAATAAATGACAAGCAAGCAATAGATTGAATGCCAAGTTGCTCACATTTAATGCAAATAGCCGAAAGTGCATTTTATAAAAATGCGAGGAATGGCCACTCAGAAACTAAGTGCACCTGGATGCACTTGGTACCTGGCGATCCAACTCCTTGAATTTTGAGTTTTAATACTAGAGCAGTCTTCGCATCCACAAAATAAAGCTATCAACTAAAGTCAATATCCTATCTACCCTACCGTTACGACGGGCCAGATGGGCCTTGGATTCAAAATATTGGAAACTGACTACATATCCTACCCTCTATCAGGCCGGGGCGATGTGGAGTTACCTAAGGAGAGAACGGATTAATGCAAATAAATGACAAGCAAGCAATAGATTGAATGCCAGGTTGCTCACATTTAATTCAAATAGCCGAAAGTGCATTTTATAAAAATGCGAGGAATGGCCGCTCAGAAACTAAGTGCACCTGGATGCACTTGGTACCTGGCGAACCAAATTCTTGAATTTTGAGTTTTAATACTAGAGCAGTCTTCGCATCCACAAAATAGCACTATCAACTAAACTCAATATCCTATCTACCCTACCGTTACGACGGGCCAGAAGGGCCTTGATTTCAAAATATTGGAAACTGACTACATATCCTACCTTCTATCAGGCCGGGGCGATGTGGAGTTACCTAAGGAGAGAACGGATTAATGCAAATAAATGACAAGCAAGTAATAGATTGAATGCCAAGTTGCTCACATTTAATTCAAATAGCCGAAAGTGCATTTTATAAAAATGCGAGGAATGGCCGCTCAGAAACTAAGTACACCTGGAAGCACTTGGTACCTGGCGATCCAAATCCTTGAATTTTGAGTTTTAATACTAGAGCAGTCTTCGCATCCACAAAATAACACTATCAACTAAAATCAATATCCTATCTACCCTACCGTTACGACGGGCCAGATGGGCCTTGGATTCAAAATATTGGAAACTGACTACATATCCTACCCTCTATCAGGCCGGGGCGTTGGCAAGGCACATTATTATCTGTGAAAGAATCTGAATAAAATAGCATAAAAAATGAAAATATTCATCACAAAACACGTACATCAATTAATAAAAATAGTGACAAACATAGCCACTCAAGAAAATACAATAAACATATTCAAGACATCTCATCATACACAACACACATAATGTAGTTTTATTCCTGCCTAGAGTCGACTCGCTAACCAAGGCAAGTGGCCACTTGCCATAGATGTGGAGGACTAGTCCTCCATGTTACCAGATAGAATCTGTGCCCCGATATCATTTACCGAGGTCTTAACACCATTTATCAAGCTTGATATACCAAATTACCTTCAGATTTTACCACACATTGACCAGGCCTGATCTTGTCTAGAGGTGGAGCAATGGGCTCCTATGAGAAATACAGAAAACAAAATAAGACATGAATTTTACTCAAGATTACACATGCTTACTTTGCCTTTTAGATCGTAGAACCTGAAACAAAGTTCGTTTTACCATAGCATTGCAAAACCATTAGCAAACCAATGTTAGTCCTCCTGTTGAGACTGCTTCTTGTCCTTCCTTTTCGGGCACCCATGAAGATTCTCCGCTCTAACCCCATCACCTTCCGAGAACGACTTGGAAACAAAGGTCGGCCTCGTTCTGCAACGACAGAAAATAATTTTGATTAAAATTAACGTGCTGTCAAAACTAAATGTATAGGTCAATAAGGTAGGATTGCTGCTTAATACTATTCATATAATGCTATTTATATTTTGCAAATAAATATTACTAATAAAGGGTACTAATAAGCTACGTTCACATATATCCTTAGTCTCTGTCTTCTCCCTGTGACGATAAGTGTATTGTCCGTGTCCGACTACATTAACCAAACATGAGGGGGGCGTTAACCCTTGAAGAGAGTATGGGGGCGAAGAAGGTAGGAAGGCATAATCGTGCATATCTTAAGACATGTTGGATTGTTGAAGGGAATTGTGGAGGTAGAGATAAAGGGAAGATTAATATAAATATGAAGAGGTTAACTGGCAAAAGAACCAAGTGCGCTGAGTCTAAAAAATCATAGGACCTGTGATGACGACTCAAATGCAATTATCTAAGAAAAATGTATGAATAACTTAAATTCGTCTCATAACATGGTTAATGGTTCAGATATTTTGCTAAAATATCGATAGATGGAATACTGAGGTTATCGAGGAAAAACTAGAGCAACATTCGACCTAAAAGTAAACCAAACACAAGAGCGGTCTTCTGTGCCCGAACATGACTGTGTTATCTCCATGACTGTGTTATCTCCTTATTACAACACTGCAGGAAAAATGAACTCAAAACCATGTTAACGATAACGAAACTCACAAATTAAATGCGAATTACTAAAAATGCTACGCAGAGTTTTTTTACGATAATACGCTTCAGGAGCAAGTGAAATCAATGAATATCCATAGTAAAGTCGGTGATGTAATAGAGTGATATTTCCTAACTTCCAGATGCTTTGAGCTCAAAATTTTAATAATCAAATTCTAAACTCAGAAAAAAACACTAAAATCGAAACAATACCCGAAATCAAACTTCACTGATGTATTGTACCTACATGCATCATACATCATAGTTGGCCTGTCTAAATTTACCTGTTTGTTCTAAGCTTTTACGAATCTTCTAACTTGCGTGGCATTATTGAGTGAAAGATTAGTAAATTTACTAAAACACGTTAATTCTTTCAAAACCCCCCAGTGGGTTGGGTTAACGACATCCATATGCTACGTTTTAAATTACTAAACGTAAAAGTATTTACAAGCGATAAATGTTATGCTACTAGCTGCACGGAAACGTATTCAGCCAAGATGCTCCAAAAATTACTTGAAATAAAAAAATTGCTATTTTACAAATTAATCCTGCTATAGAGCTAAATAAAATGACAAAAGCCTTTCCATTCCAGTCCGACAGGAAATTAAAATAAGCAGGTGGAGTTTATTTGTACGAGATAGTTATAAGTATTCACCAACATCAATATTAACTGACTCCTCCCCCTTACGGTCTCAGAGATCGAGTCACAAATAAACATGGAATATATGGAAAAGGTGAATAAAATCCACAAAATGGTGTTGGATGACCGTTGACCGAAAGTGCGCGAGCTAGCAGACATGGTAGGTTTTTAAAAGAGAGCTGTACATCGCATGTTGATTAAAAATTTGGACATGAGAAAGCTGTGCGCAAGATATGTGCCACGTTTGCTCACAATGGAACAGAAACAGTGCCGTGAGGGTATTCCAATCGAGAGTTTTGGCTATGTTTCGCAGCAATGAAGCTGAGTTTTTGCGTCGATTCATTGTTTTTTTGTGTTTTTGTTTTCATTCATTCATTTTGCGTCGTGTTTCTCACATTCACCTGATGATATCCTCTTGTGTATGACAGTCGTGAATTTTTTCACATGGACTTAACATTTTGTTTATATAATCATTGACCACGAACACCACACGGTTGAGATATATTATGAATTGTCAAGTGTCAAGTGCATTTTCGTTTTAATCAAGTAGCAACTTAAAACATAGGTAGAGCTGGAATTGAATTACATAACAGTGTGAGGTATTACTTCCGAGTATTTTAGCGAAGTAAATAACATTGAAAAATTAATTTTAAATACAATGCGCATGAAAGACGGGAAACTCGCTACAAAAATCCCCAGTCTGGTGAATAACGTACTCACTAATTACTGTAATTGCTTTTGATTATCTCGCGTTATGAAGAAGGGGAGTTTAATAATATGTCGCCACTGAGCGAAAAATATTGATGAAATGTCAGAGTAACCCTATATCCTGTTCTATTAGGAAGTAATGCAGATCACGGAGGTTATTGATACGGAATACTATTGACTAATTATCACTTTAAAAAATGACCTCTCAAGTTAACGAATTCTAATGACTAAACACCGATAAACTCAAAGGAGAACAAACACAAAAATAACGAATATGGCAACATTTTAATTGTAAAAAATACTAACAAGACATAAGGAATAACATAGCTTCATCCTCAACGCGCGCATTATCAAGATCCGTCATCCGTCTTTGCAGGTGTAGTAACATCTGATGTGCAGTATTTATTCCCATATCACAATTGTTAGTGTTCATTGCGTCGTAAATATTGTCTTAGGACTTAAAATTACAGGTGATTCAACAACACCTGGCAAGTATTTAAATTCAAACGGGCGGGACAGATATCCTTTACCCCACGTTCTTCGACATCAACTAGTGATCAAAGAGATATTTTCAATTCAATGATCAGCACAAAACTTTTAAAATAAGGAAGTACAACAAATAGAATGCGAGAACAAACCATGATGAGTTAAACACGCCATGTTAAATTACTACGGCGTGTTTAATCCTGACATTTTATCTTGCGAAATGAACGTAAGATGATAACTCTTTTAACATAGGTATCTTTAATTATATGGTTTGGATTGTGTGCAATGTGATAAACCACACAAAGTGATAAACCCCGTGATAAACTTTCCTAAAATACCTTGAATGAAAATGCCTGTGGCTTTCTGCCATAATACATTAAAATTACTGTGTTTTAACTATAATCGAAGAAAAGTTTATTCACATAGTAAAGCCCACAACGTATCTCATTTTAGAACGCCGAAAGAACTGCTTCAGATTGAACTATTTCACAGACAAAATAATGCAAATTATGGGCATAGATAGCAAATGAGTTATATCAATTAAATTACGCGGATTAGTTCTACAATCTCACAAACAAATAACACTAAGTGTAAAAACGATGACATTTCAAGGAACTCTCGTGAATTTGTTTCACGTCGGAACAACTCAAACTATTAAGCATTAAAATATTATTAAGCTAGAAATTTACCACGGAGGAAGTGAATAATGATCACCAAAGACTTCAGCAATTCGTTAAACAATCCCTCTAAATTAGGGATATAATTTTAATCCTAAGGCACTTACCCTTATTCAAAATTTCAGTCAATGAGATAAAAAAATATCTAACGTTCACGAGTAAAATATGTAGTATTCTTAACAAGTTGGATATCTAAACAAACCGTTCGCAGATAACCTATAAAAGTCACGAAATATGGCTCGGACTCACAAACTCACATTTGAACTCGTTACATTCACCAAGAATGACAGTTATATGCAGTTAGATACTGGCTTTCCAAATACTGTCTCACTTTAACTCAGCTACATAAAATATTTACGACGCAATGAACACTGTGATTGTGATATAGGAATAAATACTTAACATGATGTGTTACTACTCCTGCAAAGAACCGATGAATAACATTCAATCAAATAATTCTGAGCACGAACGCAGAAGGTAGGAAGTCAAGTAAATTGTACTTTTCCTTGATCAGAAATTTAAAATTTTACATGTCTGCTTTCCGAGTACATTCACGTGTGAAGACGTGCATTATAAGTAATTTACCAATTCGAATGAAGAAGGAAAAATACTCTGAGAAGCAACAATTCAAATGTACCCTCAAATGAAAAATACTCTGGATTACAAAAATGCAAAAGCAAGACCTTTCGAATCCGAGAATGAGCATGGAAATGAAATTGGTGGTTTCAGGCGTAACTTGGTGGAATCTCATCGTTAATTAAAACACAGTGACTTCGTGGATCCACAATATTTAAAAACTTTGTTGACGACCCGGGTTTCAACGTCAAAGCGTCATCTTCAGGTTACATCATTTCAGGTTACAGCGTCATCTTCAGGTGGCACCTGAAGATGACGCTTTGACGTTGAAACCCGGGTCGTCAATAAAGTTTTTAAATATTGTGGATCCACGAAGTCACTGTGTTTTAATTAATTGAGCATGGAAATCACAAAACACATCAAATCTCACGAGAGACTGTCTTGTAAATAGCGGGCTCTCCCTACTAAACGCTTTTCACTATCTCGCGCCATGTGCGATGAGCACATCATACATCGTATCCGCTGCTCCAGAGCGGGAGAGATTGATGAAAATCACTAATGTCATATCCTTTTCTACCTTCTATTGCTCTCTTGTCTCGTAACAGCAGTTACAATGAGTTTAGATTACTTTAAATTATTATACAATTGTAGCTCAAAAGTCGGCATCTGTATCAAAATTCCAATATTAATGGCGTAAAGTTTCGGTCATTCCAAATTAACATTGAGAAAAGTATCTTAAAGTGCATATTTTTAGCATTTAGCTGTCGTGGTCAATGTGGTGAGTGTGGGAAGGGAAACCTACAGATGCAGTAAACATCGAAACCTGTCGTAATAAAATATATTACAGTGGAAGTTACTTATTTTTCGAGTGCAACTGATATTGATCCTACAGTCTCAAACGCACATGACTCTAGGTTTCCAAATAATGACAAGTAAAGACACAAACGGAAATTTAAATCAATCGGCAAAAAGTTATCTAAACTTAACTACCGGAATCTCTACTGTGACATGTCTTATGAATTTCTAACTGAAAAACTTTGTATATCAAGTAAACTTCTTGTACCATAAAAATTACAACTTCGTTTTTCAACATAATACATATTCAATAATTGCATTATTAATACTACTGCTGCAAATAACGAAAAAAACAATGAAAAGAAGAACGAACGCAGAATTCAAGTGAATTATATTTTTCCTCCATCAGCTACTCTAAACTAAGTGTCTGAATATTTTTATTATTATTCAAACAAATAAATGGCTTATGCATGGTAACCGCCTCATCATCCTATAAATTCATTTGTCCTTCCGTATTTGATCAAAGTATAACAGATAATGAAAATGAAGGATTCTATTATCCGGCAAAAGGAACAATGCTAACCTACCTACCATGAAAAACTACCTACCTAAAGTACATTAAATAAAAATGCCTATGGCGTTCTGCCATAAACAATTAAAATTAATGTTTTTTAAGTATAACCGAAGAAAAGTTTATACCCACAGTAAAAAGCCCCAAACGTATCTCGTTTTAGAACGCCGAAAGAACTGCTTCAGATTGAACTGGATTCCACGGACAAAATAATGCAAATGATGGGCTCAGATAGCAAATGAGTTCTGTCAATTAGATTACATGTACGCGGATTAGTTCCACAATCTCACAAACCAATAACACTAAGTTAAAAAAACTATACCATTTCAGGTTACTCCCATGAATTTCTTTTACGTCGGAACAAGTCAAACTATTAAGCATTAAAATATTATTTAGCTAGAAATTTACCACGAAGGTCTTCAATAATGATCACCAAAGACTGGAACAATTTGTTAAACAATCCCTCTTAACTAGGGATGTAATTTTAATCCTAAGGCACTTCCCCTTATTCAAAATTTCAGTCAATCAGACATAAAAAAATATCTAACGTTCACTAGTAAAATATGTAGTATTCTCACCAAGTTGGAAATCTAAACAAACCATTCGCAGATAATCTATAAATCTCATGATATATGACGTGGATCCATAAACTTACATTTGAACTCGTTACATTCACCAAGAGTGACAGTTATATGCAGTTAGATACTGGCTTTCCAAATTCTGTTCCACTTTAACCCAGCTACATACAATATTTACGACGTAATGACTAAAAAGTTGTGATTTAGGAATGAATACAGTCCAAGAGATTTTGCTACTCCTTCAAAGAACCGATGAATAACATTCAATCAATAATTATGAGCACAAAAGCAGAAGGTAGGAATTCAAATAAAGTGTACTAGTCCTTGAGCATCACCTCAAAACATAAACTGTCTACTTTCCGAGTACATTCACGTTCGAAGGCGTTGATGACAAGTAATTAATCAACATGGAGTAATGAGGAAAAATACTCTGAGAAGCAATAATTCAAATGTACCGTCAAATGAAAAATACTATGAAACACGAAAATGCAAACGAATCCGAGAACGACGATGGAAAACACAAAACTCACATCAAATCTCACGAGAGACTATCTAGTGAATTGGGACTCTCATTACTAAAACTTTTCGGCTCTATGTGCGAACAAGGCACTTCATGCATCGTATCTGCTGCTCCCGAACGAAAAAGATTGATGCAAATCAATAATGCTGTATTGCTTTCCATCTTTTAGTGCTCTCCGTCTCTTATCTATAGTAACAATCAGGTTACGCTACTTAAAATTATCATAAAATTGTCGCTCAAAAGTAGACTTTTGTCTCAAAATTTGTAAATTAATGGCGTCAAGTCTGGGGTCATTTCAAATTAGGAATGAGTAAAATAACTTAAAATACATATTTTTAACTTTTTGATTCCGTGGTCGATGTGCAGCATATTAAACGGAACCTGTCTCAGAAGGTTCATTGGAAAATGAAAATGAGCTCAGAGCAGGAACATTTTTACATTTTGCATCGCTGAATTCATACAAGACTACGAGGGTAATGAAATAGATGTCGATGTTTAAGAAATTGGATCGCGAAACTGAAGTTATCCACTAAAATAAGTTAATATAAGAAGCTGCAAGTGCAAGTGAACATACGAGACTGTACGTTCCAGTTCAGTTTTGTAACGGAAATCCTTTAATCTCGGAATTACATTAATTACAAACAGAAAGAAAGAGATACAAACTTCAGTAACTTACAGCGTTAATGGGTTAACGTCGAGGCATAGCTAGAATAGTCGAAAAACGTCCGAGAAAATTCTAGGGACCCGAAACAACCCTTCGAGATTTTCGGCGGGAAATAGAGAATATCAGAGGACACGACCTGGTATCGATCAGAAGAAACAGAATCACAAAAAAAGACGCGGACAACTTTACGTGAAAATAAAAACACTCGTGAATGAAAAATATTAATAATGAAGCGGACTTACCATACTGAAGAGCGTTCCTCACAGCCAGCCTCTCAAATTCACAGTTTTGCCTCACTAGGACCCATGTGTGGATGACGAAGTTCCAGCTTTATCGTCGCACGTAACTCGAATGACTCCTTCCTGTAACAAATTCAAACCATTAATTATTTTAACCACCACATTTGCTGGACTTCTATAAATATCCATCAAATCAAGGGAAAGAGTATTGCTTGAAATATTTATAGGGGGAATTACTAAATAAAGCAATAATTTTAAATGTCGTGAAGTAAATGGTATATCTCTCTAAATATATCTCTATCCTTCGTACATACAGAAAGACAAGGCACGAAGTGCTTTCAATAAACCTTCAAAGTCACTCAATGTACGTTGATAAAGCAAACTGACTAAAACTACAACTTTCTTGAACTGGGGCTGAAAACTCACCTGGCCTTCCGTCACCGCGTACCGACGAATACTGAAGACCACGGCTATAAATGCCACGTTCTGGCATGACGTCAACCAAATTGGACCAATCACCAAAGTGCAATGAGAATTCGTCGTGAATAATAATTTCGAAAACATAAAAGGAATATCGCGGATTTGAATATCCTCTTGCTAATTCCATTACAGGATATATATTTTGGATATTAAAATTTCCCTATAATTGCAGCAATGTTTGTTTTCGAAAATGGTTTATTATAAAATTAAGAGCGCCATCGGCTATTACCTCCGTTAACTACTCGTTTTGGCGGGAAAAAGTGACAACACGCAGTAGACTGTTGTAATTCCCTACTACCTGCAATATGTGCTAAACTGAAATATTTGGATTCGAAATTGTTTTCAAACAACTTCATATCATAACATTTTGCACTGAGCAGAGATTTTATTTCTGGTCTAATAACTCTTAAAGTTGGACGACATCTGATACCTTAAGTCAGTTAACGGTGTAAAGAATTATTGAAGTTTTTGAAATACTTGCATGACAAATATTTTCTGATTTACATTCCTGACGTACAAATGGGAATTCCATTATACTCTCCCATGATTAAAAAATTAGATTAAATGAATTATTCAATACAACCACTGTAAGCCCCTGCCAAACACTCTTCTGGTTGCTTTCTGGATATAATGGGAAATATCGAATGTATCGTACCTACGTTGTTTTCAAACAAAAGATTAGAACTTGCTATTAGAAACCTTCCTACCCTGACAACAACGAATTCCGTTGGTATCACGCAGAACTACTCAGAAACGAAAATCATATTTCAATATGGGTAGCTACATAAACATTGGGAATGGAAGTAAACCAAGTGATTACTTACCTTTACGGAAAGCCTTCAAAAGGACCAGTGTGCTCTGATTACAGCAAGGGTGGCTTCACTGCAACAATTTACGGTTAATTCTTCTTGGCAAGGCACTTATAACCGCGAAGCATACGAACACGTCACAATGTCACTTGCTCAGTTATCATATAATTCATAAAACTAAACCACTACCATTCATATCTCACTTGAGAGGTTATATTAACGGATGAAACACTGCACTGGTCTCAATAAACAATCTCACATATACCGCAGGATAACATATTGAGATTTATTAACAACTTGAGGACTTTCGATTTGCAAACAGACTTCTTTGAGGGCAGGATTTGTTGAGCAACATAATCTTCACGGGGACAGTTTACCTTTACGATTCAGGTCAACATGATACATTGCCAAACTTAGACTTCATCACCAAAAATACTTTTGAAAGAAATACGAAAAGCAACTTCTTATTACAAGACGGAAACGCCTCCAAGCATTCTCGCACGGATTTCACGTCGCTGATCAGCTGGTTGGGATTTTGTTCTTGCCTCGCACGAAGAAAACAAGGAACTAACTCGAAGAATTTACTCGCTTTTGAACTTGAAAGGTCGTGGGTTTCACAAACACTGAAATGATTTTTTCTCCTTTTCGCTCTCAGGGTCGAGAGCCAAGCACTTCGGAAAGAACCGTAGGTGATTGAATGCCAGAAAAGCGGACCTCGTCGGAAATATTTCAGGCTCCGTCAATGAAACCGATGAATTGAGTGAAATATAATGAGCACGTAATGAATGTAATGACTAAAAAGTAATGAGTGTATTGGGTTAAACGTAATGACTGTATTGAATTAAGTTTAATGACTGAAATGTAATAAGTATATGGAGTGACATTTCATAAGTATGAAATGAGTGCATTGAGTGAACTAACATTAGACGAGCTTTAAAAAAAATAAAGGTTGTTTGAATAAAATTACGTTCCCTAACCCTAGATGTAATTGCGACTCTACATTAGGTGATATTCACTTATGCCGGAAGATTATTATCAACCAGCGTTGAGAGTCAACTAGATTTATTCTCTAAGCTTATCTGCAATCTGATTTCAGCAATGAAATATACTGTAAATAACTAGACATTCGTCAAAACAATGAATTCCCCTCTAATTTAACTAAGAATATGTAAGTTTAAGTAAGAATATTTATGTTTAAGTAAGTTATGGTTGTCGTTTAGCTCGTGGAGACGGCCGAAAACTAAGGTCATTTTTGCCCCTTATTGTAGGTCAGGGAAAGGGGTTGGATTCGGGGAAAGGGTTTGAATAGTGGAGGTAAGCTTAAGAGATGGAGGAAGACTAAAGGTAGGAGAACATTTGTTACGTTCCTTTAATGCTTTGTCAATAAAACCCATTGATGGAAGAGACCTAGTTGGTGGGCGTCGATCTACCTACATTGGTATAATGCTTAACATCTACATCTTCAAAAAAAACGACACCGAGGGTGTGTGACGGGGAGTCAAATATCACCTAGAGTCCCCAAGAACTTATATTGCCAATTATTTAATACGAAGAAACCAATAATATGAGTAGCACATTTTCTACGTTATTTACAATTTCGTATCATTATTAAAGGTGTATTATTTTCAGAGACTCGAAGACGGGCTTGACTAAAATATTTCGCGAATGATACTGTGTCTAATGTAATTTTTACACTCATATCACACATTTTGAGGTGGTATTAATTGGAATTTATAAAACGACCATCACGATGCAACAAAAGCATGAACACACCTTTTTAAGGGAGTGACGTAAAAACGAATGACTATGATTCATCTCCCATAGCACAGGGGATTCACAAAAGAACTCGCTGAGACTTATCAGGAGGCGGCGTCCAAGGAGAACATTGCCGAACAAATTGTGACTCTTAGAGTAGTTGCATGACATCTGCTACAATCATAAGAGCAGTCAAGTATAAAGGCAGATCCAAATTGAAGATTTCGGTGACGGGGATTGTTGGGAAGGAATATGATTGAATGGAGAGCATAGCTGACCGAAGTCTCAGTCATTGAGAAACGGCATGTCGAGCCTCGAAGTGGAGTATTTTGAGATCAAAACAGACCCGTTTTTAACGCGCAAGGAATAGGAATTAAAGAGACCACTGCGATAATTTTGTGTGAATTCGCCACTAGTCTCATTTAGTAATGAGTTTTATCCAGTCATTATAATATCCTGCCTTAACTTCTTGATCGGACATGAGTGCAATTGCCCAAGCATTCCTCTACTACCCCGCAAGCCATCGCAAGGGCGTGAAACAGGGAGTGAACCTCCACTTAATATCGAAAGAGATTGAAATTTACACTTACTTGTGATGCAGGTATGCTAACATACCAGTCCGTGATTGCCCTACTTTCATGCAACTGATGCTCTTACTTTGCTATGCTATAATGTATAATACCATTGTGAAAAATGTAAGATATCCATTCTCGATACCCGTATAAATCAATTCCTAATGCATACAAAGTAATGTTTTAATTATTGACATTTCAGGAATTTTTATAACTGCAGTAATTAATTCGTTATTAGGTTCTGGAACATGCTTGAGTAAGTAATGCTAAAACATGAACAAGTTAAAATAATTAATCCACTATATGCTTGTGCATCAAAATCACAGCACGTGTTCCAATTTCCCGATACATCTTAGCTGTAATCTATTACTGTCCCAAATATTATTTGGTTTATCGCATTTGCATTATACATTTGGTTGTCGTAGCTGGTTTAATTAAACATTTCACCTGGAGCTCTTTTGATGACGTTCAGGACGACATGTGGAATTCTCTTATTCCATTTATCATATTGGTATTTATAGCCTCCTCGGTGTTGAGATTCAAGCATTATAAATCCATTCTGAGTAATGCATCTCGTTTCGGTAGGAGACGGTGGTCAACATCCCCAAGGGAAGGAAAGGTTAAGAGTCAAGACCCAAGGTCCTAATTCTAAAGCGAGTCAACTGAGACGACAAAGTCTTTTGACCACTGTTTCCGTGAATAAATGCCTTAACTATGTCTGGCGTTGAATGGACTCAAATTATCACTCGTCAGAGTTAAGTGGACCGAACGTCATTTAACTGGTAGGCCTGGTTTTACTACTCTTGTACAAATATGGGTCGGAAATTGAACAAGCTGAGGGGAATGAGTAAGCGCGGCATTGTGAGTCGGCCCTTGAAATTTCCCGCCCAGCTAAGCAACGGTGTGATGCGCACTTTGATCTAATTGACTCCTCAGCTTCATTGACGTCACAAAGTGCACGTTACTCAGCGACCGATGAGCCAACAAATCCTACCTGTAATGGGACATGGCATAACACACTAATGGCATAACATGGCATGGCATACTAAACATTCATCCACAACGGATTGGAGGTTTAAAAGATTATATAGTGTCATACATAAAAGAAAAACAGTCAGTATGAGTGGTCGTACAAATTGTAGAGTTAGGTTTTTAAGGGCTAAAACTTGAAAGGTCTAACCTTACTTATACCTAAGCTTACTGCTGAGACCATACTCGACGCGGGATTGATATTCGCGACAGTTAGACAGCCAATCTGTGGGCGGAAGAAGGATTCCTATTGAAATTCAATCATAATCAAGCATAACGTGGATCCATGTTAATATACGACCTTGCGCCCGTCTAATTAACTGCACAAAGTGAAGATAGTGTGTAAAACAGTCTGAAGAGTAACTGATATGAAAAATAAGTCGGTACGAGTTTAGCTACGATGCCATCGTACTTTATTCTATTTTTTCATTTCCGATCATGATAAGGATAACTACCCCGTGGATAAATCTCATTCACATCCAATAATGTCTAAAACTTTCTATCGTATACTACATAAATCTACATCACAGTATTTATTTCCTACCTTTCATTCCTCTAAACGGCGCTCCGTGGCTAAATTAGCTCAGTTATATGTACAATCCCCCATATCCCTGGTGATAACAAAAATCATTTACAGTATTATCCCTAGTCTTTTGGATTACGCTGTCAACGGCATAGTAAAAATTTACATAATACACCAAATTGACACCATCAATGGGATATAGCATCTTTCCTCGTACTATCAGGGATCTGAATTGCCGTAATTATATTCAATGATATGGACACAAGTGTATAAATAGGTAACCTAGGGCATTGCATGTCGGTATAAAGAATTTTAGCTAACTCAATTAAAAGCACGTTTATGCATGCTTCCTCTGCTTTTTAAATCTTATTTTCTCAAGTGTTGTATGTATTCTAAAATGTGGATACTAAACCTCTTTAAGCATGAATAGTAGCGCATGTACGATGAAGATTCACCCTCTGCCACGAACCTTAATACCGGCTTGCAGGGTGCTATATAGATGCAGACATATCAAGGCTGAAGAAATTACTACACATCATAACGAACGTAGTTTACAGACAAAAAATGAGGAACGAAAGCAAACTACAAGAAAATGATTGGACATGGATCAGGAAAAAAATCATGCATAATGCCTTATCAAACAACTTTAAAAGTAAATAACCGTAGGAAATTTTAAGAGAAGGAATGAAAATGATTTTTGTCTCATGTTAGAAAAATCTATTCTTTAAAAAAGGTGCCTGTGAAATTGTAAAAAATAGCGTACTTAAGGCAAACATACTATGACAAATTTTCCTATGTGCTTCACAAAAAATGTATCTATACCTATATCTAATGACTATCCTGCAAGCCACTTCGAGGGCCTACAGGGGGTGAGTTGTCAACAAACTTATACAACGTAAATGCACCAATATTTACGCACAATAGGTACCTAAGGAGTTATTTTTATGAATATCATGAGGAACATACAATCCAAGTTCTACTTTTCATCCGAAACGCAAAGAAACAATTGAAAAGTAATACAAAACGTATTTCAAGCAGGCATGCTTACATCAAAACATTAAGGGAAAAATCCAACATCTTAATTTCATCTATGCTTGTTACAATTATCCGGATTAATCTAATGTGTGTAATTTCATTTTCTTGTATAGGTAAATTTATTTTACGAAGGCATTAAGGTGTGAGAAGTCTTTTAGAAGTTTTAATGGTCACGAATTATTTGGGGAAAGAACGAATTTTTTAACCTGTTTGCGGCGCAGCTCTGATCTTATTCCTGTGTTGCTGTTTACCAATGTAGTTGGGGCTCTTATAATTAAATAATAACAGAGACCATGAGAAAAACGAACACTAGACTAAATAATGAACGAAATAATTATTTCCGAAACATGGATAAACCAAAAACTAACAAATAAAATTGGGTTTGAGGTGCACCAAAAGCTAAGCACTGGATGTCACCCTGACCCCCCAATACTTACCTGGGGAACACCTACATGAAGAATAGTGGTTTCTCTTTAATGAAACTTGGCTACATTATATGGGATGTGGGAAAGCGTAACTTAAAAGAGAAGGAGAGGTATATCTTCGCGTAAGTTATACCAAAGGGGGAATACGCTTCTAATATTTGGGACCCATGCGAAAAGAGATTATTAAGGGTAAAAGAAAAAATCTCTCATATTCGTAAGCTATTGTTATAAGATGGTTGACTAGTAATTGTGCTGTTAGAGACATGAGAATGAGGGATGCTTGTAGCGCGAAGAGAGCAAGGCAGGCTAAGGAGGCTGACGAATTTTCCTACGCCACCAAGAAAAATATTAAGGCTCAACATTAAATTGAAAGATAGGATCATTGAGACAGTGAATGTAAAAATAAACTGCATTTGAGAAAGATACGTATATCTAGGAATAAGTTCTTCTCTCTAACAAACTATCCTGCAAGACACCTCGAGGGTTGTGATAGGTGGTGAGTTTCATCAAATATGCA
Organism: Platycnemis pennipes; assembly: GCA_933228895.1. Taxonomy (NCBI): domain Eukaryota; kingdom Metazoa; phylum Arthropoda; class Insecta; order Odonata; family Platycnemididae; genus Platycnemis; species Platycnemis pennipes. The sequence continues at coordinate 116,276,245 of OW121848.1, read as the reverse complement.
CTAAGGGCATGGGCTAATGTTTAAATTTAATACCTATTAATGAAATGAATAGCATGCAGGACACCAACTGAAAATTATAATTTCATAGTTTATCATGTAAGGAAACAAGATGAGATAAACAACATTAAAGGAAACTAATTTTTGCACCAATAGATTTGAAATGTCATTTTTCCCGCACACCATAAAGAACATAAGAGGCATCAGAGTAAAGGGATAGGCAGGTGAAATATAAATCTGTATTAGTATAATGTGTACGATGAAGTATTATTATTGACCACGTTATTTATGTAGTAATGGAAATGATTTATATGGAGTTGTTTGGTCGTTTTTGATAAACACCAATTTGCGCCAACGTTTCGCCTCTTGATTTCGGCTTCTTCAAGGCTTTGGTGATAATTTTTTTTGGGGACCCATGCGAAAAGAGATTATTAAGGGTAAAAGGCATGGCTCTCAAAGCCATGAAGAAGCCGAAATAAAGAGGCGAAACGTTTGCGCAAATTGGTGTTTATCAAAAACGACCAAACAACTCCATATAACTCATTTCCATTACTATATAATGTGTATAACTGCATGCTCACGTTAAGGTAAATTCATTTTATGAAGATATCATGCTATGGGAAGTTTTAATGTTGTCATTATCGCGGATTATTGGACGAAAGAAGGAGTGTATGATGCAGTATATCTCACTAATCTTATCTCAGATGTCTTGTTTTCCAATGTAGCGTGGAGTCTTCATAATTCTCTCGGTGTCGGAGGTTAATTCGTTTGCCCTGTACCTATGCAAAAGCCTTATTGTGACTTACACTCTTCACGTTTAAAGGCTATCCTATCCCATTGTCTCTAGCAACGAAGTTACACTTAACCCCTTATCGCAGCAAGTATTTTATAATCTCGTAAAAGTACATATGAATGATATGTACATTTGTATAATAATTGTGGGTAAGCAGGAAGTCCTACTTACTCTATACTATGGTTTTACCCATGTTCCCTCATGGACAACTCATTATAGTTGATATTTATATTTCGTCAATTGACCATCCGTTTAGTACAATGTAGCTAAAAATACTTCATATTTCTATACATCTATATATTGTACTCTTAGGTATAAAGGAATCTTAGGACGAAACGCTTCCAAAACATTCATTTGCTAATAGGTGTAAAATTATAAAAACCGCATTATATCGAATACATATGACGCGTGCGATTAAAGGTTTAATAGCTGCAGAGGAACTCTTAGGTTCATTTATGCTTCGCATATTTATTTACATTCTATTTTAAATTAATTGTATCGTGGAAGGAAATGATGAAATCGTTATGAAGAGCTTCCTTTTGAACAGACATCAGGGAACCTGCGTTACATCCTCCTGATCTGTAGTTACTTCTGCATTTATTCAATAATATGTACATCTAGAAAATACCCCACGAGCCAACTAAGGAATGTATGGCAGGGGATTTAGTTTTTTTTAAGTTATCGAGTCATTTAATTTCTACATACATTTGGCTTTGATTTTCTTCTGTAATATTTTATACTTCTGGTTAGATAAATCGTAATATGCTTGAGTTTTTTTTACCGGAAAGATTCTTTAAATATGGGAGGAAATACATGAGTATTATTCACTCTAAATCGTAGTTATTCCTTGAATTTTATGCAGTTTTCGAGGTATTCTAAAACGACGGAAGACTGTTTATTATCAGTTACAATGTTTAACATCAAAATGTAGCGCTTAGTTGTATATCGGCGAAAATGTTCATGTTGGAATGTATTTACGAAATAGCTCGTATCCAGCAGTCTTTGTTGCTCGTAAATATAACATGGTCGATTTAAGAGCTGTTCCGCGTTTGACTCCTTCCTCACGAATAGAATGACTGCAAGCGCGTGTTCCGATGCGCAGGTATTGCATTTCATTCTCTCGCTTTGTTCGTGCGAGACCGGAACTTTCCGATCGGCTGAGAAGGGTTTACGAAGTCGTTTCGTTTGTCAGTGCTTGAAGACGTTTTGCTGTGAAATTATTGGAAAAGAACCATTGTTTTTCTGTTGTTGAAATATTTAGAGCTTGGAGTGAAGGTGCACATAGTGTGTGTTGTCGAGTGAATTGTTGATGGAGGGTGAATCCCTGTTCTAAGTGTTGCGTAACTAGTGTTTGACGTGGCGTATATGTTAGCAATAATGTACCCGCTGTAGAGTCTCGCGTATATTTATTTTAAATAGGCGTTTGCGTTAATGTGTTCTCTTCTACCGGTATATAGCAGTTCCGGGCGGCACAAGACAATTATTTCACTTGTAGTGATTAGATGCGGCCCTATCAGGAGGACATGATAATTCAGGTAAGCAATTAGTATCAATTCAGGTAGCAGTAGGCTACCTCTCTTCTTTTGTAGTTAAGTTAACTGAAGTCGGAAGCACTCTTGCGCACACAACTTTTACGTAAATGTGAACGTACCATTAAATATTTTGTATATTCAAATATGTAATGGGAATATATTCTGCTTCTCAGTACGTTTGTGAAATTGAGACCGCGTTTCGTAATTGATTTACATTTAATGTTCTACAACTACTCAGAGTGTTATTTAGACTATGTCTATCCTTATTCCTCAGGATAAATTAATCGATTAATTCCGGTGCTAGAATCCAACTTGCGACCTTTTGGATGTCTGGACGTTGCGGCTCGTTACTGAGCTGGCTACTGTGTACGGCCCACGTTTCGTATGAAATATTTTTGTCGCGCACTGGTGCATATAAGGACAGCACTGAGTAATACTAAAGGTATCATTGGATAGGAAAGTAAATGGAAGGAATCTGCCAAAAAAAGGATACCGTCGACGATGTTTACGGGCTTTCTTCGATTTTGAATCGTGACTAGCGGTGACAAGTTTCGTTGTGTGATTTTGTGCGAAAAGAGGTTTGCCGGAATTCCATTTGATAAAACTGTTGTTTTTCCTCCTTAAATTATGCGACGAAACCCATCAACAGACTCGTATCTCCATCGTCGTTTGTTAATTTCGAAAAACATCACGTTTGGTTTAATGGACCTACAGTGATTTTAGTGCGTATATTTTGTAAAAGTTGCGCCACTTACGATTGCAATAAAAATATCATTTTTTCGATATCTTCGTCCGAAACCTAATGAATTCGTATTTTATCTTTTTATGGCCGCATTTTCGTGTAATGTCTCGTTATGTCGATAAAGCGATTTCGCTGGACCCCTAGTAATATTTAAAGGATGAGAACGCCCCGTGAAATTGCAACATTTAAATATTTTTTACTCTAAAGACCCATGCCATCTTGTTTTCGGCGCCTTATTGGCTGTTTTTTTGGGGGTGTTGCAAAGGAAAAATTTACACCGGAGCATCGAGGAAGTCCGAATGTCATGAAAAATTTAGTGGATTATTTATTGTGATGAAAACTCCGTAGTTCATCGCTGAGACCGGTCAATCTACCTCGATGCCTTGGAGATAATCTGCGTGAATAGAAGTGCCCTTTACTAGCCTCGCTTTCGCTCAAACGCAGTTAAAACTGTTTGGGGTCACCTGGCCAGATGAAAGACCTTGGCGCTTAATATTGTTCGCTCTTATCAGGCCATATGACTTTGCTGGAATGAGAGGCTAAAGCAAGAGTCTTCCATCGGCCTAAGGTCGGGGACCAACATCGACCCGAAAGCAAGACTTGGGAGTTCCGGTTTTTGCCGGTTTTTAGCTGATGGCAACAGCGAGTTTCTCACGGCTAGTAAGCACCCGTTGGCCTAGGGAACTAGTCTCTCCAAACTTTTTCAAAAATTAGGCCGCGTGCACAGTGGCCGCTACCTTGAGCGACGCGACTGTTGCGACTTGGAGCGACCGAGGGAGCGATCGGCGACAATGCGGTCGCCCGCGATCATGCGTGTATAGTAAGCGCTACCAGAGGCGAATAGCGGTCGCAGCGACCAATGGTGGACTCAGTATGCTGCTACTAGATAGTAGTTCGCTGAATTCATTGAAAAAACTCGTATATTCCTCACGAATAATTTAATCAGACCTATGTTTTGACTACCCTGCAGTCATTTTCAAGGCCTTGAGAACCTTGAAAATGATTACAGGGAATTTGAAACCTGGGTCCAATTAAATTATTCGTGAGGAATTTATGAAGTTTTTCTTTTACCATGCATTCACAATTCTAAAAAATTGTTCCTCAAAACCGCTAACTTTATTTCCCTTAATTTAAAAATGTTAACGTGTCAAGGGAGTACATGCTGCAACAAACCACGGACAGTACATGGAGAGTTTCACCACCTTTACCGCAATATAAGAGAAGAACACAAGTTTCGAGAGAACTACCTTGTTATACTTAATACTTTTCATTAAATTTAGTCTATAATTGCATCAGTCATAATAAAATACCTAAATAAATTTTCCTATTTTTGTTCATGCCCAACTTTGTCTAGATAATGACAGTGCGTGCACCTTTGTTTTCAATCCTGTTATCAGTGATATCACAGAGCCTTTCAAAAGTTTTCGGGCAGTCCTTTTCTAAACGATTATCCCGAAAACCTCTTTTTTTGTTATTCGTCTTTACCCATTGAAATTCAATGTGGCTCCATGTGCATTGTGAAGAGGTTGGCTGTGCAACTAATAATGCCGTAAACAATTTTGGTTTAATGAGTGCCAACAATTCCACGGTAGTACCATCCGTTTCATGTATTGTAATAAGTGATATCGCAAACGTAAATTGTTAGTATTATTTATTGTTTCAATCTCAACTAGGTTTAAGCCATTGAAATATGTTCCTCTACCACTTGCCTTGCCCTCCAGTAAGTAAATTCAAAATAAGGCTACACTCTTTCAGTTGAAAAGCGGTGAGCGTTACTGTTAGCGGTTTTCGGGAAAGAGAGCCGTAACGTGTGAACTTTGCCTTATCCAAGGAATAAAGCCCCAGATACCAGGAGATACTTGAGCATCATAGTTTATTTGAATATTTAATCGCCCGGTTTACATGTCAATAATCAAATATAAAAATAATAAACGTCGGAGTAAATAAAAGTGATTGGGAAAATATTTTATTTATCAACTAAAATCTAGGAAACATTGCGTTAGCTTTAAAGCAGTAATTTAAACGATAAAAATATAAAAAGCAACTGTACACAAGAAAGAGTTGGAAATTGAAGATGATAATATCTTAGATACAATGACCTACAGAAAAAATATAAACCGCAAAAGGATCGAACGGGAGACCTGCAATTTATGTCCTATCTCTTGTATTAAGCACTCCGTCAATGACGGCTTTCCTATGGCAGGCTTATATAGGATATGCATGATCATGACGTTCTATTTTTTTTCTCGCAATCCCGGGCCTATGGAGAAAAAATACGAGAAATTTATGCCTTTATTTTGCTTGATAATACGGTAAAAGTTTCAAATCATTTCTTACTTAATTCTCAGTTACAACCTCTACTTGTTAGTACAGGGTGGCTACTGATAACCAATTTTCAAATTCCCTGACTTTTCCCTGATTTTTTCCTGACGGCTTCACCAATTTCCCTGACGGATCGCCAAAAGGTCTCCTATTATCGGAATATTTTATTTCTGCTGAATTAAATTTTCACCAAAACTCAGAAAGTGTTAAAAGCTTAAATCAATACATAAAAAGCTATAAGAATGAAAAAATATATTGAACCTCCGCCCTAATGAAAATATATAAAACCTTCACAAGTTAAGCCCTCACAAAAAATGTACACACTTTTAATACATTGTTCGCGGCCGCGTATCCGCGGCCGTGTATTGTATTTCCGTGGCCGTGTATGTTTCCTTCGGTAAAATTACAAATTGACAATGTATAATTCTACAAGGAAGAGGTGGCGTGTCGTGGTAGTTCTGGAAAGTTGAAGATTACTGAAAAGGCATCGAAGGGAAAGTTAATGGCCAATTTACTGACGGACTCCGGCACAGGTATCACTAAGCTACGCGAAAAATACAAACCAAAGCAAAGTTCTTGGAGTGGATCAAAATCGGATGGCACGAGTAACTTTTACAAGTGAATAACAATTTGATTAACCTGATCATAACCCCTTGATTGTAAGAGGGGACCTAAAATGTACAAATATTTGTGTATACAAACAAAACGTAATCGCGCCACTGCAAGCGAAAACAGGAGGTAATTAGCAATGGCAGCATCATATTCAGGAATATCATATTTGAGGTAGTTTGTGACTAAACTAAATGGCTTCGAGAGGGAGCTAAGAGGGCCATTCGATAATTACATCGAGTATTAAAAGTGGGCAGGGGAGAACTCTGCTTATGGACTCGCGAAGGGGGGTATGGAAATCGATGATGATCTTACATAAAATTTTGTTTACACGAGTGATCTTACTTGTATTATGTTTTAATAATCATCGTCTAGTATTTTTAGAGCTGCAAGCACGTATTTACTACAAGCTAGTGTGCTGCAACTACCTCTCAACCTGAGTCTCGGAAGTTAAAAAGGACGCGGGGTAAAATCTTCCGAACAACCTAGCCTTGGATTCCTTGTGATGAGCAGAATACACAGTGATCATGAATTTTAACACTACTAGGCAAATATCGCATTAAGGATATACAAAATGGATACATTGTATGACTGATTCACAACTGAATGTTCAACGAATTGACGGGGCAATTATTCTATGCACTTCGGCGACGGACATTAGTTGTAGTTGGTGAAATAAAGGGCGAGAAAGACTGCACGGTAAACGTGATGGTAGAAAAATAACGATAATTTCCTATCCCAGTTTCTCCCTGACTGTTACGAGAATTCCCTGACTTTTCCAGATTTCCAAAATTCCCTGACAATTCCAGGTTTTCCCTGACGATCGCCACCCTGTAGTACGTGACAAATTGGGGAGTACATTTGTATATTTCAGTCTTTCTAAGTAAAGTGTAGGAGCATTGAAGTCAGAAGGAGAATGACACTGGCAAAAGAAACTTTTACTCATAGGCGTGAACAAATGACAGGGTGAGTGGCGTAGGGAAGTCAAGAAAACACTGTTGAAAAGTGTATATGGAGCGTGGCACTATATGGCGCGTTTGAGGTATTGGTGTTGGAGAAGAATGAAGAAAGAGAAGTGGGAGGATGAACGCTGAAGTACTAGAGTTGGCAGGAGAGGAAAGAAATTTGATTGAGTGAATTAGGAGAAGGCAGAAAGTGTGGATGAGGAAGGTAATTATGGGGATGGTGTTTTGAAAGACGTGAATGAGGGTATGAATGCTGGGTAGGTGAGGTGGAGGTAGGAGAAGAACGGATAGAATGATGGAAGGTATGAGTGGCTGGAAAGGGACATCGTGTGAAATGTAGCGGTGTTGTAAGAATTAAATATCCATTAAGACCTATTTTCGACCGTAGAAAACAAATAAAAACAGTCGTTCGAAAATACTGCAGGAATTAATATGATGAAAGGACCGTTTTTACATTCATGCTACCACGCAAAAACAACTAGATCTACCTTATTACCGTGTTTATAATATTTCAAAAAGGTGAGTGACAAACTCAAGCACGGTAAATCAATACCATTTAATTAACAAAAACTATTTATTCTTCTTCTAATAGGAAACTTAAGATATAAATTTCTTTACTATCACTATTAAAACTAAAATAAGAGCAAAAAAGCTGTTTCATACTCGTCATTCACACCCATTTCATCTGCTATTTCTTTCCACAGATTCTGGGTTTCATCCCTGATGTGGTAGTTATCATGTTACTGGTCCCAAAGTGGAATCCTGTTCATCACAGCCGAAATCGGCAATCACATTCCATCGCGTTCGCAAAGAATTTCGCAAGCGACTAGGGGCGACCAGCGACCGCGAACAAACGCGTTTGGTCGACCAAACAATCGCTCAGAGACGCTCCAGGTCGCCGCGACCCAAGTCGCCGCAGGAAGCGCGCACTACCCATGTAGCACAGACGGTTGGGCCAACGTTGGGAAACGGTGCCACGGTTGGGGAACGGTTCGGTTACTTTACGACCGTTGAGCCAACGTTGGGAAACGGTGCCATTTGCACGGTTATTTATGAATCGTTGGGCCAACGTTGGGTAACGGTGCCAATCGCACGGGTATTTATGATCCGTTGGGCCAACGTTGGGAGATGGTGTAAGGGGACTGCCTGATTACAGCACAGCCAAGCTGGATATTATCTCACTTAGCACATTATCAGATACATGGCGTTTGTTATCCAAGAGTTTTAGCCGAGATGTAGTGAATCCGTAAGGAACAACTCTGAATAATGACCCTTTAAGTACTAATTTTTTATGCACCTATTTGCACGTTTCTCTTCATCCATCCTATATTATCGGATTTTTACGCATCCGTTGCATAGCTTTCCTTCCTCGTTGACCTAACGAGGGAGTATTCCATTCAATGAACGTACTGTGCTAATGTATATACATTGTGTTTATCACTGCCATCATTAGTACCCACATAGCACAAAATATCTACTAGATATCTACAGCATATCTTCAATGTCTTAAATATCTTAAATGTTTACAAGATGTTTGGAAAATATCTTATACATGTCCTAAATCTGAAAATTTTATTTTTTATTCATCTGATATGGATTCAAATGTCATATTCATCTCATATCCATTCAAATGGATATCCATGAATGGATGCTTTTTCTCAGTCCCTCGTAGACGGTATTGGACTTAGAAAAAATACGGGTGCGCTCGCCGGAAAAATCTAAGGCCAGGAGGATCGGTGAGAGTGAAAGTACATCTGAAATGTGGTTTTAAACGCGATTTACGATCTTTAAAAGTGATTGAACATTGGTCCACGGATGATTTTTCTCAGTCCCTCGTAGACGGTATCGGACTTGGAGAAAATACTGGTGCCCTCGCCAGGAAACATGTTCTCAGCATTATTGAGGAAACTCTTATTTATCTCTCCTGGAGTGAAAAGAATATCACTTATGTATATTTACAATGGTCATGCTCATTTTTAACCAGAAAATGGTTATTAGGGAAATGTTTTTATGGTGCAAATTATCCGTGTCACCCTTTTAGTAACGTTAATAATCACAAACGACTTAATGCCAACCAGCAGCAGTATATATATGGCATCCCAGTCTAATGCCTGCAATTGGAAAATGTGTCAGGTCGCCCTGACATACACATACACATGAGTAAAGTGTAGGTTGTTAGGTAGGTGTCTCTGTAGTATGCGAGGTATAACTAGTCATCGAGTGAGAACCTGGATCATTTCCCTTTTTTTTTCAATTTTGTTCCGTTGGGGAACAGTTGGGCTAATGGTTGGGGAACGGTTGGGGAACAGTTGGCCCAACGGTTGGGGAATAGTTGGCAAAACGGACATAAATAACGGTTGGCCAACCATTGCACCTAACGGTTCCCCAACGTTGGCCCAACCGTCTGTGCTACATGGGTATGCACAGACACATTGCTCTTCCATTGTTTGATCCGGTCGCTCGCAGTCGCAACGCTCATGGTCGCTCTTGGTAGCGCGCACTGTGCACGCGGCCGGGTCCCTATTCCAAATGATTGGGGCGGGAGTCATGACCAGCGGCGAGGGAAGCAAGATCTCTGCGATTGCAATGATACGAAATTCCTACGCGGCAAGAGGGACGAGGGGACCAGTGCAGATGGTAGTACTTCAAGTAGTAAAATGGTTCAAATTCAAAGCTCGCGAGCCTCTTTTATTCTTTTAAAACTCGCGAGCTGCGATTCTTTAAAGCCTCTAGAATTTTCGCAGAGAAATAGGACGTCTTGGTAGCTCAACTGGTAGAGTACCTGGCCGGAAATCGAGTCCCGGTCAAGGCGAATGATTTTTTATCTGTGAAATATCTTGCTATGGTAAAATGGTTATTGGGTGGAGACAACCGACAGCTAACGTAATTTGCATTATGTAGTATAGGTAGGTAATTTGGTTGGAAAAAGATATCATCATGGAATGGAGGGAGGTTGGAGTTAAACCCGCCGTCCATATTAGCCTGTTCTTAACAGAAAGCGTCTGGGGCACCACGGTCACTTGCAATGGACAGAGTAGATGCTGCTGGAAGTGCTCTCTACACAGAGCTCAGTAGGGACCGGTATACCAACGATAAATCTCTGCTACAGCCGGGATTCAAATGCAGGCGCTCGGAATGGGAACCAGTACTACAGCCACCACTCCAACTTGATCGTCGAAATATTTGATAATCGCAACATGGTATGTTAGAGCTATGATAAGAGCAAGAAAATTGCAAAACATGATTCAGAAAATGGAACACATAGTTTAACCTCCACAGATGTAGGTTAATTTATAAAAGCTGAGGGGACAATGGAGATAGCGACTGGATCATAACCTGGTTCTGTAAAGATTTCAGAGCAATATGAAGAGCTCAGATGTTCCCAGTTTCAGTTACATGCGTGGACCACAATTCAGTAGTGATAAAATGAGTTGTTGGACATATGTATGGAAAAAAAAGAGTTGTTTGACATATGTATGGAAGAAGACAAGGAGGAGAGGACAATTAAGAAAGTAGCGAAAAATAAAAACAAGAATAAGAAGAGCTACAGAAAAAAACAATAGAAGCATTGGATGCTATAAAAGTAAAAAAAAAACATGGGTTACAGCAAAATGAATGAAATAAGGCATTTCAGAAAAGAAGGAAATAAAAAATTAAATACAGATCTATGCAAAAGAAGATATAAGGAAATAATAAACTTAGGAGAGAAAGAAAGAAAGTGAGAGAAAATTAGTGGAGGGTGCATTGTGAAGAGAAGCTCCAGAGATAAGGAGAAAAAAGTGTCCTTTACTCGCAGGTTAGAATTTTATCAGGTATCAAGGAAAGGAAAATGGTACCATGCATCAAGGACAGGACCCAGGAATTGATTATGATTTGATATTCATTATGGAGCAATGCTCTGCACTGCACAATAATATATTATTAAGAAGGACATATAGGAACCTGCTCTCATAAACTATTTTAATCCATAAAGGCTGGTAGTCATTAAGTAGACGCAATCTAAATTCAGACCAGTCCCAAGAGTGTGGGTAATGGTTCATTTGTCATGTTATAGGTAGCCACAGTTTGTTGCTTTTCACAAAAGAGTTCATGAGCAATATTAATTGTTGCCTCTGAAGTAAGATGTGTTCTCCTGTAACAATATTCAATATTTTGCAAATTAAGGAGAAACTAGTATCTCAAATCCTTCTGAGATTTAAGCTTCAACCTTTACCCTGGGAGGTGTAGTCACAATTAGTTGGAAATCCCACTTTGATGATAATAACAGCATCAGAGAACATTCACTTATATAAATGTTTACATAACAAAAGACTTTGAAAATTAGTCTTAAGTTGATGTTATTGAAAATCAAATCATTTTAAATGCACTCATAATGTCCCAGGATTAGGGTTCATCCTCTAAAATGAAGCAAATACCAGAAGGCCTGTTCCACATAATGTACCACACCGTAAGGAGATATCCAGAAAAGGTTTTTAAATAATACAGAATGTCTGTGAAATTGTTTAATGAGTTAGCTGAGAGTAGGCTCAGTGTGCAAGCTTAGGCAACCTACAACATAGATGAAATAATGCGAGCTTCTTATTTGGCTAGAATGAAAATGTCTGAAGACTGGGGAAATCCAATTGCCAAATTAATGATGGAAAAGGAGTCATCCTTTTCCATCATTAATTTGGCAATTGGATTTCCCCAGTCTTCGGACATTTTCAACCTACAACATGTCAAAAGAGTGAAAACACCTGCTTCTACCTGCACCCACCCCACTCAAGTTTTGGCATATGGTGGGTATTAGCGGGTGTTGAATGGCAATCCATTCTGTCCTGCTGCAGCATAAGAGTTTTCATATTGTGTGAGTTTTATCCCACCCGAACCGTCCTGTCCCTAGCCACCAATTAGTGTACGACCAGCCTTTATGTGAAGTGACAGAACAAAATAGAATGGTGTAAGAAAATGGAAACTCTAGTCAGAGGATATAAACATTAATAATTATAATATCTTTGAATTCATCACCCACTCTTGGGAGAGGGTTCTATTGGCCATGGATACTTTCATGTGAATTGAACTGCTCTCCAGAAAGGGACAACAAGGGACTGGAAGAAATGGAAATCTAAAGAAGGAATGTCTGGTGAATAAGGCAGTTGAGGTAGAATTTCCCAATTGACTCCTTCCAAGCATATCTTTTAATTAACTGATTTTGCGATGTGTGGTCTTGTATTGCCATGCAGTGGGTTCAGCCCATTGTGCCTGTTGCTCCATTCAGGTCGTTTTTCTATCAAAGCTCATTGCAAACACAAAAGACATAGATGATGACGATCACCAGAGATGGTTTCGGCTGTTCATAGTATATGACACCCTTATGACCTCAGCAAATGCATAGCAAATCGTATAAACCATGAATATTTTGCTTGGGCATGGTTGAACCTATTTCACTGACCATCCCCAATGCTTTTTAATGTTACTGTTTATTGCAACAGATCAATTTTTCACTATCAATGACAATTCGGTGCAAATAACCTTTTCTCCTTTGCAATTAGAGCATTATCTCGCAGGTTTATTCCATAAGAAACCTCTCATAAGTAATGACTTTATTACAAAGCTTACATCATTCTGCACATTTATAAAAGTTGAATAGCTACATCACTGCTTTAAAATACTCTTCATGAGAGCATTTATATCAGTCTTATAAATAAGGATAGGTACAACTTTTGCCAATATGTACAGAAAATTACAAAATTATATACAGTTAGCTTTATCAGTACAAAGTAAATGAACATCTCAATAAAGCTTTGGCATTGTTTGTGCTATTGATAGTTTCACATTCTATCACTTTCCAGCAATAAATAATGAAATGCTTTCCAAACTGCTTAAAAGTTGTGATCAATAGACATGAGCTCCACAGACATTTGTCTTTTGAGCTGTATGTTAGGGCTGGATAATGGTACAATTTCTATAGTCACAAACTATATTGGGTTATGAACTAACTTTTCATGTCAGTAGTGACATGAAATGGCACAAAAACTTTTACATTAGCAGTTCTTAATGGAATAGAGTGTATAAAAATGGTGTTGGCCACTCCAATGATTGTAAACATTCTTTGAATATAAAAATGATTAATTATTACTAGATATCAATATGATAGATGGACAGCCATAACAGAATATCCCATATCTTTGCATCATTGAATTCATGTTTCAAAGAGCAGCATCCTATTCTCACTCTAGTCAGTAAACTTGGTGAACCGAAAGTTTTAATAGGAACTAACTGTCTTTGACCTTGCCTGTACAATATCAAATCACAAAACACCTTGTGCATTTGAGGCACTCAACTCATACATATGAATGCATCAATTAATGACATCCACACAATATCACAAGCTAATGGTACAACTTTCTTAAGGCTGTACATTATTTTTGTTAGCAATCAACCTATATTGCTGATGTACACTGGGTATCCAAACCAAAGTTCACCTCTCCCCCATTATTGTTCACACTGGTTCCAGAATTTGAGCACTCTTCATGGATAGGAGCAGCCCTGTCTACCAAGCACTCAACACTCTCAGATGGCTTGATGTTGTTTCCTGAGTTAGATCCTGACAAAGTGGTGGGATTTCGGAAACTTGATCTCCATGGACTGTGATTTGAAATTGAAGATGTTGATGGGCAAGGTGGGGCAGGTAATTCTGCTGAGGTATTTTGATGACTATGATTAGGTCTACGTCCACTACTCCTTAAAAGAGTAGCCACTCTTTCAGCTGTTGTTGTAGAAATACGGCTCTGATCGCCAGTGGGAACTAGATCATTTCCTTTCCTCACTACTGAAGCTCTTCGAAGTTCGGAGAGATCTTCACTGGTACTCTGAGCTTGACTCACATTTTCATTGTTACCCTGAAATCAATTGAAATGAATATTCAGTAAACGTAGCACATATACTATGGGAAAATTCATGGCAGAGAAAAATAATTGTCAACATAGCATAGATTGAATGAGTGGACTGTGGAAGATAATAATGAAGAATTGAGGCATGAGGTTGCATAATTATTTTTCTTAATTATTTGGCAACTAATTCTTATAATCATATATTTCGATGAATGACACTGAAATCAGGGATGTGACCCGGTACGAAAAAGCACGAAAAAGTCCGATATTTAAAGGTTTCAGACCTCAGGCACTAAACCGAAAAGGCACAAAATGACCGTACCCTAAAAGGCACGAAACCTTATTCGACCCGAAAAGGCCCGGCGCGAAACACCAGCCGACCCGAAAAAGAACGATATTACCCAGTACAAAACATGCTTTAAAGTTCCGGGCCGGTACGTGAGTGCGGGTGGAGGGTGTAGTGTGGGCATGCTGATGGCGGAGAGATGATGCGGGGGGTGCAACTATGAATGTGGGGCTCAATACAAGGACGCATATGCGTGCTAAAGACTTTGAGGAAGGCTTTGTTCTTTGTCTTGTAAAAGATGGGAAAACCCGAGCGGAGAGAAAGGGGGAGTGAGACTGAGGCATGGGGTACGGTTGGGTCTGAGGACGCTTCGAGCATTGGAGGGGATTAAAAACAAGAGTTCTGTTTAGGAGTGGTCAGGGAGCCTTGGATTTATGAAAAAACCAGCTCGTATACAAATGGGTGAAAAATAAAGAATAAATGTGGCAGTTTGGTAAATATCTTAGGGCAGGGATCGGCAAACTGCGGCTCTCGGGCCACATGTGGTTCTTTGGGTGCTTACAAGTGGCTCTGAAATGAAATTGAAAAGAAAACTCTTCATACTCCTTTCCTATGCATAAATTTTTAATTCTTTTTCCTTTCCTTCGCCTTCAATTCTTAACTAGGCATGTTAAAAGATATAATTTTTATGATACAAAAAATACGCCACATTTTCAGGGAAACGGTCGGTTTAAAGCATAGACACAAAATTTAAAAATATTAAAAGTATTTATTTAGCATCAGTGTAAAAAGGAGAAGCCACTGCAATTAACCTGTGGATTTCTGCTGGTTCAGACAAATTAAGTGATCAAGAGAAACAATGGAAAATATACTTCAAGCAAAATATGATAAAGTAAAGTAGATAAATCTAGTAATACTTAAACAGCGTACACAACAAAAGTTATTTCTCTCCAAACAATTTATAGCATTTAACTAGCAGGATGTCATTGATAACTTTTTCACTTAAATTATATCTCAAAGTTGACAGCGACTGCCGCAAGTGAGAAAAAAGACGCTCGACACTAACTTGCGTCATTGGCACAGCAAGAACTATGGATGCAAGTGCTGAAAGTTGCGGGTGAGATTCACTGCGTTCACTCCAGTACTGAAGAACATTGAAAGTTTCGGATAGTTTTACCCTAGGAGTTCTCATGAATTCCTGCAATTTGTGCCCAACATCACCCAGCATCTGCCCCCTCTGCGCACCTGTGTAGATCGCAGCTTCACGGCTGCTCAAGATGGATTCTAATTCATCCTCTGGGTCATTGCTGACGGACAAAGGAATCGGAGATGGAGACGATTCAAAGTTATCTGCCCCCTCGGACTTCAGTATAGCCTCCATTTTCGCCCATACACCCCTCAAATGCTTTTCTGCCTGCAAGCGCTCTTCTTTGGATAGGGTCGTATGGAAGCGCGGGTCGAGCGAGATGGCTCCAACAAAGGCGGGGCACTCCAAAAGATTCGCCTCTCTCTTCTCCATGCCCGCTAATAACTCCTCAGCAACCCGATTTTTTATTTTTTTAGTTTGAAGTTTGCAGCGCAGCCAAGTTTCAAAAAAGTCACCAGGAGTTATTTGCTCCCCTTGGAGGATCTTAGCCGCTACTCTTGCTGGTTCCAGCGCTGACATTACTTCCTCCAGCACTTTCCATGTTACCTCCATAATATTTTGCCTACTCGCCGCCGCACCCTGGCAGAAATCTTTCAATAAATAAAGGCTGGCCAGCATGTCATATGTTGAATGCCACCTAGTAGGGCAGTCCAATTTAGGCTTCATCAGCCTTTGAGTCAAAAGTTTCGACTGCACTGATGGAGTGCGTAAGTATGCACAGAGTTTTCTCGATTTGCATAGTGCCTCTTTCACTTCTGGTCTTCTTAGGGAGTCATTCACTGCAAGTTGCAGTGTGTGCGCAGCGCACCGAACTCCCACAACTCCAAATGTAGCAACAGCGGCTGGGATGATGTTGCCTTCTTTAAGAAGATGGCCTTCAGAAGAGCTAAAAGCTTTGGACATGCTGCTGCTATGCTCCTCTACTCCACGATCATCATGTGTCGATGAAACATCTGCATCATCTAACTCATCATCACTTGAGTAGTCAGTACCATCTTCCGAATCTCTGTGTCTCACGGAGTCTTCAGACAAAAGGCGTACAGTCCTCAGCATATTTGAGGCGTTGTCAGTTGTAACTGAATATATCATATTTTGACATATATTAAAGTCCTCTAACACCTCGAGAATTTCCTGCCTCAAATTCTCTGCAGTATGGCTGCCATGAAGTTCTCTCACACATAGCGTACGTAGCACTATTCTCCCATCTTGCACATACTGCAGATTTACCCCTAATACTTGCCTCCCTAGGCGAGAGGCCGTGTCAATTTTCAAGGAAACTAGCCTTCCCTTCACTTCTCTCCGTATTTTTGAGCGAATGCAATGCGCTTCACGCTGGACATCCTCTCGAACGTTGTGCCGGTTAACCGCCAATGCCGTACCATCATGGTTTTCTTGCCTCAAAGCGTCAATGATGGGATCAATGATAAGGCGGAACCCGGAGTCATTAATCAGACTAAAGGGCCGAGCATTAACTGTCACCATTTCAGTGCAGGCCTTTTTCAATATATTTTGATCCATTTTGATGCATATAAATCCCGAGTTCCGCTTAGCTGGGAAGCGTCTGGGCATGCGTGGTGAGATGGAGTCGGAACCTAAAAAATAAAGGGCATGTTTCACTTAAAATCAATATAACATTAATTACCTTGGTAAAACTAAAGACTTGCAGAATGTGGAAGAATTTTGTATTTAGAATAGAATAGAAACTACTCACTTGTATCCGACGTGTTGAACCTTGAATGGTTCAAAACAGTGGTCCTCATCCCAGTAAACACAAATAGCTGCTGCAGCGTGACACAGGGATGTCAGCGCAGCAAGTGAAACTCATGTCAACTGAAGCGCGACAGCAGCATCTCAGTAGCGCTCTCATAGAGCGAGTTATTGAGAAACGCATTCAATGCGCATTCGCAGCTAGTGTTTGAGGCGCTGCAGCCGCAAGTTGCGGACGCGCTGCCACAGCGTTGCGGGTAGTCTTTTGAATAAGGCGCGTCATACTAGTGGCGCTACGTGGTGACAAAAATCCTTAAGGTTTGAAGAACTGCAAAATCGGCCATTATTGCTTGTGAGTTGTGTTCATGGAGTGTGTAAATAGTATCTCTGGTTGTATGTGCTCAGGTGATTTGAAAAGTGAAGTAAGTGGAAGAAGTTAACTTGTTTTCGCAGCCAGGTGAATTCTTAGCTAGCCTGCTACCCTGAAGCCTGCAAGTATGCGAGTAAGCAGCGAGTTGACGATCGCAGAATCGGCCAGTATTGCTTGTTTTGAATGTGCTCAGGTGATTTGAAAAGTGAAGTAAGTGGAAGAAGTTAACTTGTTTTCGCAGCCTGGTGAATTCTTAGCTAGCCTGCTACCCTGAAGAGTGCGAGTAAATGTTACCAAAACGTATCGCTGGTATTTATTTAATGTTTATCTGAGTAGACAATGTAGCTAAACTTATTATTTGAATCCGAGACTATTCGAGATATTATATGTATATTTTTGTATTTCCATGCTCATTAATGAAAATGTGTTCATCATTATTATTGAGCAATAAAGTTATTTATTGCAACCCTGTGTTCTCAATTGAGATCCCTGTTGTAGTTTGGTTGGATGTTCAATAGTGTATTTGCAAATATTAACGTTGAATTATTCCGACAAAGGACTGCTTGCATTTTAAAGCTGTGGCTAAGCATCTTACTATAGGTTCGTTAAGTTATTTAATTGCCCTGCTGAAAAAAAACACGATAAAGTACGATATGGAGATGTGAGTCGTTAAGTTAACCGGGACATTTACGTGACATTTATAGTGACTGACTGATCTCATCAACCTGTAAATATTAGTTAAATACTGGGAGGATTTTTACTTTCATGTTATTCACAATATTCACCGAGAAGCATGTTTAAGACCAAATTGGCAGGAAATTTTTGTGTTGTATCATGCATCATTACTCCTTTAGCTGTACCTAGATATCATATAATGAATCAAAATCTATGCTCGTGTTTGAATTTTCATGTTTCATTTATTTTAAGTACCTAGGTGTAGTACAATACTATATGCAAGTCATTATCATGAAGTTTACAAAGAGGATGTCTTAGCCGCTATATATTTTTAAATTGAGGGAGAAATTGGTTGTGATGCCTTTTTGATTCATTATAGTGAGTGTATTGGAATGATTATGCAGTTCCTGTGCTTAGATGCACAAGAATCGAATTTAAAATAAAACTCTCGAGACGGCGAGACGAGAGGCATTGAATGAGCTAAGTTGTAGTTTTGTTGGATGGCCAATAGTGTATTTGCAAATATTAACGCTGAATTATTCTGACAAAGGACTTCTTGCATCTTGGGCAAGTGAGTAGCTTTGCTGTCATTTTCTTTTGGATTTTTTTACATTGAAGTTAGCTTACAGAGAAATTTCTCTGGAGTGGGTAGTTAGGTTTGGCCAACAGGGCAACACTGACCAAGTTTCCTGTTTGTGGGGCCGGAGTGCATTAGATGTAGCGAGATGTTCGCCTACAGTTTGTAAATAAGGCACTTATTAATGTATTTAAACTTGTAACTGCCATAGGAGGATGACTTCAGTCACCAATTACTTCGGTAATTATTCAGGCTGCCTGGTCAATGCGATATTTTTCGGTGGGAGGACTCAGGTCTGATTGTCAAAACAATTATTTTCTGCATTATATACGGTAAACCTTCAATACATGCCGTGATATGCATACTCGTGGTAGGCAGATGAGAGCATGAAAGACTGCCGCAGTTAGATATTGATTAGGTTTTCTGTTGAGCGTTCTTTTTAGTTACTCCACAGGAAGGCGTCACTTAGAGGAGTAGTGTAATGGTCATAATTAATTTTTCATTGGTCATAATTTCACGAATATATTGCTTCCGGCCTAGGTTTCGACAAAATATCACCCTGATAATGACGTGCGTCGGAACAAACCTAGGTCGATAACAATTAAGTTACATGGAATTTTATTAGGCATTTTTATTCATTATTATGAAGGTCTCTATTATTATTAACCCTAAGGTTATTAACCTGATAACGTGCTGCGGGGGCCCTGGCAGGCAGCACTGTGGACGCAATTTGATACGCTTCTGCAGTGCGGCAAATGCGTTGCTGCAGCGCTGTGGAAGCGCTTCAATAACGCGGCTGCAGCTCATCTGTAGCGCTGCTGACATGAAAATATAGGAAATTTGACTGTGTCAGGCATGCTGCAGCGGCGCGTCCATAGCCATTGCAGCGCTTCGACGTTGCGCTGCTGCCGTGCGTCAGTAGCATTTTGTGTTTTCAGGGATGTTTTCTTTTTCTTTCTCTAATCGAGCCCTCTCGAGCCCAATCAATAGTGTTTCTTTTGCATGAAACCTATGTATGTGACGCTGAAGTGTAGATGAATGTCTCCCCTGTAAAATTAAAAAAAATTATAGATAAGGCCACTTTACCTAGTGTTAAGCTTGCATTCACGTATGCATTTATGCAATTGACGGAAATATTGTCAAATGAAAAGACGATTTTTAAATATTTCATCTGGATGAAAGTTAACGATTTGAGCGTAATCGATGGGATAACGTACCGACGTCAGTTTTCATCGCGAGAAAATATATTATCAGATAATATAAAACCGGGCTTACAGTCAGACACAATATGACCAATGTGCAGTCGAGTTTGAATATCATTAACAAAATGGCCATTGGCCCCACATAAATCAATGAACATATTATTTTTATAAAATTTATTCTAAGTTTAACAACATTTCATAGTATTTTAATTATTAAATTTATGTTAACATTTTTATTGAGGAGAGGATGTAAAAAGGACTCGTTTAAAGGCCTTTTTACAGCAGTCTATTTTAATTTTTTTCCCTAAAAACTCTTTCTAGTATCGGAACCAATTTCTGGAACCTGATAAGGAAGATTGATTTCTATTTGTGAAATAAATTTTAGAATTTAATCATGTGAGAAAAACGTTTTTTGGGCATTTTGTAAATCCACTTTTTCTCCAGGGTGGTAGGTTTATTTTAGAAAAGCTTTCCTGATTGCGTTGTTATAAGCAAAGCATGTATTAATTTAGTGCCAATTGAAGGTGAAATAAATTGTTGATTTTACATAGGTTGATATTTATATTCAGTTCAGTGAAGTTGAGCCCGGTGGTGATCCGCCCTGAATTACCATGCATAACATTGCCGTGACCGTGCGACGATGAACCGAGACTAAAGTGGAGAAAAACTTATCTAAACTCTAATGCTGTTTAAGAAAATTCACATAGAAAACTTTTCTTCACATGATAAAATTCTAAAATTTATTACACACATCGAAAAGAATCTCGTTTGTCGGGTACCAATTTTTGGTGCCGATATAACAAAGAATTTTTAAGAAAATGCTAAACTTTTCTATTTGAAATATGCCTATGAAGGTCACGTTTGAAGTTCTCGCCTTAGTAAATGAAGTTCTCACCATAGTAAAAATATCATAAAGGAAATGCCAAATTTTAAATAATATCTGAATGCAGAATATATTTTTTTTAATGTGCGAGGAATTTATGAAGTATCAAAGAAAACTTACACCCTTGGACTTTTCATTGCTTAGCTACATTCTCGAGTGCATGCATACTTTTGTGCACGATATTAGTCATGCTATAAAATTCAACAAATAGAAAGAATGGCATTTAATATGTACCCTTCTTCATAAAGGAAATTATTAAAAAATCGGCATCCATTGACATATTATTGGAAACGGAAGAATCATGTTAAAAATTGTTATTTACCTTAATTACGGTCCTGCAACCTTCGATTTCACATCTGGACACTTGGGCGTCTTCATCAAAGTGGAAAAACCTTTGAATAAAATCCAAAAGTGGTCGTCCCATGCTTCAGATTCACTATCCGGTATTCACGAGTCTTGTCTTGTCACACACAACCTACTGTTGGAAGCAGGAGCGAACACAATTTGCCTTGGTGTCGTCGACGTTAAGACTGAAGAGGGTAACATGGGAGTCGCACCCAAGATGTCCATCCAACTGAGAATTGGCAGCATCGAGATAGTAACAATAAGTCTTGCAGCTTATAATCTCCTCTGCGGCTACTTCCAATATTGGGGGGGTTATTCGTGGGGAAATCCGACAATTCCCTGTTTTAAGGAGTATTATCCCTCGAGAAACTTCGTTGTATACTTTCCGAGAAGTTAATTTTATTGCCAACCATCCATTTATTCTTAGACCTCTTTCAAAAAGATAGGTACTCTTTACCACTCTGTTAATCTTTTGGGAGAATCCCCAATGTGCGCCTTTTATTATCCACCGAGACCGACCACCAGACCCCAGCGGGGAAATTCCAGCCGGTGGAGGGAGAGGGGCTTAGAAAGGAACAAACCAAACCTGAGGTCTAATCCACTGTCAACGCGAACTCCCACCACTCGAAGATACTTATGCATTGAACGTGAACCTCTCAAGGTGCCGCACCCGGGCGCGGTCCCCAGGCACGGCACCCAGGCGCGGACTAAGAAGGCGACGAGCAGGTGTGTTACTGGATCCCTAATCCAGTTGTGTAACCCCGATGCATGATCAGCTTAGTTTTATTAGTGCGTGTAAGTCGAGTGCAGATTGCGGATACGGCACCCTTTTACATGGCCTAGAGGGATACCAGCGTCATTAACACATGTGTGGGCAATGGGTATGGGAGATATTTGAGTTTTTTCTTAAAGTAAATAATAAGTATCCTAATTAATGCTAATGATTATTAGATGTAATATTCCTCTGTTAGTGACGAAGAGTGACCCGAAATGGTACGAAAAAGCACTTAACCAATGCCAGCCGGCACTAAATAATTTCGGGTAATTTCGTGCCTCTCACGGTCCAAAACTAAACCATTTCGGGTAATTTCGTGCCTCACTCGGTCCGGCACTTTACCATAACGGGTTATTTCGTGCCGACCCGGTCCGGCACGAAACGTATAGTTCCGTACCGGGTCACATCCCTGACTGAAATACATTAAATCTTTCACCAAGAGGCTCATTCATTGAAATACTTGGTATGATGGCAGTGAACCCAGAAAAATGCTGCATGTCAAATTATGGCACACTGTATCCACCCTCCATGACAGGTGAAAATTAGTTCAATTTGATGGGCTTCAACTTAGTTGGAGTTCATGCTATGCAAAAGATTGAAACAATGTTTAATTCCACTTAATAATTATTGGCTATTATTTACTGCAATTAAATACTGTTTCTATCTTCTCCAGTTTTGTTTTTTAGCAGAATATAAGACTGCTTCAATCTTTTACAAATATAAAAACCTTAAGGTTTTATTGTTCATTTGATATTTCTCCCATCATACCTGTCAGCAAAAAATCCAGTTTTTGCATTCACTGTCAGTTGGGGTTTTACCTAATTAGCTAGTGATTGTAAAGGTAGCAAAATATAAAAACCACCAACGGTGACTAAGAAAGGAATGACGCTGATAGATATTCTACACCAGCTTATGATGACCCAAAAATAACTTTACATCAATAATAGTAATTGTTTGTTTTCTAAAGAATTAACTTACAGTGAAGAGAAAAGGTTTTGTCTCAAAACCAAGTTAACATTACCTGTATTTCCAAGAGTAAATGATAACAGACTGCTATTTCCTTCTGTATTGGCTCTATAGACCAATAGTATTCTGGCGAACAATTTTTTCACCAGCTACATTTCAACCAGAACCCATAGTCCACGAGGTGACAATCTAAACCTACATCCTAGCATCCCTTGAATGCATCTCTATGCCTCTAACCAAACTACAGCTCTTTAAGTACTAATTCAGATACATTACGCCATTAATCAGAAGCTCATCACTCTTATTCTCTTGCTGACAATGATACATACATATCTGTTCTCCTCAAAGTAAAATAACCAAACTGAGCATCAAGACATACCTGTGATAAGCCATACTGCAGGGATTGCCGGATCTCAATCAGGACTGAAGCGTAATCAGGTGGCGGCTGAGGTGAGGATGACGTTTCGTTATTCTGCTCTACCGTGGCAGATGACGAGAGTGGTGGGAGGGAGAGACGATTGTGAAGGTGACCACTTCTTGCAGTGCTCAGTACAGTGCCCTCTACGCATTCCTCCCGTCTTGCTATGACTACTTCTGACGTGTTCACCTGGCTGCTGCCTGCTTCTCCTAATACTGTTGTCAGACGTCGCATGCTTCGACGAAAACTCTGCCTTAACATCTTAGCAATCCTTGAATTAAAAATAGTGTCAAATGTGACACATCAGAAAAGAAGAGATAAACAGATATCTCAAAATTATTATTAAAATATACACCTAATGAGTTAAATGGGAAGACCAGAGTTGAAGGAAGAGTCTTGCCCATGATATTTCAATGTAAACATTAAAAGGCAAAAGACAAATCACACTGGAGCATCAACTTATCCAATAATAAAGGGCTCTAATAATAAAGCTCTCTGGGTTTCTGTACTTGAAATACATGCATACATCAATATTTGTGAACAGGGTTACAATTCTGCAAATGCAAGTTACATAGCTGCATGTGTGAAAAATGCTTGAATCTCAATCTAAAATTTGAAATAGAATTATCACTGTCAAGTGAGGAATGCATAATGGGCCTATAATATTTTCAATTTATAACTACCGAACTGTTTTACCGTTTTTCAGTTCGATGAAACTCAAAACACTGATGAGTGAGCTACATATAACAGTTTTTAACCGATTACCTTAAACATATTTTTGATGCTGCTCTATGAATGTGATATCTTAATGAAACGAAGTGACACAGCTGGAAATCCACATAAGTCTCTCCCATCTTATTGCAAATGATTGCATGGCTGAGGAATACTTATACATATGTATTGCAGCTTTTAAGCCATTTTGCTCCATAACTATTATACAGTATGAGATTGGAACTGAACTTGTTGCATACCTGGCACCTGTGGCAGTTGTGTATGATGGTGGGGGTGTATACTTTGGTGGAGGATCCTCAAAATTATTGGCATTTATTTCATTTGTGTTTCCATTAGAATTCCCCTCAGTCCTCGTTGATCCACCAGTGGCCCTTTCTGAATTTCCAGCCCTTTGTGGGGAAGCTCCTGAAGATTGATCCATGTATCTACTCCGTGAGGTATGTGGGGTCGGGCAGTAAAGAGCCTGTATTCTCTGAAAAATCATAAGGCATGACAATTTAATGAAACTGAAAAGGCAAAAAGCTGACTCCATCACTCCAGGAACTTATATTTAGACTGAATCATTATGCCACAGTATGACTTTTTATTATTGATGCATTTAGCATGTTGATCATTCATATGAAATCCATGGGGTATAAAACAACATCTTTTTTTATGAAAAAGTGTGCACATTTATCAAAGTAAATTGAAAGGAGCTGATTTGACAGCATTGAATTTTATCTTCCACTGGTGTTATATGTAGTTTGTGGGGGTGTAAACACATCATTTTCATATAAAAAGAGAGTACTTATGCACCAAGTAAGGCAATTAAATAATAATGATTTGATACAGAAATGAATCTTATCTCCCACTGGTGACAATAATGCATTGTTTTGATACTGTGATGCAGATGGTTAAATTTATCATGAGACATATTATAGCTTGACTTTTATTGATTGCCTAATATTTTTCCCCAGAAAAAAGAAGATTTTCAAGCACCTAATACAGAATAATGCCATTAAGCTAATAAATAATTATTTGAAAACTGAAAGAGCTTACCTCAAAGAGATCAGGTGATCCTGATGATAAGTACCTTATAGTTTGAATTATGGCAATTATGGGGATGGATAAAAGTGGGATAAGCTGAAGAAAGGAACCAACTTGGCGTGCCCAAAGAGGCCAGTAATTATGATTAATGGTATGCTCAAAATCCTCTCCACGGAGGAAAATGAATGGATCTTCAAGTCCTCGAGTGTTTGAACCACTTCCATTTGAGACAGACCAGTTGTACAGAGATTGAAAGTTGCCATTTTTGAAAGCTGTTATGGCGAGAACCTAGTAGGAGAGAAAAGGTATAATTTTAATGATCGATTGGGGTCACAACACTTTTATAAGTGTCTTGCAAGATGCTTGACACAACACTTTTCATGAAATACACTGGTGTGTGATGATCAAGTGAGTTTTTAAATCAATTGATAAATATGCATAGGTAATTTAAAATAGAAAAAAACAATTTCCAACCAGAGTTTACTTTCCCATTAAGAATTTGTATATATTTTTGAGCAGTTATGTTATGCATGCTCCAAATAAAATTATTCCCAGAGTAAATAAAGTATTATCTATATTTTATAAAACTCTGACTTCATAGCACATAAAATGTGTAGGTACTAGAGGAGTTATAATGAACATTATACAGTCATTTTCAATTAAACATTCATAGGAAACATTTTTCTTCAAGGAATATTCCTTCAGAGCATGATGATATCATGTCACTCATGGAATTATTATGAAGGTAATGCTAATGCTGAAGTTAACCCACAAATTATCGTCAATGAATTAAAAATGAGTAATTTGGTAGCTAAGTAAGCTCTAATAATACTGTACCATAAGGGCCACTGGAAGCATGACATTCCAAGCAAACGCCAATGTAGGAGCAGCCCAGGTTGCAAGACACGTTGGATGCTGTTGATTACGGGCTCTTCTCCGGTCCACCGAAGTGTTGTGTTGCAAATGACGTAGTGAAGGAAATAATGCTGTAACTACATTTTCTCCACCGTATGGTCTTCCCCTTATCACTAGCACAGAGCCAAGCTCAGTGAGGTAAATGGCCATCATCCACCATCCACAGCCGAGACAGTAGTCCAGGAAATGCTCAGCAAATATCCCAAGCTGCAATGGGCAAATGGGTGCAAATGTTTTGGGCTTATGAACAATGGTGCCTCCTTTCTCTTATCACACATTTTAATGGTATTTTCATGGCCGAAGTTACTGTGGATGAGTTTATTAACAGTAGAATTTGATACAATTTACTCACCTCAGTTGTCATGGGCAGACCTAGAACAAATCCAAAGGCACAAGCAAAAAATGTTATTGTTGTCTCCCAAGCTTTCAGTTTTTTGGTATTTATAGCTGTTATTCCAGTAATGACACAATGCCAAATCGCCAACTGGAAGAAAAAGTTACCACTAGTTAATATCTACGTGGAACAAGCAACTTAGTGTAGGGTGGTTCGATATCATCGATTTGAATATCATCAAAATAGGCAAGAATGATTATTTCCATGTACATAGTTGGCTGGGGTATGCAGAGAGAATTATGGGTTTTTAGCAAAATGCTTGCAGGAAACTTTTCTCAATAATAAAAATATATGCATCAGTTTCTGAGAGTTCATGTTAGTATTTTGCAATAAAAACTTAAGCTTTATGGTAAAAGTCAGTTTCAATAGAATCCATTATATTTTCCTCTCATTACTGAATACTGAAACACAAAAGTACGTAAGATTAATTTATGTATTCCACTAAGGTGTAGCATTAATACCTGCTGTCCAATCCCAAATAGAATGAGAGTGAAGTAAAATAGAACAGCCCAAAATGGAGATAACTGGGTTGTCCCCAGAAAGGCAAAGGCAGACGGGGCCAATTCTGTGGCTATTCTCAGGGACTGGTATCCACTCCTCTCAGTGGTCACCATATCCCGAAGAAACTGAATTTCTTTGCTGTAACTTCCTTCAAAAGTCATTGGTGGCCATGGCACTGCTACTTGTACCCCTGCTACCAATGGTACATGTGTCATATATCTGGGAGGGGTAGTTATCAGAGGAGGTACGTTGGATAAATCTTCTCCATGGTGATTGATTGGCTCCATTGGCCTCAAGAAGGGGTATGTGGATATTTTTTCTGAAATGAAAGATATGGAAATTACTTTAAAATTGATTTCTAAGCTGTTATCAACAGAAGGCATAAATTAACTTAAAACCTTGCCCAGATTATTCACATGGAAGCACACAGTATTATTAACTGCAAGTCTTCTCTGACATTCAACTATGTACATATTTAAAAATCATGACTTCTTTATTGGTATGCTAACCCACGTAGCACACTTCCAGGAAAATGTGCCTTGAAGGCACCTTGGAGGCACCTAAAAAAGGCACAGAAGGCACCTTTAATAGGCACATTGAAGGCACCTTTTTCATGGAGCCTTCAAGGTGCCTTAAAAAGGCACCACTTAAAGGCACATTTTAGGTACTAGTAAGGCACTTGGAAAACGGGTGACAAGCATTAATATATCCATACTAATCCCATGGCTCCTAAAACATTCAATAGAAAATGTAGGTACCCAATTGCATTAACTAATACAAAAACAATCATTCTAATATACCCTGCATGGGTGCACTTATCACCAAAATTGAAAAAAATAAAGGTAAACAGTCGAGGTTCTCACTTAACTAATGATTACTAGTTGTAACTTGCATACTACAGTTATGCCTACCTAACAACCTACATTTAACTTCTTGTCTATCCTGCCATCCTTTGATATATGACCTAACGCATTTACAAATTATGGGTTAATGTTCATGGGTGTTTTGGTCCATTTTCCAGCTAGTGTGCTATGTGGGAAAATGTGGATATTATAGTTTGAGTGCATATGGCAAATCAAATTTAATGTACTATATCAAAAAATATGGAGGAATATGTGTTTAATCTACATTAATTCCAGTGACAGGCTTTGAATTAGGTACTTCCAATTACCTGTTGATCTAAGAGTTTGAGAGCCAAGGGGATGCAGCTATTTTATGCAGAATACCATTGGAAGTGAATTTTTTCTTGATAAAGGGGTAGGCTAAAAAATTAGTGCTCCATCCTACATAATTAATCCTTGTCTAATATTGGATCAAAATATACCACTGGATAACTATGTTTAATCTATTTGATTAAAATACAATTTAATTTGAATATATTCTGGATGGATCGCTGGGGCTTAAATTAGGTAGTTGTGGTAAAAACTAAAAGTTATTTCTCAGCAAAATTGGAATCATAAACTCCAGTCATGATTCAGATGATTTATAATCATCAAACCGACATCCCACAACAGGAACAAAAGTTTTACTAAAATGTTTGAAAGATTAAAATGCCTCTATTTTTATAATTATATTTATTTGATTATGAGACATATTTTGCTCCAAAGAGACTATTCTGCACCCAACTTGGTGGGTGTGGAATGGATCTCTGATCCATTCTAGCTACGCAATTTGGAACTCACACAGCCATGAACCATAGGGCTAAACTGATAGGTAACTGTGGTTCTTCTGTTATTCTAAGCCCTACAATGTGAGACTCCAATCAATTTAGCTCTCGTTCCTGGTAAGTGAAATGATACATTGAAAAACTCACCAAATGAACTGGGCATATAGTCGTAGCCTCCTTTGACATGAAGCAGGCGAACACATGCATTCCCGAGGAATGCTGAAAGGATGAGAATGGCAAAAGTGAGACAGACAACAATCAATGTATCCCTATGGAGTTTGCTCTTCTTCTTGCACCCAGGGTCCACTCCAATGCCAGCATTGTGGGAGACTATTTGCATGGCCGACGCACCCAGGAGACCCCACGTGAAGAATGCTTCTGTTGCAGCAGCCAGCCAACACTTAAGGGAACAAGCATTAGAGAGATCACTGAGAGTTCTTATTATTGATGGTTATTAGTTGAATCCAAGGTCAAGGAAGATATGAATATTTTGAATAACTATAGTGACCTTCAGAGATCTGAATATCAGAGGTACTATATGATAAAGGTATCCTTACCTTGCTGTTCAGGAAGAACTCATTCCACACAGTTTCATGAAAAATACGCCTTGCATCTCCAAATGGAACTATTCCTAACATTTTAGTGCATACCACAGTAAGGCAGAGGATGGACAGAGGGGCAAACACATACACCACCTTGCCGTATGACTTCAAACCTTGACGAAGAGAAAAGGTTGTTACAAAATTTTGTTACAAAATCCATAATAGATGACAATTCAATCCACAATCTTATATACGTATTAAATATTTTAATATTGACTCATGAGTCCTTCTGAGCCTTAACCGGCTCATCAGATTAGAGATTAGAGACTTGCTGTTTAATGAAGTTTTAATGGAATATTGGCAACATTGTTTCTCGTTATTAATTTACCATAATGAACAGCAAATCCTAATTAACATGACTCTTATCCCTTTGAGTGCTGGGGAGTGTAACTATGCTCTTTCAAACTCTCGTGAAAGGTGTCTGAGAGTACTTATTGTGCTTCTCTTGCAGTGTCACTTTTGTCACTAGTAGTTTACCGATTACTGATAGATAGCATTTAAATGCAGAGAATTTTCAATACTGAATGTTTGTAATTCCAAAATTGACCACTGGCATTTATTTTCTCATGTTTTTACATGCACTACGTAAAATAATTTATTTTCCTGAACTACTCTAGGACCAGCAAAAATGCTTTGGCACTATTACCATTGATCCTAGGATATTGATTGAGGGTCAGAGGGTAAAGAGACCCATTGAGGAGTACGTGTTAAGAAATTACTGTTGACACTACACTGAGTAAATGGTATTGAAGTAACTGATAACAAAGTGAGCATACACAATAGGGTAATAAGCATACCACATGGCATTTGGGTTCTCAGAATTTCTATCACTAAACACCCTTTTCATAGGGTAATTGAATTTGTACAGCTTGTGGCTAATCAATGGTAATCTGAAAGATTATATTTTGTGAAAAGAGGACTGAGTGAGAACAGCCTGAAAGTTATCTACCTATCTGTCTCAACAGCCTGAAAATTATTTTTCTTATGCATAGCAGAGATTAACTCATGTAGGCATAGCACTTTACATCTAATAGGGAAGATTTATTCTGCTTTTTCCAATTTGAATACATATTATTAAAAATTCTGTTAATCAAGATGTTGTCAACATCAGAACATAAAATTTTGCTCAAATGTGAAATAAACTGTTAACTGAATTCCTTGAAAATTTATATTATATACAACATAAAACGTAAAAAAAGAGTGAAGAGCTTTATGCAAAGAAGTTTGTGACTCAAGAGAAAAATCATGGATAATACATAACATTCCATTTGAAATCAAAATCATCCCACTGATGCACTGTCACAATCCATATTATGAATGAGTTACTTATGGTGGTTATATGAAGCAGAACCAAAGCAAAAAATTAAATGAGCAATGATGGATATGATAGAAGACAAATAAGAATGAGTTGGACATGGAAGGGGAGGGAAGAGAAATTAACCCTTTCACTACAATGGAATTTTAATTATGTACGCGATGTAGTTTCATTGGTGCTCTCAAGTTAAAATTTTCACTCATGACATTTAAATGCAATATACATAAATAAAATTTTGAAGGTGTCCGTGAATCCAAATAAATAAAATAAAAGGGTTTTATCATCCTCTGCATTTTCACACGTGGTAAAGCAAGAATGAAATATGCGAAGAAGACAAACGGCAAACAAATATCAAGACAAGACATACTCATCATGCACATACTAGCAACAGACTCTCATTATGAGACATTACCATCACTCGCAGTGAAAGGGTTAAAGAAAAAATTAGAATAAGAGGGAAACTGGATGGAGCTGGTAAAAAAAAGCATACTTGGATGGTGAAGAACATGGCAGAAGGGAGAATTCCACGTAGGAGAGATTAATGGAGGATTGGAAATATGCCCAACTGGAGTGGAAAACCATGTGAAAAAAGTTTTTTTTTAACATGATGTGGCGCATTTGGCAGTAGTTTCTTGCATCAAAACTTAATTTCATTTGGAATGCACCCATAATAAAACATAGGTAATGCTTTATCATTATTTAACGACACTTACCTTTGCATAGGCAGACAAATATGATCATCCAAACGACTGCTAGATTGAACACTAATTGAAATTTCAGATGTCCAAAACTACTATCTGACATAGGCAGGTTGTGTCGTTGTAGAACAACACCACTGAAAAAAAATGTTACAAAATTGTCAGTAATCATGAATCACTCACTTTGAAATATGCATGAGGGAGAACCTGCTGATACCTTGACATTATAAACAGGGATGCTTGGGTTTTAATTATTAATTTATTAAGGTATCAGTCATTAAAATTAACAATTATGAAGCATTTACAACAACAGAAGTAAATGAAATATGCATGGTAAGAATATGGAGTAAAACTCCATGGCCCCAGATAGCATTTATTCTTGATAAATTTGTATGATACCAATTTAAGAGTTGATCTAGTAGGGATGAAAAAATGTAAAATATAAATCATAATAGTTAAATAGGTGTTGGATAGTATCTACCAACAAATCTTTAGTCTTTTCACTATGGCAATTGGATTTAAAATATGAGGATTGCACATATGTTTTTCATTTTGTTAAAAGTTTAACAGCATCCCCTCACTTACCCCTTCTATTACCTTACTCGTCCCCAATATTACTCCTAAGGATTTGTGATATACCTTTGGGCACCACTTGATAATGTTAAACATGTACAAATCGATAATATTTAATATAGCTGTGCATCATGTAAGCATGTAAAAATATTCCAGTCATCACTGATGTATACAAGAAATTAAGTGTTCTTCCTATCTGACACATATAGTTTCAGAGTAAATGCTTCCCTATTGTTAGCATTGTATTTATCTATTCATGTACTTTGCTAGAGGTGATGACCTCTTTGAGATTGCCACATCAGCAGGCATCACATTTTTATTTAATCAGACACCCATTATCCAATTCAGTACATATATCAAAAGACCTTGATTAAAATTATAGAGCAAGTTATTGGCTTGGAAAACTATGCTATCCACCATAAATAGAAAATATTTAAGTCCTAGATTCCTTGAAGAAGTAAGGCCTGATTTTATGATATTTTGACACTATTAACTATGAGTTCATGTAGATGTTGAGTTACTTTGATGATTGCAAAACCTCTGGTTACGACATTAGATAAACAATTACCTCCCAGTAACATAAACTGCATAAGACCTCGAATGTTTTTAACATCAAAAATATTTAACCAGACATAATAAATCCACAATAGCAAAATTCCATGGAGAAAAAAACTCATTCGCCTTGACCGGGAGTCGAACCTGGATCCCCTGATTTCCGGCCAGGTACTTTAATCAGTTAAGCTACCGAGGCATCATCTTTCCCTGTAGAATTTTAGAGGCCTTAAAGGAACTAGATGTTCTCAAACTGCTAGACATATTATGCCACAAAGCAGTCGATGTCGTGCACATGGCATCACCATCCAAGAAGTTAAGGCCGCACTTTACACACTAAGGTGCTTACCATATAACAAATTGAAGGACCGCAAACTAGCCAAGAGAACCTTAACAGTATTACCCACTGAAATTGCACAATAGCAAAATTCCACAGAGAAAAAAATAACGTCACCTTGTTATATGGTAATAGCCTTAGTGTTTAAAGTTCGGCCTTAACCTCTTGGATGGAGGTGCCATGCTCATGACATTGACTGCTTTGTGGCATAATATGTCTAGCAGTTCGAGAGCATCTAGTTCCTTTAAGGCCTCTAATATTCTACAGGGAAAGATGACACCTTGGTAGCTTAGGTACCTAACTGGTTAAAGCACCTGGCCAGAAATCAGGGTTTGAATCCGGTCAAGGCAACTGATTTTTTTCTCTGTGGAATTTTGCTATCGTGCAATGCCAGCGGGTAATGCTGTTAAGGTTCTTGTGGTTAATTTGCAGTCCTTCAATTTGTTATAATAAATCCACCTCAAGATGAGTTGCAAGTGGCAATAATAAGATAAAAAGACATAAAATATATTCTCCAACAATAAGAATAATCTAAGATGATGCCACGGGTCAAAAAAGTCATCCAAGATCTAGCTGATGACTGCTTTCTATGCATAAAAATTTCAAAATAATTGTATTGAAATTCTTGAAATATGGTCTAGTGCTAATGGGTTCTGAATTAAAAGTGTTCGCACATGCACTCATTCTCCCAGCTGTGCTCTCTATGATTTTCTTTCAATAAGAATCTCCAGAGGAGTTGCATTGTTTATGACTTGAATGCCATCAAAGCACAGCCAATAATATGTTAACCTTAAAACACAAAAGCAACATAATTTTTTTCATCTATCAAAAGCATAGAATTGGCAAGAATATTGAGTTTGAATGACATGGCACAAATACCCCACATTTCAAAAATGTATTACTTCAAGCAATCAAGAAAGAAGGCAGTACACTACACATCTGGGCTATCTCACTATTTCCCCTTTTACTGCCAGTCCCTCTCAGGTACACGGTGTGAGGACTGCCAAATCCATTTTGTATGAAGTATGCAATACTCTTGATATTACATTATTTTAATGCATATTTTTATATAAATGAACATTTTTAATGAACAAGTTTTACATTTACACTTGTGATGATGATACATAGATTTAGGAAAGTGATAGAATTAATACAACAACATTATCTGAGGCAAAGGTCCACCATTTTGGGAAAAAATTAAAAAGTAAGCAAAGTCTGCCATTAGAATGGCCTGTGGTATTTTACACAATCGGAGGGCTTGTGGAACCACTCAGAAATAAAGGTTTAAGGAACCAAATAATTAAGTTGCTAATGATGGCAAATGTTAATTTCCTTCAAATCAGAGACACCATAAATGATTTTTTCATTCTCATAAAAAGTGAAAATGTGAACATTGAGACGAATACATAATTCATATAATAAAATTTAGTGTTTCAAATATAATTCATAATCTAACGATTTTAATGGAAATGTGCTTGACAGTTTTCACGCAGTCTACCTTAAAGGGACTGGCAGTAAAAGGGTTAATGTTGAAAGAATAATTTGATTTTTATTGTGTGTAAAAATTACCTAAAGTAGTCAGGAACAGTTTCTTCCAGCCTAAATGTTCCATTATGTACAGCTGGACCACCTGGAAAGTGTTTAAATGCGAGAAATAATTAGTTCATATTCACTCAGAGGCAAAGAGTGATAATGGCAGATACAACTCTGAATGCATAATATGGCAAGAAATGAGTTTTTTTGTGACTGTATAACATCTTTAGTTAGATAATTTGATATAGGTATATAAAAGAATTTTCCAAAATGGTTATACCTGGTTTTAAACAAAAAATATTTACCTTCTCGGTAAAGATCAAATGGTTCTGCCCATCTATAAACATCTTGTTTAGTGATGAAGGAATCCCTGAAGTACACAAACATCCATGAAACACCAATAATACTATATATGCCCAACAGAGCTTGTGATGTCAGAAGAGCCACACCTATTCCCTAAGGAGAAAAGCAAAAAAGAGGACTTATTACTCGAAAATAAATGAACAATATTACATTATTGAATATTAACAATAGTAATAAATTAATCAGTAATTTTTGTATAACTTTTTATGGAAAAATTCAATCATATATGGTTTAGGGAATGAAAACAAACCACATAAAAATGTTTAAACTGGTTATTTGAAGCTAGGTGGTTTCAATGCTCTCCAGAAGTTACATACCTGAAATACTGGGGATATTTTCCACATATCAATGACCCCAGCACCCAAATATTGTCCAATAGATACATGGAAAGCATACAGTGGAATTCCAAAAATTAAGGACAGGATGATGAACTGAATGATGAAATTGGCTGTAAATGATAAAAAAAAGATTTATATTTTGAAAGTACAATTCAAGATCACATAATTGAAGTACAAAGATAAGCTCTGATGATGGAAAGAAGGGATTCATAGGGGACCTACAGAGCTCCTAAACACCCCTATAGGATTTTAATGACCAGCAATGATATTGAATTTGAGGTGGTGTACCAAATTCTAGTAATCTACTGACTTCAATAGGTCTAGTCAGTTATTTGGTGAGAAGAAGAATTAGTATTTCTTTATGAAATCAATAATCAAAAACACCACAATGATATGAAAATGACCATTAATGATGGGATGAATCCCTCTCCTTGAATTCTAGATCCCTCATGCAGGGATCAGGGTTACCAGATTCCTGAAAACAAAATAAGGGACAGGTGTGCTGTCGAGGAAATCATTGTGTGACATAATCGACAACTAGTTAACTTCTTTTAAGAATGATTTTACGGATGTTATATCGACATCACAGGGCAGTTTATTAATAAATAATAAATACCGTTATCAGCATTACATATACTGTAAATAACATTTTCTTTCCTTGCATGGGACGCAGTACATTTAGCACGAATACGGGACTATCCCGTAAAATCCGGGACATCTGGCAACCCTGGCAGGGATTAAGGCAGTCATTGATCAAACTGATGTCATTACTCACTCCTCTCGAAAAAGCAAGTCACTGAAGTTACATTAAATGGGTATGATACATAATTTATAATTTATTTTCAGGGAAGTTCCATGTTACTGATGATACAATAAATTTAGTTCAAATAATTTTTTCTTCCTTCCAATGTGGCACAGAAATGAAAGTTCTTGATAACTGACATATTTAATAATTCAGGACATCAAACTTGGGGTAAAATATTAATTATGATCACCTGAGAGGATGTTATAAATGTTGAGAAATGGTCATGGAAGTGCTACGACCCAACCCATACCTTTCGACTGAGGAAACTAAAGGATGTCTTATTGAAGGCAAAAATGACATACTATGCCAATTCCCAGAAGACCTCTTTATGCCCTTCTTCATTTACCCATTAAAAATTTGTCAGTTACTCTTGTGAGTTACACCCAAGTCAGAGCTCACTGTCATGGCATATGCAGATGAAAAATATGAACAATTACAGAAACTGAGTTCAATAAGAAGCTTAAAGTTTAGTAATCTTTGACATGAGAAGGTGGATCATAATATGTATTCACCAATGCAGAAGTTTTCCATGTAAATTTGTCTCAATTTTTCAAAATCAATATTTGTAGACAAGTTAGCCAGTACTAAATTAAAGGTTGAGGAACAAGAATAATGAAGAGTTGTCAAGGTAAATATGTTCAAAAGTGAATGACGTAATATTTTTTGTTTGGAGGCCAAATACCAATTGTAAACTAAATGAAAACTGCTCTTACACCTTTAAATCTCTTCAACATGTCAATGCTCTGCTGGAATAAATGTTCACTAATGCCATCTGTGGTCTGCAGGAAATCTTGAAATGTAAGGAACTAGAATAGTATTCTGCATCTTTTAGTTATTTATATGTAAATTATAAATGGCTTTGAAGTAATATCTCACCTGAATTGGAAACAGGATTTGATCATTTTTGTCAAAAGAGAAAATATCTAGAGCATTAACTGTATCGGTTGATACAAGCTGACTCCTGTGGCTTGGAGTGAAATAATTTGAGGACACCGCTTAGTAATTAGGACAAATGGTTATTTAATTCCAGTCACTAACATTTAAAATTAAAGTTTTCCACGCAATAGGCCATTACTGCATCTCTGAAACATTCATTAATGATTTTTTTAAATGAAGCTCAAGTAAAGAATTTTTACATCCTAATGTTTTTCCAATTAAGTTTAGAAAGCAATTGTGCATGTAAAATATGCATACTAACACAGAAAATACCATTCCATTGTCCTGATTTGAATTGTTTCACTATGGAATGGAAACAATTATAATAATAAGCATTCAGTAATTAGCAGTATGCATTCATGTTAGCAATAGATCAAAGGAAAATCTAAGGTAGGTATTTGAAGGTAAGAATAATTTTTTTGAAAGAGTCTAGCTACATTTTCTCTTCTATTATGATGACCAATGTGGTAATGCCCTACCATATAAGGCCATGCTGAATGAGATGTTTCCAACATTTTCCCACTCAAACATACATAAATGGACATTGAACAATTAGGATATTAACTTGAAAAGAAATTAGCATTTTGCTTGGAAAATAGTTTAAATGTTCTTACCACCAAAATGTATACTCAGGATGGCAAAACGGCTAATGTTGAATAAACCAACAGTGCAGCCAAGGCAAGCAAATATGGAACTTAAGCTATGAGGCCACTGGCCAAGGGGACTTGTGGTTATTCCAGGACCAAAACTGGAAGCACTGCTGCCCTCCTCACTGCCACTGGACATTCTCGTCCTGAGAAAATAAACAATTGGAATGGATTAAATAATCACACTCTCTCAACCAAAAGTAAGCAATTAATGATTGATTATAATTTCAATTTGAAAAATATACTGCTTTATTAGGTGCTAAATGAAGAAAACAAACCTAATTTCTCCAGCATACATATTACCAATGTAACTTTTATAAACAAAATACTATGAATAATACCATGTCAAATAATATATTTTTAAAGAATGACTTTTTTGAAGTACCTACCTCCTTTGGGTGATAAAAATGTGTCAGCACAAAATGAACATAAAAACCAAAGAAAAAAAAACAAGATTTAAGTTCAAATAACATATGAAAGACCACTAGAAAGATTTGAGGGTAGTTTCTAAATATTTTGGGTGGTTGGGATACTCTCAGCTACAATTCAGTCAATACAAATTATGTGGATTGAAATTTATCTCAATTTCTTTTGGTATATTTAAATTTGGCTAGGTTAAAGAGTAACAAGCTTGATTAACATGATTGTTTGCCTTTTAAAGTATTTGCTGATTACCTGAAGAAGAATTTTCAAAAAAACCCCTAAGGGATAATGAAAAAAAATCACTCATTGTCAGTGTACCTATCTTCAAGAAATGGAATTTCTACCTTTCGGAGGAAGGTATAATAATATGTATGTATAATAATTCCACATGCTGCTGCATTATCCATATTTTCAGTTATGTCAGCAAACCCATTATTTAATTAGCTTCATGATATCCACAGGAACAGGAATTATGGAAATGTATTACCATACCACGCTTGCATAAGACCTAATTATTAACTTTCACTTTATTGATGATACGAAATATCAGGACCAGAAATAAATACCATTTACTTTCTAGGACAGGGGGAAAAGTGGTTTTAATTTTAGTCATGTCCAAGAGCCTAAGTCATCTACGCCGCTTAGGATGGATGAATAATTGGGATAATTTAAGGATTTTTTAAGGAACTGAGGAAGCAGGCAGGGAAACACGCCCTCGCCAATAGTCTACTGTTATCGATAGGTGCCTGGGGGTCTACGATTTGATTTCCCATCCGACGGACAGCCAAACGACCTCGAAGTCCTCACTAACTCGTCACTCACAATTAGATTCCACCAAAAACTCTGCAAAGGCCGGGATTCGAACTCGGTCCCAAAGGATGGAAATCCAACGCTCTAGTCACCGCGCCAGCCCGATCCTCGACATGCAACGTCCTAGTTCTGGTTCTCTCATTCAACTCGTGCTTCATTACTGTCACCTCCTCGCCTAAAAGATCAATACTTCCCTTTGAAAGGAACTTTGCACCACGATGGCCGTGGTGACCACCGACGCGGTCGCGGGAATACGGTGAACACGCGCGCAAGTGACGCAGTGCTGCGTCGGTGCTCGATTCCTCCCGGAGGAGCTGGGGCACTATTAGGTTCACCTGCAGGCTTCTCTGAGTGCGATATTAATCGGCCATAATACGAGACATGATTCCCTGGTGGAAGGCAATCCTCAAGGGAAAAGTGAATTGGAGGAATGGAAAAGGAAGGCCTCGGATAAGATACCTGGAGCAAGACGATAAGAATGTGACGGAGAAGAATTATTTAACCAAAAAGAAGAGGTTAGCTGATAGGAGAATCGAGTGGAGAGATGCGTAGAATCAATATTAGGACTCATGATAAAACTTTTTTAACCGATTATTCGAGACTGATGTGCTAGGCATCACTTCGATTCTATATTGCCGGAAATTGACTCATGTTTGGATTTATTGACTGGATAGTATTCCGACAACAGAATAAAGAAACTGTAATT
The DNA here is from genome assembly GCA_933228895.1 of Platycnemis pennipes. Classification (NCBI taxonomy): domain Eukaryota; kingdom Metazoa; phylum Arthropoda; class Insecta; order Odonata; family Platycnemididae; genus Platycnemis; species Platycnemis pennipes. The sequence continues at coordinate 116,237,190 of OW121848.1, read as the reverse complement.
TACATTGCATGTGGATATTGACAACGCGGTATCTCAGTGGGTGGAGCGTTGGGTTGATGACTGGAGGTACCGGGTTCGAAGCCGGGAGAACCATTTGGACATGTACAGCCAAACCGTAGCTGTAGCATTTCTGGATTCCAGATGTTCCTGGAAAAACCTCAGATGGTACAGGGAAAGGAATGCCCCCCCTACCCTGATGTATGAATTTTGTACACCGTTGGACTTGGTATTAGTTGAGCTCTACCCTCATTAACCTTATGTTAAACACAACTTTGCGGAGATAGATAAATTGTCTTTCATCCTGATGACTCGAAGCCCTCGAGAGGGCACGAAGGACTCCGAACGAAAAAGATTCGCCTCTTTCTCTTCATCGCTCAAAATGTACAATTATCCCTCCTACATTTTTGTGTGGTTTCTTATGATGATAATGGGAAATATCCTGAGACAGATTTTGAAAAACCTTTTTTTTGTGAATCAAATCATTCGACACGGTTCAAATCGATCACTTCATTTGTGGGTCAATTTGGCCTAGAATGTGGAGCGTGGTACCCACAGGTCGTACCTTAAACAGATTCTTGTACGAATTTGGGTCGGGAAGCGGCGCCCGGGACACTTCCAGCAAAGAAATAATAATAAGGCAAGGAGATTTTCTATTTACCATCACTTACCATGAGAGGAAGGCCCGGGACAGCTTGCATTCTATACTGCTTGTGACTTTGAAATATATCAACGTTTTTGGCAGATGGCGTTATCTGATGCGGAGTGGAATACTTCGTATGAAGGAATTAGAAAATAATGTCCATACATGTACACTGGATGCGGTGGAATATAGAGTGGATTCTTTTTTCTATAACAACCGTTTCCCTGAATGTAAAATGTTGAATGCCATGCCTATTTAAATGCATAGTTTTTTTTCGTTTTAATAACGGAATTATCACAGGGATTACGAAACCCCGCTCAAAGTTACTTACCCGCATTATACCGAAAACCAGCCTACATCTTCGTTACCCCGTGAGGAACCTCAAAAGGATTTGCGAGGGATCGATGGGTATATAGAAGCAAAAAAGAAGTTTAAGATGAAAAATGGGCAAGAAAAATGCGTAATCATGGAGACGAAATTTTATAAAAAGTATTCCACTTTGTGTGTACTGCAATTGTGGATGGTTCATAGGAATAACGAATTTTTGACTCTTACTTTTCGGCTGTTGATCTGTCTTACTCTGCCGATTCTATATCTCCTATTGATGTAGTTTGGGGCTGGAAATAAATCTGCGGCGACAACATCGATCTTGGGCTTCGCTGATGATGTCGAGCATGGAGTTTTTTCTTTAAATCGATATTTCTATGTTTCTCTCTGAATTCTGAGAAATCGAGAATGTGAAAACGGTTGGGCGAGTAGAATTGCTTAATTCATTTCCCCCCTTGCCTTCACCGGCGTTGCAGGCGGTGATCGAGGTGAACTGCAGTTCTGAGCGGTGTGCTACTATCATCAATCAACAGACGGAGCGAACTTCCTCCAAGACCCAATCGCGTGATGAGCGAAACAATCATGTATCACTGGAGCCCGTAACTTGGATTTCTCTTCCGATGATTTCATTTTTCGAAACGATTTACACTTAGGAATTCACGGGAAAATTCATACGGTAGCGCTTTAGGGAAAAATTTCCCAAGCTATCAGAAGGATAATGGGATTCGTTCATTACACACCAGAGAGAAGGAAAATCAAGAGATCACGCAACTTCTATGCGTGATAACAAGAGTAACGAGTGGGTAATATAGGGTAATGTAAGTATAATTAGGTTTATAAGGTGCTGCGACTGTTAAGTTTTTTTTCGCACTATTCAATATAATATTTTTATGGCACTCCAACTGTTAGCATTTTATTACACTACCTAACCTAACTTAATCCTACGCCTAACTTTAGGAAAAAATTCAAGAGCCCGCGAACTTTGGATTTTCAGAATGGCGATGTAACGAACCGACTACCGCAGCCTGTTAGAAAAATGCTTTTTGGTGCTTGGACTCAGGAGGTTATCTCGCATCATTAAGGTAAAGTTTGACCACGCACAAAACGCAGCATCTATGCAAGCAAGATGTGTTCGATAAGGATGTCTTGTCTTCGTTTCGGTTTATAAAAGATTTCATTTTTCCCCTTCTCTTTTTGGTACTTTTTGTTAGCTACTTGATCTATCTATTTCATTTTAATAACTTTTGCCATTTCTGCGGCCATTATTGTCCCTATCCCATGACCATAAAGGAGTATGCTCCAGAGGTACTTACATACGTCATGTTTTCTCACTTCCTATAGCTTGTGTCAGTATCTGTCAGCTGAATAACGTGAGCTATTAATAGAATCACGTTCAATCGACTGAGCAATAATGTGAGCCAACAATTATAAAGTATACTGGGCATGCATAACATTTTTGGATACGTTAATCATCATACTAATATATAAAAATGAAGTGGTGTCTGTCTGTCTGTCTGCTTTATGTTATGCATCTCCTCAAAGACTACTCAACCGATTGAGCTGAAATTTTGTAGGATGCTAGAGTATACACTAGAAGGTGCTATAGGCTATACAAAAAAAGGCTCAGGGTCCGGGTTCGATCCCTGGCGCTAATTATGTATTTCCATAGGTTTAAATGGATTTTTTCAGTTTATGGTAGCGCAAGAGCTTTTTCTTTCGCTCAGTAAAATAACTAAATATTAGTCGATTTCTTTCATTCTTTCTATATTTAATGGAAAAATGTTTAAACTTTCTTATTATTGTAATCGATTCACTCTTTGTTCTCCAGATATCTGGGCATTGTGTAATTTATGCAGAAATTTACTTTTTTTCTGTTCTTTTCCGAGCGTTGCTAAGGCCATTGCAATTGTCGTCTCTGAAATGAAAACATCGCAGTTCGTCATAGCGGGATGCCATAAACGGCATTGTGCTTTTCGCGAGGATATAGGAAGGTACTGAAGGCATTTTAGGCTATTCGTGAAGCAAGGTCAGCCATATTTTTGCGCACAAAGATACGTACTGACTGCTAGCGCTACTCACAGATTTAGAAGGTTTGCATTTCGTCAAAATTAGGAGTATTTAAATTTATGCTTCAGCGTTGTTCAAATTGTGAATTTTTTTCTTTACTGGTTTGTGCATATGAACCAACCTGGGACGTGAAGAGAAGACATGGAACGCTTTCGAAATCGTCATCAATTCAAATAGCTTGAGATTTGAGATAGTTTAACATAAAACAGGGAATGAACCAAATCCCAATGTAACGTAATGTTTCATTACGAATCCGAGGGTTGCTTATTATACCATTGCAATGATGCTAAAATGTTCGTCCAAAAGAGATGCCTTAAACTGTGTGGCTCTTTTCGTGAAGATATTGAAAGTTATTAAAAAAGATATCGCAGTTGATTCTTCAACCTACATCGGCTATTTCATCCAGCAAAATCATACGGGATAACTTTTGTGCTACTCCCAGATTAAATAGGTGTGCATTCGGTAAAACTAAAAGTATTTAAATGAAAGTTTCTGTGGGGTGCAAAAGTGAATATCTTATATATTTATATCGCATTCCGAAGTTGACCGCTTTCAAAAATGTTGTATTTTGAGACACAAGAACGTGGTAAGAAACCTAAATGAAGTCAAACCAAAAATAGGAGTAGCAAGTTGAAAAAAATTGTAATTTAGTGATAAATCAAATGTCCCGTATAAGGTGTGAACATAGGTAACCGAGCGACAAGTACCTGATTTCACCGTCATCGGTCAACAATCCTAATATTGGTTTGACGCAGCTCTCCACCCTATTGTTCTATCGGCAAACCTCTTCACATTGACGTAACTCCTCTCTTTTACATTATTTACAACTTGTTCCATGAATCTCATACGAGGCCTGCCTTTTCAATTCTTCTAAATCTGTACTAGGTTATAAGAAAAAAATTTAATCTAATTGGAATAAAATGCATTGATACGTATCAGTAGGAAGTTCATTGACGCCACTGTCATGAAGTTGGAGAATTGAGACAAACATAACATATATGCTAGGCCAGCCAGAGAAAATTTTTTTTGCCGAAGATTTGAGTCCTAACATTCCCAAAAACCTGAATTGTCAACAATATAGAGACATTCGTATGCACCTCCCCTTCTAACATACGTTCTTTCATCTGGCCTGAAAATTAGTAAATAATATTCTTATTTTTGTAAAGGCCCAGCATGAGTCCAGACAGTAATTATATGTTTACATTGCATTAAATTGTACTCATGGTTCCGATATCGACTTGGAGATAACTCCATAGCAAAAGTTTCTTCCCTTATTTCTTCCCTTCCGCAGATATTTCGCCCCTTTATGAAAAAAAATTTCTTAGCACAATTTATATTTATTATATTTCTCCCTCTCGTTGAATTTCAACGGGCAACTTCAGCTAGTATGAAATAAAGATTTCGTCACGGATCTGCCAGCATCGTTCCGCACTTAACTTTCAACTCCGTTGTAGTTTGAAACTGATAACACTCTGTGATTCTAGATTTTCATGCTACATCCAAGATGTACCTCTATTTTTGTTCATCAGGAATTTCTTCACTTCCGGTTCGCACAGGATTCCGAACTGGATCATACGCCATCAAAATTCGTCTTATTTCTTTTATTTTTTTTCCGATCCACTTGGGACGCCCCTCGAGGGCACGGGACAGAATAGTCTTCGTCACGTTTCCCGGTTTGCTCTGTTCGTCCGATGGAGTGGAAAGGTCGTGAGAACGGCCGAAGACATCGAAGCGTTCAGAGCAACCGCGACAAATCTTTCGCCACCACCTTCGCTTACGCCATTCACGTGAGGCCGAAAATGAGCGGGTCGGAAGGCTCGACACAAGGGGGTTGGAATAATGTGCAGGATGTGCAGTGCTTCACAACGGAGGGAGGGAGGGGCAGAGGAGTCGAGTCATAGGAGTTAAAAAGGGTAAGGGAGGGGGTATCTATGACCCAAGGTTACCAACCCTGAGGTATTCCCCGGCACGTCACCCTCATCTACGTATTAACCTGCAAGCCACCTCGAAGATGTGTGACAGGCGGGTGAATACTCACCATATATGAAGTATATATAAAAAAACTAAGAGGTACAATACTACTACTTCATAGACACATGCAGGGAATGAATACGTCAGACATTGGCATCGAAGTGATTATTATCTTCGCAACTATTAAATTGTTAATTATTTGGCCGGGCATTTCCTTAAGTAAAGAAATTTATAATACCCAAGGCATGCAACAGTGCAGCTAGCATAAGTTAGAAGTATTTAAATATGTTCAGATGCACCACTGGCTACTCTATCTACATTTCACTTCCCATTCGGCTACTATGTTGCCTATTATGTTCTCATTTTGTTCGTGGGAAGAATGACATTTTATATCTATTCGCACGACAATCTATCAATATAATCTTACTTCTCTGATCACGTGTAGCGTAATAAGCAGATGGCCTTAATATATTTCTAAAGTTATCGGCGAATATATCAACTTGAAATTTACATAAAAGGTTAAAATCTACATTTTAACCTACTCATTTTATCTTAGTTATTTCGACCACATATTTGCAATTTTTAGGGCTCCTTCTTGACCTTCCCATTGAATATATTTCAAACACCTGCACTGCCGTCGCGATTGGGGGAAAATTTTGTCCAAGACCACTGGCTGGACCTTAAGATAGAATGATGGAGCGTTACAGGCTCAGCAGTCACAGCATCTTAAATCTAATTCTACCATTACTACCCCCTTGGGGCCTATCGTCAGGAGTTGATAACAACACCGAAAGTTTCGCTCTACGTCTCTTATGTACCCAACAAAAATTCATAACTTTACCCAGATGCACATCTATCCTTAACGGCAGAAATTACCTTATCTGTTGGTTACCTCTCCCGAATAACGGCTACCATAACACTAATATATAACTACTTATACTATAAAATACTATCTAACCATTACTACGGTGTATAAATTAATTTATTAAAAGGGATGCCAAACTAATAAATAACTATGACATCACTATGTAGACATTGACCATTTAGTAGCATATACCTCGTGAATGAATAGTCTAAAGTTTCCACGAAATACTAGCAGTTGCATGATAGTAGTTCATGGCCGGTTATCTTTCACCCCTTGTCAAGCACCCTCGCTGTTGCTCGTAGGATATTGCGTAAATGTTGATGTACCGTGAATGTGACATTAGTTGTGGGATTAAGTTTGGACTTTACGGAACGATATAACCAGTCCAGTTGGAGCGCCTCAAACCTGTTCAGTCCGCGGCTCATTTTATGTGAACAAAGTTGGCAACACTCACTAGGTCCAGCACACCTCGCTTCCATTGTTTGACGGCACACATCGAGAGGGCTGCGGCCCTCCACCCCGTGAGGATCTGATCAAGGGAGGTCCGGTTTCTCGTCCGCAGCCTCATCGGCATCCCCCCTCCACACCTGCATACACAATGCCCTTGCCTTGCGCAAGTCGAAGGCGTTCGACGTGGTGGGGCACACTCACTTAGGAGAAAGAGAGAAGATGCTCCACCGACTTTCCCCCTTCTGGATTCTCGGGAGAGCGGGACGCGGCATATTTAGGAACGATCGCTGCATCTGGACGAGCGCAGGGAACGGAGGAGGTGCGGGAGGCGCGGCACGGAGGGAGGGGAGCGGGGGCGATTAGCGCGTCCTTTCGAGAGCAGTTAGGGTGCACCCGCTAAATACTCCGCGTGACGTCTTGGAATCCGAAGTTGGTCGAGACGTCAGTTGGTCAGAAAGGGGCCGAGCATGGCGGAGTAAAGGGGCATCAATTACGTAAGCGAAGGAGTCGTCATGAGCAAGGCGACGATGGAGACTCGGGGATGATCGCGGAGGAAATAGGAGGGTTGGGCTGAGAGAGGGCGAGGGGGGATTAGCAATGGGAGACTGCGGAGGGTTAGACGAGTCGAATTTAGTTTTTAGCTGAACTTAAAAGAGCGCGTACGAGCCTTGATATTTCAACGCCTTGTATCTCATGCATCTACGTAAACAATGGATGGAGGTGACACGTCGTCAATCTTGCTTTTCCAACATGACAAACCTACGTCAGTGATTTATATTATAGTATAGTATATCAAATATTATCCGCGACCAAAGTCTTCTTGAAAAATTGATCACCTGGTTTGAGAATTATTTTTTTAAAATATCTATTAAGACGCAGATTCTTGAAGCATGAATGACTTCTAGTAGTTTAGTCGGGCATCAAGGAGGTTTTTAAACTCAAATAGCATTCTCTCCAAATGAAAATAAGCTACGCTGAAATGTTGTGGATATTTCAGTCACAAATCGGAATGAAAGTAGAACAACGGCTGTATGTCGTTCCTTTGAAAGGAGCACATGATGATTAACATGACTAATGAGTTTCATTCATAGCCATCCGGGATGACACTGTAGCAATTCACTGGCTCTCAAAGACGGAGCAGCAAACGACGATCGAATTCAATGGAAATGAGGTTTGGCTGGCGGGGTTTTAAATCATTGCAGAATGATTATTAATTTATTGATATTCCACCATATAATTGACCTAATTTTAATGCATTCCCATAGTAAGTCTTGATGACCTAAATAGTATCTCAAACTTCTTGCCCTCGTCCGTTTTATCACAAAAACTGATTCATTCATTGGGTGTGCAAGGGCATAATTTCCCGCAGCTCTCTCCAGAGCTACGGGAGGCCTTATCTCGAAACGTGCGCGGATGGCCCTCTTTCATAACGCACCTCACACGCTTCAGAACAGAATAAAAGCTTTTGACTTACTTTTTTTTTTTAAAGGCGTAAAATATTTCAGCCAATAATCAAATTTATTATGCCTCGCCCTTGAAGGAATAATAATGCGCCGCGGTAATCGGATAGGTAAAGCAGAAGTAAATTCCAAACCGACGAAGCAGCAACTCGAAGATTGCGGGGTCGGATCCTGCCAGGGACGTAGGTGCTGTGTTTGTCATAGCATAAGGCTTAGGATTAAGTTAGGATAGAAGCGAAATAATCTTTTCAGTTGGGGAACCAAAAATGCTATTTTTACCACTGCTATTGAGTGTTGCGAGAAACATTTATAAGGTAGACAAGGGTTCAAACGAGGCAAATGTACTTCTACCTACAAAAGCTTATATTGCCTCCTTTTGTCTTCAGGTGAGGCGACCGACCACCAAGTTTCGACCACTAGTTCCAAAAGGATAGGTGGATATTTGGAAAAAGATAAGGATTTAGAGAGAGGAGGAAGTGTTGAGAGAAACACGGCGTTGGAATTAGTCCACTCTTAACTAAACCCGCCAAATCTAAGTCACCTTAAAACGATTTTTGCACCAGAGGACATGCATTTATTGGGGATCGGGTCGGTTTGGTGGCCAGGGCATTAGCTCCCTGTCCCAACACCTCGAGGTTCAAGTCCAGGCAGAGGCAGAGATTTTTCAGTGAAATCCCAGTCCCTACTTTAGCGCCATGTGAAGGGTATTTTACAGTGCAGCACTCCGTCCGTGGAATAGGACGTTAGACCGTGGACCTCTTGCCGCCTTTCGTCAGGATATTTATTTATTTATCCTGGGCTAGATGAGGCCGTATGGCCCCCTCTTCCCCTAGCCCAGGGTTCATTAAGATACAAAGTTTCATAATTTTCAAGTACTTTGGCACGCAGGCCACAAATATATTATATTTTAAACAACCGGATAAAAACGCATTTGGCGACCATATAGCAGTGCATACTCTTTCCATTGGTGTCGTTTTGGTGGCATTACTCTGTCACTGAAGATAAAGAAAGTTGGATAGGCCAATGCCGAATCCGAATTCCTCTCCTCTTATCTCCTCGTCTCCATGAATTCATAATTCTTCCCAAGTCCCTCACCTTTACCTCTAACAATTGCATGAAAAATACGAAATTTTAGTGAGGAAAAAGTTTGTTGTTAGATGAGAACTGAGGACAGTCTTGGGCTGCTGGGATATTTCCTTCTGGCTCCCTTCCACTTATCATTAAACGATACGATGCGTATCGAGGCGATGGACGCCGAACAGGAGCACAAATAACAGCGAGTATTCCTCGAGGTGAGGGTGAGATAGATGCAAGTGAGACTCTCAGCTTTTTTTGTTCGTCTGACCTCCCACTCCCGGGTTATCCAGCCAGGCCTGATTTATGTTCCCGCCACGCCACGAGATTCTTCAAGAAGTGATAATGGGAGCCGTTGCGTAAGCACTCGTGTAAAGTCATTCGAAGTATTCCCCCAACTCTTTTCACGAGAGGTATGTGCGGCAAGTGGTTATGTAAAAGTGAACGAGAGTGGCATGTCGCATAATTTACGGCGCATAAAACATTTAAATAGGGAATACTTGCAAGTCACAAGAGTAGGCGGTAAAATACGGCAGTGGGTAAACATTTACAGAAAGACCTCGGTTAAAAAGTTTCCGCGATAAAAATGTTATGGGGCCACCAGAAAAAACTAACATGGGAACTCTACCGATCACAATTGTAGCAGGTCAGATACTTCGATTTTTAGATCTGTGAAGAGGTGCAAGAATTTACCTCCTTTGCCCAGGTTCCGGGATCACTGATACCAAAAGTGAAAACAGCTGAAATGACCTCCCAAAGAACCCATTAGAAGCATGTAGATAGTTTTAATTCTTGCCCTTCTCTCCTGATATTCGCAATAACAGAAAAACTTAAACGCCTCACCATTTTTCAAACATCTTCTCTTCAACGCGAGGAATTTGTTACAAAACATCAATTCACCCCACTTGCCTTGATTAAATTCCAAGACCTTCCACTCCCGACCACACGCAGATTTATAGACAGGAAAGATGAGATGTTGAGGGGTAAGAGAAGAAATTAAATTACATTACGCTGGAGTTATTTGAACTGGTTATGAGGATTAGGCCGCCATTGTGACCATCATGTCGCCGGCCATATATTTTGTTGGATTCAACCGAGAGTCAGGTCTTCAGCCCGGGAGGATCTATTCCTTCGTAGCTGAATGGAGACAAACGTCAACTTAATCTGTTTCTTTGAGACAGCGGGATTTTTAATTGCGAGAGATCCATTCGATTTAATGTTTGGATAAGAGCTCTTTTTCAATAAAACCGAAATAGCCTTTAGGAAATCCACGAACGAACACACCATCTTTGTGGGATTCGATACCACCACCACTTGTTACCGTGCTAATACGTACGTTATCAACATATTACCTTGACTGGTCAATCCACGTTTTCCAATGGATCGGATGATTACGCTAAAAACGGCAACTTGGCGGTCAGAAAATATTATAGTGTAATTGATAATATTGAGTATATTTCGATAACTTCGTCTAACCCTTCATTTCATTGCTCTTACTTGTTTAACACACAGTTACAAATCCTGTATTGGATATCTGATGACCGATTTTTTTCCGTGTTCCGGGATAATGGTACCCATAAAATTTCACGTTATTGAGGAAGAGATTGACGACACTCAACATTTAACATGTTCACTAAAGTGAGGAGTTATGCAGAATCCCTGCTTTCTCAACGCTAATGGACGACTAATTTTCATAAAATGATCGTTTCCACTGCCGGATGTGACCGTTTTCATTGCGAACCACCCCATATTTCGTGGAACAAGGAAGCATTTCAAATGTAGAGCGCTGTATTTCGGGAGGGCACAAACCCGATATTTCATAATTAAAAAAACAGGAAATTAATTCACCATAGAAAAATAAACAATGCGTAATATCTCCTAGTTTTCGGAAAGATGTTGGAAAATTTTTTATTTTGTACTTCGAGCGTTATCGATTTTGTCGTTCAGATTATTCAGGCAATGGTTATCACCTACTCTGAACTACCTATGACTAAAGCCTGTGTATACGAGGTGAGATGATTTAGACGGAATCGGTAATTATATCCCCTGGTCATCATAAGCATTCTGTCAATTTTGGCTAGTATTTCCATAGATAGTGCATGCCTCCTATTCGCAACCCATGTAACGTTCCAAACTAATCTAAATTTCCTGCATGAAATATCTATTTGAAATTAATGGTTTCCGGCGTGTCTTGATGGAATTTTGAATCTATATTGAACACAGAAAAATACTTATACACACAAATGTTATTGTAGAGCACGATCCTGGTTTCGACGTGGAACGTCATCATCGTACTCACCTGTTGATGACGTTTCAAGTCGAAATCCTGGTCGTGCTCCACAACAAAATTTGTGTAGGTAACAAATTATTTATCCCTTGTTCAATGTCCCTATTTAACTCTTACTACCTTCTGCCTGTCCTCATGCCTTGCATAAGAACTATTATTTTATTCCCTATCCACCGCGGTTACGAAGGTTTAACGAAGCAGTTAGTCTGGTGGTAGCGTGCCGAGATATGAAGCGAACGACACGGGTTCGGTTCCCTGAGCCTCCTTTTGTATATTAATGATATCCAAAAGGTGGTAAAAAGTAAGCTTCGTCTATTTGCCGATGACGCAGTAGTGTACAGGGAAATTCTATGCCCGAACGATAAAGAATATTTAAATATTGACCTACAAGCAATTGAAACTTGGTGTGATACATGGCAGTTAGAATTAAACTTTAAGAAATGTCTTGTAATGAATTTTTGGAAAAAGAATAGCTCTCCTCCTACAACTTACAAAATAAGTAATAATGAATTAACAAACGTGGAATCCATTAAATATCTTGGAATAAGACTGACAAATGATCTTTCCTGGGGTAAACACATTCGTGAAATAATGGGTCAAGCGAATCGCAAACTGGGTTTCATTAAAAGAGTATTGGGTAAATGTGACGATCATGTACGAGAAATCAGCTACTTTTCCCTTGTTAGACCTCATTTGGAATATGCTGACAGTGTATGGGATCCCTACGAAATCGGTCTGAGTAATGAACTTGAACGTGTGCAGCGAAGATCGGCAAGATTTGTAAAGGGGCGATACGATAATTATATTAGCGTAACCAGTCTATTAAATGAATTGAAATGGGAATCATTGTCAGATCGCAGGTTGAAATTTAGACTTAATCTCTTCCACAAATTCCAAGGCAATATTTTCAGTGATGATGTTAAAAATATTTTACGAACCCCAACTTACTATGGCAGACTGGACCATAATCATAAAGTTAGAGAAATTGATTGCCGAACTGACCGATTCAAAATGTCCTTTTTCCCTCGCACAATAAGAGATACGAATAACGGTAAATATGTCCTATCGGAGAGTAGCAATGAATAGCATTGGTAGCTGCATGTTGGTATGAGTACTTAAAGCTAACCCTACTAACAGAATGTTTTTGCATGTTTTCTTTGCAATTTCTATCTTTTTAAATAGTGTAGTTCTTACTACTATATTAATACTATTCCTTTTTTATGCATGATATGTAGTGCATGTTTGGTGAGCAATCACCCCCTGCCACACACCCTTGTGGTGGCTTGCAGGGTATTATGTAGATGTAGATGTTACCCAACGTTCTCCCCTCTGCCATTCTTTACAGCATTCCTTCATTTCTCAAAACGCCCTCCATCTACTTTCGACATATTTTCATAAATTTTAAAACCAACCGTCTAAACTAACACTCCAAGTTTCACACTCCCTCAATCATCTAACTCTCCACCCCAGTAACCCTCTTCATTATTCTCCTTGACTACTAGGAGCTCGAACTTCTTGGGTCATATGTCACCACCTAAACCGATCTTAAAACTAAGACATACATAACTGCCATACCCTAGCGGGATCCGAAACCGAGACCTTTGGGTTGCCAGGCCGGCACGTCACCAACCTGGAAACCGATTATCCTTTTTCCGTTACATACTCTTATCTCCCATATCAAACATTCCCAATGTTGCACGTGCTTAGCACCTGGGCGGTCAAGGAGATTCTATTTTATCTTTCATATCAGGGAATCATGTTGATGTGGTGGCTAGAGTACCTCCCAACAGTAGGGCCTGCGTTCAAATCCGGACAGTGGCAGAGATTTTTCATTCGTATACCGGTCCCTACCTAAGTCCTGTGTGTAGATTCCTTCAAGTTCAGCACTCCGTCCGACGGATGGGACGTTGTTATGTGAGCCCCTAGGCGCATTTCATTAAACCTAAGCCCATCTATGCTAAATGGCGCAAATCACCTAAGACGTCGGTCTTCTACCACGAATAAGAAACTATTTCTAAGTATTTAAAACATTTCTTGGACCTCGAAATTTTAATAATATGTATCTACCAGGTCGATGGTACGCAAATAGTGACATCACATCGATATATCGCTCAGTCCATTGCGTGGTCGTGACGACGAGAGGAGATCGGGGCTTCCGCCCGCAATCTTGCCCGAGACGGTGATTATAGACGGGTCGAGTGGGCGGAGGTTACGGCGGTTTACTCACTGAAGCGACCTCCAGTGGCGAATCTCTTTTGCGGATCCTCGCGACGATTACCCGAAGTATCAGAGCATGAAAACTACCCTGCCGACGCGGCTACGCGAGGCGAGTCGGGAAGTGTCGTCCCTCTCTCAGGCGGACGGGCGGGGAACGAATACCAAAGAGAGTTTGAGGACTTTCGATTAATCGCATTTATCTGTCACGCGCAGAAACCCCAGTTTTCAAATCGAAATCCAAAGAAGTGATTCAATGTAAGAAATACATATAAAGGACGTCAGACAAGGCTGAAAAAGTTATTCAATGTAAGAAATACATATAAAGGACGTCAGATAAGGCTGAAAACGATATTTTCTGTACTGTAGGAAATTAACTATGTATAATACACAAAGCCAGTCAAAGCATTTGATTTCATTGATTCTAGCTTCAAAGGTTACAACTCTCCATTCAACTTAATTGTAGACAAATTTAAAGTTTGATAGGAACTTGCGACCCCGATCTCGGTTGTCTTCCTGCGAGATTCATCCCTTTAATAGTAATGTCAGTGAAATTAGGTTTTAAAGCACTTATATCAAACCACCCTTCCAGTCTTATTCCCAAGCCTAATCCTAAGAAAAACGCAACATTATACCTAAGGCAGAATTTGAACCCGCGACCTTTGGGCTATTAACCTAACCACCAAGGTGGATTGCTCATGAAGCGTAGTGTGCCAGAAAATCTTTTCGTTTTTGTGAAGATCAGTTTAGGAGGAAGGAGGATTTTAGATTACTTTACATGTGTTTTTATAATTTTTAAAATACTTGCCCCTTCCATTCACTTGAACGCGCAAATTCTCTCTGATTTATTTTCTTCACATTTTGCGGTTAAACTCCAACGAAGCTTACTTTTCGCAACAAAATCGCACTACACGGTATATTTTTGAGAGCATGCTAAGGTCTTTTTATAATTCATCAGAAACTACATAATCTTTCATGATTTTCATTTTAAAATAGGAATCAAAAGGCCGATGCAATTACATAATGCTTGTATGAGGAAAACATGCAACGCAGGGGAAAACTGCCTTTTATCAATAAACAAGTTTCAAGTTAGAGATGCACAAATCATGCCAAACGTGATAAGGAACATGCTAAAAGGTTCTTGAAGATACTTAAAATATCTCATGCTATTTGCTTCGCATTACGGTAATATGAGCTTTTTCCGCTTTTAAAACGTATTTAAATCAAAAATAAATTACTATGATGCGATTGAATAAAGCTTTTATTGGAAAGCAACAGATTATAACTCCCTTTCAAAACATATAAATTCTGAAATGCATATTTACTAAATAACTATTTTCCACCTAAAAACACAGGGAAAGGTATACTTCATTATTTTAATTGAGCTATAACCAGGTGGCGTAATATTTTTTTGTGGAACTTAACTGTAGTAGCGCATCTTGGAATGTTAAATTAGGATTAAATAGCGTTATAGTAAAACCCTATTCCCAAAAAGAAGAGAGTAGAGAAATGCGAAAATTTTAGGACTATAAGCCTGACGACACATGCATCGAAGATATTGACATGGATCATCTACAGAAGAATAGAACGAAAAGCAGAGGAGTTCCTGGATGAAGATCAATTCGGATTCAGGAAAAGTAAGGGTACAAGAGAAGCAATATTGGCCCTTAGGCTGCTTATAGAGAAGAGAATGGAGAAGATCAAACCGACCTTCATTGCATTTGTGGATTTAGAGCAGGGTTTTGACAACGTGGATTGGGATTCAATGCTAGATATTCTGAAAGGAATTGGAGTTTCCTAGAATGACCGAAGAATTATCCACAGCTTGTATAAAAACCAAGACGAAGCAAGAAAGAAATAGTGAGTAGAATAGCCCAGGCAAAGAGGGTATTCTATCAAAAGAAGAATCTACTAACAGCTGGAAATACAAGCTTGGAAGTAAGGAAGTAATTCATCAAAACGTATATCTGGAGCATGTTCCTTTACGGCAGTGAGGCATGGAAGATGACAGCAGCGGAAAAGAAAAGGGTGGAAGCATTCGAAATATGGTGCTATCGAAGAATGATGAAGATAAAATGGATCGACCGAGTGACAAATGAAGAAGTCCTAAGAAGAGTGGGAGAAAAGAACGGGAACGGGAAAAATGGAAAAGGCAGGCCTCGTATGAGTTACATAGAACAGGTCGTAAAAGACGTGAAAGAGAGGAACTACGTCAATAGGAAGAGGTTGGCCGACAGAAGAATCGAGTGCAGGGCGGCGTCAAACCAATCCTAGGATTGTTGACCCTTGATGATGATGATAGTAAAACAAAATCGATAAGCGTAATTAATTTTCCATCATGTACTATATACCCGTCAGTATTCAACGGTTACATTATTTTCGGCTAATTTCATAAATGCATGGAGGGAGAGGGTCACAAATAAATTCGTAGGGAAAAGTTAAAAAAAAAATATTTTCACGACCTTTGCTGCCCCATCTACGCATCTAAGTTGGCCTCCATAATTATTTCGAGGGAAAGAGCGGGCCAAATAAATCACACCACTGTCGACGATTTGGCATGATCCATTCATTATCAACATTGAATGCGGGCAACTCTGTTTTTCTCGCAAGTATATAATTGAAGGGCACAGAAAGGTGGGTAAGCCCTTAAACAAAAAGGAATGACCCATGACTGCGTAAATAATTAGACAATAACCTGACTGTTTGAACGGCGAGAATAGATTATTATTTCAATTGATGGACTATATTACACATGAACATAGATATAAATCAATGGAAAATGTCAATTTCGACAAATAATACCAATATCTTCATTATCTTCATTGCATTGCATTTCGAACTAAATAAACAAACGACAATATGACGGCATGTTTAACAAAAATGTGTATGTCTAATGGTAGATGAACTAGTAGCTGATGCATCACGGGGAATCTAGGTTAATATTTTAGGTTCATTCAAGAAAATTCAAAATTCACAATGGTACCAGTAATCTGAATACAATATGAAATCTAATCAACGCAAGTAAATTTCCTAGAACCCATCAATTACGTTTAAATTAACAGCCTAATTCTGAATAGCAGGAAAATATACGTATACCTAAAATGTGTATCACGACAAAAGCTCAGCATAAAATTTTCGTGAGTTTGTTAATATCAAAATTTACTGGGTGTTATCAGAGAATGGAACATAGCTTTTAAGGAAAAAGGAAGACCTTAGCTTGAGGCAAAACATTCGACTGCGGCAAAACGCTTCATTCAATATTTTGTTGAATTACCTTACAGTAATTACCATTGACATTAAATTTTTATTAGTTGCAACTGATTAGGTTGTACTCTCCAATTTGCTTGTCTAAGTTATTCCTGTGATAAATCCAGATCAAAGGAGGGATTCAGATCCACAACCCAAGTGGTATTGAGTCCGGCTCTCTACCGACTTGACCACCTGCGGATTAAGACCTTTCCAGAGAGGAAATTTACCATCGTCGAGACGACACAAGAGAGAGAAATATCTTAACGGTTCTCCGAACGCCGAGGTCATCCCGCGCCAAATAGACTACTCGTCACTAAGCCTGTCGTCACCCCTCAGCATTGCTGCGAACGACGATGTCAGAAGTCGCAACATTTAAAGTTATGAAGAGGATTGTAGGTATTAACAGCATTAATATAGGCGACCTTGAAAAAGGTAAAACGGTGTAAAATACAAAAAGGACGGAAGAGTTAAAAAATAGCAGGTAAGTTATGTGTTAATGACAGCTAGGTAGGTGTTATGCCGGTTGCATATGTTCAAGGATAATATAATGTCTCGATCGCGATAAACGTGAAACGTGGCTGAGGTCCCAGTGGCCATATAACACACTAAAGGATATCACTACGATTATAAAAGTAGCAATAGCGTAATATGGTTAAGTATTATAACATTTAAAATGAATACGATCGGATGTAACATTTGCGACGAGTGTTAAAAATTAACCCAAAGCAGCTGTCCATAATTTTGGTGCTAAAGACACAAAAATCATTTCCAGGGAGACTCTCCGAGGACTAGCGCTTATTTATTTAGTCACATGGTAGTTGGAAGATAATTATAACTGAGCTCGAATACGATGATAATCGTCGGACAATTTTTGCGAAATGATTAGTAAATTACAGTGCGAAGTGATCTTTAACCCATGGAAATCATAAGTACTACTCATAAATAGGGTATAATTTATTTGGCCTCGCTTATCTTAGTTTATAAAAGGGTATAGGTGTTCTCTCAGTAAAACATAACGAAACATATGTACCCACGCAATTTATGTGGTGAATTTTCCTATTTGAAACAGAAAATATAAACCGAGGAAATTGTTTTTGGCTTGATCTTATGCATCCATAATGAAAAAATAATAACCTCGAAAGAAAACTGATAAATGGTTAGTGTTAATTTTAATTTTTAGGGCCACATATATAAGTATGATTATTCCACGACTATTTAACCGGGTGAATGGAAGAAATCGCGAATGCGATTCCTATCCGTGGCCTAGCATATGTGAATAGCTAAATTTTCTTTATTTGTCCACCTTCAAATAATTCAGACTTGCTGACTTTGATGCTTAAAGCATAAGATTATTGTCGGAATATCACCATTTACAAGTGTCACAGTTGACGACGAAAGCGATTCGTCACTGAGAAACCACCTACGAAGAATTCAACTCGAATGTCGGTCGGGATGGTGGTGATCACCAGAACTAAACCCAATAGCATGTGATAAAATTCACACAACTGGGAAAGGGGGTGGGGTGAGCTGTTCCCTTCCCTGACCCACCTGTACATTCTGATCAAGATGCTACCCAGAAAATCACTCAGCCTGGGTTGTAGCTGGAAGTGTTCAAAGAAGACTCTCGCAGATTTGAACCGCGGACTTCTAACCACCGGCCCAACACTTCACCCACTGTGCTACCACGCTACTACCCACTGAGAAAGACACCATTGGCATTTTTTTTACAACAGGACGAGTGAAACACGATATTGCGGAACGAAACAACCGGCCACCCGCAAATTAGAAGGTGCAATTAAGCGAAGCCAAAAAAGGAGAAGCCCGGAAAGAGAAAAGCTTCGGGGTCTTCGTTCGGAACTCATTCGACGACCTATTTGACATATACCGAACATTTAAACTCGACAGAGTGATATTTCTAAAAAGGCTTGTAGTGTAATCAGGAAATCTTACACCGAAAAATGCTTCACATCGTTTTGAAGCTCAATGAAGCAATACTCAATTGGCTCTTCATCTAACGCATCAACTTCAGTCACGTTTCTGATGACATCTTCTCACTCACCATGCGCTTTATATAGAAGCCACTAGCCGGCGCTCCTTTGCGAGCGAACAGGTTTTAAATGGTAAAAAAATCATATTATTTTCCCTCCGAGATTTATCTTCTTTTTATTTTCAATGGTGTCATTCCTAAAGTTATACTCTTTAAGAATTGCCCGAAGATATCACACCGACAACATCGTCTGAAGATGCTACAATGGTCGCGGAAGCTCGAGCACCGACAAAGTGTCATGCGCAGTTTGTACCGGAAACCTATTATGACGTTTATGACGATGAATGATGGAATTTACACTACGTCTCTGTAAGTTTAGTTGTTCAAAAACACCATTAAATTTGGCGTTGAAAAGAAATGTGATCCAGAAAGGGTGAAATTCACATGTAATGGTTAGGGGGAAAATTATTTTCCCAGCACTGGCCTTCATTTACAACCAAGTCATGTAATCCAGTTATTACGCACCTTAAAATTTAGCTTGACGTATACACATCGGCCTATTTTGGATTCAAAGCCAGGACCACTGGTCATCTCGCTAACACTCTATGGGGTACCACACAGTTTATCCGATACTAGCGCTAAATTTTCTGAGGGACTCTTTGAAGAAATAATAATTTTTGTCACAAATAGCTGATTCTGAGCAATCACGCTGCTTTTAGGATGGCAGGGAAGAAGGGCTTTCAGCAGGTTCCAGTAGGCATAAAACTAAAATATTTCGAAATGATTAAAAAAAGATTATAAGCAGTTCATAGGTAGTGGTACTCAAAGTTTTGCAATTTTCAAAGTAAAATTTATATTTAAATGAAGGGAAAATAGAAAATATTTAAAGAACTATTTTCAAACGACAATTAAAGTGCTGTTTTAATCTCTTCTTCGTATTTCGTAGAGAAAAAGAAATTTAGCTAACGAACAATTGTGAAAATTTAAAGTAAATGCTTTGAATATCGTCGGGTAGCTGTCGGAGATTTGAGCGAAGATAGTAACAGTTCACTGGAAAATGAAAGTTGACTCGAAGGTGAAAGAGCGATCACGAGATCAAAGGTGAATGATTTCACCAAATTTTCAAGACATTCCCTTTCACGATGAACTCAATTCCATCCGCGATCATTCAAAGTTTACTTTTGTTCAAGTGAAATGGAGACCATTGTTGTTCAATTTAAACGGCTATCGGCGATCCGGACGGGGCTGCCCCTGACAAGAGGGCGCGATTTTGGCAACACTTCTCACACGAAGCCAGCAAGTCAAACAGTCACGGACATGGGGCACTTTTTAAAATGAATAAGCAAAATTAGGACTCCATTTGATGATGGTTCACTCCAGTTCACGTAACGCGCAAGGTGGAGAACGTCCGTTTGACGATTACCGAAAACTATAGTCATGAAAAGCAACTGGGAGAGATGGCTCATTGAGCAATCAACACACTAAAAGGTGAGTTAACGATAAAACAGCGTCTCCACAACAGTTTTTGCACCACTGAAATGCTTAGCAGAACGGACGTGGTACATTAGTACAAATCTAATTTTAAAAAATCAAAAACTCGCGATATGGATACACAAACTAAGTAACTAACTCACCCGCCGGCGTCCTCCGCGTCTTCTTCATCCTCTCCTTCCCTCTCGGAAGAGTTAGGGCCTCCGTCGGCGACGCGATTCGGTGCCCCCTCTCCCCCATCAGGGCTCCCCACCTCCACGTCGCTGTCATCCGACCTCCCCCTCCCAGAGGGCGACGCCGGAGCCTCCGGGGCGCTCCGCACCATCCTCCGGTTCGAGATCCTCAGCGGCTGCAGCCTCCGCATCGACGACCTCGACATCCGCAGCTGCGACTCGGTCGCCGTAGTCATCGCGGTCCCAGACGACGAGTCCTCGCGGCCACCGACTTCTTCGAGGGCCGACGGAGGGGCGCGGCCCGTCGTCCCAGCGCGGTCACGGCGGTTGGGCAGCGTGGCGGCGGCAGAAGACGCGACGGCGGCGGCACGCATGCGCCGTGGGGGAGAGTTCGACGAGTGCCTCCTCCTCCCGTTTTCGCAGTCTTCCCAGACCACCTCCACCATCTCCTCCTCCTCTCCATAGAAGAGCGCGGCAGGCGGGGCGGAGGGGGCGTAGTCTCCCTGGGGGTACTGGGGTTCGACCGGGTTCTGGCGGTCCGTAGCGTCAAGTTCCTCGATCCAGCTCCAGTCAGGCTGATCGTCCAAGTCGCTCGCGGAGTTGGACGAGGAGGCGCCGCGTGCGGTCCTGCGGAAGAAGAACACAAAGGAGCAGGATTGAAAATTCAAGTTCACGAAGCATGACCAGCCATAGCCCATTTTACAATTCATAGTACATGCAAAAACAGAGCAAGCCAAAAGAAAACAAACACTGAAGAACATGGTCAATTGGTCTCCCACAAATATTTACTAACTTATGACTAATAAATTCTTTCAGCATGAAAGTATAAGGCAATTCCTCAAATTTACGGTCGACACAAGAAATACTTTAAGAAAAAAAATGTATTCGTATGCAGTAGACGAGCACGGGCAGAGACCATTGCTCAACTCGGTAATCAAAAGCTCGAAGAGATGAAATCTGGGCCCGTATTCTCGTTTGAAACGCAACCTCGGTTATCTCCCCAGCAACGAAACCGAGGTTGCGTTTCATTGATTTCTTCATTAGAATGTTTACAAAAAGTTAACGCGAGTCCCGAAAAACCTATGTTATCCCTTGGATACCACGAGAGTTTCAGAAAGAGAATAAGGACCCTGGGGAGCATAACAGACAACAATGAAGGTAGCAAGAGGATAATTGTAGAGTAGACCAGGCAAAGAGAGTATTCTACCAAAAGAAGACTCTACTAACAGCTGTAAATGAAAGGTTAGAAGTACGGGAAAACTTCATTAGTACTTAAGTCTCGTATACAGTACATAACTAATATACTACATAACTAATGCTCCATTATTGAACTGAAGTATGGGCTGTGAAAGCCGCAGATAAGGGAAGACGGGAACCATTCCAAATGTGATATTTCAGAAGACTGATATATAAAAATTGGATAGATTGGCTGAAAACGTGAATGAGAGAAGTAAGAAAGACTTGAATGAGAGAGACGTAAGGAACGGGTGGAGAAGGGTGAAGGAAAGAATTTGTCAGCAAGAGGTTAGCCTATAGACGATTCCAATGGAACGCAGTGTCAAATCAATTTTAGGATCATGACGATATGGGACGTGGGAATAGGTACAGATATCCACAGCGGAATGCAGCTTGTTATCATAGTGATTATACGCATCCCGAGAAATACTATTAAGCTCCAAATTAAATATAACAAGAAGAGTATTTTTACATTTCGAGAAAAAGGTATATTTCCAATTAAACTGAGAAGTAATATTCCGTCAAACATTTAAGGACTTTCTTGAGAACAACAAGATAAGTCCCCGCTCCTAATCCAAGTTGCTAAATTTTGATTTCCCTCTTAGGAAAAAGAAAATCGAACAAGTTTAGTGTTCCGAGAGAAATAAACAAATAATCTCACAGTAATTCCAAACAATTACTTTCCGCGTGGGCACGTTCACTGAAATAACCACTCTGTGCAGAACATGATAAAGGCTCTCGACTCCGTTTCCCAGCTCCGCCTGTATTTTTCCGAAAGTTGTGACTCTCAGAAAATCATGGATTATGGAATTCTTCTCGAGCGTTGAGAGGCCTTACCCGGAAGAAAACCCAAAACCCGAACGTCAGCAGGAGAACGTTTTACCTACAAGGGTATCACGCCTACTCTGATGTTAATTTCTCGTTTAGATAAAAAGGAATCAGCGCACATTCCCATCATCCATCTCAATTAACTGACAATCAAACCGGCGTTAGACTTATGACATCATTATAATAGTCAATCCAGAATATTAAGCATACAGTATAATATAATATGACAACAATATAAGTCCCGCTAAACGACATGAGCCCGAATAGCTCAGTCGGTAGAGCATTAGGCTTTTAACCTAAGGGTCCAGGGTTCAAGTCCCTGTTCGGGCGAATTTTTTTAGGGTGCTGGCAAACTAGTATTCATCGTATCCTTAATTTCATCCTACAGTTTTCACTGGTTCCCGGGTTTAAATCCTTGTTTCGTGCGAGTAAATTTTTAAAGAATTCATGTTAACTGCTTCTTTGAAGATGATTCGTGTGAATTTTAATAAAAGATTCTTTCAAATAAATGTCTAAAACATAAACATTTTATTTATTTATATAGTTTTATTAATTCGTAGACTCCAATCCATTCGTGCCTGGTGCATGTAGATTCTTTCTAAGATTCTTTCAAATAAATGTCTAAAACATAAACATTTTATTTATTTATATAGTTTTATTAATTCGTAGACTCCAATCCATTCGTGCCTGGTGCATGTAAAACCAACTGCATTTTCATATTAATTATTATTTAACTTCTTATTGCGTATAAATAGTTTGTGTTTGGTGATTATTCAACCCACGCCGCGTAACCTCGAGATGGCCGGTTCGGTACTGAGAAGACGGAAACTAAAGACCCATTACTACGTCCTTCAAGTAATCTAATTCCTCTCCAGTCAATTCCAATATTCCGCTGGATAGCAAGCAAAAAAGAGCAATAAGTGAAGCGATGCTTAAACGCCACACCCACCCGGACCCACAAAATAAATGAGAGTAAAATCGATGCTTGATCTCTACTCCACCATTCTCCGGGCCTTGTGGGCATGCGGAATTTAGAGCGATGTTCCGTTTGTTGGGGCGTAAATTGCCCAAGATACAACAAAAAGATGCGATCGGTGATACAATATTGACTTTTTTCTTAGGTAGCCACGTGATAGGAAGATACACAGAGATTTTGCGAACACTGGTCCGGGAATTCACCACAAACTAAAGACAATGTGGCCCGGGAACATTTTCTCTTGTCCCGTCGAGAGTGGATTGGATTACGTGAAAGACCGCTGCATTCAACTTCCGGGCTTTGGTTTCATAACTTTCGAATTAAAGGTCAGGCATGTCTCAATTCCTGATGTGGCGGCGGCAACTTTTATTCGTGACCAGATTACTTTTCACGCAGTATTTTGAAAACTAAACGGCATCATCCCTAACAAATTGTTTTCTCTGTTAGTGGATATCTGTATTCTCTTTATCTCAGAAGCCGCTTTTGGAGTACCTACGGTTGGATTAATTCGAGTTCTCTCCATCATTCTCACAACCATCGTCAATCCTCTGGAAACAGTTTTTTTATTGTAAAATTTATGGAAAAATATACGTAGAAGTTATGCTGGAGAAGTATGGAGCTGCGGAACGATAATCAATTACATATATGGTCTATATGCTGATATGGCATGGAATGTTAACCATCTACCAACATATTTAATGTTACAACAAGTTATTTCATGTAGCGATGCATTTCTAAATCTTTGGATGGGACACTTTCGATGAGCCACGATTAAGAAGTGCAGAACTACATGCAACTACTATATGACCTTAAGTGTCAATTCATTTCAAAGAATGGAAGCCAGTGCCTTCTGCCGCTTCCCGCTAAGTGCCGATAGAATGAACATCATAACATAAGATTTTGGCAAGGTGCAAGCTCAAGGTTACCAGGTCCCTGTGTCCTTAATCTTATTTAGGACACAGGGACCCACGTACCCTTGTCTCGCAATTAACTATAAGAGTCAATTGCTTTCCCAACTAATAACAACAATCAGGTTGTTTCATCATGTTACCGATCTTTTATTACGAATATTTTTCTGCTAATACAAAACCCTCAGAACTTCCTAAACCTTCCTCTACAGCTAATATTTCAGCAAATGGCGTTAAAAAGACATATATTCGGAACAGTCAGGTATCACGCTCGATTCGGTCAGGAGAAAAAAATAAAGACGAGTGCCTACCGTAAGGATGAATTTGAAATGTCTTTTTTCGCGCGAACAATAAGAGATGATAATAGACAAAATTATAACCGGCTAGGTAGCTTGCCGGTCCATTTGGGAGTGAAATCAAATCTAATTAAACACATGACTGACACACTAACTAATATTTATGTTCTTTCCTAAATACTTATAGTTTAGCTGCACGTGCCTGGCTCATGAAGAATAAACATTATAGCTCATTAATTAATATTTATCTAGTAGAGCATACGCAAAATCCTTGTTTCATGATCGTTCACTGACAAACCATCGAGGAGGATTGAAGAGAATTCAGTAGATTTAGCTATTCTAAATAGCGCACAATGGCTACTGTCATTCGTATGCCCCATATAAATACTGATACTAGTCTCGTGACCAATGAGCAACCTTGTCAAACAGCAGTAAATTCTGCGGCCGTCACATTCATCGCCCAGATTTGTATTTGGGAATACTTGATCAACGGCGACACCCGTTATTCACGAAGGTACTCGACCACCTGCGCGGATGTGATACACATCAGCCTGCTTCAGAGCACTTGCTACCATTGCACAACTCCATTCGCCTAAATGCGCCGCGCCTCCTCCACAACGAGGCGAACTAACGGCACGGAATCCGCGGCGGCCATCGGGATGACTCACGTCCCAGCGTGGCGACGAAATGGGTGCATTGGGTCGCCGGGCGCACTTTCATTTTCCCCCGAGAGCCACTGCATGGCGAAGGAGTCATATCGAAGAGTGCCCCGGCACGGGAGTGCCCTAAATAGTTCACGGGAGGAAACTCGGGCAAACACTCGAGACCAATTAGCGCAATTGAGGCGCGTAAGTTAACCTCCGGCAAACTGGAGGACAGGGACTTCCCCGGTAGAGGAGGAATTTGATTGGGTGGAACACTGAAGGAAGTGCGTGAGTGACTTTTAAATGAGACAAGGATTGGAGGCTGTGGAATCATTTAATACGGCCCCCCGACGGCGAGCGCGGAGACGAATTTGCCTATCAAAGCCAGGACCTCACGGAGATACACCGGTGGCCGAGTCATTTGAACATCTGGGACCCTATGACAGGGATTTTGATGAGGATTGACATTTTTAAAAATTACGCAAGTAAAAGGAATTCAGGCCAGCCTTCAGACCAGAGCCCACAGGCTAAATGCCCCGCTAGCCCCCCACATCGGGTTGGGTCTGATCCCATCCACAATTCCTGATAGCAATTGTGAGAACGGTGACGTTCTAAGCCAATGGTGTTCACTTTATTTATTCAACTACAGTGAGTTGCAGAGGCTGAATTAAAATCAGTACTAGTTGAATATATAATGTCATTATTGAAAAATTCACTCTCAAACTGCTGCGGAGTGTTGCTTATGAATAACTGGATAACTCGCAACGACACACTGTGTTGATTGAAAGTCCTGTCTGTACGCTGACTGGAGTACTGGCTTCCCTATGAAGTGTTTTGGTTTGAACCCCAGCAGTGCTAGAGATTCATCAAAGGACTCAGGTTGTACCCAGAGTGGAGGGCACTTAAAGTTCAATGCTGCATCTGTCGGTTCAAACGATAAAGTGCAGACTTCCAAATACCTTTCGTTAAGAATGGACTCATTCCAAATTCAGATTTCTTTCGAGATGCTCTCCCTACCTCGTGCTTCTTCATTACGTTTCCATTCCCATCCCAACTCCTCTCTTTCCGTCTTAAAGCCCATTTAAGTAAGAAATTGAGAATTCACGATATTCAGTTGCTGAGTTTGAATTCGTTTATTCGATTGAATGATGTCGAGCACCATGAAGGAAAATCATAACGAAGTGATGGGCTATCAATAAATGTGAAAGTGACGCAAAAACAAAAATACCCAATTAACCTATAATTCGGGAATGTGAAAACACTATTAGGGATGCCTTACAAATAATCACTGACATATCATAGTAACTGAGAAAGTAGCAGTCCAGAGTTTTCGGATGATAAAGTCATTATATATTCGATTTATTGAAGATATCGGGAGGTCTCGCTCGGTTGCAAAATGTAGTCCCCGAGATTCGAATGCGATAGGGGACTCAGGGTTCTCAACACTTAATATCCTCGTGGTCTGATTTTTTGCTTTGAAATTCCACGTTGGGAACGAGTAGGAGTGGTGGCTAGAGTGCTGGCTTCCGATTTCGAGGGCCTGGGTTTGAATCTCGCCCTTAGCAAAGATTTTTCATTGGTATACAGATTCATCCTTGAGTTCTACGTGGAAAGCACTTCAAGTGCAGCATTCGGACCGTCGTTTGGGACGGTAAATCGTGGGCCCCAAGGCGCCTTTAGTATAGAGCAGGCTAAATACGATTCAGGGTCCCTCTCCACCCTTCCTCCGTTCCCTGAAAATAATCCTGCCCGGGTTAACTTCACCACCTTTCTTAAATGATTCAAATGATCTCAACTATTGGTGCAGTCCCCCGAATTTCTACTACTAGGAATTTCACATGGGGAACCACTGCCGGCATAGGGAATGGAGCGCCCCCTTCATACCATTAACTTGATTTCTAACGAGGTACATCTCGGACAAGGTGATATCCCTACTAAAAATCATTTTGCCCAGAGTTTGATCGATTTCCATTAATCCACAAAAGCTCACAGTCAAAATTATTCTCGGTTACTACCTTGCGGCTGGTCGATAAACGAGAGAGTTTAAAGAAATAATAGCGTCACCAGGCCTGAATTATTTCTGAAATATTTAGAATAGTCAAGTATAATTCATTTCATTTTAAAATGTAGCTTTCTCTCACAGATATTGAGTATTTTTTCAGTATAGATGGCAACAAGCACTCGCAAAAAAGGTAAAAATCCGTATTTACTGAAAGGCCTAGGGGTTGTATGCTGGGAAAACTCGGGAGGACGGGATGTTTCTCAACTCAACTGAATTTGTGGACGTTGAACACGCGATGAAATGAAATTAACTTTCGAATTTTTTTTTCTCATCTGCTTAAAGACCTGAAAGCTTGAAAGATAACAGACTTCCTCAAGGTTAACTAATATTTCACTGATAAAAAGTTTTACATTAAAACTGATGAAAAAAATGTTAGTGAGAAAGTGAGCTCCTGCAAGAGAAATTATACGGAAGATACATTTCATCGAGGAATTTTCTGCGAGAATAGATTACATCCGATATTAATAAGGCTTAATTTGCAATAAAATGCATGAATAGTGAGCAGGTCTATGGAATTTAACAAGCGAAGAAATAATCGCGAGAATGTATGTTACTGACGTATCATTAGGTGTCTCTACTCTTGTTTCTCTGCTCTGGCAACGTAATACACGGGCATACTCCAGATATTTGTAAATTCATCAGATCAAATCGACACAAAGGAGTATGAGGGGCAAGAGTACGCACCTAATAACGAACTATGACATTTAACAACTCATGTAACTTAAGTTGGTACTTAAACGATTGTCCACATTCTAACCACCGATTTGAAACCGATTCCCATCCGATGTCTTCCTCTTATTCCTGCCAAATGTCTCCACTCTTCACTACACCCAACTATTCTAACGTTCTTGATGTAAATCATAATTAAATTCTAGAGGGGGAGAATCTATCCTTTCTAAAGACCCGTTCATATCTCATCTGTGTTTTCAAGGCTATACCCGAACTTCTAGGCGCTTCAGCCTGGAAGGATAGGTATTAGGATAGGAATAGAATGTTAAGGAAGAGGAAAGGTGGAGAGAAACAAGGCTTAGATTACTTGGATTAGCTTAATCGTAATAAAAATGCCAAGGGGACTACGGCTTAACGTCCCATCCGACTGACGAAGTACTGAACTCGAATACTCTCCACAAAGCACCCAAGTAGCTTACGATTGAAAAATATCTTCCACAGCCGGGGCACCAGACATCCATCTCGGTACCAGGCTGAACCCACAACGATCATAGTAGGGTCGCGAAAGGATCGGGGGGTAAGCTGGTAGAGGAGGCTTGTCGGAGTGGGTGGAAGGAAGCCAGGTAGGTGGAGGCCAGCGGCGCATTTAGCTCCATCGGCCACCGTAACGGATACGGAGCGAGGAAGACCCAGCCGTCTGTGCGACGAGAGCACACCTGGAGCCGAAAACTTCCTCCTGCCAAGTGGCAGCCCTTCCATTGGTCTCTTCCCTCGGGGCTCGAGTTTCAGGCTGGAGGTGTTTGAACCCGAATCCGAGGCAGAGTTGTCGGAAACCACGGGAAAATGCAGATAAACTACCCCCAAACGCAAGTCTAAAAAATAAATCGCTACCGGCTCACAGAGGGCCATTTAAAAAAAAGGGACACAAAAATACTGGCTTCTTTTCTTTGAGAAATTCTTGCTTCCAAATGAAGTATGTGTAACAAGTTATTACATTTTATTTAAAAAAGGGCCAACTATTGACTCAATTATTAAGTATCACAGGGCAAAATGAATGATAAACGGGAAACTAAAGAAATTGAATGGTTGTGAATGGCTTCTAAGGGTTGTGCTATAATCATCAAAAATCGCTCTCGGTAAATGTTGTAAAAATAAGCCAAATCCTACTTCCTCCCAGACTTTTGTCTTCAACGAATCTCTGACTCATTTCAAATTCCGTCCACTCCCTTTCATTGTCATTGTGTGTTGCTACAATTTGAGTCTTCGACCACGTACTATTCGCTCTTGATATCAAAAGAACTTGATCGATGCTGAAAAGAACCACGACCGGGGTGAGTGACACCTTTGCGCAAATTTAAATCCAGCGCACCGAATTCAATGAATACAATTTGTGAACAAAAACGGCGTAAACTTCACGCGGCGACGTAGCACCCCTTTGATGAGACCCCTTTGTGTTCAGCACAGCCTAAATATCCGCACGTGATGGCCCTGCGGTTGAAATAATAATGAAAAACGCTAATAATAAATTAATAAGTTTCTAGATTTACCATATAAGAAACCGGTAAATTCTCCCTTTTATTTAAATAGTGTCAATAGGTTCGCTCTGGATATATCTTAATAAAATTCAACCATCTTCATGGGTGTGGATTCACCAATGCGCGAGTCGCTGACTATTTTCTCTCAAGTTTACCAGGATGGCGTTAACATTAATACTATTTGAAATACTAAACAGTGCAATGAAAGTTTTTTAACGGTTCCGCGGTAAACAGGAACTCTTCCCGTGTTGACAAAGTAATCGGGTCGGCAACACGCTGACCTGACAACCCATGCATCGCGGATTTGAACCCATCCTCGGTTGGTTTAGGGTTAATTCAGTTTAGGCGGTGCAATATAATTCAAACAGTTGGAACATATTCAAAAAACTAATTCTTCTAAAAACACCTTTTCCCCTCTTAAACGCAGCTCTATACCTCATACGGAGCCATATATTACAGGAAGGAGGTAGGAAATTCATTTTGAGCGAAAAGAAGCTTTTGATCACAAATTTCAACGTATCATGTATCCTCAGCAAAGATTTCAGTTGCTAAACCACAAAATGACAACGTAAAATGGTTAAAATATCTCGGAAAACTTGCGCGAATGACAACCACATTCGATTACGACGATTCGATATCGATATCCACCTATTATCTTCTCATATGGGATGCATGGACTTCATTTGTGCCGTTCCACAATCGGAGAAAACGTTGAAAACAGCAATTAGAAATGCCACTTCCACTATTGCAAAATTAATTTTACTGTAGAAATAGTTAAAATTAATGTTTTCTCAGAAATGAGTGCTGTTGAAGAGGATGAAATGGATAGATGTAAATTGACACCATAATAAAGCTTGCATTCGGGAAGTTACTTTAAGCAGAATCGCGAGTAATCAACAAATATTTCACTCCATTTGAAACTAAAGTGATAGATCAGGCACCAACTTAGCAAATTAGGATGTATTTGCTAGAGCATAAATTCTTTCCGACTGAAAAAATGGTAATTGCCGTCAAGGTCACTGCTCATAGCTAACTCAATCGTCCCACCGTTGCAAGCTAAGTGTACATTCACTCGAGGCAACAATCCTTGACTTGTCAGACAGGTAGTTTCTTCTCGAAACTCAAAATTTTGATCTGGATGGCTGAATGCTGTATGGCGTCGTTATCGCAAATTCTAGATCCCGTCCCGTTTTTATGGCGTGGGCACCGTTTACCGTTGTTAACCTCATGTCCTCAGACCGTGAGCTAGCACAGGCACTCACACTTCCGGGATTTGAATGTTAAGGAGGTTGAAAACGAGCCGTAGTTACTCGAGGGAGGTTAAGGCCATATGCGCCATTTAGGATACGAGGGTAATCGGGTGTAGGCAGGGATTTTCAGGGAACGGACGAAGGGTGGAGGGAAACCCGGTGTTGGAATTGCCCTGCTCGGGTCGTCCGTGTAAGGGAGGTGTCGAGCCAATTGCTCCGTTGTCGTATCGACCATCGGTACAGACTTTTGTTACGCTGGGGGAAAGATACAGTCAAAATGTATTATTTTTCAAATAATAATACTTGCACAAGTAATAATTAGCGAATAAATAATGGAATTAAGAAATAAATGAGGTATTTATAAAAATGTCTGCCTTATCATTCACACAACAGAAAGGGTAAATTTTCAACCTATTTGCGCCTAATTTGGGTAGGGTTATAAATAATACTAAGGGGTCGTGGTGGCCTAGTGGGGAGAGCACTGAGCTACTTACCGGAGGGTCCTGGGTTCAAATCCCGCACAAGAGCCTTTCTTGACACCCCCATCTAAAATCCTGGCGATTCGATTTTCTGCGTGTCAGAACTTCGTAGGAAATCTCGAACGTACTCTCACCTATCAAAACCAACCTTCGGGTTGAATCACTGAGAGAGATAAATAATACTACGGAGCTTTTTAGGGAGGCACGGGGGAGGGGAAAATCACCCGTAATAAATGCACCCTTAACGAAAGGAACAAGGAGTCCAGTGTTTAACGTCCTATCCGACGGAAGAGGTACTGTAGAGCTCACAACACATTAATCTATTGGGATCAGATATAACAATCGCTGTCGCTGGTGAGATTCGAAGCCCTCGGGTGGTTGAAAACTTTCATTATTTCCAATCCTCAGTGCTCTAACGCAATAGATGAATCCAATTTAAGGGCACACTCAAGGATAGCATTTAATCGCCTCTAAATCTTCACCCAAAAAAATTATGCTATCCATTGATTATCCTTTACATGATAATTCAGCCCAGTCGTTTCCTGCACGAGAGTCTATTCAATGAAAAGTTTCACATTAGTGTAAAACGCTTCATTAAAGAGGGAGGTAACATCACGTAGGGGAGGATTGAGGCAGAAATAGATCTGGAGTGTGCCAAGTTCACTTGCCAAATGGGAAAGATTTAGTAATCGATACCGTAAACAAGAATTTTAAAATATTGCTCCCTTGAGGATCGCGTCCAATGTGCTGATTATAAATGTGAGTTGAAAGACATTGCAAGCGCTATACCAACATATCACTCCTAGATGCATGTCCGTCCAATGAGTGCCTATTACCAGCAATAAATCTGCCCACTGATTGGCTCGGAAGTGTATCCTGGGATGAGTATTTAAAAAAAATATATAAGATCGGCGATGCTCTCGCCGACACGATATTAAAATTATCAGGTGGCAATGCCGCAGTGGGGCATACCTACTGATGGCAACTATTGGTATCTCTGATGTCAAAATTCCCTTTTCTGGACACTCTCCCTTTAGCGCATCCATATTGTAACCTACCTACGCCGAATTCTAGTTTTAGCTTAAAGGGGATAGGTAGGTAAATGACAGTCATATGTGCTATAGGGGGTGGTAGAGTCTAGGGTTGACTGATAATGGCACAAAGGTTGAGAGAAACCCCTAAATCGCCATTGGCCTACTTTCAATGTGAGGAGACATGGGGTTCACTGTTTAACGTCCTATCCGACGGACAAAGTACTGCATTAGAATTACTCCACACTCTGCACTCAAGTTGAAACCGGGATTCAAATGAAAAATATCTGCCACAGTCACAATAGGGGCGTTTACTCGGAACCGAAATCGCAATTTTGTACACGAAATTGTTAGATGGAAAAGAAAAAAGAAATTTAGTGAAGAAATTAATCTTCTAACCACAACCATTCATTCATAAATCAAAAATTAAAATAAGCAAAAGGTGACGCCCACCGAAAATGCTGCTGTGATAACATTGACGTCACTTTCCTCCCGTCCTTGACTGCTCGTATGGGAAGGGGAGGGAGTGGAGGGGGATTCAAGGAAGGTCTGCTCGCACGGATGCTGTCGTAACTGCTCCGATTGGCAGAATCAGCTGTGTCCTCCCCTTTGCGATAAGGCGAAGTAGCTTCGCGGGCTCAGTTGTGATTGGACGAAGTCGTTATGCGTCAGAGGTTGCACCACACCCACTTTTCCGAAAGGGTTAAAAACATTAGTTTTTCGACGCCTATAACTCGAGAAATAATTGACGGATCAAAAAACGGAAAAATAAGGGTCTTTTTATTTTACAAACTCTATCATATTCGGCAATAAAAAAATATGGTAAACGACCCCATTTGAACAACGGTTTTCTTTCCTCCCTTCCTTGAAAAATCCTACCTCCGACCAAACACTCCTCAAATAAATACCTATCCTCAAAGTTAGTTGACTGTCGTCTCCTAACATCAAACCGATCCCCGTCAACATCGCATACGCTTAAAGCCGCGTGCCCAAACAATGCTAGAGCGAAGGCGCGATACAAGTACATAGTTCCAGTCGGATCCGAGGCCGGCTTCCCTTTCTCCCCTCGTGTCTGGTTGAAAGCACAGAGTAGCGTCCGCAAAGGTGTTCTCCTCTTCGGGGCAGCCTCGCGGGCGGATTACAGCCTTCTCTTCCATACGTGCCGGCTGCTCCTCTGATTTAATTCCCACGTCCCTCGTTATCACTTCCTGCCTTCCCCCACTCGATCCCCTTCCTCTCCCTTCCGCCCCCGCCCGCGCCTCGGACCCAAATGAAGGCCTGTCCCGACGCCTACCCCGTCCTCAAGACAACCCTATCGCTTCCCAACGGCGATGCCCTCGATAGGATCGCGTGTCGTCTCGGAGATGGTGTGGACTATTTACGCTTTCCCCTTCCTCTCTCGCTCGCCGGAGACAGCCTGTTATCTATGCCTGCCTGCGACTGCGAGAGAGACCGCCCCGGACTCCCCGGCTTCCGAACCTAGGGAAAAGCGCATTAAGGACTTACAATATAGCGGGAAAAACTTACGGACTTTCATCATCAATCCCAAGACCGGTTTAACGCAGATCTTCACTTGATTCTCTCATCATCTATCCTCTTCATATTAACATTATTCTTCTCACAGATAAATCACAAAATAGGCAAAATCCACTAGTTCAAAAATATTTAAAGTCACCTAGGTTTCACCTATTACAGTATTGCAGCAAAATAAGGTGATAATTATTTAATGAGCGAAACCTAGGTCGTAATAAATATTTTTTAACTTGTGGATTTTTCACCTTTGTATGATTTCTCTGCTTTACTTTACTTCCACACAATATCGCTTGAATTTTCAGACTTTTATTATTTTTCTCCTTTCAATATTTCACTGATCGCTCCATATATGCCATCCGAAGTTTTACTTTGCATTCTTCTCATAAAATTTACCGCGACGACTATCGTCATGGGAGTGGATTTTCTCAAGATATATATGCCCGATTAGAATGCCTCATGCTCGTTATAGTATTGTGTTTACCTTTATCCTACGTATCCTAAGGACTCATTAATGAGTTACTCGCGGTTTATCCATTTATCTTCATCATCTCGCTAACACAAAACACTTCATATCCTTCAGTTCTGCCTTTCCTGAGGCGAGCATACTCCAACTTAAGGGATTCAGGGTCCATCTTGACCTGTTCATACACGCGGACATCTTCGAAGTCTCAAGTTAAATAATAAAAAGTTATCGTGCCTCAAGCTCTGTCATCAGTCTCATTGGTCCAAAAAATAAATTCCGAATAAGACATCAGTGTTCAATATGGAGTTCTTACTAATAGGGCTGAGTGTGTGTGTGAGAGAGAGGAGTTACGCATGTTACAGAATTGAGGTAAAAAGGTGTGACGTCTGGATCGAGATAGACATTCTCCCGACGGCAGTCTGAGATTGTTGATTGGTCCAGCTCACCCCCTCCATCTTCGCCTCTCGACGTCCGGCAACCTCCCCAGGCCATCAGTGGAATGTTTATTTATTCTTTCACGCTCATTTCGTAGTTTCACGAAGTTTTCCACATCTCTAATCCTTTACGATTTTATTCATCTAATCATCATAATGACCACCGGGTTGAGGAAATTTCAATTTGGGAAACTCTAACGATAGCCTCCCTATTGTTTGAGCTCCGTCGAAGTACGACATTGCGAACAATATCGAATATTTAAGATAGTTCCTCCAGTTATGTTTAAAAATTCAATGTAAAGTAGGCGTAGAGTTTTAACCCTGCCCTACCATCGCTTCAATTCCTGAAATTATTATCTTTAGGACACCATTCTATAATTTCTCGTTAACATTCATGGGCAATTCACGTACATGTTTTAATAAGAAATACTAACAATACGATATGACCAAAGCAGTTGAAGAACGTAAAAACCGAAGTCTACTACTACCCATGTTAATGCCGTAGTTACTGAAATTTCCGATTTAGCAGAGTATATCGGGCAGCCAGAAAGTTGATGAAAGCACTGACTATGAAAAAGCTTCTATACCGCGAACCGAAAACCGCGACTGTTCACATACCATTTAAATAGTTGAATATGTGTTACAAAACAGGGTCAGAGTGAAATTTGCCAATCATAGGCGGCGAGAACGACTGGGAACAATCTTAAGGATTGCTACTGCGTAGTGGAGTATGGTTTACAAACCTTTAATCCACGACTGTTCTCGTGGTAATAAATAAATTAAAGCATAATAAAACCCTAGTATTGGAGGAATATGCGACTTTTACAGTCCTCACGATTGGAATCGATCAGAATAATTGCGATTTCGTGGCGGAATATGGCATACAAAAAAATCAAATCCGTTCCTCACGAGGATGAACGAACTCCCAGGCTCGTTGAACTCAAAAAACCGTCTTTCCTCCTCCCGAGGAAGCGGACGGAGTTCACCCGCGACGTCCCACGGGGCAGACGCCACGCTCGACGCCCCCGGGGGGGCAGCAGCCTTGGTCGCTGGCCGCAGAAGAGCGGGGTCGACGCGACCGCCAAAGGGACGAAGGAAAGGGAGGAGATGCAGCGCACACTCGTGGAAACGGTACTCTTCGGTTCCCCATGCGATACACGCGCCCTTGGAATATCGCGCGGTGGAAATCTCTCTCCCTTCCGTCTGGTCGGCATCGCGTTGCCGCGATGGAGGGTCCCGAGGCGGGTCGTGTTCCTCGAAGGAAAAAAGGCGAAGGTGGGAAAGGGGAAGAACAAACCACCGCATTGTTTTTTTTCCTCCCTCCTATTAACTCCCATGATGGAACGGTAATCTTTTTTTCCCTCTAGATCCTCGAAAGAGAGCAACCCGTGCTTCGTATCGGACGAAGCGATCTGTGTGCCGACAACTGTTAGGCGAAATGTTTCCCTTGCGGATGAAGATATAACGATTTTCGCGGGCATAAATTAGCGGCATCGCGGGGCACCATTTAATTTCTGAACACTTCTTTCTCATCCCTTATCAGGGCACTGTCCTTTCCCACGATGCCCCACGAGGGTCGCAATCGGTATGTTCGTAAGACATTTAAGATCCTCGCAGTTCGAGGAAACCGCAATTTAAAAATGTCCCAGTACGATTTCCATCGCGTATTTTCGACAAGGACGATGCATTAATTCTTGTATGAACACGAAAAATGTCTACATTGTAATAATTGAAATAAAGCCTTCAGTAGGCCGAAAAAAATAAATACAGAAACTCTTGATTCTCGTTAAAACGAGGAACACTACTGTATCGTATGAGCTATATTTTACTCCTCCCACTTTCAGTGTCGGGATTTTTAAGGCAACTTTTCCACAGTCAAAGTAAATAATTAGGCAGAGAGTATATCAAAAGGTTGGTTTTACAAAGGTTTGAGTCAAGTTTTAAGCTGTTATTTGTAACCTGAATGGGGTATTTTTCTCATAATTCCCTTCCCCTAAGACTACCAAAGGTACAATCTGAAACAATAACCTACGTAGACCATTGAAAAGGATACTAAATTGAGGATGGTCCTCAACCCGAATGTTGTTTCGATTCGTTAAAAATGAGCCCTAAAAGATTTTTAAATCATTACACCAAATGAGGGGGAAAATCCAATGTCCCACGAACCTGGAAAGATCTTATACTAAGAAAAAAACACATAGCTTGTGTTATAGCAGGACGTGTGCAAGAAAGCTCCTCCGAGGTTTGAACCCATGCATTCCGATCAGAAGCCGAACACCCTGCCCATATGACTACCTAGCTGTCACACGTGGGTTGAAAATCACTCAAAACTTGAGCTTGGCCGGACGTACCCTAAAAGGCTTCTCTGGATTTATCCAATCAGGACTTCCGTCGGCGGCTGAACGCTACCCCAATGCTTAACTCTCCCGTCCGAGTGACCTCACTCTAGTGGTATAGTTTTACAACAAATTTTAAGCATCCAATTACCTGCAATGTAGTTTGTGTAAATGCCATCTACGTCACCCAGGAATCGGTACTCTTAGGCCTTTCCCGCAGAAAATTTCATTTGCACCTTTCGCAAGGAAGACGACTTTCCAAGCCTCTGGGAACGATATTCATGCATCAAGAGTTTTGTTTCGCCTCTAATTCGGTTTTGACATTCACGCGTTGATTTCAATTGCATACTTTAAGTAGATGAGTGAAAAATGCATAAACATTCCTCCTCGAATTCCGCTCATGATATCAAGATTATTAACATTTGGTGGCATCAAATCAAATTACTGAGTAAGAGTAGATATGATGAGGATCGAGTTAGTATGTTTGCTGGAGTACTGGCTTCCCATCCCGAGAGCCCGGGTGCGAATCCCGGCACTGACAGAGATATTTGAATCATAAACCTGTCTCCATTTGAATACTTTGTAGAGAGGACTTCAAGTTCAGAACTCCGTTCGTCGGATGAGACTCTAAATCGTGGACCCCTAGGTGCCTTTCGTTAAGAGAAGGTTTCTGGATCGCCGGTCTTCGCCGGATTTCTGTGTACCTTACTTATCCCCTGAAAATATTCCTACCTTTACTTAATCACCAACCTATCCTCCAATGAACTAAGCTGTCGGTCGCATGCTCCGAATCACAATAACAAATATTAATATAGAATCATTTATTTACTGTTAAATAGTATTTACCGACCGATGCATATTTTGATAAAATTATCTTTTGAAAAAATTCAAACTCTCCGATGAAGATCTTTGCTGAAAAAATTCGCAGATAGCCCATGAGCAAAATTTAAAATGAAAGATGTTTGTAGGTAGAATACCAAGAATATTTCAATCGACCTAACTAGCAGGTTCATTACATGTTGGAGGAAAGAAAATTGACTAAATATAATTTATTTTTCGCAGGAAGAGAAGCTCGAAATAGCCAACTAATCGGAAGAAAATTAACCGGTGTCGGACTTTACTTTTCTTCCACTTAATTGGCTCTTTCGGCTTCTCTGCCTTTGAAAAAAATTAATTTCACTGTAGGTAAAGCGTTAAAAAATTGAACGATTGCATGGGTTCTCGCAGCTTGCAAGTGTTACGTAAAATGTTCGAAAACATATGAGAAAGTGACCGGCGTGAGAAGTAAGTATCTCCGCTGAGCGAAAATAGAGCGCAAACGGTCTTTCGAAGAAAAAAATCTAAAACTAGGTGAGTGAGTCATATATGACAAGAATGGCGGTGGAAAATGGGTAAGATCTGGAATGCATCCACAGCCACAAAGTTGAAAAAGGACAGACACCGAGGGAATTGGAAGTGGATGGAACAACAACTATTTACGATGCTTGCAAGAAAGTGGTCGAGAATTTAGTGTGAGAGAAGAAGATAACGGGAAAGAGGAAGGGTAAATGGACACAGTTAAGTCCCACATATTTAGGGCAAACTGCTAGCAGATGGCAGTGATTATCATTCTTCAGAAAAACAAATTGGATGGCACAAATTTTCTATATGTGGACCGAAAATGTTTACTATCATGGAGCGTTTATGAATATATATTATTGTCATGGTATTTGTTAAAAACTAATACATACAAAACTTTATTTTAAGGTTTATCGACTGATCTAACTTCATAAAATTATTGTTGAAAGTCAATTTATTTTATAATTTAATAAATGAATCAATGGTGTTGGGTGTCTCACTTACACTGAAAGGAAAACGCTATTTAACCCTATTGGCGTACTAGTTGGAACGTTCAGAAAATGTTCATTCTTAGACGTTGTCATCACTTTGGTCATTAATACGGTTAACACAAGCGCAATTTGCCACATTTAACGAGAGCGTCATTGCTAGTATAACAGGTACACCTGCCCATTTATTAAAATCGTAATGTATCAGTTACCACGATTTGTCTTGGTAATCTCATGCAATAATAATATAGAATTCCATTTTGAGTTAGTTTTATAAAGGATTGTAGAGTTATTACAAAAGTTATAGTAGTTACTCTGGGATAGGCGAACGACAGCTGAGGTTAGTAGCGCCATTTAGGATAGGCTAATAATTGGGTAAAGTATGGCATAATATGAAGAAAGGAGGAAGGGTAGAGTAAAACCCGGCGTCAGAATTGGATGACTTTTAACGAAAAGCGACAGGGGGTAAGAAATTTGTCATCGCATCTGAAGCACGGAATACTGGGCTAAAAATGATCCCGAAACGCAGCACTCATATGGGGTCGGGATTACCAATAGAAAATCTCTGCCATTCTTCCTAATCTTTTACTGGACTTCAATGTAAACTTACACTTGATATGGTTTCTTATTTCACTAGTTTCTTATATTACGTCCGGTTTATTATTGGTTTCTTTTGCGAGCATAGCTTGTTTCGTGGAGAGAAGCTTAATTGGTGGTGGGAGAAGTCTCTACTCTCCTACTTCCTGGGAAACATCAAAGTTCCTTTCTTAAAAAAAATGCACCGCTATATGACACAATTCGTCCAGTCTTTTGGACGACTCACAAGCTTTTTGTGATAAGTGGTTGTCCTTAGTGCAGAGTAATCGACAGATATGGTCAAATGTGCCAATTAAGCGGGTAATGAGTAAGAGCAAGGAATTAGTTAGCGAACTGATGGAGGGATAGAAACAGAGCATTAGTTACCACTAAAAATAGAAGTCGAGAGTTTCACACGGTTTAACGTTCTATCTAATGGAGAGGGCACTAAATTTCACAGCACTCAAGTAGGAAGAGCTATAAAAAAAATGAGTTCCACAGTCGGATTGCGCACCCGGACCATCGGATTATAGTAATCCTATGACCCGAGCCTGCTTGAAACGTAACTTCGTTGCATTCTGTCATAAGGAGTTACAACTGCCAATCTCATACCGCACCGTTAGTTAGTTAGCTATTTGCACACAGCTCAAGAGCTCAAGTCATTTGCATCCTATAGGATATGAGGGAAATTGGTCAGAGATAGGAATTGTTTTAGAGAGAAGGGGAAGGGTGGAAAAAAACCCGGCGGCGACATTAGTATGATCTTAATGAAAGAAGTCAAGGAGTTCACGGTTTAACGTCCCATCCGACGGACGAAGAACTGAGCTTGAAGTCAGTCAGATTGCTTTCCACAATACTCAAGTGAGGACCGTTATACGAATGAAAAATCTCTGCCAGTGCTGGGATTCGAACCTGGACCCTTGGGATGGGAAGCCAGTACTCTAGCCATCATACCAGCCCGATCTACCAAAACTTAACTTTAAGTTCTAAGTATATCCGTTTAAGTTGATCCGGCCTGCTTACCTAACGGCCGGCAACTATAAAGCCATAAGCAAACATCCGACTAAGAAACATGAGCTCTTATGCATCTACGAACCTTGAACTGGTCCATCATTCAATACGCATCCTCGTGTGACGACGGGAATTCCGAAGAAAGGACGGATATTCCACCCAAGAGGGTTCCACTTAGATGGGCGCAATCCGAAACCACCCTCGCGAAATAAAAAAATCCGAGAATGATATCCGTTCCGACGACCCGTGAATCCGGTGAGCGTGTGCCTTTCGAGTTCTCTCCTCCCGAGCTGCCTCGAGAGTGCACGATCCAAGGAGGTTAGAATGTATTGCAGGATGCAATGCGCCTCCTAGCCTATGGGCAAAACGGATGGTGTGCTTGGGAACAATTATGCCCCACCTACTCCAGACATAGCACGGCCTTTTTTCAAGACATCTGATGGAAACTGCATTAAAACATAATATAAGAATGAAATCGTACACGAAAATTCATTACAGCGGCGTCTGTTTATCTTCCTTCATCTACATCTACGTAATACGTACCCTGCGAGCAACCACGAGGGTGGTTGGCAAGGGGTGAAGAACATCACCAAACATACACTATTGATATGCAACTAGGATACTACATTGAAACATACTAGATAGTAGGGTCACGTGCAGCTAGATCGCTGGTATCTACATAGTAATAAGGGGATTGGTTGTTAATACATGCATCATGCACTACAGACTAACAATATTTCATCTACCTATCCCTTTGCTATACTGCCTATTGTGTTCTCTTATGGTACGCGGAAAAAATGACACTTTAAATCTATCGGTACGACAATCTATCTCTCTAATTCCTTAGGCAGCTTAAGGGATGTATTACGTAATGCATTTGATTCTCCTAGGAGTTAATTTTGCCACAAAAACTGGTTGGAAATTAACCTATTAAAACCACATATTTGGCGCTTGTATGCGTGGCTGCTCATTTTCCTCTGTTTATTTGAATGATTTTAAAAATACCTTCCATTTTTTTATCGCAATACTCTAATATTTATTGTACCTCTCTAATTTCTACCTAAAATAACTTCATCTGTACGAGTATCGTGTGTAGCAAGCCTGTATGCCCGTACCAGCCAATATGGTCGCTAGCTTCTCAAATCAGCTGCAGTGCCTCGTCCACTACCTTCAAATCTCCCGAAGACGGGAGGGTGAGGAAGACGCGGGGATGAGAGACAGCGGATACGGATTTGAGGAGTGACAGACGGTGTGGGACGCGGGCGATGAAGCCACAAGGACTTAGGGAGGTGCCACTCGAGTGTATTGGCTTAGGCCGCAGTAGTAACAGATACTAGAAGGAGGCGACCGAGGGCTGAGGTTATTAGTGCATTTTGAGATAAGTGGTTTTTTTAAGGTAATACAATAGGTGATAAGATAATTTTTCAGGAAATGGGAGATTTACAATGTAGCTGGCGGAAGGGAGTATAATGTTCATGATGGGTCTCTGATATGGTCATCATGGCAGCAGTAAGTGCAGTAACATTCATTCAAAATGGCTTAATTTTGGTAGGTACATTTTTGTACACTGAAAAAATGGAGCAAGTACAACTATCGGCCGTGGTAGCCAGGTCAGTAACGCGCTGGCCTTGCAAAGGTCGTGGAATCGAACCCTGCTCAGAACATGGATGCTGTTTTTTTTCCAACGCTTTAGATCTTCGTTGAGACGGTGCAATATAACCACAACTATTGAAGCATCAACATAAATCCAAGAATATTATGACATCACGTGCAATTTATCTCTTTAAATTACAATTAAAAGAGTGGTAAATAGTAATAAATTTGACTATGGTTATATTTCACATGTAGTAACAGCAATACTAAACCAGGTATCATTCAAAAACCCTTGTTGAAGTTTTTAATTTAAATGTATGTTTTTAATTTTTTTTCGTGCACCCTCCAAAATATTTGGTTTATATGGCAATCTTGAGCAAAGAACTTGTACTTGTGGGTACATAAATGATCATTTTCATTGAGGGGAATTTAAGAGTGTCGCCGGGTACAACAACTTCGAATAAAATATCTGTTGCATTGGAATACATATAGTAGAAATTTGGCTTTATACATTTCCACGAGGTAAATGATGGCACGGATCCGCAGATTTATGAATTCCGGGATATTTCTGCCTGCCGCCGGGAGGGACTTGTCTAAATATGGCCGATTCCGGGAGACTCCCGGAATACCGGGGGAGGTGTCAATCCTATTCTTGATCCTGAACAAGACCTTACATAATGGCGAGCACTTGATTTTAAAAGACAGAAACTATCAATTGCTCGATGGCTGCTGGCTCCTACTAGGTGCAAGCACGGCAATAGTACATGATAAAATCATGGCTATCTGCAAGTTTACTAGCGATCATACATGTTACCCGTGTAGGTTATTTATTACACGATGCTGCTTAGCGTATACACCTACTTGCGCGGTCGAAATTGTACACGATCAAGCCTCAACTAAACGACCACTTTGACAACCACGGACCCTCTGTTTACCCCCGACGACACTTTCTTTAACGTTGGCTCGCGAAGTGAGGAGTGACACAACTCCGTTTCGCTGGTTACGCGCGGGTGAGTTCAACGCTTGCATGGCGAGGCATGCGCCACACTCGCATTCTTCTTTTTCTTATTCGCATTCGAGACGACCCGGCGGCTCCCTGGGCGCCGGTGACGAAAGCCGCCGAAGACCTTCACCTGCATTCCTGGGCGTGCGGGCCGATTGCTTCCCGCTCGCCCGAACGCGGGCGCACCATCCTTCTTGTTTGCGGGACAGGAGTCCTTCAACGCCGGCCGTCTCTTTCCGCATTGGATTTTGTGGAGCACGGGTCACCTTTGCGAAAGTGAAAGCACTGGAAGTTTTCTTCACCGCAAAGACAGCTTCGCGCGAAGAGTGACGCCCGGCGCAGTCACGAGTGGAAAACTGAACGCTAAGCGGTGAGCTGATACGGGTCATCTGCGCGTATGGAGCGTAAAAGAGCCTCTTGACGAAAACAATTGACCTCTCGTTCCCTCCGTCCTTTTTTAAAACCCTATTTAGAAGAAAGGAAAATGTGAGTACATCATCGTTTTCTATGTGAAGAGACTCTTTCCCGGAGTATATAATTAATGAATTCCTCTCGGGCTTCCGCACGGGTTAAACACTCCATTCTAGCCAACGTTTCGAGGAGCG
Source organism: Platycnemis pennipes (assembly GCA_933228895.1). NCBI lineage: Eukaryota > Metazoa > Arthropoda > Insecta > Odonata > Platycnemididae > Platycnemis > Platycnemis pennipes. The sequence continues at coordinate 116,193,641 of OW121848.1, read as the reverse complement.
CGTTGCTCATCGTCATCAGGGCAGTGTGATGCAGAGGAGCAGCAACCGGGCTTATATAGATATAAGCCCGATCTCGATAAAAGCCCGGTTGCTACTCCTCTGTATCACACTGCCCTGATGACGATGAGCAACGCGCTCCTCGAAACGTTGGCTGGAATGGAGTGTTTAACCCATGCGGAAGCCCGAGAGGAATTCATTAATCATCGTTTTCACTCAGAGAAATTTGAGTTTGTCGCCGGGTAAGTAAACAACTCCAACTTATATATCCATTACTTTGAAATTTGAACGTATGCGTTGAACCAAACGTGTAGCATTTCTGATTTCTTCTCCTGAGCTCTAGCCATGGGAAAATCTGAAATGTATAGGGTTATATAACAAAGAGTTAAATAATGTACTCCATGGGTTGGAAATAATGACGCTTTGCTCGAAAACTATTTAGGATAAAGTCTTCTCCGAATCGGCACCTGAAAAGTGTAATTTGCTTCATCACAATTAAACAGCAATATTGTAGACTAAAGTAAGGAATGTTCCTATTAGTTTTTTTCGGAATTATAGGGCCAGTGTTATTAACTGCGCATTTCTTGTAACAATGACACTTTTATTTAAAACAGAAATTATTGTGCTAGTAGCTACTGATTTAAAAATAATTTCAAATACGAATGCTAGGAAAGAGGAAGGAAACATCATGTCGGAAAAAATAAACCGGGAGTATAAGGGAATTATTGAGGAGGAAGGACAGATTTTATCGCTAAGCCAAGAGAGGGTAAAGGAAAATGGTCGAATAAAGGAACAGCAGACGGATGAAATGAGGGAATTGCAAACGAAGACGTAAGGGGATGAATCCTTAGAGGGTTATTAGCGGCCAAGTCTTTTGAAAGTAGGTTATCACTTTCGGCCATAGCATATGATTTACAATTATTATTTACTACGCACTGAATGATCGGTTATATTCACAGTCTTAACATTTAGGTACCTAGAGTTAATCTTTATAAAAACGGGGAATGCATACACGAGGAGGGATTCGAGCCCGAAATCTTTAGACTGACGGGTGTCGCGTTACCAATCCAGCTACCGCGGCAGTCGTCGTTATCCCCATAAGCCATAAACATACAAGGTTGGCACAGCTTAGCTACTAAGCCAGCACAGACCAGCGAGCTCTAATTGGCCCTCTTATGGCTCCTTCTCAACAGGTACCCTAGCAATTACGTAGGACGAGATGGTGCAGCGAAGTGTAGAGGTGAAACGTGGTCGATGATAACCCACTCATTTTCACGGCCGCAAGACAAACAAGGGGCCGTAACTAATTAATGACGAATGGATTATGGAGCGGAAAATATTAATGATGTTGGAGCGATTTAGGAGAGGAAATATGTAGACATTCAGGCGCGAGAAAACGGAATAATTCTTGAATGGGGATCGGGTTGGTATGGTGGCGAGAATAGTGATTTCCTATTCCAAGGGCCAGGGTTCGAGGTCCGACAGGCAGTGGCAGATTTATTAAGGGGGACACCCGTTTGAGCTTTGAGGGCTTGAGAGCATTGCGGAGAGTACCTCAAGTGTAGCACTCCGGCAGTCAGGAGTGACGACAAATAGTCCAACCTTTTTGGTAAGAGCAGGCTAATGCCAGCGCCGGGTTTCTCTCCAACCTTCCTCAACTCTCAACATTTATCGCCTACATAATACTTACATAGGTACAATGGCACTGGTGGTGTATAAATAAAGTATAAAAAATCGGTCACCTATCTTAGCAGCACCATATATAAAAACAGAGGGATGAATTTTCAAAAGCACAAAACAATAACTTAAACATAGGAAGACAAGGGCACTTTCAAAGTCGAAGGAATAACATCAACAGGTTTAGCACACTCAATTCAAAACCGCAACTACTAAATTATTTCAGCCGGCTGCAGCCTTATCGAACAGTTTTAATATATGTGACATTAGAAGAATTTTCGTTATGACAACCTCAACGTTTCTGACGCGAGAAGCACTAAAAAAAATCGGAGTCTTTGATACAGTGTGCCAGTATTTGAGAGTGAAAGCTTAAAATCATCGATAAAATATAACCTTGAGGAGAGCAAATATCATCATATAACACGGGTATTCACTTTCATTTCTTCTGATCGCTCATTAAAGAATTAAAAAGTAAGATACCTACATAAATAGACCATGTCCAGAGGACTGGCTTTCAAGAGAAACTGATTGAGTAATATCTTGCCCTCGACTGAATCAAGGGCTTATGGGTAGAGAGAACTTCAGTAAACTGAAAAACAATTCGTCTGATTTTTATTTTTCTTGACTGTTTAGGGAGGTTGTCTAAAATATAAATATAATTATATTAGTTACAAGGGCGTTTATTTAATTTAAATCATTGTCTCTGTTAATTGAGGGGATCATGAAATAAAAATCAAACATCCGAAGCCCGAAAATCATAAGCCCCTCAGAAAACAGCCGGTACAAATTCATTGAGATGAATAAGTACGAAAACGAAATGTAGACATTTACTCTCATTGAAAGTTAGCTCATAGGATCATTAAAAAGGAACGCTATTTGGGTTAATTCATTATCTAAACAAGAATGTAGAAAGGTACATGATATAGTTAAATGCACTTATGTGATTGATTGCGCGTATTGGAAAAAATACTATTGGATTGAATGACGTTTAACTAATCAACTCTCGAAATCTATGGTATTATTATTATTAAACAGACTTGGATAATTTATCCTCCCATTTGCAAGCATCAACCAACTGCTTAGTTATAACATTAATAATGGGAATTACTAATTGATTTCTCTTATGCTTAAAAACATGCTGTCCTTTCTAATGTCAAAGTAGCAGCATTTTTAAAAAGTGCCTCGAAGAAATTACCGCACCAAATTTTGAAGCCACCAGCGCTCACACGATAACCTTGCATGCTTCCATAGTAGGCGATGGAAAGTACAGACTGGGAACTGTGTTAAATGTAGAGGATAGACGTAATCTGTTTTTCTTCCATTTTAGAGAACAATATTGGCGGTCACCATTTTATTTATTTAAAAATATTATATTACTGGAACACACCAAAGAATAATAATCCCAGTAGTATAACAGTTCTAAAAATAAATATTGAGATTTCGATGATTCAGGTGAGAACCCTGATTCGACAGCACAATTATCGTCAAGCCAAGTATCCAGATCTATAAAGGCAACAGTGGACGGTGTCAAAGCTTCAATTGGCTAATCGATACACGGGATATCACGCAATATGCCACCGGTTCTTCAACGGAAACTGATCTCTTTCCTCCGGCAAATACGCGAAACAATCGACCCATTCCGTCCGCTTGCTTTTTCCTCCACCGAGTGCCTTTTCCTTCGACGCAATCCCCATTGTGCGCGGTGGCGCGATTACGAAGTTTATCTGACAGGGCACGGGTCTTCGACTCGCGATCTCCTGGCTTTTCCCCGTCGAACCTGCCGCGGATGGTAGATATTACACCTGTTGCCGGCTATTTTTCGACCCGGGAAGAGGACGAGGGAGTGGAAAGTGAGTTCCGCTCGTCCGTCCGCCCCATTCAAAGGAGACGTTTTCGTTTTCCGCACGGCCTGAGGCCGCAGCCGAAAGCGGACGCTTTCAATTCGCTCGCTTGCTACTGGTCATTTTGCGCAATCGTCCCGTGGGGTGTTTTTTTCGGAAGCTCGGATACACACCTACCTCAGGAGACGGATGCGGAGCCCTTAAGAGACGTTTCGGCTCACACACCCCCGGTTCGGAAATTTTCTCTCGGCGCGTTGAGAAGAGAGAACACGAAGGCAAAACGATTCCGGACCTCTTGCTTTCCCAAGACGGGTCTCGCGTTTTCATATTCTTTTTCGTCCGCCTCTGAAGTCGCGATAAGAAAGCGTCACTATTAAATAACACGATTTCGCACGGGACGAAACGTGCTTTGCCGAAACGGTGGCAACATTTCATTTTCGGTCGACCTCGTGCGAATTTTCTCGCTGTCCACCGCTTTTCTTTCGCGTGGGGGCCCAATACCGTCCCATTGTGTGCGCATTTTAGACCTCCCCTCGGCGGACTCGTTCGTGAAGATGCGATTGTCAAAGCACTTTGCTATTCCTAAATAGGCCAGCCAAAGAGCCTCAAGGTCTCAAAATTCCAACACAACGTCATTCTTTCAGCACAATTTTACTTACCATATTGCTATAAGCAGTAGTGAAATTAGGTTTTTAGGTTCTTCAACTGTTAAATTTATGCGCACGACCTCATTAAATAAACGTAACTAAATCCTTACCCTAGTCTTGTGACAAGCACCTTTGGAAGGGGTATTTGAAGTGTTTGAGCAACGCGTTACCGATCTAATTACCGTAGCCGGACCATATTGCTTCAAGAAGGTGCTCTTGGTTCCCCAGTGTGAAGACAGCTGAGCTTCTGATTGAAGGTCTCGGATTTGTGTTCAGGAGAGACTTCAGTACATTTCCACCTAAACCCAAACTAACAATATGTGTTTTTCTGGGTACCGCATCATCCAAGGAAACTACAGGCAATAGAGGGTAAAAATCTGCCTCACTTGCTTTGATGGGCGAGTTTTATCCTCTGATGGGCCGAACTTCTGCTTCAATAACCACAAAGACCAGATCGATCATCATCTCTGGTTTCAAGTTTGTTTCCACACGTAAATGCCCTTTTACCCGGGATGAGAGGTACAAGGATGGGAATGGAACGGTGGAGACAAACCCGCCGTGGCATTAGCTTGCTTTCAACGAAAGGCGCCAAGGGTTCCATGATTTAACGTCTTATACTATAGACAAAGTACCGCAATCCAAGTGCTTTCCACAGGGAACACAAGTAGAGACCAGTATATCAATGAAAAATCTCTGCCATTAGTGGGATTCGATCCCGGGAGGCCAGCACTCTAACTACCACACCAACCCATCCCCACATTTATAATATAGGAGGAAAGTACTTCTGGTTGAACACGGTGGTCAACGTGGAATATCACTATTTTCTCCTAATATTTATTTGTATATTTCGCCAAACATTAGCGTTAGCCCTAGCGCATGCATATTACCATTCGATTTTCAGCAGGAATTAAACTGAAGGTCTCACAATAAGTCCTCATGCCACTATTTATATCATTTTTAAATATCCCAACACATTCCCATGCTCCTAAATTTCCACTCTTCTTTAACAAATTCCTTTCCTGCCCACATTAAAGCCTTCTTCAATCTCGATCTCGAAATACTTCTATTTACACTCATCCTGTCTCTAAAATAATACATTTCGGCGGCGTCATTAGTGCCGAATATTTAATCCCTGAAAAAAAATGCCTATTTAGAATCCTTCTTTCCGTAACGGGGCAAATGACCGTAGCTGACGGTCACTTCTTCCCAAGAGCTACTAATAATACACTTGTGGAAAAAAAAGAAAATGAAAAAAGCTACGCTTGAGGCTCTGCCGATGCTCACCTTTGCGAATCCGCCTCCGGAGTCACCTCCTCGCGTTGAAGTCCTTCGACCTCCACCCCCGACATTCTTCCCTCCACGATGCCCTCTTCCGGGGGCAAATCCAACACTTCCAATGCCATGTTTTCACCACTCGCGACACCTCCTCCCTCCTCCAAACCATCATCGACACCCGGAGCACTCTCGCCGCACGGCACCAACACCACATCCGCACCCGACCCTCCCCTAGGCGACACCGCCGCCCCACCGGCTCTTGGCCCGAAGAACCTTGGCCACCTCCTCACGGGCACCGGATCCCAGGGGGCCATGGCCCTCCCGGCACCCTCTAGCCACCCCCTGGCCGAGGCACTCCTCTTGAAGTCCCCTTCGCGGCCCTCATCCTCTCCTCCCCTCGGGCACCAGTTCTCCGGCCCCCTTCCCTCATCTTCGGGCCCTCCCCTGCTGCTCTCCGTCGCCCACACGCCCATGTCAGAGGGCCCGCCGCCTCCCGGTCCCTCCGATTCGGCGATGCGGGCCCGTCGGAGGGCTCTCCCGTACATGCCCCCGCTGTCACGGGTCCCTCGCGTCGACCATCGTGTCCGCGCCTCTGGAAAGTGATCCTCCGGTCGTCTCCTACCCGGTCTCTTGGGCTGCGGGGTCCGGAGGTCTATGAGGTCCCCGGGCTCCGGATGAAAGTGGTTCTTCGATGCCCGACGGGAGTCTGCGCGGTCCAGGGGCATTACGTTGACCTCGGCCTTCTCTCATGGACCTGCGCGGGAGGGTGAAGGAGATTCGAGGATTAAAACAAAAAAACAACGTTCCGCGAAAGGAATTGCCTTCTTTTCGAGACGACGGGGCTCCGCCCATGTTTCTCTCGGAAACGCCCCACGGCATTGAAAACTGTTCGGTATAATGAATAGCGATTATTGGCCCGAGGCACTTCCGTAAACTACCCTTCCGGGTACCACATTTATAAGGTTACCAAGATACACATCCGGTGCCGATTAAAAAGGTGGTGCTTCGAAAAAAATCTTCGATTGTAAAAGTTTGAGTTTTTCAAATTACTTCTTGATAACGTGTTTCAGATATCAAAAGGATATGCGGTGTTGGGTACGATTACGTCAAAACCACTGAAAATATAGAGGAAATATAAATTATTATTATAGATATGGGAAGTTTTATGAATAAAAAAGTACCACGCAATACGCAATCACAGGATAAATAGGAAGCTTAGAGAATAAAACCAGCAACTAGCTGATGAAGATGCGTACATGGAATTTAATAACCACAAAGAATGAAAACTATAACTTGAAAAATAAAGACCACATAAAGAAAATTGGAAACTTAATCAAAACTCAGCGTGTTTGTCGGTCAAAACAGAAAAAAGACCCTTCATCAATTACTTAATGGCTAAAGAAATGAGATGTCACCACGTTCGCAAAAATGAATGTTTTACGTAGCTATTACTGACTTATCTTGGACGCTGAATCTAAAAAATTTGACTGCCTGATCGATATTTACACCACCGGTCTTAAAAAAATTAAATCTTAAAATTTTTATGTATATTCATTACACCATCACACATCCCTTTACTTTCTCACGATGTTTCTTCTCAAATGTCCCTAGGTTTCATAAGACGCGATAACCGAGCCTCTTCACAAGAGACCTCCGTGACCCGAAATAAATAAAAATGTTGAAGATAACAGCGACTCATCAAAGGAAATCATATTTCTTTCATCAGGATACGTGATTAGGCATAGATACATTGATGATCGATTTACAGACGAATATACAAACAGATAGTGATCAATTCCTGAGATGCGAGGATCCCAGTGCGTTTACGCCTTTCATTTCTGTTTCACAAGTTTCACAACATAAAACACATTTCAGTTATATATACTAATGGAGAGTGAATAAAACGAATGAGTCAAACATGACAGAAGTGGGGAGAAAGAAGGTTAGGAGAAGTCAGAGTGCAGTTGCACGGAGTAAGTGGTTAGGGACATAGGTGTTTTTTAGAAGGTGATAGAAGGAAAAACGTTGGATAAACGAGCGGGGAAGAGGAAGAAAAATAATTGGCTCTCAGAAAGAGGCAAGGAAAGAAAGTACGAAGAGCAAGACAAAAACAACGAAAGAAATATGGGATCCAACTGTACGAAAGCATTCAGATGGATTTCCTAAGCATATAGTATTTCTTATACATACATTATTACTCAAACACCCACTGCTTTTCTAAGTCTGAAGCGCCCACGCCATTACTGTTTTCCAGGGTGCCATCAGGAGTGGAAAAACAGTGCGTCACCCTTTTAAAAAAATGAGCTAAAATTAGGGCCAGGAATCAGGTATGAAAAACTGAGGGAAAACCCAGTCTTGAAATGAAAGAGGGAAAATAAACTAAATTTCCAAAAATCTACATTTATGAAAAAAGCATTAATACTGAATTTTTTCTCTCTGTTGGTAGTGGGATAGTTTTCTCTGCACAACATATTGTTGACGTTTATGATGCAGGGTAAAACAAGTTAGAGAACAAGTCATTTTTTTGATCTCTCTCTTGCTTGATTGTTTAAGTACTAGCTACAGGTGTAGCGTAGGGAAAGGAATACACCCTCCATGTTATTGTCAAACTCTCTCGTACTGAGTTAATCTGCAGTAATGTTACAGAGACATGTAGCTATCGAGAAGGTGAGGTGAAGAAAAAAAAACCAGAAGGAAGGAGAGAGAGAGGAAATCCCGATTCGAACGGGACCGGAATAAAGTCACCGTCACCTTCACGGACGCATGAAGGGAATTGTGGGATGATAACCAATGCTCGGGAGAAATTTCTCAGAGCCTCGATCGCGAACGAGGTAAGACAAAAGACGGATACCGAAGGACGTGGAAGTTTCGACCGCGCGAAAAGTTCCGTATCGCTCGCAGAACAACTTCCAGTATCCTTCTCCTTTCCTTAAAAAGTCAAGACGGCGGAACAATGGACCTCTGCCGTGTTCCGACCGAGGGCGTTTTTCCCCAGCCACTCGAATCGGGGCGGAGTGAGGAACGAGAGTCGATTTATCGTCGTGTTCTCCCGAGGGGCGACACTGAGACTCAGGCGATGACGTCGCATGTCGGAGACATCGAGAAGTTCGAATCTTAGAACCCGAACTCGACGTGAATCGATTATCTGCAGTCAGTTCCTAAGCACTGAATACAGTGTGCTGATAGTGGATTACAACTAGAAATACAAGCTGCAGAGTAAATTCACTCTTCCCAGAACGATACTGTTTAAGTAATAGAGTATATGAAAGATGTACGACCTGAAAACAAAAAAAAATCTAAACGAAGATTAGGACAGCATTAGATCATAACTTGAGACTAATTTATCCAGTTAAACGGAAGATCATACTTTTGTTTGGGAGGCGAGATAACCAACGATGAAAGAGGATAATGGAAACAACAAGAACAATATTCCAACCTACGAGGTCGTCACAGAAAAAAACACATCTACATAATACTCTACAAGCCAACGCAAATGTGTGTGGGGGTTGGAAATACGGTTAGAAACACAAGTTTAAGAGTACTTATGGACTACGCATATTTACGACAGTGAAGCATAAGCAATAACCCCAGCAAAATAGGTCGAACTGAAAGCATTCAAAATGCGATATTGCAGAAGAATGATAAAAAGCAATTTTTGGCTCAAGTAATTAACGACGAGGAGCCGAGGAGAAGGAAATTGGTTGACGAAAATTATGAAAGGATGTTAGGACAACGCTGTCGAGGGCTGAATCTTGAAACATGACGAACTATTAAAAAAAGTCGTGGAATCAAAAACGCATAGGAAGTATGGCATAGGAAGAGCCTGAGTGAGATCGAGCAATTTATGAAGGATCTAAGGCGGTATAAGGCTTCTGTTGAAGGAAAATGAAATTCATGTTTTCTTCCACTCTATAAATCTATATACCACCGACCATGATTTCGACATCGTATGTCACTATCGCTGATGCATAAAATGTGGAATAAAACTAAAATGTAATTTTCCTTCAACATGAGCATTATAACTATGTTCCGCTACATTGCTCCGGAATCACTGCGTCAACTACGTGAAACCTTCCTTAAGGATTTAAGACACGTGATGATGAGTAGTGCGTCATTCCCTATGTTATATGGCGAAATATGAACGACTTCATACGTTCGTGTTGTAAATCATCTTTCCTTCTCTCGCACACGTCTCACAGTGGTATCTTTGAAGTATATTTGTTGTTTTTTAACTTAGTACACATAAAATACGAATATGAATGTTTGCTTTTGTTGCTCGGGGTAGGCGATAGGCAGTTAATATTATTTAAGTTATTAAGAATAGGGGGGTGATAAAGTAGGGTTGGGAATATTCCAGGGATCAGGGAAAGGGTGGAAAGAAATCCGGCGTCCGCATTAGTCGAGTTTTGAAGAAAGCCTCCGAGGGGTTTGCGGTTTAATGTCAGTAATTACCGGGACCAGTATTCCATCTAAAAGTCTTTGCTACGCATGAATTCAAGCCCAGTACTTCGGTTCGATAGGAGGACAGTAATCTAGTCACCACCACCATCCGATTCCCATGTGAACGCTTTTGGATTACGCATTTCCAGGTCGTACAACATTTACTATCGTTCAAGTCCCAATGTATCGATTTTGCGATGCAACTGATAGACGATTCTGCAATCATTATTTCGCGACCCACAAACAGAAGGGCGACTCGACTTGGGCAGAACCAAGGAGATGCAATGGGACACATTGGGCCAAAAATAGCGTCATGGGGAAGGAAGGATATATTAAGGAGGATTTATTAAGGGATAAAAAAGCGGGATTTCCCACAAGAAGACCAAGAAATTAGTTTTTATTCCAAATAAAGAAGGACGAAGGAAAAAAAAGCCATAGGAAAGTGAGAGAATGAGCGTTTAAGGGAGAAATAGAGGGTTGTACTCAACACTACCATAGAATTGAAGTATCACTGATGGTAACAGATATATATGCAACTGGATGACGAAACTCGCGCGATTCCTTGCTTTGCACACTCTTCCATGTCCTTGAAAGTCATTCAGTATGATACGCTATCAAATTCGTAGGGCATGCTGGAAAAACACGCTCTCTAAACAAATGATGTCTCTGGAATCTAGGGTCGAAATCGACCAAGCTCAATTACATACAGAAACAACCTGAAACACCCAAAAGAAAAAAAAATATTTAGTTGCATTCCAAGGACCCGTTGCCTGAACATAACTCGCTAAGTCAAGAAATGCCAACGGTGGTTGGTATTAAGGGGCTCTTCCACGGATCTTCATTACGCGAGAAATCGTGTTCTCGCTAACATTTAATTTTTCATAAGATTGCACGTCACACTTCAAACTTGGCTGGTGCTTCAATCGCAAATCTCTATCTTAAGGGCAGTTACTATGAAAATTCGCGGGGTTTGCGTTATCGATAACGACCATTGCAACGCAAAATAAGGACCTATTATGCTGTCTCAATCAGCAGCGTGCCATTCTGGCTTCCCAAAATTACGGGGTTTTGAATCCTACCTTAGGCATGACTGCCGTTTTTATCTAATGATTAATCTCAGGTTAGTTGTAGTGATATGACCGTTGCGGTTGGAGTCCTAGAAGTCTATCATTGAACACCAAGTAACTGAACATAATTTTACCTGAAAGTCATATTTATTTTCCTAATACACCTCGTTCAACTCTACACCTTTTTTGCTCTCCCGACAGTTAAAATGCCTCCATGCCGACACAAGAGAGGATAAAAAATATTTAACTATATAGCGTTATATATAATATAGCGTTAGATGTGAGCAGGAGTATATGTTGGAATGAACAATATTCGGAGACTCGACATCTCAGTTGATACGCCGATGCGGTATAGTCCGTGAAAGACCAGAAAGACAAATCATCGAGAGAAATTGGAGTTTTTAGACAGTAGCCGACCTTTGGCCGAGCGGATGCGAGGGGGCGGGAGAAGATAAAAGAGCGGCAGGATGACGGACAGCGAAAGTGATGGGAACTTCGCATTGGTAATCAAACTTGGGGCCATATTCAGTGGGAAACTGTCTCGCCAAGACGCACTCGGTATCTCGAATGAGTGTGGTAATTCATCTTATCCCTATGGACTCGTTATTTCGTTACTTCGACTCACAATTGTCAGAGAAACGGATCTCAGGAAAATCAAGGGCGTGACCCTTAAAAACTTACTCACCATACACCTACTAAACTAAAGAGAGCTTTAGCGTGTGAAACTAAACCTTGGGGGCAGCGGCGGTAGACATGTCGGCCAGGACCAGGCCGGTCTGATAACCCTAGGGTCGCGGGTTCGAATCCCGCATTCGATTCTTCGGGCATAGGTAGATGTTGTGTTGATTGTAGTAGTAGTTGATCGGTGAGGCGACCAATCACATAAGTCATTAACGTGTAGGTGGGTAGTAGAGTAAGGTTAGGAATTTTCATGAAATGGAGGAAGGTTGGAGAGAAACCTGGCGTCAGCGATAGCCTGACCTGAAAGAGAGGCACCAAGGGATCCATGGTTTAACGTCCCATCCGATGGACAGAGTACTACACTCGTAGTGCTCTCCACAAGATACCGAAGTCGGTATGCTTATGAAAGATCTACCAAGGCCAGGATTTGAATATAGACCCTCGGGATGGGAAGCAGTAGGTACTTTAGCCACCATAACCGCCCCTATCCATAGTTTAGCTATCTCGAAAATCTTTCGTTTCGATAATCACTCGATTCCAAAAGCCTCCGATAAAAATTGAAGTATCCATGCTCATCGTTATTTTTTCTAAATTTTCTTCCACTCTCTGCTCTGTGTGCAGTGATTCAACCGCCAAACGAGTGACCATGGAAAATTCAACGGGCAGTTTCCTGGGGTGATTAATTAAGAGGTCGGCAGAGGACACATTGGGCAATCCCGAAAGCTATTCTCGGCGTCCCATGGGAGGACTTCCTCAGTAACCGCAATTCCAATGGATAAATTGGAATAGACCGCAACACGGGTCGACGAGCTCCCTGCTCACTTACAGACTCGGGTCAGAGTCGGGCACATGACAGAAACTACGGATTCCATGTGATGTAGATTACAACAACCAGAAACTCTGTGAGTGCGTAAACAATCTCGTTATAGTTCTCACTGAGAAATACCCACAAAACTTTTACGGTCTCTCCAGAGCCAGTTGTGTCTCAGGAGAAACGAGCAGAGAAAGAATGAGGAATTCTTGGAGGAAACGGTCTGTCTTAATTTTGTGGAGGTTATCCGTAAGAAATACTTAAAACTTGCCACTAAATCACTTTGCCAAAAAAATGTTCCAAATAATTTATTAAAATTCGACCATGGTTTCGATTCCTTGTGTCATCTTCAGGTGAAAGTACATTCATATATTGGTTGACATGTTGAAAAGAGTACATGCAAAGGATCGCTCCCGGCCCCGATGCCGCATCCGAACGCGCCACGCGCATGCGCCGTCCCCGCTGCCCGACCCCTCAACCGGTCGTCCCTCGTTGCCTCCATCCAGCAAGCAAGAGCGAGCAATGAAAAGGAATTAGCTTCCGCGAGAGCCCCCGCCCGTAACAAATCGTCCTCTTCCCTCCCTCCATCCCCTCCATACGGCCACCAAAACACACACGTACCCCTCGCCCCCTCTTTCCTTCCCGCCCACACATCAATTCCCCCTCCGCCGCGGCGAACCACACTGCTAGTGCTCACTCCCCACACCGCTCTCCCCTTAGTTTTCTTCCGCCGACGGCGACCGATAGCAGTATAAAAAAAAAATTACCTACAACCTTCCCGATCAACCGCACGGAGTGAGGAGAATCAGCTGGATAATCCGACAATACGGTTAATCTGAAGGAAACGTTACGATGACTTTCTGTGTGCGATGAACGCTAGTTAAGCCCGTTATCTAACTCCAGAATGATCAGCGTCCGTTTTCAGAGAGCGTTACCCATGGTTACCGATACATGCTATTCAAATATAAAGCACGGTAACAGCGGTACTCAACGGAAAAGGTCGGTCTGCTTTGTGAGGTTAGATAAAAACTAGGGATGGGTCGGTTCGGTTCTTCAGTTCTCGGTTCCACCGGTTCTTGAGCTTAGAACCGGAACCGGAACCGAGGCCAAAAATAATCGCTACCGAAATAATTAGCGCGAAAACCAATTTGAAACCTACTCACACTCCGAAAGTGGAGGCTTTACATTAAAACCTGGTGAAATAGTGTACTTAGATCTTCAAAGTCGCGAATTATTCTAATTCAGTCGTTAAAATGACAATACACAAAAATATAATGAAGTATTCTTTTTCAAGCAGTATGTCTCTGAAAACGATTATTGATTACCTTATCTGAGCAATGCAAAGTAAGTGGTAAATTAAGAACCGGAACCGAGAATCGGAACCGAGAACCGAAGTTAAGAACCGAACCGGAACCGAAAAAAAGTGGAACCGACCCATCCCTAATAAAAACCAAGTACCACTAGACTCAATACAAAGGAGTATATTAATGACGGGCAGTTCCTTTCCTTTTGCAGCCAGTAGCTACACAGAAAGATCCAGGTACCCAAAAAACAGCCCGATCGAGTTTATCTGGATGTGTCCAAAGGTCTTTCCCACACTTAAACCCGAGATCTCTAGCTAATAGCTGAACGCTCCATCATTTGGGCTATTTGGGCTCCCACACCGCCTGCATGAAGGATTTTATTAATCGCATAGAGAGTATAAGACGCGGAAGAACCAGCAAGAACTTAAGTGATAGCACGCCGATTACTTGTTTAGGTGTTTGATGAACTCAACAACTCAAACGGGTCGCTTTCTTGAAAACGTAAAATCATGGGCAATCGGCCGGTCGAACTCCAGACCGGTTAAGTAAGGGCCGGATAATCGAGGTTTTACAGTACTGATAGATCCTTCCTCGCCACTCCCACTATCTCTTTCCCTTTTTTCTTCCCTCTCCATCTCCTTCTGTGGCGGTCGAACATCTCACGCTATCTCTTTCACGGCGAAGGACCAACTTCCCCTCCTCCCCCCCCCCCCAATCACCCCAGCAACGACGGGAGGGTCAACACAGATCATCCGGCAAGAGAGGCAGAAGATCGTCCCACGGACGCGAAGTGCTGCCCCGGATTGCGATTGGGATTGACTATTTCCGTGACCGTGACTCGGGGCGAACCCAGAGTGGGACTCTGTTCATCGGACGCCGCGCCGTGGGGTTATCGTGACGTGAACGTGGAGCTCGAACGGGAGGTGCCCGACCTTACTCGTGCCATAAGCTAAGTCGGGTTAACTCTCTTTCACTCATGAACGTATGCCCTATGGTTTTTTTTAGACATGAGCGACCAGCAGGAGCCATACAACTATTACGTATCGCTGATTATAATCGACTTTTTTGACCCCACTCCAATCTCCCTCAGTCGACTGGTATGACAGTCAACTGCTAAACCCGTCTCGCAAGTGTAAATGACAACTACGATGCGAGTTCAGGTCGATACTTGACATGTGTCGAACACTATCGATCCACGTTAGAGCCATTAGACAAATAGAATCCCGTCTACTTTCCTGCGGAGATATTTCCAGCGTAACCGCAACAATTCCAAACGGAAAGCGATACCTGATATCGGGGATTTTGATAGCATCATAATGATATCCATTCCCGAAGGAAATGTTCTGCATTTTAAAGAACGTGTAAATTAATTGAAATGGAATTTGTTTGAAGAATTGCATGAAAATTTTAGCGAAAATCACTTGCGAAGTCAAGCATTTTTTTCTTTGTTGCTGCAATGCCAAGCTAGCGGCTTTAAGCGGCATAGAAGTTGTTGCAGACAAAACGTAAGAGTAACGATAGCGATATATCACGCATCTCGCTGCTATCAAAGCAGTCAGCTGCTATGTGTAAACGCATTACGCTCCGTAGAATTCTCTGAGACTAACGAAATTACGTAACACTTCCAATGAACCCTCCCTCTTTAGAATGATAAAACGGACATTATTGTTTTTTTTAACGTACCTATTCCTTAGAATTATTACTTGTTTACAAATTATTACCTGTTTTATTGCAGCCTTTTGTATTAGGAATGAATTTTGTGACTAGTTCATCTCCTAACGCAACGAGAGACTGGACACCCCCTCCCTGTCAGTCGTGCATCTTAGCAGGTAACCCGACCTCTCATCCCTCTTTATTTTTAACTAATATATGGCCCCTTACTCGTGCCATACGCTGATTTCAACGGTATTAATTAAGAATATTTCGAGTGGTTTCTTCGTATATTATTACGTCAGTGCATGAAATAGTCCGCAAACTTTAAATGAAAGTAAGCTTTACCAGCTTAACAACAATTTGACTAAATATTGCATTAGATATTAGAAGCAACGGCGAAGAGAAAAATGATTATGGGTGAACAGAGAAAGAGTCAATATTGAAGTATGTAAAGAATGTCAAGGAACTTCACATTGGGGTGATAAGAAACGATACAAAAAAACACATTTAAATTAAATGAGTATGTTTCGAAAGTGTGATTGGAGGTTGGAAATATAGGAAAATGAAATGTTTGGGAATAGAGGAAGATTTAAAGGCGATACTGAGAGTGGAAGAAGGAATTAGAGCCACTGATGTTGAAGCCCTTGATTCCAAGGAGAGTTAGGGAAAACAGGATGAAAGGATAGAATTGGGTGGTAAGAGAAGGATTGTTGAGGGTAATAAGAATGATAGTAAGTAAGAAGAGAAGGATGGTTGCAGAAAAGAAAGGATGTAGAAAAATGAGGTACTTAAGTTCAAAGGTGATTAGAAAACCGCTTATATTTTGAACTGCCCAGTATCTACATTAGATCGGCATACTCCATGGCGAACGAATTACTTCTCACTAGCTGACAAGACTTGTTTTACCAGAATCCATGATTCTTATAACTTCAAAATGGCTTTTCCCGTAACGAATGTAATTTTCTAATTCAAAGAATGCCTTGAAATGTTTTGTGTGAGCCACATGTAGAATTCGACACATTTATAAGGAATGAGCGGAGGAAGATAAACCTGCGTTGGGATTAGCCTAAACAGGGTTCATCACTAAAAGGAAAATAAGGCCACGTTGCACTGTTGACGAGTTCTGTGTATGAAGCACACTCTTCACTGCATGAAGGCACAGTTGGGCGGTACCACAATACATTTCCCTCATCAGGGAGGGAAGGAACCTTTTGGCGCCACATAAGAAGAGAAAAACAAGCGACTTGAGGAACAGAATGCAGGGAGTGGCTACGAGAAAAAAAAGGAGAAACGCATTGCATCACTCACAAAATGCAGAACTGTTTCTACGACTCCAGAAGAAATTACACAACTCTCCCTCTCAGATGTGGTTACAAATGGCTCGAAGGAAGATTAATTTTTTTTACATACATTACCTCGAAAGTGGAATACCCTCATTATGTCGCCGTGTTCTAACCACCGAATCGATTGTGCGCCTTGCGGCGTCGGAAGCAAACCTGGACGGTGGTTGTATTTTTTCCAGTGAGCTCAAACAGGCTCCGATTCTTGATCGCTTCCCGTTCCAGATCTTCTAATGAATACGAAACGCCATTTTTACCATCGCAAAAGACCTCACGCACGGCTTTCCTCCAATTAATTTCATGTCTGGAGTAGAAACTTAACGAAATATCCACTCGTTCCAATTCAATGGCCTGATGGCCTTAGCTGTCGATCGCCCCCATTCTAACAACAACGATGCGATTGGGAAATAGATGGATTAGATGACACTTTCAGAAGGATGAATCCAAGAATGATGGGAAGATGGAGGCAAGTCAAATTTCAACAGAAAAATTTTTTGACGAAGCCTGGATTCAAACTTTTTTTCTGTCGAAATGTCTTCTCCATCATTATCGTGTTCGCCCTGTATGTTTTACCTATCTCTAGTACATTATTATTGCCATTCCGTTTACTTTCGGGTTTGAAAGAAGGTAAGTGAAGATGCATTCGCAATATAATGGATATAAAAGACACAGTCACTCCAACATAAATAAGCTCAGAGCATAAAAATTACCTCCTAGGCACTTTAACGTCTATTTACGTAAACATTTGAGCATAACATAACGAGATAGGGCAATATTATGGATATACTAAGGGTTTGGGAAATGCACAGGCAACACGAAATAAGGAAGACCCGCTATGTTGGAGGGGAAGGCGGGAGGGTCCAGATTCGGACAGAAAAAAGTCAGGTTGAGCCAAGAATCGAACTAAGGATCTCCATTTTTCTGGCTTCCTATGCCCCTCAGGGTTATGGGAGTGAAGACAACCTAATCGCTATCGGGGGGATCGGGTTGGTGAGGTGGCTAAAGTGCTGGCCTCCCATCCCGAGGGCCCGGGTTCGATTCCCGGCAGTGGCGGATTATTCAGTGGAAAACGGTCCCCACTTGAGTGCCTAGTGTAGGGTATTTCAAGTTCAGTACTCCGTCTGTCGGATGGGACGTTAAGCCGTGGTCCCCTTGGCGCCTGTCGTTGAGAGTAGGCTAATTTCGACGCCGGGTTTCTCTCCACCCTTCCTCCAATACCTGAAAACTCCTACCGTTACCCTATTACCCACGTACCCTAAATGGTGCATATGACCTCAGCTGTCGGTCGCTTCCCCTTAATAACCACCCACCCTAATCGCTATCGGTATATCTAGGACATGGGCTTTTCCGCTTATATATTACTCAACTCCCAATCTTCGCACACCTCTCTCGCATCCACCAATTTCACGCGTTGCTTTGCGCCGACTTTCCTGGAAGAAAGACTCCAAAAAAAACCCTCCTCTTCGAAAAATAAAACCTTTTCCGTCAATTCAGAGACGCGAAAAATCCTCACTCAGGAAAAACAATGTTCGCTCGCAGCCTTAAAATGGAAGTGTGCTTTCCACGGCGGCAGGGAAGAGAGCTGAGTAAACGTCTGTTTGACGAAAGGATTCCGCTTCTTGAGTCACTTCACCCGGAGGACGGGAGAAAACACGGGGCACGCTCCCGCAGGGTCACCAACGAAAGGGGCCGCCACGCTCATTCAGCTCATCATCGCGGGTCTTCGTCCGAGCGAGGGGGCCGAAGATGCGCTCCGAGTCAAGAGGTCGGTGACCTCCTCCTGCCGCCTGGCTCCTTCCTACGTTTGTCGTTCGTGCTGCATGCAACGCGGATTTGGGTCAGCGCGGGAGCAGCTGATATAATAGACTTTTACGCTCAGGTCCCATCCTACCGTCTCAAAAATCCCGGAGGGGAACCAGCACTTGTATGTATATAGGCAGGTGATAAAATGGTTCGGTTTCTGGTGCAATGCTTCAAAGCTTCAATACGAAATTAAGGCACCTTTTTTTCGAAAATATCGAGGGCAGAGCACATAAAAAAAATCGTCGTCGCCATTCCTTGGAAGGTGGGGAAAATTAAAAGAAAGATTTCTGGGACTACATGCTTAAGGAATTATTTTTTCTATGACACAGGGCAAAACACAATTGAAATCCAATAAAAAATGCGCCCTAGCTATTGAAGTTATTATATTTTGATAACGAATATGCACTATGCGATCGATAACGTGTTTATCCGCAGCAGATAAGCGTTTTTGGTACGAGCCTCGTATGTCATGCTTGAGGCTGGAAAAGGAGGCAGAATTTCAAATGTTACTACAGCAGAATAAATGCCTAACAAGGTTTATGCATAGGTACAGCTGATTTGAACACAGTATTGACCCCGCGTGGGTCGTATGTTTGACTTCGTATTTCCTCATCTGCATCTACATAATACTCTGCACACAACCATAAAGGTGTGTGGCAGGGGGTGAATTCATTCCAAACATGCTTAAAAAGGATTAGAATAGCTGTATTCTAATCATAATATAATCACACCCTCGTGTTGTTATGAGTACAATGGAAAAAATAAAATATATCAGTGCGAACAACATTATAGTAAGTGAGCCGATAACTATATCCGCTTCGCAAAAGTGAACAAAAGAAACTGAAATAAATGATATTTATGCAAGGATCGATTAGGTATTCATATCATTCTCATGATTTGTGACGCAATCTTGCGATAAACGCGATTTTACGGGTGAAATGATGCAACAAAATACGATCGAACCCGTCTATCGTCGTCGCTATGGGGGAAATTCTCGTGAGGAAAATAAAAAGGGAGATGAAATGGAATCTTGTCCCTTGTATGCCACCTCGGATCTAGAACAGTGTCTCTCAAGTAATGCTCCATCACGTTTTGAATTGTTTCCTGAGGACCACTCTACGTCCCATCGAGATGAAATTTACATAATACTCGGTACTGGTACGCGAATCATACATCGTTTGCGAAGCAATTGTCTCGTGAGAAGTACGATTCGTGAAGTTCCCATGGCTAATTACCCAAGATTGGTCTTTCGCGATCTAAAACGTACGGTTGAGGTGGGGATTAGAGTACTGGATTCCTAACCAGAATACCCGGGATCGAGTTTCGGCGGAGTTCTCAGAGAAATCTTGGTTCCTACTCGAGTATGGTGAGCACTTCAAGCTCAGTGCTCCGTCCGTCGGAAGGAACGTCAAACCATGGTCCTCTTGGCGCCTTTCGTGAAGAGCGAGCGGATACCGACGCCCTGAGTTTCACTCAAACCTTCTCCCATTTCCTGAAAATTTCTCCCTCTACCTAATTTCCTACCAATATCTGCTGACCTTAGCTGTGGATCGCCTCCCCAGAATATCAACTATTGCGACTCCAAATACAGCGTGGTAATCAACGGGCTCGGAAGAAAAAACTCGTTCGCTGCCGGAACCGGTCCTTTGATCGCGAACCGCCGCTCACACGACTCCCGCGTAATTACTCGGCTCATGCATACGGGAGCCGTTCCGTCGTGACTCAGCAGCGGAAGAGTGATCCACTCTTTGCCAATCACTCAAATCACGGCAGGGCCAGTGGATGAGGGCGAAATTCGGCGCTCACCGATCCCTTGAAGACTGTTCCGCTCCTGAGGGGTTGGTGCCCCGAGTAAACACATCTCTCACACGCCAAGTAGTAACTTTATTATCCTTACTTCAACCCATTTGCAGGCGACAAAAATAGATGAGGGAAAGTATTGGGAGTGAAATGATGACGGAGAAGTGATACCAGAAGGACTAGAGGGTGAGGGTGGAGAGTTGATCAATAGATTGTGGATTTCGGACAGCTTGAAGGGGACCAGGGGGCCGATTGTGTAACTCGGCTAACGTTCGATCGTTAGTGACCCGTTCACTCTCGATCGAGCTCACCATCTTCGAGCGAGGATGAAAAGTGCGATTGTATAAGCTCGATCGTCAGCAGGCAATCGAAAGTTACGGTGTTGTCAGATTTACAGCATATTTCGCACTTGTTTCTCTTGTACGCATGCGCAAAGAGCTTATTTTGAAGTGGTTGCATTTGTTTTGAATGTCAAGAATTAATAATAAACATTACAATGCCTGAAAATTTAAGATAACTTCCTCACGAGTATTTTACAGTGGCCTCAATGCGTTCCCAATTGATAAATTAATTCATAATTACTTGTCATACCCTGACTTTCACAGATAATTATCAAAAACGTCTGCTTAATTCGCAACTCATAATATTTCATTATCACTCAAATTGTGTTCTCTATTGCTGATAATGCATAAAAAAATAGTACGTCATGTTGAAATTCTATATTATCACTCCGGATATTCTCGTCATCTAATTTAACTAATGTTCTACGGTTCACTGTAAATATCATTTAGCAAAACTACGCTCAACGTATTGGCACATATATATGCATCTTCAGACAGAAATTGATTAGGTTATTTATAGATGCACAATTAAATACTATCCTCAATCTAGTCCCCAGCATTAAAGCAATAGTCAACCTTTATTACTATTGAAACACTTTCACAGCGTTCTCCATCACATCAAAGATAAATACCTATGAAACTCACTTTTAAAATTCCGTGCCGCCTGTCTCTCTTGTAGCATACCTATTTTCCCATAACCATATTTCTTGTACGTAGGTAACCGATAACCTACCGTGAGATATTTAAGGCAGCATTAAATAATTTCCACAATTTCTCCAGGCACACTCAGCGGCACACAAATAAAGGCACAATCCTATGGCTAATGACATCAAGGCGAGTGAATGAAAAGATTATCTTTTGAGAAGGCAAAATTTAATGAATAAAGCATAACGAGACAGCATGTGTTGCATAAGTCGACAAAAATCATCACCCTTTCACTTGGACGTAAACAACAACAGTCATAATAATAATAATGTAAAACACTCTCAAACAACACAGTAATCCCTTACGAGGGCAAATCGTAATGCTTATTGATAATTAGACATTACCTGCCTTAAACGTAGACGGAATAATTATTTCAACACAATAACATTGGACACCACTATGCAATGAAATAAAAATATGTCACTTGGGGTGGGAAATTTTACTGAATGAAGAATAACAAAGCACTACACTGTTTATCCTTTCACCACTTTCACTGGGACGTAAACAATCACACTTACAAGACAAGAGAAATCCCCCTCACTTCAATTCACATAGATTGCAAATCTTAATTTAAGGCAATAGGTGAAACGACGAAATAATTGCCGACAACAATTTTCTCTGACATCTGTATAGATACTATAATACATGCAATCCATCACAGTTCACTAAAAACATTGTCAATCGCTGAAGTGCCACAATGTGTAGTCACAACACACGCTATATCTTCACTATGTATTATTCTCACCGTAAGTGGCATTGCTCAAGTGAAACTGTTGATGCCAATGCTGAAATTAAAAGTTGAAATTATATGTAACAGTCCGATAGCTTGTTTTAAATTGCTATTCATTACATTCACCCACCTAACGTTGCTATAATTATTCTAATTAATTCACTCTGTCACATCATACACAGCTTTTTAAGCAATTTGATACTTCAAATTACATTCTTATTCCGTAATAGTTCAAACAACGTTCCTCACAACGATAATTTATCACTTATACATGAAAATGCAAACAAAAACAAACCTTCCAACGATTGAAAATGGCCGTAACGTCAAGTATATAGCAGTCGACGGGTTTCCTTCGATCGTGAGCCGAAAAACCTTCGAACGTAAAGTTACACAATCGCGCCTTCAATTGTTTTCGAAGAATTACCCACAACACCACGGAATACGGCTCTTTACGTTCGAACGTAAAGTTATACAATCGGCCCCCAGGAGCAATGGAGAGCTAGGAGGGCTTCGCACAAGGCTAACGGATTATTTTGTGGGACTTCTTTGGTGAATAACCCGAGACAGAAGGGGAATATTGAAGGGAATGCTGGTGAGGTGACCCACCAGCATTAGTGGAATACCCACGACGACGATATCACATGCAAGAAGCGCAACATCGTAAAAGCTATTCACCTGTACATCATGGTCAACTTTTAGAGCCGGACGTGGGAAAATTTCCATCAAGTACTTACATCAAATTTCATTCCCAGGGATTTTTTTGCACCCCTCAAGGACATACGCCCCTGAAGCTCGGGGTGAATATTCCCCTGAACTCCTCCCTTTCTCACTACAAATTCCATCCGAAGGGCGGAATAACGAACGTTTCCGATGTATTGTTGCTATCTCTAGTAAATATAGCCCATGGCTAGGCCTTCCGTCAGGTGGTAAAATTTGCCGTTAAAAAGGAAATAATTCTGTTGGACGCAGGTTTCTAGGACGGATTGTAATTCCTCCACGATGGCGTTGTTGACAAGCGAATCTTGTAGTGCGAGTCTCGTCAGCGGGGGCCGAAATGAAAAGATTATCTACATCGAAAGATACCAATCTGCAGTTCTTTGGTAGGTTGATTTCATTAAGACGTTCCGCTAGACGAAAGGAGTTCGTGACTCTATATTTTGAGGTGAATGAGGTGAGGTCTCTAAATATGCCGTTGAGTTTGGCTCCCAAAGCCTCTTGGACACAGCACACCACTGCCTGTTTGACCCGGAGATACTCCATGTGGAGAGGAAAGGCCGGAGAATGGACGCTCTGGAACAATTTGAAATTGTTCAGCACGGGGAGGAGTACCTCATGAATGATCAGCTGTTCAAATGTCACTCTCCACTCCTAGTCATTCTATTCCTTAAACCACGCATTGACTCGCCACCAGTGCCCCCCTCTTACCTCCTCCCCCCACCTAACACCTCCCTCCCCTCGCCCAACACTTCCCTCCCCCTCCCCTTCCTAGTTGTGCATATATACCGCTCTCTTGACCGAATATTTTTTGTACCTGATGATGGCTCAACGGCCACCATCAGTATCACCATTAAAACTTTATTTAAAGCAAAATTGTTCATGCATCCCATAATAACTTATGATAAAAATTTGCTAATAGTACTGCCTTTCAAAATTTTCCAGGAGAGTAAATAGTACACTGAAGAAGTTTTCACGGCGTGCAGGAAATCACAAGATACAGAACGCCAGTTCCAAAGTGTTACTCAATCCTCAATATTCGCGCACCTCTCTCACTTCTCCCGATTTCACGCGTTGCTTCGTGCCACTTTCCAGGACGTAAGACTCTTAAAACTACTCTTCGAAAAATAACATCGCTTTCCGTAAATTCAGCGACGCTAAAACTCCTCATCCAGGAAAAACGAAAGGTTCACTTGCATCCTCAACCGCAAAGAAACCAGTTTAGCCGGGGGGAAAGGTCAGTGTTTATGGTAAAAATATGACGAAAACGTCCACCATATCAGTCGATACACGTCGATCTGAGCAAGGTATCTGAGCAGCTACTGATCGATAGCTACTACCTTGCGTATGATAGCAATTGCCGAATTCTATTTTCGAGGAAACTGGGTCGGTAATGAGGAAGGCCCGTGAGGGAACGGGTTGCCCGGAGGTTGAAAACCGGTGCACCAGCCTCTCAGGATTGAGGCGGGGCTGCGCTACTCTCGACTTTCACCAATATTGCTTCGCGACAAGCAGGGAGTAATCCGCGGGAAGATATAGTCATTGCGTGAAGTATTTGGGAAGATTCGAGATGCGATGGCAGTAACGGATAGAAAAGACTGAGTGGAGTGCGAGAAGAATTGATAATAAGGAGATGATTACAGTGTTGCAGAGGAAAAAATTACGAGAGAAGATCGAAGAATGTGAACTGAGCTGGAAATATTTTATGGCCGGATTTACAATAAACAGGAGGGAAGAAAGTTAGTAGGAGACTAGGATGATGGAGGAGTCTCGATACGCTGGTAGGCAAGGAGATACACAAAAATCAAAAGAGAGGCAGAAGACACACTGCTTAGGGTCCAACCTACTCATTGAAACCTGTCTGAAAACAAATTCACTAGATTGCGCTTACTGAATGAAATTCCCTGCAAGTGATATCGGCTTCTGATAGTGAGATTCTCAGCCACTTGATTCAAGAGCGGTTTGGATGACTCGTGACCAAATTTGACTTTCTAAGACGTCATACGTTGAATAAATCACACGAAACCTCATTCCATACGGAAGGCGAGCCTTTAAGTGTGTGATCTTACGTTTCAAAAACTGTGAAAGAAATTGAAGCGCAGAAGAGTAGAAGTCAATTCTTTAAGAGTTTCCAGGGTTCAGTTTCGTATCGAAGAGATCGTGCGCTGACTGTATGAGGTTCATCACCAAACATTTATTACGAAAACTATATCTGAATTACATTTTGCATTTCACGGAGGATTTCTTCCAGTTGGTGCAATAACAGTGTAGTAACCCGGACAAATACTAACTACATATTTTCAAAGCGAAAGCTGATGATGTTGAAATGCATGAATAGAAAAGAAATTGGAGGAGAAGGAAAGAGTGATATAAGTGAAACACGACAGGTTTTCATACCTTACACGTAATTTCATTCCTTCAAGAATGTAACAGGAATTCTACGACAGATCAATGAGAATATCAATAAAAATAAATACATATCAGCATGACAAAGCTTTTCCAATAATCGAATGTATTATTAATATCTGATTGATAATTCATTCTATGACAGCAAATTTTTTAGTGAGAACAAATAAATTTTTAATTTATCTTATTAAATATTTCCTTCTGTTAAAATAATACCACAATTATAAAAAAATAAACATTCTGAAAATATCCTTGCCAAGTAAAGCAGAAAACTATTTCGCATAGTTTAAACGGTTTAAACCACTTAAAATATATTCCGGTCCCCCTAACCATGTAATACTTCCGAGTAATAACTATACAGTTATTTTAAGTGATGAAGGCGAACACAATGCAAATGAAAACTGAACATGGTGCACGGAAGCAAGATGACCTCAAATTATTTCAAATAAGTGGAAACGTTTCAACTAATTTTGGCCGCTTTCGTCACGACGAGCCTTGAAACCGTAAATGGGTATTCAGGAAGTCCTGTTTTTTTCCAATAATTTTGAGAAAACAATCATGCCCTAAATTCCTCGTTTTATTTTAATATCACGCCTTTGGCCGGCGTCGACTCCTTTTGAGGCGTGCGAACAGGTTCGCGAGTACATCTGCAGCAGTCGCCGAGCATTTTCCTTTGCGTGCGCATCTCCCAGTGTGACTCACGTGTTCAACCCGCGGATCTCGCTTACGTTTAAAAAGCCTCGCGGGGAACATCAAGAGCAGCGGGAACGTGAATATGAATCACGGGTTAAGGGGGGAGTTGAGAAAATTTTACGACCTCGTTGCAGTGCCGCGACCCATATCTGGAGAAACCGCTGCAGCGCTGAAACGGGATATCACCGAGAATTTTCCACTCAAACAGTTGAAATTACGCGTGCGCACGAAAATAAGGCTCGTCCCAGGGGCTATACCCCACGCCCCCGCCAGCCAAGGGAACTGGGGCGTTGGCCAAGCCGGAAGCGCGGCGGCACAACGATCAAGGGCGACGACGGCACTTCCCGGGCCGCTCGCGAAGAATAAACTCTTTCCGGAAGCGCTACACCGAAATCCCAAACTCCACAAAAGCGTCAGGCATGACCACGGAGTTCCGCGACCGAACACCAACTAGGGTAGATCTATAAAACATCCAAAACAGGATTTAATTGCGAGACAAGATATAAATTTTTCTTGAAGTCTTCTCGGGTCTTTCACCGGGTCAGAGATTCCATTTTCGCCAACGAGTCGGACCTCAAAACATTCGCGGAAATGGAACCTCTGACTCGATAGGAGACCCGAGAAGACGTCATACAGCTCATTCCCGGGAAAGTAACAGATGCTGTTCAACTCATGTCAAACCCTACAAATTCAAGATATATTCTATTTTGGATAAAATTAGCACGGAGGTCAAGCATTGAAGCATTTGAAATATGGTGCTACTGAAGAATGTTGGAAGTAAAATGGATCGACCAAGTGGTAAACGAAGAAGTCCTGAGAAGAGTGTTGGAAAAGAGAAGCCTACTGAAAACTTTGAAAAAAAGACGGGACAACTTAATCGGCCATATCTTGAGACATGGTGGGCTGATGAAGTCAATCGCTGAGGGAAAAGTGAATGGGTAGAAGGGAAAAGGAGGGCCTCGTATGAGATATATAGGGTAAGTAGTCAGGGATGGGAAAGAGAAATATTGTGTGGATTTGATGAGGTTAGCCGATAGAATAATCAAGTGGAGAGCTTTGTCAAAACAATTCTAGTATAGTTGGCTGATTATGATGATTCTATTTTGACGACAAAAAAACACATCTCTCCGGATATACCTATGGCAGAAATGGCGCTTGTCCACCGTTTATTAACATTCTGAATTTGTTAGGAAATAACACCGTTTTATGCATACTACATAAACACGGTCAACAAGATGTTTTTGGGATGGAAAGGAGGGTAGGTCAGTGGACACTTGCCATTACATGGTGATGAAGAGAGCAATGTCCACTGCGTTGAAAGCTATCGAGTAACAAACCCTTCTTTGGCCGATGGAGGGCCTTCTTCAGCTAACTCAAAACTTAACTCATCTATTATGGGTCGATAAGGGTAAGGTCTGTGACCGATATGGTTGAAATTATTGCCTGGAAAATCCCAAGATATTACGTAGTTTCGGTTCGAATCATTAGCATATGCGAAGTGGTTTACGCAGTATTACCGCACTCTCGAGCCTAAAGCATGAAGTATCAAACATGATAACCTCCGTTTATATTCGTCGTAAAAGCAGCATTTTTTCATTTCAACGCAACGCCATAATACGACTTCACAAGTCATATTAGAGTCATGGATCACTGTTCAAAGATGTCGACGAAATTTGTCAGCAATAATTTTCCATCATTCCGTTTTGAATATTATCGAAGAAATGACTCACTTTGGAAAGATATTTTTATTGGCTATACTGCCTGTCTCTTCATTCAGCGATAAGAGCGAGGCTAATACTCTCGATAAACCTTGGCTTTTGACCGCAGGAAAATATGATAAAAAACAATTCTAACTTGAATATACACCATCTCTTTCGAGGAATGAATGGAGCTCTAGAATTTGCTCTTCCTGGAGATGATATTGACACTGGCAGAGAATGACGGCAAGAAAATAGAGTCAAGATTCTTTAAGCCGCTAATGAGGCAGTATTCTCATTTAACAATAAACGTGCTATTAAATATAATTTCGAAAATGAATTCGCAAAACCAGATTTAAAAATAGTAGCACTCACGTTTGAACATAATTGCACATTTTGACTAGCTGTTGGACTAGTGCGATAAGTACGAAAATAGTGTAAGAATTGATGTATTTATTTAAATAATGGCAAAAATGCCTTTTAAAAACGAAGGTATCTTCTCCTACAACCTAAAAATTTTTTTTAACATATTTGCTGCATGGATGCGAACTTCGAGGATAAGGTGTGTTTTAATACCATCAGGTACTATTGATGAATCTGTTATCACTCGCTTCAGGGTGTCTACCATAGTGGAAAACAAAAAAATCCACGTCTTTTCAAGTTTCAATGCTGATTAACGAATGTTCACGGTCCAAATGAATCCTCAACTCATATAAGAACAAAAATCTCTCATAAAGACATCCTTTCTGTTGGAAAGGTAAAATCTGACTACAAATAACATACATCAATCAGTGAATTTCAACAAATAATCAATAGATAAAATTTAGATTAAATCAAAAAGATAAAATAAAGATGCAATTGAAAAGATTTATCCCTGTGAAGATCTATGCTAATGGGACTTTATAACAACAAAGTAAGCTGTTTCAGACAAAGCATATAAACCAGACTATAATCCTTAAAATGCAGAGAAATACACCATAATATTTTTGTCTTCTGTTTTTAAGAGGTTACCACATATTTCTCGGTTTTGAAGCGTTTTAGCAGTGATGGGGAGAGGGGTTTCTTCTCTATGCCCAAAATACCACCTCCATCCTCAACCACCATTGCTAACTGCAGACGAGAAACCAGCGTGTGCAAAATTATTTCACGTTGAATTAATGAATGCATATCAGAACTCAAGCAAAAAATTATGGTGGAAAAATAAATTACACAAGAGCTAACACAAACCCGATCTGACTCTCAAGAACGTCTTCCACAATGCAAAGGATTTGCAAACAGTGAGGGAGTGAGTGCCTTTCCTAGTTTAATTTCTCTATCGTTCGATAAATCCCTTGCGTTTTCTGCTTTTAGATCATATCGACGATGTATTTTAATTAAGTATTCCCTTTCTTCATTTCTAAACGGGTGGCCATTCGTTTTCTGGAGAGGGTGTTTGACAGTAGAGAACAAGAACTTTTCATTCTCACATCACAGAGGAGGCAACGATCGAAAACATTCAGGGAACACTCCGTGGCGTGACAAGGAAACAGAAATTAAAGCCTTACACACCCGCTCGACCCCTCTCGGAAGCTCTTCCAGTACCGAGGAGGACGACGACCAAGGTAATCGATTCAAATCGACCGAACGGAGTGAGTCACGATTTAACTCACGCACCTCCTCAAGACCCCGCGACGCCGAGCGTAACCGGCAACGACGCTCCCGCCGGTGCACACGCAAAGACAAGCGTCACCGCCCCGACCGGACCGATCCGGCTCGCCGATGCGCCTCGGTGCTACCCGAGGCTTCCACCGTCGACCTCCCTCTCTCTTCCCTCAATCCTCCCGCTAATGCGTGGTCACGCGCTCCCAAGACACGGCGGCGTCTCCTCTGCTGGTGAGCACTGCGATACGCTTTTCCTCCAATTTCCTACGCCGTTTGGAGGTACCTGTGTAGCTAGATGCTAACTCCTAAGGTAGTATCATAATTTATATCCGTGCACTAACGATCAAGAACGGGTTGGTATCTCTGACAGCTAAGAGTTCAGCCACTGAACGGAGCGTGGCTCAAGAAAATCTCCATCTCTGGTTTTCAGCCATCGGATTAGTTGGCCACCATCGAATACCTCCATAGATTGATATCCTCCACAATATTGGATTCGCTTCATTTTCGGTTATTTGTAGAATGCACAGCCGATGTCTTCCATCATTTGCATGACGCTCTTCAACCAAACCTCTGTGATGATTTTTTTCGGGAATATTATCCTCGATTAAGGTTTTAAGGCAGTCTAATCCATTGATATCTTCTTCGTTTCAAGTAATTAAAAATTGTGGGGTTTTTCTCAATTTTTTGGAGGACTTGATCGTTGGAGATCTTATCTGTCCAATGAATTTTCACTAACCTCCTATAACACCGTAGCTGAAATGCCTCAGCCTTTTCATCCAACTGTTCCAATAATCCAAGTTCCAGTGAAATACACTGGAGCACTCCTCACGCAGAATTTGAGAATTTTTTCAAGAGGCTTTGATTAATATTATTTGAAGTCATATACCTTTTTTTCTTTTAAAATTACTTTTATCACACGTGCCCTTTTATTTATTTCACGTTTTCTTATCCGGTCAGCTGTAAATTTACTACCTACGGATTGAAACTCCAAGTAAACAACAAATCAAAAATATTTCCGCAGTAAAATTACACGGTGAGGTAGCCCAATGGATAGAGCGTTAGGCTAGTGACCGGACGTACCGGGTTTAAATTCGGGATATATCTCTTTGGACACGACCAGTTAAACCAGTTTAAGTGTATAATTTTTGGGTACCATCTGTTTCTGAGATAGGCGGCGAAGGGAAAGGAAGTGCCCTCCCCCCACCAATTCAGACGTTTTGAATTTTTACAAGTCTTTTGGCCTTAGTGCTTTGTGAGCTCTTCCTTTACGGATCAGACCGACCTTCGGATGGAAGACTGGCCGGTTTTTACCGGTCAAGTGAAGTTCTGAAGGACCATCGCCTCTTCTTTTCTATATATATATATATATATTTACTCATCTGCACTCTCTCTTATCATAACCACTACGATGCATATTCTCTCCCTTTCCCTTACACCTTAACCCCGCCATTATTCCACTCAATTACACACATTTTTTCCTTCCGGTAAAAATCTTAAGATGCCGGTCCTCGAATTACTTGTTGCCATCCACCCATTCTACTCATCCCATATCTCCACTAGCAGATTTTTTAAACCACCAAATCCCAATTATTTCAATGGCGTTCATCTCTTCCGCACATCGTGTTCATTGCAGCGTTTCTTCAACTCCGTTCTGGGCTGGACCGGGAGAAAAAGTTAACTGCGAGGGAATGGGGTCACCACCCGGTGGCATCACCCGGAAATGAATCCCGCACCCTCTAGTCATCGGTCAACGGAGCTAATTTTATACCCGTGCATGATTTCACAACACCAAACTCAAAAAATTTTCGCGATTGAATTTGAGCTTCAAGCTTTCTGCATCCTTTCCCAACCCCCACCTTTCCAATGCCCCCAACCTTCTCTCTTTCAACCTGCAGCGTGCAAGATTTTTTAATCGGCGGCTGCATCGTGAGTACCGCTGCATACCATCAAAAGCGATATCGGAATTGTTGCGATAGTGCATGTGTTCCGCTTTTTAAATTCTGAAGCAATTCGCTTACATGAAAGAGCACTGTAAATTTGATCAATCAGTTTGATGGGCTTCTCTTTTGATATTTAATTCCTTTTAATTATTTTCGCAAAACTTCACTTCGCTAGCATCTTCAGGCTCATTCCTTCTATCTGGTTGGAATTTGAGGACAAAAATATTAAATCAGTTAGAATTACCCCTTGAGTAATTTTGCAGCTAACGACATTTCTTTATAGATTTTCGTGGCCAGAGCATGCAGGCTAGCAAATGAGGTTTTCAAACAATCATCACCAAGATTCTTAGGGCGCATGCTTGCACCACAACGCAATCAGGTTAGTCGTTAGAAAAGGATAGAGGACTTATTCCGGATGTGAAAAATCTAGGATTATGATTGAGTTTATTAAAGTGATTATTACGATGGGGATTGAGCCGAAATAGCCCAATGAGTAGAGCCTAAGGCCTCTGGACGTAAGTCTCGGGTTCGGATTCGAGAGAGACCTCTTTGACTGCCTCCAGCTAGACCCAAGTTTGAGTGATTTTCTGGGTACTAGATCTTTCTGAAAAACCGCAGGAGGGATGGTGAGAGTAACGTTCGCCACTGATATGATGCGTGATCTTCACTCGCATTCTGAAAGCTTCCAGCACACTTGGAGCTTGGTGAGGTCCACCTTGACCATCTCAACAAAATTAAAAGTTGGACACTTTGGAGGTGGATGGACAAATTATCGTAGATGCAGTGATTCACTTCTAACTACGACTTCTGAGACGTAAGAGAATTTGAAACCGGTCAACAACGGCGATGTTTCCACCACTTTTCTAACACAGCAGAGGGAGACGTGGCGAGCCTACTGGAAAAAGCAGTGTCCGCAAACACCTATTTCCCCCTCCATCTCGAAGATCTCCAGCTCCTCGGAGGTAACCTTGGCGTCCGGGCGTGCCCGTACCGCCAATCGAACGACCCGACCGAAAGCGGCGAAGGCGGAGGAGGGCGATGAGGAAAACGCGGCGCGAGAGGGAGGCTGGGTGAGGGGGCGAGGAGGGAGAGTGAGTGGAGGAGGCGGCGAGGAAGATGGAAGAAGGGAAAGGTGGTTGGGGGCTATGCAGGCCGCGAGTGTGGGGGAAAGGCTTGTGCGAAGGTTAGACCGCGCCGAAGGCAATGCAAGATACGACCTCTCGCGAGCTTCCGCGTCTGATGATGTCTGCAGTGAGAGGCTTCGCTACCCTGCCGGGTTTAGCAGCGCTGATCGCCCAAGAGGAGAGGGAGGGGAATCGGGGAACGCGGAATAGATGCAGGCGACGGGTGGCTGCCGAACGAGTCGCCCACCTTCGGGCAGCGAGGAGAGACGGACGGCGATTCTCCCTGCCATTTGCTGAGAGTACGCTCACGGGGAAACATGCGTGGGCCCCTCAAATGCGACATAAAAGGCGCAACAAGGGAATACACTAGAGGAGAAATAAATTAAAAATTCATTTCTTCTTGGTGCTTAAGAACATAAAAAAACAGCTAAAACCCGATAGAATTCAAATGGAAGAAGTTCAATACCATAAAACACCATTTTACTACCAAATTATTATCAGTGTTTGACCAATGGTATGAGATTGTTGGACAGTTTTTACTTGATCTATCATATCACCCCACGGTAATTCCCGCCACATAATACTACTAACAACTTAAACTTATCTCCCTCGCATACTCCTAGGGATTGGGTTGATTTGGTGGCTAGAGTACTGGCCTCCCATCTGGAGGGCCCGGGTTCCATTCCCGGCAGTGGCGGATTTTTTTCCCTGCCTCCATGCCTCCACTTGAAATGCCCTCCACTAGGCACTTGAGTGTTCAAGTTGATATTCAAGATAGCAGAATATATGAAGAGTATACGATTGGTTATTCAGGTGAGGCGACCGACAGCTGAGGTCATTCGCGCCATTTAGGATAGGTGGGTAATTGCCCTATTACCTTGAAATGCCCTCAAGTGCCTAGTGGAGGGCATTTCAAGTTCAGTAGGTACTCCGTCCGTCAGATGGGACGTTAAGCCGTGGTCCCCTTGGCTCCTTTCGTTAAGAGTAGGGTAATGCCGACACCGGGTTTCTCTCCACCCTTCCTCCGTTTCCTGAAAACTCCTAACATTACCCAATTACCCACCTATCCTAAATGGCGCAAATGACCTCAGCTGTCGGTCGCCTCACCTGAATAACCAATCGTATACTCTTCATATATTCTGCTATCGCTGTTAAAAATACATATTTTTTCCTCCCTCTACCCTCTATAGCAGCTTTCTATTGCATTTATGTACTTTCACCATCCCTACCCACGCTTCCTTCGTATGTTTTTCTTACAACTTCCTTTCTTTAACCAATACGCCCGACACATCTTCGCCTATTACCTATACCCTCTCCGTCCTCCTCCTAACCCATGTCTCGAACGCCGCCTATTACCTTCGTCCTTCCTTTAAGGCCAAATTTCGCAACCATGCAACGCTCCACTTCATGCTCTACTAATCGTTTCCTCACGTCTTTACTAAAAATGTCTCTGTCACTGATTCCCTTCTTTTTGAAGTTGAACTTCGAAAAACATTCTCAATGGGTAATACAAAAATATAGCCTTGGCTCCTAAAGCAGTTTCAAGCACCAAATTAATGCTAATGGACGTTTCTTTAGCGCCGTACAAAATGTCACTTACGCATAGACAAATAGTAATCAATAGTACAAAAATAGTATTCAAGCACCTCGAGGCACACACTAGCAGGGATTCGCAGGGTCTAACGTACGTACAAGCCGAAGAGGATTTGTCCAGTCCAGGGGGACACGATTGATGGTCCCAGAATGGCAGACTCGCTCGCAATAGAATTGGGATTCGATATTCCAAGGTCATGAGGACTAAGAACAACTCATTAAAATCGAGACGTAAAATATTAGAAGGCATTGTCTAATTTCACTGATTACATGGACTACTGGTAGGAACTTATAAATTACGTAAGAAATGAACATGGCATGATCAAAGACATGAGTCTCACATTTCTACTACAAGCAGTCATTTTCAGGGTGAAGTCAGAATCTTGGTAGCACAAGTGAAGATTATTCCTGAGAATTCAAAAGTTTCGTTTTTTACCGTCGCTCGAGGTCAGGACTGATGAGCATAAAGACAGCTCCTATGGGCTCAATATGCACGGCACCTTCTTTCAGAGAATATAAGAACAAATTTTTTTACCGAACTGACTCTTCTCGGTGCCACTTGGATATCTGTTAGCCATTCCCTTTGAAGAAAAGCTAATTAACAGTCTACACTAGCAATTTTTGCAAGTAGATATGGTTCGCTACCCAGGATGACAAGTATTGGGTCCACAAGTTACTGCATCATGTCCACGTGTGTGAGCGCCGCCTGACGAAAGGTGAACGCTTAGCCAATGACATTTAAAAAAGTCAACAAAAAGAATGAAAAAAGTGACAAGGATATAATTCGTAGCTAAGGCATTTCTTCCTTCCATTGGTCCAACAATGGGTCCGAAGAAAGAGAGTTGGAGCCGGAATGACTTGAACGTGAGTAGTTTACGAGAGCACGCGAGGATCTAATTGGCAATTTTAAAAATTACAGGTTCGAATCCCATGCACTGTTTTTCATTCCATCCCCTAAGCAATTTCCCCCCTCCGTTCGCTCGGAGTATTTGAGGCGTTAAGAGAGCCTTCCCGAGATAAGAATGAATCGTGAGGAAGAGGTGAGACAAAGCTGCAAAAGAGAACGCTTCTAATCGGTTGTGATGTAATGCCTGGTCATGGAATCTAGAGAAAAATATGACGGAAGAAAAGACTATAGGTAGGATTGCGAAAGTATATTTTGACACACGGCATCAGAGCGAATACAATAGAAATACCCTGCGACAGTGCTGAGGAAAATATAAAACTCGACCCGTATGTCTATCACGAGGTGACAGCGAGGAAAATAAAATACATTAACTCCACGATTGATAATATCCCAGTTACTATTGAGCACCTGACTTGGAGTCGTGCCACCATTCTGACATTTTATCTGAATTAAGGCGGTCGACGACTACGTCTTTGCTACTTATGGTTGCCTCCAATGATGATCCAAATAACGATATCTGAGTGTTTTCTACAAGCATATGGAGTTAGGATATAAATTTCTATTATTTTCGTAGAAAATTTTATCACTACCTACTTTTTGTAAGAGAATAACGCACAACATTTCCTACAAAAGACTGACTGAGAATAAGAATAAAAGTCAACAAAATACACAATATCACGTTCACAACATTTAAATAGAAATTATTAAGGGAAAGAATCACTTTCGGTGGGACCTGGAAAGTATCTACTGGAAATAAAGGCCTTACATAATTAAAAAATTAGATTAAAATCTTATTATTTCTGAAGTCAATGGTTTTACTAAACTGATTATCAGTTTTTTCCCAAATTCCACAGCCTCAGGGAGTACTCCATCACTAGTCTCGTCTTTTTAACAACAGGAACAGGTCCTGCTAGCATTTATTGGTGCCCACATTCTAAAGGGTGATTGATCCGTGAAAAAATTTAATCAATACCACATTCTACCACTCCAATATTCTTTATTGGATCTTGTGCTACTGTCTAATAACTTAGAAGTGTAAATTAAATCAAATAAAAATCCCGGCACCTCTCAGAGGTTCTAGTGCAAGTCGGTAAATTTTATTTTAAAGAACGGTAGTCGTGTCTAAATGGAAATTTAACTTGGTTTATTCTCGATGAAAATCAGAGCGAGAGGTTGGAGAAGTTTTTTTCCACGGAGAGGCCAACACGTTTTTCAAATTTCCATCGTCACGCAACTTTTACTCTGAAATTTTCCGCGTTTTCACGTTAGCATGTGACACGACAACGGTCACCACCCTTTAATTAAGTCATTACGGTGATGGGTCACTGAATGATACGAAATCTGAAGGACACGGAATCGCGCATATCTGAGTCCTCGTACGCAGGAATAAACATTGTTTTTGCTTGAAATAAAGAAAAACAAAACAGTAAAAATCACATTGATGTGAC
Source organism: Platycnemis pennipes (assembly GCA_933228895.1). Taxonomy (NCBI): domain Eukaryota; kingdom Metazoa; phylum Arthropoda; class Insecta; order Odonata; family Platycnemididae; genus Platycnemis; species Platycnemis pennipes. The sequence goes on along the minus strand of OW121848.1, from coordinate 116,157,366 downwards.
CCAGATTCACAAATTCGAAACATCGGTGGTTCCAAGTCTGACCTGCATCTAAAAAGCGCCTCATACTGGGACCCAGCGCCTCAGCTTTGCGTCGTCATCAGACCGTGAAAAAATGTCCCTTCGTTGTGGTTCCAAAAGAACCACGACAGCAGAAGGGTGTCTTTTTTACAGAAAAAAATATTGTCTCGATGGAAGTTTCTGTACCCGCGGCATTTGTTTAGCGTATACTATTCCCCACTTGAGTACCGAGGTTCAGTCCTCCGTCCGTCAGATGGGACGTTAAAACGTGAACCTTTGTTTTGGCGCCATTCGGTCAGATTATTATACCGGGTTTCTCCCCACCCTTCCTTCATCCCCTGAAAAATTCCCATCAACTTACCATAGAGGTACAATGAACTTCGTTGTCGATCACTTTCCCTATTAACAACAGTAGATTGGAGAAGTCTGTCAACTCCGACTAAATATTCCTCATTGGATGTGCAAATCCATTCACTTTCCATACTCGAAAATGAAAGGGGATTGAGTAAAACAGTACTATAACGCATTTAATATAAATTAGTCTATTTCTATTCAGTACATATAAAAAAATCCTCATCTTTAGAATTTTATCTATCGACGCACAGGTGACTTGAATTACCATATACTTAGAAAAAATGCACAAGCTCCCAACTCATTAGTTTTCCTCTCTCGATTGTTTCAGATTAATACTATGAAGCAATACGAAACATTAGATAAAACCATGCGGGCAACGGGTGAGACTTTGAGCCAGGCCTGCAGGTCCTGCCAAGCTTGATCAACTCGGTAAAACCCAGTGTCAGAGGGAGACCGGCACTGGAAGAAGGAAAATGACTGAAGCAATGCTGGGCGAAGGGCGGAACGTGGATGTGGACGAATGAAGAGGAGATAGGAGAGGGGAAAGTTAAGGACCGAAAGTGGAGTGGGAAAGGCGAAAAGAAAAAACCCTGCATACTTGAGATTCATTCAGACGTACTTGAATAAGTGTGGTTGAAACCTTGAAATGACTTTTCCCCCAGGAATGAGATTGGACCACCTTTTGCAAACGTTCGAACCGAGCTATAATCTCGGTGACAATCAGAGAACAACGTAGCCCAAAGCTCCACATTTCGAGAGATATGTATAAAAGTATAAAAGCTTCGTCCTTCATTCTCTTTCGAGCGATGTTCCTCAATCATGCGAGCTGTTACTCCTCCATTAATTAATACAGGAATTATTCATGTCGCTTGGGTGCATTTTTATCCTCTTCCGCGCAAGGTTTGTTTAAATGACGTGAAGTCCGCAGCGACAGCTTGTCTCCCCCAGAATGTGTCCTGCATTATGGCCTTGTTTTATGCGAAATCATTCCCGGCGAGGCGAGTCACTTGAGTTGTTTCCTTGGTCACGCTTGGACGTGGGCCTGCATCGCACCCTTCCTAGGCTTCGAAAGTTGAGAGAATGGACACTGGGGATATTTGGACGTGAGAAGAAGTTTGCTTAATTGAAACTATTTTTCTCCTGATATATTCGACCATTTTTTACTACATCGCTATTATTAGAACGTAAAACCAAAATTTGCTCCGTATTACAAGCCTACTAACAATTTGGGATGATGACGGAAATAATAACATTGTGCCTCAGTTTCATGTAAGTAGTGTATGCACGGGACATTATTTGTGCATGCTTGCATGGTAGGAAGTGTAACCTTATTCTCTCTGATAGATAATGCATGCATAGTGATGGTTCACCCCCTGCCACACCACCCATGTGGATGCTTGCAGGGCACTATGTAGATAATAATAATTTTATTGAGCTTTGTTTTTACACTTTTTTGTAGAAAACTATTGGTATCATCAGTAAAGTATTGATGTCCTCGGTAATGGCATAGTTGAGTTGAAATCGTGGTCCGTTTTTTTCCAAAGATATTGTGAAACTTGTACTCAGCATTTTTATGTTCATCATTTTGAATGTAATAGCTATTCAAGAGTATAAAAGTAACGCTAAAGTACAATTACTTAAATTTAGGATGAGGTAATTACCATGAAAAAATAAAAATGACTTTGTATATTCCACACTTTTATTAACAAGACCGACCGCGGTTTCGACGGCTATAGCGTCATTATCAAGGCAACATATAGTGTGCAACTGTGCACCGAAGTATTTCTTCGATTGAGGTAATTACAACCATTTTGCAAGTCCTTAGCTCGAAGGGATGCGGAGTCGGACAGCTCAAGCGATGATTGGTTTTCAGTAAAATAAATAGCCTAAAGACACATATATTATTTACCGAGAATGAGCTCACAGAAGAGAAGTTCAGAGAAACCATATCTTAATGCGGAGTTTTTCTTCGTTGATTTGACCAGCGCGATAGGAGTAGTGTCTGAGTTAAGCATGTCAAAAGCGGCGAAAACGTCTTTCATGACGAGAGTATAATGGACGGAGTGAGTGATGACTACGTCTCACGGAGAATGGGTGAAGCGAAATGTCTCCACCATACTCTTCTACGATGAAGAGAAAAACAAATTGGATGCATTCTTAGCCATGAGCTCCGTCTGGTAGCCGTAATAGAAGGGAAGAGAGACAATGGAAGGTCAAGGATATCAAGGAATTAAGAGACGCGAGAGAAGGAAACATCAGCAGCACGAGGGCCTATGATGGAATGGAGAGATAGACAAAGAGTAGAAGAGATAGTAGAGATGCCGCTAACTGACCCTTAGATTAATAGCCTCTGAAGATGAACTCGTTGGACGTATTACTTGAGCTCGGGACCTGATTAAATGCACGAACCGGATTTGATTAAAATTCTTCGCAATTTCTCGTTCACTCCCACAGTTACTGAGCTGGAAAAAACAGTTTTGTGTTCACAAGGCTTTGATCTGTTATATTCTGCAGGAAAAGGGACTTTATGATGATCATTTTCATTGTGCGTTGACCGTAGAAATTTCATCCGGAATTCTAATTCTGATACCTAGAAATGAATTTCTTACGCTGAGTGCATCAAGGAAAGGAATGGATCAGCACGTACCATATAATATCATGAAGAAAACAAAAAATAGTATCTAGAGTGATCAAAATTATATTTTCTACTCCTTTTTATGCGTGGACTTATACTTTGATTGTTAGTAAGATTGTAATTAACGGTCGAAAATTGTAATAGTTAAGAGCTAGGTTTTGAAATGCTTGCGTGATTAAGACTTCCGAATCGAGCTTAAGAAAGCTATTGGAAACAACGAGACTACACAGAGCTCTTTAGGTATCCATGACCCACTAATACTTGAAATAAGTGCAAAAAAATCTTCCATAGGTAGAAAGAAATTTTTGATTCGGCAATGAATTACATATTGAAAACTAGATGCATGCATTATTAGATGATAAAACTACTAATAATATCGTCAAATGATCTGATCCGCATTACGCATACAAGCAAATGGTAAGGAAGAATTCGCAAACATTTTAGTTGAAAAAGTTAAAAATAATGAAAGCTATCTCGAGACATTTGACCGATATTGATGTGTGACAAGAAGAATAGTTAGCAAATGCCAGCCGTCATTACGCACGGGTAGAAGCAGTAGACTTGAGTTTCAGATGCTCCAAAGACCGAGTTCTAGTAGTTGGGTTTTTACGCGCTCGAACGACTAAGGTTATATCGCGCAGCCTAGCCAAAGTTCTTAATTACTGAGACAAATACAGTATCCATGCAGTGGAGGAAATTCTAACCCGCGACCTTTGGGGTTGCTCAGCTCGTACTGATCGGAACATCCTCCATCTAGAGAAGGGCGACAGAGCGGACGACGTCAAAATCTCCCGGAGACCATCCCTCGGTAGCCGGCGGGACTCGATCGAGGAACTCCCCGCCGCCGCGTCGTTCACGGCGAGCGCTCGCCCGCAGAAGGCGGCGGACCAGAATTGAATTAAATTTTTCACTTCCTGTTCAGGCGAACGCTCTCGTTCGATTCAATTTGCGGAGAAGATGGGGGGCCCTGGCGTCTCCTTCAGCTTATCCCGTCTCCCTGCTGCTTGCCTAGGGGACCATCAGGCAGACTGGAGAATAAATTAAGGTACGGGCGAAGGATGAAAGCGAAATGAAGCATAAAACACTTCACCTTCGTCTGTTCTCATTGAAATCCTAGAGAAATGGAAGTCATGCAAAGAATGAGGTAAGTACTGGCCTCCCATCCCCAAGGCCCGGGTTCCAAACCCGGCATAGGCGATGATTTTTCAATGGTATATCGGTCCCTACTTGAGTGCTGTATGGAGATACTTCGTAATACTCCGTCCATTGGAAGGTACGTTGAACCGTGGAAACCTTTGACGCTTTTCGTTAAGAGGACGCTGGGTTTCTCTCCACCCTTCATCTAGTTCCTTACAATGCCTACCCCTATCCAAATACTCAGCTCTTTGGAGCTAAATACCTTAGTTGTCGATCACTCCCCTGACAAAAGCAAGAGTGGGCTCAGCAGTTTATCGTTATGGCAACCGACAGACTTTCTGTGAGCAGATCTGCTCACAGAAAGGAATGTTTTGAAGAAAAAGAGGAAATGTAGAGTGAAACCCGGCGTCGTCGAAATCGACCGATTCTTAACGAAAGGCACCAAGTTGTCCACCGTTTCACATTGTATCTAGTGGACTTAGTACCGAACTTTAAATCATCTCCAAAAAACATCCAGGTAGGGAAAGAAGAGGAGAATTTACTATGCCACTATCAGGTTTAGACCCTGAGCCCTCAGAATGGGAAGCCATTATTCTAACCAACTGCACGAATTAAACGCACTGAGATCGGTATGAACTTCGAATCTAAGGCAATGTGAAGAGAATGGACTGTTAGAAAACGAGTTAATACGCGCCTTTTAACCAATCAAACATTAACTTAAAATAGACTACGGAAGATATCTGTCAGCTATGACAGATTATAAATCAAGCGAAGAACTCCATGCAAATATGCGAAAGACACATTACTAGCAAGTTTGGAATATGTACGCTGGAGTTCCTCATGACACCCTTGAGGAATCACTATTTACCCATTCCCAAGGTCCACCAATATGTCCTACATGAAGACGCAAGAAACAGGGAATTTGATGACAGATCCAATGAAGAAAATTACTCACGAATGTCCCATATTAAATTTAATGGCCACATAATGCAGAAGAAGAAGACCAAGGTGCGTTAGCTTGCCGAATAATCATTGCCGGTCCCCCTCCTGTGATACTAAAAGACCCAACACCTATGCATTAATTACAGCAACATACCTACTGTGAACATTTTCCGGGTTGGCTACGACGACGTTAAATGAATACTAAGGAATTGACACCGCAGTCATTTAATAGGCGGCAATGAATTGACCACGCACAACGGAGAGGATAATTTATCTGCCACCCTCGAAGATCGTAGGGAAAAAGGAGGATTAATTACTCCTTTATCCCACCAACGTCCTGGTTGGGTAAGGAAACGTTCTCCTTTCCTATTGAGGATCGAGAAGGAGAGGGCGTCGCGCGGCCTCCTTAATTAATGAGACGACGGACGAAGGGCGATACGGGCGTCCTCGTCCCTTCTTCCTCCACACACTTCTCTCTCAATCCACTTCGGACATCTCGGGGTCGAAATTTCGCAACCCCCATCCCTCCTGACTCATTATTTTTATTCGGAACCCTTGACGAGCATCGTCAAGAGAACGGTCGAGGACGAGACGTGCAGCGCCCTCGCGACAAAAGAAGCGCGGAGGGCGAGGGGAAGCCGACGAAGAGAGCGCAAGTGACTACTCACTCCCCTTCTCGGAAGCCAGGATGAGCGCGGCGACTCCGGAGTCGGTGGAGCAATTGCCGCCTCGTCCGCAGTTTCTCGAAGCCTGTGCGCACACACCCCCTCCCCCACCTCCAATTCCTCCGAGCGTCTTTCACTTGTTCTGATGCGTCTTTCACTTGTTCTGATGCGCCTCGGATTCGAACGAGCTCGAGTCAGTTATCATTCAGGGAAGGCGACGGTAAAGATGGGGTCATTTGCGCCAGTAAAGAGAGGGAGGTGGGCAATGGAATCGATGTAGGAACTTATCGGAAAAAACAGGCCGCGGTAACCAGGGCAGTAACGCCGGCTCGGCCACCTAAGTCTGCAGAACAGGATCTTTCCTCGGTTTGGTTATTTAGGGGAGGCGACCGACAGCTTAGGTCATTTGCGCCATATAGGATAGGTGGGTAATTGGGTAATGGTAGGAGTTTTTAGGGAACGGAGGAAGGTCGACGGACGGAGTACTGTACTTGAAATGCCCTCCACTAGGCACTCAAGTGGGGACCGGTTTTCCACTGAAAAATCCGCCACTGCCGGGAATCGAACCCGGGCCTCGGGATGGGAGGCCAGTACTCTAGCCACCACACCAACCCGATCCCCATCTTTCCTCGGGGATCAACGTTGCGTTCATCTAGTGATAAAGGGATTAGGCAAAATGATGCGTTATAACTTCAACAGTTGGAGGTCCAAAAAAGCTCCACCTAAACCTAAGCTCCCAAGCCTAAGCCTAAACGTACAAAAATGCTAAGTAAACTTTGGAGAGAATTAACACAACCCAGAGGAATGTTGGAGAAAAACAGAGAAACAAACGTCGGTATTAGCGTGTTTAAAAATAAATGGGCCAAGATGTCCAAGGTTTAACGTCCCATCAGACGATACGAATACTAAACATGGTAAATGAAACAAAATTTGTACTTTCCACACAGCTTTATACATGGTCGATTTCAACGACAACGACTACGTAAATGAAATGTTTCATTTACCATGTTTAACGTTCGTAATTCCCACAAAGTATCGCCTTCACCCATTAATTTTGATATGAATACTGATGCGCCAGTGTCAAGTATAAGTGGGAATGGAAACCAATACTTTAGCCAACTCAGCATCACCATCACCAATGATAAAGCTCGAACCTGAAACGGTCGGTAACGACCTGGAAAACTAAAATCTTCGGGCTCGAACCCCGTTTCCATCATAAAAGTATTTGTCTTACCATTATATTTCAGTTAGGATGTGCAATATGACACACCGTGTCAGTTTGAGAACTTGAAATACGCTGCTGAGTAAAAGGCAGCCAAATAAAAGTGTGCTGAGACTCTGGGGTGTCGGATCTGTCGCACAACACACCGGAGGTGCCAAGTTCAAATCCGGGAAGGGCCTCTGCCCGAATTCGAACTGTGTTTTTTTTTTCAGTGTAACAGATTTTTGGAAACCACAGGCAGCACAGGGAAGGGAAAAGATGCCCCTTCCCCGAATAGTGAATTTCACACACCGTTGGCCTCAGTATTAGGTGAGGTCTACACTCACCCATTCAGAACGACTTGAACCCTAAGGTTAACTCAAAAAAAACAAATTTCGCTCCTTCAAAATGATTGATTCGTCTCCTGTCTTGGCGGAAGGGCGCCACTTGGTGAGGCCTAAATGGTGATGACGCACGCGAAGGCGCAGCGGCTTGCTCACAGCGGAGAGAATATTTAAGCTGCGTCCGAAATCATTACGCATTAGGATTTAGACATGTGTTCCATCAGCCAACAAAGGTACATAAGTATCTAAAATCTTCGATGACTAAAAAAACGGCCGGCGTTGACAACTGAGGCTATTACAGTTATTTTTCATCAATATGAATAACGACACACATATCTCATGGTCGAATAATTTTGCAGGATTGACGTTACCAATTTATATTGATTTATATTATTTTTAAAGTATCTGCGAGCCAATTTTCGGACAAACTTAAAGATGGCTTCCTCTCTGCATTTTTAGGAACCTAATCGGCGAATTCGGACACGGTCATGCCATGTTAGCGCCATTAAACTACGCGAAATTTTCGGGATCTGGCTTTCATACTTCTTGGACTAAGAAAATCGACTTGATAACATCTGATCAACATAACTTGGTGGAGACGGTTCATTTTTAAGGACGTATATTTTGTTTTTCTAAAAAGCCTAAGAAGACAGAGAGAATAATCTGCTGAAACTTTAAAAAGAAGACGGGACAAACCCAATCGGCCTTATCTTTGATGTATGGTGGTGCGATGAAGGTAATCCACGAGGAAGAGTGAAGAATGGCAAAGGAAGACCTCGTGTGAGATATATGAAATAAGTAATGAAGGACGTAAAAGAAAATATAGGTATACGTAAATATGAAGGCATTAGCCGATAAAACAGCATAAAACTAATCTTAGGATATAATCCACTACTTCAGGCAGGAATTAGTGGAAGTACTTCATATCCATTGTAAATAGAAGAACAATTGTACTATTATACTGCAATTTTTATTGGAAACAACGCCTTTCACCGACTTGCGGCATCATCAGGTACAAACTGCCTGCAAAGGCTTCGAAACAGCAGTATGTATACTCCAATCCAAAGGTTTGATAAGATTGCGGATAATTGCTGTACCACTGCCAATGTTAGAAGGGCTTGGGATTGTTGACTTACGATGACGATTACAGGTTTCGACTCATTAGTCTTCAGGTGAAACCACACTAAGATTTTACGGTATGATTTCACGCGAAGGTGAGTTAATAAGTCGAAGGCTGGAGGTATTAGATAAAACTAGAGGAAATAACCAAGAAGTCCTTTCTTCATGAAGCAAATAGAATAAGGTAAACGTCAGTTGTTCTCCAGCCCTGCGAGAGGGGCCGAAAAGGGACCCGGATACACGACGAGGAAAACAAGGGGAGGACCGCTCGTCCACCGAGGCAAAGCAAATAAGAGAAATTTTCTTGAAAAACAAGTGAGCATTCCGAACAGGAATTAACCTGAGAGCGAGCGAAGAAACTGTGAGTTGGTAAGATTCCCTCGCGGATTCTAATTACCAATGTAATGAGCCATTTCTACCGGTGGAGGTAAGATATTAATTTAAAGTATGGTGTTTGAAGTAATTTAAATTTGTTTAATTATTAAATTTATAATTAATTAATATTATATATTTAATTATAAAAATAAATTAGTTTATTGCAAATTCATACCAAGACCATTTATCAATAATTATATTACTAAATATAATAAGATATAATAGCTAAAAGTCATTACATAATTTTTAATTATTGGTATTATTATTAGTGAATTGACCTATAAATATTGTCATCAGTGTCATTATGGATAGGACAAGGAAGAATAAGTACTAGAGGGTATTAAGTCGTAGGTGGAAAATGGATGGAGAGAATTGGGCGGTGTTGGAATCAATCGTTTCTTAACGAAAGGCGCCAAGGGCATCGAGTTTTAATGCCCCATTCCACGAAAGGATTACTGAACTTGAAGTGTCCTACACTTCACTATCAAGTTGAGAGGATAACGATGAATAAATAATCAGCCACTTCCGGAAAACAAACGCAAGACCTCGAAATGGGTGGCCAGAACTCTAGCTACCACGCCAGCCTGATTTCCTAATGGTTTGCGATTTGTTCAGATCTAAAAGAAAACACTTAGAGATGTAAAAGCGTAGGTGTGGCTCAATTTACTCATTATGGGAGGTGAGGCAAGATGATAATTAGAAGCAATAGAGCGGCAGGAACTGAGGCCAAGGAAACGACAAGTAAAACATATGACGTAACATAAATATACCCGCGTTTTTCATACCGCCAAAGCAAAAAGCTTACCTTTCGTTTTGTAAAAATAAATAACCTAATTGCTTCGACGTCCTTATGCATCAAGTGAACGTTAACGGGAAACTCAAGGTTTGCAAATAAAAGACTGCGCACAAACTAAGTCTATAAAACAGTCGGAGAACTGCATCATAACAACTGAAACACGGGCGAGGGAAATGAACCCTGCATTTCGGAATCGCCTTCCCTCAATGGCACGATATTAGGGCTGCGCGGTGGAAATTTCCTTATTGGTCCATCGCCTGAAAACCCGAAGCCTGAAAACAAAGGACGGTTGGAAAGCACGACGCCCAAAGCATGCATGGCTATCATCCACGTTTTATATGACTGCAATTCCTCAGGCAGTACACATGGCAAGCGATTCCGTTATAAATTATTTTCGAGCTGATAAGTAGACCTATTGGATGCGGCACCGTGTTTGCGAATAGCATCTATGCATGACTATTGAATTTTTATCTCCTATACGACGCCCCCAATCTGTATTTTTGTTCGGCTGGGAATGGAGAGGCGATGCTGGCTAGTAAAATTTTACCAGGCCAAGGAAAAACTACCTAAATTGAGGAGGAGGTGCAAGAAAGAAAGGTGCAAGGCCAACTGAACAACACTGCGCATAAAAAATAATTCGCGGGCCGTAACAGAATTTATTTTCAGAGGCCATACGATTTTTTTTTTTGGGGAATAATGGTTATTCGCATTAAACTTGCTTGTTGATCATTGTCGCGTTCACTGTGCACCTTACCCCCCAAAGAAGCAAAGACGCAGCTCAGAGATAAATTCCTTATAAAAAATAAAAGCGAACTTCGCAGTTTATTTCTGAAATTATTATTTTCAATTGATTTTTTTCCTCTTTCGAAATAACTGAAATCAGAAGAAAATAATTAAAGGGACAGTAAAAATTTTACACAACGTTACATGACCTCTGAGCCTCTAACGTTTCTCAATAAATACGTCACCGCGTCGAATTTCCGGAGAAGTCTCGAAAATCGGAAGTGCGTCTACATTTTACCCTGCGAGCCGCCGCAAGGATGTGGCAGGGTTTCCTAACCAATGTCTTCGAATTACCGAGTGAAACTTTCTGTATGTTCATAGGAAATTGTTAAAGGCTGTTGTTAAAGGGCTGAGTGGTGGATATTTCCTTACTGATCCATCAACCTGTTCTGAACGACTGAAGACAAAGGACTGTTTGAACGCACGACGCCTTAGTATACAATTTGCATCTTACACAGATCCCTCTTTATTCATAGGATTCAAAATACATTATACATACTTCAGATGAGGTCGGCAAATCAATTTCATCAGTGCGAACTAATATCTAATCGAAGTTATCATAGAGCCGGACTTCACCGAAAATAATCACTTGTTTGGTCCACTAAGAGCGTGCGCACGACTTGCGCTATCTCGCCGAATAAAATTATTGTCCTAGCAACTTTGTGAATGTAGGACAGCCAAGACAACGTTCGGGCAGCGTTGGCAAGGTGGATTAACGGCGATTTTTCCCCTTCGTAAAAGGATTTCCAATTTGGTCTCCATAATCACAAGATCTTCAGGAATTTCTGATTTAGGACACTCACGCAAAAATCTTCTTCCTGTGTTCACTTCATGAACAGTTTGAAACATTACGAAACATGTTATCGTTCCCATTCGTCTACTTCCTAGATTCTCCCACTTCTCCATGATTGGCGAGCCTCTGCCATACGCCCTTGCGGTACTTTTTAGATGTCGATATTAATGCAAATGAATATTCACGACCTAAAATCTACTTTTTCTGCGGGACAAGACGCTCACCATCCCCATCTCCACGTTCTATCAGTCACTGCAGTGCTGATTTTGAGAAGAGCGGAGGCTCTCCCTTGAGGTCACTTGCGCCGTTACGTATGCTCGTGCTATCGGAAAAATGCAAAATAAAGCGAGAGGCGGAAGAGTGGCGAAGAGGAAACTCGGCCTCGACAGATGCTCGACCGCAGGCAAGAGCCTCATAATAGAGAGAGAGAGAGAGACGCGGCAGATGGATGCCCCACTTGCGCCTCCCTCCGCCCTCTCCCCGATGCTTGGGGAATCCGAGAATCGAACGGAGGACCCGGATGTGGGTGGCCCACGCGGTGGCAAGAAGTCAATCAGGGGGTGGATGGGGGCGAAGTTCGGATTTCGCCGTGTCATCCTCCGAGGTCACGGGCTCAAGAGGTGGGTAGCGATCTGTCGGAAGGGGGCAGTGGCGTCGATCGCCCATTGGTCGCCGCCGTCCGTGGGCCACGCATCCGCCGCGGGGGCGATGCCTCGTCTGCCAAGGCCGCTGGCCAGAGGTGGAGTGGGGGTGGGAACGGGAGATGGGAGGGGGGAGGTGAGCGAAGGCAGTCCGGTGCTTGTTGCTTGAGGAGGCTGGATCGTAAAACAAATATCATCAAAACAAATATCATTTCGCAGAAGGAGAATGAAGCATTAAAGGTGCACCAACAGCTGACGCTAGTCCGCAGCGCCTCACCTTTTACTTTTTATTTCCTGACAGGAACACGACCTCCATTCCCAAGGAGGGACTCGAATCCGCGACATTGTGGATGCCAGATCGTAGCGGCACCAAGCTGACTTTCTTGGATGGCCCAAAAGATATCTGCCCTTGCCTTTAAATTTAAATGGAGCCAAAGAATCCTACACTAAAAAGCAGCCAAAATTTCTACCTCCACTAACTGTAATCTAATATGCTATAAAGGAGGGTCACAAAAATGACTATTTTAATAAAAAAATAAGCTGTATACTTGAAAAATAATACTTGCCAACAAAAATTTGTAGGAAATAAAAGTGAGGAACGAACATTACCACTTTTTCTAAATGTTTTTTCCTAACTTTTTCTGTTTTCTAAACGATAAAATGAGCTGAGGGGGAGGTATGGGATTAGTGAGTAAAATTTTCTTTTTTTACGGTAACTATCCGTTGTACCCATGAAAAACTGTTATGGGGTGAATATTTTTTTTTTAGGAATTACAATGGTGTGACATTAAAGCTCCGACTCACTAAAGTCTCCAAGTTAATGGCGTTACTTCGGTTACTGCTCATGAAGGTCGATCGCTTCTAAGTAATGACGTTGCACTCTTTTCTTGGGCACATTGCATGTCAAATGCTTGAGGAAATTCATTCGCCCACTAATTTGCAAGTGCTGCGTTCTTCTGGCACTTTTTGAGCAGTTTAGCCATGCTAAGAGCGAAAACTGTATTTTTTTAACGGCAGACATAAAAGATAGGCGTTAACTCGCACCACGCAGCAGCGATTCAAACTACGAGTCATCCAATTTAATGCATGCAAGTTTGACCCACTTACATAATAGTTGAAAATGCTCAAACTACACCACTATTGTTCCTTGAAATACAAGCAGTTTTCGCGGGAGACCAGAAAACTGTCCAGTCACGGGCGCCTTTCCGTGTGGCAGCCGGTCGCCTCCGATTTGGGGCGTGGTAGGAATTTCGAGAAGGGAGGGAAGAGGGAGGACGGAGAGGAGCCCGACCTCGACTTTTGCCTTTTCCCGGTGAACGCACGATCCGACGGCCGATCTGACGGACGTCGCGCTTGCTTCCCAAGCATTCTCTCACTTATCTAAGGAAGCAGTTGCTATTCGGAGGACGGAAGCGACAGCTATGCTAATTTTTGCCACTCAGGGTACGTGGATAGTTTAAAACTGGTAGAGTCAATCAAGGAATGAAGAGAGAATCCCAGCGTCGGCATATCCCTACCCTTAACGAAAGGCGCCAAGGCGTCCACGGTTTAACCCCTCATCCTATGGACGGAGTACTGCACTCACCACCTCACCACAATTCACTCAAGTGGGGACCATAATATACCAATGAATAATCTCTACCAAAGAGGGGACACGAACTCCGGTCCTAGATATAGGAGGCCTATACTCTAGCCAACATACCGACCACTTAGGGGACCACTGGTGCCTAAATGGATGGAGATCGGGAATAGACGAGTCTGGCTTATACTACCTACCTACAGCATTCAGCTTACAGAAACTACGTTTTATACTAAGCCAACAATATTAAAAATTGGGAAGTAGTAAAGAAGTCAACATGCTCAAGTTCATTATACGTAGGTGCATTATACCCTGTGAGCCGCCACAAGGGTGTGCGGTGCGGGGTGACTCATAACTTGGAATAGGATCGCGGATTCGTACGCTTTCTCACAATTTTTTAAATTAATAGCGCGACTCAACTGGGAGCGTAATGCACAAAATAAGCGTCCTTATAACTTGTTCCACCTATTGAGATTGTGGATTGGAAGCATCGTACTAAAATTTGACGCCATGATTTCACTTTCCTGTGGTGGAATTGAAACATGCCAGATCAAATAACTCAAAATTTCCACAAAATTTATTTTCTTGAAAAGTATACTGTCATTTAATCAATTATGTTTACGTACCACACAAGCAAGAAATATCAAATAGCAATTACACTCATACGACTACATTTAGAGGTTCATGCAGATTTGCAACAAAAACTATAATGTACATTATATACCCTAATTAACCCCTAATAACTTCACTTTAATCTACGAGTATTTAACCTAATTCTTTATAAAATGCGGAAAAATGATAGTCGAAGTCTTTCTGTACTAACTTTTATCTTTGTTATTCAAACTGCCTCAGTGAGTTGAAGTTTTTACCATGTCTTTTGATTGTTCAGACTAGGCGTTTTACCTTAAGTTATGAAGTAGATTTAGTTTGCATTTTCATCGACAATCGGAACCAATAAAACCGACCAGAATGACTTTATTTCTCTGTCCTCAACTTCCATCATTCGCAGCGCGTCGCGGACAACGTAACGAACAGTACAAACGTCAAATATTATACCAGTCCAATGCCACGATGGTAGCCATCACTCATATTTTAGTTATGAATGACACGCGTAATTGCGGCGCTATTGGTAGGCGGATTTAAGAGAGGAGGTTACAGGGGTCACAAACTCCTGAAAAGACAAAAAAATTTCATCCAAGTTTTATTTCGACGTCGAATCGAGCATTTGCAAGGAGTAACGCAAGAAATAAGGACATTTATCTGAAAAATAGCTTCGACGATGGAATAAAAAAAAATCATGTTGAGATAAAAAAAACTGATTGCACCTGACATCATTTTCTGAAACGCAGACAAGAGCAAGATTCTCCATGTCAACGAAGAGAAACGTATATTCAATTCCCAGTATTCTTAGAAAAGGCATCAGAAGTAACTTCAAGGGTCACGCGGCGTGTTGAAAAATTAAAGGTCGCGGATTGGAATACATAACAAGCGTACGTAACCTTTAGGGCGTGTCACGCTAAGAACATATTTCAGACTTCGGGCAGTCCCCAGTCAGGTTAAATTAAAAATAAACGACAGAAAAAGAAACTTGGGCTTACATAAGGTCCACATAGGGATTGGTCACATCCAAACACTCACGACGTAAAATCACTGCAATGTGTGATCGACGGAGATTCTGTCACAACTCACCTGAAAAGAGAGAAAATATCATTAGCAGCATGTAATTAGGAAAAATATCCTTTCTTAATCGACTCTTAGAGTTAGAAGGAGAACTTTTCGGTGGCGATTTATGCAGCCACATCATTCATAAAGTTTTATGGCGAGAAGTCGTATCTAAATATTGAGGACAGGAGCCGTGAATTACATTCCTCGCTATGCGGCCAATATTAGTGACACCGAAAAGTTAAGTAAAAAATTAAGCAAAAATCTGGGCGTTTTTGCCGACGCAAGAGTAAGTACAATATTTTTTTTTCTCAATAATTTCTCCACCATTTCCCAATTAAATTCCACCACATCTCTATCTTAATTTCACACTTTCATGAATCATAATGTATTATACTTAATAATAGCTCGTAACTGTCTAAAGCATTCTAATTCTAACCTAGCAAGCCACATGCACTAAATCCAGATGCAGAATGTAAATTAATGGGTAGCTGATTGGTATAAGTTCATTCCATGGTTATAAGTGTTTAGTAGTATGAGCCTGGAAGACGTCTACTTAAATCAAGACTTTAAAAAAAAACGTGTTACCTATTTTTAAAGTTGCAATTACCTTCCCTCCCCTCTACCTCACACCCACAAGGTGCCTTGCAGAGTAACCAGTAAATGTATACGAGCCGTCGGAGCACCTAAAGAAATCACAAATTGTGTTGATGTTATTCGGGGGATGAGACCAACAGCTTAAGTCATTTAGGACGGAAGGGTAATATGGTAGAGGTAGCAATTTTTCAGAGAACGAAGATGTGGTGGCGGGAGACCCGGCATCGTCCTAGCTCAATCAGCGATAGACGCCGCGCGTTCCACGGTTTGCCGTCCCATCCGGCAGAAGGAGTACTGAACTAAAAGTACTCACCACACAGCACTCAAGTGGGAACCGGTTTACAATTCTCCACCGCTGCCATTGGGGTGGGAAGCTAGTACCCTACCCACTACACCGAAGAAACTTCCAATAAATACCCACGTCTAATACTACCTTTTTAAAAGGCTCTTAAATTCATTTTACTAAGGAACTAGAATTGTAGTTTTAATTTTGGTATACTAAGTTGGTTCTTTCGGAAGAATTAAAAAAAAGGTGCAGGAATCCTTAGGAAATCTTGGAAACAAAGGAATCCGAAAAATTTGGAAGGGTTTGAAATGGAGGGCGTTTGGTTTGGCTGCGGGCGCTGACAACTTCTTTGGCGATGGTCCCACGGCCTTGACCGCTGGAGGTGAATGAAATTTGCGGCGGCGGCCGAGGCGAAGCGCGGAAACCAGGAATGCGGTTCACCCTAGAACACGCCTCGATCACGGAATTTCGTCACCGCACGGAAAATAAAGATTCACTTGACAGGCTGGGGAATCTCAATAGTCATTCTCAGGGCCATCCGAGAGCTAAATTAGGTGTTTTTAAGGTTTCCTCATTGTTGGCAGTAACAGTAGAAGTAGTGTTAGGTATCAAAGTTCTCCTGAGGTTGTTTCACAGCATGATACCTAACTGAAAATTTGCTTAATCCTCAAAGACGTTCCCAATTGGGGTGCCACGGCACTTCAAGTTTCCGAGAAGACAGCTAGGGGTGCCGCGAGATTTTTGCGGTAAAATGACAAAATGTTTAGCAGGACCAACATCTGAATTGGTTACTCCTACGCCCACGTGATAGTGAATGTAATGGAAGTACTTCATCCACCCTAAGGACTAATTATTTTAAAGCGCCGATCATCCATGGTAATGGAGAGGGAAGCCCAATTGGATGAATAAAAAAATCTAAGGAAGATGCCCCAAGATTGTAACCTCAGTCTCCAGAGTGACATCGACTTAAAAGGTTGGGAATCACTGGACCTTAGATGGATAAGACACCCATGCCTGAGGAGGGATAAGAACCGGCGATTTTCAGATTATCAGGCTGGTGCGTCCTTTGCCTACTCTACGATGGGCGCCAAGGGGTCCACGGTTTAACGTCCCATCCGGCAGACAGAGTACTGAACTAAAAGTACTCTCCACATAGCACTCAAGTGGAGACCGGTTTACCAATCTCTGTCGCTGCCATTGGGTTGGGATCAATCTACTTGACTACTGTGGCCGGCGTATCAGAAAAGACCTTTCTCGGATTTGAACCCAGAGCCTCCAGTTAGTGGCACAACGCTTAATCCAATGAAGTACCCCATCGTCATATCGTTAATAATGAATCAAGTAGTAGTCTTCAGTTTTAGATGCTCCAAATACTTGGATGATTCCTCACCGTATAACCTAAGACCTTAATGCTAGGTTAAACGCAACATCTATGCCACGAATGGGGTTCAAACCCGCAACCTTAGGGTTTCCAGGTCATCGCGTTACCTGCCTAGCTACCACAGCCGGCGTTTATAATGAATAAAAAATACTGGCGTAAAAAATAATGAAATAAATTCAAAAGGAGATTCATGCACCATTCAAGATAAGCTGAGAGTAAGCCGGTAGGTACGAAGCATTTTACTGAAACTCAAACTAAACCCTTAGTACGAAACAAACCACACGGTAGCTAGGCTTCTTGTGCCATTGAGTTGTGCATTAATACTATCCTCAGTGTTGGAGAATCGATGAACTTCATGATAATTGCAGACACCGGATAGCGGCGTATCATGAAGCGGACTCCAGAAACCCCTCGCAGTCATCGGGGAGCGGCAAAGGAGGAGGAAACGGAAACAAGTTTTTTATTGCATTAATGTTTGATTCAGTCGATGCTGTGCTCACTGGGAAAACAATGTAATACCTTCCCCTCTTCCTCAGAGGTATTCGAAAACAATGCACCCACAATCGCGTGCTTGACGAAGTGAACGGGAAGATTCTTGGTAATACAAAACGATGAGCAAAAGACTTGAATGTGAAGAGCATGGGGAAAACAGGATTGGGGTTGGCAGGAAGGCAGGTAGGGTTTGTGGACGGGAATGTTCAAAAGATGGAGTAGGGCGCACATGTGAGCAGGATGGGGGATTTCAGCGAGGAGTGCCAATTTTATCTCATGCTGAAAAATCGCTTTAGCCCAGGAGGATGGATCGCACCGTGAATTCAAGGATGGAATTGGAAGGGAATGGAAGAATGGTCGAGAGGAACCAGGTGTTGTGATTAGACTGTTCTTCACAGAGGGCTCCAAGTACCCAGAGCTGATTGAAGTCCTCTCTGGTCTTCAGATAGGTTCAATCAGACCGGTTCAGACGACGACATTTTTATCAATATTTTAAGCTCGAATGTATCCTCATCATCAGGGCTGCTGAAATTATTTATTTCATATGGAAAAATATCATATTTTCCTCTCGGCAAGAAAGTACCAGATTCTTTTACCAAAGACTATTAATCTCCTCCGATGGACGGAGGACTGCACTTGATACGGCAGTGAAAGTGGACCATGTTGGCTTCAAAACTCGAAGGTTTCGAGTCCCACCTCTGCAATTAATGGTGTAAAATGAACTTTCTGAGGCGCCAATTGGTGGAAACAGTACATGGTGGATAAAATAAACACCAGTTATTTTGTTGAGTTCTATAATTTTACTAAACGTTATAAGTCCGGTTTTGCTACTTACAGCATACTCATGATTTATGTTATGTTTTTCAAAGGATTAAGGGGTAAGGATAGATAGTGTTATAACATACATAGTCTTTGGAGTTTCTAACACTCAGCAACCGCTGCTACTTTATAATTTGGTCCTCCATTGTAGTAATCTTAGGCATTTTCAGGATTCATCCCAGGGGACTAGGGATTCGAAGGCAGTTGTCTGGTCACCACAACAATTTCTTCGCATGAGGAAGATAAGGATATAATGGGGAATAATGGGACTAAAAGGCCGAACAAAAGATGGAGAGAGGGAGTTAGAAAGAACAGTAAGGTCGCGAGTAGAACGGAAAGGTAATTTTCCGTTCGAGGACAAAGAAGAGCGATTTTGGAACCTCGGCAGCCCCACGGTCCACTTTCGCCAGCCGCATTTTTCGCTGATAGATTCATGGAACCAAATACCAGCCAAAGATGGTCGTCAGTTTCCGCGCAGGTCGAGGTCGAGTATCTAGATGTGTGAACCGTAGTAAAATAAAAGCTAAGGATGCACCAAACAGGGCAAATCTAAAGTTATATTTTTTTCTGAGTCGTCTAGGTCTTTCTGTTTCCCTGAGTACTACTTCACCCAAATGTGGCCGATGTTTTAGCGAAGTCTCTCAGGAAAAACGCAAAAAATTGTGAAGCGCAATTTGTAAAAGACGGTGAATAAGTTGCATATCTCGATTTTAAAAACCATTCTCAAGAGCAAAAGTTCAATACATATCAGAATAATTAGAAAAATATGTTTCAAGAAAGGAATTTTGTTCTTGGTGGCAGAATTAGATATAGTGCATACAAACAAAAATATGTGGAGACGAGTCGAACAGAACGTACTGGTACTCAACACACCATACAATGAATACAGGCCTGACGAGGTGCAATTCCAGTCAATTAAACAAACCTTTAACAATAATGAATTCAACACACTCAATTAATCACAAATACATAACATAGAAGTTAATTGTAATTTTTTCGTGTTTTCTTTTACACAATCTGAAACCATCAGGTATTTATTTACTGAACTTAAATTGAAATAATTGTTCCAATTCGTTTTGTCTTGTTTTCTTCGTAGAACCTGCTTTTGTTTTCTTGTATTCTTCCATTTCTTTAACATAGGCCCTCAAAGCTAATAGGGTGCCTAGTGGTCATTGTGCCATGAATCAATTTCTGACCAAAAGTAACGTGAAAAATTTCTGTCAATCTTATCTGTCAAAATCTGTCAAAAAAATCTTATTCTCATTACTGGACGAAGATAATAGGGTGGTACATACTTATATTATCATAAATGCCGGAGTATTCAGTTATCAATTTTCCTCGAAGGAGAATGAGAAGGATATTCAAATGCGCAGTATCATTCGGTAAGTACAATATTAATACAGTATTATAGCCAGGACTACAGTGATGCTATTCTGAGTTAGGAGTAGATTAACGCCGCCAAATATAGTTTTTTAATTTTCCATTGAATGCGTCTATCAGCGTCTCAGCTCTAAGTTTCTTCGGAAAGTATCCTAAAAGCCGAATTTTCTACCTCACCCCTATGGACTTCGGCAGACCGAGGTAGAAACAGCGTGATTCGAGCGTCAGCGAAACAAAATTCAATCTCCTGGAGTGGATCCAGTTCAAAGAGTCATGACCACGGGGTGAACGATCCCCTCGATATTACGACGGGCGCCGGTGGGAGGGAGGGACGGAGGATGTAGGGCTCGAGTGAGGGGTGGAGAAGGTGGGAAGCCGTGGCTGGTTAGTGGGTTTTTCCTGTGTAGCCAGTGAAGGGTGCTCGGCATGAGGGGACAGACGTGCTGCGACCAAGGCCGGGAGGAGGAGGGCTTCGGTGGAAGCGTTGAATGAACGAGTCGGGTAGTGATTGCGGACGAGGCTGATTCGCTCACCGGCGACGCTTTCCGTCCTCGGCACCTCCGTGGGAGCGCCTCGGGCTGCAGATGGATTTTTCGCGAACGAATCATTCGTGATGACCGGCTCTCGCGAGTGAATGACTGACTCTCTGATAACTTAAGCCGGATCCGATTTCTCGGGATCGTTAGAAATTATGCTCGCCACCGGAAATCATCGTTGATTAGTGATCAATCAATGCGGCGACAATTAAAGCGATGAAAGTTAAATTTGAGGAGAAAGAATAACAGAGTAGATAAATGATATTCAGAAGAGGTCAGACATTCATAACTATTCACATCAGTACTGCTAATAGTGCCATATTCTTCTCCGAGATTAGACCCCTCTTCAGGTAATGTAGTAATTCATTGTGAGGGTTTTATAATGAGAATAGAGAAAGGAATATGCATGTTTAATTACGAAGAAAGGGCTATTTTATAAGTTAGGGAGCCAGTAGAATGGATATCTCATCGTGGTGTATGCAATTAGGAGGATTGTGTTTTAAAAATGTAAGAAAGAGAAAATTCAAGAATTGCGAACTATCCGCGAAAAATCTTAACGGAGTTACCCACTGATCAGAGTTGTCTGGATTGCCAAATAATAACTAATAGTGTTCAGTATGCCATCTAGAGGACTCTGCTCACTGATATGCGCATAAGCATCGGTCAACACCCCTAAGATCTGTATAAGACAGCTTTCCACTCGAATCTCCTATCGGCTAACCTCTTCGTATTAATATAATTCTTCTCTACAATAGCACGATTTCTACAGATTCCCGGTCAGATCCACAGAGTCCCGGTCAAGGCGAATGATATTTACCACGTGGAAATTCTGCTGGTAGAGTTGAGGCTGAGTAGAGAGGTTGGTGAATTCAAGAAAGAGGGATGTCAAATTGTTGGATAAGTGAATCTGTGGTGAAATAATATACAACTTTGGCTGTCGTATTTTTCGGATCGACTTATTTTTCCCGATTCACTCCAATTATGGTATTTTTCCAGTAGTTACTAGAACAATTTAAACTTTTCCGCGTTGGTATTCGAATCAAAACTTAAACATTCGGTATGAAAAAACACAACATATTTCCTTCGGACTGGTTATAAATTCAGGAATTTTGGTGCAACCAAATGGTATATTTTCCAGGAGACCAGCCTAAGAAATGAACTCTTTACTAATGCATAAGAACTCTCAAACCTAATCAAAGGAGTTGGATAAGAGAGTAGGAGAATGACGTAGCCCGACTACTAAAAATATCGAATTGTATTTCATAACATGTATGCCGACAAGGAAAACCTTGTCGACCAACATTCCTCTAAGCTTCCATCACTATTTGCCGCATATTAATGACCAATTCATTATCAAGCGAAACGAATATGATGAGGATGACGTGCCTTCAGGTATTTATATTTAGACAAAAAAAACTTTTGTTCATAATCCGGAGATATCATCACCATGTATAAATAGCAAATGTATATAATGTATTTATTTCAATAGAATAAACTCACAGATAGAAACATGTAGTTTGTGAAGAAATTGTAAGGACCATGAACAATAACGAATCCATTCTGTCCTCGTTGAACTTCCATATATTGGAGCCTACCAGTGATTTTATACGGAACGAAATGTCATTATTGGAACTTGGAAGAACGAAAGCGAACCTGCTTAATCTGATAATCATTAAAGGAAAAAACTATTATAAAAAAATGAAAAAATATGATACACTTATGACTATTGAACTATATAGCCTGAAGACACGGGAGGTTCACCCTCCACGGTTACCTAAAAATCAAATATATTCACCCTAAAAGTAAAATGAAATTTAACGTCACTCTCATTTTCTTCCCGTAGAATATAAAATAAACAATAGCTTCAGAGGAGAAAATAGCTTCCAACGGTAAAAAACAATTATTTAACTTACTGACCTTTTAATTTACCGCTTACTGCAAAGAAAAACCTCCGAAAAAGTTATATCGCTGCCAAAAGAATATGCAATGAAAGGATATCTTTTCAAAAATCACAGGGTAGTTTTAAGCGTCAATAAAAAAAGTGAATGATAATGGAGAAGGGCTAAATATTTATAATTCTTAAACATCAAATAACTTCTTTTGCATGTGAGTTAAGTATATATAATTTAGGTATTGAATAAGTATGGTGAAGCCATGCAGAGAAACTTAAATAGTCTCAGCTGAATGCATACTTAAAATGATCTCATTTTGAAAATCACTTCATGACGTCTGGGATTTTCCCTTCTTTCTTCCTCTCATAACATAGCAGATTACTTACGTAATACCATCCACTTCTTCATGCTATGTATTAACTTTCATTTAACCCAAAATCTTAATTTTTTAAACCCTTTTCCCGTGCACACAGTACTATGTGTATTATGGAAACTTCTCTACCCTATTCCTTTCCAATACCCTCTCTAGCCCAATCCGTTGTAGTAGATACTAACCAACACCTGATGTAATTTTCGCCATTAAGGATAGGTGAGTTGTGGGGTATAGGAGGAAGGATCATTTCAAGGACTGGAGGAAAGTTGGAGAGAAATGAGTCAACATTGGCCTATTAATTGGGACAGAGGGGTCCAGGGTTTAACATCCCTTCCAACTGTCGGAGTGCGATACTAAAGACCTTCCACACGGAGTCAAATGGGACTGCACTAAAAAAACTGCCACTCTCAAAATTCGAACCCAGGCCCGCGGAACAGAAAGCCACACAAACCTATACTCTCCACTTATTCATATTTTATCAATTTTCTATTGAAATTTTCTTCCCTCAACTAACCTCAAGTTTCTCTTTCCGTTTCCTTCACGCGAGAACCATTTAGAAGTAGCGAGTTAGGTGTCTGTAATGGAATCTACGCTTTATCAAGTTAACGGTTCCAGCCAAGAATGCTCAATGAATAAAATTCGCTTCCACTTACCTTGCTATCATTGGATGGTATGTAAAATGTTTTATTCGCATAAAAACTTCCATAAACTTTTAAAGAATGGTTTACCCATGACCCCATGACTACTTATCGTAACCCGGGTCGTGAGCTTGTGTTTAATTTGTTGCTTGAGAAGAATCTTTCTCAAATGAAAGGAACCGTACGACATGCATTTAGCCTTCAAATATATCGACTGTTACAGGGAGTAAAATTAATCGGGGAACGGTGGAAAAGGCTTTAGCGTAAAGATTGAGCATCGAGTCATCAGGGATGGATAATCCGGACCGGGAACTAAAAAGAAAACAGAGCAAGTGGTGCCATTGCCATTTCGTGGGAGGATGAAAGTAGCTGACTGCGTGCCTGCACGCTGCACGAGAGTATTATTCATTCACGGGCTTCTAGGGACCGAGGAAGGGAACGTGCAAGCGTCCACTTACAAAACGGACTTCCCGTCGAGCCATCCCGCGCGGTATCTTCGATCGTGATGTTCCTAGAGCAAAGTGTCAGCGCTTTCGCTCCCTGCGTTTTCCCCGGAATCTCACTCATGAGAGCATTTCCCATTAAAGCACAGGGGGCGGGGGAAACTAAGAGCCGTTATCTCGAGATCTACTTCGCCAGAACAAAGCAGCTAAAAGCTTTCCGCGGACGGTAAAGGACGGTGTGCCGGTGGCAGCTGTCAGGCGGAAGAGAGGTGAATTAAATAGGGTGCCGGAACGAATACGGAATGGATGCGTCAGAAACAGACAATAATCTGAAACTGAGGTCTCTTGAAGAAATATATTAAAACACAATCTGTATCACAACTGGTAGTTTGAAGGATTCTGGTATGTTTTGTTGGGATGAGTGTTACGAATGGAAAACCGTCATTACACGAGGAGAGTGAAAAGCACGAACGAGGAACATGATGGAAAATCAGAAATGTAATAATCACTGGCACATATTGGTTGTCTTTGCACTGAGGTTATTCTTTTAATGGATTGCTCCTAATATGATTTACCTTCTGATCTGGTTCTTTTTCCCTTCACTACTTTTCTCATAGCATTCCACTCCTTCCATCCCCTTTAAAGTGGTCATCACTTCCTCTTCTTCCCGTTCTGTCACTTACACTCTCATCCACCAACATTCTTACTTCAATAACGGCCTGAGAGACCTCATTACCCAAAATAATATACTCAATCTCCCAAATATTTCCATCAACTTATTTCTCCAGGTAGTCTCATTTTCTCTCTCTACATGCCAAAGTTCTTCCTCGTCCTTCTCCCTTTCTGTCCATCGTGCTTCCGCCATCCTTCTTACTCATATTTTAAAATACTTCAATATATTCTCAGTCCCTTCCCGAGGGTACAGTTCTCCAAGCCATGAACGAGTTCCAACAGGTTTTCACCGGGTTAGTGTCTCCATTGCTACCGACGCCCGTTTCGAAACCGACTCGATCTTCGTCTCCAGGGCTAGGAATGTATAAATGCGTCAAACACAGCTCAAGTACAGGTCACCTGAATGAAAATGTTTCTCCCTTTCTATCCACCGTACTTCCTCTCTGTCCTCCTTACCTTCATTTTAAAAGCCTATAATGTATTCTCAGCCCCTTCCAGAGGGCCCAGATCTCGAAACCATCAACGGGTATCGATAAACCCCGAAGACGTTGACCGAATCAGTTTTCGAAACGTCGATAACAATGGAGTCGCTAACACGGTCGAAGACCCGAGAGGAATTCATTCAACAGATATGCCCGGAAAGCACCAGATCTTTCTCCACGTACAGGTACATTTATGGGATAAGAGTATGGAGTAATTACTGCAACTTTCTCTGTGGCTTGATAAGAAACGCACTTGACAATACACCATCATCAGCGAGTATAACGGGTGCCATTAGCTCTCCTACATCCCTTTATCAAGTCCCTCCCAGGCCTCTCTCTCTCACTATTTCCTTCGCAAACATGTTCAGGAGCATGGAAGATAACGGGAAAACACTGCTTTACTCCTGACCCTGTCCTAGTGCTTTCCACGCATCTCCAAAGGCTATACTAATCAGTAGACTCTGTGCTCATACAAAAGTGTGTCTATCACTTAAGTTTACCTCGGCGTTATTCAGTACCTCCACTGTTCGTGTTTTGCTTTGTCAAGCACCTTTCGAGGTCAACAAAAGAAGAAAAATTATTCCATCTTTACTCTAGATTCCTTTTAGCCTATCTTCTCATCAACACTGAGGTGACATCACGATTTTTCCTCCTCCTACTCACCAAAAAATATTTTCAAGCCAAGCACTCATTCGCCCTCCTCCACTCTTCTGTTCATAACAGCATTGCTCACGCAGTCTCGCTGAGAGCGGAAATAAACTAATCGTCCGGCAGTCTACTCAAACATCTGCCTTTTTTTGGCACAAGGATTAAAACTGCTCGCACAAAGCCCTCAGGCCAAACATTTTAAACAATCCGTATCCATA
Source organism: Platycnemis pennipes (assembly GCA_933228895.1). NCBI lineage: Eukaryota > Metazoa > Arthropoda > Insecta > Odonata > Platycnemididae > Platycnemis > Platycnemis pennipes. The sequence goes on along the minus strand of OW121848.1, from coordinate 116,131,465 downwards.
AATCCTACGAGTAAGGCAATAAAATCTTTTTCATTTTTTTCAGGATTTTTTAGCAACCCCGAGGGATATTATCTATTCACAAGGCCTTTACAGCCTTCTTTTTTATTAATACTCCCCGAATCTTTCAACCGAAACGTCTCGAGCCAAAGGAATCCTCGTCTTACTATTAGCCGATTTAATTTCTAAAAGGAAGAACGCATCATAGCCATCACATAATTCTTCACCATATTCCCTCCTACCAACAAGAATATTCATGTTTTGCCTCTGATTGAGTGTATCACATTTCCTTACTTATTGGCAGATGACATTTCACCTTTGCGTGTAATTCTGTTATTTTCCCTTTCTCCTTTTTCCGGTAAATATTCTATACATAAAAAGAAATTATTATGTTATGAAATAAAGGGTTCCATGGCCCAAACAAGTTTCGTAGTTTAAATTAGGTAGCCTATTCTCCGACATTACATGTGTAATAAGACAATAAAATTTCTTTTATTTCCTTACTTCATACGCGTTGAATCCAGCGGATTAAAGACCCTGCACAAGGGCTCTTTCCCTTTCAGCTAATTAAAGGTAAGGAAAAATTACCGAAACTTATTGTCATCACTAGGTCATAGACTGTAGTAAATATTTACTTGCGTAATAATGCAGTGGATTGTAACAGTTTTACCTTCGAATTCTTTCCTTTCCAGCTCTCCACTTTTCGAATCCCATGTCGCTCATTCGATTAGCAGCTCCTGAGGAAATTGCATGAAATTGTTTTATGATGAAGCTGGGCATCAATGACAAAATTCATAGTTGGCCGGTTGACTTCCAAGCATCAGGGGCCCACTAAATACCTTCAGAGAATTCCCATCTTTTAGAATCGTTCCAGAGTTTTTGCACGGTTTCACGAGGAGCAGATTTTATTCTACCTTGTTTCATCCCTCCACAGAGGACGGCTATTCAATTCAGACAGAAACCCATTCGTACGCGTTGGTCTACTCTCATATTTCATCATTGTAAAACTCTAATCAATTCTACAAATGTAGCGTAAGTACTGAAAAACATACTGGACTTACTTCATTACTCCTGAACTTCGAGTAAGAAGATAAACTCTTAAGAACTTGAACTATAATTTATACCCAAACACGAGACCTAGATCCACAATATTCATATGGACATTGCAGTCATCGTAAGCGAGGTCTGGTGTTTCTACCGTGGCACAAATGATAAGCATAATAATAAGTTAACAAGTACCAACGTCAGTCATATGCATTGAGTTTCCACTAAACGCGAAGTGAGGAAATGAATTAGCTGATCGATGAACGGAATAAACTTTGGGGTCACACCTTTTACAGAGCACTTGTTAAATTTTCGTCGCGTCATCATGGAAGAGGGAAGTCCACGCGTGATTGAAATTCACTGAGGTGTAACAACCAGTGGATCAAAACCCCACGCATATTCCCTGGAGTGCTCAGCGGCGAATGTGATGGGGTTTAATGGCACTTGCCGATGGACTTTACGAGCTCATGGATTCATTGCCGTGGTCATTCCGGTGGATTAATTACCGACTGGCGCCATGAGGTTCCGGGAGCCGTCTGATGTCAGTTCATTCCGACGACTGCCGTTTTTCGATTATACGCATTTGCCGATTCCACTCATTCGCCGTTGACAGCGGATAGAATTAAAAAATAAAATCATCTCGGTTTTAACTAAGGCTCCAGTGATCCGTCAAATGAAATCCTCTGAAATAAAATTAACAAGGTTGCGACAGTATTCCACTTTTCGATAAGCATGACTCATGACGATTTTCTGTGACTGAAAAAATTTCAAACTCGAGAAGGACATCAAAGATAAAATTAACATAAGCAAACTCGGGGACTTGAACAATTGTTTTGGTTATTGGGGAGGCAACGGTAGCAAATGCGGTAATTTGCGCCATTTAAGATTGGCAGGTATTTGGAAAGAGTTGGGAATTTGGGGAGTGAGGTAGGGTGCACAATTTCGGTGTTGGTCTACCCTTAACGAAAGGCGCCAAGAGGTTCACGTTTTAATGTCCCCTCCGAAGGAGGTTGAAGTGATCTACACACAAGTAAGGTTCTGTATAACACTTCTTGCCTTGCCACTTCCAGCATTCGAACTCGGACTCTTGGATTATGAAGCCAGTACTCTAGCCACTACTATGAACCGATTCCCGCATTGAATGATCCCATTTGTCATTGAGTGATCAACCAAGAAACATTTATTCCGGGATTCAAGAGGGGAATGCAATGAAAACAGATTATAAAAGAATATTCCGAGTGTGATCCCGGAGGGAGGAAAAAAGACAGCAGGTAGAGCTCTTTCCGGTCACCACCTCTTGATCGAGCCGCAGGATCCCTTGGCTATCAAAAAGCTTCGAAGTCCACACTCACTAAAGACAATAAGAATAAAGCAATGCTGTTTTCCACGACTTTAGCGTATTTCCTCAAGTGATCCATGACTATTAGACCAAATTTTTTTTTCTTTACATCCACGATCATTTAGATAGTAAGAGGGGGTAACGTTCTGGTATAGCGGAAACAGTAGGTACACTTCTTTGCGCACTCTCTCTGAGCTACCCAAGTCGATTTTACGAAGAGTCCCTTCGGTTAAAAACTAGATATTTCTATTGGGAGGAAGTTTCCCTAGTGATCTACCACCCTGGGTAATCATTAAATTGCGCAAGTATGAGAGAGGCGGCAGGGATGCTTTCTCGCAACGCTGTAGGTTTATCGATAAGGGATCCCAGGGTAATAATTCGGTCAGGGTAAAAAATGGGGTCTAGTTTCCAAGCGCAGTTCCTCGCAGCGGTGGAGTCATTCTTCTCATCGGGAAGTTTGTAATGCAGCAGGCCAAACAGAAATGGAGGGAGAACTTGGTTTAAGAAAATTAAAATGATCAAATTAACTTACGTGATCAGGAAAAAAATTGGGAATTTAAGCACCCTGCTCTTAAGGCCGCTTTACACGACACAATTTTTTGTACAATTTCTTGTACAAACGCTTGTATAAACTGAACGAAATTGTACGTTTGTCTGAATGGAATTAGGACAGGTTCTATTTCCCGTTCAGTCATTCAGACAATCGCACAAGCGTTCGTACAATTTGCCGCTTTACACGGCACAATTTCCTCATACAAGAGTTTGTACAAGAAATTGTACAAAAAATTGTATCGTGTAAAGCGTCCTTTAGAATGACAGCGTAGAATGTAAATCTCGAAATTCGGCTCTTAATTTTTATCACCATGCACTTTAAGACTTTTGGGAGATAGTCGTGCCTAAGTTCATCGGAGGTCAGAGTGGACTCACGTCCAGAACATAATGAAGAGAAGGATTGAATATTTTTGGTTGGGCTTCAATTTACGCTCGAGTTTAGATAGTGAAAGGTTACGTAAGGTCTGACCTCTTAGTTTATGTTTTGCAACGCGTTTCAACTTTTTAGTTTAATCATCAGGTGCCTCGTGATATTTTTCAGATACCACTCAACAATATTATCGCAACATCAAAATTGTAATGAGCATGTGGTTCCATAATAAGTCGCCGGTTACAGTTAAGTTCATAATGCTAGGAACAATATCAGTTACACCGGAAGCACTCTCCTCGGCATTACTGACGAGAAGTCTTGATTTCCAAAGAATGTAATTTAAAACAAAGTCGCACGGCACAGACTTCACAATTCATCGATATTCAGAAATTGAACTATTAGGGATAATAAATTGAAAACTGTAGCTTTATTCCACATTTAAGGTCTTCAAGAAACAAATATCCCCAACAACGAATGCAAAGTTAGCCGTAAATTTTTACACTACATCTTCCACTGATTATCTACTCCGGAAATATTTTTGGCGAGGACGAGAATGGCTGTTACTTAGAAAAAGCCAATTTAGGTTAGAATACGGTCCAGCATTTTTACGGAATTTTATGAGCACAATTTTTATATTAATTAGATATCGTTTATATGAATGTACCGACTTGTCGTTCTTAAGGTAGAGTTAAGCTAATTGCAGTAATTTACACTGGCAAATTCAGTTAATTGGACAAAAATGGTACTGCAATCGACTCGCTTTGTATAAAATGACTTGAGGGGAGCGTAATCGTCGATTTCTTTGCGTCTTTGACGCATTACATTTGGTTTTCAGTAACTTACGACTGCTACTGATAAAGAGCCGTGTTATTATCATCAGTGATAGCTGTAACTTTCCTTGGGTTTGACAAAAAGTTCTCATTTGTCGTGACTCATTTGCTCACGATCCGACCTACTCAAGAACCTACTCACTTCGTTCAGGAAAGTGTTAGTCATGTCAGGCTCAGTTGCAATCAGGATATAGGCGCAATTGTTCGTTTTTGCCCCTTTGTTCCAAGTAGAGGCGCCCGCGACCGGTGGTAATTGCAGCGATTGGGAGAGCCAGCGACCTCTCGCTGTCCCCTTCCTCTTCCCAAGATGCCTCAATCGATGGAAACGGGCGCAGTGCGCCTCCCTTCCAACCCCATACCCTCTCCACCTCCGTAGGCTTAAACGATTGAGCCACGAGCAGAGCAATTAAAAGCGGAAGCGAGCGCGCTGTTAAACTGGCGATCGGCCGTGGAAAGCAGAGGCGGCGATTGCGACATTCCTCCTGTGCACCGCTCAAACAATACGCCGATGTGCGGGTGGCTCGAACGAAGCAGGGTGGTCATGGATTTGCAAATTGGAGGGGTTGGCGAGGGCCTTCTGGAGCCCCCTTTGGCCTTAGGACTTCTTTATCTCCATTGTACCAACCCGCATTTAACCTGCCCGCCACTTGCAGACAGGGGACAAGAGCACTACGGCAGAGGCATGGAGGGATACCCATCCAACCTCCGTCCGGGCCCAACCATGCTTAACTTCGGTGATATGACGTGAACCGGTGTATCAACTTGGCTAGGTCCTTGCCTGGTGGACATGAATAGTCATGGAAGTCACATGAGAATGATATAAAATATCCTACGTAAAACCAAATAAAGTGCGAGAAAGTTGTTGAAAATATTTTTTGGCCTTGAAGTCATGGAAAGGACAATGAAAATCAACTAAAATTATTGAGAGTCAAGATAAATTAACAAAAGTTAGTTCTTTAGATACGAGTCTCGGACTAAAGATACAGAAATCTTTCACCGTAGGAATGAAGGATGAAAGAGAAACACTGCAGTTTCCAAACTAACTGTGGAGTTCATTCATAAAACAAGAGCTAGTTGGATATTTGGGGAAGTGGCGGCTGAAGCCGTTTGTACCATTTGTACCATACCAGACCAATGACTTATTCAGGGAACGGAGGAAGAGTGGAGCGAAACCCGGTATCCGAATTAATTTGCTGTCAAGAAAGTCACCAAGGGATCCCCTGTTCAACGTCCCATATGACGGACAGAGTACTGAACTTGAAGTGTTCTCCACGCTATGGTAAAGTAGGGACCTGTTTTTCACTGAAAAGATCCGCCTCCTCTAGAACTCAAAGCTGGTAGGTACTGCCAACTCGGTTTTTGTGCGTTAACGGATATTGCCACGGATAGGTTTAGGAACTTATCGATCGTAAGAGACTTGATGTTAAGAAGTCACCAGAATATAAGCACTACTATTTTACAGAGGAGTGACATCCAAGAATATGTAAACAGGCAAGCTTCCATTTAAACTTGGCCACACCGTTTGTGTAGCAGCATTTGTGCACCGAGACATTTTTAAGATCATAAAAAAGGGGATCATTTAAAGAGTAATGTTTATGAAAATAATGGAAAAAAATAGTCACGCTACTTATCTAGTTTAGTACTTATGCAACAACAATAAATAAGGTAAATTCTACCTGCCCCGCACAATAATTACACAACGATATGAAAAAGAAACCTATGATAGAAGACAAAGAATGAGAAGCAAGTGGCAACAAAACCGGCAAAAATTTAAGCACCGCATTATATATTGAAAGTTTGTTTTCGAGCGGCGTTTAATTTGCTTAGCTAAACCTGCGTCTTGATTCGGCGCAGAAGTATTCAAGGGAACTGGGAGTAATTTGCACAATTACGCAAATTGTTGAGGAATTTCTTTGCGAAATCATCCATGCGCTGTTTCAAGTACCCACACCCTACGCCTCGAAATGTTTTAGGAGCAAACACAAGTTAAAGAACGCGGTTGTTTCGCTGTCACTCTTTGGAGAGCTAAGATAAGAGGTTATTTGTAGAGCTGCTGATGGGGTAACGTTTGCGGGCAGGCAATGAATGAAGGCGTAAGTGAGCACGTGGAATGAAGACATTCAAATACATATTTTTCCCGGAGAAAACTTATTGTCATGGATTTTTAGACGAGCCTTTGTCAGAGAGTTGTTGAAATTTTACACCCAATACATTCCGTGCCTGCCACTAGCATGAGATGGAAATGGAACTTAATAGAAAAAAATGTCAGAAACCTAAGAGAGCCCCGCATTCGTATTCATTTCAAATAGATTTTGTGATAGTGGATGACAGCATTCCTCCTTCCCAGCACTTCAGTGATATTGTATAAGTTACTGATACATAACTACTACACTAAAACAGGGGCCAATGTGCATCAACAAAAAACGGTGGAAACTTTACAATAGTCCATCTTTCAAGAGAAGGTTGTGAAGAGAAGTGACACCTCAACCTTGGAACTGAACATCAAGCATGTTTGAGGTTTCCAATCGATTAACGCTACCAAGGGGTTCATTATTTCAAATTAATTAATGCCACACTGAAGTCGTGAACCTTTAACGCTTTGTTATACGCCACACTGTCTTCTTGCGTAGAACTGGCCAGTGAAATACTTGAGAGATCACTTGGCTTCAATCCGTGCGGTTAATGCCCAATTCCTCGGAGGTCTGATCCGGCTGAAGAACCTAGGTTACTTTCTGCTGTTTTTAGGAAATTTAGTAATCACAATTGCAATCAGGAGAAATTAATTAGGGCCACAAAGCGTTCAGGATAACTGTGTACTTGGCAGGATCGGGTAGGTTGCGGAGATTAGAGTACTAGTACCTACTCTGCCAGCTGGCCTTTAACCAAGAGGGCCCGGGTTCGCTTCCCGGCATTGGAAGATGTTTTTCATTCGTAAACTGGCCTCCAGTGCTTGTGGAGAGCATACGAGACCAGTACTCCGTAAGCTGTAGTTCCTTTGGTGCCTTTGATCGCTAATGCCGACGCAGGGTTTCCCTCCACACTACTTCCTTATCCTTCCTTTCCCATCCTTATACCTTTCCCTCACGGCCCGAAGCGCCTATAAATGCAGGATTAGACTTAAAAACACATGAGTACCTATATACGTGCCTGCGTTTTTCACAGCTCAGATATCTTTCCAGTTACGTGTCATAGAGGTCACGAACAACTACCGTGGTTGATCGAGCTCCAGGAATTAGTTGCTTGGGAACGTCACAGGCTTAAGACAAAACAAGAGGTAGAGAAAGCTTCGGTGGTTGAGGCAAACTGGTAAATACTATATGAGTGTTCAGTCACTCCCCACTATTGTCACGGTAGAAATCGGAGCAGCAGAAACAAAATGTGATGATCTCCTACGTTGAACGCAACGATTCGAGTGATTACGAACGCCTCCAGAGAAAGTAGTCACAGAAGTAAGTAGAAACTGAGATAAACGATTTTCTCCGTCCTTAAGTACCTAATTTTCGGAGCATTGAGTTATCCAATTCCGTAAGTATCATGCACATTGTGACCAGTCATTAAAAGGAACGTCCACGTGAAATAATATTTAGATGATTGGGAACTCCCTTTCTCCAGGTACACTTCACTAATTAGGCTGAGCACGTTATCTATCAGCCGGACGATGTCGACTGTCATTCTTTCCGAATGGTTATCGAATAACTACTCTGCAACGGAGAGGAGGTGAAGGGCTCCTCTTACCAGGTACGAAATATAGCGGAAGAGAGTTTGTAAAATAACTACATTCATTGCTTAGGAGTGCGAATTTCTATGGAGAGAGGAATTAAACCTGTTTTTTTTACGTCATATCATGTGAGAAAACTTCCATACATTAGACGTAGTTAGTGATTCCATTGAATTATACCTGTGTTTTACGATATTCTATTTCTATATCCAACATTAAAATAATCTATTTCCAACATTAAAATAATCTATTCATCATTGACTGTCAAAGCTAATATAAAGTGGGTTTTTAATGCCATGCCGCAAAGAACTCGCTATTCTCTTTCAGTAAATGCAAACATATTGCAAAAAGTAAGGAAAACGGAGTAATTTCCATAAAATTTACTTAATGTTTAGATTAATTAAAACTTACCATACGGATTATACTTGCTGGGCTTATACTCGAATTTTGCGTCAAATCCAAGCTAATTAACGTACTAATTCAACGTCTCAATCACTCAATCAAATCAATTATGTGATTTTAATATTGGTACACATCGATCACGAATATTTGCTTAATTGAAAAATAAACTGATTTTGATAATTTATTGATTTCCCATGAAGGATAAATCATTTCGCCCATGATGTCAACTTATACATTCAATCATCCGGTGCATGTGTGCGCCCGGTGTTTCTCAAATGGCGTTAAGGAAACGCGGAATTTCCGGATTCAAAGATCCGTCTCAGTATCCGCTCGTCCCAGCCAATCGCTATCTCCCATTGGCCAACTGCTTGTTTTACTTCTGGCTTCATTCCATTATCGGTATCCCTACTTACGCGCTTCTCCTATGACGACCGGCGAGAATCAGTGCGGCCCTCTTAGATATCGTGATTGGGCTCCGACAAAATAAACAACCTCCCGTAGATAGCCCATCGTAAGATATTACAAGGTTAACCGTGCGCTCGCGGCTCTGGAGGCGTTGGAAAACCGGGCTGTTTGTCTTCGAGTGGCCGGCCTTCTATTTGACATGCGAGTTAACAGCGCGTTTGCGTGCCGCCCAATTATCGATCCGAGCTGCTTCCACTTTGAGCCCGGGTGTAACTTTTGACGGAATATCATTAACGCCATGCCAATAATTTCGCGCCTGGTTGCTGGTGGTTGTCTTTCGGAATCCCGAACGCGAAATCAAACAATGGGAGCGACGACGATGCCGTCCCACGCTGCTTCGCTGTCTTTTGTTTCTGCGGCGCGGTGGAACAGGTACCTACTTCTTCCGGCCACGCTTTTCAAGGCTCCAGGCCCGCTGCCGTCGGCGCGGTGGGCGGAAGATTTTACTCACGTGCGCGCCACGCGTCCAAATTACCTGAATATTACCTGAATTATAAATGCCTATCTCCTAAAGTTGCACCATCAATTACCAAAAATATACTGCCTAGGTATTACCAAAACTCCTGATTAATTCCCGGCTTGTTCCCCATCTCTTCCTCCCCGCAAATTTCCGTATCCACATAACTCCTTTCCTGTTCCGCCAAAAAATAAAAGCTTCCAAGAAATCTAAGAAAATTAAAAAGTTCCCCGACTCCAAGCAACCAACCTCCTTCCCTAAACCTCCCATTACAACCATTCCAGCCGAAAACTACTTGCCACAACTTCATATTTCGTCTATACTCAGGATTCAAATGGTCACACCACATCAGTATGCCACCTTTCCCCTCTCTCCAACACCCTCCCTCAATATAACTCTGGTTTCCCCAAGCCTCCCCCCCACCAGTCCCCGACTAATTGACTACAATTACTGATTACTTTCACCACATTGCTATCCTTTTCTCCTTCATTCACGATTATCTTTCAAATAGAGGTCCCCCGTATCAGACCCCTTACCAATAATTCCTTCTACCATAGTAAAATAAACATTCCTTCCAAATAAAATATCCTCCTCCTTTAAAGAAATAACCTTACTTCCTTCTTGTCAATCCTTCTCAATTCAATCCTTCCACGATCACAAAGGGCACCTAGCTCAGAAAGAGTGAAGAAAGAGGACTACTGTCATTTCACCTCTCATCAAATTGTTCTAATGAGCCTCTGCATTTTTTTGAAAGTTGTAGGACTACGATTCATATATGTACCAATCACTATTTGAACGCTGTGTCAAGTTCAGGACTCCATTCGCCGGCTAGGATGTAAACCTAGCCTGCCTCGGTGGCCAGGTACATGACGCACGGGCCTGACAATCCATAGGTCGAGGGTTCGAATCCCTTTCTCGGACAAGGATGCTTTGTTTGCCTACGGATTAGGTAAGGTTAGAAGGTGCAATATAGCCTAAGAAGTTGGAGCACCTAAAATTTTACTCTTACGTTCGGCCAAAGAAATACCTACTATCTTATAGAATATGCTAATGCCGACCTTGAATTTCACTTCACTCTCCCTTCGTTCCTTGGAACACCACCAAATTACTCACCTGCCTTTTAGGGTACGAAAGAGCCAAGGTATCGGTCACCTTCCGTAAATTACAACTACAAAAAGTTTTTCGGTGTGTGTTTCCGAAACTGCAGCCCCGTATTGTGGAAAGGAAAGGAATGATGCTTTAATCGCAGACTTCCCAAGCAAAATGGTTACCACAAAAAAAAACACTGTAAGAAACGCAGGTATCCGTCATGATGACATATCCTGTTTTCCTGTCACAATGCTGGCTGTCACGATGGTCGTCTACCGAAGAGAATTTTCCCGATGGTTTTCCACACGACTACACATAGCAACTTCCCGCGAGCATTGATCGGAGCGCCACAACCTCGCGGCGCTCGAATCGATCTTTGGGACCCTACCGCTCAATTTCACTACCTGACCGCTCCGCCATGTCAAGCACTAGATAGCGCTCCTCGCCCTACTTCGTTTCCTTGCACGGCGAAAGTTTGAAAAAAGTTAATCCTTTCTCCGAGTCCGGTCTCGCCACACGCAAGACCAAATACTTTCCCCTCATTGGCAGAACGGCCTTCGTTACGCAATGAACGCATGCGTGAAAAATAAGAAGTGTATCTAAACCACCGCGTTCAACCCGAAGGTCGGACTGGCTGGTGAGGATATACTACTCACCGAGTAAAACGGCGTGTAAAATTTACAAATATCGGCGTAGGGAAGGAAGTTCTTACCCTGGGTCACCCCAAGTTTTCCAGGGAATCTGGTCCCCATAAAATCAGTCAGCATGGGTTTGAAAGAACTTGCCCCATGGTCGTCTCCCGACTTTGAGCCCAATGCTTTAAATCAGAATTCGCAAGGTCTACCCATAGTGTTACCAGATTCATGATGTCATAAGGGATGATATTAAGAGCTAAAGTGCCGGACAAATGTTATCGGCTAAATACATCAAAGGGCACTCCAGTAATTTTTCCATAGTGGGGGATAAGCTCTAATTGGTATATTTAATAGGTCAAAAGAAGTCGGAAGGACAAGTCTTAAGAAGAGTGGGAGAAAAGAAATGTCTACTGAAAACACTAAAAAGAAAATGGGACAACTTAATCGGCCATATCTTAAGACACGATGGCCTAATGAAGACAATCGCAAAGGGAAAAGTGAACGGAAAGATTGGAAAAGGCAGGCCTTGTATGAGATATATAGAACAGGTTGTGAAGGATATAAAAGAGAGAAGTTACGTTGATATGAAGAGGTTGGCCGATAGAAGAATAGATTGGAGGGCTGCGTCAAACCAATCCTAGGATTGTTTAGATCCATGATGAAAATGAATAGGCCGGAAAAAAGAAATTGACTTCTGGGTGGTGACCAATTGAACAATGCAAAAGAAAGCTAGAAAATACCAAAATTTGGTGGGAATGCAGATACATTATTGGAAATCAAATTCACGAGAATAAAGTTGGATATTTGATATGTTTTTCTAGATACATTTCCCATTGTCCAGTGGATGGTCCGGATAATTCAAAATTCCTACCGAACGTTCTTATAAAGAGAACTTGCCAGGGAAAAACCCGACATCCTGTAACACCATCTACCCTTAGCATATCCCTACGTTTGAAACAAACTCATTCATCAATTGGATGAAAACCAATCAAAATCAACAACTGAGCAATCAAAATTGTTCCACATTTGCCTCGGAAGAACAAAATACTCTAAAAAATATAGCGCTCTACTTAAGGACTATCGTGCCAAAGTAGCTAGAGGTCTGCCGGAGCTCTAGTGCTAGCGCCATTAAGTGGACGGAAAAAATCTGCTATCTACCTCCCGCAACGGCCAAAAAAATAAGTGGGATTCCCCACTGGGCAATCTGTATCACCCGCAAAATTTACAAGGGCTGAAGGACCTTCAAGTCTTGAGAAAGAAATTAACAGACACGTAACACGCGGAGGCGCGGGGCCATTGTTTTTTTTCACATCCGTTGCGTCTCGCAACATTTTCGGCGATGCTCAACTTTAAAAACAATCGTCTCGTGGGAAACCGGCGGGAGGGCATTTGGCCTTGAATGTATTTCACACCGCGTCGACAATGTCGTTCGTTCTTCTCAGGTTCACTGCCGTTTAGCATGATCTCCCGAGGACCTTGCCTTGAATAACCACGTCCAGTGAAGACGACAGAATTTCTCCAACCGGTCCCGTATTACGAAACTTGGCATTATTGGACTTCGGCGCGCAGTGGGAAATTTTCCGAGTAGTAGTCGGAAGAGGCGACTGAGAGCGTAGGTCATTTGGCTAATTAGGTAGAGGAAGGATTTCTAGGCATCGGAGGAAGAGTGGATAGATACGGCATCGGCATTAGTACACGCGGTCTACACTAAACGAAATGCGCCAAGAGGTCAGCGGTTTAACGACCCATGCGACCGACGGAGTCCCTACTGAACTTGAGGTCCCCTCCACAGTGCACTCAAGTGGGGACAAGTCAACCATTGAAATATATGCCACTGCCGGGATTCGAACCCGGGTCCTCGAGGAGGGATTCCAATCCTCTAGCCACCACACTAACCCGATAGCCAATTTCCTCATTCAAATTACGCATGTAATGACGCTGTTTTCAATATCCCAATGCTAACCATCCTTATTTCATTTCAAAATTTTGAAAATAAGACAAAAAAATTGAGCCAGGCACGCAGAACAATTGTTTTTAATTTTTAAGTCTCAGATTTTAAATTTTTTGTAAGTGTACTATTCACCTTACAAACTTTTGTTACCATGGGATTGGTAGATAATTGATGGTAACAGAAAGTATAAATAGTCGTCTTTACTCGGGGCGAGATGTAGACTAAAGAGTCCTACAGTAATAAACCATTATTTTTGCCACGAAACTTGCGTTTTATTGTAGTTTTATTTGTCGTTAATTAATGGAAAAATATTCACTCCAATTTATGTTCATAATGATTTAAGTAGAGTTTCAGTTAGTCATTGGGGTTTTAAAGCTGAACTTTCACAATAACTCATACTACAGTACGTCCTCTGTTGGAAACTGTGCTAGGTTTTACCTTATCTTTCGATAAAAATAGTAATATCACTCGCGATATTACCATTTTTATGATGAGGTGATTTTTGACAATCATCTTGGTATAGAGAACAAATTTTTACAACTCGAGTGGTTAGAACTTCTGATTTTCTCACAGGGTCACGTGAAAAACAAAGGTTTTTGAGCAGGAAAGCTACGTTTGAAGTCATCTGTACGCCAGCTTAAAATAAATGGACCTTAGGAATGAAGTAGCAAGATTTAACATCCAAAGACCTGATCACGCCAGAGTTAATGTGGAAATGATAATGAGACGGTATTTCTTGGAATGAGCAATAAAAACATAAATACGAAAGCTGAATAACTTTAGATTTAAGTACTTCCCCTAAAGCCACTTTTGCGTTCCATATAAATTCATTGCGGTACTGGCTGTTCCAAGAAATTATTGTGAATGAAAATCCTCTGCCATCTTCAGTTTGCGTTCATATATTTTCCACCTACCACATTGCATCCGCTTAATGGAACTCCCGATGATCCTCGCCGGGACGAAGGACGAATGAACGTACCAGATTCCGACCTTGAAAAGTGACTGCCTCCGTAGGAAACACACACAGCGATGAAAGACAGCCCCCACGTCTTAATATCTCGCACATAAATCAGCATGCTCGCTCGCCTCTACACACCGCGTTGCCGAGACTAGAAGTGCAGGGATTCATCGTTTTTCCTCGGCGCTCCTGAAAATGAACGCGTGGGAAGTATCAGCTCGGTCGGCCAAGTGGATAAGGGGAAAACTCGAAGTGAAAAGAAAAAAAAATACATTCGTTGGAACCATGGTTCCAACCTGCTGGTTCCTTTCATGGTCGCATCTATTAGGCGACGGAAACCAAAGCGAAGAAATGAGGATGAGCTCGAGATAGTTTCGCGACTCAAGATAAGAGATTCCCAGCCCTCATTAAATTGCCAGGATTCAACGAATTACCGCGGTCTTCGGGAGGAACTCGATCACTCTTATGAACCTAATCACACAAGAAACACGTGGCTGCGCACAAGACAGCAAAACAGAGATTATCTACAATTAGAAAATATGTATTTCGAAGCGTTTGTGATAAATATTTTACCACACCTCAAACTGTTACGGAAAGATATCGAGAAGAGTTGCGAGAAGGTATCGGGGAAACAAATATTTACACAATATTTTCGAATTCGGGATATCAGGTATGATGTTCAGAACTTTAAATTGAATAATACATTGATCGGTTAAAATGAAATTTAGGCAATACTATTAGGTTGGTGTGGGGGCTACTGGTGTGGGGGGAGTACTGCCCTCCCTTGTAGAAGACCTGAATTCGAATCCCAGCAGTAGAAGCTTTTTAATGCATTGATCCTTACTTGAGTAATGTGTGGAAAGGACTTCGAGTGCATTACTCCGTCCGTCGGATGGGTCGTTAAAAGTGGATCCCTCGGCGCCCTCCGTTAAGGGCTGACTAATCCCGATGCTGGGTTTCTCTCTAATCTTTCTCCTCTCCCTAAATTCATTCCTTTGCCCAAATACCCACTTAATCATTAATGGCGCGAATGGTCTTTGTTGTTGGTCATTTCCTCTAATAACAATAACAGCAACTAGGCAGTACTGCGCTAATTCGAGACCAGATTTTAACCAAAAATGACCTTTTTAAGTGAAAGTACACAATGTTAAGGGTTAGAATAAAATTGATTCAAAACGAAAAATGGAAATTTAAGGAATGAGTGAGCAATTTTCTGACGCCTCAAAGAAATTACAAAAGAAAATCTAATAGAAATTTCGAGAAGGCTCCGTTCGTTGGAAAGACCAACTTGCTTTAAACTCGTTTCCCACACTTGTGAGAATGTAAGCGTAAAAAGTTTTTCAGGGCCAGTGGAAACTCAATGAAATATGCCCCACGGCAAGCTAAATACTCCACGGTAATAAAAAGAGTTGCAACCCAAATATGAGCCACGACAATCCACTGATGGAAAAATCTCACTTGACCATACTCAATTTAAAAAATTTACTGGCGTGCATTTCCGCTCAAACTCATTTGCACTTTATTAACTCGAATCGAAGTGCCGCTGGCCCCATTACAATTTCTTCCCACGCCAGTTTATGGCGAGCGTGAGAGAGCAATGCAAATGGAATACGGTGATTTGAATTGGAGAAAAGAGGTCGGAATAATGACCGTAGGCCGGGCTGTTGGTCAGGAACAGGGAGGGAATGGGATGAAGGACGAAATACAGGCGTCACCGAGGATAATTTCCGGCCTCCACCAAAGTGGTGGACGCAGGTCAGACTTTTATGTTCGACAGCGTGGAAACCAGACCAGGAGAAGGAAGGAAGATCCAAACACTAGGAAATCAGGGGTTATCACCACTCCCAGCAGCGACGAATTCAGCCAATCAGCGTTTGCTCACTGGAGACGAGAAACGTTCCCGTATCCTGGGTTTACTCGCGCACGCGTAAATCAAATTTTGACAGCGGCAAGGAAAAAAATATAACTTCATTAAATTGTTTGTTTTAACTGTGAATTTTGAAATTTTATTTGCATCATAATCAGTCTACAATTCTTAGATTGACTGAGGAAATATTTTCAGGCGTGATATGGTGGAAGTTATCATCAAAGAAAATGAAAAAAATGAAAATAACTTAATGAATTCGACACTTAGTGTCATCTTCAGGTGAGGTTACAAATTTGTAGTCACTTTATGTACAATTTCATGGAGGAGAGGAGGAGGGTAAATAGAAGGGGTGGAGGACACTAGGTGGCAAAAGGGTGGTTGGTGGGGGGGTGGGGGTAGGGGATTGGGAGATGGTCATTAGACAAGCGTTTTTCGGTATGTGAAGCCTTTACTACACCTATTGTCAGTACTTATGCCGATAACTCCCTACTTTTGCACATTGGAAGTTGATTTTTATTGAAATTCTGAACAATTGTTTTTATGACTAAATTTTCTTTTTCGGCTGAAAATATCAATTTAGAGCCTCAGATTTTAAAGCAGCAAGAGGCTACTCATCCACCGTCGTGTTTGCTTAGAATGCGTTCAAATTTATTTATGTTTAGGAATTGGGCAATATATTTCTCCTTTAGAAAAATCTAGCTTCGACATGAAATCCAAGGAGGGCATTTGCTTTCCTTGTGACGTGAGATCTACCCTCAGATCATATTGGGTTCGTGGCAGGAGTACTGGCTTTCCGACATATAATCCGACCTCGTATCCCGGCAACGTAAGAGACTTCAGTAGAATCCTGCCTCTAATTTGATTGCCACGGGTAAAGAACTTCAAGTTCAGCACACCATCCATCCTGTGGGACGTTAAGTTTCTCTCTATCTTTTCAATCCTATCGAAATGCATCATATTCCGATCTTCAATGTCTTCAAACACAACACTAATCTTTGATAACGCTGCGATTGAGTGGTGCGATTTTTCGGGAAATAACAATTGTGCTGAAGAACTGCTTTGAGTTTTGGTCGGAAAACACAGCGTAGATTGTCCCGTGTGCCCCTTTATTATAACGGTGGCTTCACACGAAGACGCAAACATGAACCTACCTTAGAGTAAGGGCCGTGTGATATGCGTAATTGAATAACGCACATCGATATTAACATCATATTGCAAAAAAGTCGATTTCTTGACTTTGCGATGTACTACTTTGACAATATGGTGTGATATCCCCTAATACTGTAGTGTGTGTCCCGCATCATGATATTCATCCTAATCTCTCATTAGATGGTAACCATATCTAAACTGTAGTGCATGTTCGGTTATAACTCATCCCCTTCCACACAACCTCGAGATGGCTTACAGTAGATATAGAATATCGCGTAGTCTGCCGTCTCCATATCGCGTTGCAATATCATGCTCAAATCGCAGGTGATGCATCGCAAAATAGCGCTGCCCTACTCAATGCCCAGCGCAATGGCGAATCTCCTCAACGCGCGTGTTCGAGTAATGGCGTATTTTCATTAGGATGGAAGAGCGCAAACGTGATCGACGTTATTCATGTTACATCAGTTATCTTAAATGACTAACTTCAATTTCTGGAGTAAGTCGAAAGATGTGCGATCGAGAAAAATTTCGCTGTTGAAGGGGCTCGCGTTATGGATAGCGGCATCGGCAGAGTACAGGAAGATAAGTTCCCACCACAGGTCGGGAATAGCTCTTTCATTAACGGTTCGGGAGCAAAACACAGACCGTCGGGAAACTTGCTGTACCTCCGAACACACGAACACCGGAGCGTGGCGGGGGTAATAGAACTTTAGGGAGGTTCCAATAAAATGAAGGTTACGCTATTGTCTATACTCTTGTTGCTTTAACAGATAATAATTGATCTATATGTTTTCTAAACCAACAGTGTGATATCACAAGGTTGGTTTATAGGTAAGAATTGAGTTCACCAAATACTTAGCCCAACGGCGCTTGAAATTCACATCAGGGTAGGGAGGAAGTTCCTTTCCATGTGAACCCGTTCCTCTGAAGGATTTTGTTATAAGAAAAATACGAAACTTATAAGGTTTAACTGGACATTTCTATAGACGTCTTCGAGCTTTTGTCCCGGGCCAATAGGCCATCGATTTACCCCTTAGGCCACCTTCTAGCTCTATATTTCAAAAACTTGTCCTCTCAAAACTCTTTTTTTAATCTTAGAATTACCCTTTACGCAAAAGACACTTGAATTTTCAAAGATATAATGGTTCGAATGAGAGTATCTTAGAAAAATACAGCTTTTTGACTTCAGAACATAATGTTCAATTCTCGAAAACCTTAAAAAAGTAAGATGCCAATTCTACCAACTCATAATATGGTTACAAAATAAATTCACTTATCCATACTAGTTTTGGAATTATTAACAGAGAACTGCTGCCATTCCTGACAAAGAGAGTTATTTTGGTAGAAACGACGTATCATTCGGATCCTTAGGTTGGGAAAATTATAGCTAGATTACTAAAAAAATATCGACTTGTTTTTATATTAAGGGTCTAACATTTATCAGTCAGTAGCGTAAATTCGTAATCAGCTTAGAAAGGAATTTTCAAACGGCAAGAGTAAAATAGAGGATTTTTCTCATTTGTTTTGACTCACGCAATCGCGAGGGAACCTCCTCTCTAAGGGACTTGTTAATGTTTCCCACATTTCTGAGCAGCCTTCCCATAATTCCGGTCCCTACGAGAAGGAGGAGAAGGGATGGATGGGTGTGCTGGGAACGCGAGCCAGAGACAGCTGGTGCAAGCAGGTGTCGTTGACCGCTACTTTTTAGCGGCAGTGGTGGGCCCCAAAACCAAACGAATTTCAGCTCTTTGTGACCGACACTGCGAGGCCTCGTGAAATGATAAGCGCCGGTCGAAACCACTCATCGTTCAGACGCGAAAAATTCGGCTCGACAACGGAGTCGTGGAAGCGCCATTGAATACTCATTTCATTGGAAGCAGTTGGGAGCCCAAATAGCACCGGAAAACAAACGACCTCATCCGACCATGCTCGCCGGATAATTTAAACTCATCACTCACGAGATCAGCGAACCGGATGGTTCCACCAACGTTCAAATGAAAGCTTTTAAATGCATTTGAGAGACGTTCGCTTGTACTGCAGCTGCATTTAAGGTGCATAATAGAAGAGGTATTTTGACAAATTTTCTATGGTAGTAGTAGTCCTGGGTTTTAGGCTCTTCAACAGCCACGGTTAAATCGCATTAACCTATAATTTTTATCCAAGGACAAACAAACAACATCAACGCTCTGAGATGGATTCGAACTCGCGACCTTAGGATTGCTCGGCCAGTCATTTACAGATCTGGGTTCTGCCAACGGCTAAACTTATTATTTCCGCATTTTAAAGTAATAAATAGCACGTTTGGCGATATATAAAACAAAACTGTTCCGTCAATCGAATTGACGTTGATTTTCATAAAAGCAGCACCTCTTGCCACGTTTCACAATGCACCAACAGACATGTATTGTAGGATATTAGGGAGTAAATTGGAATAAAGACGCCATTTTATCCGCTAGCTAGTACATATCCACGTACAATTATTTTCCATTAGAAAAAATACATTTTCCGAGGGAATCGGATTAGAGAGTTGACGAGAGTTGACTAGAGTATCGGCTCTAGCCTATCGGGTCTGGGTTTGGGGGCCTGATGTGATAGAGGTTTTTAGTGGTATACAGTCCTTACTTTATTACTTCGTGGAGATAAATTCATGTGTTGCAGGGGGTTTCAATAGTGAGATGTAAAACAGCGACTATCTTGGCGCTTTTCTCTTAGAAAAGACAATAGTAATACTACGTTTCTCTCTGCTATTCATCCATGCTGTTGAAAATCTCTACCTCTACTCCATTTCTAGCCCTTCTTGGTCCAAATATTCACGGCTGTACGTCTCCTACCCGGAATATCCCCTAACACTTAAATAAATACATTTTCTTAGAAATTTCCCTTGTAAATACATGACAGAATCATTGATAAACACATCCAAAATAGATTTTAAGTTCAACAAAGAGGAATGGAAAGTTTTCTGTGAGTTTCCGCAGTGGTGATGCTATTTGCTACCACAAGTCTCTCTTCCTTCGAACCGATCATCCCAGAAACAGCCCCCGGCAAAGAACGGCAACACTTGGGACGGTCATGGACTTGAAGGAACGAGTCAACCAAAAGCTTCCTGAGTAGGTTAACATCGAAGCCTCGATTTAAATAGTGAGGGAAGTGGATGAAAGAGAAGAGGGGAAAGATCTGAGCCGGACGAACTCATCGCCAACTCCTGAGAGAGAGGATCTTATAAGGAACGGTTCAGGAAATCACAAATCCAATTAAAAACGAATGACTCTTGTCTAATGAACGGTTCCAGGGAACCGGTCTCACACACACACACCAACTCCCCTCGCACGTCAGATCAAATTAATTTCAATTTATTGGAAAGTTAGCGCTTCCGTGGTCGAATGGACGTCCGGACACCCAAGTATTCACAAAATCACGTTGAAATACGCCAGACAAACTGGTATCAGCGGGGGAGAAAATGGTCCTAATCACTCACTAGCCGAAATGATGCCTTTGACTAGGAAAGATGACTTTGAAGGAGGACATTTGCCCCGCACGACCTCGCCATTCCCAATTTCCTCTCCGCCTCTCCCGGTCCCGCTTCTCCCCCTACCCAACAACGCGCGTATTTCAAAACCCTCTCCTTCCTTCCCACATCGTCGTCCCCCTCTCCTTCGAGCTCACGCGGTAACTCCATTCGTCCTGAGTCGGCGAGCTCATTTCGTATGCACTTCCCGCATCATTCTCGCTCCATAAAAATTCTGGGGCCCCGCCCCGGACCGTCTCACCACCGAACCACGAGGTCATCCGTGCGGGACGGGCAAGAACTCCAAATCCGACAGATAGTGAGGGAAAGAGGTTGAATAAGAGAGTACCTCGCTCCGCCCTGGGTTTCCGGAACGTAATGTTAATTTCGTTGCTATTAGGTTAGGCGACTGACTGCTGCGATAATTTTTTCCATTAATTATCCACATCTACATTGTATGGTGCAAGCTACCGTAGGGGTGTATGGTAGGATCATGAAATAGTTTTGACTGGTCAATCGATTACTCGTATTCAATCTGGATTATCGGGCGAAGATATATTAGCCGGCTTATTATGTATTATTCTTCGGATGGCATTAATCGGGAGCTACGAAAAGAGAACTAATCATCGTAACCAATTACTGCATCCTTCCACATACAGTAAATATGTCGACTTATTTATAGCTTTATCACGTTTGCACAAAACATTTATATCATTATGTACTGGTAACAGTAAGAGTCTTAGGTTTTTAGGTGCTCCAGCGACTAAGGTTATATTGCACCGTCTAACCTAAGATATTAATCCTCTGGCGAACACAGCGTCCATGCCCTGGGCGTCGAACCCGCATCCTGTGGGTTGCAAAGTCAGCTCATTACCGACCCGCGTTTATCAATTATTTGAGGCTGGACATGCTGAATTAAGGATTCGTGAACCGAATTTTTATGTTTAAATTGGACAGAAAGAGATCGCCATATTATCGAGGACCATTTTAACTATCGTTAAGCCTAAAGCAAACTAAATTGCGTTTGATAAAGGCTTACCTGAGCGTCGACTAGAAACAAGTCTGGTAATTAAGTACAACTATATATCAATATGTCACCCATCGGATATCGCAAATGAGTGTGGCAGGACATATGTCATGAAATTAGGGTTGACATTGAAAGAAAAGTTTATAAAAAGGAAAATAAGGAAACATTTCAATGTTTTCGATAGTATTAGTAAGCTTTGTTCACAGTGTGGGCGTGGATGTTGCATGAAGGAAATACAAATCATAATACGGTTCTCTAGTTTGACTCCATTTCTTTCTCGCTAACGCTCACCCTGGTGATGTACTTTGAGTAGAGTATGGGTTCCTGACTGGCAGAACCGGAACAATATACGGTAATACACATTATCCTGGTCTCATCCATCGAATTCCTACGCAATCGTATGATCGATAATCCGGAAACACGCTCAAAACCTGAACCCGCGAGCGATCGACTGCTTTCGGACTCGCGGAAGTCGCACTAGAGGAGAGGGAAGAAAATTCTGCGGCACCGCGCGCCTTGAAGGGTAGTGCGACAGACTACAAGGGGTAGGCGGTGGTCGCCCCGCGAGGTGGGCGTCTAAATCATCCTTTTGCGTGATCCAAGGACTCCCTCTCCCTCCCTCCCGTTCCCCGATCCGGTTCATTCTCGCCCGCAGCAAATTCATGCGTGCTCCGACTTGATTACTGCCCTCTGCGAAATCGCTGCATCTAAGAGCATGCAGCATTTGAACAATGCATTTGCATACTGCAAGTAAAAACATTTTTTCGCCCATAATTTTCGCCAGATAGCATGACGGACAGAAATACTTCGAGTACGGAAGCCATTTCTTTACGAAGAAACACGGAAATCAAAAATATTCCAACAAAGAACCGAGTAATACTTAAATAAGACTACCCCTCCTCACGAAGGGAAAAAATCTTTTTACTGCGGAAGGGCTTAGAGGAAGAACATTGCTGTGAGGTGGTTTAGGTGCCTGTAGCATCATGATAATGGAAAATATTAGCACACTGCACATTTTTCATATTTCACGAATAGGCACCATATTTTTGCATAAGACTCCACTTCTGCATTACATCTCTCCCACCTTCCTTCGAGTGCGTCATTACCACGTGCACTGTTCTTTTATTTCTCTCCCTATTCCCATTTTAAGGAAAACAGTGCATTTATGTCACGATATAATCGCCCATTTCCAGAATTCGCCCACTGAAGCAAAGGAAGGGTGGTTTAGCGTTAATATCGATCCTTCACCAACGTTTCTCCTCATCCACTGTTGCTTTCAAAAGGGTCGAGTAATTAACTTCCAACGACGACTGCTGCAGTTGTGTCGGCACTGTCATAGGCCATGCATAAACGCAGAACCCCCCAAAAAAAATCCTTCTTTGCTGTCGACTTATTGTGTTCAACTGCCAACAAGATATTGAGCAATTAACATGCAATAATTAAAAAAATCCCATTCAATTCATTAATGAGGAAAGTATTCATCCATCGAGGTCTCAATTTCGATAAATGCATTCTCATCACAACAGATCGTAATTTCGATAAATTCGATAAATGCATTCTCATCACCACAGATCGTAATTTCGATGTGATTAGCGATGTGACTCTCGTGGTTGACCACGGACATTTTCAACATTCACTTCCTCTCCTCACCATCTGGACGTATTTCATGTAGAGGATATTGTCGGATACGACTGACTATCTCGAGATATGATGAAGACAATCATTGAGGGACAAGTGAAAGGGAAGAATGGTAAAGAAAAGCCTCGCATGAGATATATAGAGCAAGTAGTGAAGGATGAAAGAGAAGAATTATGTGAATATATAAATGACAGCTGATAGGAGAATCGAGTGGAGAGCTGCGTCAAAATAATGTAAGGATTTTTGACTGTGTCTGAGGATGAGGGACACGACCGCCTCGAACATTTCTTTCGCATTCCGAGCGCTCACCTTTCGCTTTTTGTGTTCACTCCTGGGCGGGTTGTGGATGATACTTGGCCATCGTCGACCATTGTGTTCGTGCCCGAAAAGAATTGCTTTGACACACTTCTCGGATTCCCGTCCGAAAACCAATGCTACGACGTCATTATCTTTCGGATATCTGGCAGGCTTCGTTCGGGGCGAGTGGGGAAATTATGTCCGAAGACCGGATGTGAACTCGTCCCTCGTAGAAATTGAGGGGACGGCTGTGTTTACTCGTTCTGCGCCCCGTTTTGTCCTTCCCCACAATGCAATGGAAACCACGGTGAAAGACTCTCACGATAATCGAAATAGTTTAGTTTTGTTAGAGCCATCCGTAATTTTTAACTTGGATGAGATTTTCCGAAGACTAGTTACCTCAGATTTCATGCTCTGAATCAGAAGAATTTTCAGGTAATGAACCAAAGAGCTATTTGAAAGCATTGACGGACACGAAATCCTGATTCACACCGTCATTTTTTTCTGGATAGTTTTTTTTAGTTGTTTTGGATTATTTTCCTTCTGGTCACTTCATAGCACAGGGACGTCTTGTTTCCCACAGGATATGTCTCTTTGGTTTAGTGAAGTACTTTAGATGGATCTCCTTACACCAGAAGGAAAATATACACAAGGTCAAGCAACACACAATTGCTCATTACTTTTTTGAATAAATTTGAACCGCTTTGTGTGAATGCCGTAAGTTAGATAAGCTAAAATACTCAAATATTTCGATGAGATTACAGGGATCACGCATCACTGCATCTACAATATATAAGTACGCTTAGTCAAGATAATGACAAGGTTTTTTCAGGAAAATAACATAGTTGGAAACTTTAGTTGCCCTGGTAATAGTATAAGTGTAATATAAGACATAAATTAACTAAAATGTGTAACAATGACACTATAAAATGAAAAATTAATTCCTGGATTTATGATATCAAATTAATTATTAGAGGGCATTGAGACTACCTTGAATTAATTATTCCGCATTTACGCTTATATGAACTGCCTGGCGGTCTGATAGACTCTACAGAATCGGCAGCATGACATTAACCTAACGAACAAACAGTTCATTTACATTTACCATGAATTATAAAACCTATTTCCAAGTAAAATATCAATTTATTAAGAAAATTAAAAAAATCCACGTAAGTCACCATAAAATATTTTCTTTGCAAATAGAAAAAAAAACTGAATCTCACAAATAGATATTTTCTTCTGCATTAATTTAGGAAACAATTATCATTAATATAATAAGAAACCACAATCATATAATCGATAACTTGACTAAATAAGATGCCGTACGTTAGACCCCCTGCTTGCTGTAAACCTGATCCCATTTCGGCCTTGAGTTTATCTTATTACTCGTTTTTATAGAAAAACAGGGAAGCGAGCTAGGCAACGCCCATGGACCTCGGTGCTGGAGCGGACCTCACCATCCAAGAACCCACCATGCGCTCGCTGTCTATTTCCATCGGTTTGTCTCATGGTGTCTCGTATCAAGGATCAAGCAGTCCCTCACGGCATACGTAATTGCTGCAGGCGGATTCAAATCGCGTTGTCTCTCTCTCTCTCCAAAAGAGAAAGGTGGGACATGGCGACTGCTCACGGCGACGGCGAAGCGGGGGTGTAAACGGAGGAGGAAGGGTGGGAGCATGGGAGGAGGAGGTTGTAATAGGGGAGAGGGAGGAGGAGGTGGAGGTGTTGGAGGGGAGGGAATACAACGAAGGGGACGAGAGAGAGGTATAAGGTGGACTGGGAGCGTGTTTACGGCCATGCCACGTATCATGCAACAGCTCCATGGCCTGGCGTCGATAGCCAGGCTCTGCGCTGCACGTCTATTCTGGTCGGGTTCCGCATTAGAGCCAACCATTAGAGGCGTTGTGCCTCTTCATGCAAAATAATGATAACATTTCAACGCGAAACAATGAAATTCAATATTCAATAAGTTGCCACGAGATTAGGTCACTGTGACCGCTAGCGAAACGTCCAAATACCTCACTCCTCTGTTCAATTCCTTCGGCACATGCAAATTGTACGAACGGTCAATTTCAGAAGTTGTTTTGGGGACAGCACACATTGAGAATGACTACAAGAACCGAGGCACTAACGGTCAAAGCTTCTGAGATCTCGATCTCCGGTTGTATAGGCTCATGCCCATCTTCACTTAACGTATGCCCTTCCAAATGTGATCCTGGATACACGGCGTTCAAACTAAAATTATTGTGCGAGTAAAGGAAAGAAAAACTCACTCTTCACCAAAAAACTTTATCACGGAAATATTTCATCCAAATGCTCGGACACCGGTAAATCTTAGGGGATTAGATCCGTCATCATTTACTGTTATAAAACAAGGAACAAAGGATTTGTATATTGCCAAAGGAAAATTTGGCGGATATGATTTTTTTTAGCGGGAAGAGGACAACATGTAACAGCCTGCGAGATATATTTCCAGAGTAAGTAACCTCCTGAG
The DNA here is from genome assembly GCA_933228895.1 of Platycnemis pennipes. Taxonomy (NCBI): domain Eukaryota; kingdom Metazoa; phylum Arthropoda; class Insecta; order Odonata; family Platycnemididae; genus Platycnemis; species Platycnemis pennipes. The sequence continues at coordinate 116,105,681 of OW121848.1, read as the reverse complement.
AATCCCAGCCAAAGGTCAGTTTGGTTGGTGAGAAGAGAGCTCATCAAGTAATAAACCCAAATGCGTGTGAAATTCCCTCGTCAGGATGGGGGAGCCCCTTTCCCCGAAACTCCTTTGGTTTACAGTAAGATCGGGTTCCGAGAAAATGCCTCTAATGTTTGCTTGGACGTGTCCATAGTGCTCTCTTCATTTCGAGTACGTGCCTTCCGATCAGCCGAGCACTCTATCCACATATCCGCACAGTCTCCGGACTAATAATGGCAGTTCGGAAAAATTTAAGATTGAGGCCAATGAAATATATCCTTTTGAAAAGTTAAGACCACGCATATTTAGAAGGCATGCGCTATTCTCATCATCCAAAAAGATGTTTCCGGGATACATATAACAAAGTGTTCGCGGATTGAATTTATACCCCAATTATGCAGTATTTTCAGAAGCATTTTTTATGGGTCAGCAAGTAGCGAGGTGATGTAAACGAACTTCATAACGTCCGCTATCGTGACATCATTTAGAGTATTGCATAACAAACTGACTTTCATGTGCTACTGAAGCTTTGAATCAAACGCTCAGCGTCCTCAGAGAAATCTCGCGGGAAAGCCTACTAATTTTCGGACACAATCATTAATTTTGTGAAAAGAAGACAAAGGTGAAAACTTGAAATCAGCTTTCATTCGCCTTAATACCGTAAGCGTCGCGATAGCACCTCGAGTGCCAGTCTTACTGGAAGTTTTAGAGAGGTATAGAGAGGTTCTCTCCCTTTTAGCCAATGGGGCCGACAACGGTACTAAAATGTAAACTAAGCGAGAGGGATTTTTGGATTCCAGCGAAGTTTATCATTCACCCGCATGAAGGGGAATACAAAAACTTTCCAATTGGAAGAGGAGGCGTTTACGATCACCATTTCGATGGCCATGATTTTAATTATGGCCAATAAAATGTGTTTAAAATATTCCCGGTTGTTTTTCTCAAAAAATTCAAATGCTCAAATCTCAACTAACATGCTAACTCGTAACCTAAAAGTATGGCCATCGCATCAAACCACGAACTGAAACCAGAAATAATTTTTCATATCAACCCACATGCTATTCCATTAGATCCACAAATACGCATATAATGAAGTGTACAATGGATATTGATTTCATGCACCGAAAGAACTGAAGTATCACACCAGGAACTACATTCTACGTTTCCTGAATCTTACGCATTTACCTACGTATTTCAGTCGATTTTTCTATTACTCACAATTAATTAACTCGGTAAGCGAAAAGGAATAGGACGAGTTAAAGGATTTGGTACTTAAAGGAAATAATTAACTATTATTGCCAATAGAATGTTGGGATAATCTAAGGATTTAATGTATAGTACACACATTTTTAACTTAAAAATGGCGGGGGCATTGATCAGATAACCACGAAATGATACTCCTGGATCAAATAGAATGGAATTCTTCTGACTTTCGTGGAACGACAAAATCAGGATGCCCGACAAAATCAGGATGCCCGACAAAATTATTCTTTTAATATAAAATGTAAATTGGAGGGGTAGGTGGGGGACTTCTGTGACCCCCTGGCACTTACACCTCTTTAAATCCACTGTGCCAATCCCTATCACTGAAGATAATTTTAGTTTGACAAATAATAAATACGAAATAAATGAATTTGCCCATGCCAAAATGTTGCCCCAGAAAAAAAAAACAGTTCGCAGCAAAATTTCAGCAAGTGCGAAGCAGATACGAAGCTCGTAATATTCGCTACTTAAAGGAAAAACCTCTTCTTTCGGTAGAGATGGCAGCGTGAAACTGTATATTCACGCCACCATCTGAGGCAAAACAAACGGCAAGACTGTGTACAGAGTTTGCGTTGGTATGCTAATCTGGAAACACATGGGGAAATTCCTGCGGGTGCTTATGTCGTCGTGTCGATCGCAGGGACAAAATGTGGGAGTGACAATAGTTCCGAGCACGCACACATCCCTGCATAAAAGACGAGAGCACGATTACCCCGTCTGTCATTCAGCCCGCTTATTTGGAGAATATGCATGCTTCTCTCCCTGAGAAAAATCGTGCATTTCCCTACGGAACACGGTCTCCCTAATTCAACAGTACGGATGATAATTCAAGCGGGGTCCGAGTAGAGGGAACTTATTTTTCGACATCTCAAGCTTTTAAAAGTTCACAGCATAACGCGGAGGTCCAAACAAATTCCCTTCCAATATTCGGAACAGTGAGGCAAATGAAAAGAGTCGTTTCAGGCGTTATATGGTGGAATAACATAATTAAATAAGATTGGCAATTTTTCACAAAGAAATCTTTACTTCTCTTACAGAAATTCTGATGAAGATGTATCACATCGAAACCGGTCGAAGTAAAGATTTCTTTGTGGAAAATTGCCAATCTTATTTAACTAATAATAATAGTGAGGCAAATTTCATTCGTCAGCTGGTTGGTTTAAAAACCATCATTCACACATTATACTCAGGTTTTATCATCCAATTATTAATCATTCTCAGGCATTCTTCAAATAAATTTCTAGCAATCATCGGTTCATGATGTTTTAGTACCCTTTTAACGTGCAAACAAACTTTTCTTCAAAGCTAGTAGGTATAAACGAATAACAATAGAGCTCCTGGGAAGAAAAAATGGTAAGAGTTTATCAGCTCCAAATTATATTTTCTAAATCCCTATTTCTTGAGTCTCCTGGTACCCATTCAAGGTGTTTCGGAGAGAACATTATGCATTTTATCGACAAATAATCTAATATTTTATCACGATGGCGATCTTCTATTGAATTTGCTCGGATGCAATACTGTTTTCACTAAATGTGTGATGACGTATCTATGAGAAGTAACTCCTTTCAGAGTGTAATGTGTTCCAGACGCGTGGATCACCGATTAAGCTTGGGAATCGGAATTCTCTGTGAAAAACAACTGTTAGAATATGAAATACCTTCCCTAATTGTCGATTGGTGGAATTAGAAATTATATTAAATATCTTTGGGCATCATTTAGGCAGAATGTGCATGAGGTATTAATAAAATTGGGTTGGTAATAGCGTAAACTAAACCTGCGTTTACAGGCAACTTGAACAAATATATGGATTAAAGATAAGTCCAGAGTTTTATATTGAATATGGCGTTATACTGTTCACTGTATGTAGTAGAAAAGAGGGATGGATGGGGAGAAGAACGAGGAACCCCTTGGTTGAACGGGATAGGAGTCAGATGTAAATTATGAGGGGGCAGAGTGGGTGGCATGAACAAATAGTAAGGAGCATAGGATTCATTAGGTCCCCAAGGAAGGAAGAGTGCTCGAAAAGAGAGGCTAGGGAGGGAATAGAATGCTGAATTTAAATTAGAGGTAGGAAATATGCTTATTCAAAGAAAAAATACGTAGAGAAAAAAGGACCAAGAAACAAAGGGAGAGCATTCCATGAAAGCCTATCCAAAATATTAGAATTATGAATATTAAATCATAAAAGACGAACACAAATTATTGATAATCCACCATGAACTCCAGGCACTTGCTGCATACACCACGAACAGTTGAAGATTCGTTCACGCCTCTGCCATGTTATCAAAGAGGGATTGAAAGTGAAAGAACATTATGAGTCGGTGCCCAGAGTCGGAAGGGGTTTCGATTACATTATTTTCTGTCAACTCGAGGGAAATAAAAACAAGCCTACGACAACGTCTACTGAGCCGTGAATGCCTCAGATGAGCGCCGCGAGTAGTCGCGGGAGTCAGTGAACCGTTACACAGGAGATCGCATCCGGGTGCCCCCGAACGAGCGCCCGCTCGGCGGAGCGCCCTCGATCTGGGGTGAACTCGAAAAATAAAAGCCATCGCTAGAACTTATTGCACAACGAACGAGCGACAGAGTCAATAAACAATGACGGCAGGGGCACGCGACGTACAACGTCCGCAATGCACGAACTCACGGCGAATCATTAGTCTTGGTTAGGTTGAAGTTTGATAAGGATGTAGATGTTTTGGGGGTCGAGTTGGTTCAGTGGTTAGAGTGCTGGCCTCTCACTCCAAAGGACCAGGTTCGAATCCAGGATATGTCAGATATTTTCTATTGGTAAACCCGCTTGAGTGCTGCGTGGAGAGCATTTCGATTCTAGTACTCTGTCCGTCAAATGGCACGTAAGTCCTCTTGGCTTCTTTGGTTAAGAGCAGGCTAATGCCGACGCCGGATTACTTACCACCCTAACGTCTTACCTTCTATTCCTCTCCTTGTATCTTTCTCCCCGGTCTGAAGCGCCTTTAAGTGCGGGACAAACTTAAAAATCACAAATGAAAAAAAGATCTAAGTGACGTTCAGCGGAAAGTAGAGTCTCGAGTTCGATCTGGGTAATGCCTCCGGTGAACCCGTTATTTCTATTCCTATCCATTAACTTTCCCTCCCTATCTGAATAACCAATCGGTTCTGAAGGGACTTGAAACAATTAGTTAATATCCGGGGGAGGAGATCTAAGGTTATTTTCACCATTAAGGATAGGTGGAAAAACAGGTTGTGTAAGGAGTTTTTTAGGGGAAGGGAAGAAGGGTGGAAAGAAACCCGACGTTGCATTAGCCTACTCTTAACGAGATGTACCACGGTGTCCACGGCTTAAGGTTCAATCAGAAAAATGGAGGATTGCACTCGAAGTATTGCTCTCCTCAGAGCCCTCAAGTAGGGTGATAACAGTGGTACCAATGCCGTAATTCGAACCGAGACCTTCGGAATATGAAGCCATCCCACCAGTTGGATCACCAGACTTGAAACAACACTCTTCATAGAAGGCATATGCGGCTTTAAATGACGACAAATCCGGAAGTCACACCAGTTTATGCAAAATTAAAGAGAAATGCAAAAGCATTGTGGTGGAAGGGACGTCCATTGTCGGACTTATAGAGTACTAGTAACGAAAGGCAGTAGCACTTCCAGCAGGCATGGAATCAGCTTGAAGTTGGCCCCCTAGAAGCAGTCATTTGCTTATCTTTTACATATTTTTATTAGATTATTTTACATTGTGCGTGCTGCTGCCATCAAACAAACCATAGCATAAACATCCATAGAGATACAAACTGATTTGACGTTAACGTTGCCGCTAGTCGTGCTTCACGGAGAGCTGTCGGTACCAACCTACTCTCGCATGTCACGACTGGCATGAATTGCGGCGATCGAAGTGAGACTGACGAACGGATTGCGACAGAGAGCAGCTCTCGTGCGTTTGGCTTCGATTTGGTGCGGCGTGTGTCGTGCGTACCTGCATCCCGATCTCTACAACGAGCGAGACGGAGGAGGAGGAGGGGAAGACGTCGGAGAATGAACCCGAAAACTGTGCCTCCGAGACCGAACCGGTTAGTTCAGGCGGGCAACGAGCTCGCCGGCCAACTCGAACAGCCGCGGCTTCCAATTCCGCCTAGAGCGCGGATCTTCTCGACTGCATGCAAGATGACTTCCCCGCTTTAGTAGTGCCGTCAGTGCGATATGACCCGACATTCAGCGCAGAACCTTTGATACATAAAGTATGCCCGTTTGCTACTGATATGACTAAAGACGAGGCTATTATGCAAGGGTGCATTTCAATCCTCGGGGAAAAAAGATCAAATACCAAATCACGGATGAGTGTGGTGCGAACGAAATGTGCTTGCGAAGATTGAGAAATATTGAAGACATGAGCGAACCGGAGCCTATTTTCCATTGGCATAATAATTCAATAGAACCACCCCTGCCTCGAAAAGACAACGGTAAACAGTGAGTAAATTAGTACGAAACTGTAAGGGGTGTATTTAGGTTTCAAGATGCTACAACAGTCAGGGCTACATCTTAGTGTCAAATACTAAGCTTTTGAGATAGAACATATCCTTATCCAAACCCTGGAATGCCAGAATGGTAATTTAGCGACTTGGTATATGATACATTCAAGGGGCAGCGGTGAGCCATTTCCAAGACACTCGTCCACGTATACACCAGCGCAAGTATTCTACAGAAACAAGCAGAAGAGACTCGAATCCTTTGATATCGCGACGAGGGCTTCTGTCAGTTAATATGCCACTGCATCTTCTTTCCCTGTGGATTTCTATGAGCTTTGATCGGTTTCATTTCTGAGGCCGCACGCGATTGATATCAACCATCGGAGGCACGGATGAAGTGGGAGTATTGGTACGTGGGATGCATTCCCACGTCGAGAGACCGTGTTCGAATCCCTACTGTGTCGAATAAAAATCAGCGGAACACATAATAAAGAACCGTTTGGAAACCTGATTTGTTGTACATAATCAATAAAGTGGGAAAATAATTTGCACCCAATGATCAATCGGTCGGATGGGAAAACTGTGAAGCACTCGGGCGTCTTTCATTGAGAGTAAGTCGCTGCCGACGTCGAGTGCCGTCTCAGAAGTCTCACTTAACCCCAACGCCCCACTCATTCCCAGAGACGATGGTGACCTCGGCTATTCGTCGCCTCCCCTAAATGGAATAGGAAGCAACTGAAAACACCAAACACGACCTCGGCCGAAATGGCACGGGCAAAGTAAGCGAACCACCCTCGTTAAAAGATAGGCGAAGGATGGTAAACAAAAGGAATCAAAGGAGAGAGACACACACACAAGACACGACCTCGCGTAAGGTAACCCAGAGCACGCTCCGCGAAATGCACCGCATCAGCATTTCCTTCGCCCGTAGCACGCGCTCCGCCCCCCACACCTGTCACAACTCCGGTTGCATAAACATTGCAGCGCGTAGAGAGGAAGAGGGAGTCGTTGCCACCTGTTGTGGAACGACTTTAGACGACGCTTAAACGTTTACGCATCTTCTCTCTGTCTCTCACTCTCTTTCTCCATCTCTACCGTTCGGCGTCTGGTTTTCTAGGACGGTGAGGTCGGAAGACAGTCCCAGGAGGGAGGTAGTTGGTGCTGTGCCGGCGGGGGCGGGGTGTAGAACGGGGGAACGGTTGTGTGGGGGAGAGCGGGTGGGGGAGCGAAGGAGGGTCGAGGGACTGAGAGGAGGGAAGGAGACGAGAGCGAGAGTGGATTCACCGATGTCAAAAAAAAAACGAAGGGAGCACAGGTGGGTTCGGTTGTGTTCGTGAGTAGGGATGGAGGGAGGAGGAGAAAGGAAAGAGCATCATCACACTTGGGAGCGGGTCTCGCCGCTCGGGAGTCGGATCGGACCAACTCACCTTCTACCTGCCAGGCGTCTGCGTGTTCCTCCGCTCTCCGACCTCCCTCTCCCTCAGGACCTCTCTGGAATGCCGGCGACCGCTCCGTTGCACTCCTACCCACAGCCTCCGGGAACACGACTTGAGCTCCTCCACACTCCTATCGACACCTCCCTCGGTTCACGCGGGCGAATACTATAGGAGGCCGGATCAGTCCACGCATCACACTCGATGATACTGTCACCACCGATTGGGGGGGGGGGGGGGGGGGGTCGAGATTCGGCTACACACAAATCGAATTTTTTTTATAAAAATACAAGGCCCAGTGGGGATTTCCGAAAAATGGCCACTTGAGGACGATGACGCCGCGTCGAATCGCTTGAAGAAAGGCTTTGAACCGCTTCCCACAACAACCGCACCGGGCGCCGAGCGCATCGACGCCGACGAGGACTCCCTCACCGTGCAGTGCCACGCGAGGACTGAGCGCAGCACAGAAACCACTCTTCCGAGAGAGGCGGGCAGGGAGGAGGCCGCCACGGTCTCGTTCCCGACTTTTCCCCTCGATGGCGCTGCCTCCCCGCCGCCGATCAACTCGCCACGAAGGGTTGGGGGTTGGGAGGGGGGGTGGTGGTGGAGAGAGGAGGATGGGGTGGGGAAGAGAGGGAATTGGAGGTGGGAGTGGGATGGATGGAGGTAAGTGGACGGCTCCCTCCCCCACCCTTCTCTCCATTCTCGGAAGATACCTTCCCCCTTCCTTTCCGGCGAGGATCGGTGCCCCCGACCCCCTCCTCATCCCTCTCCTTCAATTCTTCTGTCTGGAGACCCTGGAAGGAGCCACAGCGGAGATCTCCCGTCCTTCCGTGAATAAACCTGTGCGTAGGTAAGAAAATGACGAAACCATCGATAAATAAGCAAAAGAAAATAATATATCGATTAAAAAATTGAGGATAAAAATTCCAAACGCAACCAGCTGTGGTGAATAACGCTATGATACTTCATTACCTAACGGTGGATGTATATTTGGATCAGAGAATATTAACTGTAGTAATAGCAGTAGCGGTAAACCTAGGGGTACGGTGAGGCTAAATCGTGACAGTAACATTTACTTAATCTTAAGAAAAATATATCATACTCAAAAGAAGTACGAATCCTCAACCTTTGAGTAAGCAGGTCAGCTTCCATTGATGTGGTTAGCAAGGGAGGCTAACACAATATTTCGTCGCAACAAGCAACACCTGCTGCTCATACTCGTGCTAACAAGGAAGCCTACTTTTTTGCCATACATGACGTAAAATACCCTTATGGCAAAAATACAAACACCCATGCCGGTACGCCCGATCAGCGGGGTATCATGTAGATGAGTGGTACGTCAACGTATAGTCTGATTCATCCGGTAACTTACTGTTACGGGGAATTAATTTTTAGGAACTGCAATTCACTCAAATGTTCCGTTTTTCTTGAAAAGCAATAGTAAAAACGATTCTGTCACGAAGGGGAGCGAGGATATGAATTTAGAATGAATGATGGAAAACGCTTCTTGTCATAAGGGTTCGAGAAGTGGATGCTATAAAAAAAACCAGGGTATTTTCGATATTACTTTGCTCGCATACTAAGGTGCGGTTGTCTGCAAGAAGGCATCTAATGAACACATACATACTTTAGGTATCCTAATATAAAAAAACCCCAGTGTAGCATTCTCAGAGGATTTTTGGAAAATGGGACATCATCCTGCCAGGTGAAGATGAGGGATTTGAGACATGGTACACGATTCAGCGTGATAGTCCATCTTTTCTTTGGTTTCTGGCCTATTCCAAGGATTCAACAAATCAATCATCATCATCATTGGTCAACAATCCAAGAATTGGTTTGACGCAGCTTTCCACTCGATTCTTCTATCGGCCAACCTTTTCATTGCGACGTGATTCTTCTCTTTTACATCCTTCACACCCTGTTCCATGTATCTCATACGAGGCCTGCCTTTTCCAATCTTCCCGTTCACTTTCCCCTCGACTATAGTCTTAATTAGGCCATCGTGTCTCAAGATATGGCCGATTAAGTTGTCCCTTTTCTTTTTAGGGTTTTCAACAGACCTCTTTTCTCCCACTCTTCTTAGGACTTCCTCGGTCGATCCATTTAATCTTCATCATTCTTCTGTAGCATTTCGAATGCTTCTACCCTTTTCTTCTCCGCTGCTGTCATCGTCCATACCTCACTGCCGTAAAGAAACATGCCCCAGACAGTGGCATAGCCAGGATGTTCACCAGGGGTGGGGCAAAAATAAGTTAGCATTCCATAACCATTCCATAACACAAGTTTGTTTTTGCCCCTTCATGAAAAATGTTAATATTTCTTAACAAAATTTGTATTTATTATATTTCTCCTTCTCGTTGAATGTCAACGGGCACCTTCAGCTAGTTGACCTGTAACTTTTCATTTGACAAATGAGCCAGGGGGGGGGGGGGGGGGGGCAAGCGCCCAATCCTTCCCCATCGTGGCTACGCCCATGGCTCCAGATCTATGTTGTGATGAACTGTTTCCTTATTACTTCTAAGCTTGTATTTCCAGCTGTAAGTAGATTCTTCTATTGATAAAATGCCCTCTTTGCCTTAGCTATTCTACTATTTCTTTCTTGCTTCGTCCATCGTTGGTTACTCGGCTTCCTAGGTAACAGAACTAAATCAATCATATAGTATAATATTAACATCCTTCCGGTGAATCAAAAATTATCAGGAACATAAAAGGATGTAACTTTTTAGGTAAAGAAATCATGAACGGAGACGCAGAGCCTAAAACGTGATGGTTAAATTTTGTGTTCAAAATAAAATTAGCCTGATAGAAGAATAATTATCCTGAGAGTAGGCAATGGGACATCACTATTGGTGTCCAGAAAATACCGGTGTAGTGTGAGCGAATCAAGCACCAATAATGAAATCATGGGAAGAGAAAATGTATTTCGAGGATTCATTAAGAAGTGGTGCCCATAAATTGCAATTATCATGCAATGACTGAGGGAAAAGGGGAATACTTTAATTTGTTACCTTCGTCATTTTTCCTCCGATCCGCGTTCAGATGGACAAACAAATTGTTGTGCTATAAAAAATTATTAAATTTTACATAAGGGTCCAGGGATCGGTCCGCTATCCTGAGTAGAGCTCTGACTTCCCGTTCCTATGATCCAGATTTGTATCCCGACAATGTCAGATTTTTTTTTCATTGGTCCCAGTGGAGTGTTTTGTGAAGAGCACTTTAAGAGCAGTGCTCCGTCCATCAGATGGGACTTTAAGCCGTGGATTCCTTGGCACATTTCCTCAAGAATAGGCTAATGCCGACACCAGGTTTCCCTCCACCCCTCATCTGCCGCCAAAAGTCTTCCAATAATTAATTACTCACCGATTTTAAATGGCACTAATGACTTTAGCTGTTGGGTAACTTTCCCAATTAATACACTACAAAATTGCCGTTATAAATTTTTACTCATTTAATATAGGGATACATTCTTACGTTAACGTTTCCCAACATGAGAATCGATCTTCGTATTGCTGCCTTCCAGGCAACCATTATAATTCCTAGTCAATATGCTCTAAATATAGCCTAAATATGAGGTCTAAATATGGTATAAATATATATGGCCTATGCAAAATTCTATGGGAATAACATTCTGGATTGTCTTATTCAATGCGTTAGATCTTCCAGACGAATTTCCCGAATAAAAGTTAGAAAAACTATTTTCGGGAGCAGCTGCGTAATAACGTTGTCGGCGGTCGAACTTTCGCGGCAATTGCAGGGAGCATCTTGAGGATATTGAGTGGATCTTAAAGACATGCTCTGCAATGGCGGCGAACGCTCGACCGAAGACAAAGTGCATTACGCAGCTGCCATCGAAAACCATTAATGACGACATTCCCCGCTGCGACAGCCTTGGACCTAAATAAGAAAAACTAGGCATGTAAGCATGTTGTTACACTTAATGTTGAATAAATTAAACAATTAAACAGAATACTCAATTATAATATTCCACGCAACAACTGATTTGCCCATAGAAGTCTTCAAGAGTTTGCAATCCATGAAGAGGAAACGCGAGCTTACCAATTGAGCGCAAACCAGTGAATACCCTATAAATGTCTTACTGCGTTAAAACTTTATTATAAAGACTATTTTTTATAATAACATATTGAAATCTTCTATTTAAGAATTGATAAGGCTTCTCCGAACCAGTCCTGATAAAAAGAAATATATTGGATTAAAATTTTTTTAAATCTTGATAGCATTCCACGAATTTTAGAGAGGAATGGTTTTAATAGCGGAGTTACCGTCTATTCCAATTAAAAAAAATAAAATTTTCACCTTAAACGACAGCGAATTATTTTTTATTTCGCTCAGATAACTCAGCAAGATCAAACTAGTCGTTATCATGATATTTGAAAAATGGTGATTAAATACTTTAAATCGCCAACATGGAATCCTAATATTACAGTATATTATTTCCCTTTGATTATTGCTTCCCCTCCGCTGAGAGCTCCTTTCATTTTTCGATAAAAAAATTGATTTTTAAAAGAAATTAGCAACTGGTTAGGGGAACATGAATCAAAAAATTAAGTGAAAAGGGAACTAAACAAATGGTGAAGAAATCAACACGCTCCTTTCGCAGATGATATCGGAATCGTAGCAGAAAGTTGAGAAGACTCACAGCCCTCCCTGAATGGAATCGAGAAAGGGTTCCAAAAACAAAATGTGAAAATCAATAAGAAGAAAACTAAATTACTAGGAAGAGGGAAAAAGACAGTCAGGCACAGTTCCGACTTTGCAGTAAGGTGTGGTTCGTGAATACTTACAGGCAGAACACCTGAATAGTGGTTACCGGTGAAATGGAGGCGGCGTATATTTGTTTGAAAATTATTATTTTATCCAGTTTTTGTGGATTTATAGCAGTAGTGCTAGAGTGTGAGCAATGCTTAGTATACTTTGGCGACATTATGGATAATGGGTTTGTTAACCTACAGTACGAGACAACCGCGTACGCGAGCCTGTTCGCTCTGTTCCTTCTTGCGTCCCAAGAAAATTCTGTATCTCTCCACAATAATCATAGATTTTTGCTTCTTGTAATTATTTTATTCGAATTGAACTGCTCTTTCATCCTGTTCACGTTTTAGTATATGCCCCATGAAAACTTAATTATGATATTTTAGCTTCATAGTGAAATTTTCGACAAATCGTCGTTTTCCAATGACAATTTTTATAAAAATACGTATTCAAAACTTTCGCAGGTCATCACGATTAAATTAAAATAAAAGATATATCTCCGGTTGTCTTCACGTCAGTGGTAATATAGCCCCAACGCTTCCCGACAAATGCTGGTCACTTTTTCAAGGGGTATATGTAGAGTTTTAATGGGATTTGTGGCATAACTATCCCTTAAAAAGGCAACCAGCATCGATCGGAAAACTTTGAGGCTATCTTACCGCTGACGCGGCGATAACCCAAGATAAATATTTTACTTTACAAAAATAATTTAGACTGTCTCATGATCAAATGGAATTAATGAACTCGTCGTTCTATTTAATTTAAGCACTCACTTGCAACGATCTATCAATTTGAACTGATGTTACATATGTTGAAAAGCCCAGCTTATGCCCTACTTGAAGTAAGTGACAATTTCATCCATCGCATGGTACAAAGGGAGATGGCTAGCCTGTTTCAGCATAAAGCTATCACAACGGGAACACGAGGAATGAACAACAGGAGAGGTGCACCCAAACAAATTTCAAAACAAAAACATATTCATCCACTTCTTATTAGACAAGAACGTGTAATATGGGTCTAGGTCCGTAGGATGAAGAGAGGCTTTTCTATCTTTTTCGGTGAAGGTTCGGGTTCCTCCAGTGCCAGATTTTTCCATAAGAACCCGATCCTTCCTTAGATGCCATGTGAAAAGCCTCCGTCCGTCAGATAAGACGTTAGCCTGATGGATCCCTTGGCGCCCTATTGTCATTCCGGATCTCCCACCTATTTATTGATAATCCCACCAATACCTCACCGCCCACCTATCCTCAATGGCTGAAATGTAATAATAGATAATAAAGTAATGATATTTAACCTTCCATATTCAGGGTGCGGCAACATGGATATATCCATATAAAAAACGAAGTTATGGTGCCGCACCCTGTATTACATATAGTGTTACATTTATTATTTCCATTCAAGGAAGTAAGGTAGCCTATAAAGCAATAAGTCAAGTCTACGAGGACTGGTTGAAACGGTGAAAACTATACCGTTGCAGCGCCTAAAATATTAATGATGCCTTTTGAACCCAAATCGTCAGGTAGGTGAGAGGTTACAATAAGAGCATCGTCCATTCCATACCACCCAAAGCGTTCACATCGTCTCTGTAGTACATGTAACGTAAAATGGCTTAAGTTTTGAGTCACTTCCTCAATAATAACTACTAATAATACGCAAAGTGTGAGCAAAATATCACAACAGGAACTCATCCGACGCTTTGCACACTTCATCGCTCGCATTTTGAGATGACTTTGAGGGAGTGGATCAAGTCATCACTTGTCCTCTACCCCGCTTGAGTACGCCAACCACCCATAGTAATCGAAACCAAGGCCGGCCGTGGTGGTCAGGCCTGTATCGCGCCACCACGGCAACCCATAGGTCGAGGGTTCCAATACTGCATCGAACATAGATGTCGCCCTTGCTAATGTATCATCTACGAGGACTAGGTGAACCTTAGCCGTTGCAGCGTTTAAAATGATTCTGCCATTCGAACCCAAATCGTAAGGAAGAAGAGCGATTACAATATGAGCTTCGTCCAATCCGTAATTACAAATATTCTAATCCTCTCCTCCGTTAACAAATAATAATTACATAATATATTTAGATACCAGAATTAAAACATATAACTTTGTCAAGTGAATAAATTACAAACGGGCATTTTAAATATTATAACAACAGTTAAGCCCCCATCGGTCGTCCTTCAGCCCCTCCCATATTCAGCCCGGTATTTCACCTACCCCGACATGAGAGACCATTAGCCCAGGCGTATGCAGTAGCATACCAACACTTCGATATACCACCCAAAGAGTTAACATTGCCTCTGTGGTATGTGTAAAAGTAAAATAATCGAGATGACAGGATTGAAGTAATGGATCACAAAGCATATAGGGTTGAAATTAGTAAAGTTGACTTCCCTTCCTGCGGGTCTGGGTAATATTATCGGCGGTGACGGAGATTTTTTAGGAGAATCTTGAATGCCACGCGGAAGCATCTCAAATTCAGTTCCCCGCGCGTTGGATGAGAGGAACTGAGGATCTTCGAAGTAATTGACTCGAGTAGGTTAATGCAGACCCAGATTTCTCTCTCCCCTTCATCCTTCCATTCCCAAACGAATCCTCTCCTCCGGGACTGAGGCATCGTCAAGGTTCAAAAGGACACTACACTCTTCAACTGAAGTGTGTAAATCCAATAGAATACCTAGCGTTGAATCATTAACAATGACAAAAAAATGATAAGTGAATGTTGCCGGAAGCAAAAAAGAGACCGGAATTTTACAATAATTGGGCCACACTCTTGATATTCTGGTGACAGCAGGGAACCAATCACAGGCGCTAATTGAGGCGCTCGGGGCTAGATAATGGTAAGACACACACTCAGAAATATTGAGATCTGTACGCCTTTCTTATCTGCTAGACGATGGGAAGCCACTGGCGGAGTAATATTTGAAGAAACCAAGAGATGGCAGCACACACCTTGTTGTTATGCATTGTATCAAGACACAACACCTAATTTATGGAATTTTTCGAACCTTCAGATGTCACTCCTGTAAAATTTCCTAAATGTGGCTTACCATTATCTAGCCCCGAGCGCCTCAATTAAAGAATTAGGTCAAATTCGAAGAAGATCCACTAGATTCTTCAGAACCAGCATAGTATAAATGAAATGGCCGCAAGCTTGTGAGAGCATTCAGAGATGTGGACGCACGATGGTCTCGAGCACAGCTAGTCAAATAACAGCCGGAAAGGGATCAAGGACACAATTGCCAACCCTAGAAACAAAGGATTTCTCCCACCCCCATCTCTACATTAACTACAGCAGAAGTACATACATCCTAGCGGAAGATAAGATATAAGATTGTCGATTTAAAATACTGAGCTGATGAGCTGATAAATCCAAATCGTCATCTTTTTCTTACTCAATCAAATGCATGTATTTTACCTGGCACTGTTTCGAGGTGAGGATAATTAGAAATGAAAGAACCCTTTTTCGTAGCTGTTAACGTCGAAATATGACTCTGTTATCATTATTTTTTCGCTGTTTCAAACCCCTGCATGCATATTTCGCCCATACCGTACTCAAGAATTACTCTGAATTACTCTGTCTACGCATTTCTGTCCCTCAGATTCCTAAAATTTGTCATAATTTCGTTAATTCGAATAATTTGCTCCATTCCCCTTCCCTCCGAGCCCAATATTTCTTCTAACATGAATCTGTTTGGATGATTCAATTCCCATCAGTTCTTTTACCATGAATTAACCAGCAAAGTGCACCTCTTTCACACTTTCCCATTGCATTAAGTCTGATCCAGATTCTCACATCACTCATTCATTCATTATCTTACCCTTCCTCTTCTATCACACACACACATCTCGTCTCTCAAATGCCCCACATTAACAGTTCTTCATTCTCACTATGGAATATCGAAGTTTTACCTCCATTCAGGAAGTGGAGATAGATAACCATCATTCACACCAATATTTTTTAGCTGCCACCTACTTTGCTGACATAATAAAACCTTCTCAAACCCATGTAAAGATCCCAGACTTAACGATTAGTCGTCAGTGAAAGTTACAGATTTTTTCAACCAGTTCTCTTCAGGTTGCCTCATTGAAAATGAAATTTCTCATTCATTTCTCTCTCACAGATGAGTCTCGAGGTGTTATGGCGCGTGTCCTGTTGACAGATAACAGGTAATGAAGTGGGAGTTACCCGATAAGACGACAGATTGGACACTTTGCCTTTTACTTCCCGTTTCATGATGGTCCATTAATAGAAAAAAAAAACATGAGCATCGCTTTTTTTTCGGGAAACTTTCTCTTAACGGGTAACGGTGGCGGGTTTCCAAACGACGAGGAAGATCGCTTTAATTTATGCTTTAAAATTATCCAACGCGAGGAGGCTGAGGGCCTTTTGGAGCCAAAATATTCCCCTCGTCCCCCAAGGGAGAAATGAAACGGCCCCTCTCCCACCCTTCGTCGGTCACTAAAGAACTCTCGTGATCTGATCGAGAGATTGGCGGGTCCCATTCAAATGAAGAGAAAATCGATAAGTATGAAAATATAATCAATTTATGAATCGATACCATTTTTTCAGGCCAAGTTGAGTTCTAATCCAATTTCCGCTGGCGTCGCGCCGATTACAACCATTAAATTCAACTACAGCCATTCGCGGTAGTCCGGCCGGTAACTTTCTGACTTTGGCAACCTAAGGGTAACGCCTTCGAATCCTGTCTCGAGCATGGGTATCGTGTTCGCGTCAAGTGAAGTTTGGATGGTGTGATACAACCTCATAAGTGGGAGAAGTTTAAAATCTAGTTATTTCCTCCTCAAGCAGTAGCGAATCACAACCTCATTATAGTGACTGGTTGAAGTCAACGTTTGGGCTTGAGGCAATTCGCACATTCCCGCTCTAGGAGGTGATAAATCGTTCATTTTCCACGACCACCTTCGAAGAAGCCCTCAGGGAGAAGCACTCGCATATTTTAAAGTAAATTTCAGGTGATCAATCATGAAACCGATCCGAGTGAAATATCCGATCGTATAATCAACTGCAGCCTCGAACATCCACTCCAAAATTACAATACTATTCTGAAGCGATTCATTTTTAAATCGACCCGAGGAGCATATTCTGTAATATTCTCCTACAGCCGACTCCTACATCGAATATTGCTCTCCCTTGATCCACGTTACAAATTAAAAAAAACATTTGTCAGATTTTTTTCTCCCTTGAATCACATGGCTTATCATCCTGGTCATCTCTTGGGCATTTTGGCGGTCTCTGACGACGAGCACTGTCACTACCGTAGAGTAGTAGGTATTAAAATTTGGTTTGAAGGTGCTCCAACTTGTTTAATTACATTACACGGTCCAACAGCCTTAGGATTCGGTTATTTGAGGTGCTCCATCACCTCAGTCTACATCTAACTGTCTAACCTTAAAAATCGAAGACGATTATAACGTCCATGCACCAGGTGGGATTCGAACCTATAACTGTTAGGTTGCCAGGCCGGCTTGTAGCCGAACCGGATACCGCGGCCGGCGTCACCCTCGTTCGAACGTTTCTCGAGCGGAATCCGAATCTTCGACCTTCACCGACTCCCTCCTTAATTGATCGCTTTTGGTGGTGACGCCATTATTAGCGGTCGACCTGTGGGGTGAGCGGGTGCCGAAATTGCAGAGAGGGTTTCAGACGACGAGAAGCTCATCCCTACGACACGCAACCTTGCAAGGAGTAAAACCTGGAATTAGAAACTTTATTGCAAGGTGGTAATCATTCGGCCGTGGGGCCTAACGATAGCCAAGCAATTTGTGGTGCCATTAAATACATGGATGTAGCTGAAGATTGGTAACAGTTTTAGGGTACGGAAAAAGGGTGGTGACAAAGTCGATGTTAATGTGATATTAAAGAATAATGATGGAATGAAAATAGCTTGATCAAGTGCACAACGAAGAGGGAGCTTATAATAATCCAAGCACAGTATTCAATCCGAATTTAGCTGTGATTTGTAAGGTTATATTAGGCTTACAAAGTATTTTGGTCAACGTCATGTGAAGTTCACACATCAGAGTAGAAGGGGTATTCCGTTTTTGCTAAACCCCTGGTTTCCTAGAGTATGACCTCTCACCCCTAGGGCCCTGGTTCGATACCCGGTCTTGGAAGAGATTTTTCGTTGGTATACCGTCTCTATTTCAGTAATGTGTGGAGTGCAATTCAAGCTCAGTACTCCGTCCATCGGATGGGACGTGAAACCATGGATCCCTTGGCGCCATTCATCAATAGGAGGCTATGCCGACACCAGGTTTCTCTCCAACCTGAAGAGATATTTCCTGAAGAGTTCCTCCCTCTACCTCTATTTTTTGCGTGCTTTTCACCAAATTATGACAGCAATATCATGCATTTATCCCATTATCGTATTACAATGAGAAATCCGAATTATAATTCGAAATAGAGATGCATGTGGACGATGTATTCCACTTCTAAAAGCAGTGATTGGTTTCACAGTATTTACCAACCCTTCAAAATCGTAAAAATTGCCAGTAAATGCCAAATGGATGCTTTGTCTTTAAGTGAGCGGCGGCATAACCAAAACCTTGGATTGACTCGTCATGGAGGATGAACTTTCAGGATCTGTTCCAATCTTGGGAATATAATGAACACGCATCAGTTTATGCTTCACAGGTTTTAACTTGTAAGCGGGTTCATTAATGTGATTAAACAAGTCTATCACGATGAGAGACACGTATCAGTGTCTTAGCGGTATATTTCCTTAGCTCTTTCTTAGAGATAGAGGAAGAGGTTGGGGATTTATTGGATGGGAGGAGGAGGGAATGTGAAACCGGAAAGACTGACTTCAATTCTTGAAACGCTCTTAAAATCCGGATAGTGCGGTTTATAATGTAAAAACAAAAGTTATGGTGAAGCCCTAAAGACTTGATTTATACCGAAAATCGGGTAAGTTGCAAAAAACCCGAAGATAGTTTAGGGAGACCAAAAATGAAGGCTACATCGTCCATTACCGTCATTATGTGGTTAAAGAAATCAAGGTAAAGGAGGCTGTCTTGGGTCCATTGAGGGTGGAGAGAGGGAGTTTGCTTGAATGCTTGCTCTTATTGGGGGGTTGTGACCAACTGCTAAGGTCATTCTCATCATTAAGTGCCCTTAAGTATTTGAGAACAGGTGGGAATTTAGTGAGAGGGGGGAAGGTTGGACAGAACTCGGTATCGGTATTAGAGGGGCCATAGGGTCAACCTCGGTTGAACACTCAACGGATATCCACGCTGAACTTAAGGTGGGACCAGCACATCATATGAAAATCTACCGCGGTCGGAATTCAAACTCGGGCCCTCGGGATGGGAGGTCAGTACTCTAGCCACCAAACCAGCACGATTCCGCATTCGTCTGAGGTGATCGAAACCGTCCAAAACACCTCAAGTAAAGAGTACCCAAATAATGATAGTGCGACTACTTCCTGGGAAAAACATCAAGTGAATCTTCGAAAAAAGAAAAAGAAACTGCCTTCTCCGGCTAGATCACTCGGGAGTTTCACGTGATACCAGGAGTGATCGACCGGTATGCCATCCATCCAGCGCCAACCGGTTAGACCCAGACGGCTGACGAGAATATTGCAACGTATCTCCCGAAATGCTCTACTCGTGCACGTGGAAATAGGGCATCTTGGATTACAAAAAAGAGCACTTTACACACACAAGGGGATTTACGGCGGAAGAAAAGGATGGTTCATGATTAAGCACTCTTTCGTAAGCAAGTAGTCCCATGTCAGTGATGGAGTAGTATCAAATCGACCAGGAGAAAGTGAAAATAATAATATTAATACTGTATTAAAATATTGGTTAAAATATATTTAATTTATTTTATACTTTATTAATTAAAAATATTCTATCAAATTTTGAGTGATATCTGATAGTGTCTTTTTAATGGTGATACAAGCTCTAAAGCAACTTGGATGTCCAGTGGAGAATTCAATTGCGCAAGGTGAACTTTATATGCTACTCGTGATGTAAGTACATGATTTGGCCTCGTTTTTCAGCATAAAGGGGGGATTCCACAAAAAAATTTGCATTACCCACATTACAAGCGTGTTAAGGATCGTAGATGATAGGTCGTGAATAAGAGTCTCGTAGAATGTATTCCGATGTCAAAATTTAAATCTGGAACTTAATGAGGTTGAGTACTATGATCTATAAAATCAGAGAAATAGCTTTGCAGCATTTGGTGACAGCAGTATTCGAGTTTTTTTATACTAATGTGGCACGGGATATTATTTCTTATCGATTTAAAATTGGCGGTGGGTTGGGGACGTGGATTTTCTAAGAATCACATTGTATCGTGGCCTACCTTCACCACTACTTTATGAGGCTTTCTGAACTTCAAAATAAAGCAAGAATTAGTAATATTATCCCCTGGTGTCCAAGACTTTCTTTCTTCCATGTCGATGTACTATATAGATAAGTAGTCGAAGGAGTCCCCAGGTTAAACATGAGTATAACTTTGAGCAGTGGTAAGAACTTTTCATAGGTATACAGGTCTCTACTTGAATGCCATGACAAGAGCATCACGAGTTCTCAACTCCGTCCGTCGGATCAAACGTTAAACCGTGGGCCTCTGGTCCCTTTCATGAGGAACAGACTAATGCTGAAGCCGGGTTTCTTTCCACCTTTTCCTTCAAAATCAATCCCAACACTTCTTTTCCACGTCTGAGTCGATATAATCGCGGTAACTTGAAACGCTACTGATGAAGCTTGTGAAAAAATTCACGAGTCACCCAATTCATTCAAAATAATTCGATCAATCCGCTACCTCTAAGAGCACTTTGAGTTGAGCACTCCGTTTGTCGGATTAACTTTTGACCTCTTACTGCTTCTAGGTAAAAGCTGGCTAATGCAAACGACGGCTTTTGCACCACCCTTCCACCGTTTTTCTGAAAAATCCTCCTGTACCCACATGCTCCCCTTATTCTTAATATCGCAAATTATCTTAGACATCGGTCACCTTCCCCGAATATTTCTAACCACGACGCATAAGAACTGCGTACGTGAAAATGAATGAACGCGTCACGCATTCAAATAAGTCAATTGAAAATACATAAAGATATGATGAACCATTAAGAAATATATAGGAAAGGAACTCCGAAAACGCGCTTATACTGTAATAGTAGGGTTGGCCGGAAGGGAAATAAAGATTTGGCTGAGGAGAATCGGTCGGTGTGGTGCTTAGAGTCCTAGCCTTCCATCTCACGGAGGCCCAAGTTCGAGTCCGGGCAGTGGCAAAGATTTCTCATTTGGTGTATCGGCCCCTACTTGGGTGCTAAGTAAACAGGACTTCGAGTTCAGCACTCTGTCCATCGGATGGTACGGAAACTGAGGACTCCTTGGAGGCATTCGTTAAGAGAAGGCTAATGCCGACGCCAGGTTTCTCTCTACCCGTCCTCCGGTCCCTGTTCATCTGTGTTTTCCAGTCTGTTTCAGCAAAAATGTGTGCTTCAGACCGGGAGGAAAGGAACAAGTATGGGAATGGAAGGGAAAGGAGGAAGGGCGGAGAAAAACCCGGCCTCGGCATTAGCCTGGTCTCAACGGAAAGGCGCAATGTAGGGGACTACGGCTTAACGTCCCATCCGACGGACGTAGTACTGTACTCGAATGTTCTCCACCAAGCACTCAAGTAAAGAACGGATGACAATGATAAATATCTTCCACTGCCATGATTCGAACCAGGACCCTATCGGTGAGAGGCCAGTGCTCAAACCACTATACCTACCCGACCCCCTGTTACCGTTACCTGAAAACTTCTCTTATCTCCTCTACCTTATCACCTACCTATCCTAAATGGCGTAAAAGACCGCAGATGTCGATCGTTTCCCGAGAATTACCTCTCACCATCTCCTCGATAACCGCGGGAAAATATTTTGGAGAGTGATAAATGCAAATTGTCGCCATCTCTAAAGGGAGAGCGAACTTTATGTTTCCCTATTCCTAAATTTCTATTATATTTTCTTGATTAACTAGGAATTAAAATTCTTTCTGGTCATCATTGCCTATTTTAGAGACTTTTTATAATCATCTCCTGCAGTTCACATAAATTTGAACATTATATTTGGTGAGAGACTAAAAAAATCGATGTTCAGGTGAAATGAGAAACCAAATATTATCATGACTGAAGTTGGTCAGTCACAGTGTGGTGTTTCAGGAAAAAATGCTGATGGGTGTGGCGCGATCGTCAAAGCCGAAGAGCTGGAACTGTAATTGAAGGCCAGCCTCGAGGCTTAGCCCGCTCAGCAGGTTTTGCAGGAGGAAATCTTATATAGCCTTCAAGGAGTCGGGAACGGAATCATAACAAGCCGAGCAAATCCAATGGTAAACGAAATACTTCTGGAACGTCGATTTAATATGAATGAGACGTTGATGAAGTTGTGGATTACAAATATATTCGCGTCCTGTTATATAATCATTGAGGCCACTCCGCAGATTTTCTCTTGCCAGCTTGATACAAGAACTCTCTGGAACATATATCTTTTATGGTGCATTTTGCCGATATATATCCTTTGCAAAAAACTCTAAATGAGAGATGAGATTTTCTCAAGTAAACAATATTTAATGAGTTTAAAATAGGAGTATATCACTGTTAATTTTTCAGTATGAATGCAGCAAGAACATCGTTCAACGTAAGTTGATAGAGGCTAACTACTGGAACTAAGTTTCAAATCCCATTGAGAAATTTGAATCCAATGCTTTGATCAGAAGACGTGCCGATTTACGTTTAGGGTTATAATTGAAATAATATAATCTATCGCAGAACCAAGGAGAACAAATCAACCAGGCTTCGAAGCGTTGCTTGGCCAGAATGCGTCACATAAACATGTTTAAGGGCCTCGTCATATATTCATATTCTAAAAGCCGATTCACGAGGCAATGGAGAACGTTTTAAGAATCTTCCAATTTTGTGAATTGTATGCATGAAAATATAGTAATAGAACAAGATCTATTTTCCGCGCAGTCTTTCATACTGTTGGGAAATATTCCTCTCGTCATCATTGATCAACAATCCTAGGATTGGTTTGACGCAGCCCTCCACTCGATTCTTCTATCGACCAACCTCTTCATATTAACGTAGTTCCTCTCCTTCACGTCCTTTACGACCTGTTCTATATAACTCATACTAGGCCTGCCTTTTCCATTCTTCTCGTTCACTTTTCCTTCGAAGATTGTCTTCATCAGGCCATCGTGTCTTCAGATATGGCCTATTAGGTTGTCCCGTTTTCTTTTTATAGTTTTCAGCTGACTTCTCTTTTCTCCCACTCTTCTTAAGACTTCTTCATTTGTCACTCGGTCGATCCATTTTATCTTCATCATTCTTCGGTAGCATCATATTTCGAATGCTTCCACCCTTTTCTTCTCCACTGCTGTCATCGTCCATGCCTCACTGCTATAAATAAACATGCTCCAGATATATGTTCTGATGAATTTCTTCCTTACTTCAAAGCTTGTATCTCCAGCTGTAAGTAGATTAGATTCTTCTTTTGATAGAATGCCCTCTTTGCCTGGGCTATTCCACAGAATATTTCTTTCTTGCTTCGTCCATCACTGGTTACTCTGCTTTCCAGGAAACAGAAATCTTTCACCAGTTCCCGTTTTTCTAGTATAACGGTTTTGGCCTCTTCACTCTTACTGCACACCAATATCTTAGTCTTCTTCTTATTGATCTTCAGCTGATGTCTGGCCATTGTCCTTTCCATGGTTGCTAGCATCTTGTTCAGATCCTTCTCTGTCTCTGCTATGAGAGCTATGTCATCAGCGAATCGTAGCATGCTGATGATTGTTTCTCCGTGGATGTTCACTCCAGAACACTTTTCCTTGATTTCATTGATGGCTCTTTCGATGTAAACAAAAATTACGGGAGACAGTGCACAGCCCTTACTGCTGCGTCGATTTCCGATCTTAATATTGATGCTCCCATGCCATCCTTTTCGACTCCGCTTTCCTCTTCAATCACTTCCGTGATGAGATTTTTTCCGTTGTATAACACTTCCAGATATTCCCTCCATATCTTCACTTTGTCTTCATTTTCAATCAAAAGTTCTCCATTCTTGTCTCTTATGACATTGCATCTTGCTCTCCCTTCCTTGAAGTGGTTCTTCACTATCCTATAGGCAGCTTCCACCTTTCCAAGTGCAAGGTGGTTTTGTACATCTTCGCATAGATTCTTCATCCACATCTCTCTGGCATTCCTAGCTTTACGACTCACTTCGTTCCTTATCCTTTTGTAGCAAAGCTGCCCTTCTTCAGTTTTCACATTCTTGTACTTTCTTCTTTCTTCAATCAGGACTAAGACTTCTTCCATGATCCATGGCTTCTTCTTAACAACTTTTCTTTTTCCAAAAACTTCTTTTGCGGCTTCCTGTAGTCCACATTAATATTTTCCCAACGCTGTTCTACTGGTTTCTCAGTCAGGTCCTCTCCTATGTTGTTTTTTACTGCTTTCTGAAATTCACACGGGTAGCTTTTGCAGTCCTTCACTTGATTCCTGAATATCTGCTTCACTAAAATGTAGTCTATTTGAAATCTTCCTCTGCCTCCTGGCATCTTCCACGTGCATCTTCTTCGGTTGCGATTTTGAAATAATGTGTTAGTAACGATTAACTTACGTTGTGTGCAGAACTCCAGCAGCCTTTCTCCTCTTTCGTTTCGGTTTCTCAATCCATATTTTCCAGTTATTCTTCCATCTTGACCTTCGCCGACAACAGCGTTCCAGTCTCCTAAAATAATTAGGTTTCCTTCTCCTCTTACGTGTTTTATTACTTCCGTGTTATCTTCGTAGACGTCTTCCACTTCTTCATCTTCGTAGTCCGACATAGGCACGTAAACTTGCACCTCAATGGTATCTGTAGGCTTAGTTTCAATTTTAACCATTATAATCCTCTCACTGTACTGCAAAAAACTCTTCACACGCAGTGCTGCACTCTTCCTGAGCATTATGCCTACTCCAGCGTTACCATTCAGTGATCCGGTATGATTAATTCTGTAACTTCCACTCCAAATGGTCTCCTTCTTCGGGCTATCTCACTTCACTGATTCCTAATGCATCGAGGTTCCTTCTCCGCATTTCCACCTTAAGGTTCTCCGGTGTTCCGCAGGTTCGAAGTGATCGCACGTTCCACGTTCCTACCCTAAAATGTCTGTCACACTTGACTGATGTATTCTCTCAGGTAGTCCCCGCCCGGAGATCCGTATGGGGGACTATTTTAACTCCGGAATATTTTACTCGAGAGGGTTGCATCACGTCTTGATAAGAAAGAAAAGAGTGAAGTAGCTGCGACTCCTCGGGATAATAATGTGGTGGTTTCCCCTTGCCTTACACATCGCAGTACTACAGCCGTTAAAGTAAATGTTACCACGCCTGTAGTGAAATGAGTGTCGCTGTACCGACCACTGTGGTCTCCACCTTCACTCATGTGAAGAAGAGCTGCTGCCCTCTCCTTCGGGTGCTAGGAAGCATAATTGTTGGCGGGCTCCCGTAGCCAAGGCACGGCATCTTCACAGGTTTCTATATCATTTAAAGGCCTAACTAACCAAATGACAGACTAATACCACCTCGGAGTGCCGTCGCTTTTTGACCACGACTGCTTATTCGACGAGTAAACTCGGTTACCTGGCAGCTAACATCTATGTCTAGAGGTCGACCCACCATCCGCAACCCGGTGGACGCACTCGGTGGCTTTAAGCTCAGCCGCGATTTATTTCTCTACACGATCAATTCTTACAGCGAATTTCTTCATGCATCAGAGTAGGTATATAATGACTGGCAAGGAGTAAAACGTCCTTTAAAGCAATCAGCCAGGCCAATTGTAAATTGATGGAAGCTCCACGAACGCTTGCATATTTAATGAATCAATCCGACAATCCGAAACTTTATATTCATATTTCCAAACGCTAAATTGCAATACCTCATTACACGCGATGTACTTATGTTGAAATTTAAAAGGCTTCAATATCTTTGCATCGGTTCGAAAAATAAGAGCAATGAAAAACAGAAATTAGCAAGATATTCAAGATGAGATGGGCAACCGTTTGGAGAATACTTTCGAAATTACTTCAGAGAAACAAGTAAATTATACTGCGATACTGTATAGAGAATTTACAATACTTCATTAAAGTTTATTCTGATGTAAAACAATATATCACGGTCGATATGGTGGAACTGTTCCATTATGGGATGCATAAATGAAATTCGATTTTCCACTTGGATGGTAGAACATACATATTTTGACGACTAGTTTCGACAGCTATGTCATTTTCAAGTCTGAGTCTCTTACGCTCGTGCATAAACAGTGAAGTGGGGTGGGAGTTTGCATGGGGTATGACAGGACACCCGTATAGTGTGAAAAGCCATTGCCTTTCATTTATCCATCCCATAATTTATTCTGATGGTCAAATTATGGACGTTTCCCCTAGCCCTTAGTCAAAAATTCCCAATCCCTGGCGAGTCATCTCATCCCCGAAACGATAAAAGCGTGTAAAACCTATTGCGTCGCAATCCATTATTCGCCAAAAAGAACACTTGTTGTGCTCAATGGTACTTGCATCACTCCACTACCTAAGGTTGGGGAGTCTGAAGCTAGTGAACAACGTGCTATCGAAAGAGCCTATTGTCTTACGCCACACGAAACGATAAAACGACAATTGCCCATAAAGTAAGTTGATTCAAGCGCGACGACAGTCCGATCGTAAATCGTAAACTCCCGGATATTGATTCGAAGATTCAGATTGAGAAATGGTAGGGCGTGAGAGTAAAGGGGCACGCGTGACGTATATGTAGGGTTGGCCGAAATTTTTCCACAAAGGTGGTAAAGGAGAAGGGGTTGATCAAAATCGGCCGATTCTAATGCGACGTAAAAGGATGGCCACTCCCGAATTTCAAAGGCAAGTCACAGAAGCAGAAAAAAATTGTTTTAGATAATCTACCTCCTTAGATCAGAGGTCGGCAAACAGGCTTGCAAGCCAAATGAGACTCTTTGGATACGTGCATGCACGTGACTCTGATGTAAATTGAAAATTAAAGTAAAACTATCATAATTTCATTTACTAATGCCAATTGTAATCGTGTCTTAAATAAAAAAATAACGACAACACAGTTACAAACTAGACACACTTGCTAATGAAATGCCAACTCACCATTTACACCGATTAAAGCGAATGGGAGCAATTTTTGCTTCAATTTTCTTATTTTAATAAAGATATAATCAATGATATTACTTCTTATGCTGCTTAAAATCTGTTATTATTCATTTATTTCTTCCTTATTTGTAATACTAAGTGCTCCCGAATAATTTTTTATTTGTCGTGAGGGACAGTCTCACACGTTTGCCGACCCTTGGATTAGATTATATGTGCTCAGTCTAACTTGAACTTTTTCTAAGTTTATGAGGATGGAGTTGTTGTGTAGACTTGAGTACTGTCCTCCCATTCCGAGGGTCCGAATTTGAATACCGGGGTAATTGGAATACCAATCACCTCTATAGTGCTGAGTGGATAGCACTTCAAGTTCAGTATTCCGTCTGTCGGATGGGACGCCGTGATCCCTTGAGTGTATTTAGTGAAGAGCAGGCTAATACCGATGCTGGGTTTCGCTCCTCCCTTTCTCCGCTCCCTGAAAAATTCATACCATTCTTAACGCCCCCGAATAACTACTATTTAAGTCTAATTCAAGTCATGGTTTTTGCCCACGGCGGGATACGAACCTGTGACCGTTCGCGGTTGCCATGCAGGCACGTAATCAATTCGACTCTCGTGACCAGCACGTAAAAGTTTCCACGCAGATCGAAAATGTCGACGTTAGACCGCTCGGGATCACTCCAAATCTTCCATTCCGTTCCTTGCGGTGAGCAATTCGCGAAGGGAGGAAAGGGGGCAAGACGGTGGCGGTGGAAGGAGGACGCGGGTAAGAAGATAATGCGCGGAGACGTCTCCACCGAAGATGAGTCACCCGAGTGCGAAAGAACGCGCCGCCGAGAGAGCGCGCCACCGTCCGCCGCGCCGCTCATAAAAGGGCGCAAATTCGGTCCATTGCGAGCGATGCAGCTGCCCCCCGCGCCATTGTTCCACGAGCTTTAGTCATCGAGTTGGCATCCTTGACCCTTCGGCGACCCCTTCAAAGAGCCAACCGAATGAACGACTTTATTCAATTCGAGGGGGAGGGGGATGGCGGGGATGACGGGTGGAGATGTCCTCACAAGAGTGCGCACGTATCAAGAGGAGTATGCGAATGGAGTCACGGAGAGAAGAAGGACGGGAATGATTGATTGACTTACACCGGTTCGGGCAGGTTTTGATGGAGTGTCCCAATGGCAAGATTTCCACAGATTTCGCCAGTTTACGGCGTCTTCATTACCTGAAGATGCTAATAAGAAGCGGTAAAACGTGTCGTATCAATAAATTATCCTTGGAAAAGTACGATTGTTTTATCTTTTCAATTCGTGAAGCATGAAACTATAAGGGTACAAAGATTTCCACAGATACGATCCACCTTTACCGGGATTCAAAACCATGAATTCGCGCGAGGTGCTTTTCAAGGGATCCTTTCGCTACGAGTAGTGTAATGGAGATGACAGGTTTTGCTCCACCCTTCCTCCGTTCCATGAAAACTTCTTTTCTACACTCAATCACCAATCTACCCTCCAACCTATCCATGTACTAGGTACTTTTAACCCTAGAGTTCCGATGTGCCATTTGTGGCACATTTCAGTTTTTCAAACTGTGATGGGAGGTTGTATTTTGTCCTAAAACATTGTTTCTATGAGTTTTCAATAACTATGGAGTTAATCCAGACTGCAAAATTATGTTTAATTTCGCCTTTTAAATATGTTTAAAAATTAAAATTTACCTCGAACACCCGATGTGCCATTATTGGCAAAAAATTTGTTTTTGTTGAAAGCTGCATATGTTTACGTTTAAATTGTTGCGAGCCTGAAGTTATAGTTTTATCATTATTCATTTAATTATAATAAAGTATTTATACATTATTCAATAGATAGATGAGGCCAATCCTCTTATGCGAATAGGTACTTTGTGGAAGAATCTATTCGAGCCCCTGGAGGCTTCAAATGTCCAAAAGAATCCTGAAACACTTTCAATCATGCAGAGAAACTGAGGCATGGTTGAAGTTTAGTGATGCAAATTGGAAGACTTCACTGGAGAAATTAGATGGATTTTTAACGATAAGTACTTTATGTGCATAGTACAGTGGAAGCTAAAGGGACAGCTCCTCATTTAAAGAAGACTGGGATATACCTACAGTTTTTCAAGGATGTTTTGGGTCACCATAGATTCACAAAGATATTTTAATATTTGAAATTTGGTATTAGAGCCACATGGTTCAAGAAACTACAAGAAGACAAAAAAGGATACCATCATTATTGCTACTCTGAAGGATGTGAGGCGAGAGGTGCCAACTCATGTAAAATGCACCAATGAAGCATTGTGTTTTGCATAACACCACTGTTCTCAAATGCAACAATATGACTCTTGCTATTTATGAAGAGAAGTAACATAGGAGTGTTTTAATTTTAAGCCCTTAGCAGCCTAATGTTGAAATAGGTAGTGGTGAAAAGAAAAAGTATGAAACTGCAATGACATACAATGAAACTAAGTATGGAGTCAATTTTAACCCAAATGCCTTGGATATACTCTGTGAAATCTAGTCACAGAAGCCTCACACTTTTTATAATACGGTATACCCTTGCATAATTAATGCATGGATTCTGTACTAAGAGAGCACATGTAATAGAAAAGGTAGGAGATCTCCTATTCCTAATCTCGAGATTATCTCTTGAAAACTGCTGAAGAGTCATACATCCAGTCACAGGCTCAACAGATGTCGAACAAAGCCTTGTGCTAAGGTGAAGAGCCATCGCTAAAACTAGATCCCTCAATGTAAAGTAAAAGATGCCATTACTAGATTCCGAAAAAATAAATCAGATGGGAAAAGTGTATATTTAGAGGCAAAATTAAATGAATTAGTTTGTAAGCAATGCATAAAATGTGCATCATATGTGTGTTGTATATGTGGTAAAGATGAACTGCTTACTCCATTTAATATAAACTTGAAATCGATAAAATATTCTCTTCTTTAACATTAATAACTGTCAAGCAATCTTCTATTGGTTCACCAAGATTATTTATTTGTTTAAAATTTCCTAGAGCAATAAAAAGTGAGTCTTTTCCACCTTCACTACTGTTGTCTACTTTGTTGAGGAAGCAGTGAGTCTGGATGTGCATCGAAAGCACTGATGAAATTTATCATGAAAAGAATGAAAGAGAGCAGGATGACTTCTGCCTGGTGTTTACTAGGGTGGATGAAGAGTGGCTAATGTTATTCATGAGATGCTCTGAGGAAAGAAATATAAAGAGCCCATAATCTAGAGATAAGTTTCATGGATGAGAATAGAGCTCATCTTCGCACTAAGCTGGACAGAATCCAGAATTCAGTCATTAAGATAGAGAAACTGATTACGTACCATATGGCCCAGTTTTTCAATAACATCTCTCAGTTAAGGTTTGGCTGGAGTGGTCTCCAGAGAAGGTCCCCCGTATTTGAACTTTGGTTCCAAGTCATTTGATGAATGCTCTGCCCCTTTGAAAATCTCACCAAAGGAAAGTGTTTTCTAGAAAAAACACAGACATGAAGTTACTTCTTTTTCAGAAAACAAAACTAGCAAACATGGTTATTGTTAATTTGATCAAAGTATTCCTTTACATTTACTGGAGAACAATTATGAGTGAAAGAAATATGAGTGACTTATAACCATTTTTTTCATTTACTACATGGAGAACAGTTGGTGAATGTCATAAAAAGGGTCATTCATGAGGGATTTCCATGGATGTCCATTGTGTAGATCATTCTTCTCAAAAATCCCACAACTTACAGTGAGGAAAAAATATAAAGGCATTATTTAAATGCATATATAATTATCCTGCACGTTCGACTATGACATTGACATACCAACCTATACAACCATTACACATGTATAATATTGACAATGAAGAAAAAAGTAATATAGATAATTACTTAGATGGAAAAAGAGATCAAAAAATTCAACTCATAGATTGGTGCTCGGAAAACAAGAAAATGGTCCATGAAATAAGACGAGAGGAAAAATTTTAATATGACAGTACATAAACAAAAATAAAGAGGAAATCCTCAGGCTTCACTTGGTGAAACCGCATGATAGTAAATAAAATGATTAGGTACTTGGTAAGATTCCACAAATTTATTTTTCACCGACCTAGGTTTCGATTGTTTGAAAATCATTATCAAGACCTTGATAATGATTTCAAACAATCAAATCAAATTGATAATCAAACAATCGAAACCTAGGTAGGTGAAAAATAAATTTGTGGAATCTTACCAAGTAATCATTTTATTTACATAAACAAAAACTTGAACTAAATAAAGTTTCCTTAAATTGGGAGAATATCTATGAAAGGGAAAACAAAAAAGATAATGTGAAAAGCATGCCTCTAAAATCAACACATTTCATGAAAGCTATTTACAGCCAGCACACATCACATAAGTACCTATAAATGCACAGGAAGTTAGCCCATGCCATTTCCATCCCACGGAATATGAATGTAAACTAATACAAAATAATTATAAATAGTCATAGTTTGATTGATGTTCGATTGTAAAATTGCCAGGGACTGTAGTATGTGTAAGAAAAAGAGGAAATTTATAGTATTAGAAGACTGTGTGACAATTAGTTTAATATTGCAAGCATAAAAAAGGTGGCTACTATGATTACAGAAGAAAGGTTAATAGCTCTCTAACCTTCCTTTCTAGCTCTAACCTAGAAGATCGAACACTAGGTTTGGTTTTATAAGGGGATCAGGGCTTGCTACTTCTGACTACATCATATTTATGAGTACATTAGTTTAAGGAATCTAGAACACTATGTTGATTGCTTACAGGCTTCAAAAGGCATTCAATTGAGAGTGAAGGGAAATGAATGTTACTGTTCTTATGATGATGTTACTGAACTTAAGAGGGGAATTATGTATCAAGGTACATCTGAGGGTCAGGAGAACATTGATTCAGTATTTATGAATGACTTAGGTGTTCCAAAGGTAGGAAATGGGAGTCAATACTAATGATGTTAGATTTGGAATTTTAGGTTCTCCAATGGCTGTGGTTATTTAGCACTAATTATCTAACCTAAGTTTTAAGCTTAATCCTAGACCAAAAGCAACGTCCATGCCCTTGGTGGTATTTGAACCTGTTACCTTTTGGTTGCTAGTTCAGCACTTTATTAACCTGAGTTGTATCATGCCCAAGGACAGTGCCTAGCCACATTGGCACACCGGTTTCCATGAGATCACCAAAGTTAAGCAATGTTGGGCCCGTACCGAGGTTGGATGGGTTATTCTCCTCCATACCTCTACCGCAGTGCTTTAGTGGCGGGCAGGTTAAATGTGAGTTGGTACATTGGATCTAAAGAGGACTAAGTGCCAGGGGGGGGTCCAGAGGGCCCCTGCTCACCCCTCCAATTTAAGTTATTAATGAACAATGGCCATGATCAATGTCTGAGTTTTTAATACCTATCCATTCTATTTAATAAGAAAGCATTTACTTTAGCTTATACACACCCAAAGAATAAAAAAACATATCAAAATAATTTACATCCTGATGTGTAAATACTACAATGATAAAATAAAAAATGATTCTTGACAACTATGGGACTCATTCCCACCTCACTGGACCAGGCATTACGTGCAGCTGAAGGGTAATCAAGGTGTCAGTAGATACCATCATGTAAAATCCTTGCTGGGTAGCATTGCCAAGAGCTACTGAAATGAAGACTACGAAGAGGGCAGAGGCAGTAAAAATTTGGATACAGAACGTCAGAATGATGCTTAGAGCAAAGAAATTAGAAAACATGAAATACAATATGAATACTGAAGATCTAGATGCAAGAGGCCAATAGATATGAGGTGAGGTGGAAGGTCAGGGGAGATATCTGAATCGAAGAATATTGAATGATATATCATGGGACAGAAGAGAGTCAGAGAGGAGTAGCTTTTGTGATGAAAAAAGTCAGGCCAAAGGGTAGTGAATAGGTGAGTACTGCTAGTTGAGATCAAACTGTTAGATGAAATAATTAGTGAGATTCCCAGAAGAAAACACTTAATGGTGATGTATATAAGAATGATCTGGCTGCTGAAGTTAGGGATGGGAATGGGGTGGGGGTGTGCAGATTGGGGAGAAGAAATGAATAAGGCAAAAAAGAAGATGAGTTTTGTAGAAGAGATGTGGTAGTCATAACAAACACGTGATTTGACCACCACAAGAGTAGTAGATAGAAATGGAGAATGCAGGGGATTAGGGAAGTGGAAGAACATGAATAATGAGGCAGGCAAGGAAGTATAGGGGATAATGAGGAAGTACAAGGAATGGGGTCGTTCACCATATTTTTATCACCGAATCTGTTAGAGTTTGTAAAAGAAAAAGACCCATATTTTTCCATTCTTTGATGCGTCAATTACTTCTCGGGTTATAAGCAGTGGACAACTGAAAGTGGGCATGCAAAGCACCAGCACGTCATCCTTTTCATCCAGTAATAACTGACAATGCAAAGCTCCTTGGCCTTATCACAATGGGTGACACGCAGCTGACTCTGCCAATGTAACTGGTTGCAACTGGATCTCTTCAGGCAGACCTACTCTCCCTATCTCTGCATCCTTCTCATTCTTCCTCAACACAGTCGAGGACAGTAGGTGAATGAAATAGTATTCCTTTACACAGCTTGTTCGGTGGGCATCACCTTTTGATTATTTTTAATTTTTAATTTATAAGTGAATACCTCTGGTTAGAAGATTAACTTTTTCATTAAAATTCATTTTTCGTTTCAATCTAACAATTTTGTGCGAAAAAATAATGATTTTGGTTCCGAGTAATTGCCACAATTGTAGAATAAACTTAGGTGAGAGACAAAGAAGGCAAGGGAGGTATGGTTGAATGGGCAGTGAAATGAAATGGGAAAGTTACAGAAAGAACTCTTAAAAGCCCACAGTGTGCAAAAGTTAGAATGTTATCAACCAATAAGGTAAGAAAAGAAATCCATTCATTATGGATAAGCCAGGGAAATAGTTGGGCCAGGATCTAGCCATGTTGAAACAACAGTTCCCATCAGATCACCAAAGTTAAGTAATATTACCATGCAATACAATATTTATTGATTGTTGGCCTGATTGGTGGGCTTTTAAGAGTTCTTTCTGTAACTTTCCCATTGGTATAGATCTCGTCAATTGTCCCTCCCTACCCTCTCTTGCACTCCGTACCTATCTCCCCCCTACTCCAACTGACTCTCGCTCATTCCTTTCTTCAGTTTTCCTCTCTCTGTATAAAGAGGTGGCTATGTCCAATCAAAATATTCATATATGAGATATTACTCCTTTTTTGTGTTTTGTTTCTATTTTTCACATATTTGAACTATCATGTGTGCATTTGGTATTGTTTGTTTCCTTTTTGCTCTTAGCTGCCATTTAGTGTTCCAGAGTGCAGCGCTGCGGTCATTTTCCAACTCATTTGTTTTTTCACCTTCACCATATATACGACCGTGACCTTCATCACTACTGGTGGTCATGTTCTAATCAGTATCTGATGAACTTCTGGGCCATGCAAGTGTGAAGCTGGTGTACGTGGCAAAAGTGTTGTACCATGGACTCTACCTTGAAGCATGCATGTAGGAGTAACGTAATACTGACTTTGACACATACTGAATGTTCTTGCTCATTGTACTAAGTGTTACAATCTACATATATAATTAAATACCTACCATTTGTTGGTATAGTTAATTTATAGTTAACTAAATACCATTAGCAAATTTTAGGCTAGAGCTTCACTGAAGATTTTGGAATAAGTTTCGCTTATTTGGATTGAGAATGGAGAGAAAATATTAAAACATATTTTCATCCAAATATGGGCCAGACATTATTCTCCTACAATAAATTTACAAGCAGGGATGTGTATAAGGAAATATATGATATAAGGCACAGATTTTTGGCAAGAATATGAATAAATTTGAATACATAATAATCTCACTTTAAGGTTTTTCACAAAACTGTTCCAAAGTATTTTATCAGTGGTGATTTCCTAACCATACATCAATTTCGTTCAAAAATCGGAGGCCCTAAGGGACCATCATATGTTGAATTGTAGTGAAATGATCCTTATATAATGATATCTATGATATCATGATGTTGCAATGCTGGCTATATTTTTTATTAAGGCTTACATTGGCTGTGGCCATTAGATTGCTGAGGCAGCATGGAATGCTATCTGCTGATCATCCAAAGAGACTGTTTTTGTACGCCACTTTCTGGTAGCCCTGTTGGGTGAGGGTTGCCATGTATATTGGGTAAAATCTAACCCGGGAACCCAACCCTTCCCTCTGGGAATGGGGTCGTTTACGATATTTTTTCATTGCTGAATCTGATAGAATTTGTAAAATAAAAAGACCCTTATTTTTCTGTTTTTCGATCCGTCAATTAGTTCTCAAGTTATAAGCGGCTAAAAACCCTTTCGGTAAAGAGGGTGTGCATGCAACCTCTTGCGTTATCCACTTTGCCCAATCACAAATGAGCCCGCAAAGCAACTTTGCCTTATCGCAATGGGGGACACTCAGCTGACTGCCATTGGAAGTGGTTGCGACAGGATGTGCGAGCAGACCTTCCGACACCTCCCCTCCACTCCCTTTCCTTTCCGTAAAACAGTCAAGGATGGGAGGTGGATGACGTAGTAAGTCTCAAAGCAGCTTCTTTGGTGGGCGTCACCAATTGCTTATTTTAATTTTTCATTTATGAGTGAATGGCTCTGGTTAGAAGATTGATTTTTTTACTAAAATTTATTTTTCATTTCCATCAAACGATTTCGTGTACAAAATTGCGATTTTGGTTCCAAGTAAACTTGTGGACACTATGCGAGGCGCGGAGTGGAATTTTGTGTTTTTCATGCTATGAATAATATTTCGATTGAATTATACTTATGTCTGATATGCATATCACATAATGAGGCTTTATACTTACAGTACTTTCACAAGGAAGCATAACTTTGTATTTCCATGCAAACATATTATACTGGCATGACTGCTTTCACCCACTAGGGCATCATCAGGTACATAAAATTTTATGTACCTGATGATGCCCTAGTGGGTGAAATCGGTCGTGCCAGTGTAATACGTTTGTGTAGAAATACAAAGTTTTACTTCCTTGTGAATATGTTGAATTTTCAAAAAGTAATGCCTGAAACAGTTAATTTTATTACATTACTTTTTAGATTGGCTACAGTGATTTTTTTATCGAGCCAAATGTTGCACCACATTTGCGAATGAATGGTTAGGCCTCTTTAAACAGCAGTTTCACTTAGCTTCTGCTCTATGTCTAGACATGGATCCAGGTAGAATTAAAAAAAAAACAAGAGAGAAGGAAGGAGCTCACTGAGATGAAAAATAAAAATTATTCTACACATTAATAAATGTTTTATGATTTAAATATACTCTAGATTGTTTAAACCATCACAATACAGGGGGGAAAAGGAGTTCCATGGTATATCTCCAGGAGCAGCTTATAGGCTTTTTTGTCAGAGAACATCAGGGAACGGATCCCCCATGGAGCAATTCCAGGGTGGTTTCCCTCCCAAAATCCCCCTGGAACCATTCCAGAGGGGAACCTTCAAGTAGATTGGGGAAACCTAATGAAAGCATGAGGAATCTAGGAGAATACTTAAGAAAGAGATGTCCTATTGGCAACCTATACATGGAGCATTGTGCTTAGGTGGGGATTCTGGAAAGGCAAAAATAGGGTGGGGAGTCAGGCAGGGCTGCCCATTGTACTGGTGCTTTTCAACATATGCCCTGAGGAAATCCTTACAGAGGCATGATAGGAATTTGATTAAGGTACAAAAGAGTGAGTGGTTGTTGAATTGATTAGGTTTACTGACGATCAGGTATTAGTAATGCAATCACTGTTAGATGTTTTGAAGGTCCAGTTCAGGTCCACATTTGGAATGATTTTTTATCAAAAGAAAACAAACATTATGCAAATAATGAGCGAAAATAAGACAAAACATAATATTAGAGTAGAAGGGAAACTGGTGAAACAGTGCTCTTACTCTAGTAGCATATTGGACAAAAGTGGGCATGGCAGTAATAATACTAGGAGAAGAATTATTCTGGCTAAGCAGACTTTTACTAAAGCCTGTTCCACACAAGGCTTCATCCAGCACAAGACCTATAGGTCTACAGTGACACTAAACCTATAGTGTGTCAGCTGCTACTTGATATTGAGGATGGAATCTAGCATGATTGTAGTGGTCCTATATATGACCATCTTAGGAGGTTTCACATGATCATTTAACTTGTGCTTGCTATGAAGCAGTATTTCATATTAATTAGTTTTCCTTAAAGAAGATTGTACAGAAACTGAAACGAGACGTGATTGGTAATAATCAGCCACTGAGTCCTACTGAGAGCTAGTAGTACGAAGTAAAAACTTACCCTATATGCTGGTAGCAAACCTGTACCACATCAAGTATGAAGTCAAGTAACCCAACATCTTGTGCTCATCAGCCAGAGTACTGGTTCTATTAAATGATTTTGGAAAGCTACCATACTGGTGAGTGACCTTGTGCTGGATCTAGTATTGAGTGAAATAGGCTTAACAAAAATAATTAATGAGAAGAACCTTGAGCAGGGATATAAAGAAAAGGGTAAATGTGAGCGAGAGGGTTACATCGTTCAAAAATTTTTTATCACTCCCTTAACATCGGCGTTTATCGACGAAATTTTCAGGACACAACCTGCTGCGACGACAGTACATATTTTCGCTAAAAATATTTGCAAAAAGTAAAAAAAAAATCATATTTTTATGGGGGTGAAAAAAAATTATTTTGAGCAATGTAACCCTCTCGCTCACATTTACCACCTGGTGCCTTGAGGCACCGAGAAAGTTAGTAGATAAGAGTGCAACTTGTGGAATGCAGGGAATACGTATTCCATTCTTCTGATCAAGAATCCATGGATTCAGTTGCAACTGTCTACCACCATGGAAAATATGACCAAGCAAATGTTCGAGCACATGTTAAACTCCAAGTTTTATTTGAAAATGAAAATTTTTTCAGTAATGAATTGCACCCCTTACCAGACATAGAGATAGTATCCACAGTGAATGCATATGGTCAGTGGACTGACCATAACTATGATCATAACTGTTGTTGGTTGGCTCTGCAGACGTCTGGAACTTTCTTTATCGGTCTAAATTTTACACATAGCTAACATGATTTTATTAATATTGTCAGACCCGCGCTCATTGAAGCGGGCACTACTAGCAGCAATTAGTCGAAAGTGTTAAAAGGCCAAGATGAATTAGAGATGTTATTCATATAACTTGTACTTCGTATTAGCAGAATTGATATACAAATATGGCAATTAGACTATTTATCTTAAGTTAGTAGGACTAAAATAGATATGATTGATATGGTTTTTTTATTTAAGCGATTTAAACTATCGATTGAAACTGATCGAAATTCGAAACCCAGGGCCAACGGAATTAATTGGCGGAGCGTTTAATTTAACGGAATTTATCGCAAAAATACGTTATGAAGTAGCCTCGACCAACCATGGCAGTGATTCACTTGGTTAATCTCCGTTAAGTATTAATATTGTACCATTTTCAGTAGAAATTGTCCGAAATTTGCTTTTCCACACTTTAAATTCGATTATTCTCCCTCTCTTAGAATAGTGAGTCAAAGTAATACCGTTTTGACTGATTACGTTATGTATGTTAGAATCGTTAGAATGCTCGAGACTACTGCTTCCTAATCATTGAGAAATTAAATTGACCTTTAAACTTCAAATGTTGAATGAGTGAATCAATGAGCCAACCTCTTTGGAGAATGTATTTAGGACGAAAAATAGTGGACTCAACCATACTTGGCAACGTCGCCAGTTCATTTAGATATTTCAGCGA
Organism: Platycnemis pennipes; assembly: GCA_933228895.1. Classification (NCBI taxonomy): domain Eukaryota; kingdom Metazoa; phylum Arthropoda; class Insecta; order Odonata; family Platycnemididae; genus Platycnemis; species Platycnemis pennipes. The sequence goes on along the minus strand of OW121848.1, from coordinate 116,066,729 downwards.
CGTCAAATATCAGAGCTAATCTCATCTTGGAAGGACCGGCTGACAACATCTTTAGCAGCTTTAGTATATAGGACCTAAATTTGCATTGAATCGAAATGGCTTCTCTGCGACCTTCCGTCAGGAGATTGGTTTGTACTTAATGATATTAATGTTATTATGGGGATCATTGTAAGTTGGGAGGATTTTATGGTTAATTAGTGATACTTGATACTTGAATGCCTTCAAGGTCTCCCGATCAATTATTTTTTCTGTTATAGATTTTCCTCAGAAACAAGCGCGCATATTCATCGAAATCAACTGGGAATGATGTTGTTATTTTATCAGCCGTACGTACGCCGATGGGTTCGTTTTGCAGTTCCCTGTCATCTTTACCTGCAACACAATTAGGGGCCATTGCTATTCAGGTATGTCGAAAACTGTGCACAATTGTGAGTGGAGTAAATACTTTTCCTTTAAAATCGGAGGTGAATATGAGTGGGTTAGAAACGACACCGAATCGTGTACAATGGAAATGGTGCAATGGAAATATTAGTTATTCCATTCACGCTTATCACATCAAGGTCATGGCAATGAAAGTGCAAGTATGGTTTCTGGATCCTCTGCTTTTGTTTTAGGCTGCTATTGAAAGGGCTGGGATCCCCAAAGAAGAAATTAAAGAGGTGTACATGGGAAATGTATGCCAAGCAGCACTTGGGCAAGCACCAGCCAGGCAGGCAACATTGTTTGCTGGTAAATCTTTCTTTAAGTTTAAATTTATGTATTACCTATAAAATCCTCTAATTATCAAGATTAGTTTTAGAACTTAGATAATGTCCTGTGTATGAATTGAATTGGGGCTATCTTATTCATTGGAATTTCACCAGAAAGCTGCCCGATCATCATATGAATACCTTAGTCGCATTTTGTTGGGAGAGCTCTCCCCATTGGGTGCGAATTGACTAAACTGTTTGCAGAGTTGAATTAGTGTTACTTATTCCTGCTTGGAAACCACCAATGGTGAAGTGTCTCTTGGAGCTCAGAAAAAGTTCTGGTTTTAAATGAACAACATTAAAGAGTATTTATTCTCGAAAAAAGATGCTTGCATAAAGTAATATCATATTTACTTGATCCTAGTCCAAAACCTCATTCCTGGTAGTGATGATAATCTTCAATGTCATATGATAATGGCAGCCTCTGAAGAAGCTTATGTGGTTACTGAATTTTCTGCTATCTACTCACCAATCCCTTTTAGCTTGTGACAACATTATCACCTCACTAATAGTAATTCCTCAGCATATGGATGAGTTGTATTCCGAAAGCTTTTTCAAAAATTGAATCTGTTGGAAAGTGGAAAAACATTAGTTCAGGCATACAACACTAGTTAGCCTATGGTATACTGCCCTCTGAATTCATTTATATGTAAATTTATTTATCTGCATGTGCTGCATGCTACTAAATCTCATACACCCCCTAAATAATCAATTTTTACATTTATATTAAGCACTAGGAGTTCTATGTTTGTTTCTTTGAAAGTTCGTAAGTTGAAAGTACGTATATTGAGGATCTGCATTGAACTAATCTAATTTGTCACATTGAGCAATGCAGGGATGCATACTGCCATTAACTATTGCCTCACCCCCATTAGCCTGAGACAAAGCATCCAAGGTATCTTGGTCTATTTTGGCTAGCCTAACATGGTGATAGGCTACTGGTTGGAATATGAGGAAAATATCCTCAATGAATTTTCAATCTCTACACTCCTTGGCATTACCAATGTCTGTGCTGAGAAATCTGCTCCACCAACCAATTTGGCATAAATAATTGCTAATAACTGGTCATAATACTTCACTCAATGCATGAGTGTCTCTAAACCATACACTTGCAACATATGTGGTTCGTTCATTTTCAGGACAGAAAATAATCTTACAGCATAAAAAATGATTATACAGTAGTGCAATTAAGATGTCGTCCTGGGCCCAAAATTTTTTGAATATTTCTTTTTGAGATTACCAACGACAAATGGATTTCATTGTTCTCAAGGACAGGGATACTAGAGGAATTAAATGTAATCTGTGCCAAGAACAGTTATATCAAGCGAGCATATACTGATAAGGAAAAGAAATAGAAGATGCAAAATTGTCACTTCGGGGAGATTACACTTGATGAGAAATTATGGCTCTCGACAATTAACTATGCATTCAAGCAAGTATTCAGGCTTGCTTGCTATGTGGGTCGTAACCCTAATAAACTAATCTAAAATAGGCTTTAAGTTGAAAGTTTGTGAGCATGAGTGGTAACATCACTTAAGAAAAGATAAATATTCCTTTGTTTATTTACTAAAAATACTGACTTCCTGAAAAAAATTCTTGGATATTTTAGGACTTCCAAAGACAGTGCCATGTACAACAGTAAACAAGGTCTGTGCATCGGGTATGAAAGCAATCATGCTGGGTGCTCAAAACTTAATGTGCGGGCAGGTTGATGTTATGATAGCTGGAGGAATGGAGTCCATGTCTAATGTTCCATTCTACATGAAACGTGGAGCAACAAGTTATGGTGGGGTCAATTTATTGGTGAGTTCAATATGATCATTATCGTGTGTCCATTGATATCAACAGTAAAATGATATGGTGAAAAATAAGAATTTTGATTGCATTGTACCAATGTACCATGGCTAATATTAATAATTTTGGTTACCAAAAAAGAATCAATTGCCTTAATGTGAAAATGTTTATTTTGAAGTTTTGGAGATATCTTTTTCCTGTTTGATTATTTTCATGACATCTTAGTTTTAGTGGCCATCTTATTTATTGAGGCCTACTTTTGCTATTTCTATGTCATTTACAAGAACGTTTAAAATTTCAGGGCCAAGAATGAAAACCTTTGGTTTCTTGGATTTGTCTAGTAATAATGCAAATATTAAATTAGTATGGCAAACAATGTTAAAAAAGCTACTAATCGATTCATAGGGTGGATATTCTTAGATCTTATAAGAAGTCAGTATTTTGATTCATTGCATGCATTATACTTGCTTATGTGATAACTGTATCTTCACATTTGCCTTGCCATCTTATCCATAATTTTTTTATTTTAAGTAAAGCTATTAGGTGAATGGGAGATTTTTTTTTGTAAAATTTTGACTGTAAACTTGATTTTAATGTGTTGGAGCCAGTGATCTTTCCTTTCATTGGTGTTTCATCCCTGGAAAAATGTCATTAATGACTAAATTATGATTATTCTGTTGTGCATGCCCACAAAATAGAACTTAGATAAAACAGTTTCTCCTCCTTAGAATTACCACTTTGAACCAATCCTCTGGAGTGATTAGCATTAAAATAATGTGATGCGAAGATGTTATAATGTTGGAATGTTGCTTAGGTTTATCGTCTGTGAAATATAAGATTGTGTAGGCATGTCACTAAGTTGAGGTCGTATAATGTGGATTATCCTTAAGTATATATTTGAAGGTGTGGCATTTTGGTACTCCCCCTCCTCCCCTTGTTGGACATTACCCTCCGGACTTAGGACTTGCACGGTAGGCTTAGCTAATGACAGTCGGAGCCAACAATGCCTGCGATACCAAAATGCATCGATTCCGGACTGCACCACCTGGTCTGCAGCATCGTCATCTTTGTCGTTGCCCGCATCGTTACCTGTGCCGTAGCCTCACCAGAGAGCACATCACTTATATAGCCCCCTGAATGCAGATGAAGACCAGAAATTTGGCAATCACATAGGCCATCAGTTGGTCTGCTCCCGCCGGAGTCAGAAAAGAGTTCCTGATTCTCCAAATATAAATTTCCACCTCGCCCTCTTGACCCATACTATTTTCCCTCCCCTCAAAATTCTACCTGTTGACTAATTTCATGCTCACCCCCCACTCCACCTTGGCCTTGCCGAAAACACCCCCTCCTTATGCCAGAAAAAAACCTCCCCTCTCACGCCCTATGTTTGAGTTGAGATGCAAGGAGTTCACTTCCTGCATGTGTGTGGCGGTTTCAAATCAGTTTTCTGAGACTTCGTCATTTTCGAGGGTGTCCTAGTGGCTACTTGCTACTGTTCTAAGTTGTTAGGGATTTCCCTGAAGCTGAGAAAATTTCAATTGTTAGTTTGTACTTGCTTTGTCTATTGTTAAAATACATTTTTGGTATAGTTAGATTCATAAATTTTGTTTCTTGTTCTATTTCACCTCATCTTGCTCATCCAAGCTTTGAAAGAATTTTCGTCCCCTGGACGAGCATATCTCATGAAATATTTATTTCATTCGGGAAATGCTGCATAATCAGGGTGTCTGCTAACCTGGAAATCCGGGAAAACCTGAAATACTCAGGGGATTTCAATCTTCTGGAAAACTCAGGGAATTTGGCGAGTGTTCTGGAAAAGTCTGTTTTTGTTGCAAATTTGGAGATTATTTTTCCTTCCCATTATTTCAAGCTGCGTAATGCGTAGAGTTAAGTAGTTGCAGTCCCTACAGTGATGGTAGCAGAAGGAAAAATGTTCACTGAAGAAATGTGAAGGCTTTTATGCCTGGTCTACATTGGACGTAAGCAGAGCCGGTTCTAGGCCCAAGCGACACAAGCGATCGCTTGGGGCGCCAAGCTGAGAGGGGCGCCAAGCTGAGAGGGGCGCCAAAGTGTGACAAAAGAAAAATACTCTGTAATTTTTTGCAAATATACGATAATTGAATACCGAAATTTTAACTATAATGTTTATGGCACTAACAAGGATACTATATGTGCGGTTCACGTAAGAGCAAACACTCTGCGACGAAGAATAGCTAAACTATCTGCACATATATTCAATGTCTCAGGCTCAACGTGGTGGAAATCCGTAGTCATTAATAAAGAATATGTAGTAACATCGTACAAGATTTATTTGGTATACAACCGGTTTCATCACATAGGCACCTGAGATGTCGCCTATGCAATGAAATCGGTCGTATATGAAATAATCTCGTTCTATAAGTTACAAAGCAATCTTTATATAGAAAGCGCCCCCTCTACAGCTCGTGCGCCGCGGTGCCCCTCTGCCAACGTTGCCACCGAAATGTATCTGGCGTTGACTTATCACTGTCAACACAAAAAAAAACAACGACCTAGTCTTTCAGTTAATGCTGTGGAGTGCTCTTGTTTTGACTACATGTTACCAATTTCAAATGGGTACATTTATCGGGTGCATTTGAGAATTTCAGTATTTTATTAATATCTTTTGATTCACTAACGAAAATGTCTGACAAAAAGAAATCTTCCGGTGCTTTTTATCGAAAAAGAAGAACACAAGAAATTGAAGAAAATCAGAAACAAGCTAAGGCAATGAGAATTTTTTTCACGCTGCCATCTACAAGCATGGAACCATCTAACAGAGAAACACAGAGTTCCGGTGATGACAGTGGAACTACAACTGTCTCTTGAAGAGTCGAAGCTATACCAATACAAGAAAGAACATATTTCATTTGTTTATTGCTAATTTGTTACCAAACTTATATTCTGGTTTGTATTTTTAAAATTTAAATTTAAAACAAAATTTAAATGAATACCTTTTAATTTTGCAATTATAAAAACTTTTTATTAAAATCAGGAGAGATTTGCCACCAAATACGCAAAATTCAATGGTATCGTTAAAAAAAGTCTGGAGAAATATTTTATTATTTGTGAGTTAGGATGAATAAATCTAGTTTCTTTGTTTTTATCGTAAATAATAGTCCCCGATAGAAACGGAATGTGGCAGTGCCAGTGATTTGTTTGGGATGTCAGAATGTGCCGAACCTAATGATAATCTCGATGAATCCAATCCTTTTGTTCTGACAAAGGTGCGGTGATTTTTATAGCAAACATACATAAATCGTATTCAATATTTTAAAACTTACGTTTAGCATTGTAATTGTAGGAAGAACCACCCGCTGCACCTATTTGTTGACTTATCAACTGATGATTGCAGAAAATGGCCTGAAAGAATTACTGATGGCATGCGAAAAACAATTGTGGAAAGAGGCCCTTTTCAAGTAACTGATGCTGAATTTCCTGTCGATAATACTGGTAGAAGATTTACTCCAGCAAACTATAAAGGAAAATTATCTAACGGAGAAGAAATCCGCAGAGAGTGGCAGATTTATTCTGTTTAAAAAATTCAATATTTTTTATTGTTATAAGCTAATTAGTGCTGAAAATATCTCACTTTCTGGCACATCTGGATTAACAGACTGACGAAATATGTCCGGATTTCTAGCCCAACACGATAAATCCCCTAGCCATTTGAAAGCATGCCAATCATGGCGAGAATTTCATCTGCGCATACGCCTAGGTGAAACAGTTGATGCAAACCAAAGTTTGCAAACCATTCATGGTGACAGTGAACATTGGTATGAAGTATTAAAAAAGTTACTTTATGCAACGCAATTCCTTGGGACTCGGGGATTGGCATTTCGAGGAACAACAGATACACTATTTAAAAAGAATAAGGGGAATTTCTTGAAATTAATAGAGCACATAGCCACATTTGATGTTGTCTTCAAAGAACACTTGCGAAGAGCAAGTTCAAATGAAGCCAGTGTTCATTATCTTAGTAAAAACATACAAAATGAATTCATTACTGTGTTATCAACACGCATTCAAGATCATATTTTACATGAACTTAAAAAAGCGTCATACTACTCAATATTATTTGACTACCCTAGATGTCAGTCGTGCAGAACAGTATCGATAATTATCGATGATTATAATCATTCGTTTATTACAAGCAGTGAAGAAATAGCTATTAAAGAACATTTCCTTGGTTTTATTCTAGTTACAGACACTACTGGTGAAGTTCTAACTGACATTCTCTTGAACGAGTTGATAAGACGGATTGGTCTGTCACATTAGCCATTGAAAGCGACACTTTGAAGTTAATTGACACATATTCTCTTTTGAAAGATTCTGCGAACTTAAAGGCTAGATAAATTTCAGTATAATTTTTTTGCACAAAAGAACAATATTAAGTATATACACGATAAAAATTTAACAAATATATAAGCTATTGTATTACTTTGTTTCATTTATAATTTTTTAAACTACGAATTTGTTCTTTTAACTCACTATCTACTCTCTAGTTTCCTTTAAGTTTATTAATTAGAAATAAAACATCTTTTTCAAAGTTATAAATGCATCAAAATCAATAAAGTATTTCTTTGGGCGTTTGTTTCTATTCTGTAAAAAATTTGAAAAATGGCAGTAGCCCCTTGAATAAGTCAATAAAATTACGGCGGAATGTCTTCGCCTTATTTTTATATAATTGAAGAAATAATCCGTGTCCATAAGGTGTAAGTAGGAGTTTATTATTTTAAGACTCGAAGGTCCTATTAAGAGTGTAAAAACAACAAAAACACTATTGTTTGCGAGGGGAACCAAAAAAATGCTTGGGGCACCAAACGCTATCCCGCTTGTGCGGAAAAATCCTCTCGGACCGGCCCTGGACGTAAGCCGTAAGATGTATACCATGAGCCGTAAGATGAAATTCAAAATCAGAGAGCGGACAGGAAACAATTTGAGTTCCGATATCATGCCCCGTCATTGTTGCTTGTGCTTTCATAATGTTTTTTTCACTTTATGGATAATTTTACTGCGTTATTTTTTTAAATTTCTTTTTTCTAAATTCTCAACGGCTTTTTGTAATGCTCTCTTCATCTCTGCACCATATTTATCAACGTTTTCAACCAGATCGAGTGACCCGAGACAAACTTAAGGCCTGTAACTTGTTGGCCTTTAACTGATGTCTTTATCTGCTCCTTTCTTTTCTTGGCAACTTGTTAGCCATATTTCACTCTGTAGATATCAGCACCGGGAATGCCTCTCAATGAAACGGGGGTGCTGGAGGATAATCTTAGGAAAATTCCTGCCCAGACTTGTCTTTTGTAGATACCTCCCCGCCACGTCGGCGACTCCGTGGCTTATTTAAAATGACAATCCTGGCTTGCCTGACTTAATTTTTCTAAAATTTCTTCCAGACAAATAATGCACTGCATCATACGGAAATATTAGTGTATCCCTATCTTGTACTTTTTACCTCCCTGCCATGCCAGCAACTCTCCAGCCGCCGACCCTCCGCCACGGGTGCCAAATCAGTTCACTGTGGCGTGAATGTCGTAGAGCCGGATTCATATCATAATAGCAAATATTCCACAGAGAAAAAAATCATTTGCCTTGACCGGGACTTTTCACGGCTAGTACGTGAGCTTTGAATTTCGTTTCATATCATAAAGTCGGCAGCATATACTCAACATCTGTCAGTGAATTCGTTAGTTTATCCTTAAATAACTCATTTTATCTACCGAGGAGTAGGTAATTATGACCCGTCAGTCGAAGCTTAGGTAAAGCGCTCTTTGAATAAAATTATTATGTCCAATTGACAACTTTATTTGTCTCTTTGTCTGACTGCTATGACATTTAAGATACTCTTGTCTAGCGTAGTTATTGGTCCCATTAATGCTTTGCGCAGACTTACTGAAATTATCTTTCATAAGCGAAAATGCTTGAATGGCAACTTTTCTGAAGAATCTTTCAGGATAAATACTACGCAAGTCATATTTCAGCGGTGCAACGAAAACGATGCGCCCCCACCCCGCCACCATAAATGCGATCTAGGGAGGCATATACAGATATCATGGTCACGTGCATCATCAGACTGATGATAGCGGCGTGGTCACGTAAAAAATAATTATCTATGTATTTATTTCATACCATGAGTTTGCAAACATTTTTTCACCAAATGGGATGACAACTTTTCTTTATGCGTCTTTACATGCATATCAAAATGAAACTTAAATAATTTGTTTTTTCACAAATTATCATACGATGTTGATATCAGCGATATGAATATGATACGATGTGGTTTGATAAATGTGAAATTTTGTACAAAATATCGCAATAACAGCCAAATACTGTTCAATTTTGCGAATAGAAAGTTATTCGTGAAATTTCTGGGAATTTTGATGATGCTAAATGCAAATTTTAGCTCATTATGACTTTTTGCATCAAAATAACAAATTTTAAGCTCTCAAAAAAATTTGTGAAAAAACCCATTCGCTAAATTTCACGGTCCCTACTTACGACAAATAGCAGTATCTCAAGATGTTACACACAGCTTCACAATGACTAAACCAACTATTCCTGATTCCTGGAGTTAATTATTACTGCCCCATGAGCAATATTTAGCCAAAAATGCGTATGTTTAGGATTGGAGAGCCCCCTGGAAAATGAAACAATTCCCCTGGAAAACCTGGAAAAGTCAGAGAATTTCTAAATGGCTTTACAGTGGACACCCTGACAATGCATTCTGTATCCCAAAGTTTTTCTTGTTTGTGGCTGATTACTGTTCATTAACAATTTTTCTTACCTTTTGGGAAGGAGAGTTATATTCCTTGCCAAAAAACTGCTGCTGCCAATCATGTCATGTGATACTGTCTTTGTTCTATTCAGGATGGGATAGTCTTTGATGGATTGACGGATGTTTATAACAAGATACACATGGGCAATTGTGCTGAAAACACTGCAAAGAAGATGGGAATATCTCGTGCTGAACAAGATGAGTTTGCGGTGAACAGCTACAAAAGGAGTGCCAAAGCTTATTCAGATGGTCAATTCAGGTCTGAACTTGTGGAGGTGAAGATTCCACAGAAGAAAGGTTATAATTTTTCTATTTTTTAATTAAGTACACAATAATTCTTGAGTTTTGTACCCCTTCCATCCTCATCTGCTGTTTCCGGTATGAGAGATTGGGCTGGAGTTCTGGCTTCTCATATTCTGGGGGTGTACTAGTCGGAGTCGAAATCTATGCAATAAACGCTTATGAAGTACTCCATTGTGAAATGGGATGTTAAACTGTGAACCCTTGGGTATTTGTCATTTTGGGCTGGTTAGTACGAATGCTAGGTATCTCTCCTGTTTTACTTTTTCCTCTGAAAATATTTCTGCCTCTTGTGACTTTACCACCCATCCTTGTGCAAATGATGTTGGCTGCCAGTTATTACCCCCGTCCAAGTATGATAAGCATGATAAGCATAAGTTTGCATCACGATCTTGATCATCATTAGACTGGCACATTAATTTAATGAGGTGCTGCCTTATGAATGTTATAGGATTATTATAGTAATTATAGTAATTGTCATAGCATTAGCAGTTGTTCTGGTTTGTATGAAATGGTCAGGATGCATGGGCTAAATTTATTATTAGTGCTGGAATCTGTGTAAAAAGCAAAGGTGAAACTGATTTAATAATATTAGGTATTGTAACTCAATTCCATCAATCGTTTGTTCAAAAAACTAAAATCTCCGTCCTTTGATCTTAAAGTATACTATCAAAATATGAGAGGTCTTGAGGACAAAGCTAAGTAAAATTATGTGTCAAACTTTCATTTATTTGACATTATTGTTCTGATGGAAACATGGCTGTCGCAAAATATTGAGTCTTCGGAGCTTGGGTTAAATGGTTTTGTTGTTCTAAGAAAAGATAGAAGTAGCATTACTAGCAACAAGTAGAGGGGTGGTGGTGTACTTATTGCTATTCGTTCCTCACTCTCATTCAAAGAACTAGTAACTCCTCTTACCATTGAACACCTGTTTGTATGCATCTCTGTTAAAACCGAGACTATTTTAGTCGGTGCCACGTACCTTCCCCCACACTCTAACTCAGACGAATTCACAGAGCACTACAGTGCCATTGAATGTCTAGTCACCTCTAATCAATTAACTGGCATTCTATTACTTGGTGATTACAATATTTGTGACTTCAACTGTGATTTGGATAATTCCTACCACTCAAAGTCCCAACAAGGTAAAATAATGTGTGAGACCATTAACTTTTTGGATCTAGAACAGGTCAATACTTCTATAATCTACTCCTTAAATAGAAGACTTGATTTAGCTTATTGTAATAATTCTTCGATAATCTCGTGCATTGATACAGTTCCACTTGTGCCAGCTGACTTATACTATCCAGTTCTCAACTTCATTTTTCCTCTTGCTCACGAACTATGTCCCGAAGAGAAATGTAATTTTGGTTTTGGTTTCTCATAATATGATTATGCCTCCGTTAGTGCACTCCTTCAAGACATAAACTGGCCTTCTATATTGAGCAACAAGTCAGTAAATGATGCTTTCTCAGTTTTTTATTCTTTATTATATAATACAGTTGAAAAGTTTACACCCAAAGTAATTTTTGGCAGTTATTATCCTAAATGGTATTCAAATGAGTTAAAATCACTAATTAAGCTTAAGAAAACATTTCATTGCATTTATAAGATTACAGAATCATTCAGTGACTATGCCAGTCTCAATGAGCGTAGAGCTAAATGTAAGAAATTGATAAAAGAGTGCTATCACTCATTTATGAACAATCTCTCTTCTGATTTAACAAATAACATCAAACCCTTCTGGAACCATGTTAACCCCTTACGCAAAGATAATTCGTTACCTAAAAGATTGTTCCTAAATGACACAGCTGGTGAAAATGATGAATCAATTACTGGACTTTATGCAAGTAATTTTTCAGGAGATAACACCAATGATCATCCTAATGTTTTACCATCTTGTAATTTTCCTTTTGAAATCAACTTCTACCTTGTCAGTGACTGTCAATGAAATAATCAGTAAATTTAAAAAAATCTTGATGTTAGCAAAGGTTGTGGTCCTGACAATGTTCCCCCCTTATTGTTAACAATTTTTTACTCTGCTTTGTCTTATCCTCTTAATGTTCTCTTTAATATGTCCTTTAAAGAGTGATCTTTCCCAGATTTCCTAAAAACTAGTTATGTATATAGTTCCTATTCATAAATATATTAAATATTCATAAATTAAATGATTTAAAGATGTATATAACTACCATCCAATTTCAATTCAGTCTGTGGTATTATGTGGTATCCAAATTATTGGAAAGTGTGGTAGTTAGCAAATTGGCACCCTTGATAAAAAAATTATTGGTACCTGAGCAACAAGGTTTCAAGCAAGGCATGTCAACTGGTACCAATTTATTGTTGTTCACTAATTGCCTCTTCGAAGGCTTAGGGAATGATCAAATTGATGCTATTTACGCTGACTTTTCTGAAGTATTTGATGAAGTGAATCATTCCATATAAGATCTAGTATTTTCCCCGTGAGTACTATGAAGGAATGTTTTTCAGGCTTGCCACTGGTTAATCGGCTCCATTACTGCCAACGTTTCAAAGAGTGACTCGCTCTTCATCTTCAGGGCTTCTGAGTGCTGGAATTTACATTATTGCTGTTATATATGTATATCTTTCACCCGGGTCAGTTTCACGTGCACCTTTCTGTTATACTCTTGCCACTAGACTGGAAGTACATTGTTCGTGCCACTGCTGCTTCTAGTGAGTTACTACAAAGGAAGGTCATGATGAGACAGAAGAATAAATTCAACCATTTGCCAAATACCAAAAAACAAATCCCTCTTCTGGATTTTAACCGGCTGGTAATTAATCTAACGGATGAAAGGATTGATAAAGACACTTTCCGCCCTTTCTAAGGGTTTCAATTTCGTTCCTGCACCCAGAGTGATTCCACACAGTTACATCATCGGTGGAATAGAGCATGCAATACGGAAGCTCCTGAGGGACGCAGCAGAGGAAATTAGAACCGAAATATCTTCTATCCTTAAAAGAGCCATGCCGTCAAAACCCAATATCACTTGGAAGGAACAATCAGACCTTCGCTCCTTACGGAGAAACATGGCAATAACTGTACTACCAGCTGACAAGGGCAATGCTATGGTCCGACTGAAAACAGTGGATTATCATGGCAAGATTTATGAGATGCTCACAGATGACGAATACATAAAACTTCCCTGGGATCTGACAGACGTCGTAACTAGGAAGACTATAAGCCTTATGAAGAAATCAGGCGTTCCTTCGGAAACGGTCAGGAATCTTTGACCACAGGCACCAGTGTCTCTTAGATTATATGGGCTACCCAAAATTCATAAATATGGGGAGCCCCTTAGACCAATTGTACAACATTGTACCAATGGGTGTACAAAATTTCCTGCGAATGTAATATGTCATAGTCTTTGTCAATTGATGTCATATCCACTATCTAGCAAGCAGGAACTGGAGTTATGAGACAAGTCACAAACTCTTTAGATCACAACTTGATTGATGTAACATCAGTTAACCCTTTGTATTGCTTGAAAAAGTCTTATGGCATTCTCTGCACTTAGTGACTAGAAAATTTTCTCCATTTAAAATTCTTATTCAAATTTGTCTTCAGTCATTTTTTAATATAAATGTTCATTTCAGGCAAACCAGACATGGTTGTGAACGAAGATGAAGAATATAAGAGAGTCGACTTCAACAAATTTGGCAAACTTTCCACTGTATTTCAAGTAAGTGTATTCTCACTACCGTTACAATTTATTAACTTTAAAGTAGTGCAGTCACACTTGATTGCCATTTAAACAGGTCAAACACAGTGTGTCAACCAGGCCTGAACATAAAGCACTTATGACTGTAGTCCTGCAACTTATTCTAAAGTTGACTAACCTGGGATGATTGAATTTCATGTTGGTAACTCAATGTCTGGTGGAGTAATCAATCTGACTCTCAGTTCAGTGCAGGAAAAAATGAGTGAAGTTTGTTTGCAGCTCAGTTCTGCTGATGTTCAACTCTGTTTAGATAAAACTTGATAGTAGAAGATAGGGGTGATTAGTTGCTTTGAAAACCATTAGGCAGGTATGATAGCTAACAAATCCTGTGCTGTCATTTGTTGCTGTATTATGCATTACTGATAATCATTTTCAGACTTCTCAAGAGCAACTATTTCTTTCCTCGACTCTGAGAATTAATGTACTGTTACCAGGGTTGGGCACGAATCACCTAGTATTGATGTAAGAGAAAATTGCACTTTTGATTGCACAAGTCTTGTACCTGATGATGGCTCTGTGAGCCGAAACGCGTTGTACGCAATAAAACAATTTGTGGAAAAGTGCAATTTTCTCTTACATTATGAAGAACTTCCACGATATCTCGCCTGAATCTGTTGACCTAGTATTGATTCGAGTCACGAATCATGAATATTGAAGGAAATAAGATTCGAAGCACGAATCACGATTCACTGCTGTAAATTTGATTCAAATCTCGAATCATGAATCATGTGATTTTTCCTTTAAATATGATTCGTGCGGTTCACGAATCACGAATCATAGAATTATTGCAGAATGACAATACCACTAAGTAATGGTCACATTCTGAACATTGCTCCCATAATTGGGAACCTATATCAATCTTTTCGCTGGTTAATAAACACTTGTGTAGATACATTGTGGATTAACTGAATATCATAAATTACCAGTTCTGTGTACAAGCCTTCAAGCCACCATAAAGGTGTGTGGCAGGGGGTGAATTTTCACCAAACATGCACTACATATCATGCATGAAAAAGTAGTAATAGTATACTAGTCTAAACCTCACTATTAAAAAAATAAATATAGTAAACTAAGCATGCAAAAACATGCTGTTAGTTGGGTTACCTTTAAGTCCTAATACCAACATGCAGCTAGCTATGATATACATTGATTCACTCGTATTGGACATATTTACCGCTATTCATATCCCTAATTGTACGAGGGAAAAAGGACATTTAGAATCTGTCATTTCGGCAATCAATTTCTCTAACTTTCTGATTATGGTCCAGTCTACCATAGTAAGTTGAGGTTCGCAAAATATTTTTAACATCATCACTGAAAATATTATCTTGGAATTTATTTAGGGGAAGAACTCTACATTTCAACCTGCGATCAGACAATGATTCCCACTTTAATTCATTTAATAGACTGGTTACGCTAAAATAGTTATCGTACCATCCCTTTACAAATCTTGCTGATGTTCGCTGCACACGTTCAAGTTCATGTTTTAGACCAATTTCGTCATCATCATCATCATCATTGGTCAACAATCCTAGCATTGGTTTGAAGCAGCTTTCCACTCGATTCTTCTATCGGCCAACCCTTTCATTGTGACGTAATTCTTCTCTTTTACATCCTTCACAACCTGTTCCATGTATCTCATACAAGGCTTGCCTTTTACAATCTTCCCGTTCACTTTTCCCTTGACGATAGTCTTCATCAGGCCATCAAGTCTCACGATATGGCCGATTAAGTTGTCCCTTCTTCTTTTTTGAGTTTTCAGCAGACCTCTCTTTTCTCCTACTCTTCTTAGGACTTCCTCGTTACTTACTCGGTCAATCCATTTAATCTTCAGCATTCTTCTGTAGCACCACATTTCGAATGCATCCACCCTTTTCTTCTCCTCTGCTCTCATCGTCCATGCCTCACTGCCGTAAAGAAACATGCTCCAGATGTATGTTCTGATGAACTGTTTCCTTACTTCTACGCTTGTATTTCCAGCTGTAAGTATATTCTTCTTTTGATAGAATGCCCTCTTTGCCTGGGCTATTCTACTAACTATTTCTTTCTTGCTTCGTCCATCGTAGGTTACTCGGCTCCCTAGGTAACAGAACTCTTTCACCTCTTCAAGTTTTTGTTTTCCTAGTTTGACATTGGTTTTCGTCTCTTCTTTCTTGCTGCACGACAATATCTCAGTCTTCTTCTTATTTATCTTCAGCTGATATCTGGCCATTGTCCTTTCCATGGTTACTAGAATCTTGTTCAGATCCCTCTCTGTCTCTGCTATTAGTTCTATGTGATCAACGAATCGCAACATGATTATTTTTTCTCCATGGATAGTCACTCTAGAAGACTTCTCTTTGATTTCATTGTTGGCTCTCTCGATGTAAACATTAAAAATGACGGGAGACAGTGCATATCCTTGTCTCACTCCTTTCCTTATTCTTGCCTCTTCACAGCTGGGTCCCGATTTAATCACAGGCACTTGGTTTTTATACAGACTATGGATAATTCTTCGGTCATTGTAGGACACTCCATTTCCCTTCAGATTTCCAAGCATTAAATCCCAATCCACTTTGTCAAAAGCCTTCTCTAAATATCTAAATCTAAAGCAGACGTTCATTGCAATCAAATGCAATGAACATCGGCTTGTTCTTCTCCATCCTCTTCTCTATAAGTAGTCTAAGGGCCAATATTGCTTCCCTTGTACTCTAACTTTTTACTCTAGCTTTTGCAGTCCTTCACGTGGTTTCTAAATCTCTGCTTCACTTAAATGTAATCTATTTGACATCTTCTTCTGTCTCCTGGCATTTTCCATGTGTATCTTCTTCGGTTGTGATTTTTAAACAATGTGTTGGCTACCACTAACTGATGCTGTGTGCAGAACTCCATCAGTCTTTCTCCTCTTTCGTTTCGGATTCCCAATCCGTATTTTCCAGTTATTCTTCCATCTTGACCTTCGCCGACGATAGCGTTCCAGTCTCCTAAAATAATTAGGTTTTCTTCTCCTCTTACCTGTTTTATAACTTGCGTGATATCTTCGTAGACGTCTTCCACTTCTTCATCTTCATAGTCCGTCGTATGCGTGTAAACCTGCACCACTCCGGTATGGTTTGCCGGCAGGTTTGGTTTCGATCTTCATCATTATTATCTTTCTTTGTACTGCAGGAAGCCCTTCATACGCATTCCTCTTTCACTCATGTGCAGAAGAGCTGCTGCCCTCTTCTCTGGGTGATGAGAAGAGTAATTATTAGCGGCTTCTCGTCGCCAAGTCATGGCATCTTCACAGGTTCGGTATTATTGAGAGACCTACCTTACCCAGGGATAGACCAATACCCCCTCGGAATGCCGTCGCTTTTTGTCCACCACTGCTTATTCGACGAGTAAACTCGCTTATCTTGCAGCTAACCTCTATATCTAGAGGTCGACCCACCATCCGCAACCCGGTGGATGCACTCGGTGGCTTTAAGTTTAGCCGCGAAACCGATTTCGTAGGGATCCCATACACTGGCAGCATATTCCAAATGAGGTCTAACAAGGGAAAAGTAGCTGATTTCTCGTACATGATCGTCACATTTATACAGTACTCTTTTGATGAATCCCTGTTTATGATTAGCTTGACCCATTATTTCATGTATGTGTTTACCCCAGGAAAGATCATGTGACAGTCTTATTCCCGGATTTAATGGATTCCACGTTTGCTAATTCATTATTACTTAATTTGAAGTGCTAGAAGGAGAACAATTCTTTTTCCAAAAATTCATTACCACGCACTTTTTTTAAATGTAATTCTAACTGCCATATATCACACCATTTTTCAATTTTTTGTAGGTCATCATCAAGGAGTCTACATGTAATAAATGTAATATTCGTGGTCATCATTTAAATTTAGGACATTTCATTGCTATTTTTTCAAAACAATTTAAAGTCACATTTGAACAAATCTGTAATATAGTGTAAAATATATTATTGAAGTTTGCATTAACCATATTGTTCCGTTCTGGCGTATACTTACACAGTAACAGTCGGTGAAAGACTGATGTATGTTTCTAGCAGTGAAATCAGTGATATTAATTCATGATTCGTCAGTGAATCGTGAGCTGCATCACAAAAGTTCGGCTCATGAATCACCTCAACTAAAAAAAAAGAGTCGACTCACGAATCACAATTCATTAAAAAAAATGATCCGAATCACAAATCACAGTTTGTGATTCGTGAATCATGATTCGTGATTCATGAAGACGAATCATGCCCATCCCTGACTGTTACTAATATTATGAATGGTTTCTTTTATATATTTTTATTTCAAACTTTTGCTCAAATCAATGATACCAATTTCCGTAGCAAAGATTGAGTGGTTGTAATGTTTTTATAGTTACCTTAAAAAATAGTTTTAATCTTAGATCAGTGGAATGCTGGCTCAATCTCGGACCATTTTTACTTGAATTCATTATTGTGCCATGTAACCTAACCAGTCCCTTAAAAACATAATTCTGTTGCTACTTTAATGAGCTCTCATATATTGTGTCAAGGAAATGGATTGATTTAATGCATACCTTTTCCAATGTGCTCATGTGATTGTCATTCCAGAAAGACGGTGGGACTGTCACTGCAGGGAATGCATCCACATTAAATGATGGTGCTGCTGTTTGCATCCTTGCCACAGCCTCTGCTGCAGAGAGGTTAGGTGTGAAGCCATTGGCTCGTGTTGTTGGATTCCAAGATGCTGCTACTGATCCAATTGATTTTCCAATTGCACCAGCTTTTGCTGTACCTAAAGTATGTTTTCTGTTTTTACTTCAATTCTTTTATGCAGTTTTTAAAATTATCTTTATGTACCAATGGATAGTAAAATCCCAGGAATGTTTCTCACATGTCCTCTGAAGAAAACTACATTTGAGTACTCGTTCCTGCCTTGAACACAATCAACTAAAATGATGTTTACCAGGTTTCAGATTAACGGGAATCTTCCTTGCGTTTGGGAATGTTATACTAATGATTTTTGTGGA
Source organism: Platycnemis pennipes (assembly GCA_933228895.1). NCBI lineage: Eukaryota > Metazoa > Arthropoda > Insecta > Odonata > Platycnemididae > Platycnemis > Platycnemis pennipes. Next base: position 116,048,359 of record OW121848.1, on the reverse strand, counting down.
AAATACTATCCATAAGCTTGGTACATTGCATAATCTGTTAGAATTAATCCAGTATAACATTCAAAACTGGATAAATGTACCCTAAGTGATAATTTACTTCCTGCTGCACCAACTTAAGGTGGTTTGCGGGGTACACTATGGATGTATGTATAAGAAGTTATTGACCTTAGCTCGAGAGAACTATCCTATTGTTCATGGAGGTCAATATGGTGAAAAATGAGATAAACTTTTATTCCACATTTCAAGATGTCCAAAATGATAGGAAATACTATTTACTTAATCCCCTGGAAGTGTTTGACAGATTTATATTCTTGTTCATGTGAATGTGTGATTGCTATTGAATTGAAACTTGTATTCATCTAAGTAATTCCTCAAGGAGATTCATTTCTGCTTTAAAGAATTCATGATGGTATGTGCATCTCACCGACACCTTTTTTTCATATTGTGACTTAGAGAAAATTATCATCATTCACAACCTTTTCATTGTGCTAATATTTATGCTACAGTGTCTCCTTTAAAAGAGGGACAGGGGGAATTTTTTCTGCTTCTGTCTGCCTTTACTATGATTGATATTGTTCAACTTTGTCTTGATTGGTATGAATAATTTGGTCAGTAATAATCTCTTTGATTGAAGTTTGTGTTTGCTTTAAAAATTATTGTTAGTACATAAATTAAGACAACATTATAGCCAATGAAATGAAAGTAATGTTAGATGTTTTATTTATTATAATGGGCGAAAAAAAATCTTTAGTAATCGAATGATCCTGTTGGAAGTCATTCACAATTGGTGTTGAAATAATTGGGTTGGAGTCCTTTTTATTTTAAAATTTTGAGAAGCAAGGCAGGAAGTGTGCAGAAGGCAGAGGAAGGGTGATCCAAATTGAGTACCATTTTTGAAAGTAAAATGAATTTGGTTCTTTGAGACAGTGAGATTCCTAAGGAAGTCAGAAGGAGAAATCAAGGGGACTATCCCACAATGATCTGTGACAAGTTCTTCTAGGAATTAAGGGGGACTTTGGAAGAATAATTGTCTGATTTTAAGGAATCGATTTGGATAGTAAAGAATGTTGGGCTTTTATAAGCTAATTTATTATTTGTGATACTAACAAGAGAAGTTGATTATGCATTTTCTGTATTCCATCAATTGCAGCTACTTGAGCGATGTGGCGTTAAGAAGGAAGATGTTACCTTGTGGGAGATTAATGAAGCTTTCAGTGTTGTGGTGCTCGCCAACCAGAAGATGCTTGATATTGACCCTAGCAAGGTCAATGTTCATGGGGGTGCTGTGAGTTTGGGCCATCCCATTGGGTGAGCAGTCGAGTGTTTATGTTTTTAGTTTTCTGCTAAGAGAAAGATGTCATTTTGGGTATGGGCGTATCTATATCAATCATGTGAGATTAGAATGATTTCAAATACATATGATGACATTCATTTGGCGATTCACATTTAAATATATTTTTACCAACAAAAAAATCCTATTTATTGCAAATATAGATAAAATATTCTAAGGAAATATTCAGAATCTGTTATTTATATTTTTTAAAGAAGACAATAGTGTGTTCAATCACTTTAATATAAATACTATGTACGACAATAATTTAATAATAACTGTAATGTACCGATAAAAATAATGTACTATAAATGAAAAACCCTGTTGATTGTAGTTTCCACAGTACATTTGTTTAGGCAAAAAAGAAAACATTTTTTTTTGGCTGGTGATTCACTGGCTGTTAAGTTAAGGGCTAGATGAGAACTACCTGTGAATCGTGGGCTTTTTTAGCCGAATGAGTTAAGGGGCTTTCAGGAAAATCTAGGGATAAACCTTCCTCACAAATTGACATTTCACTTAGACAATTACAGCCCTGTTGGCATATGGGCATTTTTAAATGATTTTTTCTGATGGCTGTAAGCTTTCATCCTACAGTTTGTTAAATTAAGTACTGTGTATCATACCTAAATTACCCCTGAAGAAGTATTGATTAAGGATGCCATGTTTGCCAGTAATGATGGTTCATATTTAATTTGGTATAATATGCAATAAAGTGTAATACATACTATAAGGTGACAACCTCAACAGTCAAGAGCAGTCTTAATTGCAAATTTTATTTTACAAAATATACAGCCTATTCAAACGTTTAAGATTGAATTTTTATTATTGATTTGATTTATTACCATTGTTATTATATTTGATTATCAATATAATAACAATTCATGCATCATAAAGTTGAAATCATCAAACAGGTTAAAATGGAAAATTATCTCATTCTTAATTTCCCAAATTACAAATCGACATGTATGCAGTGTTGGTAGAGTATTTATTTATCAGGTTGGCATGTTTCTATTTTCAACCCAGAGTGCTCTCTGCTACTATAAATACCCTAAATCATGTGTTATCATTTATTGTAAACTTAATATCTTCATTCATCTTAGTTCTTAAATAAGATTTTTATTTGAAAATCCAAGTATAGTAAGCCAATGTTTTGAAAATGAAAAGATGGCTATAATCCATGCATAGATGCAGTTGAAACATCACCTAAAAAGTCTTGAGTTGTTTTTAAGTAATTAATCTGATTCTGAATTCAATGTACAACATGTTTTACAAAAGTAAAGAACTTAAAATTTTATTTGAGCTTTTTAGAACAAACCTGTTTATATTTTATTTTAATTTCTTGGCATTATAATTATTAAATAGCTACCGTATTTACCCGATTCTAAGACAACCCCGAATATAAGATGACCCCTCATTTTGAGCTCCCAATTGAAAATAAAATGGCAAATCACCTATAATTATGCTATTTGTCATATATTTATCAGTCCTCTACTTTACTTGCATTAATTTTGGAAAATAAAACATATACTCTTTTCAAATTCAAACAGAAAACATAACCAGAAAACACATTTAAACCTTGTCCTGAGCAACAGAAATTGTATATACTTTCCTTATACATTTTTGCTGTTTAGCATACCACAGGATAACTTTTGTAATAGAACTGTTTGATGTTTGGCTTAAAAACATCCAATTTAAGAGAAAAATAATAAAAAGCATTTAGAAGCTTTTGGAAAATTAAAAATATACTGCTCTTATACATAGAAATATATAGCTTACAACTTAATTTCGAGTAACAAAAAACTCAGATACTTCCCTCTTCATAATTGCCTTCTAGCATGAAATATCACAATAACTATTTGCAATAGAACCATTCAGACTTAAAAATGCATAGCTCTTTGTTTCAGCAGTGTCCCTGGATGTCTATTCCACACCACATGTAGCCAATCTTTCATTAGATCTTCTTTCTTTAGATCTTCTTTCTTTAGATCATCCATCCCTTTTCCTGGCATCTTACTATTATTCCACTCGGTATATGTCCCTTGGGCATAGTTTTCCATTTTAGAATCTCATATGGCACTTATTTAGTACCATCTAGATGGTACTAAATATATAGCAGCTGCTGATACTCCCAACATAACAGTCACTCGCATTTTTTCATTACCAGTAGTTTTTTAAGGATGGACTTGGCTCCTTTCTTCGTCATGGTGTAATTCAACGGCATGTCAAAAAAAACTGGCGTTTTGTCTGCATTTCCGATTTGGCTCAAAAGATAATTATTTTTTAAAAGGTCCAATTACATATTTTTGGTAAGCGATTAGTTTTTCGGTGTAGTCTCCGGGCAATTTCTGGCACAGTGAAGTCCTGGGCCGTAAAGAAAAATTATTTCGTCGCATGAGTCTGGTGCACCAGCCTCTGCTTGCTTTTAATATTTGTGCTGGTGTCTTCTAACAACTTTGTGAGCTTTAAGAGTGATACCTACTGTTGAAACAGGCATACCATTCTGCCGCAAAGTTCGTATGAACTCCACTTCTTCTTTGACGTAAGGGAATCGGCCTGCTTTGGGACCTCTACATGACTTCAAGGTAGATTTGACGTCCTGCATTCTGTGTATTGCAGATCTCCATCTTCGCGCATTTGCCTCAGGAACTCCGAACTTTCTACTTGGCATCACAGTTATTTGATATATCGGCATGTTGTACGACATGTAGCTTAAAATTTGCGACGTTACCTTGTCTAATATATTTGGTTAACTTCCCCTTAGCACTCACGCCACGTATTTCTACATGATCTGTCATTTTTAAGTGCTACGTATGTAAGGTACATTTCAATCATGAATTCAAAACTTCAGATGAGTGTAAAAACTGCCAAAAGTGAATTCCAGCCTTCGTTTGTTTTTTGTGTATGCCCAAAGCACTCGTTTGAAATAAATCGCAGTGGCCATAGATAATCATTGGTACTGGAAAAATTATCATACCCGTTGTTATAATATAATTTCACCTTAAGTATTGGTTATTTAAGTAAATATTGCAATGGATTCTCGTGGAATGGATCCCTAGTAATCAATTAGTCAAAGATTCGTACATTCATAGCATAGCGCCGCGTAAACACACAGTTCTAAGTTGTACTCGAAACTAAGATGAGTCTCGGTATCTTTAGCTGAAAATTAGTGAAAAAAGGTCATCTTCGAATCAGGTAAATACGGTATGATAGCACAGCTTTCGACCTTCAAATTTTAATAGTCCTGTTGCTTACCTGAATAAAAACCTTGATTACTTTCAATGAAGTTTGTAGACACTTGAGGTGGTTTATGAGGTCTGATGTATCAATCAGTATTTACATTTCAATTTTACTTTTGTAATGACTACCTTGAAGGAGTATTATTATTTCTCTTATCTATTCTTTACTGGAGTATTTGTTTGTCAAGGATGATTTGTACATTAAGGCCATGCTGTGGTGAATTAAAATGCATCAGAAATGCTTACTTGAAGCTAATCTAAAAAATTGCATGATCAAAGGGGAAGAGTATTTTTTTTTAACATTTTTTAATCTGAAAATTATCATTGAAGCTAAAGATTGTCCATTTTTGCCCATGTTCCTTGTTTAATAGCATTATGCTTTAATCTTGTGTAGTTAGTGGATTATAGTTTAATGCACCTAGTCAGTACTGTGGTAGAGACATGTGAAGGGAATGGCTGAATAGTATTTTATATAAGTGATTTTGATTAATGCTTTCAATTAAGGTGGAAGTTTTAATTGTCCTATGTGTATTATTGTCTTGATAGGATGTCTGGTGCTCGAATCACATTACACCTTGTTCATGCATTGAAGCCTGGCCAATTTGGTGTAGCATCGATCTGCAATGGTGGAGGTGGAGCATCCTCGATCCTTATTGAAAAACTGTGAGTAATGGAATCTCATGTGGACTGATGAAAGGAACCAGGAAAAATAAAATGCTCACCTAAATCATTTCAATGTAATTCCATGCTGCTGGTAAATATTTTTATATTTTATCTTGGGATGGAGAATTGTGATTGTTATCCTCATGAATATATTTTTATAGATGTGAAATTGTATCTTATATATAATGTGTAAATACAAGGTTAAATAAACCATGACACTTGTTGTAAAATAATTATGTTGGCAACTATTTGTGTGGGAGATTGCTCAAGAATCATTAATTATATGAAGTAATTCTCACTCTCCCAAATATGATGATTCCAACCTGATGATTCAGTGCAAATTAAAAGACATATTCCATTAAATACCTATCTCTTATTTCATTCTTATGTGGTCTACCTTGTGGTGATTAGGTTTTTGGCTCAAACTGTACAACTACATCTCTAAACTCAGCATTTTTCTTCCATGCCATTTATATACACCTCGTTTGAAGGTGTATGTGATGCTTGTGAATAGGGTTGTTTTGTTTGTAACCAGTTATGGTAGCAGTGGATTAAAACTCTGATTTCAACTCTTTATCTGCTCGCATCTCAATATATGTATGTGTTATTATCATTCAAGTTCGGTCCTGCCATAGTAATCAGGCCAATAATACACTCCCTAGACTCAATGGCTGCAGGTTTGAATTTTGTTTCAGATATTGATGGCATGTTCGTCTTAGGTAGTGCGGCATACTGTTAGCAGTTGGAGCATCCTAAAACCTAATTCTACTGCTACTCTTTAAGTTGAATGAAACATACATGGAGGTGTGTAGATTTCAACTTTGTGAGATCACATTTCCCAAGCTTGAATTTCAACCTGACTTCAATGATACATTTCTGGTTTATCTTGCTTACCAACATTATATTTTCAATTCTCGGTTGAGCACTGGTAACATAATGATACTGTTTTGCACTTTTTAAGTGACAGTTATTGATTTTTTTGAATGGTGAATACTTATGTGTCTACTTCCTTGTGACTGTTGTTGTGCTGCACAGTTATGAGAAATTGTCAATGGTGGATAATGGTGTTTAACGGTGATTGTAACCTCATAGGCAGTGCTGCAAAACATACTGAAGTAATCACATACTGCAATTGTGAGCATGGTTACTCATAAGAAAGTTGCAGCTATAGCATATGAAAATTTTATGGTAACTGAGGACAATTAGGTAGCTTAAGTATTAAACTCTTGAGTTATTTTTTTAGGAATCTGGGTTTATATGGATGTATCTTAGCTTTGACAAAATATTTTTATGCTCTGATTGTTTTGTATTTTGTGCTTGCATCAATGGGTTGCCGATAAAGTTACTGTTGTAGGATTCATTTTATAAATTTTCTGATTCAAATGCATGGTACACATGTATCTAATGTAGTTATACTTGCTCAGTGAGCTGTGAGAAAAAAGATTCCTTGCAGCCTGTAACCAGTGAAAAGATGATAGTGAAGTTCAAAAAGGCCTTTTTTTAGATTCAGCCCTTTGAAGAATGATTGTCTCCTCCCAACCGTGTGTTTGTGCCTATGTGTGTAGTGTTAGTGGAGCATTTTAATACTGTGATGTGTAGTATAAAAGCCTCTAATACTAGCTTCTTTCTCCTCTTCGTAAATTTATGACAGGGGGAAGAATAATGGCATTGTTACAGAGTCCCCTCCTACCCTCACTCTCTATACCAAGTATCCTTGCCCATTGTGCGATGATTTGAAGGCTTCATTGGAGCCCTTTAAGGGGAGGGTTAAGTTAGTTGAAGTGGACATTGAGGCTCACGGAAATGAGAGATGGAAAATGTTGTACAGGTATGAAATACCAGTGTTATTTCTTGATGGATATTTTCTGTGTAAACATTACCTGGATCCCAGTCTTCTTGAAATGAGGCTGAGGGAGATTGAGGATGCTGTTTGAAGTGTTAGAATTGATGTATCATAGTAATCAGCACACGATGAATTTTTCCCTTGATGATTTGTTTTTAAATCTGCCTGTGTCCTATGGGTTAGGGGTACAGCTGCATTTGAATGCATTTGATTTTGTAAATTCATTGGTGATGCTATCAATCTACTTTCACTGCAGGCTGTATTGTCTGCATCAAATTATTGCAGAGCATCAATTAGGTCAGTTCACCCTTTGGGCTGGGAAATGTATATATTTTGTGATGAACCTGTTTTCAGATACAAATTAGCTCTAAGGAATGTTATGAAATAATGTGTGAGTGTACCCATGTGTGAGTGTTAATGAGAAATTATCATTTTATATGGTCAGTGCAGTGATTGATACATATAGTTGGTTGCTGATAAAAGTGACATTGTTATATTGAGTAAGGTAATTTTTGTTAGGAACTTAGTTTGGTGATTGTGGACAGTGATTGTGGAAGTTTATCTGAGGATATTATTGATGTGACATTACCAGTGAGTAGCAGTGATCATGTGTGATGTGATTGTAATAATGACTGCAAACTACAGATGGTGGAATGATCACATTGTCTTCACCATTGTAATGAATGAAGTACTTTGTTATTGCTTATTGTTAAAATTTTTATGAAGCATAATTTAAGGCTCAAACTCAAATTTGATGATGGAAAATGATTTATTTATGATAGGTATATGTTAGTGCATATGTGATGAATGCTCACATTTGTAAATTATCAGTATTTTATGACAGCTGATTTAACTGAACAGTGGTGAAATGTTGAAAAAGTTAATGCACACATGTAAGTATTTTAGCTCTGCTAGTCAGTTTATCCTGTGCTATTGTAGACCGATCATGAAGGTGTCTTAACTGTGTAGTTTTTCATCATATGTAATTCTTCCATGTTGACTTGAATATGTATTTATATCTGACTTGACCTCTCATTGCTTGTTTGGGGTCACTTCTTGGTCAATTGTATCAATTTTATCATGTTCATGATTGTGTCTGCAGTTCAGACCCCATGCTAGAATATGCTACATAATTACTTTAATGGAAGAAGTGTTTCCTCTGATGCTGCAAAGATCATACTGTATATATGAAGCTAGCCCTAATGAGGGTAAATGAGAGACATTGTATGTAGGTCAAAATTATCACAATGGGCGGTTTTCTGCTGCAGTTGGAAAGATCTGAATGCCACTAAACCACGGAAGTCAGTTAGCTGTGGCCAGGGCCGGGCAGTATTTCATACACAAGTATTTTAAAATACATAATTGAAATTAATTTGTGTCTTGTATTTTGTATTTCAAATACAAATTTCGAGTATTTTCCCATTCTAAAATACAAAATACTAGTGCTTAATTCTTTTGAAGTAGGTTTTATCTCAGCATTTTTAAAGCTACGATTGAGAGATTATTTCATGAATATATAATGTAGTACATAAATGAAATGTAGATCCTTAATTCAGTCCCTATTTTTTTACTTCTTCACTTAAATTAAAGTCAGACATTGAGTAAAACAAAAGTGACAATTGAGCTCAAATCTCCACCTTAAGAAATGCATTGAATCTAAGTCATTCAAGGTTTATGTGGATATCTGTCATTTTACCCTTGTCCCATGAGGTGGAATTCACGTGGGACCTTTTATTGGTCAATTGATGAAGCATAAAGATAAGTTATATGTAGTATTTGAGAAATTCAGTTTAAGCAGTACATTTAAAGTAGTTGAAATGAGGTGTTTAGAAGATTTTTTTTTTATCATTCTGAGCCAATCATCACAACCTTAGATTATCTTCAGGGCTATAGACCTGTTATTATGAACAACCACTACCTACACAAATGTATCTTTGTACCGGGTTGCAAAATTTGATGGAAAATAATTTATGTCTTATTGCTGGAATAGCAAGAGCATTAGTGAAGAGCCCAGGTAGAACACCAAAGTCACAATGACGTCATTTTGACGTCATGATCAGGTCACGGGGTAAAACTCACGGTGACGTCAAAATGGGCAACAGTGGGGATGTCCTCCGTGAGTCACTTTGACATCATCTTGACCAGAAAATGACTCCATAAATAATGCTATGAGGGATGACCTTCTTGAGTCATTGTGACCTCATCTTGACCTAAAAATGACCTTCAATAGTACCCAAAATGCATTTAAATTTATGTTCAAAATTATGGCGGAATGTGATAAAACAATGAAATCAATGTGAAAGGTTTATTGAATATCTCTTGTACAAAACAAAAAATATCTAATATTCTGCATATCACATTACTATTTGCACTCTTCAAAGAAGAATCATTCCCACTGCCATCTGAACTCTGATCGATTCCATTGTCAACATCATCAGAACTGATTTCATCACCAGAGGCTGATGAACTGGAGGATGAATCAGACTCCTCCTCACGCACTGCCTCCAGGTTCAACCTGTCCTCAACCATGGCTACTGCTCTTCTCCTATTCTGCCTATCGACCTACACAGACAGCAAAGCATACTTGAACACAAGCCCTTCAAAAACTACCTCAATAAATATCGTGTAAAAGCAAACTTGTGCTGCAGTGCGAAAGAATTTTTGATCATAGAGTCAGCAATGAAACATCGCGACATATAATGTGATAACTCGCATTGTAATTTGAACTTAAAAAGTTTTTAATGTGACATATTATAAGCTGAATCTTTAATTACTATTGAGATGAGTAAGTGACCATGACGAATTCAAGAACTATTGAATTAATCTTCAGCAAATAGAGTGAACTAAACGCAATGACAATTTCAAATACCAACACACCAGACCAACAATTCGGTCAGAAAAACCTTAAAAAAAAAAATAACTGAGCGCTAAGGGGAACAACCATAGGGAATCAATCAGACTAATCTAAAAGTACAATTGAAAACAGGCATTTTGTCAGCGCGGGCGGCTAATGAATAGGATTACCTTGATCAACGTGACGACTCCCCAGTAACAAGAAAAAAGAAGTTATACTTTTTGTTTTGCTTGCCATCTTGAGGTGAAACAGGGAACAGCATGAAATTTCTCACACATTCGTGAACACTTTCCCCCCTGACAGATCTTCATAACTTCCTCCGCTCTCGCCCAACGTGTTTGATGGTAGAATTGAAGAGGCGACAATTACTAACGGAGTCATTAAATGTTATTAAGTTTTAGTATCGAAACACTGAAGGCAGAGCCGCACTTTTCTTGAAACAGTAATTTTGTTTAAAAAAATAGATTCATTTTAATAGAGAAGGAAACCAATAAATTGTGAAAGAGAAATGTGAAATGTATACCGGCTGATGCGGATATTTGAGCGCAGCGGCGCGATAAGCACACAATTTCAAATCCTTCAACTCCTTTAAATTCAAATTACACTGCCTGAAGTTCATGCGACTTCCTGTGTTACCATGCATGGTCTTTGATCACGGAAAGTGAAAATCCGTAGAAAAGCCGACCACGATATTTCTTGAAGGTTTGCGGAATCACTACATGTGACTAAACATTTCTTGACGTCTTCTTGACATCATTGGATGTCATCTAGAGTGCTTCGTCACACAGAGGTCATTATCAGGTCCATTGACGTGAAGTACATCGCTATGATGTCAAAATGACGTCATTGTGACTTTCGTGTTCTACCTGGGGAGCTTGGATTATAGATTTGATTTTTTTTCCATTGCTCTCCTGAAGCGAAATGCAATTTTGGCTTCTTGCTTTCATCCAAGTTTCTTATTACAATGCCTAAGAGTCCATACTTTGGGCTCTGAACGCAAATGCATCCAAAATCTCTGCATTAATTCCTTATAATCATAAATTGCTTGTGCATTTGATGATAACTATGGCTGGATGTGTGGCAGACAGGATGATGACTTTTATATGCTGCTGATTACTAGTGAAAAAAGTCACAATCCTAAATTAAGGTGGAGGTAATCAGCTATTTTATGCCAAGCATCTGTCAAGTTTGCAAAACTATCCTAATGTGAAGAAAATGTTTATCAGATTTAACTCAAGTCTATGATTATCTTCACCAATGGAGAGACTATTTTCATTTGATGGCTTTATCCATCCCACTTGAGGAGAATTCTGACTGACACAGGTTCTGAAAAAACTAGTAATCCTCTAGGGGTACAATTCATTTAGAGTGTGACACCTTATAAGTTTTAATGTTAGGAATGTAAGAAAATTAGTTTGTTTACTCATAATTTTCTCATGTTATGTTTTTATAGGTCCTTATTGTGCTTTGACTGCACAAGCAAAATTTTAAAATTTGAAAGATCTCTTTGTTTCCTTTCAAATGTATTTTGCATTACAAATACTCTTTTGTATTTCAAATGCTCTCAGAAAAGTATTTTGGGTTTCAATTACTTCTCGACCTGTATTTTGCCCAGCCCTGGCTGTGGCCCTTATCTGATATGCTCCTTGAAACATATGTAAACATAAAGGATTTATTGCTATCTGTAGGCAGTGTTCAATGTGTACAGGCATCAGAGAATTAGGGATATATTTATTTTTATGTAGATATTTATCTGTAACAGCGAGAGATTTTTTGCGCACATCTTGTTGCTGTCTTAGATTTTGGTTACCTTATCCATGTTGAAAGTAGTGCTGTTGACTTGCTGAGGTGTTTGTGCCTGTTGTTTTAAAATTATAGAGGAATTGTTCATACAGTTTTTGGCTCATCGTTAAAATATATTTGCCAGCATTGTCATTACAGAAAGTTCTATGAATTACTTCTAGTTTTATGACATCCATTTATAATCTTATTTTTTCAATGATGATGGAGTATATAGTGTGAAATTTATCAATGACAAACTCACATTTTAAAAATGTCTTTACCAAACAAAACCCTCGTTTTGAATTTGAACATAATGGAAGAGTTATTCTGGGTAAGAAAACACATTTCTCCAAACAATTTTAGGTGTGATAATTTTGGAATATGTACTAGCAATATTAATGTAGGAGACTTTTTAGGAGACTTCTGGAGCAGAAGCTACAAGATTATACACATGGGATCATTAAATGGCTATGCTGGGGTAGGCATAATGCTCAGGAAGAGCACCAGAATGCAGGTGAAGAGCTTCCTGCAGTACAATGAAAGGATAATAATGGTGAAAATCGAGACCAAACTTGTAGATAACATAGTGGTGCAGGTTTACATGCCTACGTCAGACTACGAAGATGAACTGGAAGACGTCTACGAAGATATCACGGAAGATATAATACAGGTAAGAGGAGAAGAAAACTTAATTATTTTAGGAGACTGGAATGCTATCATCGACGAAGGTCAAGATGGAAGAATAACTGGAAAATACGGATTGGGAAACCGAAACGAAAGAGGAGAAAGACTGATGGAGTCATGCACACAACATTAAGAAAACTTAATTATTTTAGGAGACTGGAATGCTATCATCGACGAAGGTCAAGATGGAAGAATAACTGGAAAATACGGATTGGGAAACCGAAACGAAAGAGGAGAAAGACTGATGGAGTCATGCACACAACATAAGTTAGTGGTCACCAACACATTGTTTAAAAATTACAACCGAAGAAGATACACATGGAAAATTCCAGGCGACAGAAGATGATTTCAAATAGACCACATTTTAGTGAAGTAGATATTCGGAAACCAAGTGAAGGACTGCAAAAGCTAGCCTGGGGCAGACATCAACAGTAACCATAATTTGGTGATGATGAAATGCCATCTAAAATTCAAGAAATTGAAGAAAACAAAGAAGAATATATGGAAAGTAAAAAAACTGAAGGAGGATCAACATCAGCTGGCATTTCAAAAAGCAGTGAGAAACAACATCGGATAGGACCTGACTGAGAAATCACTGGAAAAGTGTCGGGAAAACATTAAATGTACACACCAGGAGGCCGCAAAGGAAGCTCTTGGAACAAGCAAAGTTGCCAAAAAGAAGCCATGGATCACGGAGGAAGTCTTAGACTTGATGGAGAAAGAAAAAAGTATAAGAATGCGAAAACTGGAGAAGGGCAGCTTTGTGACAAAATAATAAGGAACGAAATAAGTCACAAAGCAAGGAAAGCTAGAGAAATGTGGATGAAGAATCTATACGGAGATTTACAAAGTGACCTTGCACGTGGGAAGGTGGAAGCTGCCTACAGGATAGTGAGGAACCACTTCAAGGAACGGAGCTCAAGATGCAATGCCATAAGAGACAAGAATGGGGAAGTTTTGATTGAAAACAAGGTCAAACTGAAGAGATGGGAAGAATATCTGGAAGAGTTATACAATGGAAAAAATCTCAGCACAAAAGCTATTGGAGAGGAAAGCGAAGTGGAAAAGGATGATATGGGAGCATCAATATTACGATCGGAATTCGACACTGCAGTAAGGGACCTTCGAATGAATAAGTCTTCTGGTATTGATGGTTCCTGCAGAACTAATTAAAAATGCAGAAGAGAAGGCATTAATTCATCTTTACAAAACCATCTGCAACATGTACCCAACAGAAGAAATCCCAAGGGACTTTGAGAAAAACATCATCATCCTATTCTCAAGAAGAAGATAGCGGAGAAATGTGAAAATTTTAGGACTATAAGCCTGACGACACATGCATTGAAGATACTGACCAGGATCATCTACAGAAGAATAGAACGAAAAGCAGAGGATTTCCTGGATGAAGATCAATTCGGATTCAGGAAAAGTAAGGGTACAAGAGAAGCAATATTGGCCTTAAGGCTGCTCATAGAGAAGAGAATGGAGAAGAACAAGCTGATGTTCATTGCATTTGTGGATTTAGAGAAGGTTTTTGACAATGTGGATGGGGATTCAATGCCTAGAATTCTGAAAGGTGTTGGAGAGTCCTACAATGATCAAAGAATTTTCCACAGTTTGTATAAAAACCAAGTAGTTGTGATTAAATCTTGAGCCAGCTGTGAAGAAGCAAGAATAAGGAAAGGAGCGAGATAAGGGTGTGCACTGCCTCCCATAATTTTTAATGTTTACATCGAGAGAGCCATCAATGAATTCAAAGAGAAGTGTTCTGGAGTGAATATCCATGGAGAAAAAATAAGCATGCTACGATTCGCTGGTGACATAGCTCTCATAGAAGAGACAGAGAGGGATCCGAACAAGATTCTAGATCCATGGAAAGGACAATGGCTTGATATCAGCTGAAGATAATTAAGAAGACTAAGATATTGGTGTGCAGCAAGAAAGAATAGGCCAAAACCAATATTAAACTATGTAAGCAAAAGCTTGATGAGGTGAATGAGTTCTGTTACCTAGGAAGCCGAGTAACCAATCTGACGAAGCAAGAAAGAAATAGTAGAATAGCCCAGGCAAAGAGCACATTCTACGAAAAGAAGAATCTACTTACAAGTAAGGAAACAGTTCATCAGAACATACATCTGGAGCATGTTTCTTTACGGCAGTGAGGCTGGACGATGACAGCAGCGGAGAAGAAAAGGGTAGAAGCTTTCGAAAAATGGTGCTACAGAAGAATGATGAAGATTAAATGGATGGACCAAGTAAGTAACGAAGAAGTGCTAGGAAGAGTGGGAGAAAAGATAAGTCTGCTAACTACTCTAAAAGGAAGAATAGGCCATATCTTGAGACATGATGGCCTGATAAGACTATCATTGAGGGAAAAGTGAATGGGAAGATTGGAAAAGGCAGGCCTCATATGAGGTACATGGAACAGGTTGTGCCGGATGTAAAAGAGAAGAATTATGTCACAGTGAAAATTGATTGGCCGATAGAAGAATTGAGTGGAAAGCTGTGTCAAACCAATCCTAGGATTGTTGACCAATGATTATTGATGTATTGACAATACTCTTAAATTATTATCAATATTGAAAGTCATGAGAAGTAGTACTTAAGACCAAGGTACCTAACTTATGTCATTTTATATACATACATGTTGAAGTGCTAAAATGTGTAACGAGTATTGCATTATCAGTTCTTTAATTTTTTGTATTTGGAGCTCTTCTGGTCATCAAACTTATGTTTATATATAAGTTTATATCTGATATATCCGTTGTTTATAGTTAGTGTTTTTGGAGTCGAGTCATACATGCATTTGATTGTAAATAGTAATCTATGTATCCATAATTCTACATAAGAACCTTCTTCTATATTTGAATGCTTTCCAAATTTCCACATTTTCCTGGCTCACTCCTCTTCTGTCACGTACTGTTTTGTACGAATAGAATCGTGATAATTCATAACTTCTTGAATGGCTTACATCCAAATTTCCTCCAACATGAGTTGAGGATGGATAAGATAGATAGATTGTTTTTGTGGCGGAATTCCTCCAAGGAGGCCCTGAGGCACTTAGACCTATTGGTCTATTGTACCAACCACCCTTCTGGAGAAATCACCCATAGAGCCCAATCACCTTGCTGAAGGCCAACAGGTCCCCTATGTGGATTTCCCTTACCTCCCTGGGTTCCAAAAATGTTGAACCCAGGTACCTATTTCAAGTCCTCATCACAGTAGGGCACTCTCATAATATGTGGGATGTTGTTTCATCCCCTTCTTCGCACCACCTGCCTCTAGGTGAATCTACAATTCCCAGGAGGTGCAGGTGTCTCATCACCTGGTAGTGCCCAGTGAGGAATCCCACTACCGTTTGTAATTGACCCCTGTTTAGTGACAAGTCTTTTGGCAAGCCCAGGCCTAGGTTCTCCTATATGTAGTTTGGCCTGTCTAAGACTAGGTGTGGTTTGCCAGATCTCAGAATGCCGTGCTAAGCCCCTCATTCTAATTTCTCCTATCCCTATTGATGTAGCAATAGGTAGGTATGATTGGCTCTGGTCCAATTGGATTTCGGCTGGAACTGCTTGCCAGCTCATCAGCCATCTCATTTCCGGATATGCCTGCATGACCTGTCACCCAGAAAAGTTCCACGTTGCCACATCTACCTATATCATTGAGTGCCTCATGACACTCCTGCAGAAGCTGTGATTTGCACCATGGTGATGTCAGCTCCTTTAGAGCTGCCTGACTATCCGTGCATATGTGTATAGGCCTGTTGAACATCCTGATCTCCTTAATGGCATATGTGCAGGTCAGATGTGTAAATACTGTCGTGTAAATCCATGTAATGGCTTTTGGCCGAAGTCTTCATGTTTTATCAAGGGACCTCCTACACATCCATAGGGAGGCACAGGCTTTCATTGCCTGTCTCCAAATGTTCTCCCCAGTTAAGCTTGGAATCCAATATAACCCCAAGATACTTAACTGATGGTGAGGGGCATAGAACCTTACCCTGCAGAGAGGGAGGTCTAAAGCCCTCCATTTTTCTTCTATTGGTAAACAATACAAGCTTAGTTTTCTCCGGATTTACCATCAGCGCTGTTTCTGCACATCAGCCCATTGCCTCATCCAGGGGTTTCTGCGTGAGTCCAGAGACAGTATCTAGGTACTTTCCAGTGATGAGTATAACCCCATCATCTGCGTACCCTTAAGTGTATGCACCAGTCCTATTCAGTCTTAGAAGAAGACTATCAACTACCATATTCCAGAGGAGTAGAGGAATGGATAAAATTCCTTTCCTGCTTTTATCACATTGTCAGCAAAATATTGTTCGTTGTTTTGTTACCTCATTCTGCTTTAGCCAAAATTAAATATGTGCCAATGTTGCGTTTTAGCTTTCATGTTCCATTTTTAATAGGTCAATTTGACATATATTTTCGTGACATCGTCACAACCCCCCTGAAGATCCATATCATAGTAAAACATTATTCATCAACACTGCAGTCATAATTTTTTTCTCCCACTACCTTCCTATAAAGAAGAAAGATACTGAATAGAGTGGAGTGATTTTGATGAAAATCACTAAACCAAAAAACTAATTGAATTTAATTGATCATTACCTGTCCTCTTTGCACTTGCTTCTACAAACTTCCCTGTATGTTTTGATTCTCCACAACACCTAAAAAAAACCCAGCTTATGGTTTCCCTCCTTCCCCATTCCATTGCTCTCTTTCCCCATTCCATTATCCAGCTTAGTATGTTTATGCTACTGGCCAAGACTTATATGCACATTTTGTTCACCAAATGATTAACTTGGTACTTCTTGATCTTAGAATTATTTTTGAGTGCTGTGATTTTTTCTGGCTCTTTTCCCATTTCTATAAGTGCCATTGGTGTTCATAAATTGTTTTCAATGATTGTATTTTAAATTATCAGTGCAATTTTCTTGAATTTTTAGAGCTATTCAAATTGTGTGCATTTATGAGAATTCCCAGAGTTTCTTACTGCTGTTTACTGGTGAAATTCCCTTCCCTCTGTCTATCAGCTGTGAAAGGCAAAATTAATTCTGTTCTGCATTACATATCAGCATGTATCACGGAAAGATACAGAAAACTCAGGATATTCTGTAGTTTTAAGAGATAAATTCAGCATCTCTAAAGTAATTATAAGCTATCTGAGTAATTATCTTTCTTGATTTTAATAGAATCTATATTAGCAGTATAGAGAGGGAAATAGAACTTTGGCAAAGAATTAATATTTGGTTGTATGCATCTATAACCAAAAACATAAATTTCCATTAAATACCTGGTATTTTTCGTGTATATTAGGTGACCATGGATGGCGGTAAAAGAGTTATCATTGGTTTGACATTCTGTATTTACCAGCTTGTAAGATGCAATATTTTCCAAAGAAATCAACAGGAAACCATTTTGCATCCTTTATAGTCTACTTGTCTGTCTGATATATGCGTCCAAAACTAGGGTGCCTTATATATGCCAGTGCATCTTATAAGCTGAAGAATATGGTATTTAATCCTATATTGATAATGGATACAGATGCAAAAGAAGCACTGCCACTCCCTGTCGACAGTGCATTGTAATGGTGACTCCCCCCTCCTTTGGTGTTATGTAATTCATGGGTGGCCCTTACCGGCCTATGGTATCCTGTGGTTGTAATTATTGGCTCATTTGGTCCTACCCTAGTGGTGTTCTATTGGCCAGAGAAGGTCTTAATGTATCCCTTCTATTCCCTTTTGATGTTAACAAACGTTTTTACCGTACACCGTGCATATCTCTTCATAGAGCAGCATTCATACCTCAATTCATCTGCTCTTGAGGGTCTTCATCTTTCCTCTTCCTTTCTAGGACTGGATTTTATGTTCCACAACGATATTTAGTACATTATGGGGTCGTTTACCATATTTTTTTATTACCGAATCTGATAGAGTTTGTAAAATAAAAAGACCAGTATTTTCCCGTTTTATGATCCGTCAATTATTTCTCGAGTTATAAGCGGCGAAAAACGGATGTTTTTAACCCTTTCGGAAAAGTGGGCGTGGTACAACCTCTGAGGTCCAGTTGTCACTTTCGGTGGCAGCTGCGTCACAGGCATTGTCGTACTCCAAGCTTTCATACCCGTTGCAGGGCACGTCATCAGGGAAATGATGATCTCCCTGTCATCATCTCCAATCATTTCCCTGATGACGTGCCCTGCAACGGGTATGAAAGCTTGGAGTACGACAATGCCTGTGACGCAGCTGCCACCGAAAGTGACAACTGGACATCATCCACGCTGCGAAAACCTACGATCAACCTCTGAGGTATTCGACTTCGTCCAATCACAACTGAGCCCGCGAAGCTACTTTGCCTTATCGCAATGGGGGGGAGACACTGTCCATGTCTCTCTGCCAATAGGAGCAGTTGCGAATCTGTGCGAGCAGACCTTCCGAGAATTCCCTTCTCCTAAAAGCAGTCAAGGACAGGAGGAAAATGACGTCAATGATATAAAAGCAGCTTTTTCGGTGGGCGTCACCTTTTGCTTATTTTAATTTTTGATTTATGGGTGAATGGTTGTGGTTAGAAGATTAATTTTTTCACTAAAATTTTTTTTCGTTTCCTTCTAACAATTTCGTGTACAAAATTGCGATTTCGGTTCCGAGTAAACGCCCCTATTGTCTCGAATCACTTTCTCCGTCCACTTCCCAGCCAGCACACGGTAACATGTTTACGTAAAATCCTCGTAAACTTAATGTGCGTGTGTATACGTAAACATAATCTCCCCGTATTATTTCATGTTTACGTAAATTCTAAGCAATCATTTTATGAGAATGAACGTAAACGTCAATGCTTAATGCTTATGTAAGCATCTCGTAAACGGTTTTTAAACCGCTCGCGTAAACGAATTTACGTGATTCTTACGAGTGTGGGCCATTAAGAAATTTGTAAATTTACAGCATTATGTCATAGATTACCCAGTCGGCACAAGGAGGTACAGATCCCTAAATCACCAGATAGTATCTGTTGAAATCGGGATAGCCAATGGGGGCCAAGGATCTCGTATCCCGGCGTTAAGGATACGTTGGGGATCGAGCGTGAGGTGAAACGGGATCTACGGTGGATAGATGTCCGCCACAAAGGAGATATGTGGTGGCGGTGGTGGAGTTACACATAATTTCTACATTAGACCGATTCCTCCGATTGGCCGACACTCTCCGCCCGAACCAATGAGAGCCCTCCGTACAGACGTATATCGTAAGAGCGCCACTGTTGGCAGGAAGTGGAACTACGTCGCAATAGGGCGCGTACAGCGCCATACATTGGCGATAATGAGAACTATTTCAATTGCTGACAAACCTCTCTTATATTTAACGAGAGAACGTTTTTATGGTAACTAATTCCAGCTATTAATACTACGTTACGATCGCTTCAAATCCCCACTTATTCAATATATCTAATTATCAACATATGTTCACTAATGCACCACACATTAACAATCAACAACAGCATTCTTCGTCAAGACTGCACTGAAAATAACAGCAATGAAGGACAACAAGCTCTTGCTTCAGGAAATATATTTATTCATCCAGAACAAAAATCTGATGGGCAGAGAAAACTGCAAAAGTCAAGTTATGATTAAATACGTTGTAAATATTAATGACATAATTCGCAGCACATAACGACAAAATGAATAGCACATGGTAACCAATTGTAATTTTTGAAATATGAATTTCATAAATATCACAGGTCGTGTCTTACTTTGATGCACTTACCTTGAATTAAAAGGTCAAAGTCCAGGTACAATTAAAGAATTCACCGCATCTACTTAAAAATTGCAAAATTATTTTCAAGGTATGGCGGTCCAACTTAAAACTTTCGATGGTAGCAATCCAAAAATTAGGATCCAAGAAGTTAGGTGTCGAACCCGGTAGAGCAATAGTCAACAGGAGCGCAGGGGTCGAAACAAGGAGAATATTCCGAATCTGTTCGAGGGCCAAAAGTAAATCCATATTTGCAAAAAAAAGGCAATGTTTACTCAACAGGTTCACGCACACAGTAGTTAGTCAACTTTCTCGGAAAACAGAATGCTCGCGCACGACTGCAGTAGTCAGCGGCGCCTCGGCATGTCTATTTTGAAAAACAGTATTGGGCAGCAGGCGTATGCATACAATTACACAAATAATCTCTATTATAATTATTTTTGCATTGTTACCTAGTAAAAGATACTTTTACGCCACATTAATATTCAAAAGACTCTATGTCGTATAACAGAATGGCGGAAACGATGGGAGAATTAGAGATATATATCATATGAGATACACCATCCTTCGTAGATCCTTTCCCACCACAGATACGCGTATCCCTTGTGCCGACTGGGTATACTCTGCGCGTATGTTTAATGAAAATATTTGGCTCATAAAGTTAACATGTAGATACATGAAGTAGTTTCAAGTATCTTTTTCATTAAATGTGGAGTACATATGTTTCAAGCTGATCACCGATATGAGATAGCAGTTTGATATTTGTTCCAAAATCCACCCCTGAGCTCCCTTGAAATAAGTAGGTAATCACTGCAAATATTAGTAATTAATCATCATTCACAAGTAGTTAATTGGTGCTCACCAGTAATCATAACCATTGGTGAAGAGAAATTAATTTTTAATCTTCAAAGATTTTTCTAAGGGGTGTTGTCACTCCAGCACAATTAACGAAGGATTCATGTGTTCGACAATTTAGGAAAGCAAATTCGATCGTAAATCATTACTACAGTTCCTTCGATAGTCTTAACTTACAGTTATGTAATGAATTATAGTTATAATCAACTATTGAAACTTTACTTCGCATTCATGAACCGGCGCAAGTTCATGCATGAACTGCGTCACAACAACTAGCAATCTGACAACACTCACATCAACGAAGCAGTTAGCCTGGTGGTAGCGTGCCGAGATATGAAGCGAACGACACGGGTTCGGTTCCCTGAGCCACCTAGGGGCGAAAGCGATGCTAGTGATGTATATGTAATTTTATTTTTTTACCTTTTATATTCGTGAACATTTTTAAACGTGGTACACTGGATTTAATTGCACATTTAATACGTAGTGAGGGAATATATATGGCAAACAAGGTATTTGATGCGTATGCATTATGGCGGACGTTCTGGTAAACCGCTTCTGTGTTGCTTACTCCACGATGAGGACATGTGGCCGCGATTTTTACGAGATGCATCTTAGAAGTTTACGTGAGCAACTTGTAAACAAATAAACAGTTTACGACATATTTACGTAAATTTCAAATAAATTGAAGGTAAAATGTTTATTTGTGCTGGCTGGGCATAATTATGCAGCATTTAAATTTCCTCCAGCTGCCCCCAGCTATACCCTCCACTTTAGCACTCTCCATCCATCGCTCTTTCTGTTTTCTTTTTCAAACCCGCTTATCAAACTCCTCCAGTCTGTTCTCATCTTCTTTCTGAAGGGTCCTAAAACCTGGACTATATAACATCACTGATATGGTCAAACTCTTCACTAACCTTTTCTTAATGACATTACCTAGGTTCCCTGCCAGTAGTTCTATCTTTCTAGCTAAGCTTTCCCTTCGTAAATGCGATTCTCCTCATATCTAATGTATGCACTATGATCATATGTGTCAGAATGACCACCAGACTGAAGGGTTTATTCAGTTTTTGCCTTCTTAAATTTTGCTTAGGTTTGGCATTTTATATGTGGGTAATGCTATTACGTCGATTTCCTAAAGCTCTGTCCATGTCTCTCGCCCCGAAATCTTCAACGCTTTTAGCAGCCATTACAATTCATCTTCCCGGATAACAAACGCTGGGAAATCCACAGATGTAGGTACAGTACCAAACCTGTGGCTACAACTAAGACCATTGGTGAACGTTGCTCTATTTTGCGAAATAATCGAGAAAAAATTGCATATTTTGTTGATATGGAGTCATTCGCTGGGTTGAGGATACATTTTTGTCCGATTGCGAAATGTCGCATTTAACGATGAACTTAGTACGTTTCAAATCATTTCAGAAAATGAGGTTGATCAGGTTGTATTGAATAACCTTGAAGACAGCTCGACTAATAGCGAGATTCAATTGCTCCATACACAGGGGCGGACCCAGACGTCAGGCTTGGGGGGTTGGCCACCAGTCTTATCTTTACCCCCACCCCTCCGATGAAAATAAAGTATATCGATATGTGTTATTGAAATGATTGTTTGGGGGAGGAGGGCGACCGCCCCCCTACCTCCCCCCACGGATCGGCCCCTACCCATATGCCTCACGGTCAATTAATGCAGAGCGGAATGCTTCCTTCACGTTTTCTCCCGCCACTCTCATAGATTTTGTTAATCGTGCGGACTAAGTTTTTGCATCAGTTTAACGAGCCTTTCGAAAATACTTCGTGACGTCGCGACGTCTACAAGATTTGCTTTGCGTCTCGTAGTTTTTGACCTTTGCTCAAAGATTTAACTAATCAACATTTGGAATGTGGTGAATGTTCACCTAATATCCGAATCGCTTGGGTGTCGCACTGACTTACCTTGAGACGGGAACGTATGATCATGAAGATTGTCAACTGTGAACTGTTCCCTCAAATTCACCATTTCGAGCGTTGCCCTTTATACTGAAGTGGCTCTGACTCGCAACCTGGAGGTGGCGATCATTAGGGGGTTAATGTAAGACTTAACAATTCGAGGCAGTATACAAGATGAATGTATGGCCTGGTATGGCCATAGATAATGCGATGCCAAACTAAATGAGAGTTAAGGGTAATTTGAGAGAATAAAAAAAAATATTTCACGAAGGTGGGATATGGTATTGATTGGTGTGGACACTACATATAAGTCAATTTTATAAAAGATTAGAATGATAAATTGGTTGCAAGAATGGTTAAACCCCCTTCCGTCTGCCGCCAAACTTCAAAATGGATAAACCTCTACGATTTTTAAGCAAGCTTGTGACGAATGTCTTATTCTTAAATTCCTAAATTATGCCTACGTATTGGATAAATAAATGTGAACCTTCAACCTGAGGACCATGAAAACAATGTTTCGTACCAAAATTGCCATACTTACCGTTATCATGAGGATTATATTAGTATGGGTTTAAAAATGAAATAAATTTAGTCACTATGTACAATATTTATTGCCCAACCCGTTCTTGGGAAACATCATGTCACAGGGATCACAATAATATCGCCACCATTCTGAAGGGTCGTTGCAATCTGTTACCTGATTTATAATGTCTAATGTATATTTATATATTTATAAGGATACTCTTTGTACAAGCCTCGTGTCATTTCACACCATATCTCTTCTCTACTTCAGGTGGTGGGGTGGTGCAGTAATAAAAATATACTTAGATGGTAAACACGTAGAACCTTTATGTTGGATTTCATATTCCTCTGACAAAACTAATTGGGAAAGCTTTATGTTGCCTCGATTGAAACGTGGAACAGGTAAATTTTCAAACACCTATTTTGAATTTCGTATACTTATATTAAGTGATTTTCCCCATTGAATGAAATGTTAATGCTAACACACACACACAACATGTTTTCATGCGAAAGTTATAATCACCGAATGACACAAAATACTAAAGTAAAAATGGCTCACAAGTCTTCTGAAGCAGATAAGGCCGTGGCATCATAAAAATAATACGTTCAGTCGTCGTGAAATTGCAGGCATAGGACTTAACATATTCGGTGGTGTTAAAATGAATTAATTGTTTGAAAAGTAATGTTTAGTGCTGTTAATCATTTAAAGGTTAAATATTGGAGGCTTACGTAACCGGAAAATCAAATTTTTACGGCCTCCATAAATGAACGATCTTGTAGAGACATAAATCATTAAGAGCCGGAATTCGTACGGAGGAGAGTAAATGGCCTTATCTAGTGGAAAAGACGTGTGGCAAAAATCACAATTCTCAATTGCTAAACTGTTTACAAATATTGGAAGTTTCATACATTTTCATTTATTAATATGAACATTCAGATCTTTCCCCTAGGCTTTACAAAAGACGTGCTAACGTTTCTTTGTAAATTCCACTTTGCTCAGTATTTTGGTCAAAATCGTATACTTTCTTTTTCTAACGAGGATTTTCATGCCGAAATGAAGTCCGATGAAAAAAGTTTCTTTTTCCGCAAAATAAACCTTAAAATTTTCACGGAATCTGCGATTCCTCTTCAGGATTGATATATGGGAGAGAGGTTTAACACACATCACTACCTTTTAAAAAGTCCGAGAACAAGTATCAAGAAACAACATTCTCTCATTTGATGGTCACCATGAACCCGCAAGTTTAGGCTGACTTAACTGCACGACGATGCCGGCTGTGCTCACCATCTTGTTTTCTTTTAACACACTCATTATCTTATCCGCGTTCGACTTATAAAAATAACAGTGGTCAGGTTTGGTGGAGTGAGAACGGAGCGTAATGCGGGAATTTTTAAGTCCCGCGCATCATGAAGTGCTCGTCAGCGGAGTCGTCGCCCGGTAGGTCCAAATTTATCACTGCGCTCTCACGATTAAGCTCAAAGACGTAGGCGTACCTTTTGGAATGGAGAGGAAGATACATTACGCTGGACATAGCTTTCCATCTGATCATATATCGATCGGTAAGGTTAAGAATACAATCTGTTGGTTTTGACTCCCATCGAAGAATCTACATGACCTGTGGGGAGCTCTCCTCTCCCTCGGTTTGTTGCTCTCACGGTTTGATCGTGAAGTCTTTCTCTGTGCCCAAACCGCATTTTTTCGGAACTCCGGAGTGATGGCCAATCGTTGACTGCGGGAACGAGAAGACAGAATTACCTCACTTGTCCTATGCAAGACGCTGTCTCCATCTCAAGTCAGGCGTAAGGAATAAAGCCTTGGAATGGAAACTTAATAATGGAGTCAACAACAGTGGGCGACGTAGTGCACCAGAAGCTTTTGCAGACGGTGCCGGACTACCTCTGCGGTCCGAGGGGTCGGATAGGGGAATGGGTCGACATAGTTGACTTGAATCCATCTATATGGAGTACCTGTTTTCCCGCTGTCGCAGGGGATTGCGAAAGATAACAGCGTTCAGTATGAACCGACACATTCCTTGAGAACTTGGTTCACTCCATCCGTTGGAACACGCACCCACCTGGGAAAGAAACGAGCTCGAAGGATTAGCATTTCGATTCCATTTTGTTGGACCGTTCTCGAACGCCGCGAAAAGAAAGATGGGACGCACCAACCCAACGCCATGCAGTACTCATCGATGCACTCGTCAAAGACACAAGGCATTCCTCATTCACTCTTCCCACGCACTCCCTTAAGTCACTCAAACCACTCATTGAAAGAGTCTCAACCGTGATTTCGAGGCCGCATCGTTTTGTTTATTTTTCTCTCCCCTGGATTACTGAGCCCCTCCCCCGCTCATTGATCCTTTCAGCTCCATGTGTGGGATGGCGGACTCCTTGGTTGCGTGAGGTCCTCCTCTCTTTCTCGTCAGCCTTCAAGAAGTCGCGAGCCACTCCAAGGAAGAGGGAAAGAGAGCGACTGCACCAGACCGCCACTCCCTTTTGGGTACACGCTGAACCATCGGGTCCCGGCAACTTCGTCCTCAGGTCGCCGGCTAGTTTATGCCGTCGCCTCCCTCGTGGCCGTAGAACACTGGATCTATTCTGTTGAATAGGAGGTGCTCGTTGGTCATCCGTATTCCGCCGGACTGGTTCGGATTCGTCAAGCACTTGTCGCTCGATCGATTCCCGTTCTTGTTGTCCGTCCACTCGACTGCTAGGGAAGGACGAGAGAGAGAGACATGAGTTAGAATTCTGACCCTGACCCTCTGTTTTTTCTTTTTGTAGCAATTGGCGATTTGAAAATTATACTTTTGCCTTTGGTGTGAAATTGAAAGGATGCTAGGACGTCATATGCTCTAAGACCTGGTTACTCAGATTTTAAAGCGGTAAAATATTGTCACATTTTTAAGGTGTTAAAATTTTGTCCCTTGAAAAGGGAGAAATAGATTGGAAGCACGAAATATTTTTAATATATTTTCCATTAGTTCAAAAAATACGGAAAAATGTTCCAAGTTTAGAATATACAGGGTACTCATGCAGACTTCAATTTTAGTTATCTCTGCATTTAGTGAAAATATTTTAGTTTACATATCGCTGGAGTTCACCTTGAATGCACGTTTTTGGACTCGTGTTTTATATAAAATGATGTATTGCTCATTGATTTGCGGCATGCACCATAGTTGAGTCGATTTGAATAAATTATTTTTGATGCTTCGCTGTGTGCTGGAATACCCGTTTTTAAATACTACCCGTTAAGCGAGTCCTTCATTCCATTAGCCTCGCTTGAATTGTACGTTATGTCCAAAATTGGCTGTTGGGAGTTGAAACTTAGTATTAAAAAATGGAGGAATAAGTAATTAGCTCAAGTGAATGAGAAATGAGCGATTATAATGATGTAGTTGTCCTTTTATAGAATTACTTTTTATGTCATTAATACAAATGAAATGTGTTATAGCGCGCATTTTGATTGCATTGAATGTCTTAGCTTAGACTTGGGACGCGTTCAGGACGTTCGGAATAGCATTCTGAGCATCGTGTGGCATTTTTATGTTGCGCGGCGTTGGGCCGAAACGTGACCGTTGTGTGTTTGCGGAGGCGCTGCTCCACGGCCGTCCGTATATTTACCCATCCATCCATCGACGAAGGTCGGTTTGGTGCCCCCCGCGGCTGCCTCCACCCACCCTCCCAGCGAGTTGAGGCCGTAGTGCGCCTGGTAGACGGAAGGCGGGAGAGGCGGCGGCGGTCCCCCGTTGGAGGCCATCGCAGCGGCTGCCACGGCGGCCGGCGAAGACGTCGACGAGGAGGTGGAGGGGGCGGTGGAGGGCGCGGAGGATGCGATGGAGGTGACGGAGGAGGGCACGGAGGAGGAGGGGGCGGGGTGGGAGGGCGGGTGGGACGGGGGGTGAGAGGGGGCGGGGTGCGGGCCCTGGTTCAGCTGACCCAGGGACTGCCCGAAGCCACCCATGCCACCGACTATGCCCTGACTGAGCTGCCCGAGGCCTGGGGTTTGAGAGAGGTTGTGGTAAAAGGTTAGGCCAGCTGTGAATGCACACGGGAGAGACAATGCCTGCATGAGCCATGGGGGATACATATTTTCCCAGCAAACTTTGCGAGACTTAAGGAGGTTGGATCGTGGAAAGGTAGCCATGCATTCTTTTTCTTATAGGTTGACTTGTGCAAAAAGTATTCTTCATCTAATGAAGTCAATGGAAAGGAGTCTACATTTTACTCTAATTTTTCCACAGATCACTCTTAAAATTGAATTGGCTCAAAGTGGAGTATAACATATATATGGAGTACAACATCAGAAATACATATTTAATACAAATTATCACCATTTGCTTTTTTAAGTCGTCATTTTGGTAGTAAGGCGATACCTGATTTCTCAGGCAATAAAGTAATGCCAAAATTTAGGCACTAATCCGTCTCAACTTCAAAGATATGAATCCATCACTACATTCACTGAAGGCAATATGCGATAGTTTGATAGAAATGTTGCAGGAGTTCCTGAGACGTAGATGAAATCTTAAAAAAAACGTGTATAAAATGTCATGTATTCAATACTTCCCTTATAATTTCCTGTACCATATACATAGTATTATTGAAATAAGTAGTATTTTTTAAGCTGCGTGTATGTAACGGTAGAATTTCGCAGCCTCTTTGACTTTCGTAGTCTCGAGCCAACCACCTTAAGCGTCATGGTTTGCGAGGGATTATTTTGCTTTAGTTACAGTTAGTTAGTTAGAGTTATTGATATCGAATGCAATGCAAAAAATAGAACAGTTTTCAACTAGGAGATTGGAATGATTGATGGAGGTAGAGCACTCCAAGTATTCAGACAAACGGCTTGCTTATGGTCTCCCATTGAGGCCTGGTACTTAAGTAATTACACATATAATCTGTAGCCGAATATGTTCTTACATGCTTCACCAGGATTTTTACCTGGATCTCTGCGCTCAGAAGTCGAGAGGTGTACCCTCAGAACTACCACGAATCATAGACTATAATGATTATCTTTAAAATAAGATCACAGCATACGACCTAAAGTCTTGGTGGCTGAATTTTAGTCCTTAGTGCAATTAGAGGAGACCAAATTACCTTTTTCCAATCATTATCATGTCGTAATTTATTTTTAACACTATGTTGCATTAAAAAAAAATACGAAGAGAAACTAGGAAAGTGATAACCTAACCCCTTACCCCTTCAAACAAATAACAATAGTATTTGTACATGAATGGTATGCAGGATACACTAGGAAACGTTGTGTTACTACTCTGCCACACTTCGCCCATAATCGTGTTTTATGGTATTAACGATTTGTGCTGCTAAATGAAGATTTGCTTTAATACACTTTCAAAGATCATTTATCACGTCTTTTTGGTCTCTCTACGGCTTTTACGCGGGCGTAGTATTGCCCTTCATTGCATCTGTTGCGGTGTTCTCATCTATCTAAAGTCTTATTTGAAGATGAAATATATAGATTATCTAAGCAGTTACATCCTAAGCCAATTTTCTTACTGCTTTCATGCATCATCCAAGAAGAAATACCTGGACTGGTTTCATTATTATGGGCTGCCATTGCGACTGTTGACTTGAACCATGAAGCCAACAATCGCGGCGTGTTCCTGGAAATATGCTGCTCGTCCTGCCTTGCATTAGTAATCCTCTAGTTGAGTTATTAGGAAATAACCTCTAGTTAACGAACACTAGCCGATTTAAGCTCTTGTTTCGACGGGCCGTTCAGCGGCCACATCCTATCGCTGCTGCCAGTCACCGCTGACTCACGATAAGTATTCACTAGGCCGTGGTTTAGTTAGATAGTCTTCGCGCTTTAGGCTCAGCGGTGGGTCGCAGGAGCGGTTTTGACGTGATAACGAAAAAACACCTTTTGTGGGTTGGCCAAGCCCGCTTCTAGGGCGAGGATGGCGATCCTGTGGCACGCGTGCACAAATTGGCACATGGAGCAGTTGTTTTTGCGTTTAACTGGGACGGCTCTATGGGCAATTCCAGGGGGAGTTTAGATTAAAGCGTCGAACTAAAAACTGAAATTCATGATGTTTAAAGATGGGGGACAAAGAAGAGCGTCGTATATGGCGTATATACGTTAGTATATAGGTGAATGACAAATAATTTTTTACCTATGTCATTAAAAATAATTAATTTTTGTAATAATCAAAACATTGTATACCTCTTGGAGACAATAATAATCATTATCTCAATCTCACTCTAAGGTTGGCTCGCGATTCAAGAGTATGTATGGTCTTATTTCATAAATTTAGGCTTTCAATCGCTAAAAAGGTTCACCATCCCTGTCCTAGGCTGTCCAGTTCTCTGAGGTGAGCTCTGATACGAATGCGGCCAAGAGTTTGCCTCAAGGCGATCGCACCATTCGTCGTTGGAGGTGAGCCGAGTGACACTGACTGACCTGTGGTCATCCCGGCAGCGACTCCCCAGCGCGTGTCCGGCGAGGCGAACATGCCGGCGGCGGCGGAGGAGCACAGGCCGTCGGACATGGAGCCGAAGGGCGGGAGGCCGTGGGAGGGCAGGAGAGCTCCGGGCGTGCGGAACACGTTGGTCGTCTTCTTCCTCTTCTTCCACTTGGCGCGCCGGTTCTGGAACCACACCTGGGAGGACGGGAGATGGGTAAGTCAGTGCCTTTAGCCATCTTTACACCCCTTAGGTATCCACCAAAGTGGACGCGCTCGGTCGACGTGCTATCAGTAGTAGTTGTGGAGATATTGATTTCAGGTGCTAAAAACGGCTTAGTTCCATCGCACCGACTAGCATAATCACTTAATTCTAAGACAATAACAGCATCCGCACTTGAGGCGGGATTCAAGCACGGGTCGTTTGGGTACCCATGCCGGCGTGTTGCCGACCTGGATATCACGACCGGCAATCTGGGCATAGTGATGCAATATTATTTGTTATTGTTCTAATTTTGGGAGGTGAACGACAGCTATGGTGGGACACGTGGGTCATTTAGTTGCGATTTTTCCAAGGAATGAAGGAGTGGGGGATCGGATTGGTGTGAAGGCTATAATCCCGAGGGCCTGGTTTCGAATCCCGGGTGGGGGAGAGACGTTTTATTAGGATAGCAGTCCATACTTGAGTTCAGTGAGGAGAATACTTCAAGTACAGTACTCCGTCCGTCTGATGGGCCGTGGACTCCTTGGCGCTAAGAGTAGGTTAATGCCGATACCGGGTTTCTCACCTCCCTTCTTTTGTTTCCTGAAAACTTCCTACCCTTACTCAATTACCAGTGAGCTTAGCGCTCGGTCAACCCCTTTTATTAAATGCTACCTCCAGTACAAATCAGGTAGAGAGGGTGACGGTCTACTCTTAGAGAAGGGCATCAAAAGGTTTGCTCTTTAATGTCGCCCCTGATGGACGGAGTAATATTATCGTGTGGTGCTCTTCATACGGCACCCCCGCAGGGACCGGGATTCTACTGAAAAATCATTGCGAGAACAGGAATGTAAACCTGGGGTGTAGGAAGGGGAGTACAATAATCCTGATACCACTACAGCCAAATATATTGGAAGGCGTATATTGAATCTCGATAATTAGGAAACAGTTGCAGAAATTGGATGATTTTTTTTCAGTTTTAAGTTCATCGAGAGCGAAAATGGCTTATCTTTCTTTTTCGTTGTAGACACTGATATACCGAGTGGGATCCATTTCTCATTGTTACGGTGGAAAGAACGTGAGAGACACGTGGAGGAGGAGTAATGCTTGAACTGGTGTTTTGCAATTTTTTCTACTTTTCTACCTGGAAAGTAATGTGCTTTTGGGGAAATTATCAGAAACTATTAGTTCCTGCCCCGATAATCCCCTTCATACCACGTTTTTACACGAATTACATTTTGCATGACTGGATATTTTCCATGAACTGGTGAAGATTTCATGCCTAAACCAGAAATTGGAAAGGGTTTATTGTCTTTTGCGCTAATATTCAACGAATGCACTTTTATAGAAAACTTAAAGTTACTAGTTAAGAATTGTTATCACTGGAACCCTTCGGTGCGGTCATATGAAGAATCGTTATAAAAATTGGACTTATGTCATAAAAAGTGGACATATGTCCGATTTTTATTACTTTTGATGATGATTGGCCTCAAAGGTGCGTATACTTTGCCATGATGCATGCCGTCCCACGGAATGTAATTGTTTCTTACGTTCTCATTAAAATTATTTGTCTTACATAAGTTGACTCAAACCAGACGCCACTACTCTTCACGCGAAATGATGAGGTTGATAGATAATATAGCCGGATGCGATAGTCAGGGCTTATAGCTGGGCCTGAGAACCCATAGATAGCGGGTTCGAATCCCGCCTCAGGTACGAATGTTGCGTTCGTCTTATGACTAGGTTTAGGATTAAGTTAGATTACATGATGCGATATAACCTTAGAGGTTGGAGCACCTTAAAACTTTATTCCACTATAACTTGATAGATTATATCAAACATATCGAAGTTTGTGTCATAAATGCGATAAATTGTGAAGACGTCGATAACTGTAATAATTCAAATGTTTTCAGTGCTGAAAGTACGTCATTTTATGTTAAATCTATGTATTCATAAGTTTTTTATATTCCCTTGTAATCATAACATTTTATTTTCCCTTGTACCACTGATTGGTAGCTCGTTCATTCTTTGTATAATCTATGATGTCAAAAATAAGTTCGTTGTTTGACCGTTACGACGGAATCCAGCCAAGATAAACTTCCCCGCCATGTGGTGTCCCCTACTCAGCAATCCTCCAGGCACAGGATTTATGGCTATGCCAATATCATTCCGAGAACCAGGTCAGCATGGGGTCACCCCATTCACAAGCACAAAGGGACTTCAACGTAAGGGGTAACCCGTCTCACATTCGATTCACATCATATCCAATCAATTCGATGCACACAAGGGGTATGCCGCACGCCAGGATTGCGGGCATAGTGGTGCGACGCAGCGGGGAATCCGATAGCCACCTTCTCCTGCCCTCCCTCTTCTTCTCACCCCCTTGGTCTAAATCCCTTCCGACTTCGTCACCAAAGGTCGAAATATCGCGTCGCTCGTGGTGTTATATGGTCGAAGGATTAGCTCCGTTTTTATCGCCAGACGTCGCCACGTTCGCTCCCTGCCCTCGTTGTCCCCCGCAAAAGGACCCATCCGCCTCTCCCTACCAATTCCCCCTACCCCGAACCCCGCCCGAAGCCCATACATCCCCAATCTAATTACAGGGAGGGTGTGAACAACCCTTGGCCCATCTACTCCCATCCTACCCCTACCCCGTCTTCACCGCCGAAACCCTCGCTAGTGATCCCAGTAATATCATGGCCCGCAATAAATAATAGGAGGGAGGACTCGGGATTCCCCCGTTCCTAGCCCATGCTTCCATTCACTCTCTCCCCCTCCCTATCTCCATTTCACCCGCTCCACCTTCTCTCCGCATTTCCATTTTCTCCATCCCCTGTATATTCCCACCACCACGCACATTTCTTACACCCTTTTCCGCCTTTTCCACTTCGTTAGGTCCCTCTTGCTCCTGTTTCCTACCTCCCATCTCCAGTTCCTCCTCATTCTTCGTTGTTATCGCCAACCTTTTTTGTATCCTACCACTTATAACTGCCCGACCCTTTCTGAAGATGTTGCCGGCCGCGATAGTCAGGTCGGTAAAGCGCCGACCTGGCTACCCAAAGGTCGCGGGTTCGAACACTGCCTCGGGTGTTTGCTTTATATTCCAAACCAAACACCTGAGTCTTATTCTAAAGTTTAGAATAAGACTTAGGATTAAATTGTTTGTGGTGTAACCAATGAGGAGGTAAAGCATCTATAAACTTAATTCTTCGACTCATACTGAAGATGCTCGGTAAAGATCTGCACCGAGTTAAGTAAACAGCAATGGAATGAATGATTCCGTAACATTGACTTCATTATTATCTTGAGAAAAGAGGGTGAAAATCCTAGGCTTGATCTGCTTCCCGCGTGAGTACGTAGAGGGTTAGAAAATATAAGTGATGGAAGGCTAGAAATTACAATATCAAGGTTTCTGGATAGGCTTAGTGCCTAATGTAATCGGAGAAGGGTATTTGGAGAAGTTTTGAAGGATCCAGATCAGGTGAAATTAGGAGGTAACTAGACGCAGTTCAATGGTGTAAACTATCACATTCAATTATCCAATCCAAAATACATATAATTTCCTTTCCTTTTTGCACATGTAGCGTTAAAGGAACATGACAGACACAATAGGAGATTTCAGAAGGGTTCACCTAGTTAGGTGGTGAGAAGGGTTAGACGGAACCCGGCGCCGGAATGGACTTTTTCTTGATTGAAGAGGTAACTGGGTCAACCTTTTAGCGTTCTAATCGATGTACTGCAGTTTTTATATTTTTAATTAATGTCCATTGGAAAAGTTACTTTATCTTGCTACAAATGTTGCACAGTTAGAAATTTGGTGTGTTCTTGCGTTGAAGGAACGTTTATGTTGGTATTATATTGTTCAAGATTAATTATTACTGATCATATTACATTATGGATAATTTTATGCTATTAATTTGAATAATAAGAGGAAAAAATTGTTTCCTTTACGTCATTCGAAGACTAATTTACTTGAGCTAGAAATGAATAATATTAGGAGCATTTACTTTTTAATATTGGAGTAAAATGAATGGCTGTGATTAATAGATACCTACTAGTTATTTGTATTCCGTTAACCAACTTAGAGGAGTATGAAAATTCAAAAATCACTATTTATTGCTTATCGAAATATTATAATGGATCTCTCTGATAATGTTGGTGTCAACTAGATTTGGCTGTGGAAAATCCTGTCGTAAGCTGCTCTGACCAACTTCAAATGGTCGAAGATTCTTGGTTATTTCAATCCTTTCGGGATCAATTGAGACTTACGCGAAGGTAGTAGCCAATCAAGTCCTCGAGGCGGAGGACTGATTAGTGGATCCCGAAGAAATTCCTCGTTTTCGGTTCTGTAAGCTGTTAGCGGGACAAGGGGTCGTATTAATTATCGCCTTCGACAATAATTTCAGTGACTGTCGCTTGAGCTCAATTCGAACACCCGTCTATCACTCGACCACTTGGCTACTAGCAACAATACCTCTGCATTGCGAAAACTATTGCGATAGACTATGGACATTTTTGAAACGGTCTGACCAGGAAATAGAAAATAAGATGGCATTATTTTTCATTTAAATTTTTTGTATTGCTGCTGTAATTTAGGGAATAAGTGACAGCGATGACCACATTAATTATCTGATACCATTGAGCAAATCACTGATTCTTTAGCACTTATGTATCTATATCTATCAATGATATATCAACACGAACATTGAAAATGTTCCGCTGTTTAGTCTACGGCCATATTTAGCATCCTCCTAAGCAACTTGAATGAACGAAATGTATAATATTCTTCCCAAGCAATATATACAAAAATTGACTAATGAGTGTATCTCGTACTTTCTATGCTTGGCCTACACTTTTATATCTACGATACATGTATACGAATATTGAAAAATATTTACTGTTCGGTCTAAGGCCATATTTAGCCAACTCCTAAGTATTTTGAATGAACGAAATCTGCAATATTCTTCCCAAGCATTGTCTAAAAAAATTTAAACTGAGTGTACCTCGTACATTCTACACTTTGTCTTGATGAGCGTATACCGCCTTCGTTGAAGTGGAGTATGCTAATAGTTTTCCAACATACTTAGTATGTAACGAGAAAAAAAAATTCGGATAAAAAAGTATGATATTTTATCTTTTCGTGCGATTTTGGTAGTAACTCGCTTAATTTTATATACTCTGTATTTTATCTTAAATGTAAACGTTCTCACCTTAGAGCAATTAGTTTTACATGTGCACATTATATCGTACCTTGGTGTATCTATTGCTACTTTAGTTTTTAATCCATCTATTTCTTAATTTAAATGTGGCTCAGACTGGTTTCACTAGAATCGTGCATGCAATTCCAGTGTTGATTTTACTTTAAATGCATGGATAAGCTCAAAAAGTTATCTAGGCTTTTCTGTTTAATCTTTTCATTTTCGGAATGTATCGTGATCGTGACGTAAAACTCAATATTGCAACAAGACTCATAATTTTATATTTTCCTGTGCTTCCCAGAGCCATTCTGTCAAAAATAATCGTATGGTCATATACATTCTGAGATAATCGTTAAAAAGTTTTCCCCGTACCTTTTAATCGGTGACCAGAATCTATTATTCCACTCTAATGTCAATCAAAACAAGTTACATCACTTCATGTCTTTAATTTAACTATATCGCCGTCACCGAATTAGGTCGGAGTCATTTTCCATCCGACCTCGGCGTAGTTTGCGTTTCTGCTTCCTTTCGCGTATCGCGTTGTTATCAAAAGATTGGAGAAGAGTAGTGTGAAGGCATACGTAGAGAACTGGCCGAGGAAATTTGTAGCTGCCTCATTTGAGGCTGCCAATAAGTAGCTAGTGATAGAAAACGTGTCTGAAATCGAATACCGATCATTTGAAGGCGTCTTTTTTTAAGAATTGTAATGACTATGGAGGAGCAATTTGCAAACGTTTTAAAAATTTATTCGTTGCATTCTCAAACTTCTTAATTTCTTTTAGACGATCATCTTTACTCCGTTTAGTTCCACTCCACTCTCTTGAGTTGGAAATTATCATGGATGACGGGAAACCTTATCCCATTATATAAATCTACGTACTACATTTCAAAGAATAAAAATTAATATGGGCTGAATTATAGTGAGTCAAGAGTTTCCAAGAAGTCACGAGCGTACGAAACCGTATCACGCGTTCTTTATCCTGACGGAAGCTAACTCACGATAAGTATTTCAAACCCCGCACCCAATCCTTATCGGAGCGGTCTCCGGTATTGCATACCGTGAGGCTATCTGGGTCGCGTTTCCATTAATTTTAGAGCCCACATTTACTAATTAAAGTGTGCCTTTGTTATAAATTCCGCACCTCACCGCTTTTGGCAATAGATGAACGCCGACCTGAATAGATGAACGCCGTGAAATTGATAGTTCACTTGAATTGAAATCAGGGGGCACTATGGTGCCCCCTGATTTCAATTCAAGTGAATGGGATCGAAAATATTTTCTCTATCGCGATTAAATGCCTGGTACTATGCCTATGAAAGGAATGACATTGAAGCCCCCGTTTCGGTCGAAAGGTATCCGCCAATTCAGAGTATTACGTCTTGGAAGACATTTTACTTCCCGTCGTCTCTCCAAATTTCTTATCCTCCATCGTACAAAGGCGAGGACTGGGTTGGTGTGGTGGCCACAGTACTAGCATCCCATTCCGAGTGCCCTGGTTTGCATTCAGGTGGAGGAAAATGTTTTTTTTTAGTATCACGATCCCTACTTGAAATCTATCTGGAGAGCACTTTGAGTGTAGTCTCCCTTCTCGGATCCGTGGTGAAGCCGTGGACCCCCAGGCGCCTTTTTTTTAAGAGCAAGCTAATGCCAACTCCTGAGTTTCTCAACACCCTCCCCCTGTTCCCCGTAAAATTCTTTACTTCACCCAATCACTCATCTTTCCCCAATGGCGCTAATGACGTTATCTGTCGGTCTACTCCCACGAATAACAAGTACAAGTAGTGCGGATGCGAGAAAAAGGGAGAGCGGCGAGCGAGAGAGGGGGGGTGAGAGAGGGGGATGGAAGACTCATGAGCACGTTAAAAAGACATGGGGATCGTTTGGGGGCGGATGCTGGTGTTTTGAGGGCGCTCGTGGCCGGGGAGATGGGAGTTGTGGATTTTTGAGATGGTGTTGCGAGGGTTGGAATCTCGACCCTTCCTTCCTCCCTCGCCCGCCACGCGAGGAGAATAAATGAAGCCATTGTGGTCGAGCCCTGCGGTTTTGGGTGAGGGGAGGGAGGAAACGGCAGTGCGCCCCCCTTCGCCGTAGTTAAATCATGCATGAGAGGTAAGAGGTGGAGGAATGGGGGAAGGGGGAGCGGAGGTGTTGAGGGTGGGCGAGGCGCCACGAGGAGAGCACATCCGAAAGGAACGATGCGGGGAAGAGGGGTGGGTTTGTGAGTGAGCTTTGAATTTATGAAAATGTGCACCGGTATTATAGGTGGTGGCATTACACGTTCCCGGATGCATCCGCGGGTAGGCCGTTCTGCGCCATAATTGCCTCATGAAACGAATCGCAAAAGAAGCAGTCGAATGCGCGCGTTGTGTGTGGGGTTCGGGCTTGATCCCATCTGGTCATCTGGCGATTTCCCCTCCCTATTTTATTCGTGGATAGTCTATGGGTATAGTAGGACGATCGTTTCGGTGTGGGGGATATCCTTAGTGCTGTTATGCTCGAGAAATCTTGTGGTTTTGGTAATGAAGGGAAGATGACCGACAGCTGTGGTTATTTGCACCATTTGGCGGGAGTCGTGGCAGAGATAGGAGTTATGGGGAATGGAGAAAGGGTGGAGAGAGAACCAGCGTCGGCAAAAGCTAACTCTAAACGAAAGGCGCGACGTCCTATCCGACGGACTGAGCACTGGACTCGAATGTCACTTTCACTTTGTCTTTCTTTATTCTGGATTATCTTTACTCAGTTAGTGAGGAACAGGATCATGTAGGATATCAATTTATTTATTTTATTTTCATCATATTATGATGAGAATTATATTAAGGACGACTCTTGGTAAAACCCGAGGTTGGAGACGAGAAAGAGAGGGACGATAACTGACTTACTATAACTCTTTTATAGGTTTATGCCTTTATTTGTGACCAAGCGTCATGATCCCCAACGAATATTCTCCATAAAAAACGCTTGCATCTGAGACCGATATTGTGAGTCGAGCAGGGTCCATTTACTTGTGTTTGTTTCAGTTCATCATACCCATAGTTGTAATGGAATGTTTCTGTGCCAAACTATCCATGTAATTGGTTGGTTTCTTTTCCATGAAACATGTCATGAAACTTGTTTTTACTAAGTACCTACCAAGGGGTAATACTACACTTAACTCAAGACTATAAATTTCAAGAATAGTATTAGGTAAGTTTGACTGATGTAATGACTACTATATCAAATCTTGACTTAATCACTAATGAGTTTTTGAACTCATTAGTATTTAAGCTGAGTGAAAGACTAAAACCACTAGTTTTCCGTAGCTCGAGTATTCTTTGAATCGTTTTGGAGTGATCTGTGTATAATAATATAATTATTCTTCCCAACTGTTTTTGATGAACTTCGCATAGCATGAGATGGCAGACTTCATCCGTACATCTATGAAATTTATTTTAAATCATTGGTCAAACGGACGATGAGACGCATTCAACAAGCATCTCGTTAAATGTTATTTTTAATCACTGAGTACGATAAATTTATGAAGAGGAAGCTATTATCTTTAAGCTGCGTTTGCGTACACAAAAGTGCAAATCAGAACGTCCTCATGAAAATTAGGTGGAAATATTGATTTAAGGCTTTTGAGTAACCATAGATCTAAAGTAGTCAGCATCACCCTGAAATGCAAATATTTTATTTCGGAATATATTTTTTTTCCTTAATTGATCCATTTTGGCGACGCAAGGAGAAATAACGGCTTTTATTTTCCTTTCGTAGCCTGTGAATGTTTTCGCGTGTGAGTGGCGAGAGATTGAAAATGGCAGTTTTTGGAATTTAAATAGATGTATCGGGAAGCAATTTGTCACCCCTATTTGGCATCGAAATCTCCCTTTGATTTATCTCTGCGTCGAAATAATTTTTTCCTCGTCAGATATTCGTTTCCCGACGGACGAATCGGCTCAGGAGATTCGTGAGAGAGCGACATCGACTGGGTGTGTGTGCCGGCCGAAAGACAATGCGCGTCTCCCACCTTTCACGTCGTCTCTGATCGCCTACCTTAGCATTCTCTCTCTCTCCTCTTCCCCTTTCCTCGCTCGCTATTCCGAATCGTCCCATAGATCTGCCGGTCACCGGTTGCCGATGGAGCGAGGGGATGGGAGCTCGTGAATGGATGTGTTGATACTTCTTCTACGGCGTGTCTCGTGAGAGCGGAATGATTAGCCCCATCTCCGCTCCGTGTACCTCTCCCCATTCCTCTTAACTGTCCTCGCTGCGGTCTCGTCGTTAGGCGAAGGGTATTGTCCAAGACTCGGTGTATTCAAGGATCTCGCCTGAATGACCATCATCATTCACCTCTTACTTCTTACGCGCGTACTCTTACTCGAAGTGTGCACTGACACGCCGCTTTAGGTTAGTTTTAAATTCCGTGAGATGAGTTGACTAATTTCTATCTCACATTAATATGTGGGAATCCTCTCATTACAAATATTCTCCAGAACAAGTGTTTTTGTAAGTAAAGTATCTATTCTATTCCAGTTCGTGTGCTTTACTGATTTATTTACGCAGCTATCCTTAACAGTCTTTCTCTTTAAATCAAAATTAAAGACTGAAATTCCGGACGAATTAGAATTTTTCAAAATATAATTATAAGGGGACATCAGGTTGGTGTGGTGGCTATATTACTGGCTTCTTATTTGGAGGACTTGGGTTTGAATCCGGCTGCGACAGATATTTCCATTTGTGTAGTGATCCCTACTTGAGTGCCATATGGAGATCACTGCGAGTTAAGTACTCCTGCCGTCAAATAGGACGTTAAACCGTAGACCCCTTAGCGCCTCTCCTTGAGGGTAGGCTGATCCCGACGCTGGGTTTTGCTCCATCTTTCCTTCGTTCTCTGGAATATTTCTTCTCGTATCAAATAACCCACGTCTCCTAACGTGGCACAAATGACCTTAGTTATCGGTCACCTCCACCAAATACCTACGATTACTCTATTAATTGCATTATTGAAAGCATGGGTACCAATCATTGAGAGATACCGTTGCTAAATTCTAAAACATTTACGAGTGCAAAGCGATGTTTAACTACCCAAATTCATAAAAATGGCCGCTCGTTTCTTTTACACTTATTTTTTTTCTACTTTACCTCAATTTTGTGTCTTTTATCACTTTGTAGCAACTGTGAAATCTTCAGCTACTCTACCTAAATAAATTTCAATGTAGTGTTGTACATTGTACACAGATGTATAATAGAAGTTATCCAGCATGTTTCAATGTTTTGTAGAACCCCAAGATACATGAAGATACAATGGTAGCAGTGAAGCATTGTAATGAAAAAAACATGTGAGGGTAACTTTTAAATCCATATAGTATATTTACACCCCATGACCTTAAGTTTCCAGCTGCTGCTGCTGAAATAGGCAAGGTGTAAGATGGGAAGGAAAATCAAAACGGAGAAGCGTGCATAAAAACGTCTCTTAAGTTAAAAACTAGTGTAGCTCACCGAGCTTGGAAAGAAACGAAGTCAGGGGGGATGGAAATCATTGACTCGAAAACTAATGGTTCGGAAGAGAGTGTAAATCAGGGGAAAAAGTTCACATTCACTCCACAGATTCCATCATGCACAAAGATGATAATCCCTCAGCAATCACATCTCAAGTCGATCCATTCCGTCTCTCTCGCGCGTTCATTTGTTTTCCCCCACGCCTCCAAGACGGCGACGGCGGGCCCCTCCACTCCCCACAACCCGCCAATCGTCCGAACCTATCCTTCTTCCCGGCGGCGGCGTTTCCTCGAGAGTTCTATTACCCTTATCCCCGGTCCCAGACTCCCTGAGCGCGCCACCCTTCCTATCCCTTCAGTCTCCCTCCCTTCCCGCCATCAGCCACTCCATCCCCTTTCCCGTGAGGGAAGAAAAAAACCCTTTTCATTCCACCCTCTTTCTGGATCAGCGCGGCGGCAACCTTCCAGCAAATCAGTCGCGGTCTATAAAGCAAAACACCTATCCATTTATCAGCCGGGCTGCCATCACTTAAGGGGAGGGGGCAGGCAGGGATTTCCCCCATCCTTCTCCGGCCCCCACCCCCTGGTGTTTCGTCATTGCTCCCCTCACTCCCACGTCCCGTCCACCCCCCTCTCGCCCGTTCACTCCATTTGCCGCCTGTCCGAATCCGTAACTCCCTCCATTCCTCTTTCCCCGGCCGCACCCTCCACCCCTCCCCACACTGCCTTTCCCTCCCGCTCACACTCCTTCCGCCAATCCAGCCCTCTACCGTTCCTCTCTATCGTATATATATATATATTCGTTTGAGAATCCCAGAGTCGGAAGAGGAATGCGTATTTATATACGCTTTATTATCACTGGCTCTCCCTCAGCGGTGCGCGTGATCGATGATCGGAGGATAGAAGGAAGTCACGTCGTATTGGTTGCATGGCAGGAAAGGAAAATTGTCTCCGTTTCCCTACCAAGAGGCCTGTGTCGTTTTTTTAAATGAAAGTTCTCGGTATTGAAATGGGGGTGAGTTTATTTAATCATTTAGTCGCCAATACATGCCTTCAGGTTTTTGCGATGACTAAAATAATAATTTAGTAAAATTACGTCTAAAATCAGTACACAATGATTAAGAAATGGAAAAGAAAACCTCGATACTAGGTTTTATTTAATGCCTACCCTAGAACAAATTAGGACCAGATATTTCTCTAAAAATATAAACTTAATATTACTTAAATGAGTACGAGCAAATCATCTAAGCTTGCTTGGCTCTAAAGCAGGAGTTAAGCAGAGAGTGCTTTAGTGTAATGAAATGCATTAAATATGAGAATGGGAAGTATGATATATTTTACTCACTGTGCTTATGAGATTATGGCATGAGGTTTGCATTAATTTGCCACAGTTACAAGTATCAGTGGTCAACTTAAATTTTCTTTGGGCGTTTGGCTATCATGCATGATGGATTGATTTATTGTAGGAATAGTATGTGACTACTCAGTTTTCACTCTGAAACCCAAGCCTCCATTTCATTTTCCTCTGCTCCCTTTTAAATTACAGATGAATTCCATAGATAGGAATCTTTCCCTTCATGCTCTTTCGGGTACCGTTCGATAATGGAATTTAAAATTATACTTTGAAAAATTTTCATTGTCATCCATACTTCATTGAATTCTTGGATCAATCAACGTAGAGGGGTGACTGACTCTGAGCCTTGTTAATGAAAAAATTGTAAAAAGACCCGGTTTATCAGAGTACATGCCTCAATCGTCTCGAACCTCGCGCGGCATCTCAGATTAATGACATTTGAGGTACAACCTCGGCCCTGCTCAGCCAGTGTTAATTATAACGTTCTGACTCATGATATGTGAAGAAAATGGTGCCGGTAATAAAGTTATCACTCGTAGGGTATCATCATCAAAAACTAATCTTCTGATTAGTTCGATCCATATCTTAGGCACTCAAAACTGCTAAAATCACGATTTGATTGAATTTTCCAGCGTTCCAAGATCTCCACAATTTACCCTTGACATATGTAACCAAAATATACCTTAACGATCTCTAAAATATACCCCTTAAATCACGGAAATGCGTATGTTTAGTCTATTCAGCAATTATAGTGGACCCATTTGCACCTATATTTTTTATCAATAATTTCAGCCATTTGGGCATAAATTCATGGACTCAAAAAATGCCTAAGGAAAAATATTTCCTCGGCCAGGATTAAACTAAGAACTTTTGGTTTTTCGGACCAATTTGCAGGCCACTACGCGACCCAGAATTTCTGATGCTTAGAGAAATCTTAAAGGAGAGCTATGGAAGCTAGGTCTCATTAAGGAAAATATAAGATTCGATGCAAGAAAATAATTGATTAGGAGGTATGTCTGGAGAATGTTCCTTTGTGGTCATGAGGCATGGAAGATAACATTAGCAGAAAAGCTAAGAATGGGGCAATTTGAAATGTGTTGCAATGGAAGAATAAATAATAATAAAGATATAACGAATATACCGAGAGGTAAACAAAGAAGTTCTAAGAATAATGAGATAATGTTGACTGATGAAAACATTGAAGAGAAGACGAGGGAACCTAAAGATCTAATTTGAGATAAGATGGTCTGATGAAGACAGACGTCGATGGAAGAATGTGATAGGAATAAGGACGTAGATAGGCCTTGTGAGAGATATTTGGGACAAGAAATAAATAGTATCAAACAAACGAATTATATAAGCGTGAAGAGGTTAGCCGATAGAGGAATCGAGCGGAGAGATGCGTCAAACCAATCTTAGGATTGATGACTGGTAGTGATGAGACTTGAGTGCTAAAATTGAAGTTTTTTCCACGCGGCAGTCAAGTAGAAATCGGGATTCCTCTGAAAAACTTCTTACTCCTCCGACGCTGAAACTCACGCTCAGAAAACCCGAAGATGGGAAGTCAGATAGTTATATCACACCAAACCAATCCTACGGGATTCGAGTGCTCTCTCATTCCCGTCCCGAAAGTGTCCCGTGAACACCTTAAAAAATTTTCTACCTCGAACTCCAACTTCCATCCCTGACCTCCGGATGCTTCCCCTCTTCGGAGAGTGAGGGGACGTCACGTTCCTCCAGGGAAAATGAAAACACGGCCGACGTGAGGAAGGGTGGCCTTCCCTCCTTCGCCTGTGTGAAGTCTTACAACCGTCGGAGGAGGAGCTTCTTGTCTCCTCGCCCCTTTATACTTCCCTCCCTCCCTCCGCGCCAAGGATTGCATTTGGTGGCGCCTTTACCCCGCCCTTGTTTCCAGAGTCTCCCCACTCCTCGGCTACGTGCGGTGGTTCCCAAAGCACTCTCTCGGGTGCCGCGCCGCTGTCGCTCGACTCGGGTCCGTCTAGGGACGATGGATGGGTTGGAAAGATTTCGGATTTTGGGGAGGACGAGGCCGAGTCCACGACGGACCAGAAGCCCCGAGGGGTGCTGATCCGGGAGGGGAGGTCACCGCACGTGGCACGAGTGTAGGTGAAGGGCAGAGGTGTGAATGGGAGGGTCATGATGGGCGGAGGAG
The DNA here is from genome assembly GCA_933228895.1 of Platycnemis pennipes. Taxonomy (NCBI): domain Eukaryota; kingdom Metazoa; phylum Arthropoda; class Insecta; order Odonata; family Platycnemididae; genus Platycnemis; species Platycnemis pennipes. Next base: position 116,004,099 of record OW121848.1, on the reverse strand, counting down.
TGAAGAGAAAGGTGTGGGTGTAACCCAAAATGTGGAGTGTCTTGGGTGTGACAGTAAATATTTATCGGAATCCTGTTCAAAGAAAGGACAAATTTAATATTTTCTATGTAGAGTCTTCATTCCGCTTATCTGACTTTTATCCAATTCAGTTAGTTTTATCGTTACTCTAACCCTGAAACGGGTCAAATTTCATTTCTTAGTTTTTTTCATGCCAGATTTCTTATTACAGAATTTAGAGATTAGTAATTACCTTTTAATTTTTATTTTGACTGTAGCATAATAGCCAGTTTTCTGTCTATTACATGATAGTTTTTGGAGATCTAAAGTTCCATTTGAAATAAATATCTGTGTGGATAAAAAATACATCCCTTTTTGAAACTCTGTTTTAGTTCCTCTCAGTTACTTTCAATTTCACGGGAAAAATTCTATATATTGCGTATTTTTTTAGCTTTATTGTGTGGTAGTTAATATATATCTTACTATATGATGGAATTCAATATATTTCCCTGAATGAATATTTAAACATCCTGTGTTAACAATTTTATTCCACGGAACTTGAACGAGAAATTTGTGGGAATCAAAATTCGAAATTTGGTTATTGCTCCGTTATAAGAAGCATGGGCGAAAGAGAATTTTTATGTTCGACTCAGATTGGAATATTAATGCGGAGATTAGTCGAAGAGTGTGTTTTGTGGATTGGGTTAATGTGATTTAAATATTTGAAGTAAAAAGAAGATCGTCTTGGTAGCTCAAGTGTAGAGCACCTGTCTGGAAATCAGGGGGTCTGGGTTCGAGTCTCGGTCAAGGCGAATTATTTTTTTCTCTGTGGAATATCTCTGTTGCTATCGTGCAATCCAGCGTTTAACTCCGCTAAAGTTTTCGCGGCTAGCTGACGAGCTTTGAAAAAAGATTGTTTTGAAAATGAATTATTGCAAGTAAAACCGCAGCATGTGTAGAATTCTTCTACATCGCCACTCGTTGTACATTCCTAGAACAAGTCTGGGAGCGTGAGAAATAGTTTGATAAAAAGTGTACCAGTGCAACATTTGTGTTTCGTCACATGCGCCGTGATTTGACGCAACCCGCAAGACTTTCTCCATAGCTTAGGGGCGCGATGCTAAGTAACAGAAGAATATCATAATTTGAAGTGACTATCAGGAATAATACACTTGAAATGTGGTGTTCCAGAAGAATGATTAAGATAGAATGGATATACCAAGTTGCAAACGAAGTTCTAAGAAGGATGGGAGAAAAGAGAAGTCTAATGAAAACGGGACGATCTATCGTATCTTTATATGACATGTTGAATTAATGCAATCGCCGAGTGAATGGCAAGAATGAGAAAGGAATACCTCGTCTTTGATATATAAAGCTTGTTGCGAAGGCCGTAAATGAGAAGAATTATAAAGATATGTATAGAAGAGAAGCAGTTGCTGATAGGGGAATCGAGTGGCGAGCTCTGTTAAACCAATCTTAGGATTGATAACAAGCATGATGATGAGCAGGAATGAGAATATATGCCTCCACGGACCTTATAGTGAAACCTCAATGACTTTCAGTTAATACTTGGGTATTGAAATGATTGAGAGCATATTTAACGTGGAAAAAAATAAATTATTATAATTTATTTATCCTTAAAATCTTAAGTATGGCTGAATTTGAAGACTTTATTTGTACATATCGTAATGAAGCATTTTCCCTTGCAATATTTCTGCCATAAATTACGACAAAATGGGTCTAATCGTCGTAGAAATATCTCGTTACATGCAACTATAGACACATATGCCAGATTACATCGGCTTATGCAATCGATTGATGGAAAAAATGATTAATGGGAGAAACCTACTTATTTATACAATTGATATTTTAGCACGGAGAATATTAATAGTCCTACTTTAAGTATTACCCTTTTAATTATAAGTTATCGTCAGAGTTAAAATTATTTACCTTGACTGTGATCCCGGTCGTCGTGAAGGTTTTTTTCAATGTAACTTACTATCGTGCATATCAGCGATATCCTAACTCCATTAAGGTTCTTCGCGGCTAACTCGCAATCCTTGAATTTATTATTCTTCTCCTAGCACTCCTTTTATCGCCTATGTAATTTTACTTTTAGACACAATTCACTTTTTAACTTTGTTTACCTCGTATGAGGAAGGGAATTAAGTTACACCTTGCGTGATCATAAGTCGAGACTGACCTCTATCCAATGGATTGGAGAAAATTCTCGGAGAATGTGCGACCAAAAACTGCACGGAGCATGACTTCCCAAAGAAGATTTAAGTATTGAAAAATCGGGTATTTGGGTAATACTGCAGTAAACGAACTAATATACTATCTTCCTCATAGTAGAAATTTACCATGATAAGCAGTTAAAACATTTGTGAACTGTCTCCTCGTAGTTTGTGTACATTAATATGCCCCATGAGGATCTTTCAAACCCTTGAAATGAATCAATCAATGGTTCTGCGTGTAAAAATAGGTGATATAATTATCAGGTGAAACCACTTGGCTGTGTTGTGAAGCAAGAAATATGTGAGCGTTTCAATTGAATTTGTTTGCACGTCGATATCACTCTTGTCATCTATTTCAATGAAATCTGGCTCATTTTTCCAGATTTCGTACCTCTTACTTTTTAAGGTCGTTGGAAAGAATTCTGTCGCCTGATGTAGGAATCTTTCAGCATTTCAATATTGTTATCTACAAATCGATCGATGAGATCCTTAGCGTTCTACCCTATTTGACCGTTAGTACACCCCTCCTTCTGTCCTCAAACAGAAAAGTACTATTGTCACCGACGATTCATAGACAAAAGAGGCCATTCCTCTGCAGGTAAGACGGATGGATCTACGCGTGACGAATGGGGAACTTGTTCGATAGACGAGGAGGTAAATGAATGGGTGGATGGAAGGGAAGGGAGGGAAGAGAGACGAGCGAGGATGATGTCGGTCCGTATAGCAGGGGGGAGAAGTATTTCCTTTCCGAGGAGTGAGGGTCAGCAGGGGAAGGGTGCCAGATACTACTGTGAACGTCGACGACCAATCAACATTTCTCGAGCGCCAATCAACATTTCTCTGTTCTATTCTTTAGTCCACGTGTACGCATGCAACGTGTTAGTCTCTTAACTGAGCAGAGGGAGTGGAAAAATGGTGTTCGAGCTTGGTATAGTACATACAGGATTAGGCGTAACAGAGGGACATGGTAAGAACCCTATGAAATCAGGCCCAAAACTATTTAAAAAGTAGTGAAACAGGACAAAAAAAGGATAAATGAAAAAAGTATGCAGCTGAGGAAATCGAACATGATTGTGTTTTGTATGCAGAGGCATTATTGAAGGCTCCCTTGATAACGGAAAGATTTCCCCCTTCTATAGCCAAATGGTGAGGGATTTATTCTTAGTTCCTCCTCAATTGCTCATTTTCTTGGTCACTCCTTTTTTTCCGTATTTATGTGCAACTGTGTTACTAATCAATAGAAATTGAAATATCTCAGTTTCCAATATCATAGAGGGTGTATTTAGAATTTAAAAATTGGTTTACTTCTCCGCTTCAATACGAAGTATAACAAGTACGTACTGCATGCAAAGGATGTTGGAAAAGAAAGTGTATAACGCAGTGCGCTTTTGGTTATAATACTCAAAAGATTTTTGGCTCCAATATTAAGTCGGACTTGAACACGCCAGTGGTGATGGTGGAAATACGTAAATATATCCAAATTTTATGTAACTTTGAAGTGCCATTGATTGAGCAACTTGAATCATTGCCGGAGCTGGTATAACACATGTGTAGAAATTGTTCTGTTTCATCGATTTAATGAAAGACAATAGAAAATATCCATAAAAAGCCCTTAAGTGAGTGCAAATGGGCCCAAATAGACTCACGATTGCCCTGGAAACTTTGTTTAGCCTACGTTTAACGTGCAATTTGACATGAAGTCTCTCAGTGCTGAAAGTCGTTCCAAAGTGTGGAGGGGTAGAATAACATTCGCCACGGGGAGAGCATAAAGCCGATGTAGCAGAAGAAAGGGAGAACGTGAAGAGTAAACGCCGGCCAAAGGAGTAAGATCTCTGAGGAGAGTATTTCAACACTCGTGATTGAGAAAATTGGAATAATTTCAATTTTTTTCTAATATACCGAGAGATAAAATTTACTATAGTAATATTTATTGACCATCAGAAAGATCAGATGACATGATCTGAGTGCATGGTTTTATTGAAGAATGATTCACCAGAAATGCTGTTGTGAAGAGGTTAGAATAAGAAAGGAGTAACACTAGGTGATGCTCTGTCTACAGTCTTTTTCAATATTTACATTAAGAAAACCATCAATGAAATTAAAGAGGATTCCACAGTGAATACTCACGGGGAAAAACAAAATGCTACGTTTCGCCGATGGCGTAGCGGTCATATCAGAGACAGAAAATGAATTAAAGAAGCAATTAAACCTAGAGATACTGAACAGATATTATTTAAAGGTCAATAAAAAGAAAAGAAAGGTTATGGCATGCAGTAGAACAGAAAAGGCTAAAGCCAATGCTAAGCTTGGGAAACAAAAACCAGAAGAGAAGAAAGAGTATTGCTATCGGGGTAACCTAGTGAGGGGGGATTAACAAGAAGGAAATAGTCGGTGGAATAGCCCGGCCGGATACGTATTTTATCAAAAGAAGAAGCTACTTACAGCTGAGAATACAAGCGTGGTGATAAGAAAACTCTTCATTAGAACATAAATTTCGAGCAAACTTCTTTATGGCAGCGAGGAATGGACAATGGGAGCAGCAGAAATCTAGTCTGGAAGTATTTGAAATGTGGTGCTACGGAAGAATAAAAAATGTAAAATGGATCTACCGCGCGACTAAAGAACTGATGAGAAAGGTGTAAGGCAAGAGAAATATTTTCTTAAAAACAGGACAACTAAATCAGCCATATCTTGAGACATGATAGTCTCATCATCATGACATCCCATCCAATGGGATGATCATCAAAGAAGGAAAATTTAATTTTCTTCTCAGGGGGCTAACTCGTACGAGTTGCACTCTTCGTAACTTTTAAATCACTCACTCCAATTATTTGCTGGAAATGTGACTTAATTTCCTTGTACTATATATCTCCGCGAGCACTCTGCGCAACTCAAAGAGTTATAGATGGACTAATTTTCATTGTTAAACCCGGTGGTTGGACCCACTCACACTAATGAGCCTGTATTGACTTTGCGCCATTATTTGTCACATTTCCTATCTCAGTTCTTGAGATGGTACCATTCCAATTGATTCTGATTGTTTTTTTTGTTAGTTTTTTCTCACCCACTGTAACTTCTTTAAAAGTATTAGTATACACTCTTTCAAAAATAACTTACTACATCCGATAAAATCCGGGTATGTTACGTTTTGAAGAGGACCATGGTTATTAGTCATGTAAGTAGCTATAAACCTCTAGTTCAAGAGAAAGGAATAATGTCAAAATCCAATTTAATTGGGAGAGTTCTTCCTTATAAATCCGCTTTTACAATTGCAAACCTGTTTGAAAAGCTTATACCTATTTTTCCTATCGTGATCAAGGTTATAATTACTTTTCTCCTTTGAAACAGAAACAAATTTAATGCAAATGTCACGAGTAATTCCATTACTGGAGACACTGGCTTGTCTACCTTATTAACGCTCGATGAATTGGGGAAAATGAAATGAAATCATAATATGTCCATGCACGTGCACCTTCAGTGTAAGGTTTTAAATTTACCACAACCTGTTTGCGGATGAAAGAATTTAACCCTTAAAGGTTTTATGAAAGAAAGGAAGAAGTGCAACGAAAGTAGCGTGGCGAGGGTAGACGGAACTTTGAAAAAAATGGGTAAAAAGAGGAGGACGAGAGATCGAATGAGGTGGGAGAGGAGATGATGTACTGAGGAAGGATAGAAAGAGAGAGAGAGAGAGAGAAAGAACGTGGGCGTGAAATGTGTGCATGTGTTGGTCGGAGGGGAGGGAAAAGCCTCACTTCCTCTCGCGCCCCCCGCCCTCAACGCCCCCGAAGAGCAGAGGCCCCTCCCTCGCCCCCATTCCAGCGATCCTGGGGCGCCCATCTATCACGCCCCACCCGCCGCCCCCGTCCAAACAACCGAGGCATCTCTGACCCCCCCCCCCCCCTCCCACCCCCCTCCACGAGCACCCCTTCCACTCGCCCGCTCGCAAAGCCACCCGTCTCCCACCCTTCCCCATCCCGCTCCTTGCTGAATAATGGCGCCCCTAGAGAGGGTCCCTGAACACCAGTTATCCATTCCGCAGTAGCGGCAGAGGCAACCTCACACCCCTCCCCCCCATCGCAGGGTTCCTCTCCCCTCACACACACAAACCCTCGGCCATACCCTCTTCACTCTCTTTTCCTTCCCCCAACCCCGTCGGTCCCCTCCCACACCCACTCCCCACCCCGGACCACGCTAAATTATCCAGCCGCATTAACGCCGCGAAGGTTATGAGTTGGCGAGGACGGGAGTTAAAGGCGAGATGTGTTTGTGTGTGTGGGTGAGGAGGAAAGGGTGGTGTGAGGGGAAATGTCGAGGGCGTGGGGGGATTTAGGGAAGGAGGGTTGGTGGGCTTTTTCGGGGGTTGTGTAGTTCGCGGAGGGTTCAGAGAGGGAGCGAGTAGGAGGGTTGGTATTGAAGGGAGGTGGAAAAAAGCAAGGTAGGCTGCAAAAGTAACGGATGGAGCAATCAGAATCGGTGGAATTGAGATCCGCGTATGGTGTAGGTTTTCTAAAGTGCAGGAGCATTTTACGCTCATAAGCATAGTATGAAAATACACAAAAAAAATCTGTTGGAACTGTGAACTTTTTTATGTGTTACTTTTTGAGGATTAACTTTTTATCAGTACTCAAGTGTTTCTAGCGACCTTTCACAGCGCATCAAATTAATTGTATGGTCGTCAATAGTTAAATTAGGCGTTTTGATTCATTAGATTGCAGTCTAATTGTTTGTCATTCGAAATCAAATCATTAGACTTCGTTGTAAGAAAATAGCTTATCATGCCCCTGATCGTGTTTTTACGTTGACCGTTCTCTCCGAGGTGTAGTTGAATGAGAGTAGAGTTTAATCCGGAAAAAATGTGATATTTCATTGCTATTTCTATTTATTAGGAAATCCAATCTTCCTCTTCCGTCAGCTGATTGTTGCATTGCTACTTATCTAGAGCGCGTGCTTATATCATGTTACTCGCAATAAATGTTCAGGGTAGAGCCAAAACTTTGGCATACATAATTTCCGAGAGAAAAATGGAGAAAAATAAACTTAATGGCTGTTAAATGGATTTAATTCTTCTTAACAAAAGTTATGCAAATATTAGTGCAACGCTACCGATTGCTTGACTACTATAAGGAAATGGAAATAGATGGAAATTTCGATGATAGTTATGATGCTGAAAATATAATTTGAATGTATTCTTCTTATCGCAATCCCCTATGGGTACGCCAGTTGCATCTTACCCAGTAATGTATTGAAAGAGTGTGGCCGGTAACGAGTTTTAGTATTATTATTTTGAAACTTTCCAAAAATGAGATATCATCTTATCATACCTGATGGTTGCCTTCTAGGGTTACCAATTGTAGTTTTAGAAAGGATGTTTAGAACTTATGACGAATTCAGAGTGACTACAAAGGAAGAAATATGATTAGCATACGGTTTCCGCTAACATTCATCATCATCATCATCGATCAACAATCCTAGGATTGGTTTGACGCAGCTTTCCACTCGATTCTATGTCGGCCAACCTCTTCATATTGACGTAGCTCCTCTCTTTTACATCCTTCACAACTTACTCCATCTACCTCATACGAGGCCTGCCTTTTTCATTCTTCCCGTTCACTTTTCCCTCGACGATTGTCTTCATCAGGCCATCGTGCCTTAAGATGTGGCCTATTTAATTGTCCTGTCTTCTTTTTAGGGTTTTCAGTAGACATCTCTTCTCTCCCACTCTTCTTAAGACTTCTTCTCCGCTAACATTATAGCTGTAAATTCTTCACGAAATTTCATATCTCTATCGTACAACATTAAAATCAAGTTTGTTTTGCTGATTGTTATCTTTTTATACAACGGTGCACATCATAAGAGGATATGAGGATTAAGATGTTCCATGTTCATTTCACCTTTAATTTAAGTGACTCAACGCAGAAAAAAGAATAGAAAATAATTGGAATGATGCAATAGGTGACACTTTTACTAGTTTAGAATAATATCTGGCCATCAATTTATTTTCCCTCTCTCGTTTTCTGAGGAAAGAGGAGCTGACCCTCCTCAGCATCGCGTTTTTTCTTATTTTTTACTCTATTTTCAGAAAGAGTTGAACACGAGTCCTCGTATAAAAGCTACATATTAGGTAAATCATATTCATCGGTTAAAAAAGTGGAATTAATCAGTCATGCCGTTTATGTACTAAAGTTGCAGCGGAGCAAATAAAATTTTGGTGAAAACTCCAAATGCTTCTCGCAAGGACGAAAAACGAATCTCCAGTATTGCACTCGTCGGGTGATTAAAGTGACGCAATGCTAGAACTAGATTTAAGTCACATCCAAGTTAGCGGTGGGACTCATCCGTACTGCGCCACTGGAAATTCCCGTGAGGGTAATTTTTCATTGGTCACGAAAATATTTGTTCTGCCGCATAGCTGGAGGCACGCTTGCTCGAAAAAATGTTAAGTTGCCTAATTGCTTTTCAAGACGTTTCTGAGACAGTGACCAAATGCGTATGGAGCTAAAAAGGAACCCTGTAATGCTCAACTCTGCCCGTGATGGACTTCTGTAGTCTCCTAACCTTTCCTCGTTCGGCGGCGCGAGAACAAAAGGAGCGGTAACGACTCCGCGAAAGATCATTTCTGCAAACTCCTCCCCGTTCCGAAGAAATGGAGCGGAGAGCGATGGAGAGAGAAAAGGGGGACAATGGATGGGAGAGGATTGAAGATGGAAGCGTGGAAATGGACCATTCCTTCCGTGGGGAGGGGTAAAAGTAGTGAGTTGGCTCTCCGAAGAGGGGAGTAGAATATCTGAATGTGTGCTTGGATAGGGAGGATGGGATGGCTTTACGCGGTACTGCAGTGGTGGGGCAGGCAAATGTGGGAGAGGGTGGTGGAGGGGAGAGTGAATGGGGAGGAGGGTGGGTAGGAGTGGGGGAAGGATGGAAGCGTTTTAATTTGTGATGAGCCTCCGCGGCCGTGGTTGCAGCGAGACACCTCTCCCTTTCCCTTCCCTGTTCGCTCGCACCCCTCCTGCCCTCCGATGTCTCCCCTCCACCAGTCGCCCCCTGTTCTTACTCCAAGCCTTCATTCCGCACCGTCCCTTGTCCTTACTCCTCTTTTCACTTTCTCTCATTCGCTGCGAAAAATGATCGCCCAGAAGTCGGTCGGACATCCGAACGCACCGCATGCGTCTCGCTCGGGTGAGAGGAGCTGTGGGAGTTTGAAGAACCGATTTGTTCAAACGAAAACATATTATTACTTTCCCATGTGAGAGATTTAAAGGGAAGTAAATTTGTGTATATACACCGTTTAATGTAATGTGGCAGAATTAATAAAGATTCAATATTATCAATATGGACGCAGCTGGTGCTGTCATAAACAAATAGTATGATCACACATTGATTAATCCTGTTGATGAGATTAATTACTGCGTGGTTATTAAAAATAAGTCGGGAAAATACTGAATGAACTCATCGGCATTAAAAAAAATGAATAAGAAGAATATTTAGAGTAATTGAATATCGTATCTTCGTACCTCTACTCTGTAATTCTGTTTTGAGTACATTACATAATAATGCAATGAATTAAAAATCGAGTCGAAGTATTTATAAGGGAAAGGTTACTGATAATTCCCCCATTCAGGATTGCTTAATGGCAGACATTTTTGGGTTTTTTTCGGAGGCTAGAACACAAACGATGTTGGCGTCAGCATTAACTTATTCTGAACGTAAGACACTTTGGGGATCACGATCCCTGCTGACGGACTGATTCCTTCATTTAAATTGCATTTCACTCGATGCCTATGTAGGGGCCCGTTGTTCACTCTGGCCCCGGCAAGAATCCATCCTGCTCCTCATGAATCGTGGCGATTGCTGCTCCTTCCGTCTGGTTCACCTCAAAGTCACCAGTAATTGGGTGTGTATAGTATTAGTACAGTGAAAATAATGCTTGTTATTTCTTACACAATTAGTCGACTCCCTATTTGTTTTGACGGTCGGCTACAGAGGAAATAGAGGAAGATAAAATCGTGTTTCCATATGAAGTGTTTGAATGCAATAAATGAGAAATAAATAGGACAAATTTGAATGCAAGCTTAGGCATATACTAACACGGTTCACAGTTATGAATCTGTGTGTGAACATGCTTACTATTTCCTCTCGGAGAATAGATTCCTATGCCTTGCTTCATATGACAAATCATGGCATTATTTCTACAACTAAATGCTACCCTGAAAGTCATCGCAAAGACCGTTAAAGATGAGAGGTGTTCGGTCACGGGCCGTAGAAATAGGCTTACATGGAATAAAATGAGTAAAAAAGGAGACGAAATGTTCATGAAAATATTATGATGTTATTGGTTTTGTCTTGGGAGGTGGAAGAGAAAAAAGTTATTTTGAATCTTTCAGTTCGTCAAATGATCTCTTCATTTGCCTTTCTGCTCATCCTTCTGTTCTGGTGAGGGAATATAAAATAAATCTGCGGTATTACCTTCGAATCATTATATTTGAATTTAATAAAGAACTTAAATCATGCGTGCAGCCTTATAGTCTCCATTTTCCCAACCAATAGCCGGGACGATTGCTGTGAATTTGTCATTGCAGATTCGCCGTGAGCATTTGCCGCGGCGACCCATATTTAGACCTCATTTAGAAGGTTCAAAAACGTTTCGCTGATAAGTCGCGTGCCGTCGAGCAGGGGCCGGAAGCGTGGCGAAGACCGCCCCCTCCCCGTGCGGGACGCGATAAATGACGGAATTCAATCCGTAACGACCGCGATACCGGACTCGATGGAGTCGTAATCGAATTCAGTTTTACGAGGGGCCTTCATTGCCTCGGTGGGATGAGCGTCGCGCTTCAGGTGCGCCCTTTAAAGCCTCGGACCTCGTGCCGCACCAATAATAAGAGCCGAGCAGGAGGGAGGCTATAGATGAGGGAGTGGTCGGGAGCCGAAATGGCCCCGGAGCTGATTTGCATTCTTAATACCGAGACCGATGAGTTCGGGCCCGCCGGTGGGCGGCGGTCCCCGTTCCCATTAAGCTGGACGCGGACGGGGGGAGGAAGGCAGAAAACACGTCCCAGCTCACCGTTGTGACCGAATCGGCGGTTGTCGCGGTGTGAAAATGGAAGCCTGGAAAGTCATTCCTCGCCCCGGAAATGTATTAGTCGGCAATAGATGCTACCTTGAGACCACGATCATCCAGAAAGAAGATGAGAGTGTCTAATATCGGACCTTTTTGATTCATGATAAGGCTGTGAAAAAAGGAGTGTATAAAGATTTAGAATGAAGATACCGCCTACCAATCTTTAACAGCATGAAACCTTTTTATTGCTTCGAACCACCGTTTATGGCTCGTGCCACGGTATGTGAGATCGCCAGTCACACAAATGGGATAGGAGGAGTAAAAAGGAAGCAGGAACGAATTAGGGTGAAAAGCGTTACGCTCTGGCGTGAGCCAATTGTGTTAGCTACGTCGGGTTTTCATACTCCAAGGTCCCGGCTTTGTCTCCAGTTTGGCTGTAACGTAGCCAGCTTAATTAAATACTGGCCTTGGAACTCCTAACCTTTACTGCGGGTTCGAATCTCGCTTCTGGCATGGATATGATTTACTTTGGGTAAATAACTTATGGAGAAGAAATTATGTACGACGGTGCAGATTAATCTCAGTCGTTTAAGTATCGAACACCCAAGTCTGCAACTAATGGTGGTGGATGCTCTGCTAATTCTACGATCAGATCACTAGGTTAGGGCCATACAATGTTACCATGGACCTCCTGATATCGAAATTTACCAATACTTCTGCTGTGTTATGGGCGTAGGTGAAGTGTGGTATGCAATAGGGATTCTAATTGTCTGCTACCAGGTAATTTTTCGTCGGTTTCTTATTGCTCGTTGGTGTTATGTGGTATGTGGTAACTACCTTTACTCGTCTGTCTGTAACCCGTATGATAAGAATTTTTTGTAACTTGATTGAACTTTGCAACCTTCATAGCTCTCGCTTCTGCAAACCTGAGTAGTGACTATAATATCTGGTTAAACCTTTGTATTCCCTCGTAGTAGTTATCGTTATCGTACGAAAGGAAGTATTGTTGCCACATATGAGTGGGAGTATTCAATTATGCCTCAATTTCTTGCTCGATTGAATCTACAAAAATAAATACTTATTCCTCATCATATTTGTTTCAACCATTGTATATATTTAGCAAACTCAAATTTTGCAAAAACCGTAATCATTTTTCAAATACATGATCAAAAAAGTTCTTATCACTTGGTTGGCTGGATATAATGGTTGATTTTAATGCCTGATAGGTGATAAAATTGATGAGTTATTTAATATAACCGTCAGTGAAGTGACCAGATATGTAGAGAAAGGTTGGAAATAGACATTAGTCAGCTATTATTCGCATTGCCTTAGTCATGCGTATTTTTACGGTGTATCCTGCAGAAGTTATGTGCATTTTTCAAAAGACGATCGACAGTATTTGTCAGAGTGTAGATACCGAGTAGATGCAGTGGAGTATCGGAGTGATGGAGGAGAGAGACAACATTTACAACGATGTATTTGATGCTAAATGACGCCCCTTCGATGCACAAGGTCGTTGTGGTGAGTACCACGAATCTCTTAAATAATTTTTAGGTATCGTCTTCAAATAAATACCATTTTTTAAGCTGATTTGAAAATGTCTTGTGATGGCGACACCATTATTATTTCTATTTTAAAGAGGTATTAATATTATTTAAACCCAGGTGTTAAAAACTGTCTGAATTGTGCAAATATTAAAATAAATCTAGGGTTCTCTGCGTATTTTTTTCGTTGGGTGAGCAATCCACTGGCTAGCAGTATCGCTTAAACGCAATTGGTCTTTCGATTCCGAACCGATCAAGCTGGGATGGTATCATGCGGTAATTATATTTTTCTTACTTTTTAAATCTGGGTTCCTTACATATTCCCAAGGGCGCTTGTTTCCGTACGACTACCAATACACCTCCCACCCATCTCACACTCTCGAAGTGCTCTTCGAAATGCTTTTATCCCGGTGCTGGCGGCGAGAGCGCTTCGGACAGACGGAGGCTCCCACCCTCTCACCACACCCCTGCCACTCTTCTCCCTCCCGCTTCCTCTTCTCTCCTCTCCCTCTCCCCTCCTCCCTCCGCTCCTCCTCGGAGGAGCGAGCAAAGCCACCTCGCCGCTCACTTCCTCTCCGTCAGGCCATACCCGAAAAAATCGTTCCCCCCATTGGTTCTACCATCCTCCCCTTCAACCTCGTGCGCCCCTCACCCACCCCCGATCTGCTCCCCTACCGCGTCGCCTTCTCTCCTCCTCCTACATCCCCCCTCCCCATCCCTCTTCTCTTTCCCCCCCTCCACGGGCGCCATTCCGGAGGCCGTTTCCTCAATCCCCGGAGGGACCGTGGAAGAACCGACATAAAAATCGCATCAGGAGGAATGGGAAGGGGAGAGTGTCCAAGGGGTTGGGGGTGTATCGGGGTAGGGGGTGGGAGGGGAGGAAAATAGGGGAGAGACCCATCGGGTTGGAGGGGATCAATGGATTAGGAGAGGAGAGAAACTTGCCAATGCGGTAAATATAAAGTGTGCATGCATTTTAAATATGTCACGGGAGATGTTTTGAATCTTACGGATCTTATAAATTAAGAAACGGAGAGGATGGTTGTTATAGGTCCTTCATTCGCGATTCCGTGAGGACCTGGGATCAATCTTGATTTCGAATGATTTTTGGCCCGCGCGGATTTGTACTAGTATCTTCGTGCTTACCCATGAGAACCACTGGTTTAAGCTCAAGGCCGTTCGTATTGATGTTTTAAATATCTCATTTGGTAATGCGTAGCATCACTGAGATATGTTGAGCTTGAGCTCACTTGAGAATTTTCCAATTTATCCATTAATGTTGAGGTGTGATGACATTTTTTTCTATCCTGCGAAGAAATTTTAACTATAATGAGAGTTAATCCATTCTGGTTGCGTAATATGCGATCAAATTGTGGAGGTACTGGTAGGGATGGATTGGTGATGGTTCATCGACTTTGAGATCACCCCTTTTTTCATATTCACACGTCATCATCATAAGTCATCAATCTTCAGACTAGTTTGACGCAGCTCTCCACTGAGTTCTTCGATCGGCTAATCTCTTCATATTTACGTAATCCTTCTCTTTCACATCCTTTATCACTTGTTACATATATCTTGCAAGAGGCCTTCCTTTGCCATTCTTCCCTTCCATTTGTCCCTCGACGATTGTCTTCATCAGGCCATCATGTCTCATGATGTGGCCGATCAAGTTGTCCCGTCTTCTTCTTAGGGTATTCAGAAGAATTCTCTTTTCTCCCACTTTTCTTAGAACTTCCTCGTTACTTACTCTGTCGATCCATTTAATCTTCATCATTCTTCTGTTGCACCACATTTCGAATGCTTCCACCCTTTTCTTTTCCGCTGCTGTCATTGTCCATGCTTCGCTGCCATAAAGAAACGCTCCAGATGTACGTTCTGATGAATTGCTTCCTTACTTCTACGCTTGTATATTCAGCGGTAAGTAGATTCTTCTTGTGATAGAATGCCCTCTTTACCTGGGCTATTCTGCTAACTATTTCTTTCTTGCTTCGTCAGCCGTTGGTTACTCGGCTTCCACGGTAACATCTCTTTAACCTCTTCCAGCTTTGTTTTCCTGGTTTAACGATGGTTTTGGCCTCTTCTCTCTTGCTGCACACCAGTATGTTAGTCTTCTTCTTATTGATCCTCAGCTGATATCTGGCCATTGTCCTTTCCATGGTTATCAGCATCTTATTCAGATCCGTCTCTGTCTCTTCTATGAGTGCTATGTCATCAACGAATCTCAGCATGCTAATTTTTCTCCATGGATATTCACCCCAGAAGACTTCTCTTTGATTTCATTGATGGCTCTCTCGAAGTAAACATCAAAAATTACTGGAGACAGTGCACAGCCTTGTCTTACTTCTTTCCTTGTTCTTGCTTCTTTATAGCTCTCTCCAGATTTAATCACAACCACTTGGTATTTATACAAGCTTTGGATAATTCTTCGGTCATTGTGCGACACTCCAATTCCTTTCAGAAGTCCAATCCATGTTGTCAAAAGCCTTCTCTAAGTCCTCAAATGCATCTCCATTCTCTTATCTATGAGCATCTTAAGGGCCAATATTGCCTCTGTTGTACCCTTACTTTTCCTGAATCCGAATTGATCTTCATCCAAGAACTCCTCTGCTTTTCGTTCTATTCTTCTGTAGGTGATCCTAGTCAGTATTTTCGTTGCATGTGTCGTCAGGCTTATAGTCCTAAAATTTTAGCATTTCTCTGCTCTCTTCTTCTTGGGAATAGGATTGATGATGTTTTTCTCGAAGTCCCTTAGAATTATCCTGTTGAGTCCATGTTGCAGATTGTTTTGTAAAGATGAGTTAATGTCTTCTCTCCTGCATTTTTAATTAGTTCTGCAGGGACATCATCAATACCAGAAGATTTATTCATCCGAAGTTCCCTTACTGCGGTGTCGAATTCCGATCTTAATATTGATGCTCCCATATCATCCTTTTCCACTTCGCTTTCCTCTTCAATAGCTTTTGAGCTGAGATTTTTTCCATTGTATAACTCTTCCAGATATTCTTCCCATCTCTTGAGTTTGTCCTTGTTTTCTATCAAAATTTCCCCATTCTTGTCTCTTATGGCATCTATTCTTGAGCTCCGTTCCTTGAAGTGGTTCCTCACTATCCTGTAGGCAGCTTCCACCTTCCCACGTGCAAGGTTGCTTTGTACATCTTCGTATAGATTCTTCATCCATATTTCTCCAGCATTCCTGGCTTTGCGACTTATTTCGTTCCTTATTCTTTTGTCACAAAGCTGCCCTTCTTCAGTTTTCGCATTCTTATACTTTTTTCCTTCTCCATCAAGTCTAAGACTTCCTCCGTGATCCATGGCTTCTTCTTGGCTACTTTTCTTCTTCCAAGAGCTTCCTTTGCGGCCTCCTGTAGTCTACATTTAATGTTTTCCCGACGCTCTTCCACTGATTTTTCAGTCAGGTCCTCTCCTATGTCGTTTCTCACTGCATTTTGAAATGCCTGCTGGTGTTGAGGCTCCTTTAGTTTTTCAATTTGCCATACGTTCTTCACAGTCTTCTTTAGTTTCTTGAATTTTAGATGGCATTTATTCATTACTAATTTATGGTCACTGTCGATGTCTGCCCCAGGGTATTCACAAGTACTTTATATAATTTTTTTAAAAATATATAGGTACCATTGAATATTTAAAATATATCTACATCTACGCAACACCCTGCGTGCCACCACGAGGGCGTGTGGCAGGGGGATAGGTATTCATTGATAATAGCTTTCCTGCTTCCTAGTCTTTAACATGATGTGGATTTGAATGTGAATATTGATGGATAGATGATGGAGTATTCATCAAATCAACTGTTAAAATAAAATGAGCATATTTTATTTGCTTCCATTTCTGGATATCATATTCATGCTTTTTAGGCATCGTATCTAGTTTTGCTTTTTTAGGAAATAATAATATTATTCTCATGTTCCTAACCTCTGTTACGTTAATTATCTATTACCTACCCTACCAGCTTATAACTACCATAATAGTTGATTGAAGCCTTTTTAATAGGAAATATAAGCAGTTAGTGTACTATCTCCGATTTGCTCTCATACGTATAAGCCGACTTAGTGTATTGAAATACTAAGTGTTATGTGTACCTACCATGTTCTACATTTTCGTACATGGTTTTGAAGAAAACCCTAGGAATGGAACTTACCACAAATACTACTCATAGGGATGTTATTACTGCCAATGTGAATGATTTACATACGGTGGATTCTATTGAAAGGCCTGCTAGTTTTCGGAGGTAAATTATATTAATGAAATATTATCATCGTTTTAATTATTAGTATTCTTACGATTGATTTTGGCAGAATGTCTCTGCTTTGCTTGGTATTTTCTGAGCAATTTGCGCTATCAATATGCCATAATTTTTTATGAATCTTATGGATCTTCATCCCTTCTAAATTGACCGTTCTTTTTCTTCCTCCTTCTCACTTAACCACCACTCTGCCTTCAAGAACGGCTTCAGAATCCCATTGCTCACAATTATTTTTTCCATCCACCTGCTCTGCTTCCTAATTTTTGCTAAAAAATTCTCTTCTTCTCTTGCCAACTTACTACTCTTCCTCTACTCAACGCCTCAGCATTTGTTCTCCTTACCGTCCATCATACTTTCCCCATTCTTCTCTATACCGCCTCTCATTCATTCTCTCTCCCCAGAGTTCATATAAAGTTTTTACCAGCCTATATTTGGGATCTTCGCTCTAGGGTACTGCCCACGTTCACACCCTTCGGGAGTTGTTTGTTTGCTTAGGGGAATATCACCTGTGCTAATCCCATCCTCATCCAAATTATCAAGAAACAAAAATTTTCCACCTGTACTAGCTGACTTCCTACTTCTTTTAGGTTTAGCTTGACTTCCTTTCTCGAGATTATCATTACGATCAGCCACCGCCCCTAATATCTCACATTAGCTTTGCATTGCTCCTAAAAGCGACAGTCATTTGGCTGACTAACTCACCAATGTTTGGTCATTTACAAACCAGCTTTGTATTTTAAATTTTCCGGCTGCTACTACTCAAATTTTCCGCTTTCTGAGGAAAACTTATGCGAGGAAACATAACCAACTTCCCGTCCCATTTCCAATGCAATACTCCTTTAGTAATCATCATCTACAAAGTTTTGGCGGTACATAAATTTCGACAAAGTCGTATTTCATTCCAGTCTTCTTCAAAATTCTGTATTAACACATGCCAGTATCCTTACACTGAAGCTCCTTACTCAGTCAGCTTGAAGTTAACTAATCAAGCAAGAACATATATTTTCTCTATGCTCGTAGCCTATACATATTCAAGAGCACTATGCCAGTAGAAGTTGTTTCTTCCGGTTTTAAATTAAAATCATATAAAATGCTAATCTTTTTCACTAGATTTTTCTCTGTATTAACAAGGAAAAAATATAAAATATACGAAATCAAAAAATCTGTCCTTTTACTTTAGGAAGTTTCTGTGTTCTTTTTAGCGGATTATATATTGAAACTGATTCGAAGAAACTTTCTGGGTATTTTCTTTCCTCAGAAACACAAAGAATTATGTAATAATATCTCAGTTTTCCAAATTGCAACAGTGTAATGTTTCCTGAGCAAACTTGGTGGAACAATACTTACCATTGCACACACATTGTCTTTTCTATTTTACAAATAACACTCTCATTGTCGCAATGTAATATGTTTCCCTCCACCCAGGTAATATGTATACGCGTCAAATTATTTTTCTGAATCTAACTGAACGGACCATCATCTTCACTATTTAGGTCTACTGCATATAATCTCTACCTCGCCTCAATCCCTTTTGGTTCTTCGTGAATTGTTCTCAATGGACCAATCATATTTTACATTTCCCTCTTTTATCTCTCGTATGGCTTCCTAGTAATTTCCTTTATTACGTAACACTCTTGGAATTCCCTGTCCCAGTTCATTCCATGCGAATTTTGTTATTCCTTTTTTCATCTCTTTCTATTTTTAATCTTTTTTTATTTTTGCGCTTTCTAATTTTAAACTTTTTTTATTTTTGCGTATTATTTTTATCAGTCAAATCTTGGTATTAATTTTCCGTGCTCCATTCTTGTGTCAACGTATTAGATGTTTACCTCCTCCAAATTCTTAAAAGATATCCCACAGTCTAACCTAAATAAATCTTTAGATTTATATAAAGACGAATAAAACATCCATGCCCTGGGATACGAACCCGCGAAATTTTGATCGTCTTGACGAAATGTTACCGACCTTGCTACTGCCACCAGTTCTTTCGTGAACGTTACAATATTTAGTTTCCAAAGCTTTATCTTTGTTCATATTAACGTTACAAGGTGAGTTTTAATGGAAAAACTATGCCGTCAATTGGTATTGATCCATCTTATTCCAGAAGAGCTTGATCTAGGGACTTTGCTCGTTATTCCCACGAGTATGTACTCGTGAAAGGCGTACCGTTTCTGTGGAAAGGACGAAGAGGAAGAAGTGTTCGAATGGGGAGGATATAAAAGGCGAGGTGTGGAGTCTTTGGAAGTGCGGGATGGGGAGGGAAGAAACGTTTGACGCCATCGTCACGTCCCGAAAGTGCTCCCGAAATCTCGGGCGCCCTCCCCTTGTGGGAACGTGCGTGAGGGGGTGAGGGAAGTTCGTGAGAAAGGGAAGGGGAGTAGGACTGAGGAAGGGAGGAAAGGAAGATCCCGAAAAATGGAGAGGAGGAGAGAGAGCTCTTATCTGTATAGATCCGAAACTTATTCGATCAAAGCCTCTTTTCCCGGGTGTGGGTAACGCGCCTCGCCAATCCCTTCCTTTCGAAACCGATTCGCGAGTCTTTATGGGAGATTGCTTAGTCCTCCCTTGCGTGCTGTTGGTCATACGCCTTTGCGTAAATGCGTGTTAGACGGTGAGGGGAGCAAGAAGTGTGGTTCTGATGGGCGCTTGATGAGTTGCTATTAGTCTCCGACAATAGCATTAGTAATTCGGGTGAGGCGACCACAGGCTGTAGTCATTCATTGTGTCGAGGTTAGGCGAGTAATTGGGAAGAGTTAGGGTTTTTTTGCGGCACGGAAGATAATGCAGGCGTTGGCATTAGCCGACACAGCGAAAAACGCGAGGTAGCTCGGTAAGTAACACACCGAACTGTCAACGCAAACGTCGTGGTCGTTCGAATCCCGTTCAAATCGGGCATAGATGTTTCGCTTGTCTCAGGTTTAAATTTGAGCAAGACGGCACGATTAAACTCTAAGTAGTCGCAGATCCTGAAAACATAATTCACCAAACTATTGTGACCCAGGCGCACACGACTTAAGCTCAGTCCGACTGAACGGCTCTCTCCGTTGTTCTCGAAGGAATTTGCTAGTGGTTTCCTCTTCAATCATCTCCATTTACCCCAGTTGATGCTGTTATATCGTCAATTCTTCCATGCTAGAAAATGTTGTAAACATTTGTTCGTAATGAATCCGTACTGCAACATTTCATATATGAATCATCCACGTTCCATTACTTTTGTGGTGTTTTTATGAAAATTAGTAGATTGTTGAAAATAAAAAGACAGCTCTTAAACTTAACTGTAAATAACGTATTCATGTACATTAATTTTGGGTTGTAAACTAATTTTTGATATTAGTTTTATTCAATGAAGATAAGGATCATCATCATACAATGCATTTATCTATTACGTTGCTCCCTATTGAAGTTGAATATGTCTAAAATAGGAATCATGCTATCCGCCTGTAAGATCAAAACCTGGTCGAATCGTATGACTTTATTATTAGGTGGCATATCTTGTTAAATTACCATTCTGATCGCTACAACCCATTGTATAGATCGCAAGTGCTCAAAAGGACGTTATTTGTCCAATTTTTGTTTTTTTATGTAACAGATTTATAAAACTAAAACCTATTTTACTTAATAGAACTCATTAGATAGCCGAAACGAGATTTTTAGCTTTTATTTTAAGTGATTCCATGGAACTTGTTCAAGTTTATGAAATCTATTAGTCGTTTTACAAATCCTTGAAGGCTCACACACAGAAACTCGGTATAGAAATATCATCACCATTTTATTGAATTTAATTTCACCCTACACAATTCATAAAGTTTTTTAAAATTTTCATGGAGCTTTTTTATTTTGCGGGTTCGTAACTCTGGTTTGTGATCGTAAGAAACTACATCAGATTGATCAGAATTGGTCATTATGAATTTCCATAAAAACCAAGTTGCTGTGATTAAATCTGGACCCAGCTATTATGAAGAGGCAAGAATAAAGAAAAGAGCGAGACAAGGCTGTGCACTGTCTCCTGCAATTTTTAATGCTTGCATCGAGAAAGCCATCAATAAAATCAAGGAGAAGTCTTCTGGAGTGAATATCCACGGAGAAAAAATTAGCATGCTGAGATTCGCCGAGGACATAGCACTCGTAGCAGAGACAGAGAGGGATCTGAATAAGATTCTGATAACTATGGAAAGGATAATGGCCAGATATCAGCTGAGGATCAATAAGGAGAAGACTAAGATACTGGTGTACAGCAAGAGAGAAGAGGTCAAAACCAACGTTAAACCAGGAAAACAAAGCTGGAAGAGGTGAAAGAGATCTGTTACCGTGGAAGCCGAGTAACCAACGACTGACGAAGCAAGAAAGAAATAGTTAGCAGAATAGCCCAGGTAAAGAGGGCATTCTATCACAAGAAGAATCTACTTACCGCTGAAAATACAAGCGTAGAAGCAAGGAAGCAATTCATCAGAACCTACATCTGGAGCGTTTCTTTATGGCAGCGAAGCATGGACAATGACAGCAGCGGAAAAGAAAAGGGTGGAAGCATTCGAAATGTGGTGCTACAGAAGAATGAAGATTAAATGGATCGACAGATTAAGTAACGAGGAAGTTCTAAGAAGAGTGGGAGAAAAGAGAATTCTTCTGAATACCCTAAGAAGAAGACGGGACAACTTGATCGGCCACATAATGAGACATAATGGCCTGATGAAGATAATCGTCGAGGGAAAAGTGAACGGGAAGATTGGAAAAGGAAGGCCTCGTATGAAATACATGGGACAGGTAGTGAGGGATGTAAAAGAGAAGAATTACGTCACAATGAAAAGGTTGGCCGATGGAAGACTAGAGTAGAGGGCTGCGTCAAACCAATCAGAGGATTGTTTACCAATGATGAATACGAATTTCCGGCAGGTTAATGCTTAGGTGTTTAAGGGAATGATTTTACGGACGATTTTAATCAGGGGGCTATTGCGTCATCCGAGGGAACGCTGTCATTGCCTAGGCGATAATGGGGAGATGGTGCTTCCGAGGGAAATCGAATGGCGATTTCGCAATTGGATAAATGCACCACGATTGAATGGTTTGTGGATTTGACGATTTCGCTGCTCGCGCGTGACGTGGTGTTTACGTAGAATTGGCGCAACGCTCACTCGAGCAAAATTGAAAAGAGCACGTCGATAACTTTCATCGCGCGATCCCTCGCGTGGGTGAATCATAGTAGGCATTCCGTCACTTGCCGAAGAACGGCGGAAATCCATCAGATGAGAGTCACAATTAACCACGAGGGCTGTTGTACAACATGTGACGCGTTTACTTTATGTCATGCACTAAGGAAACGCTTGAGCTGACCACATTGACTTTTTTATCTCTTCATTTATGAGTAAACATTGCAATAAACATACGTCTCTCCAGTTACTAATCGATTAACATAGAAGAAAGAATCAATTTGATACCCGCCAGCGGTTTTTTCATGCATTCTCTCGCAAAATTTGCGGTGCAATCAGCTTTGGTAGCTCATCCAGCAACGCACTTGTCTGGCTACCTAAATGTTGCGGGTTCGAATCCCGCTCAGGGCATGTGTGTTGTGTTTGACCTAGGTTAGACTTTGTTCTACTATTACGATATAACCTTGGCCGATGGAGTAACTAACATTTAAGACTATCCAATGTTGCCTCAACTTCAATCATGTACCTAATAATTTGTATCCCTTGAAATGAAATAATGATGCAAAGAAAGCGACTTTTGGAGACATTTTCTAGCATATTACATTGGTTTTCTTGAAATTCTGGTTTATGATTCAGTCTAAAGCAACTTTATACAAACCTTGACCAACATTTCCGTTACTCATGGCTTACTCACAGGAAATTATAACCTCGTTTATTAAATATGCACTACGACAAAAAGTGGCAATTTTTTACTTGCTGTTGGTTTAACCTCCTTAATATGCTTGAAAGACGTTTTAGCGAGAAAATTGATTTTTTTTTCTCTTCGCCGTAACGGCAAGATTTATTTCGGAACAACTCACATCTCATCCGGTCGAATGCTCTCAACTATTATCCCCTTCGGAGAATATGCCGCGTAATCATGGTCAAAGTTTTCACTCCTCCATTTCGCCTTCGGTGGAGTGAAATCAGGGGCGTCGTAGGGGCGATCCGCGAGCGTCGGAGCTAGTCCTAAAATTTTGAAGCGCCGCTTATTTTTTACGAGCGCATAAGAGGTCGACGATGATGTCGAACGGCCGCGGCGGCGGGCGGCTCAGCGCGACCATCTCCGACGGGGCGACCGAGGAGCTCTCCCTCTCTCTCACCCCCGCCTCCCCCCCGCTAGATGCTGGGGAACGGGACGGAGAGAGGAGTCCCGGGTGCGCGCGTGAGTGAGTTTTCGGGAAATAAAGAGAACGGCCAATGACGGCCAATGGCTCACCAAGTGCTTCTCATTTCCGTCCTCCCTTCACCACCCTCCTTACCTCTCTCTAGTTTTTTTTGTGTGGTGGGGGGTGGGGTGGGGGAGGCGCCATAATCGTTTTGCGGCCCGCTTCCCACACCCCCTCCTCTCCTCGCTCGTTCCGGAGCCACTGCAACGGTGGAGATGATTGCCCATCACCGCTCCAAACGACCCTCCTCCCAACGGCACAAACACAATTTGGGCAAAACGCCTTGGTTTTCTCTCTTTCTCCTTCCCCATTGCCTTAAAGCTGACTCCGATAACCCCTCCACCAACTTTTCTCCCCCCAGAAGCTTCAATTCACCCAGCTCTCCCCTGCAAATTTCTTCGATACCCCCCTCCCATCACCTATCCTTACCCCTCAAAACACCTCCTCCCCTCTTCCCCGCCTCCTCTTCCCTCCTCCGGCCCGGCAACTTCTTGGCGCCTTTCTCTTCCCCCCTTGCCCCACCCCACGTCTCCATTTTCCCTTCCACCTCTCTCCACTTCTAAGGGGGCGTCGCAGTTTCGGGTCGCGCTGCGCATGCGCGGGTCGAAGTGGTGTTGGAGGTGGGTGCGGCGTGGGGGCGGTGAGGGAGTTCCTCGGGCGTCACGGGAGGCGGGGCGTTATCGAGCCGTTTGAGGACACCATCTTCTGGAAGCCCCCCGGAAAGCGCTCTCCTTCAAATGGTGAATTAAGTGTCCCCCACTGCCATACTCCTCACTCTGTTTCGTTCCTTCCTCCTACCTACTTTCCTCCATCTCTCCCTATTTTTTCAGAAAGGTCGTGTCACTGGGCCTCGGGTATGTCATGGCCCCCATCACCCTTCTCGCGCGTGAATAATTAGGCGGTCCCTTTTTGCTTTCTGATTGAGAGCTTGTAAAGCACTTAAAAGTATCTTTGCTAAATAACTTGTCCTCCAAGTAAATTTCACCTTCCCAGTGTAAAGAAAGTGGATACCAGTGATTTCTTTGGCTTAATCCGTCGTCTTGAATATGAAAGCCGGTTTGAACTGTTTATGTAAAGCTCGCGGAAGTATTTCCTGTTTCCACCTATAGTTTTCTTGAAAGATGTAATAGTATGAAAAAATCACTTTACTTGACTGTAGCTGAACGTGTCTGAAAAGCTGGCTGTGGTAGTCAGATGGATGAAGTTTTATTGGCAATCCAAATGTCGCGGGTTAGAATCCTACCTCGGGTTTGCATGAAATAATGAGAGCTTCTAATTTGGCTTCATTGAAAATGTCCGAAGACTAGAAAATCCAAATGCCAAATACCAAATTAATAATGGAAAACGATCGTTTTCCGTAATTAACTTGGCATTTGGACTTTCTAGTCTTCGGAAAAAAATCGTTTTCCATAATTAATTTGGCATTTGGATTTTCTAGTCTTCAGACATTTTCGGGTTTGCATGTTTGAATTTGTCTGCCTGGTTAATCTTAGAATTAAGTTAGATCAGACGGTGCAATTTATAAGCAGTTGGAGCACCTTAAATACTAATACTGCTTTATTATTACAGTTAGGGAAGGCATAAAATATTGAATACCAGGAGTTTGCCAATAAATTTTTCGGCTAGTAAGGGATGAGAAAGGTGTTGATGGAGTGTACATACATGTATATAAAAATGCATAAAAATGAACAGATAATTATTATGAAGATGCAAGAGAGAAGAGCGTGGAAAAATACAAATACCCGTAGGTGATGTCTGCAATTTCGGGTTTCACCGCAGGGACCGCAGCTGCATGCAGGCGTAACTGTTGTCCCTGAAGCAACAACGTTACAGTGAAACCGAAAAAAGCAGCTACCACATTCTACGCACCGCGGAAGGCTTCGTCCCGAATACTGTAGGTGTAATGTCCTTAGAAATGAATAATGCTATTGTGTGAGAAAAATAGGGGCAAAGGGTGTATGGGCATGGTAAAATGTACATACATGGCGGTGATGTGCAACAACTACTACGCATCAAAAAGGCTTCTCCTGGAATTGATCTTAGGCACCCGGTGTCAGTAGCTAAAACCGCTGCTTATATACCACAGGTCTCGTTACACTATTCTGTCCTTAATCCTTAGAAATTAGGGAAGAAATTTGTTTTGCATGAAACTGCCAAGGAACTTCATTCATTTCACGTGTTTCGGCCGAGGAATTGGCGAGTTGTGCATGGAATTGATGCACAACTTTGAGAACAAAGATTTTCCTCCTTTGAAAAATTTATCTTTTGTGCCCATTTGTCTGGCGAATGGAAAGGGAGGAATAGTTTTTCTGATAAACTGATAATTGAAAGCAAGTCTTTTTCCTTATCGCCCACTGCATTGGTTTGGAGCATCCTTTTGGCAAGAATATTTGAAGAAACTGTTTTCCACACAATATGGGTAGAAAATCAATAGTTAGTTGTAGTGCCTATTCTACTTTGCATCATCCAGCTTTTCAGATTATTTTGCACCAATTTATTACTAAATACAAACTCAGAATCCATGCCCAAGGCGGGTTTTGAACGCGCGACCCACGGTGAGAACCACAGAGGCACTAGTTCGAGTCAACTAAGGGGAGTCGGTGGCCGAGTACTTGGTAGAGATTGAAGACTTTTCAGAATTTAGTTTCTAGAAATGCTGGTTGTATGTGAAAGTCGGAGCCATCTTATCGAAAATTTCTGTTTGTAGATGCGTGCAGTATTTCCTTCTTTATAACGTGATATTCTTTATTGGATATTTCTGCATAAGTTCTCCAAATTAGATTTGACCAAGATAGGTATAATTAGAGATTATGAAAATTTGTACGAATCTATCGTTGTCAAACAATGCAAGTATTTGGGATCGCGTACAGTATCTACTTAATAATGCTGCTAGAGTTTAATTCTAATGATAGAATTTTCATAGAACCTTCAATAGTATTTATGCCACTTTGGGCATTGAGGGGGGGCCATGATATTTACCGAAGGGGAAGAGTGTTGGTGTATTGCTTAGAGTAGTGACCTATAATCCCCAGGACCCGGGTTCTAATCCCGGCAGTGGCATACATTTTGTATTGGTAAGCGGGTCCCTTCTTTCTTGCTATGTGGAGAATGATTCGAGTTCAGTACTTCGTCTGTCGGGTGGGACGTTAAGCCGTGGTTACCTTGACGTCTTTCGTTAAGACTAGGCTAATGCCGACGCCGGGTTTCTCTCTAACCTCCTTCCTTTCCTTTCCACTACCATCCTTGTACCTTTCCTTCCGGTCTGAAGCGCCTATAATTGCTGGGATGGACTTGAAACTGCAGATGAGAGAGCATTTAATTTTACTGCGGAAGACAGACATAAACTTGTCAGGTATTAATCATTATTGAGTACTTGCATGATACTGTCCCGGATAATGTGCATATATTCCCTACCTCATAACCAGAAGAAGAAAGTCAAATGAAGAAATTACTTCAGGGACGTCACCTGAGATGTTTTAATGAGCTGGCAAGAATAAACGTTTGATTAATTTTGATTAACGTCCTGGTATGCCTTTTACTACATTGCCCCCAGCACTGGGGCTTTCGTGGTATTTTTATGCCCCAGATATAAAATCATTACATATGTCGCCTATTTTAGGCATAATTAAAAGTCATTATATACCCGTACCTATTCCAATTTTACATAAATTTGGAGGAATAAGGGGAAATTAAGAAATTACAAATCTATCGCCTTTCTTCTTTCCTCATAGGAAATATGCCGTGTAGACACGGATTAAAAGAGAGTGTTAATTTGAATTATTTGCCTTATTTCCTCTGTTTTATCAAACAGTTTGGTAATCGTAGATGCATGATGAACTTCTTTTTTTCGGACTTGAATTTGAGTGTCTTGAAGCTGTCTATGATTTATAATAGGTATTGTATGTTCGTGATGAAGAGCCCAGCCTGTTAGGTTCAATTTGTCTTCCACCGATAATTTATCCAATTAGCACCAAAACTATAAAGGCTATGTAATAAATATTTGATGTTCTTCTAGTTCTTTTCGTAAATGGCTCGTGTCCCAGCAATCTGTGAGACGGTGCGAGGCGATCTGGGACAGCAAAGTCGTCGTCGTTAAGGCCGCTCGGAGGCGGAGAGGCGCTGTCCAAGTAATTTGACGCGGCGCCCCCAAAATCTGAAGCGTCGCCGCCGCTCTTAAACGCCGCCTACGCCCTGATCACAAACCCCCCTTACGCCGTCCTGCTTCGGCTCCGCCACCCCTGACCCCGACCGGCTTTTGTTTTTTTTCTTCCTCCTACTTGCTTTTTTCCCAGTTCCCAACCCCCGCAGCCTCCTTCACCTTCCCTCTTCCAACGCCTCAATATCTCTTTGCTCCAAGATATTGGAAGTTAAGGAGAGCGTAAGCCGGGGAGCATCCACCGTTGCCTAGGCAACCGGAGGGCTTTCCCCTTCCCTTTCGCATCATCCCTTCTCCTCGCATCCTTCCCCCGCGAAAAAACACCCCCTACCCTTCACCCAAAACTCCCATCGCCCACCCAGACCTCCTCCACACCCCCCCTCCCTCCGGTTCCCTACTCACGCACTCACTTCTGTTGGTGTAACTGAGGGCGTGGCTTCTCCTCCATATCGATTGCTCAGAGGAAGGCGAGGTGGAGAGGAGGGAGGAACGGGGGAGGCAGAAAGAGAGGGAGAGAAGGGGTCGAGGGATGAGGAAAAGGAAGAGGGGGTTCGTTGGTTTGGGGTGGGAGCGGAATGGATGGATGACTGTTTTAAAAAAGACGGCCTCCCCATCTCTCTCTTTCTGCGTCTCTCTCTCCCTCTTCTCCAAGGGCTTCTCGGTAATACGGCGAGACTACGCCCATTCCCGGCAACCGGTTCCCTCCTCCCCCCTTCCCGTCCGCCCTCGGTGTGGCGTGCAGGGGGTCGTCTCTCTCTCTCTCTCTTCGCTGATCGATCGATCCTCCCCCCTTTCTCGATTGATTGAAATTTCTCCCTTTGGAATATATATTCCTCTCTCTTTCCCTCCGACCTCCCCCGCGGACCCTCTCCACGTTGGGCTCTCGCGCCCGCGTCCCGTCAGCCCTCCTCGCCCCTCCCTTTAGGGCCTCTTCCCTTCGCCTTCCTTTCCCTATCGATGGTTCCGGACTCTTCTCTCGCCCCGCGGCCAACCATGCACGGACGTGAGGGTTAGTCGAGGTTCTGGGTCTTGAAGAAAGTGGGGCGAGTCTGAAAAGCCCGGATTTACCTTTGGTTGAAAGCCTTTTGGTTCAGAGAACTATAGGTATGTTTTAATTCGTAACCGAATCCTTCTGACCGAAACCGGAGACCGAATCCGCCTGTCATTCGCCCGTGAACAGTAATTTATAATGGGGATGTGTACTACAGGTGCGATCATTTGAACCATGGGCCTTGTGTACTTGGGGATTGGTGGCTTCCTTAGGGAACGATGAAAAAGTACAGAAGTAACTTGCTCGAACTTGCTTAACTCGACAGCAGAAGTAACTTGCTCTCAACGGAAGGCTCTTCACGAAGTTGAATTTTTCAAATTTCCAAATCCAAATTTCTTCAGTAGTACCATCCGTTTTTGTCCGGTGAAAAGCTGCAATGCATGGGATTAGTCCGTGAAAGATGCTTTTAGAGCGGGGGACTGCAACTCCTTTGTAATTGCTATGATATACTTTTACTGCGTGTAACCGTGTAATGTACTATACACTATAACGCCGCACTCATCTGTATTTCTTTAAGTTAGTATCCATCGTTCTGCAGTTTTCAGACAGGCTAAGCTCTCATACGGTCTTTTTCGTTGCCCACTACTTCAAAGTTATACTTCTTGACTTTACGAAAGTTTCGAGCAGCAGCATACACTCTTACATGTTTGGCAGTTTTGTAGGATGATGTCGTCTCCGTTGCTAATCCATCCTTGAATATTTATCTCTTCTCCCCTCGCCGCATCCTCACAGCCTCATAATTTGTTTTCATATTGAACAGAAGTATGGCAGGTTCACTGAAAAGACAGTACCACTTACCGCCGGGATTCAACTTCAGGTTCACGGGAAGATAAGCCAGTACTGCGTTCAACATGCATGCCCGTTTTCTTAATTGGACCCATTTTTTAACAAATATAGCCTTTTACTCGTAGAATCAATATCGTGCACCGCCAGATTTGATCCGCTGGGTATTCGATCCCGATATGATCCGTGTGTCATTAATCATGAATGAGTTCGATAATTGTTTTTCGTATGTACCAAACGTGATCGTAAAACGTTGGAGTGAATGGCTATCAGTTTAAATGGGTTTTTAAATGGGAGTTCTAGAAATGTGTAAAGATAGGCCTAAGGTGAAAAGGGATCATAAAGTGGTTTAAAACTATCGAAATGTTTTTTTTTTGATATTATGGCCTTTTTGTGGGGGCTTTACATTTAGGCTTTAGGCGGGTGTATGTTAGCTGTATTATTATACACTAGCCAGGCCAAATTATGTCTGCGTGAGGTGAGAAGATTTTGCCAGTATGGAATATTGATATTTAAGTATTTTTTCTATGCTTGTATTTAGACAGATAGTCCCTACTTTCTACTATCATCTTACATAATCTCTTCCTGTCTTCCTAAGAAATTATCCTTAATTCCTCGTTAAATCCCTGCATCTCCTTTTAATCTCGCTGAAATGCCGAAAAAAATATCTGCATTACTTTCATTTTAGTTTTGACTGAGCCACATTTGTAAATTATACAGCAGAAGGGCATACAATCATTAAAAAAAACTAGAAATCAACTCTTTGTGGAATTAGTTTGCAGGACGTAATACCCCATGATATAGTGCGAGGCAGAGGAAAGTTTTCTTGTAAATATATTTATCTCTTCCAATCACGTTATATACTATACCTACGACAATCTCGAAAACATATGTCATTGGTTTAAAAAATTCAAGTTATTGATATTCGAATGGTGGTACAATAATGAATTATTTTATGATCTCAAGACTGAAGGACTGATTCTGAGTTCTGTCGCTATGATGATGGATTTTTTTGCATAGTTTTTGATTTAAAGCACTCGTTTTGATACATTGCCTACATTATTGATGGCTATTCAATGGGGTCGTTTACCATATTTTTTTTATTGCCGAGTCTGATAGAGTTTGTAAAATAAAAGGACCCGTATTTTTCCGTTTTCTGATCCGACAATTATTTCCCGAGTTATAAGCGGCGAAAAACTGATGTTTTTAACCCTTTCGGAAAAGTGGGTGTGGTGCAACCTCTGACGTATATCTACTTCGTCCAATCTCAACTGACCCCGTGAAGCTACTTCGCCTTATCGCAAAGGGGGGGACACAGCTGACTCGGCCAATGGGAGCGATTTCGACAGCATCTGTGCGAGCAGACCTTCCGATAACCCCCATCCACTCCCTTCCCCCTCCCCTGAAAGCAGTCAAGGACGGGAGGAAAATGACGTCAATGCTATCACAGCAGCATTTTCGGTGGGCGTCACCTTTTGCTTATTTTAATTTTTGATTTATGAGGGAATGGTTGTGGTTAGAAGATTATTTGTTTCACTAAAATTCGTTTTTCGTTTTCATCTAACAATTTCGTGTACAAAATTGCGATTTCGGTTCCGAGTAAACGCCCCCATTCACTCCCTAGTAGTCAGTTGAAGAATCACTTTTAGATTAACTCTACCATGAAGAATATTTACTAAATGCTGAAAGAATTTTTGTTTACTCTCCTTCGAGTAAAGTGATGAAAGTGATCGCTACGTGTCATTATTTTTTATAAACCTAGATGGAAAATGTGTTTTCATTTTTAAAAAATCATGTTTTTTGAAGTGTGGTTAGTATAGCATATTGAGCGGATGTGAGTTACCCAAAAAAGGTATTAAACTGAAAAACCGATTTGACTGGGGAGAGAAAATTACAAGGATATGGGTCGTAGATTCTTCTTTGATATATTATGAAGTCTTTTTATTTCTTAAGTTTTGTAATTTTCTATGCAAGTTCTCCATTGGCAGTTGATGAGGACCTGCAACACTTTAGATAAATAAATGTGGAACGTCGCCGAGTGGACGGTGCTGTAACGTATATATTTTCACGTTTAATTCTTGTAAGAGGTTACTGGATTGGGAAATATACTCTATAGGGTCTTAGTACTGGATCCGCGAGTCATAGAAAATCACATATTCTTGTCACATATGTTCACGTTTAGTTTCAAGCGTTGGTAATGAGAATATTTATTTTTGGAATTCTATCATATTCCCTTCCATCGCATATCACTTGCACAGGCAGTGCCCGGATGTGAATCTGGGATTCACTTATCTGTATTCCAACGTTCTTCTCTCTGAACCACAACGCCACAGTTCATAATGCCGAATATAATTATTCGGCTTTGACTATCAAGCTCCTTTATTATGTTTGTGGCGAATTTTCTTTAAGTACCATTAATTAATGGCAATGTTTCGGAGCCAATTTAAGTTACCGATTGCTTGTATCCATCGTGTCGTTTCCTTTCTATTATCCCTCTCGCGTTGATACCACGCAAAACGATATCTTCACCAAACGCTTTATCTCTGCCCGGTTATTGATAACTCTATCCGCAAAGTTTCCTGTTCCTATGTAGATTTCCGGGAAACTAAATGAATATCCGCTAGATTCCTACGTCCTTAAAGATTTTTTTATAACCTGCATTCTCACCCATTGTTCCACCGTATGAAAATAAACCTTCTACTGCTTGGTCAAGGACCACAGTTGAACAAGACTGTCATAGTACAATCCAACATTGTAGAAAATGATTTGACTAGTACATACCGGTGGAAAGTATTTCTACGACGGAAGAGTAGGAAATTAGGATTCCAACGGATTTTTTCCCCTGATTGATAGATTTGAATATTTACAAAATAATTTGTGGAACAATGCTAGCCTACACTTAGCGATAGGTGCCAAGGGACCCACGGTTTAACGACTGACGGAGGCAGCATTGCCCTTGAGGTGCTCTCCCTACAGCATTCAACTAGGGATTATGATACCCTAGAAAAATTTGAGTCATCGCCGAGAATCGAACCCAGTGACTCGGGAAGGGAGGCCAGTAATGTAGCTACCGCACCAACCCATCTCCACAATGATAATTACAAATGCGACTGTTGTTATAAATTATTTCAAAGTTTTAATTGAGGATATTGGAAAGTCAAAAAAGTAACCATCTGCTATCTGTAAATAATATTCCATCGACAGTTTACATTTTTTATGTTATATTGTTTTAGTGTCATCGTCGAGAATAATGTGCCGTGGGGTTACTACAAGTAATTGTTGAGTTTAAGTGACTCAAAGTTACCAGTCATTTATGGACGAAACCGACGCGTCGCGACGTGCCAACACTATTTCGTAAATGTTCAAATTTAGCTAATCCAGGAAAAATCCCTGGTGACGTCTTTATCGATTTTCTCATGGCAAAACTACTATCCTCTGTTGTCAACTTAGTTGCAATTTGGGTACGAATGCCTGTTATTGTCTCTAAGTATTTTTACAACCCTTTTTAATGGTTATAATTAAATACCATTTCTTGAGGAGAACATAAAAATCCCGCCACGCGCCTAATGCGGGATTTTTAATCGGGAATTTTATTCTAATGCCTGAACGTCCAGAGGTAATTATTGAAACAGAAACTGCGGTTGGAATAGAATCTATTCCCATGTGAAAAACGATTGGAGAATAAGTAGGTATCATCAATAATTGTCATGGATTACCTTATTTTGCCTGTTCCAGTTTAGGCTGGAAGCTGAATTATTCATCGCTTCTTTAGTCGTCCGCATTCTCTATTTCCAGGCGGTCTACGTTTCAAAACCCTCTGGGGTAGTCTGCTGTTTAGGATGTAAGCAAATTATCGAAAACCTATGCGCGTATTTCAACATCCGCACAGTTGAATTTTAATTTTAAATTACCTTTAGTGATATGCGTCAGCACATGACTCTGTATTTTTTGTGGGAAACTTCAACTTTAGAATTAATCTAACAATGCAGAATATATACCAAACGTTTAAAAAATTTTCGTTTACTCTCATTCGAGTAAGGTGATGAAAGTGGTCATAACGTGTCATTATTTTTATCAGTATGGATGGAAAATGTGCTTTAATTTTTTTATTATGCTTGTTGTAGTGTGTTTAGCATAGCTTATTGGTAGAACTAATTCAAAATTTTATAAATTCTCCGTCTCACTTCATTACTCTTTTGAGCGGCAGGACTGTAACAAAAGTCTCTTGTTCGCGATGTGTTCAAAATGCATTAATATGAGACAGTTGGACTGATTGCTAATGAAGACGAGGCTCTCGCTCATCATGGCCATTCTAATAGATCGGGAGGGACGAAAACTTGACATTTACGTTGCGTGATGTTTCGTCGGTGATCAGCCATTAACAATCCCGTCACTTCCTCTGAATGAACTTCTGAATGAGGGGAATGTGTTCCCTTCCTTCAGCGACCTCCGAAAGGAATAATTCCGGAGAAAACGAAATGACCACTACGATTCCCGATGCCATCCCATCCTCTCGGATACGTTCCCAATGGACGGAGTGGTTAGGTTACTTTGCGGAAGAACTCGGATTGAGAGGTATACAAATACTGGTAGATGGTGTGCAGGAAGGGGGAGGAGGTGGGCACTGACGACGAAGGGGTTAAGGGGGGTGGGTGGGTGGATTTGGTCGAAGGGGAAGGAAATCACACCTTTTCCTCGCTCCGGAGACTTTCCTAACGGCGCTTTTGACACGACCACCTTTCCATCTCTCCCGTCTCCCCGCATCTGCCCACCTCGCTTGAAGCCGCGACGACCATTCTCTTAATTCCTTCTTCTCCGGTGATTCCTTTGCTGTCGCCTCCTTCGCTGCCTTCCGTCTGTTTGTCTTTCTTTCACTTCGAGACTCTCTAGTGGCTAGGCCAGATAAAATACCAGCACGTCGTTCTATCTTACTTTTTTACTGTCGATATTGTGTATTCCTTTTTACACGAAAATTTTCTGCGGAATAATGGGCAAGCTGTTTAGATCTTGTCGGAACGAAGGGGTGAACCATAAAGCAAGGTTGTGGTGACAGACTCGCGTCTGCGCCATTTCAATTGTCGTTAGAAATATTTGTGCGTATAGAAGGGAAGTAATATTTAAGTGATCTTGTCAATGTGAAGCTAGCTAAAATTACTGTTGAAAAAAGTGGTACATGACTTCTCAGGCACTTTGTTTTCGATATCTGTAGCTGAGAAATGGATAGAAGAGTTACCTATACTACATTCTATTCTTTTATCATAGGCAGAGAGCGCTCGCAATTCAGTACTGAGTGCGTAATATTTTCAAAATTACTTTGCTCGTTACGCATTACGTTGATAGGTACAGTTATTTATTTTGTCAAATACCAACCATATATTTTATCGTTGAAACGTGATATTAATGAACTCATTTAGGTGGATAATATTACTTTTTATGCATCATTGTAAAGGCTGCATTTTTTTAGTGATAATCTAGGGAAAGGAACTCACGATAGTCAAATCAAGAGTGCCTAACAATGAAGCGAGATAATGGAGAGTGTGAGAATGAGGTGCCGATTTGCTGAGTATTGAAAATATTGGATATTACATGTGTTGCGTAATGAGCTCTTATATCTGACCTTAAGTCAGAGTATTTTCTTCAAATCTCGCCCTAGATTAAGATTTAGTTAAATCAGCTGGGCTAAACACGATGTTAAGTAGCCAATGGGAACGGAGCACCTGAAAACAAGCATTGGAACTGCATACAGTTCGTCAGCCATTAAGAAACTACCTAAAGAAACATCTGTCGTAATCTATCGTATTCGAACGCCAGATGTTGACTGAAAAGGATGAGCAGTGGTCTTTTGCGGCCACTTTTTCCTTTCGCCTCTGGCTCTTTGGACACATCTGGCTCTAGACAACCCTCTGATACCTGTTTTTATTGGCGGCATTAAATAATTACTAATTTAACCCTTTATGTCGTGGTGAGTGCATTATCGTAACTGATTCCACACGAAATAACCGGGCGTTAAAAAGAGGCAATTTGTGTAATTAGAAAACACGTTATTAGATTGCTTCGGTGAAACGTGACCTTACCCGTGTTTGTTGTTCTTGGATGTGTGTACTGCCTTTCATTTGACAGATTTATTGCATTTTCACGAGAGATAGTTAAGTTTACCAAACATTGGTTCCAGTAAAAGAAAGTCCACTTTGATGGGGTTTTTGGGGGTGGGTTTTTTTTTGTTCGAGCTGACTTCAGTATTCAAGTCGGTAACGTGCCAGTCTGGCAACCCGAAGGTCGCGGGTTCTAATCTCTCCTAGATCATAGATGCTTTGGATGTCTTTGCAATAATGCACTAGATTAGATGGTGCGAGTTAACCTTTGCCGTTGGAGCACCTCAAACTCGTACTACAGCTATTTTTGTTCGATGATTTTTATCGTTAACGATGGTGCCTGCTGCTCCCGGGTGACTCGTTTAAGGCATGCTTCCTTCGTGGTTTTTCCAGAGTAAAAAAACGTTGCCATTGACTCGACCAATGGAGAACTTTGTAAAATGACGCTTGAAATATTTTCCTTTTCGAAGCACATGTAGCATATAAGCATAAAGTGTAATTGTTCAACTTAATTTTTGCACGTAAAAAGGATTCCATAATAGGCTTCTCGTATATTTTTGCTATAAACTTCAGTCAGTACACAGACTCTTTTGTGCTGAAGTGATCGTGGAGTAGTAGACGCATTCGGTTTTTTTGTCACTCCACCTGCTTCTTTTGTGCACCGTGAAACAGCACAGTGAAGTATAAGACATACACAAAGTACATACACGTACCAAATGGGAATAAATCCCTCTAGCTTTAGTGGTAAGCTACCAACCTATCCACCGTTGTCAAGTTTCTTACGAAATAAAAGTGGTGGGAGAAAAGGCCGGTGTTTTAACCACTAAAATATAACTTTAGGAAGGTTATTGAAAATTGATACGCAGGACTGAATTACAATTTTTTGCGTTATATGTGGTTGATGATCAAGGAATTTAAGAGATAGAATTTTTGTCAATTGATAACGTGAAAACATTACTTAACTTGGATCCTTAATTATAAAGGATTTTTCTATGGTTATTTGAAGGTACAAAATTAACGCTTTTGCGTTATTTGCTTTTACTCTTGGTATTCGACCAAAGTTTTCGCAGCTGAAGCCAAATTATTATCCAATAATATTTGAACTTGATGTTGCCTTTAAGTTGAAGTTCATCATTAAATTAAATAACTAATTACTTTTAAGCGTGCTGTTATGTAGACTCCTCAGTGTGATTACCGCTAAACATTTCAGTTCAAATATATTTTTACCTATCACTTTTATAACTTTAAATAATCTTACAACGTAGGGTAATGACTTAGAACCTGTACATATTTTTACCAAATCATTGCTGCCTTTTTGTTTGCGGAGGACAGAAGAGAGAAAGGACGTGAAAGCAATCGTTTGAAATGGAAACTACGTTCACTAAAGTGATTTTTTTACTTCAAATTCGTTTGCCTCACCCAATCCTGCTCCTCCCTTTTCCTCGCTCTCTAAATCCTCGACTACTCCCGTCTCACTCGTATCCTCTTTCTTCTCCTCCATCCTCTCTTCTCTCGATCCGTCTTCTATCCATTCCACCTCGGCCACTCCCCTTTCGTCTCCTCCGCTTTCCTTTCTCACCTCGGTTGAAAGCGCTGTCGTAGCCTCGCGAAAAAACGGAAGTTGTACATTTACCTACTTGTGCCACTTAAGAAGGTATTCTTCCGCCGCTTATGCGGTAGCTGAGGGACTCCAACTGCGTTAGTATCATTGGAAAAAACGAAAAAAATTAATAAAAATCCTCGTGAAAATCTCACAGAGGTGGAGTATTTTTGACGTAATGATTAGACAGTTGTCGACGTTTTTGCGTAAAACAATTTTTTTTCCGTTCATGAGTCATCACGATGCATCACCGGAATTTTCGCTACTCCTGCGTCGTCATTGTAATGTGTTTTGTTTCTAGGCATTACACTTCTGGGATACATTCCTAAATAAGACTTTTTCTTATCTTGCCTTATGCATCAACAATGCTCCGATATCCATGCATGTTGAAGCGAACTATAGCACAGTAGGAAAATCCTCCAAAACTGCCTTTCAAATATCTGGCTACACATGATGTTTCTTTTATCAATTATATAATGGAGTGTTCTATGTAAATATTCCTTTTAATTCAATGTTCGAAAAAGACTAAAGGAAAACTAAAGCCTATCGCAAATAATTTACTCGAAACATGATTTATTGCGCTACATAAAGCGATATAGCTATATATGAGGATAAAGGAAGGTTTAAGTATTATTTACATTTATACAAATCAAATTAATGATTCTGTGTTTAAAATTAGGGTTTTTAATGAGTTTTTTTATTCACGCATAGAAATAAACGAGCTCAGTAGTTAAAGAGGGTAAGATTTTCACGCTCCTTTTAGCTCTCATCAACACCACCTTTGTGAAAAAAAGGAATAGAGCATTAAACGATGGTGAAAGCAATAAGCGCTATAATGCACTATTAGTGTGACCCTCCTGAGTTGAAGGCCTAACAAAAGTGATTACTGCGACATAATACGTGCATCAAAGTTAGGGCACGCTTCGGAGAAAATGTCCCGTGGGGCGTCGGCGAGCAATTGGTTGTTAAGCGTTGAACTCGAAGCATTCACATTTCGCTTCTTTTCGGTGTTTCTCCGACTTTTCCCTTCTCTCACAGCCCCTTCCGCTCCCCCCTCACCTCCTATTATCTTTCCCCTTCCGTCATCACACTTTCCCCCTGCCCCACTCTTTTCCAGTACCCCCGCCACCCCCTCTCACGCCGCAAAATCCCTTTCGCCATCGAGGACGCATTGAAAGGGGTTTACGCGGCTCTTCGGCAGCGGAATGTCTTCCAATGGTGTGGAATTCCTCGATTCAGAACTTCGGGATATCCCACCCTTTTTTTCTTGGCCGCTTGTGAAAAGGGATTTTTTTCATCTTCCTCCCCTCCCTAGTTTTTTCTCCTTTTTCTTCCCAACCTCTGCTCTTTCTTGAGGTTCTCCTGGATATTTTCGTGCAGGGATAAAGGAGACCATACAGACACCTCTCTCAGCGTTGTGAGTCAACGACTGGTGAGAGAGGAAGGGAGAAACCGAGAGAGAGAAACAGAGAGGGAGAGAGGAGGGAGGAAAAGGAAGGGGTGGGGATGTACTGGAAGGGGAGAGGGCGGCAGCGTGAGAAAGCGTCGAAGAGGAAGGTTTTTTTATAAAAAAGGGTCTCCAGGGAGCTAGGGTCGGTCTTCGGTGCTCCCTGGAATGGGGACCGCCGAAAACCCACCTACGTTCAATAAAATGCCTCAATGCAACGCCATAACCGAGCATGCTGGAGGGAAGGACTGCGACTAAAGTATGGTCCCTATCCACCGCCAACGTCAAACTGCTCAGCTGCATATCACCTTCGAAATTCGCACATTCGAGCCTCTTGTAAAGGCAATGAAAAACGTTGTGACTTCCACAATTTTATTAAACGAACTACCGGTTTCGGCTGTCAAGCCATCCTCAGGTACGGGGAATGTACCTGAGGATGGCTTGACAGCCGAAACCGGTAGTTCGTTTAATAAAATTGTGGAAGTCACAACGTTTTTCATTGCTATTATGGAATCCTTCCACTACGTGAAAGCTTCTAATTTCAATTTAACCTCTTGTAAAGGTTAGACTATATGGAATTCGAAGGGGATAATCGGGTAAAGCTCGCGTCGAGAAGTGGTGCCGCCGTTTTGAAACGACGGCACCACCTGAATAAAATATATTATTAGAAGTTATTTTTTTCACACATTGCAGATAGAGCATCAGACTTAAATTTAACCTAACGATAAAAACATCCACGCCCGACAGAGGATTCGAACCCGCCCGTTTTGTATTATCAGGCTAGCGCGTCACAAACCTGGCTACCGCGACCGACCAGAAATTTATAAAATCACTATCGTTGTTCTAAGGTTATTGGCAGCTTAATCTATAATCTTCTACTGATATCGAGCCCCTTTAGTAAATCGAGTTTTTCAGTGAAATTGGAAGGACTTGCTAAAAGTGGTATCTTATTTCACCTTGATTTAGGTATGTTAAGTGATATGAAATCTAACACAACCGAACTGATCCGAGCAATTTATGAAGAACTCTGTGACGTTGATGACTAAGAGAAAAAACGAGACTTGTCTTAGAACTACTGTACCAAGACATAATTTACGCTTCTTTGACTAGGTGATCCTAGGACCTCAAAAAATTTTCTAGTATGATGAATATCTATGCATTGATATAAACATCTATGCAGTTGAAGTGAAACTCTTTGAAACGATATTCGTTCTGAGCAGAATGCTTTGCTAAACTGTGTTTTCCTTGCTCTTGGGGCGGTGGTGACTAATGGTTTGTCATCGCGAGAAGTGTAACGTCACGAAATTCGCCCTTCCTCTGTTTTCGTTTCTCTGGCGACATCGCTCGCGACCCTTTCCATGCCCTTTCGGAATTACCCGCACCCTCCCCATCCCCATTCCTGACCTCCCTCCCCCCGCCTCGATCGTCGTCTCTGCAACCCTTTGCCAATCAATGCCGGGGGAAAGGTGGGTGCGGGGGCTTACCCACGGATGCATACCCCCCTTCTTCCACACCTTTTAGCGGACACCTGCGCGCACCCCGGACCCCTCTGAAAACCCTGGGCTCTCCCACCACCGAGTTCAGCGCAACACCCTCTGGGTACGAGACTCTAAAACCGCGATCACGACCTCCCACCGGCAGTCCTCCTCCGCCTGGCTTAACCCGTTCCCCCCCACCCTCACTCCCCCTCCCGTCACCAAAGGCACCCTTTTCCCACCTCCTCCTACGTCGTCCTTCCTCCCGTTCTCCTCTCACCCTTCCTCTCTTACCTCCTCTCTTGCCACTTTCATGTTCTTCGTCACCGCCCCGGGGACCTTCGTATCGCATCCGTTTGTGTGTGTGTGTTGGAGTTTGTGTGAGCATGTGTGCGTGTGGGGGGTGGTATGGGGAGGCCACCCACGTGACGGGGCAGTAGTCGACACCCATGTGCGAGATGAGGGGTGGGGGAAGAGAGGAGGGTTGGTGGGGCGACCGCCTCGTTTTATAAGTCTCTCTCGATATCCCTCAAACAGCGAAGGTCTCTTCTCCTTCGCTTCGCTCGCACCTTCGTCGACCGCGTCTTTCTGCGCCCACCGCGTCTTTTCCTGTCCGCCTCCGTTCCCTCGCGCTTAATCCACCCACCCCGTTTCCCTCCCCTACTCCTCTTCCCGCCCGGCCATCCCTTTGCTTTTTCTCGGGTTGCCGAGCTCCTCCGTTCCCCGTCGTAATATTTCTCTTGTGGTGCGGGCCGGGGTGGATCTTCACCCTCGCGTTATTTTCCCGTCTCGGCGGACGGGTTCGCTCAGCGGGTAATCAATGACGGCCCATCGTGTTGATTATCACCGCCTAAGTGTCTAGCTATCATAATTGGGCTCTTTAAATGACTATTTAGTCTTTATTACCGATGTTTAAGTTAGTATGTGGCGATTGAAATAAATTAGCGGCAGTTCAGTACTCAAATGGTGTGAGAATCATTTTTATTATTCGTCCATTGTCGTCTCAAGTGAAAAGGGGTTGTCTCAAGTGAAATAGGATCGTATCAAGAGCGACTTCTCTCTAAATCATGGCTAAATACGATTTATTTAGTATTTAATGAAGTCAGTTGGTTTGAAAGTGAGTATTAATTATTGCGTGGATAATAATGTATTGGCTTTCATTCTCATTAGTCATACTTTTGTTTGCCTTCGTAATAATTTTTTCAGTCGTTGTGCTGTGATATTCTTACTTCGCATTCTCTTTACCACGCCGTTATTCTTATTGTTCGACTCTTTGTTAACGTGCCGTAAGCATCGTTGGCCGTAAAAAGTTGTCCTTCAACGAAAAATGCCTTCAGTTGGAGAGGCTTGAAGCCAAATCTCTCTCGACAAAAGTTTCCTGATCCTTTCATTCCGGTCCTATGTAAAATTTCAACGTCCGCTCTTCACAGACAAATTTTGGAATCGTATTTAGCCACTTTGTCGCCAAAATTAACAAATACATCCTGTAAACTGACATTTCATGCGATGTCAAGGATCCCCAACTGCCATCTCTCCACCCAGCTGTCATTAACCATCTCGATAGATGGATGGGAGGCAGCGATACAGAAACGTTGCGGGCTTTGTTTATTCTATTCTCAGATTGTTTATTCAACCTTAATGCTTACATTTCTCCGCTTACAGTTATTCTTGGTCTTCTATGGGTGAGAGTAGCAAGCATTTCATTGCGACTACTGCAGGTACTCTGCCCTTTCAACTCCACATTAGAAACTGAATATAAGAGTAGTGAAAATGAGTTTACAAAGCGAATAGAAAAGAGGATACAACTGGCGAGATCATCAGAATCTTAAAACTCTTCGGTTGAATGTAGAATCAGCGTGTTGCGGAAAGATAGATATTTTATTTGCTCTAGGAATAATTTCTTTTGGAGCATGAGTAGGTACATATACACAAAAGTTGAGACAGATCTTGAGGGATTTTCTTCTTCGAGACAATACATAAAAAAATAGGATAGGACAATAATAATAATTAGTTCTCTACCGGTGAAGGACATTGGATGGACATCTAAATGGACATTTAATTATTCTCACGACCTCTACTTCTAAAATAATTCGTAATTATGAAATTATTATAAAGAGAAGCTCATAAATGGTGTGCCTCTTGTGAATTACTTTCATTTTGTAGCGTTAACCTGCAAATACCCTTTCATATCAACATAAAAAAAATCCACATCTCTTGGATAGCTTTTAAATCCCTACCTAATTCATAACCTTTCCTCAGCGCCACCAGACTGGAAGAACTCTATTTTGCCCCTGATATGAATGCTTGCTCGCTTTGAACTCAGGAAAAAGGTCTGTTAGAAGTTGTAGCTACATTTTTATCGCATTAGGAAAATTAGAATCAAACCACTGCTCGTCAACGTTATTTGGAAGCCCGAAAGTTATTTGAACTCGTGACCTTATGGTTTGCCGGCGAGAACTTTGCCTAAAGGTCTCAGCGGATGGGCATTGCCAGTAGAAATTGAAGTTTTGTTTCCCTGACCGCTTTAAATGGATCACTTTGATGAATTATGAGGAAGAAATGAATTAAAGTGAGAATTTTGCGTTATTATTTCGCAGTGGGCTGTAAATAAAACCTGAATGTGAAGGGAAGCTTTTGAATCCGTTTTGGAGCGCCAGAGAAATTGCCTTGTTTCGTGTTTGTTAATTTGGAAATATTTTTATTTTGCAAATGATGGCCTTCAGCGAGAAATTTTGGATTTAGATTTTCGCCTTTATGAAATATTTTCAGCCATGCATTCCCGAGCAAGTCACCCGTGATGTATTTTTCGGTCGTATATTCAAGAGGACTGCCGATTTCCGCAAATCGGGGACAAATGGAATGGACCTGAATTTTTGAGTGTGAACGTAGAAATAACTTACGCAGTTCATGCATGGGAATGTTGTGCGGGAAAATTTTTAAATCGTATCGTAAAATGCTATCAATATACCTTCATGAGGGAGAGAATATTCTCCCCTCGATGACGGCAAGTAATGAATTTCGATCTCTACGCAATCATTGTTTCCAGGAAAAGAAAGTTATGGCCCACTTGGACGAAGTGATGGAAAAGATCGGCGAGTTTCAAGTTCAGTAGTTTACAAATATTCGTCAAGAAATCAATTTTCAAGTATATTTAGGGTTTTTGTGAGGTGAGTTGAATATTATGGACAGCGTTGGTTGACTTAGAAGGCAATTATCTTATTCTTTTCTTATTTTATTTCCTGTAACTTTTTTTATTTCTTTTTCTACCGCCGTTGGCATTTGTTTCCATATCTTCTTAATGGATTAAACTTATATAATATTGCGCGGAAAAGGGAGAGAAATGAATGAAACAATGGCCAGGAAGATAGCATGCTGGATTGACAGCCCAAAGGCTAAAGGGTTCGAATCCCACCACGAGAACGGAAGCTGTGTGTTGTTTCAGGTTATACAGAGCAATAAGCAGTCACAGCATCTAAAAACAGAACTCTAACTTTGAATTAAATGAAATGAGATATCACTCAATTTTTTTTTATGCACGTAGAGTAAATACTGAGGTACGAGTTGAAGAATCAACGTGTTTTTTGTT
Source organism: Platycnemis pennipes (assembly GCA_933228895.1). NCBI lineage: Eukaryota > Metazoa > Arthropoda > Insecta > Odonata > Platycnemididae > Platycnemis > Platycnemis pennipes. Next base: position 115,960,463 of record OW121848.1, on the reverse strand, counting down.
GTGAAAACGTTCCGCGACCAGGTAGACGCTTGATTGCGGTGTTGCGGACCGCAATAGGGATCTCGTCAAAGGGTCCGCCCTCATCCACAATGCGACTCCACAACCTCTCAGGACTTACACCTTCCAGGAGCGCCTCTCTTTTTTCCTGAAGGAAAGGGCTCGGAGGGGGGGGGGGGGGGGAGAGGGGAAGGGTTGCGAGAGAGAGGTTGAAGGATCTCACCGCCATGAAGACCACCCACGGCCACCGCTCGTTGCCACTACTCCTCCCTTCTCCGAGTCCTCCGCGCTCGGTGGCTCCTTGCTCTCAGCATTCAGCGGGTGGACACGAATCGTAAAATGAAAATTGTGAGAAATCCACTCTCTTGGCCACGTGGGCCGAGGCAAATGTAGGTAGCGGGCGTCTCCTCTCCCACAGAATGTGTTCGGAGGCGGCGTAGTCCAAGCATAATCGTCACTATTCCGAGGTTTGGTTATCGAATCAAAGATAGCTCTCACCCATTTCCTGCTCGAAAAGGCTACGGCTACAACTAAATTTTAATCAGCAATACACCACAGTGGTGTTGTGTGTTGGGTCTTAAAATCATTATTTATTATACATGTAGTGTATATTACAAGTACTTCGGGATTATTTTGTTATTATGAATGTTGTTTTAGCTGTAATCAGGTTGGTGTATCTTTAGCTATGATCATTTGCACTACTTGAATAGGTGAGCATTCGGTTATGAATGGAAATTTTTCAGGGAACGAAGGGAGGGTGGATGTGGGCGGAGGGAGGATGGCTGAAACCTACATTGAGTTTCAGTCTTATCTCATTAAAAGGCACTAAGGGCACGGTTCAACGTCCCAACCGTAGAATGAAGTACCTCACTTGAAGTATTGATACACCGTACCTAAATAGCAACTTGAAATCAGTAGAAAAACTCTACCACTACCCGGAATCTAATCTGCGTCCTGGAATGGAATTAATGCCATTATCACAACCCGATTCCCTTCGAATAAGAGCGAGTTCCTCTGAGCATGGGGCTGGCTGATTAGATTCATCGGTGGGGGAGGAGATTAATGGACCTTTTAGCTGGCAAATAAAGTGGATTTGGAGCTTTTGGCACAATGTTGTACTAAAGTTTACAATTAGGGTAAGTTTGCATATCACGTGCTCCATAATATTTACCAATATCAAAACTATGCATTTGAACGAATAACTTAAGAATTTAAGTCCAAAAATAAGGTGGGAGAGAGGTAAATTTTGTCAGATGAAATTAAGTTGTTAAAAATTATAAACTCAAGATACGTTTTGTTGGGATGGGTATATTTTAGGCAGGGAATAGTTTTCCAAATTATTAAGACCCTACACGCCGTCTATAATCTTATTATTTGATGACATTTTCGGAGAATGTTGGCCTCCTACAATTTGAGAATTCCAGAATGTAAACTCTAAAGATGAGTAGATGCATGCTAAAACTTCCGTTAGGGAATGAATAGATATATACTAAGTGTTTACTCATTCCCTAACAGGTATTTCTTCCGGGTAGTATGAATAATTGTTGTGCAGATGTATTGCAACACAGTTGCATTTTAGATTAAATTATATTAAGATTAAATCGAAAGATGTAAAACATTAATGCTTTACTTTGGAACCAGCCATCCCAGAATTCGTGTTTACGCGCACTAGCTAAAACCGCAATATTAAAAATCAACCTTTTTACCATAAACACTTAAGCCTCTCTTTTTATTCTTTTTCTCCTGACCATTTTTCATCCTAATCTTGCACTCACAGCGGCTCACCTATCTTTCGTTGAATCACGCTTTTGTAGGGGCTCCATGTAGAAGTCAGTATAAAAAGTCGTATACATTGATTTAACCAATTCCTGCTAGCCTATTTGAGATGGTGGTTATCAAGTTACAGTTATGAATGAACTATGGAGTGGGGGTTAAATTTCAAATTATTTTTTGTGTGTAGGCAAAGCTGATAATAGCCTTGATGCATGTACAATTTTTCCGATGCAGACGTAACTTCTGGGGGTATGAATCCTTTCCGAAGTTGTCACCTCTGGCAGCTGATCCCTTAGAAATTCTCAGCATGGTAATTACTGTTGTCTATGGGCTGAGTTTGGTAGTGGGATACAGTTTTGAGTGTTGACTTTTAGAGCATTCAGAAATTATTACCTTTGCTAGTCTAATTATAATATCACCGTCAATAAAGACAATCTTGTTACAGTTCAGTTCTGTGTGCTCCAATAGCAAAGACAGAATCGCTCCATTTAACTTGACTTATTATTGACCCTTGTACAATTCACATCATCTTTCCTCGAGTTTGATTTCTTGCCCGAAACATGTGGATTTGCAGCCTGACAAATTACGGACCACACTATCTTGACGGAAAAAAGATAATTGTTCCAAAAGAGTTGTCCAATTGACGTGACGTGATATTTTCTCTCATTGTCGTGGTGTAACCACCGTTAACCGGTGCGGCGCTACTGGCCGAAAATTTGGAGCAATACCCATTTGGATGTAATGTGGATGTTGAGAGCTCCACCCAAAGTATCACTCCGCCTTCAACCTCATTACGAGATTCGAGGGGGAGACATTCTCCCGCAAGCGTCTCGCCCTCCCCCGCCCACCTCGGTCCACCGCATTCCTCCATCGCCTCTCCCCTTCCCACCTCCCTTCCCCTTCCTTCTCCCCCGGTTCCGTCCGCCTCTCTCTCTCTTTCCTCGGCCCAATGTTTCTCTTACCAATTAGCCTCCCTTCGGACGCGATGTGAGAAGCGTGAGCCCCGACGCTTCCCTCGATGGTGCGTTGGCCACCCTTTAAAGCAGAGCCCAGGGACTCTCTCTCTTCCTTGCCTCCCCCCTCATTCCTTCCTCCCTCTCTTCTCTCCTCGCGGTTTCCATTCTCCTTTTTTCTCTCCTCCCTCCTCTCTCTTATCCTCTTAACCCCGACTCTCCTTTTGTCTCTCATCCGCGCCTCAGACTTGTTGTTCGCCTTCACGACTCTCGCCCCCGGAGTCAGTGATGGGGGGCGTCGTCTCAATTTTTCCTCCGACCAAGCTTGTCTTAGCGAGGCAATAATTGCAATACGTCCCTAAAATCGGGTCTTTTTTCTAAATATATTACGTTAACGTGGACTTCGTGAAGGGATGGGAGTAGATAAAATTACCGAATGTTAATGTCCTAAATAAGCTCGGAATGTTACGAAAACATTTATACATGACTTGTAAATTGTATGATTTGTACATGGCACCGTCTGTCCCGCATGATGTATAGGTTCGAGCCTGTATTGCGTCTAAAGTCACCTTTTCTTATGGTTCGATTGATTTAACAGGTTATTAAAGTGTAGTTAGTGTATGGACAGTGTAATATGTAGTAATACTAGTAAAGTAATAAAAGTATAGGCAGGGAGGATAAGGCTGACATTGTTATACCCTGCCCTGCCCACCGAAAGTGACCCCTTTGGGGGAAGTAATTGGGTTTATTTCAAACGGGAATGGTCAAGATTAGGGGGAGGAGTCGTTTAGGTAATTACTGGTGGTCTCCAGTATTTGCGGCAACGTGTGGTGGTTTCACACGCGCTGCGGTCAGATAACGAGATGGAAGCTTTCTCGTGAACTGTTGGCGGAAGTACGGTGTGTTAAGTGGGATTGGAATTTTATTTCTAGAACTAGGGTTCACTTTTGGCGATATCACTGGTCTTTCCTGCGCCTTATCGTTATTTCTACACCATGTGCGTGTTTTCCCTGTGGCGTTTTGTACTCAGTCATAGGTTCGCAAGCCTTGAGACTCAATTACCTTGTGAGACCAGATAGGGCGTTACTGAAGAACGGCTATCAATAAAGCGTGTAATGGATAAATTACGTGACAAGTTATTGGTAACATTGAGTGGAAGCCGAATTGAAATTCTCATACGAATTACAGCAATGAAGGAAAATACTAATAAAAAAAGGTTTTAGGCAACCCAATAAAAGTGCTAATTGATTGTAGCATGGACACCGACCAACCGAATAATGACTATAATTGCATTTTCACTTTCTTCTGTTCTGTAAACGGCCATGCCAATGAAGGTCCTTGATCTCACCCGTGGTTTTTAATTTTGTGATTGCACTGGACCTTACTCTTAGGCAGAGGCACGATTTTCCTGGTACGGTACTTTATCTATAATCAGAAAACTCACTATCAACGATTTAAAAAATCGAGGTAATATTTACTGGATCTATTTTTATGCCAGAATTACGCTTGTTTTTCTTTTAGCTTTGTAGGTTTTGATTTAAATTTGCTGTAATTATTCGTGTTCTTAATCGGATGCTATACTTTCTTTGCTTGGGCAAAATACGAGAACAAGAATGAAAATAGAATGGGATAGTGTCATTGGAATGAAATCCTTCGTATTTTGCATTTGCGATCTTTCCATATTTTAAAATTTACGCTGGCAGCATTCTTTTTTCCTCATTTCTCAGCACCGGAGGGATAACGAGATCCTGATTACACACTTTTGAGCACCACTTCGTCAGGTTTAGAAAAGTAGCTCTGGTTATAATAAACAATATGCCATAGACTTCATTAAAAACCCCGTCTTTTTGAACTTCCAACTTAAGCACCCACTCATGGAATGCAGTTGCTGATTGATGCTTCAAAGTAATTGCAAAAAATTAATGAAGAGTAGGTAATTACTCAGGAAATATATAACATTGAGAGAGTTTGTGCATAATCGAGGCTTGGTTAGTCATGAAACAAAGAAGAATTCAAACTAGAGGTTGGATGTAGTACTCTTTAACTACTTGGGTGGCGAATCCTGGTAAGTGAGAGCTGAAACAAGAACCACGGATAAGTATATAAAAATAGATGAGACGCATACGCATCTAGATTTATAGCGATCATTTGCCGGTCAGCTGCCATTTAAAAACAGGATCCCCATGAAGATTGGATCTGTTTAAATCATCTCCTGATTTATTACCAGCTTGGAATACATTTGCAGGCCACGAAGTTAAGTTTTCTCTTCTAAAGATGATAAAGAAGAAGTTAGAAACATAATCTAACCATTAATTGCCGCAATTGAAATGGCCATGATTGAAATTAAAGAGAGTTGTCTCACGAGAAGAATGAGTTTGTTCCGACTTCTCCCCAACATCTCTTACCCTCCAGCCGCGCCTCGCTCTGCCACGAAATATTCAATTCTCTCCCCCGACGCTTGTCGAGAGGCTCAGCCGAGACGAGGGAGGAGCGGAGACTTAAGGCGAAACAATTAACAGGGAACAAGACGGTGGAGTCGGAGTGACCCAACCTTCTCAGGCGAAGAATCGCGCCCGTCTTTCGGTGCATTCGGCTCAGCATTTGCTTACTAACGCATGAATGTGAACGTAATTGAGTTTGCGTGTTTAGGTGCCGCGAGAGTGCACCACTGAGAGCACAAACTTGAGTCAGAATCTTCCACTCGCACGTGCGTATCATGCGTATTAATTCGTACGTGCGTTGAAGGGATCATGCTTGGGGAACGTGGGCAAAAAGTGTGCGAGGGAAAGCTTCTCCCTCTGTCTCTCTTCCTCTCTCTCGGTAGTGATATCCGGGGGGATTAGAAGTTGCTACTGCGGCAGCGACATTGGTAATCCAGAGGTCCACGCTCTCGTCTGAACAAGCTCTCCCCTTCGGGCACCTCACACCCTATCCCGACAGTATCATCATCATCCCTTCTGCTCCCCCGACCCTCCCCTTCTCTGCCATACGCCCTTCGCACGGGAGGGTGAACCACTCTCCTCTCCCTCGCCTCGGGAATATTTTTGTGCATTATTTTTGTTTAAAACCAATGCGGGGAACGTGTGTATAAATGTATTTATGAATATTTTTTGAAGTAAAAATGTGATCCGGTTATGCGTGATTGACAGGGATTTTTAGGGGGTGAAGGCTTATTATCCGCCGAGGGAAATCCAAATTTTATATCGCGGTGTATCAATTAATCACTGAACCTCGATGCCCCGCGGGTGTTTTATCACTTCCTCATCCTCTGCGTCCGTCTCGCTGATTACACGTTGACCACTTCCTTCCAACGGATCTCCTAGGCTTTTCTTTCCTCTTCATGAGGGCTGAAACGAGTTAATCGATCAAGTCGATAAGGGATTTCGACCAGAAATCCTCTTAAATAATCGATAAGAGTCAGAAATAGGATGGTATCATCTTTCCACTTTGCGTAAAATTCATCCTTCTTATGATTTTTATTCAATGTTAATTTTTTCAATGCCATGTTGATCTTGAAAACTTTTTTCCTCAAATTTTCATTGATGTGTTTTTTGCTTTACTGCGATATTATCGGAAGTGGAAAAAAATAAGGATATCGTAGTACCTTTTCAACTATTGCTAATGTCTTCTTTTCAATGATAAGTCACTTACCAGCAGGTAATTATAAGGATGAAAGCCAAATGATTGAAATGATTGAAAACCAAAACTAGTTTTCAACGTACTTTTCACCTTTGTGAATATCTTTTTAGAATGTTATATTTTATCGTCATTAAACAATTTAGCTGATAAACTATGATTGAGGATTATAAAAATAATTACTGGTATAAAGTAAAACTAAACAAAATTTTGAAAAATCGTGTAACGATTCGCTTCTATGTTTCTAAATCTAAATTTTGTCGTTCTAATTAGTTACTCTTCCTGATTTTTTCCAAATGGCATCACCTCGAAAATATAATTATTTATTAGTTTTCGTTTCTCCAAATGACTTTTATCAATGTGTCGCTTTATCGATTCCTTTTCTACCTTCTGTTCTCTTTGGGTGCATGGAGAATCGGTATTCCGAATCTGAAAGAAGTGGAAGTGACTGTTCAGAAGTCCATTTTCACTCTAATTATTATTACTTCATACGATCAATGGTTGTCTTTCCAAAACTCTTTGTCCCTTATCTGTTTTTGTTTACATGTTTTGTAAAAAAAATGTTTATCAAGGAAAGGAAATGGCCTGTTCTTAGGTCTGTCGTGTAAATTTTTCTATACAGCATACTACTCCATATTCCAAAATAAGTAGTATACCTTACTATTCATTCTAATATCATTTTTTACATCCCATGAATTGCTTCATCTTTGTAGTCTCAGATTGAGATTAGCTTTGATCTTTGACATCTTGACCAATCAAGCCTTTGGCGATACTGCCTTTGAAATTTATATCTGAGTTCTGAATCCTTGACTTCACAAATTGTACAGCCGCATTACCTGCATAGATATAGCTTGAGAAATATGTAAGCTAATTCTCAGGCATGGGAATATGTTAACCAACCAATGGGTTACTTTTATAGCAAAGTTCATTGAAACATTAATAGGAAGAATAGGCCTATTAATTATTTAAAAAAATACTGTTTTTCTTGTTCCTTCATGCTTAGCTTATGTCGTTACCTTAATGACACGTTATTCACGTATACATTAGTGTACGCATCGATATTCTTCTGTTTGTACGTGCGAAGTTTCTCTTTTCACCTCCATAGTCTGGAATTGTCTTTTATCAAAGACCCATGGTTAAAACAAAGTCAATTGTAATGGAAATCAAAACTTCCGTTAATAAATGTCGGCTTGTTGGAACTAATGCTACATTTTAAACTATTAGGCTTCGTTTATAGGTAACTTATGAATCCCCTTCTGTTTTATTATTCTAACTGGAAGTCAATTGTCTATTGTTAGCAACCATAATTTTTTCACGTTGATTTCGGGCGAATTAGTTTTCTTTGAAGTCGGTTATGTTCTCATTTTATTTTGAATAATTCTTCTCTCTGACTTTGTGTTCACCTACGGGCAAAGTTTTGAAGCACAATAGAAAAATAGGTTTAAATTCAATCTATAGAGGTGTTTTCAAGTCTGTTTCCGCAGTAATAGGCGCTTCAGACCGGGAGGAAAGGTATAAGGATAGGAATGGAAGGGATGGGGCCTTAATGAAGGAGCATTATTAATGTTCAGACTCTTATGAAAGTCGATTCGCTAGTTCACGATGGAAGAAATTTCGGTTTCTATTCTCCCGATGTGAAATTTGAGAGTCGTTTTAAAAGTATATTATCTAATTAGTCTCTCAAATATTCAGTCACGGATATGTATCTAAATTACTCACAGTTCGTTCTTCGTTAAGTTACCTTAAGTTACCTGTATTAAAGTACAAAGAACTGCTTCTGTCACCAACACCATCTACTATTCGATGGGTTTGCGAATACGTTTTCTTGAATGAAAAGAGTGAAGTAGTGATCAAATTAGCCAATACAATTAATGAACGTTCTCATTTACGACAGGAAGCCATTTTAAAGGGTTGTGGAGATCGTGGAAGACATTAATTTAGTCGCTCCTGTTCCATCGAAGTCACGGATCGTTCCCGTGGGATAAGAGAGAAACGAGTTAATTAGTATGTCTCGCCATGCTGGAATTTGTATAAATAGCAATAAATTGAATTCAATTTCTTTTCCACGTGCAAAGTCCAATTATTTAAATGGCTGGAAAATTTTAAAACAATGCCATAAAACAAAGGAAAAAAATGATTTAAGGAAACTGTACGCACAGAAAATGTTGATTTTCCTCTTACAGAAGTGAGTTTTCATTTGTAGTATTCTCCAGCAAAATATTTCGTTATCGAGGGCTTCGATGGATAATGACTAATGATTCGCATCTAATGCGAAGTAAATTAGGACATACCGTTAGCTGCTGAAGGCGATGGGCGAGTCGCGTATCGAAATGAGGGAGGATGAAATTAGGAACCTGACCCGGTAGAAATCCGGAGAAATTTTCACCAAAAATTTAATCGTTTTCTACTCTTCATGAACCTGTTAACAAGGGCCGAACCGTCGAATCCGGCCTCCTGGGATCTCGGGGCTGAAATTCCGGGTTCAAGTGGGAATGTGGCGAGGGCATCGGTTTTCTGAGCAGTGGATACGTCGGAGGAGGACGCTAATCATGCGAGGCTGCCTAAGGGTTCCCGTGCGTCCGGCAGAATATGCGTGGGTGCGGGAAGGGGAGGGTGGGACGGACTCACCTGCACCCGGGACTCCGTGAGCCCTATCCTCATGGCAATTTCCTCGCGCATGAATATGTCTGGGTAATGCGTCTTGGCGAAGCACCGCTCGAGCTCGTTCAGCTGGGCCGGCGTGAACCTCGTGCGGTGGCGCTTCTGCTTCGCCCCCGCCCCGCCCCCCTTGTCGCTCCCGTCTCCCCCTCCGGCCCCTCCGCCCCCGCCGCCGCCGGGGCCCCCTCCCCCGCCGCCCCCGAGGCCGCCAGGGGGCTGCGGCGGGGAGCCGTCGCACATGGGCCCTCCACCCGCCCCCACCACGCCTGGAGGGGCGCCGGCAGAGGCGGCCGGCGAGGGGCGGCCGCCCCCGTTGGGGAGTTGCCCCCCTCCTGCGCCCCCGCCGTGCTCCATGGACGCTTTGAGGTCGGATGATTTGAGGTCATCGCAGGAGTCTTTGGGTCCTGTGGGCAAACAGAGAGAATGAAGGCTTTGCGTTAGTATATCCGAGGAACGTAGGTGACAAAATACTTTTGGTAACTTTATAGTATTTGAATGTATTGAAAGTTGAGGAGGAAAAAGGTTTCCCTGGATTTCCTGGCTGATTCCCTGGGCCGAGAAATGAGCCACGAACTTTTGGCTTGCCGGGCCAAATGCCAAATTTGCAGACCACCACTCAACCCAGGATTCCTGATATCAGAGTCAAATTTCAGGAGTACCTAGTGGAGCGCTAGGTCTCATACGCCATAACGGCCCATCAAGGCACGCTTAAGGTGGCATTAGGCTTCATTAAAAAAAAGGCAAGATTTTTACTTGCCATGTAAAATATAACGATATTTAAAACGCTATGTAAAATACATAACAACAATGTAAAAATCTTTCAATTATGCAGTAGATAAAGGCTACTAGGATGAGAACGCACCCTCATGTCTGCACTCAGGTAGTCAATCATAGGCTTCTATTGAAATGTTTTAAATTTGCCATTAAAATACATGCATGTTTAAATCAATATCGCCGGAATTATCTCTTGCTAGGAAGTAGGGCAGATAGAACTTTGGTGTATTACACAAGTAAATATGTAATTTTGTGGTAATAACTCAGTCATTTAGAATTATGTTTCATGAAATATCGAGTATAACTTTGAGTTATTTAGTTTAAATCCTTGAGGATAGATATAAATCACGCTGCAGGGACTGGAAAAATAAAATACCTAATGACATCTGCAGATGAGGTATTTTGAAATATATTTAATTCATTATCATCATTTTCCCAAATGAAATACCCCAATATAAAGAATAGTTGCTCATTTCGGTATTTGCCCGGAGCTAAACATATTATCTGCTACATGATTTTCTGAGCCGATCATTCCGTTCGTTTTCTCGTTGCTAATAGAAACTATGAAAACAGAGCGAAAAATATGTTCCATGTATACCAGCCAGTGCCCATCTTTGCCTGATCCGGTATCCAGCTCAAATGAAAGAACGAAGGTGATATTACGTAAGCGTTTACCTTATATGGCTTTCGGTGTACGTAGATGTCTTTTTTATCTCTGTCTCATGCTTCTTTTTTATCGTTTTACCCTCTTCCTACTCAGGAATAGTCCACTCAATATCCTTCACGCTCGTCTTCATAACCCTCGCAGCCTGTCGTAGTTTTCGCCTTCTCGGGAAAAATATGCGAGCTTCCCCACTCCACCCCTGGCTTCTTTTATTTCCTCCCACTCATCCCCTCCCTCCTTCTCCTTTCCATCTTTCGCCGACCACAGGCATCCGTTCCTTTCGGTAGCATCTTCTCACTTCGCTTTAACGGTCATTTGATGGTGAAGAATCCCGGCAATTCACCTGGGACTTCCAGAGGCAGTTTCTTTCCCATTTTTATTTTTATCCAACCCTTCGTGCTCCCACATTTCCTTCCACGGTGGTTGTCGGCCTTGGATTAAATATTTAAAAAAATACAAGCCTACTGTTTTCCCGTTGATGAGAACATTGACATATGTTATCTGGAAGCTGGATTTTGATGTTTCCCGTCCACTCCAATGTAGTTTGCATGGGATTTTTAATCGGGTTGGGTTTTGTAATGTGGCTTTACTTAATTTTTCAATTTTTTAGAGCGTAGAAAAGGCGCTCTTTGTGCCATTAATAACAATGACAATACATTATTTACTCCGGGTATAGTACCCCTAGAAGCACTTAAGGTACAAAATGTGGCAGGTTCATTATGCCATTGGACATTCCATGAAAGATATATGTAGGTTACAATTCGATATGGTGAATTTTTTTCTGATTTACTGTTTCAATTTTTTAGATTTATATCGTTGAAGAATTGTCTTACAGTTCTTTTTATTACTATAATGTTTTCTGCAATATTTAAATCCATTTTGTTTCCTCTGAACGCCGGTGTTTTTATAAATGTTCTTATCTTATTTCCCATTTATAATTGCCATAGTTCATCCTTATGTTTTTATGTAGTTACTTTTTCTTTGTTACCATCCATATCCATTTTTCATAAACTTTAGTTTCTTATGGCGTAGTTATTCCGCTTATATAACATCGGTTTGATTTTTAACGACGCGAAAGCCATTTTCGATATCCTCTTCCATCGTAAACAAAGACGTCAGTTAACCTTCAGTCAAATGTTCTTTCATAAACCTATATTTCCAATAGATACTTTTTTCTCATTATCATTCTGTATTAACTGGTGGTTATAGTTAACCTGGGTAGAAAATCCGAGTCTTTCTGTTTCATTATGATATGCTGTGGATTTGACGATTCTTTGTATTCTTCTTATTCTTCCTATTTCTTCGAATGATTCCTTATTGTTCACTCCTGGCGTTTTTTTTACTTTTATCATTTTTCTGTGTCCCCGAGCACTCTCGCTACTGATATTTCTATTATGGGAATAAAAAACATATCTACAAGCTCTAAGAGCATAAAGTGTTTTTTTTTTACGAACCGCTTCCTCGTGTCTTGCCTGGCTTTTTCCATACGTCTGTTGTTTCCTCAAATGGCCTTCCTTTTCTGCTTTCCTTTTTCCGCCAACGAAGAGACTGATGCGTAATAATAGTGTTACTCCTTGTCAAGTGCATCTTACGAATACATTCCTTATTTCTGTAATCATGTAGGTATGTATCATCAAATTGGATTTATTTGCTTTGACTATGTTAGAGTCAGTATGTAAATCATCACTTTATTCTTCACTACAGCGGTTGAATTGGATATTTGTAAAAGAAGTAATGATCTAGTATTTTTTCATGATTCTAAGAAATGAGTAATGTGCTTCTGAATGAATCAGCATGATTGTTATTAGTCTTCTTTTCGCTCAAGAGAATATGAAACCTTACATGCAACCTCTATTGTAAATCACTTGCATGTGCTCAATGGTCATTTTACATTTTATTTCACTCCACTCATTGTCTGCGTTTGTCTCCCACATTGACTCGGCCTCCGGCTTCCTGACTTTTTATGGCTTTCCCGGGAATTTCACACCGCATGACAATTCATAGGTGTTTCCCGAGGAGTTTGCATTCTTCCACGGTGAGTTTTTCTTTCGCTTTTCCGCTTTTCAGGTGTTGCCAACTACTCTTCTCTTCTTAGCTGCTTTAGAAGTTGTCAAAAAACCTAGGTTGCCAGATGTTCTATGCTAGAAATTTTAATAGGCCAGCATCGGAGACCAGAAACATAAGAAAAGGAAAAAGAAACATATAACTATAATCCTGTCGTTGAGGAAATTGTATTTGAGGCCAAAAAGTGAAGGATTATCCAATTTTAAAATAATTTTAGGGTGAAATCCTTCTTTCCACACTGACTGTACGGCCACGAATGTATGTTGACTTATTATTCTAATTATTCACGATAACTCAACCGCTTGTTTCTTTTTCATGAACACATGCCAATTTCCTTTTATTTACCAATTTCCTTTCTCTCTAAAATTTCCTCCCATGTGTCGCCATAATAAGTCATTAAATGCAATAGAAATGCTGATTCTCTATCTCTCAATTGCTGATTTTGAATCCATTTCTGTTCTATTCTGTCCTTGTCCTGTAAAGACCTATTTTAAACAGATTTTTCGTATTCTTGTACACTGCAATATCATTAATTTTATGTATTTGCTCAAATGACGGTAGTGGCACTGGATGATGTTTTTACCTTTGAATGTGTCACTCAATTGGAGGTAAGGGCATGGTGAAACTAGTGAAAATCAAATCATTTATCGCATGGAAAAGGAGTGGTGAGCGTTCGCCGACTCGCCGACGGTTAGCCTTGTCAGCTTCAGTGGGCTCCTAAAGCTACGTTTTCATGTGGGCGTTTTTGCATTGCGTTGACGCTGCGTTGTGCGTCAGGAGAATACCCTGTTTTCATGTCACCGGCAGCGCCAGCAGCAACGCACCAAAACATATGACGGTGGTAAACCGTGGTATACGTGATAATCCAGCGAAAGAATCACGTGACGAACAAATGACAGGTAGAATGCGTTGTTCCTCGCTCTGACGCAGCTGCGTCAACGCAGAAAGATGAAAGTTGACCAACTCCGACGTCAACGCAGGCTGCGTTGGCGTGCTCGCTTCTGATTGGTGGCGCAGTGTGCGTCAACGCAAAAACGGCCACATGAAAACGTAGCTTAAGGCTGGGGCTTCTTTTGGTGGGGCATAGGAAAACCATAGCCATTACCTTGTTTTAAAGAAAGCAGCCGTGTGTAACTTATACGATCGGATACTCGCATTGAACCTACAAAACGTCTAGACGCGCTCCTTGGGTTTTAATACATCTGCTTAAAGGACCGATTAAATCTCCAGCAGAAATTAAAAATGGATAGTTTTACTGAATATGTTAGATATATCTTAAGAAAACCTACGTATTATGATATATTTGACCATATAAGTAAGAGAAATATTGTCGTACCGTTAGATTTAAAATGTAATTTTTCCTGCGTACCATTAGAGAACATAATAGCATTGCAAAGGTGAAATATTGTTAGAGTAGTGTGTAGTAGTAGCTCTTGGTTGCATGGATATCATTGCATGGGAATCGTAGTTGCATGGCAGCATGGCAGTTGCAAGCACATAGATATTGGTAGGTCTGATTTGCATGTTAATTGTTTATGTTTGGTAATCTTCACCCCATGCCACACACCCCCGTGGAGGCTCGCAGAATATTACGTAGATGTAGATGCTCCAAAACACTTACGTTCTCAGTCTGAAGGACTGTTATTGAGTTTTCACATGAGCTGGCGATGCATAATGAACGCATGATCCCTGATAATGGCCTCCGGGCTGAAGTTTAATGGACTTTAGGAATGACTGTTACCTCTCATGAATAGGAATGTGGCAGATTTTGTTTTCACTTGCGGTGAGAGTTTTATTCAAGAGCAAATTTTCCGTCCGTAAGACGAAAGGTTAGTTTTGCTCCTGATTTCGCACCTAGAGACAGAAAACCTATCGAAGAACATCAGATGCGAGGCCGGCCATGGTAGCCAGGTTGACATCGCTCAGCCTTAGCAACTCAAAGGTCGCGGGTTAGAATACCATCTTAGGCATGGGTATTGTGTTTGTGTTAGGATGAAGAGATGAGATTAGATGGTGAGTAGATATGACGTAATTCTTAAACCACAAGTCTTGTCCTGCTATGTACGTACGATAGGTGCACGGGAATTCCGCTCCTCGATTATTGGTAGATTCGTTAGTGTTGCGATTTATTTAACTGCATGAAAATGCTTGCCAAAATGCGACATTTCCAATCTACGCAGTAGAGATACAGCTTGTAGTACGCAAGTTAACTCCAAAAAAATGAAATCCTTTTTGAAAGGGTTCCTCACCTCAACTCAACATTTTCTGGGTAGGAGTAATCCATCAAACCTACTCTCTCCGGTAAAATATGATGAGTATATTATCTATTTGTACTAAATATAGCTGGTATTTCTCACCAACCGCTGCTTTAAGAAACTGAATTGAGATTATTTGAGCCACTCATGGAACCGGATGCACTATTTTTAAATATGGAAGTGTGATTAGGAGATATCTTAGAATGATTTTAAAAACGCAACAGGTTTTCATACGGATACAGGGATCTTAATTTTGTTCTCGCATTTCGGCCTTAGTCCGGTGTTTCTGGCTTCTGTAGATTTTCTCGTTGATGAGAGCACTTGTGGATGTGACATTATTTTCATTTCCTGTCCTTAAACTCCATCTCATTTCTCCTTCAGCCTGTCTCAAGATTTCCAAATTTTTTCCTTCCCGGCGATATTATATTTCTAGCGCATTGCTAGTTTTTGCGGTATCTCTGAAGGTATATGGAGATTGCCACGGGGCTTATGGTTCCCCATTAGTATTTTTTGATTCCCAAAAACTTCTTGGGCGAAGTAAAATCATTATGAAAAACTGGAATAAAAAACTCTGGATTTATGAAATGATATGAAAAGAAGACGTTTATCTGTGCAGTACGTCATGCTTTTTCATTGAGGCCGATAATTGTCCGTAGGGATATTTGCTCTAATGTATCCGTTCGACAACTCATATATATTTTTGAAACGCCATCTAAATCCTGCCAAATCTTCCAATGTATTTCGCGATTAGATTCTAATTATTATTTGACGTCTGCCATTTCGCCAAAAACTTCTTCAAAACATAGTTTTGGAAATGCTTAGCGCGTTTATACGATAGTTTTCAAGTACTAGAGGTCATTCGAAGGTGGCTGAGATACCCTTTCTGCGGAAATATTATTTTTCAGCTTTTATGTTGCAGGAGTTAAATGTGAACGGAAAGTACTTATACTAATAACGAGAAGTATGGCTTCTACATCAGGCTTCCCAGTAGATGTCCCGTGATTGGTTTTGTTTTTGTGATGGGTACAGGTCAGCAGTAATAATGGCATAATGAATTCATCTTGCGAGCGACAAAGTAATGGAACTCCATGAAACTCTTAATTAATGTGTTCGTACATTTGGAGCTAGCTGATTTAAAGGAGTGATTATGGACAGTAACCAACAGAGCAGTGATAAATAATTCGTTAAGGGAAGGACAGTTGTGACTCTAAGGAAGAACTCGAATGATGCTGTTATCGTAAAATTGAAGTATTGTAAGAAAGTTAAAAACTATTTTACGATAAAAAAATTGATCGATGAAAAGACCAACCGATAGAAAGGAGAGCTGCGTCAACTCTCTTTAGTGATTGATGATCACCCGTGAGAAAACAAATCGATCACACTTTCTCGTAGATTCTCGTTTGACTTCACAGTAAAATGACGCCATGCCTATCGAATTCTTTTTATGATAACATTGGTGGTCATGCTTAGCTCTTTCGGTTTGGGGAACGGTGGCGTTCGAGGAGGTGGAAAGAGAAGTGGAAATGTTAGAGCAGCAACCGAAGAGGGCGATCGAAGTCATGCCCAAGAAGAGTCCCTCTGCGTGAGGAATGCGGTGGTAGGTGTGGCTTTAAGGTGATGGTGGCGGGGTGGCGCGAGTGTTGGGGGAAGAGGGTTGGGAAGGGAGATTTAGGGGTGGAGGGAGGTGGGGCCGAGAATGGTAGATGAGGGAGGGAAGGGGGCGGAGGTTACGAGGGGGGTGAAGTGGAGGGGGCGGCAGTGGACGTGGCACCAGACGGGATGCAGGAGGGGGGAGGATGAAAGGGTGCCTTGGGACTCCTCCTCGCGAGAAACTACACTGACTTACGAAAGATCGCATGAACCATAGAAGAACAAAAGAGATGTAGATGGCGTGGAACGCTTTCTTCCACTCCGAGAGCCCGGGTTCTAAACCCAGCATTGGCAGGGAATTTTACGGCGTAAATTCAGTCCCGAGTTATGTACCGTGCTGACAGCATTTTAAGTTCAGTACAGTGTCCGTCAAATGGGACGTAAAGTTATGGGTCTCTTGGCGCATTATTCCTTTCCCTTTGAATCATCGTCCTAAAACTTTTCACCTTGATCTGAGGCAGCTTTAAGTGTGATTCTGAACTCAGTCCCTACAATGGGATGGAATTTTGTCATCGCAATTTATTTGCATATTTTACTCGAGCTCACTCGCTCCGAGAAACTTTGCTTTGCCAACAACCTTTTGTTTTGCCAAGAAAAGCTAAGATAGTAGATGTTTGACAGAAAAATACTATTCGGTAATTGTTAATGCATAACTTCCATAAAACAGCTTCCACGACACTCCTTTGCATGTGCTCCCCTAATTTCAAGCGATTTGCTGGAATTTGCTGCATAAACCGCTTCAATTTCATGTTTCTTGATGTTTGCTATATTATTTGGTGACGAAATTTTAAATGTAGCAATGAATTCAATGATTATTGCCGAGAAAAATAGTGGGAGTAGTTCTATTGTCAACAGAGTCATCTTACCCTTTGGTAGCTCATTTCCGCTCCGAATATGAAGGAAATAGTGCATGGAACCAATCCTTATAAGAATAGGGTTGGAATGGCAAATATAAATACTTTTTTTCATCCCGATTTTATTGATTCGAGCTCCAAAAGTTACAGAGATTTTTAGATGAATCCGAAGCCGATGAAGGTGATATGTGGAGAGCACTTTAAGTTCAGTACTACATCTGTCGGGTGGGATCTTAAACTGTGGACCTCCTGGCTTCTTTCTTTGATAGAAGTAGCCTTGATGTATCCTACGCCGTGTTTCTTCTTCAACCTTCTTCCTCTCCCAGAAAACCTGCTTGAAGACAACCCACCTATCTATCCTTATTGGTGCAAATTTCCTCGGCTGTCTATCTCATCCTCCTAATAACAATTACCAACTGTGAAAAAAAGGTGAATATCTGCCAGTTTTGCTACGATGTTGGATTATACGTAAGTATCTCGTGTTCCCTCCACATTTGTTATTTTCGACTGAAATCATGAAAGTACCGTGCAGTTTAAAATTGGACGAAAAAAACTTCCAAAAACTTTCCAACTCTTTCCGTGGAAGAGCGTGACGGGACTTTTATATGATTCATTTTAGGTCCAGTTTCGCTAATTAGGTGCTTTAAGCTCTCTTCAAAGGGAGGAGGCCGCTAAAAATATTGTTGGAATTTATTAGGCCTCACTTTTACCACCAGGTGTTGTCTATTGGATATCCATTTCCTACGCCATATCGAAACTCTTAGAAACATGTTAATTTAATGTTTCGTGATAGTTTATAAAGGATAAAATCATAACAAATATTTAGCCATAAGTTTTTAAGAAAATTCTTAAAATATTTGGAATCCAAAACATTACTTGGGCATCGTTATACGACAGCCAAATGTGAATTACTCACACCTTTAGTCGATAGTTAGCTGCCAACGAGTTTACTATCGTACAAATGCTGTTGGAAAAGTATTTGATTCCACATGTCTCCTGAATTCAACCACGTATTTGCTAGTGCCCTGACATCTTTCACATAGGCCGTGCATTTTTATGGTTCTCGTTTCACTCTTGTGTTATGTATTTTTCCTGGTCCTAAAGTCCAGTGGAGCATTTGACGAAATGAATTGATTAGATCATTAGACCTTACTTTATGTTAACAAAATTTCTTTGCAATCGATATATTCCCCCGCGATACGTCTCATGAGCCCAACTTCCTTAGTGCAGCACTTCATATTTTGAGCATGTTCTTCCCCAAGCTTCAGTCCAGAACATGAGAAATAAGGGTGGGGAGAGCGAGTGAGGTAAGGACAAGAGTGTGGAGCGAGAGGAGAGAGAAGGAATGGAGGTGGAGATGGAGGGAGGGAGGAGACGGAGTGATGGAGGTGAGAATGAGGAGGACAACACGGGGTGAGTTATTTGCGCTTCCAGTTAACGCGATCGCGAGAGAGATGAAGAGAGAGGCGAGCGGGAGGGTGGGGGGTAGGAGAGAAATCGCCCACGGGGGAGGGGGTGTGTGTGGTGGGTAGGAGGTGGCGAGGGGCAGGGGTTGGTTGCTGGTGTATTTCGTGTGCATTCAAGGAGGGCCGACGGTCACCGCGATGTCTCGAAGGCTGAGGTGGGAGTGGGGCCAAGATACCGACCGACCGACGACGCCAACTTCCCATCCTCCCTCACACCCCTTCTTACTGTTTTCCCTTTCCTCCTCCAAGATCATCCTGCCCGCTTACTCTCCCTTCTTAGTCCCCCCTCTGATCGACCGTCTTCGGCCGCCCTCCTCCCTCTTCCCAAACCGTCTCTGAACTTCCCTCAACCAACCAACGACCCCCCCCCCTTCTTTCGTGTCCTTCTCTACTCCTTCTCATTCCTGGCCCCTTTTCTCTCACCTTCCCATGTAAACTGCCCATTTTTCATTCGGCCTTGGTGATAGCTTGTGCGGCTCATCTGGCGTGAGCGTACTGAGAAGACAATTCATTCGTAGCGAGACGGATGACGATGTATGCAGTGAATGTTTCAACTGTGCAAATTACGACATACTTTGGGAACAGATCAGGAGTAGAACGTGACATTCTGTCCTTCCGTTAGCATTAGAAAAACATGCCCTGCTCCCAGCTTATTTCGGTGTGAAAGAGAAAGATTTGGACATTCTTCGACCTTAGCCTTCGCATAGTGTGTGGAATTGTATTAATACCTCTGACGCAACATGCAAAAACTGATGAGATCACCGTTTCTTTACCCTGTCCTCTGAAAGCCGTGCAATCCCACAATCACGGTAGAAATGGATGGTAGTTGCTAGGTATCATATTGCATCGCGAGAAGGAGTGATATGTAGTTAGGCGCTCCATGGTTACTTCCGAAATCATTGTGAGGGAATAAATTGCTTGTTGACATTAATTGTAGCCTTTAGTAGAGGTATTCATCACATATATTATCCCCGGGTAATGCATGGGAAAAATTCTCATCAATTGGACGCCTAGGAGAAGACGTTTTACACCCAATTTTGTGCTTTGCTAAACCGATATAAGTATCTAGGTAATGGGTTGTGAAGAGCTAGTTCGATAATTTGTCGTACTGAACAGCATCGTTTCATTAGATCTATCTACTCTTTGTGCTCATTATCAATGTCTAATTCCTACGGCAAAAAATTAATGCGACTCTTGAAACTCCCGATGGTGTGCCAAGATGATAATCTTAATACCTTGGGACCGTTTTTCCACTTGCTATAAGAATTATAACTTTCAAGGGTTTGTATATTTTCCTTTCTTGGCTCTGTATTGGCTGGGTTTGACTTCTTTTGGTGTTCCATGAGCCACATTATCTCAATTCCTTTTGCACTCACTCTATTTCAGCTGGATACTAAAAGAGCAAGCGGTCTTCGTCTTTCATTGGGTGGGCAAATATCTTGCTGGTGGATTCTTGAATATTTGTAAAATAACTGGCTAGACTTAAGTGAGAAAATATCACAAGATCATTATGTCTGTGTATCTCCCTGCTCTACTATCTCGATCCTCTGCCCTCCTTACCCCTGCGGTTCAGCTCCGCCACCCATCGCCTATCGTCTTTGCTGGTACTAAACCAAAGCATTTGTTCGTTTATCCCGCCCCGTCCCTGCACTCACAGTTTTCCCTGAAGTCGCGATCCTTCCGCCGGCTTAACCCTCCGCCGCCCCCCTGTTGCCGTCTCGGCTCCTCCTCCTCCCTTCTGTCTTCCCTCCCGTCTGACAATAGCGGTGGTCAACAGGAGGCTAGTGAGGTGATGGGGAGGGGTAGCGGGGACGTCCTTAGGGAGCTGAGGGAAGAGGGGGTTGGAAGAGAAGGGGAGAATGACCGAATGTAACAGGAAAGGGGGTGGGATGGCGGGGAGGGCTGGCGTAGTGACTCCCGTGGGAATTGGTTCTGGCCCTGCGGTTCTCTCAGGGGCGGGAATCATGTTGGTGCAAATGTTTCCAGGCGTCGTTGCATTACCCCCCTGATTTGGAGACGCCCGTAGTTGGGCGCGAGGGGTCCATACTGCCCCGTTTCAGCTGGATCGCGTTAAGAGGGTCGTTCTCCCTACCATAATCCGATAATGAAATTCTGTAAGAGATCATTTCATCTCATGTTTCAGCGTTTGGTGGAAGAAGGGAAGTCTCATACTCGCCTCATATAGAGGCAATATATCATTAGTTATTATTATGTTTTACCTCTCACCATCTCACGAATCTAAAGGCTGGTAAAATTAATTTATTGCTTCTAAATTAGTTATATTAATACAATCGTACATTTATATTTCAATCCTTGGATCGATTTTCCACCTGCTATTATTGTCTCTGTTCAATTCTTACTATCGTGTATGTAGACGACCTGACGTTCTTTGATGTTGTTTGACAGTGCTGATACTTGATTAGAGTGAGTGACCAGTTTTACCGCATCCACTTTTGGTACTATTTAAGGAAAAACCGGCAGCTAACTCCATATTAGCTACTGAGAATATAAGTGGGTAGCTGGGTATGGGAAAATTATCTTGAGCAGGTCAAGGGTGGCGAGTAAACTGGCTTCAGCATAAAATTCTACTATTTACGGCAGAAAAGCGGCAATCGGTCCAAGGTTTAATGTCCCAGTCGATGAACATATTGATTCACTTGCATTTATCTCCTCGTATCACTCAATTAGGGTCCGGTATTGCGTTGTTAAATCTGTAGCGCCTCCAGAATTCGACCCCGGACCGCGTACTTGAAGACAGTACTCTATAAAACACGCCAACTTAATCCTGGATTTGATTCTTTAAGGCCAATCAGCAGTAAACTGTTTCCTGTTTCGGCTATTTGACTTGCGTGCCATCAGTGTGGGATATGTAGGACTCTTAGCAAGGTTTTCTTTTTCATTCTTGTGACTGGATGAATTAAAACTATTGCTCTAATAAGGGGGGCAACCGGTAGCTAAAATCATTTGCGTAATGGGGGCGTTTACTCGGAACCGAAATCGTAATTTTGTACACGAAATCGTTAGATGGAAACGAAAAACGAATTTTAGTGAAAAAATTAATCTTCTAACCACAACCGTTCACTCATAAATCAAAAATTAAAATAAGCAAAAGGTGACGCCCACCGAAAATGCTGCTGTGATAACATTGACGTCATTTTCCTCCCGTCCTTGACTGCTTTCAGGGGAGGGGGAAGGGAGTGGAGGGGGGTTCTCGGAAGGTCTGCTCGCACAGATGCTGTCGAAATCGCTCCAATTGGCCGAGTCAGCTGTGTCCCGCCCATTGCGATAAGGCGAAGTAGCTTCGCGGGCTCAGTTGTGATTGGACGAAGTAGATATACGTCAGAGGTTGCACCACACCCACTTTTCCGAAAGGGTTAAAAACATCAGTTTTTCGCCGCTTATAACTCGGGAAATAATTGTCGGATCGGAAAACGGAAAAATACGGGTCCTTTTATTTTACAAACTCTATCAGATTCGGTAATAAAAAAAATATGGTAAACGACCCCATTTAGGGTTTATATTTCTAAATGGAGAATGCAGAGCAATTCAGAATACTCTCTGTTACTGTCGGAATTCAAACCCATGCCTTCTGAATGCAAAGCAAGTAATCTCGTCAACGTGCTAAACCAATGGGGTCATTTACCATTTCTGTTATTGCAGAATCTGATAGAGTTTGTAAAATAAAAAGGCCTGTATTTTTCCGTTCTTCGATCCGTAAATTACTTCTCGAGTTATAAGCGGCAAAAAACGTGTTTTTAACCCATTCGGAAAAGTGGGCGTGCAAAGGACTCGTACGTCATCCACTTTGTCCAATCACAACTGAGACCGCGAAGCTCCTTTGCCTTATCACAATGGGGGACACACTGCTGACTCTGCCAATGAGAGTGGTTGCGACAGGATCTCTTCAGGCATACCTCCCCTCCCCACCTCCGTTCCCTTCCCGTTCTTTCTCAACACAGTCAAGGACGGGAGGTGGATGACGTAGATATCCTTAACGCGGCTCAATTGGTGGGCGTAACCTTTTGCTTATTTTGATTTTTGGTTAATGAGTGAATGGATCTGGTTAGAAGATTAATTCTTTCACTAAAATTCATATTTCTTTTCCATCTAACCATTTCATGTACAAAATAGCGATTTCCGTTCCGAGTAAACGGAGAGCGTTCTATTGCGTATATTATTCCCTAGGAGAGAAGGGGATAGGTACACTAAATATCATGTTTTTTTATTTTTACTTGGTTTATCAGAATATTTGGCTGTAAGCCAAAGTTGGCTGAGCGGAACTTATATCCTCAAGTATCCTAAGTAAGACTGTTGACTGGTGTCCTCAAGAGTGTTCGTTATTCTAATAGGCATACGTGCTATCTCCGAAGGCTCCATATTCTCTTAAAGGTGTAGTTTAAATGTGCATGAAATATCGGCGTTCGATCACGTAACGCTCGAGGAAAAATGGGTCTTTAGGCTACTTAGGTACATTAACATCCGGTGTCGTGACCCATATCGAATAGAAGAATCGAATACCCTATAGTATCGCCATTAAAACATCCATGGAGGGTCTCTTTTATTCGTAGACGTAGAAAAATAATCAAAGCAAAGTTTGTGACACCATATCAGGATCAGCATCGAGCCTCGACGTTGTATTCCCGGTTGCGTTTGGCAGGAGCGGGCTACGCCGTGCGATCAATAAATCGATTTTACTTTCGGCATCGTAAACTGTTGCCAAAGTTCTTAACGAATTCTAACTCAGGACACTTGGTAGAATCAGGTGATACAAGTAACTTTTAGTATCTCGTTGTAGCTTACAACTGTTTTTTTTTGCATTAAGACAAAAAATTGATTGAAATAGGGTCCGCCATTTTGTTTTATATCTTTGGTAAATAATGCTATAAATTCATGTTATTTACATGTAATTAAAGGTAAAAAAAAGCTCTACGTGATGATATCGTTTTTACCCCAAAATTGTACATCCCAAGGTTCAGCAGCAGCTTGATTTTCTAGATTTTCAGGGAACATTGAAGGAGGCCGATTTTTGCAAAAATTGATCAATGGTGACCTTATGTATATTGTTAATGCTTGATACCTAGATCAAATGGCATGTGAAACCAAATCCTAAAATCTATGGAGAATCAACAAGTGAAGATTCGAAGTCCAGGCTGAGAAAAAATACTTTTGGACTCTTGGCCAGCTTTTTTCGATTTCATACGCCATAAGATTTTTCGATATGTTATATAGGCCTTGTTTACGTATATACGCTTTGTTTCTTTAACCCATTGGCTTAGTATTTTTTACTCCTTTTTTCCACTTATTTAACTATTTTTTATTGAAATCATTTTTTGTAATTATTTATAATCGGTTAAAAAACATTTTACAGCCATTATCATGGTTTGTGTTTGCATCAAGGGAATATTAATTATTCATTAATGACACTAAATGGGAAAAATCTGTGAATGATAAAAATAATATAATAAATAAATTAAGGTACCTGGCGATTCGCCGGCTCTTTAACAGCAGGAAAAGTTCTGCCAGCCGGCGAATCGCCGTCTCTATAGGCCAATGGGAATCATCTGTGATAATTTTCGCAGATATTTTCCCATTTTATAGTTTTGCTCATAATCCGGTCGATTGTAAACTAAAGCAGTGGCCCCAAGTGCTATGCTGGAACAGATGGTTGAGTTAAACAGTGTAAAATTATGCCTAAATTTTCGATTTGGTCTTGTGCCACCCATACATTAATCAGGACTATGATTTCATAAGTATGCTTTACCCAGTCCAAACCCATCACTTTTGTGTCTCCAAAAACTCCGTACCAAAGTTGGTGCCATTGACCCTTTGAATTTATTCTTAGCACCGCTCAATTCGTAATTTACAGGTACACAACAGTACGAGAGTTGCAATAAAAATCATCGCACTTATTGGTCCAGGAGGAAGATCATTTCCTCGAAAAATTCTTGCAATTTGATCAGTATTATAGTCAAATGCTGCGGATATTCAGTATTAAGAGAATAGTGGGCACCCTTGACGGCTAATCAAACATGTCTGATTTCCAATACGTGATTATTCTGTCACAGTCTAATAAGTAGAATAAGTGTAAACGGAAGTCCAATTCATCTCATCGCTCACTCTAGCGTGTGATGGCCGTAAAACAAGGGGACGTTCGGCCAGTCGAGTTCGTTCAACGGGAGCGGATGGCTCTTCACGTTGGCGCCTGAGGAGAGGTGCGAGATTAAGGGGAGGAAGATTCACATATGTATATCATATAAATATAATATGTATTGGTACAGTGTCCACGGCGAAGGGCGAAGCGGCGGTCGCCGTCGGGGATATTTTGGCGATGGGGCGAGGTGAAAACGTTACCGTTCGATTAGTGCGGGGGTGCGATGGGGCCTTCGGGGGCTTTGACGAGGAGGGAGGGGTGGGGGCACGACTGCCGAGGACGGATCCGTCACTCCTCCGCGCTCCCGTTCTAAGAGGCAGATCACGATCACGCCTCCTCACCACTCTCCCCACCCTTTTGGAGCATGAGGCGTGCGCGCGTGTTTGGTCACCACACTTGGCCCTCATTCCACAACGCCGCGCGAGTTGGTGGTGAGGGGACGGTGAGGGGGAGGGTGGGATATCTGGGTAGTGCGAATGCAAGGGCATTGGGGAGAGACAGATTAAGCAATGCTTACGCCCTCGCCACCCTCTTTTCCTCTCTCTCTTTCTCCGTCAAGATGCCAGGCTCTCTTCTAAGTCCACACCTCATCCCCCTTGCCAACTTTTTGATGGAGCCTTGGTTCCCTCGCGTGCTCAAGCGCCCGAGTAGTTTCATCACGGCTTAACGTCCACCCAGAGATTGCGCTGATTCTCCACCCGATTCTTAGTTGTAGTTTTTAGTGGGAGTCGATAAAGGGATGAGGTTATTTGAGTCATTTAGGGCAGGTGGGGGTGTAAATAGGATTAATATAGAATGAAGGAATGCATGAAAATAAACCTGACATGGCATTATCTTGCTGTTAATGAAAGTCCCCAAGGATTACTCTAACGTTTTATCTGATAGAGAGAGTATCGAATCAAATATTTCCTCCACTCAGATCTCATACCGGAATTTCACAGAAAAATCTTTGCCATAAACGAGCTTTGTACCTAAGCCCTAAGGATCTAGGCACTGCACCAACCCGTCAAATTTTATTTGATAACCAATTAATATCCATATAGGTATGTACTTTCCTTACTTGTTCACCCTTTTGTTACCAGATTTACCTGTATTATTCGTGGCCTTCTTCAGCTGTTCTTCCCATTCACTTTCCTATCAGTTATTGTATTTCTAACGCCAAGGCATTCAAGAATGTCTAATGAGGTTTCCTTTATTCCTTTTACAATTGTTGCGAGATTCCTTTTTACTTGGCTCCTTCTGGAGCCTTTTCAATCCCTGTCAAACGACTCGATCCAGGATTCTCTAACCCTTAAATTCAAAAGTGCTATTCCACGTTTTTTGTTCCACCCGAAGTAATGAAGCTTCCCTCAGAATTGGCCTGCTGGGTAAGGATTTATTTTTATGGGCTGTTTGGAATTTGAGGTTACACTCCAAAATAACTCTGATACCAAGTGCAATATAGGCGTCTATTTTAACTTTTGAAGTAATTAATTGTACAGAAAGTAAGTTTGTCGTAGAAAAGAGTTTATAATTGTTCTTTTTTGATTTTATGTGGCTTCGTTACTGACTTAGAGAAGTTAATAAGTGTATTGAGAAATAATTGACGATATGTTGAAATTTTGGATGAAAATAATTTTCGTACTTCAAAAATGATCAAAAGCTTTTTTGTAAGCAATTCTCTCACGTATATGGCCTGCGCAGGGTATTATATCGAGTGATTCGTGATAAAAGATGTCTTGTGTTTTCTTCTTCCTTCCTGTGCTTTTTCTTCTCCTTTAGTTTTTTGTTACTTCATTTGCTTAGATTATATCGTATCGTCTAACATAGGACTTTAGTCCTCGACACGGATAACATCCATGTCCTGGAATTCGAACCCACGACCTTTGGGTTGCCAGGCCAACGTGTTACCGACCTGGCAACTACGACTGGTGGCATACATTTTTATAGCATTTGCTCTCGTGTTCATGCGCTCAATGTTATTGAGTTCCAAAAAAGTCCTCGTCATTGGTTTCAAGCTTACTAATTTTCTCTGAAAAGAAATTTCGGAATGGTTTTCTGGTGCGTTTTTTCATAAAAATCTCAAACTATTTGTTCAATCCATATGGCATGATTTTCCTATAGCTGGTTAAAAGACTTTGCAGTATGAGAACTGTTGCGTGTTCGGCATTACAGTCAGCGTTCGCATTAACGAAGATAAAGTATTATGCGTTTTACTGAATCCAAGCTGGATCTGGTTACCAGGTTGTTAATATGTCCGAAGGGATCGTGTTAGTGAGGGGGCTAGAGTGCTGGACTCTGAGCTCCCATTCCGAGGGCCCGGGTTCGATTCCAGGCAGTGGCGGATTTTTCAGTGGAAAAACGGTCCCCTCTTGAGTGCCTAGTAGAGAGTATTTGAAGCTCAGTACACCGTCCGTCGGTTGCCGGTCGCCTCCCCTGAATAATCATCACCAACATGTCCGCCGGCAGACATTATGTTGGGGGTTTGTACCCTGTTACGATTGTGGATGTTATATTTGTCTGAGAAGGGAGGTTATGTTAGACGGTGCAATATAACCTATTAAGTCGGAACACTGAAAAAACGAATTCTACTGCTTTTGTGCTTTATTCAATTCCAGCCGTCAGTAAACATAACATCAGCTTTCTACCCAATGAAATAATGTAAATTAGATGTGAAACATGGTGGTCGCAAATTAATTATTGCATTATTATTTTGACGTGTTCCCAACGGAGATATAATAGCTTCAGTTCGATCCAAAGTGTCCACGGTTGAGAGATTTCCCGAGTAAAATCAAATGACGGTCCGATCTCTTTTCAGTGGCTGGTCTGTCAACGAAGGTCCATCGTTTCACCTCGATCGCCTTCCACTTTCCAAGTTCGTTCCCGTCTTCCTCTCGGCGTGACCAACCCCTCCGTTCCTCTTGCGCTCTCCTCACCTCTCGAGAAATCGCACCTTACATTCCGTGCGCAAGTTGCGAGAGCGATGCCGCCCTATGGTAATGCGTCACCGCGTTTGTTTTTGAGAAAGCGTTCCCCTTGGAGCGTCATCTCTCGAGCGAGGAGAATATATTAGCTCTAGTAACTATGGCGGGTAAACGTCAAGTTTCGTTGGATGTCGTTGAGGAGTTAAGGAAAGTTCAGCGGTCACAAATTGTTTCCCGAAGTTCCAAAGGACATATGAGAACGATGGCTGTTGATGAATATAAATGATCGCAGTTTGAGGAGTTGTTCTGCTCGTAGCGAAAAAAGGACGTAGAGTATTATTTGAAAGCCTACTCAGTTTCCAGTTCCTCATAAAATGTGAGGAAAATATTCATTAGTTTATGCATCTTGAAGGACTAGGGAAATTGCGTCTGATAGACGTGCGACAATCGTCACTGTTCGGGTGGAACTCTGAGGCAAATGAACTATGCGCATTCTAGCGTTTTATTTCAATGTGTGTTAGAACGATTTCTGCTACCTATCATATGCTTTTGATGCTTGAAAATCACCTAAGATATCGTAGATATACGTGAGTTATAATAGTAGAGCACACATGAGTACCACTTATTTCTCATTTTCAGTCAGTATATTAGTTAGTTAATGGATTTCTAAATAATCAAACGACTCACGCCCAAGCAGTAAAAAAGTTCGCCATTAATTCATTTCAGGTAAACCTCAGCTGCCATGGTGTCCGAACTAATGATGCTTAGTGAAGTCATGTTTACCGTGTTGCATTCTCGGCCACCCGTGTCGGTTCGACCAAATGCCTTATCGAGTTTTACTGAATTCTTGATATAATTTTTCTGTACCCTTCCCTCCTCTTCTCCCTTCTGTGATTACCCCACCTCCCCTTTTCCTCCGCCCCCTAAGATTACCGGTTTGGGACATTTCTTCTCCCTTCCTGAATAATGATTAGTTTTAAAATTTGAGATATGCCACCACAATAGTTACTAAAAACAAGACGTACCAGTTGATTTATCACCAATACACATCCATATATTTGTGGAACAAATAAAACCGTTTGCGGAAACTTAAAAAGGGAGTCATTCAGAGCCAAAATTGTGTTTCCCGGAATCACATTTCCCATTTAATTCACTATGATGTCCGTACTAGGAGAATAATAATTTTCACCTTTTACTTTCCCGTTGTGTCAACTCTGTGTCTTTGTGACTTGTTTTCCTTTTCGGAGGAAATCTTAGGAGGTTCCGGTATGAATCTGCGCATCAAAATCCCGTAAAAAAAGCTATGTTATTTAATAAATAAATGCCGATCCAGAAAAACACCTATATGGAAATTCATCTAAAGTGTGATAATGCATACACAATAATTGTACGAGTATGCTATTAAATAGCACGTTGTAGTTGCATTCTATTTTTTACAAGCTCTTTTAACTCATTTTGACTTCGGAAAATGACTGACGTGTTGTTGCCACGTTTAATTTACATAGTGAGAATACATGCTCATTCCTTATTTTACGCATTTTAAAATAGGCTAAATATTTTCTTATTTAGTTTTAAACTATTCCCTTGCAAATACAACTCTTTGTTTTAAATTTTATTAATATTGATATTTTTGAAAAATGTTAGCCAACAATGACGCTGCTACTGCTGCTACCATTAGGAAGCATTGGTATTTATTACACCATGTCAATAATCAATGAGAATATTTTAATTACATAAAAAAATAAGAAGGACCTCGGTAAGGTATATTCCTAAATTAAGTGATTAAATAGGCTCGTAAGCACGTTCCGTCACAAGTACCGTTGCCAATGTTAACTAGATACTGTAGTGGCATTTCATGTGACTAAGGGTTTTCTGCTTTTTTTCCGAGCAAACATTTATTAATATCAACTAAACAAGTGTGGTGAGATCAGCAATTTTTTGCAATGCTAAATTCTACATAAAATCGTGCTTCTTTTATTGTTTTTTCGTCAAAACGACATTCATCTTTACATTATTAATCTGCAAAGTTTACTACAACAGCCATGCCAACAGCCAGCCGTATAACGACGTATAAAATTGCTGATTTTATACGTCGTCTTTGTTCATCAAATATATGATGGAAAGGCCTCATTATTTTATTGCCAATCGATAGAAGAGCCAAAAAATGATGTCTTGAAATTTTCACAAAAATTACATTTATTTCATATTTCGGTGGAGCCTCTTTAGTAATTACTTTTGTAATATTCGTTGACTCTGAAGACGTTTCTTTGAAAAAACCCATTCCCGGAACTTAAATTATTTTCGAAAGATAGGAAAGGGGATGCTTACGTATACGACTTCCGCGGAAGCTTTCTTGGTGAAAGTGCCACACCCGTATCAGTTGATATTTTCTCATGAGATGGGCGGCTTTAAATATATATAATTTGAAGAAATATACAAACACGGAGTGAACTCGAATTATTAAAGATTTCAATGAAAAGCTCGAATGCAATCGAATCAGCACTCGATGAAATTAGTCCGTAAAAAGACTGGAATATATGGATATTTTCGCGTGGCTCTACCATATTTTCACCCAAAAAAATTATGCTTCGTGGTTAATGCGTAGAAGTCGCATCAGTCGAGTAGCTGTTGCACTGATTTATTTAAAGACCGGAAAAAAAGAAATGAATGTGGAGAGACAGCTTGATGTGGTAGCTAAAGTGGTTCCCCTGCCCAGGTCTAGGGTTCGAACTAGTCCTTGGCTGATTTAAGCGTGGTCACTGTTCCTTGCCCCCAAACAGCAGGTTGTATGTTCAAGACTCCTCCGGTGAATATATTGTCCCTGCCAAACGGTGCACCGTTTGGCAGGAAAACCACCGCAGTGGTTTGCATAGTATTACGTAGACTATGTAAATAAGCGCTTACTTATCATCAGTAGTTCCAAATCTGTTCCGTTTTTAAAGGTGCCTCAGACCTCAGGGAGTAAAAGGGAGTAAAAATTTAAGAATTGAGGGAAAGTAGTAAGGGCGGAGAGAAATCTGGCTTCTCAAGTAACGGCACCTAGGGGTGAACAATTTTGCGTCCCATCTGACGGACGGAGGATTTGACTTGGAATGCCCTACACCCGGCAAACCTACATCCCATCACCCTCCTTGTTGGCGTTCTATCCTTATTGGTGATACTGGTGCTAACCTATCGTTATTGGAGTATCTGAACTCATGTCGGTTGCCACCCTGTTGCAGCCAGTCATTCGTGACTCTCCCCGCGGTCAAGGTACCGACACATCGTCCAGCCTCACGCGACCAACTCGGGCCCGCGACATAAACTAGGGCATGGGTCGGGAAACTTTTAAAACGAAGAGCCAAACTTGTCTCACAGCAGTTGGTAAAAAAGTATTGGAGAACCATATGTCTGTTTTAAAACAAATAAAATTTAAATAATAATATAAAAAGTTATATTTATTCAAATGGAGAAAATTCTCACGAAAATTGCTCAAATCTCAGTGTGAATAAACTTGCATTTCCCGAGAGTAATCCGTAAACCAGTTCTTTTTGATGAAAGGTACAACTCAAGCTGGCATCATCAGTCTACAATCCTAAGATGGGTTTGACTCAGCTCTGTAATACATTCTCCTAACGGATAATCTTTTCATATTAGCATTAATTCTTCTCTTTCACATCCTTCACTATTCTATTCATCTTACGCCTTTGCCATTCTTACCGTTCACTCTTCCCTCGACGGTTGTGTTCATTATACCATCATGTCTCAATATGTGGTCAGTTAAGTTGTTCCGTCTTTGAAAATTTTCAACATGTCTTTCTTTTCTTCCACTATTCTCAGGACTTATTCGTTTGTCACTCGGTCAATATCAAGTTGACATAAGTTGGCCAATATGTTTTCATTAATGGAACTATGACAGTTTTATTTTCATTTTCATCTCTAATTGAGAGCCACATTCTATCGCTTTGAAGAGCCACATTCTATCATTGGCTTCCGAACGGCAGTTTGGTGAACCCCAGGACCTGAGTAGGCATCCATGCAATCGCGGCTAAGGCCCCATCGGGGATCCCTCCGTTGGCCTGACATGCCGTGGTGTCTGTTCCTGGGTTGCCGGGCGCCGCAGCCGCACACGCGCGCGTTCCCCGCAGGGGAGTGTGCGGTGATAATGGCCGCTTCCCAACCACCCACCCCCTCCCCCTTTCCCCTCGCAACACCCTCCCCCCCTGATTGCCATTCGACGAAGCGGGCCCTGCCGAGTGCGTGCGCTCCGTTCTGTCGGCGCATGTGCCGTTCCCTCCTCGCCCGCCGCGACGATAATTGAACAATGGCGGTCGGACGGGAGTTCGATTATCCATCTCGCGCGTTTTAGCACCGCTCGTTTTCGAGTGCGGGAACGCCTCCGCTCGTCACCGTTCAGTCGCCTTCAGGATTTGATGCTCTTCTTTCGGACTGGACAATGGTTCCCCGGAGTTTAGCGCCGTTGTTAAATTTACGAAGGGCATGCATCATTATATACACCGATACTGTTTGATTACCTGAGCTGTGTTTGGACATGACTTAGAATGTGTCTGTAAAATATTGACGAGGCTCTCTGCGTCGTTAATTTGCATCTTTTGGGTAGGTGCGCTTTTAACGAACGCTGACATACAAGGAAATGAATTAATTTCAGTGCTTACTGCTGAGATTAGAATTGATCCAATTAGTTTTAAGCTATCGTAACGTTTTAAGTCATGTCGATCTATAATAACGTAATATTATAACGTAATTATTGGCATAATTGTAAAATAAAAATAAAGTCCTTGCCTAATTTGGAACTGCGACCTTTAGGTTATGATGCTCTCTTCTGTCGAGGCCACCATGGAAATGAATGACGTGTTATAATAATTAATATTAATCGGGCAAATAATTATGGCAACGAGGTTTGATTTGCAGCTAGCCTTTATTCCCGCCTTGCTTGATCAGTTGTATGCTAAGAACTACCTTTTATCTAATTTCAATCTTTTGCAGTTAATAATATTATAGTTTTTCTTTAATGAAGGAAAGTACTTACCCTATTGATAGTTGATCCATAATACCAATCACTATCTGATTGCCAAGTATTTGACTATTTAGTGAAGAAAAATAATTGGTTGTCATGGGAAGTTTCATTGGAGAAATTTATCGTTTTTATAAGACAAGGAAGATAACTATGTTTACCTAGCTCACAGTTGATGACTTAGTGAAACAGATTTTAGTGCTAATGAAACATCGAAAGGCTCAATAATTTTTTGTTTATGATGAGTATTTTTGTATCGAAAATTGTTCAGCGTCAAATAGTACCTCCTTAGACGACCGAGCACGTTTTCTGAATTTATCATGGAATTAGCTGAAAGTGTTTTTGAAAGCTTGTGTGTCACTTAATTTGTCCTGTTTTCACTGATGACATGGATTAAGAAATATGTGTACTCCCTGAGGTTTATGAAGTCTGAGATATAGCAAAATTGCCTTCAAGCGTGGCAATTCCGGGACCTACTTCAGGCAAATCAGCAAGCAAACGGCAAAGCGAGGAGTAGGTAATTAAAACACACTTACTCATGGGTGCGCTCTAGTATAATCGTCTTTGGACATCAAAACTGCAATGGAGGGGTCTTTCAGATCTGATGTGGTCATTGCTGTCTGTTTGGTGATACGATTCTTAATCAGTAAAACAGTATTTTAATCCAACCGTTGCTTCGTTGGATGCTGGAAGTGGAACGCAATTAGGGTGGATATCGAAGACCGGGTACATTTCCTGAGGTTTCTACGGAATTGCGTAATAAGCGTTGTTGAAGACCTTATTGGTGGTTAACTTGTCCTGTACTCACTGACAAAACGGACGAAGGCATATATTTACTACCCAAAGTTTGCGGAGCCCGAAATATAGGAAAAATCGCCTTCGAACTCGGTGATACCGGAGAGCACGTTAGGGAAGAGGGATAGAGCGCGATCGAAACCGTAGATTAATTAGAACACACTTGATTATATCAGTGTAATCGTTTTCGAGCGATGTGATTACCTCGAAAGTAATTAAAGATGTGATGGCACCATGCTGTTGGCACAGTGTCATGATTATTAATCATTAAATGACGGGATTAATGTAGCCTCTGCTTCGTTGGATACTGGAAGTGGAACCCGATTTGGGTAGATATTGCGCCATGTAGGTAAGCACTGCACAGATTCGTATCCTTCGAATTCGTCTCATCGCACTGATTCGGAAAGCATTTGTTAATGCGTTGCGCGGTTCGACCATTTCGATTGGTATGTGTGGAGTGCGAGGCTCAGTTCGGAGAGCGAGGCGGGGTTGGCACGCGGAGCTGCCGAGGGGCGGAACCCCATTTCTTGCTAATTACGGTTGCGCGACCTAAAACCCGTCCCCAAAATGATTCGGTGTTTTCCCCACTCAGCGCCGCACGCAAAAGGAGAACCGTGAGGCGTGTCCGCTGGGGGACTCGACACGGGTTTCACGATCGTCGAAATATTTTCGGACACATCGCCGCGGTGGTGCATGCAATTCTGATGAAGCGTCGCAGTTAGTCCCTCATCCGGAGTGCCAAAAAAGTAGTGCCCGCAAAATCGATCGTAAGAATCAGTCAAAAAAGGCTTCATTCTCGGCACCAAATCGCTAAAAATATCTCATTTTGTACCCTGCGTCTAATTTTCTCCATCAGTCCTCAGCAGAGGACTAATATCTGGAGAGGCTCAAAGATCTCACTGATGAAAAAATGTTTTATAGCAGTTCTGATAATATATTTTTTCGAGAAATATTTAATTTGAAGGCAATTGTCGATAGTAATTTAGTCCCTAATTCACTATACCTACACTGTTTCAAATTTGATATTTACCTGTAAAATGTTTAAACAATCGAAATAAGCACGTAATTTTCGTGTTATTCACTATTAAAATAATTCCGAATTTTCACGTAATTTTCATTTAGAGTCAATTTGATTCACGTATGATTTACAGCCTGATTAATTTTGAATAGTAATGATTGAAATGCTAAGTCTGTTTTTCTTAAATTTAAGGTAATGGCACTCAGCGTTAAATACTACTGGGAGCGAGGGCAATTAAATGCGTTGAAAATTGCAGCAAGAAATAGTTTATCTGAGCATGGGATAGAGTGATTAACCTTTTGGTTGTGGCCTGTGTGCCGCTTACCTTACTTGAATCATGATACAACGTTGGTAGAAGTGTTTGCTAGGAAGACGCTCGATTCCCTGTCATATATTACTGCGATGGCTATCAATGACTGCTTCGTGTCAAGTGAATGACTTGTCAATTCAGTATACAATTTTCCATGTGTTTGCTTTTTGTGTTATTTCACGTCTCTTTGGCAGTTTTTTTAGGGAAGTTCTACCTCGGATTAAGGAAGAGATTCCCCTTCGGGTAGTACACTCCTTCTCGTTGTTTGTTGATGTTTTCGGCTACCTTGGTAATTGATTACGTTATTATTTTAAAAATTGGATTCGATTTAAAAAATAACTGATGTTTTAGCCGATTTGGATTTTTATTAGTGACCGCAAGGTGATGAAATTTTCAGATGAGTACCTAAGTCTTCCATGGAATAAATTGGAAATTAGCACATTTATTGTCTGACAATGTTGATAAATGATATGCAATCCACCTACACCAATACAAATTATGTTTTTTTAATTTACTCTTTCTTCTCCAGGTAATAGATTAGCATTAAGTAACCACTGTGTAAACCACTGTGATGTTAATCTTCATTGGCTACTCAGTTGTACACGTTCGTTTTATTTAATTATTGCATTCCCAACTTAAATTGATAAAAGAGCATTATGTTAAAAGAATAATCTTTTGCAACCCTTACAAGATCCCTGGCTTAAAATTGTTCAATGAACACATTTTTACTACAATTTCACCAACACTCAAAGGAATGGAATCATCACTGCGCCTTTAAATTTGAAATCCACTAACAGTATACTTATATTAGAGTAGACGATCCTATCAAACGGGGAGCACAAGATTGAACGACTGAGGCAATAAGAGTCAGGAAGTTAACGTTACTATCACAGTTCATGCTCCTGTGACCGCTATTAATTTTCACTCTCCTAAATTACTCAAAGACCCAGTGTATCCGTGAGTTTGGTTGTAGTGAGAGGTGCTCATTTTGTGCGACCATCCGTTCATTTTAGAGTGAATGGAAAATAAAGA
Source organism: Platycnemis pennipes (assembly GCA_933228895.1). Taxonomy (NCBI): domain Eukaryota; kingdom Metazoa; phylum Arthropoda; class Insecta; order Odonata; family Platycnemididae; genus Platycnemis; species Platycnemis pennipes. The sequence goes on along the minus strand of OW121848.1, from coordinate 115,924,496 downwards.
AGCCTGGATGACGAAGTCGGGCCATCCTTTGTCAATAGCTGCTTACTAAAAGCAGCTATTCTAGTAGGATTATCATTCAGATTATGTGAGGCGTTAGCTGTGACGCAAGTACTTTTTGCTCGTGCGATTGACTCCATCAACACGTTAATGACTCAAGACTTTCTTTGCGTAAGTGATCACATTTTTTCTTGTTTTATCGCTTACTCGTGAGTGCTTAGGCGTGATAGACGTTCAAACCTGAGGCTGGAAAAGTCTCACAGTTCTAGAATCAAGGAAAATAATTACACTAGTGAATTTTTCTATGTTGTCTTTTATTTGGGTGACAAATATGCTTTAATTTTAAAATTAAGAATTTTTGTTGCCTATTAGTAATGTGACTGAATTTAGTTTTCAGATGAGTGTGCAATGGTATGCAATTATGGTTGATTCTAAGCAGAAATATTATTTGCCTTAATTTTAGAAGATTTTCCTTACCTGATCAGTATGATCGTGATGGCTTTGACATGCTTTCCCGTGCTTACACTTCATTGTTTAGCATGATTAATACATCTACATTCAAAATGCCGAAGATCGGCATTTTGAATGTAGATGTATTAGTTTCCGCTTGCATAATGAATGTTATTTTCTTCTATTTTTGGATTTATCCAATGATATCCAGGTACACCTTTTAGAGGCATAAAAAAAATTCGCGCCTTTTTCTTTATACTACAGATTAAAGTCTTCAGGGAATCTTCAAAAACGTACTTAGACCCTAGCTTATGTAGACTTTGGGGCAAAAATATTGGAATAATGAAATACGGCTTATAAATCTGCATTTATAGTTTTTATAATAATAAAAAATACTACAATTGTGGGATAACTCCGAGACACCTCATAGGAATGCCATCGAGGGTCACGTTTTATCAGGAAATAGAAATACATCAGCATCAATAAACTTAAGTAACATTTGGTGGCTTGAAACTACCGCGTTAGCTCTTTTTAGTTTTTTCCCGAAATAAAAATCCCTTTTTTTTATCGAGTTTTCCAAAAATACGGGAACACGACGCTATCCTTAACACTTGAGGATCGATTAATGACCAGACAGTGACTAGTTGATCAACGGCCGATTCTTCGAGATAAATCGATGAGCTATATCGTGATGATCGAAACAGAATAGAGCGCCATTAGTCTCCCCTTCACGCCTCGGTGACCGGGCTCGTTACCGATTCAACGATCCGCTCCTCTCTATCCCTCCCGTCTCGACGCCCAAGTCTTTGTGTGTATTAGCGCCAATAGCACGAATGAGCAAGGATACCGCATTGAAGCGGACACTGAAGCTTAGTTGAATTTCAATCCTTTGAGAATCCTAGGTTGTCTCCATTTATGTTAGTAGGCTGACGTAGGACACCGACCTCTATTTATACGTATTCATAACAGCATAGTTCTTTACAGAGATGACGCACCGATGTCGACCAAGCTAGTATTGACTTTATTATTAGAGGTCAATTAAGCAATACTATAGTATTGCTTAATTGACCGCTTCAAATTCAATGTGCATTAGACGCCTTTGCACTCTTGTGGTGTATCCTGCTGGTTTGAGCTACTTCAACTTTGTGTTTTAAAAATGTCCGGGATTATGTTGAGAGATTCTACTTTGCATATGCGAAGGTGGATTACACGATGGTTAATTTCTGTGAGAGAATTATTGGAGAGAAAATATTTCCATTGTGAGTGGAGATAATTGAGTGATTATATTTCAGAGTAGGCCCTTCGTAAGAGGCTGCTCCTTCCTGGTTTAATGTTTTGCATTTTCAATGCACCTTAGTTATATAGTATACATTGCTGAGTATGAATCAATTGTTGCCTGAAATTCATTTCAACCATTTTAATCTGAGAGAATAATTAATTGTGCCAGCTCAGAATGATAAATTCTGCTTTGGTAGGGTTAATCATATATAGGATAAATGGGAAACTCATGTTTTTTTGCAAGGAGTTAGATCGTGTGAAACTGAAACGCCACTGCTACACGGAAAATGCTGATATTTTCTCCTAAATCAAGAAGGATATACATTCATGTTCAGGGGCGCCTTTTCTAATAATCGTCCACCTAGTACATACGTATATTCATTTACTTAGTTTTTTTACTATCCTTAAGCTGAGTACTGTTTTTAATCGTATTCCTCATGCAAAAATGCTTATCAATTCTTGGTAGTTGTGGCCATAAGTCTTTAATGAGAATCTGATAGCAATTATTGTTTTTATAAAGTCACTTCATTAATGGTTCCTTTATTTACAGAGTATATACATGAAAACCCATTCAAAGAGCTACTTCCTAGCGGCGACTGTGGTGGAGTCTTCTAGACTATGCAAGCAGATATTAATAAAAACCACGCCTGATGTCCATTGGCTGAGAATTTCCAGATTAGAAAATCAGTAAGTAATTTTAAAAGTACATGATACTTTCCATATAAATCCATAATCAATTATATTTTTAAGTTCCTTTCTCGTGCATTTTTTCTGCAATGCAAAAATATTTGCATGGACGATAAGAATTTTTAGCTCTTGTCTTACGAAAAATGCAGGGAAAGGATGACAAATGTGATCAGTTTTCTTGGGAAAAACCATAAAATTATTTCGAATCGAATTATGGAAAATTATAGTTATAATGCATACCACAATTTTCTCATCTACGTAATGGCAAAGCGAATGACTCAAGGGTTAAATTTAATTTTTACATATTTAATCTTACATACATTGTGTTATTGGATACCTACCATCAGTGGCGCACCCAGAAGTTATTTTGGAGGGTGCCTGCCATCTGCCCGATCTTTTGCAAAGTGTAACCATAAAGTTAATTTAATTAGTATATTTTGAATGCTATAGTAGGCGATATTAGTCATCACATTTATGCATCCTATAAGTAGCCATATCAGATTTACAGACGAAAATAGTCATACACTTTGAGGCCTATACTAAGTTAGTTATGTTTCACAGCACAGATAAAGATCCTTTGTTTTATATTTGGTCTAGTATATTTGGTTTAGTCTAGTACTCGAGTAAAATGATTTAACGATTTTTTCCTATTTTTCCAATTGCTTCTACTATGTGACTATGAATTGTCAATTATAGATTAATTTTTGGTTTTGTAGAGAGCTAGGAGGGAGGGGGGGGGCAGGGCCCCTTTGCCCCCCCATCGGTGGGTGCGCCACTGCCTACCATAATGTGTCAAGGTAGGTAGCATATTCCCTACTTAGCGAGGCTGGTAGGTAGAGTATATAGGTACCCAGTGAGCTGGCAGCGCTCGCCTGATCCCTGGAGGAATTAAAACGAACGCTAGCAGCCGAATTATTGACCCAACCGTTGTGCCTTGACCCTTGTGCCCCCAACAACATTCGGTGTATATTTTCCTCGGGAGAATAATCGTCTAACGTTCGAACGATGCCGTAATGCTTAGAATATGAACTTCCGATTTCTCTTTTACTGCTCGTTAAAGTCTCTCTGAAAAGATATTTATCGCAACCCTGGTAAAAAAATAAAATACCACGACTCAAAGGAAGCAGTTAAAAAATTCACTGTAGTTTTAAAATTAGTTTTTTTTTTAGATATATCGCACCGTCTACCCAGAGTACTTTACCCAGAAGTAAACGCAACATCCACGTCCAAGGCGAGGTTTGAATCCGTGATCTTTGGGTTGTCAGTCCGGCTTATCAGCGACCTAGCTTCCGAAGTCATAAAAAAGGACACTTCTGCCAGAAACTTGGAAAAAATGTTGGAAGAGTTTTGGGGTCAATCGTGTGGTAGAACGGCGTAGGGTCGAAGAAAAGATTATGAAAAACCCGGAAAAGGAGGACTAAACTGCACTTCCCTCTCTGTGGATACATTAATTTATGGCTTTAAATATAGGCGAGCGGAATGCATTTGCGTGCACCATTAATGACAAACGCACTGCATTAGGCTAGGAGACGTTCTAATTTTCTGCGTTGGCGGCAGGGGTTTTTTGGATTGTAAAAGGTATTTAATCGAATATCGGGGCATCGAATGCCCCCGATTGTGTTTTTGAGGGCCATGTTGATAAATTTCGCTCTTGCATAATGCTCTGGGCGCTCGTTGGAGGAGGCGAAGAGGCGGAGGTGAGACCGCGCCGGCGGCGGCGTTATATATCACGTGAGCGTTATTTGAGTGGGAGGGATGAGGAAAGAGAGAGAGAAGAGGAAGAGGGTGGAAAGTGGGGGAGAAGGCCACTTTGCGCTCGCGTTTTCCATTAAATAACGGTGCATCAACATTTTTCGGAAAAACGACACGTTATTTTTATTCGTTTTGTCACCTCAAATCATCATCTCGTCCGCGCGTAAACAATTTCAAAGTACAAAGTGAAAGTCTATGAGCGGCTAAAATGTACGGGTTATTAAAATGCAGTGGGGGGAGATTGGTTGGGTGGGGCCTCGTGCTCTGCGTTTTGTTTTGGGAGGAGGGGTGGAATGGTGGGAGAAGGAGGGAGGGAGGGGACGGGAGATTCCGACCCTTGATTTATGTGCGGCGGTTCACGGACCCTGGCTCGCCAGGACCGATCCGGGAAAAAAATGAGCAAATGAGCATATTTCAAACCGGTGCGGATGTGGGGAGAGGAACAGAGAGGAGCCGTTCGTGTATTCCCTTTGATTTAGCCTCGGGGATACGCATAAATATGCTACCGACCGTATCTCCCCTCCCCCAATCCGAGTGTACACTTATGAACAAATGACTACCGACTGTTTATCTGTGAATGCGCGCGTGAGTTTGGGGCACTCGCGGCGGTGTCACGGTGTTCCGCATTTTGCGTGTGCATCGCCAATCCGAATGGATGAGACTATTTCTTTCTTTTCCTTCATTCTCCTCTCTCGCTCCCTCTTTTTTAAATTTTAGCTCGCGTCTGGGTTCGTTCCGTGTGTTTTATTTTTCGGTCGACCCGCGAGACTTGTGGATTCAGGGGCTCGCGGTGGGATTGTGCCCTCGTGTGCCCGCGTGGACAGCTGAATTGTCGACCCCGGCGATGCATTTGCGAGAATTTCTGTCCGGGTGCAGCGGAGAGAGGGAGGTGGGGGATGAGAGAGGAGGACGGGGAAGGGAGTGGGCGATCCGGCATTAAATAGATCGGCTCGTTCAAAAACACACCGCTGGAGTAAATTGATTTCGGACCGCGCGGGCGACCGGAGAGGGCAAGGGGGACGAAAGTGCATCGAGTGGATCGGATGGCGCCCCCGGGTCACATCTCTGGTGCAGGAATGGGGAGGAAAGGGAATGAATGGAGAGAGTTGAAAACACCTGGAGGGGTTGAAGCTTTGTGGCGGTGGGACAATAAGGTACGGCAGCGAATGAGGCTGATTTATCAGCCTTATTAACTTTAAATCACGGTGAACCCGTCATAATAGTTCCACTATTCTCAAAATAAATGAACAGAAATAATGAAGATGGGGCGGAAATATTATAAATAATATTATCTTATTTTTCCAAATTAAAAGACTTGATCGGTCATACTACACTTTAGCATTAATTTTTCATTAGGATGTTGAATTTTGGAGTATAAACTCATGGTTGTTCAATTTTTTGGATATCTGCTTGATGAATTCTCGAAAATGCTTGAATGGAAAGTGGACATTGAAATGGAGAGAGACCAAAGGAGAAAGAATTCCGTCGGGTCTTCCACCAGGTTTTCTCCATTTCTGCCGACAATTCGGTCATCGTCTTCGAAACTTCGGTAAAAATGGAGATAATAAACCGGTGGACCTGAGAGGAATTATTTCGACAAATATACCGGGAATGCATCAGATTTTTCTTTGAACCAAAGGAGCTTAGTGTTCCTTCTATGATGAGGCAGAGTAGTAGGACAGTGCAAGCGAAATTTAGCAATTAGTAAATCAGGGTTAAAGAGACCCTGGAGGTTGTTGACAACCAAAAAATACAAATAAGGACAAGAAAGGACAATTTTAGTGACCTGAGGGTATGAGAAGGTTTTACCGAGTTGAAGAGGAAAATTATGGTGGTTTCAGAAATACTTTTGTGGGAGGAAAAGGGCGTGTTATAGGCATATTTAAATCAAAATGATCGGAATCATTCCAGTTATAAATTTTTTATTATTTTTTAACAATTTGGACGCCTGTTAGGTTGTTAAATGAAAATCAGGACTTGTTTGAAATCGGGATTCAATGTTATAGAGGGTCCGAAATTTGTTTTTTAATCATTGGTAGGCCTCACTCAAAATTTCTAAGAGAGGAATGTCTGACAATTGTTCATGAGATAAGAAAGGTCAGTGTTCTTTCCTATTCCGCCAATGCTTGAAAGATGCACAGAATATTTTAGCTCTTGAATTTCGAGGGGCGTTTTAAGTAGCTAATGAATGAATGAAGTTTTTTAAATTGAATAAATCACAACTTCCATTTGTATTACATCAAGAAAATAATGCCCTCTGGCATCGAACTACGTCTTCGCAGAAGTGTAAATTAATTATCGAGTCTTCCTGGTCATGAGAGTTACAATGCTGCTTACGGAATACTTTTGAACAAAGCGTTTCCGAGATGGATACGCAAGAGCGGTCTGACACTTCCGAAATTACATGGAAACAGTTCATGCAACCCTGATGATATATGTGAGCGTTTTGTCTATGAAATCTGCAGTTAGAAATGTTGGCTGGAAATAAGTTGCTCGTCATTTCCTGGGGGAGATCCTTCTTTCATTCTTCACTGATTAAACAAACCAGATTCAAGTGTGACGTAGTGGAAACGTTCCATATTAATAGAAAGATGTTGCAAATTTCTACAGAAGTAATTTATTTCGACTAGTTTCAATGTTACTACATCATTGTCATTCAATGGTGTAGTAACATTGAAACTAGTAACATTGTAGTAGTCAACACTTGACTTCAATACTTCACTGATTATTTTCCGTGACTCCGAGAGCCTAATCGCGATTTTGGAATTGGAAATGCAAAAGATAGCAAATAGTCTTCCTGTTCGTCCTTCTCCTCTCTACGCTCGTGGTGAAGGAGTTTGGTGAGGTGACTGTCCATAATCAACGAATGGGCAGTAAAATGTGGAAATAGAGGACAATGGTGGAAGGTATCGCTGGCCATGGATATTTCTGCGCTTATCGAATTTCATCGTTGGAACGATGCGTTTGCAAACAGTGACGGGGTTAAATTGAAGGGATCGCAATTATAATCGGGCGTATTGATGGAAAATTGACATTATTTTGTCATCAGGAAAGTGTTTTCCTTTATTAAACGACCCAGTTTTACTTGTGAATATTAAAATACTCCCTCAATTTCCTGGATAGGAGCGCGGCATATCCCCACTCTCTCATCTTCCTGGTGATGAACTTCACTTTTTGCTTCCATGGGACTTGGCATTGTATAAATGTAATACTTGAATGATAAATTAATTTAAATAGGCCGTTTTGAATTAATTTTCATTGAAATTGTAAAGTCACTATATTAATTTGATAGGTATTATCCTATAGTTATGGCTACAGTCATATAGTCTTTACGTTGAAAAATCTCGATATTCACTGAAAAATTTCCTGGTTAACATCACTTGAACTACCACTCATTATGTTGTTGAGTCTTCCTGAATCAAAGCACTTTCACCTTTAAATGTGAATAAATAATCACTGCACAGTGGAATTTTTAAAAGTATTTTTGAGTAAATTGTTTTCGGCTGCTTGAAATATCTCTATAATGGGGGCGTTTACTCGGAACCGAAATCGCAATTTGGTACACGAAATCGTGAGATGGAAATGAAAAAAGAATTTTAGTGAAAAAAATAATCTTCTAACTATAACCATTCACTCATAAATCAAAAATTAAAATAAGCAAAAGGTGACGCCCACCGAAAACGCTGCTGTGATAACATTGACGTCATTTTCCTCCCGTCCTTGACTGCTTTCAGGGGGGAGGAAGGGAGTGGAGGGGGATTCTCGGAAGGTCTGCTCGCACAGATGCTGTCGCAATCATTCCCATTGGCCGAGTCAGCTGTGTCCCCCCCTCTGCGATAAGGCAAAGTAGCTTCGCGGGCTCAGTTGTGATTGGACGAAGTCGATATACGTCAGAGGTTGCACCACGCCCACTTTTCCGAAAGGGTTAAAAACATCAGTTTTTCGCCGCTTATAACTCGGGAAATAATTGTCGGATCAAAAAACAGAAAAATACGGATCTTTTTATTTTACAAACTCTATCAGATTCGGCAATAAAAAAATATGGTAAACGACCCCATTTGAAATAAACTTTGATTCATGGCCTTCTTGGCATGTCTACCCTAATGTGGCTTCCTTGAGATTACTTATGAATAAAACATAACAAAGTGGTGTAACATCAAGGGTGAATCGTACTTTCTAAACTAAAATTTTTTATATCGCTGCTGATAAGAAAAAATCAACTACTCCCGTAGAGGTGATTAAAAAATATTCGAGTCTTCGGTTTACCATGCAAACTTACGAACGTCATTAATATTGTGCTATTGTATAATATTGTATAATACTGTGCTGTTCGAAAGAAAAGCCTGCTACATTTCGGTTTTGGGAAATTGGTCAGTAATTACGGTCAAAAAGTTGAAAAAACAGTTAATATGGTTACATTTTGACTTAATACGCAAAAATTCAAATTCTTGGAACTGTGGAAAATGACCGAACTGGAATTAGCCAATCATCTTAAGATAAATATTTGAAAATCAATATAATACTAATATTAACCTTACTTCATTATCAGTATGACGAATGTTGGTAGAAGTAATACTCAAAATAGGTTTTAAGTTGTTCCTCATGCCTAGGTTATAACGCACTATCTGACCGAACACACTCCTCAGCTCATAAAATCACTCCTTCTTAACGTCCTCTCGTCGCGGGCCATCAGAAGTGGCATAATGTGGCTTTATGATACTCCAACCACTTAGATTGTTTTGCAACGTTTAACTTCACCTACTTCTAAGTCGAACACATCATCCATGTCCTAGGTGGTTTTCAAACCCGCACCCTTTGGATGTCAAAACTGGCGCTTTACCGAACTGACTGCTGCTGCCGGCAATACGACATAATCCGCACTTATTGTGCCTTCGCACATATGCCTTCCAATTTACATTGCCCCCAGAGACACTTCAATCTCCTCCTCTATTGATCGTTCTATCATAGTTGGGAGAATTTTTCAATTTCGAAGTTTGGGAGCAAGAGGCTCGCTTCCCAAAGGGAAGCCGCTAACATATCTCAGAATGTTCTACCAGCCAAAATATTTAATATTTTAGAAGTATTTTTTGGCACTCCAACAGTGAAGGTCAATTACTATCAACATCAATCGTCATAATAAGAATGGTGTCTTGTAGATCTCCGCTCGATATTTTCTATTCGCTTACCTGTTAAGTTGGCATGATCAAAATCACAACCATCGTATAATCTTAGCTTTCTTTTGAGATAAACACTATATCCGTGGATTAGAACCAGTGACCTTCGATTTCTCAGGCTGGAGCGTAACCAGCTTCACAACAATTAAAGACAACGAATCTGTATTGCGTTCAAATTCATGTCCATCGTTTATTCACTGTCTGATTTCCGATCCAGGAGCGTTTTCCCTTCTGAAAAAAAAACCTGAGCGCGTTAATATTGTGCCATTCGTACAGTAAAATGCCAAATGTTTTGGAGGAAGTTTAGTGAGCGCGAGTGAAGTTCCTCGTTTCAGCTCTTGGTGGTCGGAGATTCGCTGTACTCTATTCCACTCTAGATTTTCTAAGCATTTTCTGTTTCTTTGGGCGTTGCCATAGAAAGGAGGATCTCCTCTCCTGTAAAATGAATCGGTTACACAGTATCGAGGCGGCCGCGCGAAAGAGATTTTCCTCGACTTCCATTCTCATTCCGGGGGTGCCTGGCCTGGTCGCTTCATCCGCATGTGTATCACGGCCGCGGGGGTGGGAGGGGGTGAGTCGCATATTAATCGTGGCGCTGTGACGTGACTCCCCCGCCGCCGCGGCGGCTGCGGAAAACACCCCGGCGGGAGCGCCCTCCCCGCCGCATCCTCGCCATCCCCCGCCGTCCCTCCTCCCCCCCGTCGTTTAGCGAATAACCCCTAATTAAAGATGCCGATCGCACGCAAAGTTTGATTTCGCAGTCGTTTCGGTGTTGGAATGGGGGGATGGTAGAAGGGAAGGATATATCATTCGGAAGCCGAGGTGACTTATGAAAATGACGAGTAGTAATGGTTCCAACATTCGTTCTCGTCGTAATGTTTATCGCGGCTTTAACCTCCGAGGAGGCGTTCAAGTTTTGGAGGGAGTAGTCGGAAATCGACGACATGGTAGCGTAGTCGGTTCAGCGCTGGCAGAGGTATCGTACCGATGCCCCGGATTCAAATTCTAAGGAGTTATTTTTCAAGGTAAAATAAAGTACATATGTAAAGTTTAAACTAACATTTTTCCGAAAGCTTAGTAAAATAATAATTATTACAGTTTTGAGAAATAATGGCCAGATAAAAACAATCATTTAGGGAAAAATGTATGGGAAATAAGGTAAAAAGAAGGCCCCGCATGAAATGTATAGCGAAAGTTGTTAAGGAAGTAGTTATAGTAGTTTAGGCTGAATGCATCGCTGCAGTTTATATTAATTGAGTTATTCACCTTGGTGAATAAAGGAACAGCAAGTCTTTGATTTGATTTTTGACCACATATATTTCCTCAAAAAAGTGGATTCATAAAAATTTTATTTTACGGAGTACAAAGTACTGTTAGTGATTTATCATGCGTATGAATGTTTATGGTGAAAATAATACAGAATAGAGAATATACCGATAGATTCTTATGTTCCCGCTCTGTTTCAGTCCTCGTTTAGCCTAAAATGCCTATTTTTCTCGTTAATTTTAAGATTTAGAAGTGGGAGTAGTAAAGGCAGTATGAGTTCATGTCTCCAATCCTGTGGGACCAGGGTCGAATCTCAGAGGCAGATGTTTATTTTTTGGTGGCACACCGTTCCCTACTCATAAGAGAGAGGTACGAACATCGGGAGATTTCCCTCGATATCATAAAAATCCACTCACGATCTATGTAAGCGGCGTACATGTGTGTAAAATACATCTTTCACCTTTCTCCATTCGCTGAATATCTCCCTAAATAGCAAAGAGTCCGTGAAAATGGAAATGGGTTTGGTTCAATCGCCTTACATCTACCGAGGCTTCTGAAGCTTGGTTCCTTTTTTGTTAGAAAGACAGTGAGCTATGCCAGCCGTGGTGGGCAGATTGGGGATGTACGAGGGTTTCATTGCAATTCCAGACACGGATGATGTTGATTGTGAAGGAATTAAGCTTAGATAAGGTGATGAGATATTACCTCGGAGGTTGGAGATGCTGAAAACTGAATGTTCCTTATTGTTGCTATCAGAAAAAGTAACGGACAAATCAAGTCATTTCTTTCGTCAAGACTAAGGGCCGTATTCACAACCTCCAATGGAGTGGAGCTTCCACTCCTTATGACGTAAATCAACACTACATGGTATTCAGAAGCTCTATGGAGTGGCGGTCTCACTGCGGTTGTAGTAACAGCCGGCCTAAAGTGGTAGGGTACCCATACCCACCCTAAAATCACCACTACATCGAATATCAACATGGCCGACGGCGTATAATGGTCAACGCTTCGCAAATATAAACGCTGTTTTCATGCGATATAAGGTTATTAAGCGTCATTGATACGTTTTGTAATATCAAGCAACATAGCAAGAGTACACTGATATCAACTTGTGTGCGATCAATGAAACTGTTTGGCAGGAATACCTTGATTACGGATTCTGGGTGTGAATCAAAATTTGTAATTTGGGTTTGGGAGTAAGAAAGGCAGTTTGGGGTAGGGGTTAGGTGCTTGCTTCACAGTGTCGACGCCCCTAGTTCGTAACTCTCCTCCTCCAATTTTTTTTCGTCGCAGTTTCGTTGTACGACTGTCCCTGGTTTTACATATTTTTAATCTGTTTACCCGGGATGAATTTTAACTATTTCACGTACTAATTGCGTAATTTGCTAAAATTGCGTAATTACGTAATTTGCTAAAATTGCGTAATTATTACGTAAAATAGTTAATTACGTTATTTACCTAAATCACGTAAGTAATTAGCACGTGGCGGAAATACGTCCGCACGCCCTGTAGTTTTTTGTGTACGAAATTAACGGAAGAGCATGAAGTGTGATCGTGATTTTTAATTTCCGTATCTCTGGCCACGCAGTCCCGACGCACGTACAACATTTGTTCTAATTTGCCTGGTGCCGTGATTTTCCAGCACTGTGCTTTTTTCGAAAAACTAATCGCAAGAGAAAAAAGAACTTAAGCTCTGCAATCATATAATTGTAAGTATCTACCGAAATGTTCGGGTGATCGGGCGAAATGTTCTGGTGGGAGAGAGTTTCGAACCAGGGACGTCGCTTGGAAACTGATAAAATACCAGCGGTAACAAATAATTTTGAAGAATTAATGTTTTGCACATTTTCAGGAGCATGTTAGAATGCATAAGATTAAATAGCATAGTAATGTGGAGTGTATGTACGTAAGAGTATGGATTGTTAATAAAAACCAATGTTACCTATTCAATATTATAACTGTGTGAAAAATGTGCCATCCTTATTTTTATTGCATATATTTTGTACTGACTGTGAGAATAGCTATTTTACGAATAAGAGACTGATATTCTAATAATATTTAAATTATTGATCATGTATATCAGAATAATATAATAATATTTATACAATCCAATGGAGACCATGGGATTGATGTTCAAAACTCCCTCTATTTTACACCTAGTTCCGTATATAACCGTAAGCAGGATTACGTAAATGTCGCTGCTTACACTTGAGTCGAGTTGGCAACATAGCGACCATCAACACTCCGGAAGAAGGAGTGGAAGTAGTGGTGCTGAATGCCAATTTGCAGGAGAAGGAGCACTAATCTTCATGGAGTGAAGCTGCGACTAAGCGATGTAGTGGAGACATCTGAATGCGGCCCTAGGTGAGAAATTGGTTGTTTTGGGACGGACATGACAGGATGGATATCGGTATAAATCTGCTATTAGCAACATATGCCATGGGGTTTACATTTAAATTTCCTATTCCATCAACGGATTACTAAACATTCGTTGCAATTCTCCGATTACCTTAAAAGAGCGGGCTATTCAAATGAATCAAGATGGAAGAATAACTGGGAAGTATAGGTTGGGTAACCAAAATGGAAGAGGAGGAACACTACTGGAGTTCTGCACACAGGATAAGTTAGAGGTATCCAACCCACTGTTTAAAAACCACAACCGAAGAAGATATACGTGGAAAATGCCAGGAGACAAGAATGGAGAACTTTGATTGAAAATGAAGACAAAGTGAAGAGATGGAAATATATCTAAAAAGAGTTGTAGAACGGAAACAATCTCAGCACAAAAGTGATCGAAGAGGAAAGAGAAGTTGAAGTGGATGATGTGGGAGCATCAATATTAAAATAATATAAGGATTTGATGCTGCAGTAAGGGACCTTCGCATGAATAAGAATTCTGGAATCGATGATATTCCTGCAGGACTAATTAAAATGCGGGTGAGAAGACATTAACCCATCTGTATAAAACCTTCTGTGACGTACTGAACAGGGGAAATACCCAGGGACTTCGAGAAAAACATCATCATTCCTATTCCAAAAAGAAGATAGCGGAGAAATGCCAAATTTTAGGACTATAAGCCGGACAACACATGCATCAAAGATATTGACCAGGATCATCTACAGAAGAATAGAACAAAAATCTGAGAAGTTCCTGGATGAAGATCAATTTAGAGTCAGGAAAGGTAAGTGAACAAGAGAAGCAATATTGGGCCTTAGGCTTCTTATAGAGTAGAGAATGGAGAAGAACAAACCGACGTTCATTCAATTAGTGGATTTAGACAAGGCTTTTGACAACGTGCATTGGAATCTAAAGCTTGGAATTCTGAAATGTATTGGAGAGTCCTACAATGATCGAAGAATTTTCCACAGTGTGTATAAAAACCAAATAGCTGTGATTAAATCTGGACCAAGCTGCGAAGAAGCAAGAATAAGGAAAGGAGTGAGACAAGCTGTGCACTGTCTTCCGTAATTTATAATGTTTACATCGAGAAAGCCACAAATGAAACCAAGAGAAGTCTTCTGGAGTGGATATCCGCGGAGAAAAAGTTAGCATGCTGCGATTCGCAGATGACATAGCACTGTTAGCAGAGACAGAGAAGAAGCTGAATAAGACTCTAGTAACCATGGAAAGGACTATGGCCAGATATCATCTGTAGATAAGAAGGAAACTAAGATATTGGTGTTCAGCAAGAAAAAAGAGGCCAAAACCAATGTCAAACTAGGAAAACAAAAACTTGATGAGGTGAAAGATTTCTGTTACCTTGGAAGAAAAGAAGAAAGAAATAGTGAGTATATTATCCTAGGCAAAGAGGGAATTCTATCAAAAGAAGAATCTACTTACAGCTGGAAATACAAGCGTGGAAGTAAGGAAACTATTCATCAGAACGTAAATATGAAGCGTGTTTCTCTATGGAAGTGAGGCATGGATATTGACAGCAGCGGAAAATAAAAGAGCAGAAGCATTCGAAATGTGGTGCTACCGAAGAATGATGAAGATTAAATTGATCGACCGAGTAAGTAACGAGGAAGTCCTAAGAAGAGTGGGAGAAAAGAAATATCTTCTGAATACCCGGAGAAGAAGACGGAGCAAGTTAATCGACCACATCATGAGACATGATGAAGACAATCGTCGAGGGACAAGTGGACGGGAAGAATGGCAAAGGAAGACCTCGTACGAGACATATTGAACAATCGATGAAGGGTGTGTAGGAGAACAAATACGTAGATATAAAGAGATTAGCCAATAAAAGGACTCAGTGGAGAGCTGCGTCAAACAAATCTGTGGATTGATGACCAATGATGATGATTCAAATGAAAAATCTATGCCTCTTACACGATTTGGACAGTGGGGATCGGTTCGGTGTATTGGCTAGCACCAGTAATCTGGGTGGCTACGGGACGGAAGCAATGTAGCGTAAGAAGTGGCGTATTTTTGTCAATATTATGAATGTTCATATTTCAGTGATGAGTGAAGAGTACTTCATGCACAATACCTTGTAGAAGGAGACTAGGTTTTAATGTGCTCAAACCTCATGGGTTCTACGACATCAACGAACCTAACATAGTCTTAAGCCTAATGCAAAGGCAAAAACAACTCTCATACCAAGACAGAATCCGGACCCACGAACTTAGTTACCAAGCGGGTACGATACAGAAATCCCTGTCACGATCGATCATTTCTTCGAGCGTCAAATCTCTCCGCCAATCTTCTACTCTTTAAATTCCTACCTCTTCCGAAATGGCCAGCTATATTTTTCGGTGCTAATAACATTGGTGTCGAGAACCTCCCCCAATTACTATAAAATCTGGACGGGCTAACTTGACTCGTTATAGCGACGAGCCTTCGACACATTGTACTGAGGTATTCACTTCGCTTTATATGTTGTACGCCGGTGAATCCTGACGGCCAGTGCTTTCCAGACTCGTTTCCGAGATGACCCGTGCTCAGTAAACCGATGTTCCGCCTCACTCTCTCCCCCATCAGCCGAATTTCGGTCTTCGTCATTGCCACCATTCCAGAACACGCGCGCTCTTCATCTCTGCCTCTCCTGATGGCAACTCACGCGTGATCCCCGGTGCTGCACGAGACAAACGACCCGTCCAACTCCCCGACTGGGTAAAATCCTTCGTACACGGAGGGAAGAAAAATGACCGCAAGAGAGGGGGCCGCGTGACCATCATGCTCTCGCGTGCTTACGCGAACAGCGCTTGGCGTTTGGTCGGAAGGACGGCGGCGGCGGTCACGAGTTTTACGTCAAGTCTACGAGATGGTGGGGATTTGAAGGATTGGATCAGGGAGGGAATGACTGACTAGTATCCCGCGTACAACGTACTCTGCTGTCCGTGCCACGAGTGTGGACACGTCGTCAGTTTGGCGTGGTGATTCACGGCGTGGTCGTTATCCTCCTTCCACTCCCTCCCGTGGGACCTGCTACGTGGAATAATGGCATCGAACGCTCGAGTCCCTGCATAACTTTATATGCTATCTTGATTGAAACTTTTTTTTGCCTCTTTTCGTCCTCTTTCCGCAAGGATCGCTTAGATTTTTATGAAGCTGCTGCGAAATGAAAACCCATTCAACGCCTGCTTGCATAAATTATGCTCTCTCTTGGCTGGACACTATGCCATCTCGTTCAGATATATTGCTGAACCAACGTGAAGGACTCGTAGAGTGCGCAAGGCATGGTAGCGAGGTTGACAACGCGTTCGCTGGGCGGCCTGAAAGTCGCGGTTTCGAATTTTGCCTAGATCATGGATATGTATTGTTCGTTCTATCATAAAAATCGTAGGTTAGACAATGCGATACAACCTCAGCTGTTGGAGTACTTAATAACTCAAGAGTGGTGGAGTGCACCTTAAGGATTAATAAATGAACTAAGCCCTTTAAAATTTCCTTTTGCAGTCCTAGGTTTTATTGCGTGGACTTTAACCTCCACAATTAGTTAGTATTAGTATTTCTTAATTAGTTATTAGTTAGTATTCCTCTCATGTAAGTAAAAGTTACATATTTTAGCAACGGTTGATATGATACCAGAGGTCTATTAAAAATCTCATAACCCCCTTCAATGTTCATATTTCATAACTTCTCTCATCCCTGCTTCCCCCCAAAAGACTGGAATATGATTTGTCTTTATCATAACTAGGTGGGAAAAACCGACTCTTCTCGTAAACAGCGGGCTTGAAGTGATTTGGGGAGAAGTAGTGATGAATATCTTACGTTGTAAACTGGGTAAACAGGAAACAAAAGACAAAGAGTATTTTATTCAAAGTTTTGATTGTCGAGTCAACAGAATAAAACGACACATTCCCGAATATAACTGGCAAATCTTTGCAGGTGTGAGTTTGAGAGATTTCTTCCTCTTCCTATGAATTTAGAAGATAAAGATCCATCATCACGCGGACGTTATTCATACAGAAGACTAGGTAATGCATAGATTCTATAGGCAATAGGTGTTATTCATTTCGCATTGTTTGCCTTTTTTAGAGGCCCATATAATATGGGATCGCATCGATGTGGTGGATAAAGTATTGGCCTGCCAATCCGAGGACCTGGGTCCGAATCCCAGCGATGGCAGAAAATTTTCAGTGGATTCCGGTCCGTCCTTGAGTGGTTTGTGGAGAGCATGAGCATGTTCAAGACACTGTCCGTCGAAAGGGACGTAAAATGTGGATCGAAATGTTGACGAATATTGTTAACATTGGTCAAATACCGACGCTGGGTTCCATTACAAATTTGCTCTGTTCCTATATACCGTGCATAATTACGTTCACCCTTCTATTTTAATTGAGCTAATAACCTCAGAAATCGGTCGCCTCTGTTCAAAAAATACTACTAACTATCAACCAAATCAATGACGAGCACAAAATTATCCAGGCTAGGGCTATTTTCTCGGAGTTTCTAATTGAGCTGTAATTCCACTCATTGGGCATCGAAATGGTAAACCAGGGATAGTTTCACGTGACTACTCGTTAAGCGCGCCGGTCTTCCTTGGGTATACCAACTCGACGCGATAAAATCGTTTTATGTGTCCTCGATTGAGCTCATCACCCATTTACGACCGATAAAATCTAAAACCCCTCAGAAGCCTACCCTTGGCATAGAAAAAGTCAACTTTTTCTTTAAAAATTCAAAGTTCACGAACTGGCCATGAAAACTTTAGCGGCGTTGCACACCTAAACTGCACAATAGCAAGATATTCCAAAGAGAAAAAAGTCATTCGCCTTGACCGGGACTCGTACCCGGACCCTCTGCATTTCGGCCAGGTGCCTTACCAGTTGAGCTACCAATTCTTCCTTTTTCCTTTAAAGCCTCTATAATTTCCATAGGTCCGGGTTCGAGCCCCGGTCAAGGCGAATGATTTTTTTCTCTGTGGAATATCTTGGTAACTTTTTGTTTGCTCATGATGCCTTATAATTATGGACAACCTCTCACCACGAGTTCAAGCTTCACGTAGATGCGCTTTCATTGTTTAGTGACTCTGCGATTTCTTCTGTCAACTTGAGCG
This sequence comes from Platycnemis pennipes, assembly GCA_933228895.1. Taxonomy (NCBI): domain Eukaryota; kingdom Metazoa; phylum Arthropoda; class Insecta; order Odonata; family Platycnemididae; genus Platycnemis; species Platycnemis pennipes. The sequence goes on along the minus strand of OW121848.1, from coordinate 115,906,387 downwards.
TGGTTAGAAGTTTCATTAGTTGATCCAAATTAAGAATTATTACCATTATTACTGATGTTTAATACTATCATTGGTCCAACATAGTTCTCCGTTCAATTATTTTATGGGGCAATATTTTAACACATCTTCTTTTACATTCGTAACAACTATATCAATATAACTCCTCTGTTTTCTTTCTCTATCATTCTTCCAATTACGTTTACCCTAGGTGATCCTTAAATAAGTATAATGCACTGAGGTGCACGTTTAATGTTCTGACTTCTGTTCTATTTATGCTTTCAGGTTCTGGAATTTTTGTTTTATTTGGTATCGGCACTCGATGGTAACAGTTTTGCCCTGAGGAAATAATTCGCCAGTTCAAAGTTTTGTGAAATTATTTTTGTCTTAAAAATTCTATTGCTTTTTACCTTTACGTTTACCAGCTAATTACAAATTTATTTTTTCTAGTTGATTCTCCGTCTTTCCTATATTTTAACAACACTCCTCGAGGTATAATTTCAATATGTCTAAACTGAAGGGTTGAATAAAGTGAGAGGAGAATATCACCAGGTAGCATAGGAAAATTGGGGATGATATTGGTGTGGTGGTTAGAGTACTGGCCTTTCACCCCGAGGGTCCTGGTTCGAATGCCGCCTGAGGCAGAGTTTTAGTCGGTGTAACGGTCCCTACTTGGGTGCTGTGTGGGGAGAACTACTATTTCACCACTCCGTCCGTCGGATGGGAACTTGAGCCGTGGTCCCCTTGGTACCTTTTGTTCACAGTAGGCTAATTCCGTCGCCGGGTTTCGCTTCAGCCTTCTTTCGCTCCCTAAAAAATCCTACCTCCGCCCAAACAGGTACCCATCCTTCAAGGCGCCAATGACATTATCTATCGGTCTCCTCCTCCGAATGACTAATTAACTACCTTAGTAAAATTAGGGAACTAATGTAATCAATTTCGCTTTTTTCAGCTTTTAAGTAATATAAATTAGGTGCGACTACCAGGGTTTGGTATCCCATATTTCCTCACATTCCGCGGTAGCCATGTAATATTTTATCTTTTTTAAATAGTGAAGTTTAGGTTACTAGTTGGTTATTCAGGGGAGGCTACCGACAGCAGAGGTTATTTGTGCCATTTAGGATAGGTGGGTAATTGGGTAATGGTAGGAACATTTCAGTTAACGGAGGAAGGGTGGAGAGAAACCCGGCGTCAGCATTAGACTACACTGAACGACAGGCGCCAAGGGGACCACGGCTTAACGTCCCATCCGACGGACGGAGTACTGAACTTGAAATGCCCTCCACTAGGCGTTCAAGTGGGGACCGGTATTCTACTGAAAAATCCGCTACTGTCTGGATTCGAACCCAGGCCCTCGGGATGGGAGGACAGAGAAGTTTAGACGTATATTATTACTAATCCTTTGTTATGCGTGATATGCAGTGTATGCACGGTGAGAATTCACCCCCTGCCACACACCTTTGTGGTGGCTTGCAGGGTATTATGTAGATGTAGATGTGTTATTCTCTGTCTGACTTTTAAATTGTTGGCAACGTGAATTCCTGTGGATCGGCGGTGAATAAATGAAAATGGCCGTTGAAGTAGGTGGCTATAGTCGCGTTTTAAAATGAGACAGGGAGACCAGTATTCAGGGTGCAGCATTAGAGCCGAGAGAAGATGATGAGAGAGGGGAGGTTATAAATGATTCCTTAGCGTCGGAAATGGGACTAATTGGGACTCATTTGCATTCAACTCTCAGCCTTAAAAAGCCCGAGTAATTGAATGCGGGGGAGTGCAAGTAAATAGAAACAGAGACAGAGAGAGACTTCAGGAGAGGGCGTGTAGCGCGAACGGTATTTTGGTATTCAGTGCGGACTAGGCATCATAATTTGAACATTAACTATTGATAATTTCTGCGACTGGCCATCGAAGCTCTGAAATTGCCAATGATTTCTGTTTCCGAATGTCTTCTGCTGAGTTTCTTCAATTAAACAAAATTGATTACGTTTCGTGCCCATTTCGGGATACATCCTCAGATACGTAAATATGAAGAGACTTGGTGATAGGAGAATAGGGATTTGGCTACATAACTGCTACTGCAATATTTTATTGTATAAAACAGCGTTTTTATATTACAACACACGATGTTTGTTGGCGGGAGTCTTTAGCGTGGGTACAACATAATATTAGAGTTACCTTGAAAGTGGGAGGTTTTAGCAGATCATTAATATTACGAAAGATTTTAGTAAATTGAGAAAGAAGTTTCATTTTCATTTACATGTAGGAACAGAGTTAGACACTATTACTAGCAATTTTTATTTTGCTCTGAAGTATCGCTTTTCTCAGTACTCAAGTTCATTATATTCTATTGCTTCAAAATTAATCGACCCATCTAGCTCATGTTAATTTAAGAGCACTAAGGGAAGCATAAGTTAGATGGACTCGTCAAAAAAGAGTTGGGAATGTATCGTAGTACTTCCAGGAAGAGCCTCGATATTGTCTAATGCCATTTTATGTTAAATTTATGACCCAAATGTAAATTCAAATCTCGGTAAAATAGAGCAGTCTTCTTCAAACCTAGTCATTATTTATGGAAATCATAGCTCGCGGATTGTTAATGCATTGACAACGTAAGTAACATAAGTGAGGTCATCAGCTGTAGTTGAACTATTTCTCTTGGTTTTCTGGGGAAACTGCACAAAGCAATTTTCACAAATTTCAACAGGTACGTAGGCCGGACGATGATGTGTGGCCGGCGATTGCGGGCGCCTCTCCCGGGGAACGCCCATTGGCGCTCACCGGTCCATTACGCAAACGAGGGAAGTCAAGTGCGATCGTTGCTGCTCTCCTGCAAAACTTTCTAATCCCTGCAATGTTTAGAGAGTCGCATGGTTGTTTCTGCTGTATTGTCAAACTAGCTAAGTTGTTTCATGGTTATCATTTTAAGCATCCTCAATATATGAGACTGGTGCCAGAGCCTGCATATTGCGTTTTCATAATTTACTACGGCTACAGCCTCTACTTTACTACTGCAAAAGCAGGACATTACTAGCGAAAATACAAGAAAATTATTCAATTGAAATGTTGGAAAGCACAATAATTACAGAGAAATATGTTTAAGTTAGGCGAGTTAAGTAAGGTGTGGGCTAAGAAAGACAACTTGATAGAGGATAATTAATGTTGGAGGGAACTTTTAGGGCAGTATCCGATATTCTGTGAACAGAAGGTGTAGAGGAAACGTGATATCAGGAGAAATGATTGTTGAAAATCATGAAAATAGACTCAAAGTTTCACGTGTTTATCACCAGTACTTTGGGCTGTGCGTTGATGAGTGAATGAATCAGTCAGTCAGTCACTCAGAACATTTCATTTTATATATTTAGATAATCAGAGATAGAGAGGCGATAGAGCTAAAAAATGCTGTATGGAAATTTCAATGAGGAATTGCTTGAGATGACTCAAAATTCTACAGTAGGTAGGTATTGTAGCCAGTAGGATTAATAGTAACCATGAGAGTTCATTCCCGTCTAAGTTAACTAATTGATGAGTTTTCATAATTGCAATTGCTTAACAGGCACTAATCATTAGGCAGATAACGTTTTATTCAATGAGATACGGGTGAAATTTTTTAAAAAGATATTCATCATAATGCTATTTACGGGTAATCATAACATCTCCGAAATATAATGTTTTAAATCAAGCAAAGCGATAAAATAATGCAATAGCATATTTTATGTAGCTGTGCAGTTTGAAATATCTTTTTCAGATAGAAACTGATTCTCATTACACGTAATTAGAGAGAGCATATTACATGTGTAAGCTAATTGTATATTGCGCCCTGTTTTGTATGGGAAACGAACTAAAATTAATTGGAGCATGATTTAATTCCTGAGATATATGTTGAATTATGTAGAAATCTGCGGAAGTTGTCACAGTAATGAAACTCGGCTCACACTTCGTATAAAGGAAATTTCGATTGCACTTGGAATGAATAGGGAATTTGTCTTATTAAACCCAGGAGTTTTGGTTGTCCCACCCATTTATCCATTTAATATAATCAAAGTAATGAGGAATACGAAAAAATTACAATTTAGCCTACTAGTTGTTGTACCTTATAGATACCTTATATATTATAGATACCTTAAGACAGCCAAGAAAAGGGGTGTATCACTAATTACCCTAACTACGATAATTTCAGGGTAATTCATGCGTATTCGTTTTATTATATTTTTGTCAATGATGTTTACCTTATTTAATAGGTAAATATTGATAATTTGTTAATCGAGTTACATCATCGTATACTAAGTTCACGCGTTCACGCATGTTTATCAAAATGAAATAGAAAGTACATCAAGTGATCGAATTTGTAGCCGTATACTCAATGAATTATTATTGCCGACTTATATTAAAGTGTGCAATGGCATATAATTGATAGTGGCTTCTTTCTACGACTCAGTTGTATTTTTCAGCAATGTATTATTTTGATCTGAACTACTCTTAACTTAGTTAAAATATTATTTCCAATAAATTATTGATCGTAATGAACTTTAGGCCTCTGATTTCTAGCATTATTGCTGTATTTATTCTGCTTTAGTATGAGTGCAGAAGAGACTAGATTTTAGCTCTCCTTCTACCTTATTAATTTATTAATTACATTTTTTGTAGAAGTATGGGTAAATACCTATTCTTAAGGCATTTTTTCCAAGGATTAAAATCAATCTGGGAAATCAATTTATAACTGAGTTCATTTTTTAAACATATATCACGGACGATGTTTCCTCATGATTTTTGATGCGTATTCAACGTTGCTCTAGAATTGAAAACAGTTTATACCAATAGTAGAATTAACGACATATTCTCTAATAATAGGGCTTCATGTTATTCCCGCGATGACCACGAGGAGTATGAATTACGTAACGAGATAATTTTGGAATTCAAGACATTTCGTTACTTTTTTGTGAGCAAAAATCAAAAACTTTCAAACTTAGATTCTTGGGCATAAATTATAATCATATTAGGTCTGATTTCACAACAATGCCACCTGCGAAGGGTGCTAATTTGAAGTTCATCATCGGAATAGTTGAGGTATGTCTGGTAATATTAATAATTACCTGTTAACAGATCACTGACCTCCATTCAAATATAGTAATTTCAGTCTTGATGTTATTATATTTATCAAATATTCTATCCCACATGTAAAATATAAATTGAGAACAGCACGGAATTCTAAACATCCATGGTTAAAATGCATTTGAAGAGAGAAATAACTAATATTCTACGTGGTTAATCGGTGTATATCTTGATCTTCTATAATCTCACTGTATTACTTGTGGATATTCGAGATATTTTCCACCATAAAGTCATTACTAGAGGAATTTTAATGGTTAACATCCACCCTTGTCTGCTAACAGTTCAGTTATATGTTCACTAAAAAGAGTTGTTAGCATGCTGAGATGTCGACAATTATCAGGGGGTCCGTAGAATCACTGAAAAATATAGCCATAAACTCCCCCAGAGGAGTTCTTTGTTAAATTTAAGATAGCAAAAGTAGATTGTTTTCAATTTTACAGTGTATCTTAGCCACGTTTTTTGGCTGTTTTATTTGGAAGATGGGAATGAAATTAAACTCATGACAGAATTTTCTGCGATTTTCATTGTGTGTATAGATAACAGTCTACTTTTTAAGGTGTTGAAGAACTTCATAAGATATATATCGAAATAATAACAGAATTCTCAATATATCAAATCATTGAGAAGAGGTGGACGCATGCTTGACTAAATGCATTGCGGGGGGCATAAGAAGGAAATAATATAACGTGAATATTGAAAGTTGATCGTTTACTTTCCCGAGGGATTGAAAGAGGGGGAATGATCGGAAGGAGACATTGGAGAGAAGTGCAGTTAAGAACTTGGAGACGGCAGAAATTGGAAGAAACTCAATTGGATGCAGTCCGGGTGAGAGGCGAGGGTGGGAAGGGGGAGGTGAGTTGTTTGGAGTGATAGGAAGGGTTTTGGGGTCGAAGGGACGTGTACACTCACGGCACTAATTGAAACAATCTGCAGGTGGAAGAGTGAATTACTACACGACCCGCGGGGTGGAGGGAACTCGCCGCTGACGAGAACGGTCGTCCGCGACGAGTCAGATCCGCGTTCACACCGATGAGAGATCACGACAACCTGTATGTAGCCACGGACACGCGATCACGCGCGCGGTTCCAGCATGGGAACACACGCATTCGGACTCACTCCAGCAGATCTCATCGCGGGACAGGCAACGGCCACTAGTTTCCGATGTAATGGAACGTAATTGAAGTCGCAAAGTGACCACGTCAGAGTTGTGTGAACTTGGAATCTTTTGGTAGGGTGACGTAGTAGATGCCCTAGTGGGTAGGACGTTCGGCTACCGGCTGGATAATCAAGGGCTCGAATCCGGGAGAGGCCTCGTGGGACATCCCGTCTAAAATTCTGGTTGTTTGATTTTTCGTCCACAGTTGCCTTGTTAAGGGGTGGATTGAGATTGGATTCTTAACGGGTAGTAGTAGTAGTTATTTGAGATTGGCGACCGGTAGATATGGTAATTTCTGCCATTTTGAATCGGTAGAAGGAATGGTGTGACAATGTGCTCGTTAGGAAGTGGAGCAAGGGTCGAGAGAAACATGGTGTTAACATTAATCTGCTCTTAACGAAAGACTTCAGGGGATTCAAGATTAAACATCTCCTCCGAATTCCGGAATACTGAACGCGAAGTACTCTGTACACAGCACGGTTACCACCGGTTCACCAATGAAAATATCTATGCCACTACCAGGATTCGAACCCAGCTTTTAGGATGAGTTAGCGTCTATCCACCGCACCAACCAGAACCCCGGCTTTCTTTCACCACATTGAGCCCTACCCCGTCCGTCAAGCCAACCTTCGGTTTGAACACAGTTAGTTGTTGAAGCTGCGTACGGAACTCTTTGGGGATCGAACTCCCGGGAGAGCGCTCCCAGATGAAGAGGGTACACGCCCCACTCTTGTTCTTCGAGAAGGGTGTATGCAATAAAATTTGGTGATTTCGCCTTACCTGGTAAAGGGAGGTAGTAATCCGAAGAGTAGAGGTGGTGGCCCACTTGCGAACTGCAGCACATGATGTCGCCTTCCAGATCCCTTGCGCGGAACCGTCCTCCGCCGATCGCACTGCCCTGTAGTGTCCCGAGCGCGAGGGCGCCGAGCGGAGAGAGTTGATTCCCTTGTCGCGAGAGGAGGAAACAGCAGCTTGGTGTGCGCGCGGCTGGACTCCGTCCCTGCGCTGAACTCGATTGCCTCCCGACTCTCCGGCTGCTGCTGCCTTCGTGTCCCGCCCGCTCCCTCCGTCGCTCACGCTCTATCCCTCCCCACCCTTCCTACTCCTCCCTTTTTCCTGCTCCCCACACCATTTCTCGCACGTCCCGAGGGCCAGGCATGCAGGAAAAAAACTCACCCCCCACCACATCATCCTGCCGCCCTTACCCTCCTTCCTTTTCCCACCCCATCAGCCCCGACCGTGTCGTCCCACCCCTCTCTGCGCTGATGCGCCGTTTTCTCCCCGCCTCGGAGCTCTCTCTACGCGCCGCCCCCTTTCTTCCCACCAACACCCCCGCACTCTTCTCTCCTCCCTCCTGCTGTAGTTTGTGTCCCGCCCCCCGTCCTGACGTCCTCTCCGTCTACCCTCCTCCTGCAGAACCCCTCTCCTGGGAAGCGATCCTCAGCGGCGCCATCGCGCGGGGCTGTCCGAATCTTCTGCGTGGTCGTCTTGGGAAAGAGGTGCCCTCCAGGAAGCGTTTGGATCTTCCGCCTCATTGTTATCAGCCCCGCCTCTCTGCGCCCTGTACTTGACCCTCTGATGACCCTCATAAATGGGCACGTCGTGCTGGGATGAACTAAGATCTTCCAAGTTCTTCTATGTAGGAGGACATTGGAGGACTTCATGGAGCAAACCTTTCTTCCGGCTAGTTCCATTGTTTCCCGATCGTGGCCTTGGCCTTTATACTAGCAAATTCTGCGATGCTTCTGTTCAGGATGAGCCCTTATTTCAATCGATTGCCGGACACGTGGATCCAAAAACTCCTCTTCCTTTTCGGCATGGACAGTCTTGCGAACCGATGACTATAGTCGTCTTTTTGCTCGGATAGCGATTTGTCTCCTTGGTCCTATGTGACAAGTTTTATTTTGTACGTGAGTTTCCAGTTGATTTCGTCATCAGAGTTTTCTTCTTTCTTCTTTTTCTTGAGGGAGACAAGAAACGAGAGCAGGTGGCTTGATTTCTTCCGACTATGAATTAGAGGAAATGGGGGTTTCCGGGATTATGGTCAAAGAAATTGATAGGATTTTTTTTGTTCCTAAGAGTGCACTGCAGGGTTAGTATGGAGCGATTAACCTGTGGCTGCTGATCGGGTCCTCGGTTCAAATTTGCGGTCAAAGCTGTTCTGAGACTGTCCAACTAAATTAAGTCCTGATATCCCTAATCCTAATCCTTTGCGGAAAACCACAGGGAGAGGAAAAAACTAAATTTCCTTAACCGATTCGTGGATTCACTCGCTCTCAAGCAAGAGTGGCAGCTTTGCCTGGTCAATCAATGCAGTATTCACCAGGTGGCCGTGATGGTCGGTCGGTCGGTGGTAAGATTCACTGTGGTGGTTTGGATGCGTCTCCTGGGTCAACACTGCAAAGCCTCTGGCGACCCTGTAGTCTTGCAAATGGCTCTCCTCCCGCGATTCCGGCTGGGCTGTTAGGGTCGAGAATCGGCAGCAGCCGCTCCTTTGCCGCAGATGTGGAGAAGTGGCAGCGGCAAGCGGAGGCCGGCGCCGGAGGAGGCGTGCGACGTCGACGGCCGCTATTTCCTCCGTCGCCGCCGTTCTCTCTCTTCCCTCTTGCTGCCGACCACACACTCTCGCCCCTTCCTCTCACCCTCGGTGTTCTCTCTCTATCTCTCTCCACCACCACCACCTCCTCCTCCTCTTCTTCCTCCCGCGGAGGACCAAGTAATGGGTGTTAATCCGGCGCTGGCAACACACGGAGCGTCGTACGCCAGCGCTTCTAGAAATTTAATCTTTCGTTCTCCTATCAAAGTGGAGGCAGCTAATGAATGAGAAGGCGGGAAGAGGAAGGGGTGAGGTTGCGGGAGGGAATGGAGGGGGCGAGGGTGAGAGGTAGAGGCATGAGGGCAAGGGAGAGGGAGTGGGGGCACCGGAGTCGGGAGAAGTGGAGACATGGAGGGTGGGAGGTAGAGGGAGGATGTGTATATCGTACACACGCACAGACACACACACACTCACGGGCACATTGCTATCACTCTCTCTCTCTCTCTCTCTCTCACTCGGTAGTTCCTTCGGGGCTATCCTCATTCTTCTCTCCGAACCAGATCTACCTGGAACCTCCCTGAAATCACCAATTTTAACCCTCCTCTCTCCCCCCATTCCCGGAAACCCTTAACAATTGGAGGGAATTTGCATTCGTGAATAAGATGTGTCCAGTCCCTGTCTCCTCCCCCTTCCATCCGTCGCTTCCAGTTGTAAGGGGCGGGGGAATTGCCCGCTCCTGTCTGCAACGCGTGTGGGCGGTGGGGGGAGTAAAGGGTTGTAGCTGGGTGGCTTCCGCGTGAGCCCTTGTGGCACACCCTCGTCTTCCGGCCTTAGGTGCCGCAGAACGCGGAAGGTGGTACGGAGTCGGTGGGGGCGGAGGATGGGAGGGGAGAGGTTGGGCTACTCGTGAGGGGAGGAGGAATGGGGCCAGGGAATCCTTCATGCTCATTAGGAAATTAATGAGATGAAGGAACTTCAGCGGGAAGGGGATGCTCTTTCTCTCCCAGATGCGAAAAAGTTTACGAGTTCGGTTTTCGAAGTTCCACGGCGGGTAGTTTCCGTAACAACGGTCTTTTGACAATGACGGACGGCCTCTGTGTCGTGAGTCACTAATTTCTCCCACCCCCTCATCGCCTCCCGTTTTTCTACTCTGGGTGTTTAGCAGTTAAATCAATTCAGTAATATTTTCGTTCAAAGTTTTGACTTTAAAAATACCACAGATCATAAAACTGAAATCCAAAAGTTTACGAAAGAAATCAAAAAATGGAAAGGAAAAAAAGCCCAAAAAGGACCTTTTACTGCTGATGTCAATTTCAACACTGAGAGAATAAGTAGAATTTGATAAAATTATTATTTTTGCTACCTAATATTCTGCTATAACTTAAAAAATCATCTTGCTCAACACTTCATTTTATACGTATTCAAATTGCAAACATTGGTTAGCTGAGCGAGTGGCATTCACAGAAACGTTAAGATAGCCTTGCCGAGAGCGTCTAGAGGGCCTCTTTTTGATTTCAAGCGAATCCTCTGGTCTCTAGGTCAACATTTCACCTGCTGAGCTACGATGCCGACAGAAAATTTAATGATTATGGAAAAAAATAATATATTTTGCATTTTCGTTTGTTAAATCAAAGTATCCTCAACTAAAATCAGGCATTCTCTTCATGCTCATATCAATATTAATTTTGCGCAGAAAATGTTGAAAAATGAATTGAATCTCAGGGACGAATTTGTGACATCTGAGACCCCAGTGGAATATAGAGTGAGGCCCCCAATGTTATAACAGTCTTGCAAACTGGCAACTTGAAATAGACGTTTCCTTGCATATTAAGACAATACATAATAAGGGCAAATATGTATCACTATTAATACTCTGCTAATAGGCGCGAGGTTACTTACAAATTTATTTATATTTTCTCTCTCGCGAGGCCGCCGGGTACTCCATATGGTAAATACGGCCCTGATAAATCTTCTTTTAGCGCGTGTACATTGATAGATAAAGAAGATGAATTTTCAAGTTCGCTTAATTTTGTAGTCATTTAAATTCAACAATATAATGTCTTTGGTTCATTTATCAAACGTTATACTGTGACACTTTCCAATTCGGGATCCTTACTATCGCATTCATTTTGAATCTTGAAATTTATTACCTGGTTATTTCTGGGTTGCCTAACTATTGGCTCATTTCATTATTTTGGCCATAGAAGATTCAGTGGAACGTCACCGAATAGAAGAAGGTTTTGAGGTTTACAATTATATTACTTGCATCACTTTGAAGAACTTTCAGTTTTGTGAAACTCCCGATTCTAAATAGGATATAGGAGAGATATTTTTTAGCTTTTCTTAAGCTTACCGTTGCTAATGTTTGTGTTTCTTTTGAGTATATCAGACAAACACAAAAGTGATACGATTTTCAACAGTTGAAGAGTTTAACCATCATGACCTGACATTTTCCATCCAACCATCATCACTTTTCCAGTACGGGTAATCGTGACCATTCCAAGGTCCCTTCATAAAATCCTAAGATTGGTTTGGAGAAACTTGCTCTCTAATTTCTTTTTATTGTGGCTAGCGTATTCATATTATTATGATTCTTCTCTTTCACATAATTTTCTGTTTTCTCCTTGTATCGTATACAATATCTCCATTTTTCATTCTTCCATTTAATTTTATTTCAACTAATTTCTTCATGAAATTATCATATCTAAATAATTGTTCACCACGGTCTTCTTTCCATAATTTCATTCAGATTTTTTTCTTTCCTCCTCTTAGAACATATTCGTCCGGCAGTTCGTCTATGTATCTCCACTTTGTTAATATTAGGTAACAAACCATATTGAATTTTGCCTTCGAATAATATCCCACATGTGTTGAGAATAAAAACAACTTTGTAATTTTCCACACAACTTAAAATACCCTGCCGGTTATAACACATTCGTGTCATTATCAAGGGACTAAAATTTCCACAAAGTAAAGGCCGAGGTTATGTCTATGATCCCACATATGGTCTCAGACATTTATATCAACTATTAATCTTATGCATTTTTATAAGAAAGTAAATAACCCTGCTCACAATGGTTGCTTTCACCTCCGAAATTACAAAATTGATAGTGATAATCTCAATGGTTATGGTATTCGTGACCCTTCTCAAGTGCTGCACCGAGATTTTTTCGTGCTGTCTAATTTTCGTAAATACTTCTCCCGTATACCGCAATGTGATGGGCTCGTCCCAAACTACACGGCGAAATTTAGCTCGCGATGAAATTACTTTTTCGCTATGAACTGTGCTTTTTTACAGTTTAAAATTACACTTTGTCCACAATGATCTGGAGGAATATGAGTTCAACACTCCTGAAAGTTTTGATGGATGCGCTTCTATTTTATTTTGCTTTCCGAAGACTGAATCGGAAGATTTATATATTTAGATCATTATTCCGTTCACTTTCATATTCATTATATTCATTCGTGGAGAATTAAGCATGCTATGATTGATCTTGTTGGAGAATATGTTGAAGTAGCTGTTTAAAATGAATTTAACATGGACTAGGGCACTCCATAAAAACACGATAAATCCATGATCACGATTTGCGTAGTCGAACTGAAAAAGACGATATTGTATTACGGAAATTTTGTTGTTTACTCTTCGTGGGGGATGAACGTCTTTTGTCTTCCTAAAAAACTTGTAAGAGCGTTTACAAACTCATTATATAGAAAAAATATTAATAAAGCTTTAAATCAGGAAAAGTTGTTAGTAAAGGTTGAAAAAAGGTCAGCAAAGGTAAAAGTATTCCAACTAGGTATGTGAATTCCTTTACTGGTTATGTGGTGAAAACAATCACGACCTATTATAAATGAAATCGGAGGCAGAACACATTGCTATGCGGTATTAAAAAAGGGGGTTGAGTTAACGTTTAAATCATCATCATCATCATTGGTCAACAATCCTAGGATTGATTTGACACAGCTTCCACTCGATTCTTTTATCAGCCAACCTTTTCTTTGTGACGTAATTCTTCTCTTTTACATCCTTCACAACCTGTTCCATGTATCTCATACGAGGCCTGCCTTTTCCAATCTTCCCGTTCTCTTTTCCTTGGCGATAGTCTTCATCAGGCCATCGTGTCTCAAGATATGGCCAATTAAGTTGTCCCTTCTTCTTTTTACAGTTGTCAGCAGACTTCTCTTTTCTCCTACTCTTCTTAGCACTTCCTCGTTACTTACTCGATCGATCCATTTAATCTTCAGCATTCTTCTGTAGCACCACATTTCGAATGCTTCCACCCTTTTCTTCTCCGCTGATCTCATCGTCCATGCCTCACTGCCGTAAAGAAACATGCTCCAGATATATGTTTTAATTGTTAACTGTTTCCGTAATTCTACGCTTGTATTTCCACCTGTAAGTAGATTCTTCTTTGTATAGAATGCCCTCTTTTCCAGGGCTATTCGACTATTTCTTTCTTGCTTCGTCCATCGTTGGTTACTCGGCTTCCTAGGTAACAGAACTCCTTCACCTCTACAAGTTTTTATTTTCCTAGTTTGGCATTGGTTTTGGCCTCTTCTTTCTTGCTGCACACCAATATCTTAGCCTTCTTCTTATTTATCTTCAGTTGATATCTGGCCATTGTCCTTTTCATGCAACTAGGTTGATCTCCATCCAGGAACTCCTCTACTTTTCGTTCTATTCTTCTGTAGATGATCCTGGTCAGTATCTGCGATGCATGTGTCGTCAGGCTTATAGTCCTAAAATTTTCGCATTTCTCCGCTCTCTTCTTCTTGGGAATAGGAATGATGATGTTTTTCTCGAAGTCCCTTGGAATTTCTCCTGTTGAGTACATGTCGCAGATGGTTTTGTAAAGATGAGTTAATGTCTTCTCTCCTGCATTTTTAATTAGTTCTGCAGGAACATCATCAATACCAGAAGCCTTATTAATCCGAAAGTCTCTTACTGCAGCGTCGAATTCCGATCTTAATATAGATGCCCCCATATCATCCTTTTCCACTTCGCTTTCCTCTTCGATTACTTTTGTGCTGAGATTTTTTCAATTGTTTAACTCTTCCAGATATTATTTCCATCTCTTCCCTTTGTCTTCGTTTTCAATCAAAATTTCTCCATTCTTGTCCATTATGGCATTGCATCTTGCGCTCCGTTCCTTGAAGTGGTCCCTCGCTATCCTGTAGGCAGCTTCCAACTTTCCAAGTGCAAGGTTGCTTTGTACATCATCGCATAGATTTTTCAACCATATCTCTCTAGCTTTCCTTGCTTTGCGACCGACGTGTCTTGCTTTTGCGACGTTTAAATAGCCGTTTATATATCCTTGATGGTATGAAGCGATTTCCCTATTGCTATGTAGGTTGGGTTTTTTCTTTCCATGGTTCTCAACACAAATGTCGGTCTGGTTGATGAAGGTTAAGTTTTACAACTGCTAAACCCAACGGCGTGGGAAGTCTTGTTTCGGAGATCAGTTACTTTTCCTACTCCACCCTAGCCTTCCCATTACAACTGGCCGAACATCTCGTACCCAGAAAAATAAAATAGCAAGGTCTAGGTGGTGTTTGAATTGGCTTCCCAAGAACATGAATCATCCAGGCAAGAGCCCAACGCTCAATCCAGTATTGCTATATTTCCATTTATTTCCAATAAAGCACGAATAAAACGTATCTAGCATTACTTGCTCGTGTGCCACGTTTCAAGTGATCTCTTATCGAACCCTCTTACTTAACAGGAGATTCTTACAGAAGATTCTGTCGTTTTTATCCTGATGATAACCAACAATTCTTTAACGTTTATTTTTCTTTAGACCTTCATCATCATCTTCATTAGTCATCAATTCTCAGATTGGTTTGATGCAGCTCTCCACTGAGCTTTTATATCGGCTAATCTCTTAATATTTACGAATTCCTTCTCTTTCACATAATTCATAACTTGTTCCATATATCTCTATCGAGGCCTTCCTTTGCTATTCTTCCTATCCACTTGTCCTTCGACTATTGTGTTCATCAGGCCATCATGTCTCATGGTGTGGTCGATTGAGTTTTAGTCTTCTTTTTAGGGTCTTCATTAGGCAGCTTCCAACTTTCTAAGTGCAAGGTTGCTTTTTACATCTTCGCATAGATTTTTCCCAGGAACCCTTTTCTCCCATTCTTCTTAGAACTTCCTCGTTGCTTACTCTGTCGATCCATTTAATTTTCATCATTCTTTTGTAGCACCACATTTCGAATGCTTCTACCCTTTTCTTCTCCGCTGCTGTCATCGTCCATGCCTCACTGCTGTAAAGAAATATGCTCCAGATGTACGTTCTGAATAATTGTTTCCTTACTTCTACGCTTGTATTTCCAGCGGTAAGTAGATTCTTCTTTTGATAGAATGCCCTCTTTGCCTGAGCTATTCTGCTGACGATTTTTTTCTTGCTTCGATAGTCGTAGGTTATTCGGCTTCCTGGGTAACAGAGCTCTTTCACCTCATCAAGTATTAGTTTTCCTAGTTTGACATTGGTTTTGGCCTCTTCTTTCTTGCTGCACACCAATATCTTAGTCTTCTTCTTATTTATCTTCAGTTGATATCTGGCCATTGTCCTTTTCATGGTTACTAGAGTCTTGTTCAGATCCCTCTCTGTCTCTGCTATGAGTGCTATGTCATCAGCGAATCGCAGCATGCTTATTATTTATCCGTGGATAGTCACTCCAGAAGACTTCTCTTTGATTTCATTAATGGCTTTCTCGATGTAAACATTAAAAATTACGGGAGGCCGTGCACAGCCTTGTCACACTCCTTTCCTTATTCTTGCCTCTTCACACCTTGGTCCAGATTTAATCACAGCTACTTGGTTTTTGTACAGACTGTGTATAATTCTTCGGCCACTGTTATACATTCCAAATCCCCTCAGAATTCCAAACATTGAATCCCAATCCACGTTGTCAAAAGCCTTGTCTGAATCCACTAATTCAATGAACGTCGGTTTGTTCGAGTAGACTAAGGGCCAATATTGCTTCTCTTGTACCCTTACTTTTCATGAATCGGAATTGATCTTCATCCAGGAACTCCTCAGATTTTCGTTCTATTCTTCTGTAGATGATCCTGGTCAGTATCTGCGATGCATCAGGCTTATAGTCCTAAAATTTTCGCATTTCTCCGTTCTCTTCTTTTTGGGAATAGCAACAATGATGAATTTTTTCTCGAAGTTCCTGATTATTTCTCCAGTTAAGTACATTCATCTTGACAACTTTTCTTAACACCCTTAGCCCTTATCGCTTAAGAACCCCATGTATATGTGCAGGTCTTCGACTACATTCTTATTTCTTATAGATCTTAAAGAGTCTTGGGTATCATAAGAGGAGAAATCACGAACAGCATCCCACCATGCGTTTTGCTTTCAATGAATGGAGCCTAACACTAATAGCCGATGTAATATGGATAAGGCAGTTTTCTGTTTATTTCAGACATTATAGAGTAAAGGATGGTTTCATAGATACTCATTGTTTTATATGCAGAAGGTCGCAGTTTTGAATATGGATGAGACCTATCTGGTCATTGTGTTTCAATTCAAATGGTGCAATTGTGGGACGCAAGATGGAGAGGTTTGTAGTGCGATAATTAAACAAACAGGAATATTCTTCCTGATCCAATAAGAGTGTATAACAATGACCTGATGAAAGGAGGAAGATTTTGAACCCACTATATTCTCTTTATTTGAAGGAAAAACACAAAAGTATTCTGATGGAATGCTATGAATAGAAATGACAACTGCTTACGAAAACTAAATTTTCCAAAAGCGAGCCAACGATGACCACTTAAATCCGAGCGTGAAGACAGGGAAATATTTTCTTTCGAGCCAACTGCGAAGAAAATAAGAAAAAATTCTTTGTGTAATGAAGGAGCAAAACGTGTTATAAGTGAACAGAGAAAATGTTAAGCAACAAAAAATAAAGGACAAGTGAAAAAAAAGAAACAACCAAGACGTGGGGTAACAAGGCACCAAATCTAATCTACGTTTCTCCGTTTCCGTAGACCCTATTTCCTGTGTTACGTGCGTATGTTGTTTAGGGCTTAGATAATTACCTACTTATCTCCAATGAAGCCGTATGATTCAAGTATAGGCAGTAATTTTAATCAATAAGGCAATCATATTCTTTCTTCATTTGATGTGGTCGTTAAAAAATCCTGAGATGAGTTTCGAGGCAGTGAAAGGAGGAATAAAAAAATAAACTTATAAATTCTCAAAAACTATTAATGAATCTGTGTTTGTTTTACTGAGAGAGCAGATGAAACTGCTAAAATGTTACATTTTTAGGCTCCCCAGCTAAGATTCGTCGTGCAAAGAAAACCCCGTGGTTTGTAGCCCTGGGCGTCTATTCTGGTTGTTCTCGGGAGAGCGGATTTATCCCGAGAACTGAAACCGAGGTTGCGTTCGCTGCGTATTCCTATTGTCCGTGATCCCGGCCGTGATAAGCTTCGGCTGCCTCCGCGCGACGATGACGACATGCCCGATACGTCATCAATTTCCGCCAATAGGGAGCCTCCGGGACTTCGCTACGTCCGAGCTGCGGTGTCGTTTTCCCCATCCGCTATAGCCCTCGGCACCAGGAGTGTGCTAAGAAGGAAAAAAAGAAAAATGAAATCAATGTATGAAGGATCGATGAAACAACTTCGGCCGTCACATTGTGGAATTTTTCCATGATTGAAAATAAGAATGAACTTTGTAATTTTCCACACGTTTTTTAATAACCAACCGGTTTCAACACTGACGTGTCATCATCAGGGACTAAAATTTTTGAGCAAGGGAAGGCCTTAAATAGTGCACTGGTGGGGGGGGGGAGTATATCTCTTTAGGAAGGGGAAGGAAAAAACGAGGGAACGCTTAGGTATAAACTGGTTGGAGGTTAACATGGAAAGGTAGTGAGGCATGGGGCTACATCACAGGGGTAAGAAGAATATATTGGAGCTTAGGTCAAATGTTCACATTGTGGCGAATAATGGGGTATACCAGAGCAAGTGGTCAACGGGGAACATTTAAAATCCGTCAAATCATTTAAAAGTAAAATATCGGGTGAGCACCAGAGTGAAAGAACATGAGAAGTGTGTTAGATACTGTGACGAGACTTCAATGTATGCTAAACATCTACTAGAGACTGGACACCGGGGAAACTTCAAACCTCAAGTCTTACACGTCCAAGATAAAGGTTTTAAACTTGACTTTTTAGAGAAATATGAAATTGTAGAACGACGGTGCTCACCCGATATTTTACTTTTAAATGATTTGACGGATTTTAAATGTTCCCAACCAGTTTATACCTAAGCGTTCCCTCAAATTTCCTTCCCCTTCCTAAAGAGATATTCTCCCCCCCCACCAGTGCACTATTTAAGGTCTTCCATTTCTCAAAAATATTAGTCCCTGATGATGACACGTCAGTGTTGAAACCAGTTGGTTATTAAAAAACGTGTGAAAAATTACAAAGTTCATTCTTATTTTCAGTATGAAGGATGTTAAATTTTTTAGACTATGTAGGAAAGTTATTAAAGGCCATCTGAAAATACAAAATAGTAATTATTTTACTAAATATTTTCTCAATTTTTGTGACGAAATTTTACCCATTTTCCCTCGGTGATCATTGCTGTTATTTTTGGTATAATTCTTCGTTTTGCTAATATTTGCCATTTTACACTACGTGAAATTTGCCATTTTAAAGATTTTTTGTAATTAAAATATTCTCCTTAGGCCTTAAATGTGATAGAAATGCTGATATTTTGCGATTTTTGATGGATTTTGGGTTCAGCAGAGGAAATAATTTAAAACTTTTATTTTTCAAACAGCCTAATAGCTCTGGGATGATGATGATTTTCACGAGTTACGAAATTTTAACCTCAGTGATTTCTATTGTGTACTTACCATCCATTTTTGTCGTACCAATATCCTTCTCCTCCCTTTGCCACCAGAAGTCCTCATGTGACGTGAGAGTCGAACTAACGAATCTCTCTATCTATCTCTCACTTTCTCAACCATTCTTCCGAAAATGTGCTTCTCCAGGAGCAATATCTCCTCTTTCACCCTCTGCCACTTCCCTTCACTCTCATTCCCCATCCTTCCGTCCGACAGGGGAATTGAGAAAACTCTTCCCCTCCCGCAACAAACCCTCTACCCTCAGCCCATCTCAACCTCTTCCCTGTTCGGGGAAAAATCTTTTTCTCAAAAAAATCCCTCGCAGCCCATCTCCCTCGCCTCTTTTTCCTCCGACCTCTCTCTCTCTCCCGCACCCGTGCGCCCACTTCTCCGCTACCAATATGTCTTTCAATTTCGCCCCTCTTATCTCCTCTGACGAACTCCTTCCGAAAGATTTGCGCCGAAGCGCGAGTCAAATCTTACTTATGCGCTCCTGCGCACGTTGACGTCTTGCTGAAATTGTCACTAAACTGTGGATATATTCATGTATGGTAGATTTCCTACATTGATACCTTGGTATGTCGAACTTAATTGGTCGAACTTGGTACGTCCAAGTTAATTGCCTCGAAAACGGCACTCATGGCTCTAAGTCATTTTCGATTTTTATTACATCTTAATTAATATCGAGACAAGACTTCTTAATTAATGGAATACTTCAGTAACCAAATTTTAATAGAAATGGGTACTTAAACTATATTTTCCGGAATCACCTATCCGAAAGAGCAGATTGTGATATTATTCGTTTGTTAACTCAGAAATAGGCTCAGATTCGAGTTGTGCCGATGTGGAATTGGACTAATTCAAGAGATGAAAGGTCTTGGTTAGCATTCATCAACAGAATGTGGATTGACACTAAATGACTTTCACCTAACTGATTTTATGACAATTCTATGCATAACTCGTATCTTACCAGAATGAGTTTTTGCATAAAATAATGAATTGCTTTGATGGGTGAAAGATTATTGATACATATGAAGCTAAGTAACCGGACGAAGTTAAAAGCCAGTAGAATGGCCTAGGCGATGAGGGCATTCCACTAGAAGAAGAATCAACTAAGGTAGGAAATACAAACTTCAAATTGAGGAGACACTCCATAGAACTTACACCTGGAACGTGTTCCTTTATGGAAGTGAGACATGGGTGATAATAGCAGCAGAGAAGTCAAAGCTGGAAGCAATGTTGCTGCAGAGAAATGATGAAGTTACGATGAATCGACGGAGTTACTAACAAAAAAGTTCTAAGTGGAGTGGGAGAAAAGAGAAGTGCTGAAAATTTAGGAAGGAAGATAGGTGCAACTTAATGGGCCATATATTGAGACATGATGGCCTGATGAAGACAATCGTTGAGGAAAAAGTGAATGGGATGAATGGCAAAGGAAGACCTTGTATGAGATATATGGAACAAGAAGTGAAGGATGAGAATGAGAACAATTGTATGTATATGAAGAGGTTAGCTGATAGTGGAAGTGAAATGCTGAGTCAAACCAACCTTAAGGTTGCTGACTTTCAATGATGATCGATTAATTGCCCATTTTATCCCTATTTATTCGACTTGACATTCATAAACATCGCCATTTTCTAAAGTATTAATTGATTAATTCGAATACTTTTATCAGATACCCTTGCTACGCATAAAAAGTATGCTATTGAATTTTGTTTTCATGTTGAATACCTCTAGGATGAAATGAAAAATAAAGACAAAATGATTAACACCTTTATTTTTCAGCGAATGTTTTTACTCTATGACTAGAAAATTGGCTGCAGTGGTGTATTGCTTTAAGCTTCCACTATACTGAGGGCCTTGGCTTCATTCAACCAGGCTTGTTTTCACCTTAGTCAATTGTTTTCTAGGATAAAGCAGAAGCGTATATAGAGCCCGATTTGATGCATTTTGTAATCGGAAAAGTGGCTACCCGGAAATCTCACTTATGTTCCGGATGTAACTTATGAACTGCGTGCCAATGCTGAGTCCTCAGATATTGATGGCAACGTACTCCAGACCTTAATGCTAGAATTTACACACAACCTTTGAAGCGTCATATGAAACTGACAGTACTAAAAACTGGGAATCAAGGAATGTTGTAAAAGTGGATGTCCAATTAGATTTTTAATGCGTGTCAGAAAAATTTATTCTGATTCCTTTGTGAGGAAATAAATGCGAATTATAGCTCAATTTAGTCTATTCTGTTAAATGCGACTCAGTTGTATTCAGTAACCCACGTGCTGCGAATTATCAATTATCATTAGCGTATACGTGAACTTCATTTAATGTGCACAATAAAATGCAGTGAGGGCCTTCAGTAGCTATTAATTTGTGACAATGTTGATTATCTACCGCGCGAAACCCAAACGAAGTTATCCCTTATCGACCGAATATAGTCTTCCATTGATGGGGAACAAAAAGGAAAACTTTAAAAAAACTATGGGAAAAGTACAATCATCTACGTTTACATTTTACCCTGCAAGTCGCCGCGGTGGCGTATGGCAGGAGATGGTAGGTCACCATCTATGAAGTTGAGTTTATCTAAACGAAACTATTCATTAATAAGGAAGTCTTGTGTGCAATGTGTTTGAAGGAATTATTCTTTATTTACGTTTTAGTCGTGTATTTTTTGCGGAAAGAACTACAGAAAGAACGAAAGCTTGTATCGTTTGGTCCAACTATTGATTTCTTAATTTGTGGCTTCCGTCTGTTCAGCTGATGTAGTACTATCATGTGGATTGTTACCAATTAGGATTTCCAATGGAAAGTGCTATTGTGTCAAGAATAATCACATCAGGATTCAGTAATAGCGGACCAGTAAGGTTGCTGGACGACTAGACTCGCGGAAATCCGTTTGAACCTCGGTAGGGTCAATCGTTTTTTTTGTAACCTCCCGGCCCGTACTAGATTTATTTTATTTATTTCTTTATTTATCCATATGCATATGGCCCCCTCCATATGCAGAGGAGGCCATATGGCCCCCTCTGCTCCTAGTCCAGGGTTCATAAGATACAGAGTTCAATAATTAAACAGTTAACAAACAAGAATTAAACCTTTTTGTAGAGCCATATGCATATTTTTTTTACAATCGTTTAAATCATCTTGAAAGAACTTGTGCCTCTACAAAGGAAAAAGTAAGTGACACGAAATTGAAATAAATGAATTAAAAGGACAATTGAATTATATTATTAAATCATCATTAGAGGTCCATCCCCAGGGTTTAAACTCTGTGACATCAGCATGTGGCGAAATAATCTTTTGCGAAAGCCTATAGCCTTTTGGGAAAGCCTTTTGGGATGAGAAAGTGTATTTTTTTGAATTCTGCCTGGAGGTTGTTGTATAGACGCATGAAGCTGGTGGTGAATGAAGTATTTATGCGTTCATTTCGACGTTCAATTCGATGAGGTGGAGATGTCCGATTGCTGAGTACATCAACTGCAGTTCTGCAAAGGGAAGTTAAATTGTGGCTCTCTTGGTGTCTTACGTGATGAAAGAGCTTCTGGCGACACTGGGTTCCTCTTCTCTTTTCTTCCAAACGTATTAAATGCTTTTTAAAAAATCGCCGGCATACAGTGGGATGAATTCGATAACAGCTGGATAAAATTAAAAAAAATCACCTGGGGATTTGAACCTTTGCGTGGCCATTCTCATTTGAATGGTGCCTGATGTATCACATACCATTTGCGAGCGGCATATTATATGGAAAAATGTGAAGTTTGAACAATCTTCGATATAACAGTTCTTCAACGAGTTTCTCTACAATTTTCCTTAGCTAAGCATATGGTGAACTTTAGGAGTAAATTTTTGGGATGAGAAAATTCTGGAGTAAATTTTTGTGTGATGAACGTTAATATTTATAAAAAAATTATATTTAATTATTTTTTATCGCAGTGATTCAATGATAATATCTTCAATATTGACTTGAAGCTACGGAAAGCCCTAACTGTAGTCAATTTTTTTCTTTATGCAGGATATTTGTGAGAAGTGACTTAATGAACCTCATGTCACGAGACTTCACATATGTTCCTGAGTTTGAATCCGAAGAGGACTTTGGGAACTATTAGTTACGCCGAAAATTATATCTATTTTTGATCGCTTTTCCGAGTCATCTTCTGCTGCTTGGAATGCAGAGACGCGTAAGTATTTTCATACACTATGACCTTAAAATCTGCGGTTCGTTGATTTTTTTACACATTCGATGGAATGAATCTCCATATAATATACATTACCGTAAAGAAGTCAGGGTGAATTCGAACTCTCCATCCATCATTGCAACTCCATCCATTGCTAAGGCACGTAACCCTCCATGAAACGTAATCCTCCATGTGGATTACCTTTCTGCATCGGAGAAGCTAAAGTCATAATGATTGAAATTTAGTCCCTGATTTCTCACAAATTAGAGTTTTGTTTTGATGCGTTCCTGTTACAGAGGTTATGAAACAAAAACCAACCTAAACTTAATTATAAAACTGATTTAACAATAATATAATAACAACCATCACATCTATACCCTAGGCGGCATCCGAATAAATGAACTTTGGGCTGCCAAGCTGGCATGTTACTAAACTGAGTATTCCAATTAACCATTCTGTGTCAAATATATATTTTACTTTCCACTGCATGTATGTCATGCCGATATAAAAACAAATTCTTGATTCATTATTGTTAGAAATGTAAATCAACTAGCCATATGTTCTAAATCCTTGTCAGATTCTCAAAACGCGGCCAACTAGCTTAATTCTTTGTTATATTTATGAAAGGAAATGGGAGGAACAGTTAAATTTCCTATTAAAAGTAAGATAACTCAATAAATATGTCATCTGATTGGGCATTAATGTTTTCTGAGGAAAAGATTAGGTTCCTCATCCTTCGAAAATCAGGAGTTAGTACATATAAAACCAAGAGGTTTGATACTATTTCACAATTGACACACAATTTTTGATAACATTATTATCCACTACTTACCATAAGATGCCGACAGCGTTAGCCATGTAGATAAAACTCCAGCCTGGAAACCCAATCATTTCGGTCGAATTCCACCTCGAGCAAGGGTTATAAGTTGTCCTAGCAATAAGAGTGTAGGATATACGGTGTGATGTAACCTTTGCCGTTTGAGCACCTAAAACCCACCACTCACCCACACGTAACGCTCGCAAAAAAGAGATGCGAGAAGAATACTTGAACCTTTTATCTGTCGGGAAATTAATTTACAAAATTGGGAAAATCCGCTAGAAAATGCCCACTGGAAAGCCAGCGGATGGTGTGTTTTGGGGGGGAATAGGGGGTAGGCTCTGAAGGTGCAGGTTGGGAATGGCAGGGTTAGGCGGAAGGAAGAGGATGACGATGGGAACGGAACGATTGGAGGAATCCGTCCGGGGGGGCGGTAAGTCCTCGGATGGGGAGGCGGGCAGAAGATTTCGTGGGAACTGGAGGAGTTCCCCGGATTTCCCCAGCGCCCCTACCCGGGCTGATGGGTCGGAAGAAAAAGGAGGGGAATCCCGGTTTTGATGGTGCCCGTCGGAGGAGCCTCTGAGGGATATAGTCCTCCTATCAATTTGTCTCATTCGGAACCATTTCGAGTGAGTCCATAAGATTTGGGTCTAAGTGGGCTTTTAGACGGAGCTTTGATGCCGCGGAGCGTGGACGTATTCGCATGGAACGCGCGTGGTCAGTCACTTTACGTCTGACCTCTTGCAATTGCTCGTTCGAATTTGACACGACTTGAATATTACGGCGCTTCCCTGTTGGTTCTTCATAGCATCTGAAAACGAGGTGATACATTGAATATCATTATTGGGAAAAGTAGTTATATGATTCGTATATGATTCGAGCTTCTCTCTTTGCTTGTAGTAGTATTGGTGTTTTAAAGTGGTAATGTTTGTATCGCTATGCCCTGCGCGTAACTCATGGAATCAGTTTTATTCCTGGACAACTGAATTACGTGAGCCTCTCTCAATGATGACCAACACAAATATACTTTTGAGTTCAGTATTTATATTTTAACAGCCATACAGAAATGTTTTGTAAAAAGAGAGCTAAGGCACCTGGTTGAGACGAAATATTGCAGTGAATTAGTATTGAGGTGAAACTTTAGCGATTGTGTAACGAACTATAAATTATATGCTGTGAATATCATTATCTTGTCTACAAGAGAGGTTCCTGGTTTGAAAATGGAGAAAAACTCTATCAACAAAATCAAACTATGCGATGCAAACGAAATAAATGTATTAATAACGAGCAGCTCTTTCGGTCGTGGTCTCATTTTTTTCCCATCCCCATACTTCGTCCCGCTCATCGTATCAATAAGAGAGGCCTAGTCGTACGCGCATAGTTAAACCCAAACGCAAGGCTAGACGCAAGAAGATGACTAAGTGGTTTTACAATAGCTTTTTATGTAGGTTTCAACATATTTTGGCTTGGGCATCGTCAGGTATAGGATTGATAATTCTATTTTATGAGTTAAAAAGTCAAGTTCAACCTCAATTAAAAATTCAGCAGAAAAAGTAACATTTCTTTTTATCGAATTTTGGAATCCTTCCACATTGAAGTATTTTATGCAATTTGCATCCGGCCACTAGATCTCGCTGTAGAATATTGCTCAGTCAAACGCAAGGGTTTTATGGTTACTAGTGCTCTCTGGGAAACCAAACAGCCGATCGGGCCATGCCTTCCATGCATCGTTCGGCTCAATATTTGATGATTTAATCTCTACCAATCGAAATGAGTTATATTATTAGTAGAAATTGGTTTTAAGGTTCTCCAACCACTGAGGGTATAAGTATTTCACCATCTACCCTTGATTGTAATATAAAAATGATATCTCTCGGTAGGATTCGAACCCACTCTCTTTGGGTTGACAGGTGGAAGCGTAATTGTTCTTATACCGCGGCCAATCCGACCAAACTGACCGTTAAATTGACCGCTACTGTGGTATCACAAGCTGTGAACCTGACGATGGTCAATAAACCAAAACGCATTCAAAGTGCAAGTAGTTTATTCATGTGAAAGATGTTTTCATTTCAGTCAACTTTATGCAGGCTGTATTGGATCGATGGTGGCACTCTGACTCACGCCTAGCTCCCTGACACTGCCTACAGTACCTATGACATTACCGTGACAGCTTATTGTCCGCGTTGTTCATGCACTTACAGTGAGGTTCTACTGGTACTCTCGTACTGTTTCATCATTCCAGTAAGAAGGGCTTTACAAAGTTTCAATTGGATTCGGAGTCGTTTTTCTTGACTTATACGTCCGTGCTCGCGCCCCACGTCATTCAACTGTCCTAAAGAAACCGATATGTGGCCAGATGACGGATACTAGGCGCGCGATCGCGTCATCGCTGTATTTTAACTTCGTTTAGGACAACGAAAACGTAATTATCTTTCTCTAAATGTTGCCTGGTCCTCCGTATCATCAATCTCAATTGACTGAGAGCAAGTCTCAAGTACATTTCATCTACATGTACATCTACATAATCCCTGCAAGCCACCATAAAGGTGTGTGGCAGGGGGTGAATTCTCACCAAACATGCACTACCTATATATCATGCATAAAAAGCATACAGCTACTGGGAGTGGACAGCCACTTGAGTGCATATTTCGCATTCTTGATAACGGTTGTGGCAACGTGACAGAAAGTTCCATCATCCCGCCCCTACAACTCGCCAATCTGCAGAGTAGAGGCATTCCCGCCCACCGTCCATCCCATCCCCCTACCACAAATCAACGAATCGCCTTCTCGACTTAAGTCTTCGCTTCCAGACTGCTCGAGTGGTTCTCGACTGCACGGTCATTCGTCTCCGATCGTGGGCGCAGGAAAAATTCACACTGCGCGATGGGTTTGGGGGAGGGGGGGAAGTGGTGAGGGAAGAAGTAGGACATTTGCGAGTTTTATCGGCGGAGGCGCTGAAAAAAATACAGAAACGACAACCGTGTCCTGTTCCAATCCCTAAGAAAAGGAGGAAAAGAGAGTAAGGTAGGAGAAACAATAAAAATAATTGATAAATAAAAAGTCCTCCCTCGTGAAGGCTCACTCGGCAGGAGATTGGATCGGAAGAGGAGGGTTTTTCTGGTAGGCGTTGGGATGGGAGACGCCCAACCCCGAGAGTTTGGGCTGGAGGGGTGAGGAGGCGATATGAGGTCCGGGGAAGCAGAGCATGAAGAGCCCAGCATGGGGTGGAATGGAAGCCTGGAAGTGGAGGAGGATAAAACAGAGATGAGGGAGTGGATAGCTTCGAGAGATATTTAAATGAGCCATCTAAAATGTACGATGTCTGCGTAAAGTTGCGTAATATCATTATGGTGGGTCCACAAGTAGCGTGGACATATGTACTAGTGAGCGTTTCCGTAGTTTATCATTATATTTATGTATATAGTTATTCCTTGCCTTCTGGGACGTTGATTCAGTCAAGCTGCTTCCCATAACTGTCGCCAAGGCACTTAGAAAATCGTATTGAAGGCATCTAGTGAACGTGATTAAATGAACACTCGTACCCATCACTTGCATGAAGGCGCTTTGGAATGTGTCGCTGTCAATGAATATCATTCTGCTGAATAAATTTGGCTGCTTTTAATGCTCAGGTATATTAATGCAGGCACGATTGATTTGGGTAAATCCTAAATTGTTCTGTGCACTCATCGCATTCCGCTAGCATACGAACGACTCAAAGTAACGGATGACACTTACCTGCTTAAAAAATCCTGAGACCTCAAAGGAAAGCATAGCTCACTTTTGTTGAGGCTTCATCGGCATTACAGTGTTAGGCATTAAAATGTCATGCAATACACGACTTGGCTTGAATGTTCGTGGTAATTGCGATGTACTATTGAAATACGTCAATAGTTAAGGCCTCCATATTATTCAACAGGCAGGTTAATCTGGTTGGTAATGTTAGTTTTTACCAAAAGCTCAACGCCTTATTTAATCCAAAACTCAGGGTAGGAAGCCTAGCTATATCGGAGCCCCATGGCCAGGGCTGCGGTTTTCAAGAAATATAGATAGATTTGATGATCAGAATATCACATAGCTTGCAGAAAGCAGGACTCGTCTAAAATAATAATTTTTCGTATTTGTTTTTGGAGCCTCCAGATATTTGTCCAAAATTCTAACCTTTGCAGCAACGGCCCACACACACCCCTGTTACGACGCATCGAAATTTTAACGATATGCTATCGGCATCGCGAAGCGATATTCAAATCCCCAGATCGCGCGACCCTGTGGGGAGACAGGGTAGACGAGGGAAAGGAATGCTTTCGGGAAATGGGAGAGGGATACAAGGGGGCGCTTAAGGGTGCGAGGAGTGGGGAAGAAAATACCGAGGCGGGGGGTGGCGCGAGCGATTCCGGCGCTTGGAGCAGGGAAGCTTCGTGGGGAGAGAGAAGGTGGAGAGGGAGGTTTGGGGTGGGGAACTCGGAGGGTGAGGAGGATGGGCGCCTTGTGCGGTGGAAAGGGGAGCGCGGAGAGCGGACCAATGAGGGCGTCCGTATGATCCAATCGTCTGCGGATTCACTGAAGAGAAGAGTTTGTGTGTGTGCCGGGAAACTGGCTCACGGGGGTCCGAAGAGGGAGGCAGAAGTGGGGGCAGGATCGGGAACGCGCTTAGGGGCGGGGAGGGGGATGTGGGCGGGATTAAGGGAAGGGAGGGGCCAGCCGGGAGTCCCTTGAAGGGGAGCGTGGGGGTGGGGTTTGGGTGCTAGGTATGGGGTGCGGAGCGAGTTGGAAGGGGTGGGTGGAGAAGGGGGAGTAGTTTGTGGGAGGGTTGAGGGAAGAAAAAAAAATCCTACGTATTTCACTCGCGGGGTGGGGGATGAGGTAAAAGCGAAGAGCCCTGGTTTGGGCACTCTCTTCCCCATCCCACGCTCATATAAATCCCTTCTCGACTTTCTTTGTGAGCCCTTGCACGGGCGGAAGGGGGTGCAGGAAAACAGCCCGGTCAGATGGGCTGGGTGGTATGTGGAGGAGAGGGTTGAGTGGGGTGCGGGGGTCGGTTTTTAATTTTGCTGCATGCGACTAACTTACCTTTGTGAAGGTTACGGGGATCACAAAGGCTGCTTTTTAATTGAGCGACTCGGGTGGGCGGGCGGATCTGGGCGGACGATATGACTTCCGGAGCAGTTGAGTATTCATTCGCGGAGTCGCGTACATACTGAAGCGCCCCGCACGAATGTGAGGGTAGAAACAAAACGTTGCCTTATGCTTGAGGGGAGGGAAGAGAAATGCTGTCGTGGACGAAATAAGAAATCACTGGAAGGAAAATGCCTGAGATAGGGTCCACCGGGACTTAAAGTTGCAAGCCCACTCGCAAAACAGTGATTGATAATTGGATTCGATGGCAAGAATGTTCACTTGAGTAGTACACCTTATCTGTGGAAACAGCAACTCTTTCTCATTGATCTGCAAAAATATCCCTTGCGATCAAAATGCTGACGCCTTGAAAATGGCGTCCGATGTAAACGGACAACTTTTCCAGGATCTTGTTTCTCTCGAGGTACTGGAGAAGTCTCATTCCCCTCGCCATTCTGCTGGATACAAGGGTAAGCTTGAATTTTATTTGGGACATAAAATTTCCTGCCAGTTGCGGTAGTAAGGTCGTTAACTTGCCGGTCTCTCATTGCAAAAGTCGTTGGTTCAAATTCCGTTCCGGATATGGATCATGTGATTTTGTTTTATTAAGGCGTAAGTTAGTTGCGCGATGTAACCTAAGAGATAGCTGCTATTAAAAACAGAATTCTTCTCCAGCCCAATTTGTTTTCCGTGATGCCACAGCATCGAAATGATAGGGAGCCTAATTCAAATATTGGTTTTAGCGGAAGTTTTACCACCTCGGATCAAGATTTACCATTGAAGAGTTGAGGCGTGAGGAAATGTGTAAGACTAAGGTAACTGTGAGAAAGAGAACATTTGTATTTAACTCGTTATTCTCACAGTAGCAGAATTCCCACATAATGAAAAGTAACATTGGAAAAAACAATCCACCTTGATTGGTGCTCGAACACGGAACCCTTGTCCTAACATCTTGTCCTTTAAGGCCTCTAAAAATCCATAGGGGAGAAGGAAGCCTTCGTATATCAAATGGCGGAATACCAAGTTGGAAATCAGGGGGTTCCGGGTTCGAGTAAAAGTCAAGGTGGATTATTTCTCTGAGGAAATTCTGCTCTTGTGCATTTCAGCGGGTGACTCTGCTAGGGTATTCGTGACTAGTTCGCAATCCTTGAATTAATTCACATATAGTCTTTAAATTTTCTATTTAGGACTCATTTTTTGCTAATGTAATTAAAAACAATATTCCACCTTCCATGCCAATGCAATATGATTTTCAAGCCACCAATTTCTAATGTTATGGAAAAGTATTTCCTATAAATGGAACCGACTTTCAGGACTCATTAGGACCTTCTGTCTCATTGTTATACGCCTATATTCCCGCCTCAGGCTTCACACTTTTGCTAAGAAAACTTGTCAAGACAGTACTAACCTTTTTGTTTCTCTCGGCGATTCATTTAAACAGCATTTATATGGCTTAAGGTTTTTTCGAGACTTTGATGCTTTGACCTTCACAGTGTCTACATTAAAGGATTTACCCCTACCGCACACCCTTGTGGTAGCATTTAGATTACAATATCTAACTCTAGTTCAATTTTAATGAGAACCTCGATCAACGTGTCAAGCTGTTTGCGATTCTTGGGGCTGGAAGCAATATTTGACACTCATGCTGGTGCTTGCATAGAGATCTTGGTTTTATGGTTCCCCCAACTCTTTTTTGGTGGCACTAATTTTTATTTATTTTCGTTGCTTTACTCCATTCATCAAGACTTTGAAATCCTTTTGTTACATTTATCCTCCGCTCACCTGATAGGATTGCCAAGAACAAGGTGATAAGGTGCCAAAGGCGGCAGCAAAAATTGCTACTGGAAAAGAACGTCCCGAAAACATTTTCGAAATTGAGGCCGTTCTTTCTCCGGCCCTCGCTTACCCATCTTTATATTCCTGCCGCACTCTGATTTGTTAGCCTTCCCTACTCTCTCTCTCTTCTTCTCCACCACAGATTTCCTCATTCCTTCTGCAGCCCCTTCCATCTCCAACCCCACCCCACCGTTCACCACTCAGCTGCACTCAAACCTCCGCTCCACCGAGCCGCACTTTTATGCGCCCCCGAGTCCAATTTAACTCCGGAATGCGTTTGATTGAGACTTTGCGTGGGACTGTTTGGCGGATATATATATGTATATATATATACACACACACATGTATATAACAACACAGGTACGGACGGAGCTATAGCAGGTAGGTATGCAAGCGCCTGCTCGATGTTATTAGTTTTCTCGTTGTAACCGTTGGCGTGCACGCGCTACGCGCTCGACCCTCCTGTAGTCGCAGGAAAAAATGTTATGAGAGCGCTCACGGCGCTGTCTACGCATCTGGCATGAGAGGCTCTTGGAGAATCAGGGAGTGCCGGCACTTGAAGCGATCGACCGTCAGCCAGGGCACCTCCCTATGGTCAGGGGGATGCGGGGAATCATTTTCCCTTGTTTTCTGCTCACTTGATTGCCTGTGGGTTTTCCCGTGATTTTTATCATCTCCCTAACGTGTATGATTCGGTAAGCACAAGGAAGCACTCTTACTAATCTAAGCACAAGGAAGTACTCTTACAGAAAAGAATCTCTTACAGATTTGAAAAGTCACATGATTGGCTAATTAGAAATCAATAGGAAATTGAGCCTCAAAATAATGCTACCGCTAAGGAAAATACAAAGTATTGTCTATGAAAGAGCGTTACCATTTCCATCTCTTCTCTAGGTTGATAGAGTTTTCATTTCCAAGATAATGGAAAACTGAAAGAACCTGCGAATTATTGGCTTTAGAACTTGGCTCTAGAAGTGTACAACTATAAATATATTTTCTTAATCATTTATGGCAAAACGTTACACTTGCTCGTATTTATGCTCCCCATCAATGATTGTCATTTCTTTCCGAGTAATAATTTATTACGCTAAGATTAGTCATTCAAAAAAGGCTCTTTAAATTGATTCTTAAATTTTATCTTTTCTCTCAGCTATACCATGAGATTGCGGTGATGATATTTTATATTTTCTCTTTTATAGACAGGGATAGGTCTGAACTCAACTATTTGGAACTCAGTGAATATGTTTGATTCAGTCGACTTATCTGAGACTATGTTGCTATGATGATCTATCGATGAAACATCGGAAGCACTTTGGCCATGAACTACTATTGATTCTATATAATTAATGCACTGTATACCAACTAGACACTATACGATATACACATTAATCGTAATCTGATAAACCCGCATTTAAAATTATGAAGTATTAATTGCATTGAAAAATATAATTGGCTGTTTTAAAGTTAGGTCGGGTGACTACGTTGATTGTAAGAGAAAATTGACGAAAAATTGGTGATATGATCATCTGACAGAAAAGAACGCAATATGAAAATGAGAAAGAAGGCCACTGTGCGCATGGTGACTTCCGTGATCATCATCGTGATAAGAGAAGAAAAGAAGTGATGAGTGAAAGGTCAAACTATAGTTCATATTGCCAAAAGTTACGAGGAAAATTTGCTATGAGGGCTTGAGATTGACCTACGTTAATTCCCCATTTCACGTGCACGCAGGCTTGCGATGGTATGCGATCAAGTGAAGTCGTATGAGAGGGAGAATGCTTTTGAATTTATTGGATGAGACCGTGGGAAGGTAACAAGCAGGAATCCCGTACACCATAGTTAGGGCTAATGGATGAATTGAGCAGATCCGATAAAGAAGCGTGCGCATGTGTTACTCATCCGCATAACGTGGCCCTAATATTGGTCGCTCTGAAAAGGATATAGCCTCGTGATGTGTTGGCATGTATTTATACGAGAAATGGAGTATGGATCCTCATCCTTTACCTCTTTCTCTGACCAAATATGCTAATGGCTGTGTCCCCCTTCGGTGCACTTTTTTGGTCCAACAGATATGCATTAACCTTTAGTTGTTTCACTTGGCGAATTTTACCTTCTATTCCGTGCCTCCTGCTTGCTCGGTTCTAGCCGTTAACATCAAAATTAAAACCACGTTTTCAAGTCTTAACCCGCACTTGCAGATGCTTCAGACAGAGAGGAAAGGCAGAAGGATAGGGATTGGTGGAGAGAAACCCGGCGTCACCATTAGCCTACTCTTGACGGAAGGCGCCAAGAGGACAAGCCGACAAAAGGTCATCCGACGGACGGAGTACTGAATTCGAACACCAACCAGACCCTCCACCACCATAGTACCACCAATTATCATTTTTATCTTGCAAGCTTTACTAAACTGCTGAACTCACTTTTAATTCCCAAGTATTTCAATAATCATGGATACTCTGCCAGATTTTATTATTGACGTCACTGATGAAAGTCACTAATTTGAAATTAATTTTCCATCTCTGGAGGTCGTCGTTACTCATGTTCAATTCCTGCATTATTTTCTTATTTAGATCAATATTTTCCTACCTCTTTTGAACCTGGAGTATATCCGTTTTCCAAATATCCATTTATCGAGCTCACTCCCAAGTTTCCCTCTTCATCACCCACTTCAGGAAACTGATTCTAAAATCGCCCATAACATGCTGTTCCAGTAGCCAAAAGGTGAAAAATTCGAATTCCTAATAGGCTTGAATGAGAAATGGGTACGGTGCGATGGATAAGATACTGTTCTTCCATCCCTGAGGTCCGTGTTCGAATCCGCGACGTGGCTGATTTTTCGGTGGAATCCGGGTCCTACTTAAGTGGTGCGTGCAGAGTACTTGGAGTTTAGCACTCCGTAGGATGGGCCCTTTGGCTCCTTTCTTAAAGAACAGATTGATGTACGTCAGTTTCCTTTCAATAAAAATGTCTTCAATGCAAAGGTCGTGCCGATCAATGACAGTAGAACTCACCATTCAATAAGGCCAACGGCTTGTGAAATTAACACATCAGGTTAAGGCGGGCAGTTCCTTTCCATGTGTCACCTGTTGTTTCCTAAAAAATGGTTCCCAGAAATTCAAACAACATGGGTTGATTCTTAACGGTACATCGCAGGCTGTTCACTCTTTCTCCGTTCCCTGAAAATCTTCATCTTATTCAACTCAACCACCTAAGTTTAATGGGGCAAATGACTTTAGTTTTCGGTCACCTCCTTTAATAACAGCAACTAGTAAGCCTTGCATCATTTAGTACATGCCGAAGGAAAGATGGAGCAGAACATGCTCATTAGCTTACGCTCTAACAGCCAAATTCTGTTTATATTATTTTTTCCTCATTCTTAATTTTATTTTATCTTTTCTTCCCCATTCATAGAAGCACTATCAATGATAATGCGGGAAAACCTTAGAGGAAACCTTACCAATAAATGTAAATACCAATTTATTCAATTGTAATCTATACACCAGTAAATGCTCCTCTTATATTCAATCCAGAAGGAATACGACGTCCCTTTTAGTGGGCCGAAACTCATAAATATAGAAATGATCAAAGTCACGTCATTCTCTGCTTTTATATTTTCTTCTCTTTGCATTTTATTCCCAACTTATCCTGAGCTCTCTCCCTCCTAAGCCTAAGAGGGTTCTTTCCCAATGCATCCCGCCGCTGCGCGACCTTTTGCCATTTGGTGCGGCCAACCCTCTCGTGCCCGACCCCGCCCCACGACCCGCGATCGAGGCCTGCGCGAGACCGTGTGACCTATCGGTACGATATCCGGCGGAAAGAATCGCTTCCGTGGAGCGGAGTTTCGTTAATCAAGATATAAAGCACGCGGGCTGCCAAATGATCCGGCCGGATCGGGCAAGTACCTCATTATCAGCCTGTCGTTTGTCTCCCTCCCGCGTATCCTATTCCTCCACCCCCCTTCCCCGTTTCATAATAAATCACTCACCGTGGTTCGGCGTGGACCAGTGAGCAGCCTCGTCGACCCACCTCTCATCCTTCCGTATCCACGAATCCAAATGACACGCGCTCGGGGGGAAGGTAGAGCTCGATCTTCAATTCCAACTGTGTTTCTGCCTTTTGGGATATATTTGACATGATTTTTCCTACCTTCCTCGTTGATGCTCACCTGCGAGTAGGAGGTTCTGTTAATCACGCGGCAGTGTCTCTTCTTCCATGTTCATCGTTAATATGGGACAATGAGTCAGACTACAACTTTGACGTCCATACGTATATATTCTGTATCTACCTGACACTGAGAGTAACAAACGACAGCGCAGTTACACGTAAAATTTATTGAACATCATCATCATTTCGCCGCATCGCCAAGAGATGAGCTCATGGTTGTGCTCATTGTTGATACGAAATTACTCTGCTGCTCATTAGTCTCTGTGCCCTCATGATGAATGAATTCCTCATAGTCAGGTGTCGAATAATTCTTACCTCCCTCTTCCTTCCTATCTTTACCTTCCTCTATCTTTCGTTTTGCACCCAATTGTCTCTTTGCCTTCAAAATATCCAGGTGGTTGGATTAACCGCGCACCTAAAATCGCGCTTTTAATTCAAAGAGCTTACAGGAAGGCTAGCAAGATGGAGAATGGAGGGAGCTCTTCCTCACGTAAAAAAATCGTGTGATATGGAATCCGACGCTAGTCCACGATCTTTAAAATTGGTAGTACTGCTTCTTGAAGAGGAAGCTCGAGTATTTGGAAAGTGCGTGGTAACGAGAAATTGTGCCCAGTTTGTGATTGCGGAAAATTTGTCATGAGGTCCATGATACGAGGAAGAATGTTGAAGTACCATTCATTGACAGTTCTCCGTTACATTAACTTGTGTGCACTAAAAGGGGACTGATTTCGATGCTATAGTTTTCTTTGCAATTATTGTGATTCCAAAAACGTCCTACCTATAGTGGCAGTAGGGATCAACACTGATATAACCACAGCAGCAACTTTATCTTATACCATAACAACTTTACTTAGTGTTGAAAAATAGATTTTTGTGCGGCATTGAATTTGGGAATAATTTAAAAAAAGAACTTCGCAGTGAAGTCCAGAATGTGTTTAGTCCCAAATGCTTACATATTTATCTCTTCCTATCTTTCTTCTCCATTACCGTGATATGGCTTGTAAAAGTAAATTTTGGAGAGAACTAGAGGATTTTGAAATAGATAAATGAGTGAAAACCTTTAAACTATTTTTTCGTTACTAATTTCGCGCGCGGATCCATATTTCTGGGAACCACATTAGTAAGAAATAGTCGTTGGAAATATAATAATGCTTAGTTGTTGATGAATATTGGCATTCTCACCATATTTTCGCGCACTTCCGCATGTTTTAGCCCCCAACCGCGCGAATCCTATTGATTACTGATGATACGAGATTTGATATGGATATTTTTTCTTATGCACCAATTCAGAGCAGAAGCTACATCGTTACCATACGTGCAACGACCTTGATGCCCGAAACATTGCAAAACGCAGCGTTTAATTAACAACAGGTTCCCAAAGAGTGCGCAAAACAAGGTTGGGTGCAGGCATACACTCATTCTCATACCTGAATTCCAGGAATCTGTTTTATTAAATTTCTGTCTGAGTTTTTCTGCGCAGAGCCTCATTTTCCTGGTTGCATCAGGCATGAAATATTCGGGACTGCGTAGGTACTTTAGCTTGTTATATCTCTCCCCTGTTCTCCTACATCGGTTGTCTCTAATCGATTTCTGAGGACGGGAAAGGCGAATGGAATGAATGCATTTCATTAAGATCCAATAACTTACTCTCAGTTAAGACATGGGTATGCGTCCCCTCTCCCTTGTTTCCCTATACTTTTTCTTATTAAACTTTGCAGCTAAATTGCATGACTTAAGGCTTTTTCAAAAACAATTTTTTTTAACTTTCTTTATACAAAATATTGAACGCATTGAGGGAAATTGAGCGCCAGAAACGGTTCGATTGGAAAAATTCCACAATTAAAGGATTTCCGTGAACGACCTGAACTTAGTTGTACGCGGTGAGCCGTTAATTTAATAGAAATTACCTGCTATTTCAGAACGCTCTCTGCAATGTTCATATGCCTTACCAGGATTTTAAAGCTAAATAATACAGAAGAAGGATGGATAGATAATGGGGAGAAAGAAATACAGCTTCACCACAAAACTGAGTCATTGAAGTACTTGAAAATGCGATGGTCAACGTTTGTTACTAGGAGTTTCGTCGAGACAGATGATAGATCATAGAAACGCACTTTCAAGCTAGGACTTGAAACATTCAATAATATTTCAGCCGGACTCCGCATGTATTAAAATACTTGATGAGGCGCTGCTATTGGCTAATATAATTAGATGTGCCGGAAGGCATGTAAACAAAGTGCCATTTTTTTATTCCCGCAGATTTTCGACAGCGTTGGTGACATAAGAAATAATAGGTGGGGGAGTCTCATTCAGAAACCCTGAACACAATGGCCGAGTCGGGAATCGAAACGTCTGCGTACATGGACCCAATAACCCGGTGGAGGACCCGAGAAACCTTCACGCGGTAACACTCCTGCTTGGTAACTCGTGGGTTCGACTCTCGCCTCGGGCATTGGTATGGTGTTTGTCTTTGGCTTAAGCTTAGGATTAAGCTCGGTAAGATGGTCCGATACCTTAGAAATTAAATTACCTTAGCACCTAGAACTACTAAAGAGCTCGGTAATGGATAAAGAGGTTAATGGACTGAATCGAATTTTGAGCAACAATCCGTGGTCCTCCTGAATAAAGCACTGCCTGCATATTTTCTCATCGGTTGCAAACGACGCGGAAAATTTAAAGGTGCCCATGAAGTCCTACCGGCTCACCTCCGGGTCCATGCCTTTTGCCTCAAAGACGCACGCCAGTGATCTCTCTTCGTGATCGCGGGCAGACGAGAGAAAAATAGTATCCGGGAAGAAGGAGGGTGGTGAGGGAGAAAGGGTGAGATGAACGCCGGAGATGGAGGGTGCAAAGGGAATGGGAGATGTGGAGAGGGAGAGAAAGAGAGTGAGGAGATGCTTTTAAGGAGTTTTACGCCGTTGATACCTTGCTACCAGGGTCTCCACGAGCGGGTTCCAGGAGGGGCGGCAAGGTGGGGATGAAAGGGGACTGTTCGGATGGAGGTTCAGTGTTATTCTCCAAGTCGCCCGCAGTTGCCTAGCAACGCGGACGCAATAACTCACCCCGGGGGTGCGGTGGAGTTTGTGCAGAAGGGTGCGATGGGGTCCGCCCTTGGAGAGAGAGAGAGGGTAGATGCTTCTGTGTATGCCCTTTGGCGTATTATATTATTCCGAGGTCGGCAAGGGATAGGGAGGGTAAAAGGGACATACCGGTTGGCCCTGCCGGGTTCCTCTGCGGTATCGAAGGGGCGTGAGAGGGAGTGATTGAGAGAGAGGTTAGCTCGGGTGTGGAGGTGCATTCCATTGGCGCCAAGGAGAAATGGGGGAGCGGGAGGGGTGCTGTGAAGTGGGGAAGGTGTCCCTTCGCACCAAAGGCACCTGCTGCTGGGATTTCCATTCATTCTCCACGAGCCGTTGTTGGCTCCCGCGTCAGTCGAAGCTCAATCGGGAATTAGCGGGCACACAATCGGACGCGACTCCGATGTTCGTGGGAAATTCCATTCCGCATCGAAGGGGCCTGTGGAGGGGTTTCCGGATCAGTTTCAATATGAGCGCACTTGACGAAGTGTATTCGAGAGGGATTCGTGGCGGTCCCCGCGTTGATGGCCGGGAGTTTGCAGTCGCCTTAATTTTCTGTCTCGCTCCAGACTCGAACCGCGTAAAGCGATCGACGAGAGCGGTAATTTACGCCCTTTCTGAATTCTCAGTAGTAGGAATGTGAATTGATTGACGAATATCGTTTCCAGAAGCATCCGACCATAGCTAAAGGTTTTAATCCAAATGTACCTTTGCGGTCAATGCCGGATTTATTAGTGTCATCTCGACTTTTTTGATGCACTTTGAGCTTCACTTAGGTGATCAGCTAGATCAGCTAGCTAGTGTGCGCAGTTTCATGCTGACGGCCGTTTATATCTTCAGCCGGCCGGGAAAGACAACGTGCTGGCCTGACGACCTAAAGGTCGCGGTTTCTAAACCCGCATCGTGCATCGGTGTATTACTTGTGTTCGGATCAGGCAAACGATTAAGTTAGGTTCGTCTGTACGACGTCACTGGAATAGTTGATTCACATTAAATTCTAATTCCATTCTCTGTTTCTGCAAATAGGAAGTACAGGCAATGTTGGCTCCGAGAGCCTCAATAATATTAAGTAATTTGCTGCTTTTATATATCTACCTCAGGAATCTCTTATATTCTTATACAATGACTAACATTTTCTATTTCTAGGCCGTTAATATTTTCTATCTATAGGCTTACGTCAATTTCAAATAACAAAGTATTCTTTGCCCTGCCCATAGATTTTCAAGAAGTATAACAAGGGAATATAGAAAGCACAGGCATTTTGTATCTGCCATCCCGTTCCACATCCTCACCTATAGAATTACTTCCAGTCTCCATTTATTATTTTGTGGATTTCAAGAGATTCCTAGCTTGAGGTCAATGATTCAGATGTTCCATTTCTCATATTCAGTTCAAACCGAAGCCCTCCGTTGAGTGCCTTATCTCTGCGCAGTAAGGACATTGTACGATAAAATAAAATCTCCGATTTGAATTTCAGACCATCATCTGCCATCACTACCTACAACTGGTATTACATAGGCCTCTGCTCAGTCTCTGATAAGTTGGTTGATCTCCTTATGTTTTCATATTTCTTTTCGTTTGAATTATTCATTACGTGCTCCTTATCTCACGTCCGTAATGATCTGCCATTCACCCTTCCCCCTTCAACGTGAGGTATCATGCCACCATCCTAAATATGAATTCGATTCGATTTTCATTTTCCTCCTCAGAATCAGTTTGAGAATTTTTTCTCCTACTTATCATAAACAAAACTCGTAATTGATTACCCGACCTATCGCTGTGATCTTTTTTATTTATTCTGCTGCAAAAGAATCAGAGACAACGCTAAAGAATATCTCAGCGAAGGGATAAGGAGATGAAATTTAGGGATTTTCTCACGCTGTAATTTTTTACTTTCTTAGTCTAAGAATTTCTCTGGAGCTTTTCCATTTTTGCACAGCATTTTGTGATCTCTATTTTCGCCCTTTTTCCTAGCATTATTGCGTAACAATTGGTCCATTACTCATTCAACCTTTTAACATGGGCGTCGAGGGCGTTAGGCCTAGCAAACATTACCTAAATTTTCTGGGGAATCTGTATCTCTTCTCTCGTTTCGGAGATGCCCGGAATTTGCGAATAAGTTTCTCGGGTATTGAAATTTGCCAGGCTCACGAGTACATTTCCACGTACCTGGACATTTCTATTACCCAGCGGACGTCCTGCATGATTAAATCTAGCACAAAAAATAAGCGCACGTCGCGCATCAACAGTCCTCTCCTCCTTCGCGCTCCGTGAATCGAGAGGGTGAGTAAAGAGGGGGTGGAGGGAAGGCGCGAACGTGGTCCTTGCTCTCGATGTTTCGGCCAATGGGAATGCCGCAAACCAAATGTTTCGCAGCGTGCCGGGCTCAAACGCAGCGCCCTAATAACTTCCACAGTTGAAGTGAATTTTTTTAATTGCCGTGGGCCGATATCGACGGAAAACCGACTTGCACCTCTTTTCACTTATACGCACGAGTAGATCGTATGTGCGTGTGTGTACATTCACGCCCACTCTTTCACCAGGAAACGCAGCCGTTATCCGTATTTTTATCTCCAGCGTCAATTTCGTCGTTCCATCCGCTACCTGATATTCAGTCGCTCGCGAGCCTTTGCCTTCCATCTCCGCTCTCTCCGGGCTGCTCCTCTCTCTCCCCTCCTCCCATCACTCCCCTCCGCCGCCTTCCTCCCCCCCCCCGTCCTTCCTCCACTCCATTTTTCATTTCCTCCGCCGCTCCGTCTCTTTATCTCCCTCGCTCTCGTCCCGGCCTGCCCTCCTCCACCACTCCCCCCGCCGCCTCGACCGTCGCCCGCCCTTCCCCCCTCACACACCACTTCCTTTTGCCATTATTACATTCCAGAGGCATGGATACACAGCAATAACAGCGCTTGTGTGAATACATAGTTGCCCTCCACCACCGCCCAGGTATCCTCCCCCCTCCCTTTTGTTCTCCCCATCGCCCCCTCACCCCGCAGTCATCACATACATGCATCTGGTGGGACCCTCCCCCACCCTACCGTGTCCTCTCTCATCTACCTCCGCGTCTGTGTGGGGCGGAGATTTTTACGGGGCGTGGGTCCCGGTGAGGGCTGTGGGGGGGCGGGGAGGGTAAGTGGGGGGAAGGGAGGAGTTTGACAAAGACTTGGACGTAATTGAGGGTTGGAGGGGTTGGTGCTTTTATATTTCGGGGAGCGGGGTGGAGAAGGCAGGTAGAATGAGGGAGAGAGATAGATAGGAGTATCTACGAGATCGGAAAGTCTCCTTGGAATGCTACCCATGAGTGGGATCGATGATATTTTTTATTCTTTGATGTCGCCCTTCCTCTGTTTGTCCTACCTATCTCCCCCTTGTTATCACTTTGTCTCTATTTCTCCCCTCACTGTACCTGAATCTCAACAATTCTCCCCCTACCCATTCCATCGTGTTCTCTCGTGAGAAGTGTGGGCAAGAAGCGGAATGTGGTGTGTTGGGAGTAAGGGTGCGGCACTACCCGGGTGCCTGCGTCGGTACCGGTTAAGGAGGGAGGAGATATACTACGACCGGAATGCATTTATTTTTTCTTCAGTATTCTGAGCATACAGAAGCCGAATATATCCTCGTACCAAGAAAGCCTTGCCTACGAGTCACCTATTTGTACTTAGAGTATGCTCTTGTAAGTTCTGGAATATTCGAAATGCTATTGCTAATATGTTTTGTGCAAAAACGCCAAGAAACCAAAATGTTATCTCGGAACTCTCGTGGGTCGAAGCTCAGGGAAAAATCACTTTTTCAATTTTTATCATTGTAACTGGCGTATCTGCATTCCAAATTGGTGGATGAATGAATTTCCACCGGCCGTAAGCTGTGTGAAGAATAATTAATGCTTGCTGCGCTCAATGGACTAGTTCTTTCATGGCTACTCTGAATTCATTTTACTGAATTCACTGCATTTATAGAGTAAATCCCCGAGCCTTACACGTTTTGCGTATTTTTCATTTCTTTCTTTGCCTATACCAGACTTCAAATGTTTCCATCCCCGTCACTACCTTTGGGCGTGGCTCATGAATTACGCCCTGAGAAATTTATGTAGGCAAGTAAAAGCATTGTGAAATAAAGTCTTGGCTGCTCTACTCTAATAGATGCATATTGTAATCGAAGATTCCTTGTGAATTATATGCCGATTTGGAATTGTTCCGCTTTTTAAATGGAAGGTAACAACGGTAACAACTACACATTGGTAACAGTTTTCAATAGATAATCAGGAAAAATGAGCTTAATTGAGGCTATGTAACCTATTTGTGGAATAAGGCTTGCATATAGTA
This sequence comes from Platycnemis pennipes, assembly GCA_933228895.1. Taxonomy (NCBI): domain Eukaryota; kingdom Metazoa; phylum Arthropoda; class Insecta; order Odonata; family Platycnemididae; genus Platycnemis; species Platycnemis pennipes. The sequence continues at coordinate 115,864,214 of OW121848.1, read as the reverse complement.
AATATTTTTACTTAGCCCGAGTGGTATACCGATCCATGACCAGTTTATAGGACCTATCCCCAATTCTAGTCTGTTATATTAGTGCTTCATTCGGAATTCAGTGAATGCGGATAATTTGTTGCCACGGATTCCTATGGATGTTTTATACCCGGATGCCCGTGAATACGCCGAGTGTTATTCGTGGAATTCCGCGGAAAATTGCCGTCGATGAGGCGTTGGGGCTAACTACGTGGTTGGTCTCTGTTCCTTGCATATACACAGAGCACCTAACAGGTATGGACAGATGAGGAAAAAGGAAAAAAAGTCTCTAAAATCATCACGGAACTGCAACACAGAACGGAAATTCCACGAATGATACCGTATAACTAGAGGCTGTTAATTTATAATGTAATTTCTAAATATATCTCCATGAAGGTCGACAACGGTTCGAAAGCAGAGCTATCCCCATTGTGTGATATTCACAACACTCAACTATTTATGTGCTATATGAAAGTATCATTGAAAACGTGCATAAATCCCAGTCGGGTTAGTTTTTTCATAAAAATGTCAAAAATCGTAATTTTCTTGATATAAATAAATTCCGATATGTAACATGGGTTATATTAATAGAATGTGTGAGAATTTATGGAGTGGACTGGTACGGAAGAGATGGACGTGAGGCTAACGTGAGATAACGAGAGTGGCAGAGGTGATAGCCGCTCTATACCGATGCGTGTACGCGCCTGGCTTGAATTTGGTAACAAGTGGCTGTGGGAGTTTACTGGAGAGGGGTTAGGGTGGGGGAGCTGGATGGGTTGGCCCCGGTAGGAACTGCGCCGATATTGGATCGCGGGGACGGCGAGGGAGGTCGGGAATGCCTCCTCAACGGGGGTGGGCGAAGGGAGAATCCCCGGGAGAGTGAGGGTGGGTTCGATTCGGGGTGGGGGTGGAGAAGATGAACCGCGGATGTGGAAGTGATGGAAGGGGGTGCTTGCTGGAGAAGAGAGGCAGGGCAAGGGCGAGCCCAGGTGAAGGAGACATTTGGAATCGGATGTCATTTCTTTCGAATTAAATGATGCGCCTGGCCCACTCCTTTATTTTCTCGGACGCATGCTGACGTCCGTGCGCATATGGCACAAAAAACTAATACGCGTGAGCGCGTATTATATGTATTCGCGCCTTTTGTACTGGCAAATGTGTGTTACCGTATCGATATAAATAGTGTTCAGTACAGAATAGGGTGAGGACTGTATTCCGTTTTATCCAGACCTACAGCTTTTGTACTCAAGTAACGATTGGGTTCATTGAGGGGCTGTTATCGGGCATAGAGTTCTAGAAAATAGTGGAAAATGGAAGAAATTAGAAAGGCTTTTCGGATGATTTGAAGAGAAGACAGTAGATAAGACAACTATAGAACAAGAAAGGGTAACGACATGTGGCTATATTGGTTCCGAAGATAAACTACAGAAAAAATAGAATAAACGAGGGGTACCAAAGCTTTGACGATCGTATCTCATATCTTAGGTCAATCTTAAAAGCAAAACCTTTAGCAAATATAATGAATATACGCTATTCAGTCTTGAGGGGCCGCAATATTGGGTAAGAACCATCCAACCGCACCAGAATGCCTAAATAAATGGCTTATGGATTGTTGAATTACTACGAATTTCATTCTTTGCTCTCCATTGGCATGGCTTTGATTTAAAACTCTTGTGCATTGAAGGCCAGTTAGTTTCTCCACCAGGCGAAGGGATTGTGCTAAAAAAGGGCCCCCATGCTTTTCTCAATCATGGGGGCTGTACTTGGCGAAACGTTTTTTTTTGAGCCAATGAATCCAGAAAGAAATAAGATATAGAAAAAATAAATTCTTTATTCGCAACATGTACGGAAGACCGCTCATGGGGTTTTTAGTGATTACAGTGATCGGCGGCTAGCTACCCTTCGCAAGAGTCCGATTTTGAGTCCCACTGGTGACTGATTTATCTTGAAACGCTGGTCCTTATTTAATTGGTGCTAAGGTAGCAGAAATTCCACAGAGAAAAAATCATTCCCGGGATCCCGGTCAAGGCGAATGATTTTTTCTCTGTGGAATTTCTGCTATTGTGCATTTCAGCGGGTAACGCCATTAAGGTTTTCGCGGCTATTTCGCGGTCCTTCAATTTGGTGCTAAGGTATTTCTTGTGAAGATCACTTCAAGCAACACTCTGTTATTCGCAAGTGACGCAATATAGCTGGTCTCATGGCGACTTTCATTAACAATAATATTGGTGGCAATGCCTCCTCCATTCGCGACAAATCAGGGAAACACACAACCTAAAAAAGAATCTGATTCATGAAAAATGACTTCTGACGGAATGTCATTCGTTCTTTGTGATACCGTTTTTGTTGTTGGTGATGGGTCAAAAGGAAATAGTCTCCGTCAATTCTTATGGAAATACGCCGAAATATTCAACATCCCATTCGAAGGACACAGTACTCACTTTAAGGGGCTTAAAAACCTACACGGCATGAAAGAAAGGATTCGTATTTGTTTGGAATGAACTGCCTCTTGGGTACTCCCAGTCTTTGGAGTGGAAATGCTCACCGGGCAGAGTAGTCAGGTCGGTGACGTGCCGGCCTGGCAATTTAACGGTCCGCAGGTTTTGATTCCCGCCTCGGGCATGGGTGAAATGTTTGTATAAGATTTAGAATTTAGGGTGAAATGAACAAATATTTCTTTTTACAATTCTACAATTTATTTAATCTTAACCTACCGGTTTTGACACTTACAGCATCGTGAAATAGAGTCTGTCAATGCCGCAAGTGGCGAACCTGGTACTATAATTTTCAATAATTTGTGGCATTAAACAGATAAACTGGTGTTCGATATACCAATATGCAATGGGTCCACGAATTAATGCCTAACTTTATTCAATTTATTAAGAATGGAGATTAGATGGTGCGATATAACCTTATCCGTTATAGTACCTAAAGTTAATTTTACTAATGGTTCACGAATGGATGCCTTAGTAGTTCAATTTATTAAAAATGTAGATTAGACGGTGTGGTATAACCTTAGCCGTTGGGGTACATAAAAACTAATATTACTACTCTCTATTTTTATTCTGTTACTCTAGATGCTATATGTAATCGATTCCGCCATTGATATGTATTGGTGTAGGTACGTGACGAATTAAGTAAATGCTTGACAACGAGTAATAACGTTTAGATGTATAAAATAAGTGTTTTTAGTTCATGTATGGTTCCGTAAATATTCACGCATATAAGTGCATTTCATTCTTTTGATCTAATGTCTTCGGCGACGGAAGAGCCACTACACGCTCTCTCCCTATCCTCTCCTTCTCCTCGTTTCTTCCTCCCTCTCCTCGTCCCACCTTCCCAACCGTTTTTAGTTCTCGATGGGCTCCGGCACAATATCGGCCGTCGCGGGTAGTTTTATTTTCACTCATCCTTTTTCGCATTTCATCAAAGGGAGAGAGAGAGAGGCGCTTCGGATTTTTCACGGGTGGGTGGGAGAGAGAGGTAAGAGGGAGTGGGGCGAGAGCCTGCCGGGACAAAGTGGAGAGGGGGTTGGGGTGTGGGAGGAGTGAGGAGGATCGGGCAGACGCACGGAGCAATATTTCGCTTTCCCGGAGAGGGAAAAGCCGTAATGAAATGGAATGCAATCTCCCTCCACACAGGCGAGCGAGTCCACTTGGGGATGATTGTATATTTGGCCGCTATTTATAAGGGAACGCTCCTCGGGGAGTCCCGCGCGGCGCCGAACGAAACCGAGTTTCGGAGAAGGGTGTAGGCTGGAGGGTGGAGGGAGGGGAGTGGGAGATGAGGAGTGGCCCACTTCGATCATCGGATTCTTCCAACTCTCTGCTTTTGCACCACGGGGTAATAGCTTCGAGTCGTCCCGTGTTCCCCTCCCCTATTCCATCCCCTCCATCGCCATCGCCCGACCGTGGAACAGTTTCGTCCGTGTTCATCAACGCGTGTATCACGCAGAATTGAGCCGGGTGACAATAAAAGATAGGAATTGAGTCTTCGGAACATTTTAAGTGTGCAGGTGATTGTTTTTCTGCGAACTTCCGTCACGTTCGTAGACCGAATCAATCCCTCGTTCGAATTTTATGTCGTTCGCCATGTGGATATTAAGGAGCCATGCCCTACACCAGTTTTACTCCCTGATTGCAAAAGAGTGGCTTCGTAAAAGCTAGTTGACTTCACATATTTCGGTTCACAATGCTCCGATGCCCTGACTAGCCGTTGATTGGTCGTTATATAATGTTTCTGCTTTCCGGACTGGTCATGCGTCCTCAACGATGAACTCTTTTCTAATATGCAAGTGTGTGACACAAGAGGTATTATTTTCATTCTTTTGTTTCTATAGTATTTGAAGCCCTTTTGAATATTTTGTACCAAGTACTCCATGCTATAGATTTCTTAAGTTTAAAAATCTTCACAGCTTTATCACTTGTGCTAGTGCTCAAGTATTTAGTTTTTATGCGACTAGGAAATGAGTTACCTATATTATATCATTTATATTTATCATTGAATTACATCTTACTCATAATTCCTAGTTTTCTAAAGTAAAAGCGTTGGAATAATAAACAGTGTGTGAGATGTTAAGAGAGCTTTGGCTACACGCACTCGATTGAAGATTTAGCACTGGGAAAAGTGAATCATTCGGTCGACTCATGATTAATCTTCAAAGGCAGGAACAATGGGGTCATTTACAATATTTTTTTAACTGCCGAATCTGATAGAGTTTTGAAATAAAAAGGCCCGTATTTTTCCGTTTTTTTATCCGTCAATTATTTCTCGAGTTATAAGCGGCGCAAAATTGATGTTTTTAACCCTTTCGGAAAAGTGGGCGTGGTGCAACCTCTGACGTATATCGACTTCGTCCAATCACAACTGAGCCCGCGAAGCTACTTCGTCTTATCGCAATGGGGGAGGGACAGCTGACTCTGCCGATGGAAGCTGTTGCGACAGGATCTGTGTCCGCAGACCTTCCGAGAACCCCCCCTCCACTCCCTTCCCCTACCCTAAAAGCAGTCAAGGACGGGAGGAAAATGACGTCAATGGTATCAAAGCAGCTTTTTCGGTGGGCGTCACCTTTTGCTTATTTTAATTTTTAATTTATGAGTAAATGGTTGTGGTTAGAAGATTAATTTTTTCACTAAAATTCATTTTCGTTTCCATCTAACGATTTCGTGTACAAAATTGCGATTTCGGTTCCGAGTAAACGCCCCCATTGTATGGAGCCCCTGCAACCGTGTGATGTACTACTATCCTCCATCTCTGTATTTACCGTAGGTAAAATTAAATAGAGGCGACATGAACGTTCGGAGGAAGCTAAAAATCAAATATAGATAAATAACAAAATCTATTAATCAAGGAAAAATCTTGTGGTACAAATCAGTTAAAGTGATAATGGAAAAATTATTACCCTCAGCTTAATTTATTAAGAAATTCTCTCCACGTCCTTTTGCTCATGCGTATCTAAGCCATTTTTAAAATTTATCAATCCTTGATAACTTTTCACTTCGGTGATTAATACCCTTTTCTGAGTAGCAATATTTCTATTTCTTCCTCCTATTTTGATATAAACAGCATCAAGGTTTGGGGAGGCTGTGGACAATACCAAAGAAAAAAATTGAGATGATTACAATTTAATTGGAACCTCCAAAAATTAGCGGCTGGTTGTCACTGACAACAAGTCAAACGTTTCTGCCGATTAATGGGTGGATTATTCACTTCTCATATGCTTCCCTAATTTGTAATTATTGTAGACTGAATTTAATTAAGTTATTACCACATCGGTTTCCTTCCACGTTCTCTCCCTTCTTTTAAATACTCGCATTGTCCGTCCCGTTTGAAGTCATCCCCTTTGAAAATAACGCTTTCGAAAATATTGATCGCCGAAAAATAGATTAGTCTTTTTGAAAATTTCACCTACTTGACTTCCAAAACAAGTGGTAGGTTGATTTTTTTTCCTCTAAGGTGAATCTTTTTTTCTGAATATCTCTGGAAATGAATTAAAATTTAGATATTATGAGGAAAAACGTGTTATAATCAAAATTGTACATAATTTTTCTGTTGTGAGGATATTAATTGTGTCTAATTGTTATTCACATGAAAAATACGCGCTTTTCTTTTTTATGACATAATCATCAAGCTTTTTTTTTAATATGTATGGTCTATCAAAAGGAGTGTATTTTAATTTCCATCTACTATTGCACTTATTACAGCCAGTAGAATTTTCCAAACGTTCATTTTGCCATATTTCATTTATAAGGGATACTTCTATTACTCTTTTTAGCCGAAAATACATCTACATCTAAATAACTGCTTGATTAGTGCTTCCTCTCCGATAAATTTTCTCTTTCCCGGAATCCAATTCTGTTTACTGTTAAGCTGGCTTTATCCGACATCTTTTTTGATTGCATGCCGATGCTTATTTCATTTGAGTCTCATTTTATTAGCTATTCGGATAGGATGCCAGATAGAATACTGCGTAGTTAATGTTCCCTCTATAACGGTGTTCCATGCTTTACCCATTTATTCCAAGTCATAACCGCAAACGCTGTTTCTCAGGACAACAGTCTCCACACAATATGTCAGCAAAACTGTTTTCCTCATGGGGAAACACCACTGGTGATAATCCGGAAAAAAGAGAAATCTACGATCCATGCGACCCAAACCTGAGAATAAACGTTAAGTTTCCGTTCCAAATAGTGAGTTATGACCATAAACGGGGAATATGCTTATGTTGGAGGGACTATATATGTATTAAAGGAAGGATATGGTGATATATATATAGTAATAGACATGGAATGAATAAAAATTCATCATCATCATAATTAGTCATCAGTCCTGAGATTGGTTTGACGCAGCTCTCCACTGCATTCTTCTGTCAGCTAATCTCTTCATATTTACGAATGTCTTCCCTTTCACATCCTTCAACATCCTTTTTATATACCCCTCACATGAGGCTTCCCTTTTCCATTCTTACCGTCCACTTATCCTTTAAGGATTGTTTTCTTCAGGTAATCATGTCTCATGATGTGACCGATTAAGCTGCCCCGTCTTCTTCCTAAGGTACTCAGAATACTTCTCTTTTTTCCTACTTTTCATAGGACTTCCTCCTTACTAACTCGGTCAATCCATTTAATCTTCCTGATGAATCACGCTTGTATTTTCAGCTGTGACTAGATTATTCTATTGGTAGAATGTCCTCTTTGCTTGGGCTGACTATTTCTTTCTTGCTTCGTCCATCGCTGGTTACTGAGCTTCCCAGGTAAGAGAACTCTTTCACTTCTTCCAGCTTTTGTTTTCCTAGTTTAAAGTTGGTTTTGGCCTCTTCTCTCTAGCTACACACCAATATCTTAGACTTCTTATTGATCTTCAACTGATATCTGGCCATTGTCCTTTCCGTGGTTATTAGAATCTCATTCAGATCCCTCATTAGTCTCTGCTACGAGTGCTATGTCATCGGTGAATCGCAGCTTGCTAATTTTTTCTCCGTGAATATTCACTCCTGAAGACTTCTTTTTGATTTTATTGATGGCTTTCTCGATGAACATTATAAATTACGGGAGACAGGGCACAGCATTAACTCACTCCTTTCCTTATTCTTGCTTCTTCCCAGATGGGTCCAGATTTTATCACAATACTTGGTTTTTATTCAGGAATATTGATTAAAAGGTAACTATAATATAATTTTTAGCTCCGATAGGCAGTGCGGCAAGATATTGTTCTCATAGCGCAGACATTGCGAGTTAGAATCCAGTCTCGACCTCAGCTCTATGCAATTAGTATTTGTCATAGGATTTAGAGCTTAGATTAGACGGTGCAAAACAACTGTAGTAGTTGGATCACCTTAAAACTAAGTCTAATACTGCACTTAAATAAATTATCCCGTTGACTAGTAACGAATAGCATATCTTTCATCACTATGAGTCAATCCCACTACCTCCAGTCTTAATAAATGTAGTAGAAATGGTTTTATTTTGCGACTGGGACTGTACATAGTGTTTTTCTTTTTTATTTCGTGATAAGGGTTCTTAGTATATTTACTTATGCACCCCTTCTCCCTCTTCCACTCACCCATCTTCCCCTTGCTATTCGAGGCCCTGTTTAGGGCCCCACACCCATCACCCCCGCTGTGGGAATCTTCAACGGGCCTTGCTCGCCCCTTCTCACGGCTCCCTCGCCGATCATCCGAGACCCCTCAGCTTTTCTCAATAACCCGTGCCTCTTCCACGCTTTTCCTCCTCCTCCCCACATCCCATCCCCTCCCCCCCTCCCTCATCCTGATTTAATCAGATCCAAATCAGGCAGGAAAGACACTTCCATTACACGAGTTTCCCGCGCTCTTTTTCGATCAAATAAATTAAGCGCAATATCTCTCTCTCTCACACACACAGTCGTGGGGAGAGAGCTATGAGCGCCATTCCGTCCCGCCCCTTGTACTTACTCCCCTCCCTCCCTTTTACACCCCCGCTGCTCCCCTTTCCCTTAAGCGCCCTCCGAAATTTTCCTCCGTGGATCGAGCCCCATTCCCCTCTCTTTCTCCCCGATCCAAATCCCGTTGCCAGGCCTCCCGCCCTATCTTGTTGGTCCCGAGCGTCCTCCCTCCCACTCCTCTCCCCCTGTCTCCGTTGAGTCTCCTTATTCCTTAATTCCGGCTTATTCTGCAGCGCTCACCCCCGTTTCACTCCCACTCCACCCCCGCCGCTTCCTCTTTACGATGTCACTTCCACCTCGAAATCCTTGCCTCCTCCTTTCCAAAGCCTCCCCCCTCTCACTCCATCCTTTCCCGTGTAACTCCTGCCTTTTAAACGAGGGAGTAGGAATATAGCAAGGCAAGGATGAAATTGCCATTCCCCTTCTTATCTTTTTTACCAGTTTCTCTTACCCGCAACCTCTTTTATCATCGCTATTTATATTTTTCTCTATATTTCCGATTCTTTCCCTCATTATCCTTTGTGCTGATATCTTCAGCAGCATACTTTTGGTGCAGAGAGCTTTTAGTCCCTGACAGTAAGCGAAGTTATAAATTGGAAAGAAGACTTTCCACTTCCCAAGACGATCCCTCCTTCACGTCAGGACATGCATTCACCCTAAGCATAAGGGTATTTGTGCATGGAGTTTTTCAGGAAATTACGATTTGCTATTATTTGCTGTTTCATCATCTTATCTATGAGTAGGTAGTGATTTTTTTGCTTTTGAAGGGGGCGTTATGAAATTTTTTGTGACTCGCGTAAATTCATGTCGTATGTTATAAGGGTAACTGCTTCATAACTCTATCTGATTATCCGGGGAAATGGGTTACTATGATGGCAAGGTAAATTTATTCCCTTCTTTATGGCCCAGATTTGAGTTACGGCCGGAGGAAAGATTGCTCTCCGAAGAATGCCTGCATTTACTTCATCACTATTACGATTCCTTTAAGTGAGATCCGTCAGACTGGACGTTAAAATTTGACCCCTTGGAGCTGTTTTTTTAAGAGATGACCAAAGCCAACGCCATGTTTTCCTTCGCCTTTCCTTTTCTAAAATGCTAATGATCCCTCTTCCACTCCAATTAACTACAGAAACCTAAAGGCACAAATGATTCCAGCTATTAGACGCTCACTCTTGTAACAAAAAAAGCAGGATGGTGCAAAAAATAGCTTGTAATTTAATTTTGAGCTCAAATTCAAGGATTTAAGAAAATAAAATTTGCCTTCCGACATATCTTTCCCTTGTAACACCACCTCTCCTGCTCAACCAATTTCACTGAGTGGATTGTTGACGATGGCTTATGCTACTGCATCTGCAAGAGTATCACCACTGATTGATGGAGAAATATACCATCAGAGAGTGTGGGGCTGAACGAAGATGCGGTAAACTCCCGATTTTGTCTGCTAATGACTGGTAAACGGTGCACGGATATTCGCGAAACACGGATAATCCGCTGTTTGGTTCTTTCCGGATTCATTTCTCTACGGTGCGCCGCCAAAATAAATACTAAGTTACTAAGTAAAACTCATACTAAACTCCTTAAGAAAATAACACAATCTGTCAATGAAAATATCTTCGCTGTACAAAAAAGCATTTTATGACGAAAAATCCTGTAGAGCTGTCCCGGCTGTAATTAAATGTTTCCAAGCCTTGCATGGCGGTACGAAGCGCGTAAGGGCTCTTTCATAGCTCGGCGTTGCGGTATTGCGAACGCGAGCAGGCCAAGCGAGCTTTCATAGCTCAGCGTTGCGGAAACAAACGAAAAGCGATAAGCGTTTCGATAAATCAGATGCAAGCTCACTGCATTTCGGTACACATTGCTTTAGTATTTGATTATAACTGTGTTAAGCCATGCCTACATACAGTAAAATAAATATAAAAGTATTAATGAGTCGCCAACAGAATTTTCGCAGTTCCATCTGCACACACGTTGGCGTAGAAAACCATTATTTCAATAAGTAACCTCATTGATTCAAAATGGTAATTCAAGTCGCCAAATCCGGTTATTTGTCAATATTAAGTCAGTGTGGAAGAATAATGATACATATGTTTAACTAAACGATCTACGTGAAGATATTATTCAGTCACTTGCGCTTGAACAACTCAATTGCAAATGTGTATTGTATGCGATAGCATCAGAATTAAGTTTTCTGTGTCATTTTAAGGATTGGTGAGGGTAAATGCAAAAAGAATATGCAGTGGTGTCATTCGTGATTATTTAAACCTAAGAATTAAACCATTTTACCGCATAAATCAGTGTGGGGGTCGTTGTAAATACTGTTAGGACCCCGGGTCTAAATCCAACTGGACATTTGCCGAAAATATTAATATATGGATGTTTTAATGATAAAGATACAAAATAGAAGCAATGCAAATCGATAAAAATAAGGCTTTGACACATATGATGAATAACAAACACACTAACGACTGCCCAGCTAAGCTTCACTGTTCAAGCGCTGCGGGTTTTCGCGCTCCCAACGCAGAAAAGTCTGGCCGGACAGAACTTTCTGCGTCTGCCGCCGGCGAGCAAGCGTATGACGTCATCATTCTCAGCGAGGCATTTCATTGGCCAACGCCAACGCAACGCCGAGCTATGAAAGGGCCCTAAGACATCTGGGGGGTTATTCTCTATCTCCGAATTTCCCCATTCACGGGACACGACGTCATGGCTTTCACCTTATATGGGTATGAAACGTCATCATTTGTAGTTCCATAGGTGCTCCCTTGGGGCGCGCGCGTAACGGCTCACGGCGACGGGAGTGGTTCGTTTCTCCGAAAAATGCGAGCTTCAGGGTCCGCCTGCTACGAGGCAGGCGGACTGGCGCTATTGTTCTTGCGAACGAAAGGTGAGGGTTGAAGGTTGTTATCGTTGTTATGGTAGATTGAATTTTGTAGAATTTAATGCCTATTGCCATCTTTTCAATGTCATTATATTTATTGTGATAGTGGGATAATACTGTAGCCTGTGTGATAAATGTCATTTAAGTGCAATGGGCTATTCTGGCTTATTCGAAGGTTGACAAAGGTTTAGTGAAATATCGGTTTTGGATTGCGACAATTTTTTATCTCTAATGTGCAGGTAACGTAAATAGTTCTAGTTACGGATGTGTATATCGTGGTGATGTTTGTGATGTATAATCTAGTTGATGCCATGCTCCATACTGTCAATGCTGTCGATGAATTGAGGCGAAGCACAAGGATATATCGTATTTCATACTTTTGGCGTTTATTTGTGGAGTTGGTGTGTTGACCTTTGCTTCAAATAAAATATGGACGATGTTTCAATTCTAGTGCAACTTGGGTTTACGTGGAAACAACCATAATTTGCCTGTGAGAGTCGTGCTTGTTGATACTTGCTTGAAACGACAACACTTTATTATTATTTGATACATTGCAACAGCTTCAATTTTGCTAGCATGTTGGAAAATTGTTGATGGGTACAGCAAAAGTAACGCTGACAAACACTAGTGATATTTATATTGTTATCGTCATAAGATATTCTGTTTTCGTCATTGTTTGGTTATTTGATGGTGTTTCTTAAAGTTTCTTACCTGTTATTCTTGCATATCAATCGCAAGAACCGGCTACTGATATTTTGCTTAACTTGGTGTGATTTAATCGTCAGTTATGTGTGTTTATTCAGGTTATTTCGCGTACTTCACCGTGCGTTACTAAATTAGTTGTTGCCTACTTCCGCGATCAATGTCTTAATGTTTTTCGACGCATGTGTGCTGTATTGTTCGACCGAAATTCTCTTCATGTAACGTTGAGGTTGGTCCCGGCATATGATTTACCCTTGCGGTTATTGAAAATTTATAAAAGTGATGTCAGTATTTCGCACGTTGAACACCCATATGTTTGAACGAGTACGTACCACAAGTTACATGTTTTTACAATGCAGTGAATAAAATTTTTGTTTTTATTTCCATCTAAACGACGGCTTTGTTTGCTTATAAAAATAGACTGACAGATAGTCATTCCTACTGGTAGTGTGAATACAATAAACTAATACATTTTAATCATTAAACCTATATGTAGTGCAGTTTTAACTTAAATAGCCTATTACAAGCCTACCATTGCTAGGCCTGCCAGGAAATCAATAACTATCCAAGACTGAACTGTCTAAATGCTAAATTATCCATGAGTCAAAGCAATATTTTCTAGATTGATTGGTGTAGGCCTGAGTCATTTGTAACCACTTCATGTCATTTTTAAAAATTTCTATGGCAAGTACTTGCATTTAGTTATATATGCAGTAGGCTAGATTAAGGATTATATTAACTGGTATTTTAATTGAAGTGAAATTATGTCCATTGCCACTAAGTGAAACATTATAGGAAGTATATTACTGCACCTCTATCAAGGTCAAGAGAAAGTTACCATCAAAAAACAACTTAAGAGCTGTATGTTTACTTGTTGTTTCAGGGCTTACTGCTCCCTTTATCGCTGGTCATTTCTCTTTCAGACAGAGGAAAGACCTCTATTGTTTTAAAACTACAATTATGATGTATTTTTGGAAGTTCTACAGAATGATTACAACATGATACAATTAGAAATGTCAAGAATAAGACTACAATAAAGCCACATGGAGAAAAGAGTAGTCTCTAAGTTGTAAGATTAAAACAATAAAACTATAATTTTTGGTTGTGTTAAGTCTCATCTTTGACAAGTTGGCATTTAGTATTTTTTTATAGTATTAAATTTGGAGATGTCGTATAGGACAGTGAAGGCTTACTTAGTTTTTAATGCCTATCTTGAGTTATGTGGGATAGATAGATATTCAGCTGGAAACACTAGCGCCATGCATATATATGCTCCTTGAGTAGGCTTAAATGTTTTCATTTCTAATTCTATGAACATAAATGATTGACACTCACCCCCTTTTGAGGTGTAGGCCTACCTATCTGAAATCTCATCTAAATTAACAAAGTAAAAGATGTTTTTGAGCATATTGTTAAATACCAGCTACTGTTAGTAGAATAATAATGAAAAATACTGGTAAGTAGGGATTAGATATACTCCCCTAATCAATTAAAAGAATTTACTGTTTATTAATGTTTTTATTTTCCAGTGGCTAATATTCATCAGATTTGATATCTTTGAGTTTAAGTGTATGGTAGACATGTAGTAACCTTTTAGATCTTTCAAATGCAAGCCTGTTCCTTAATGGGCAATGTATGTATGACCAATTACTAAACACTTTTTCAAGTTGTGCAGAAGATGCAGGAATATTAAGTAATTTATTTGCAAGATTGCATAAACCTGGATGCTTGCATTTAGCAAGCTCCCAAAAGATTGATGGACTTTTGATGCCCTGATTTCTCAGCACACGAAAAACACTGTCTTTGCTATCTCTGATGAATTTCACTAGGTCTTCCAACCCATCTCCATCACCCGGGACCCTCCGATCAGTAGCTCAGGACTCTACCCACTAGGCCACCACAACACCTTATCAATGTAATACTGTACTTTATTTTTTTAATTGTAATTTTCTACATTTTATTAAACGTAAAACATTATTTTATAGACACAAAAATAATCAACATAATATTCTGCATAATCTACGCAATATTCTACATAATCTACACTATTTTCTATGTGTATGTAGAAAAATAATATTCTACGCGTAATGACCCAACCCTGTGTAGCAGTATAGTCCCCCCTTGTCTCTGACAGCAGGAAGAATGATGGGTAAGGGACAATTTATTATTTGTCGCCTGCCATAATAAGGTTTTGATATGTGCAATAGGTGTCACCTGTGTAGTAAACAATTCACATTACAAATTTTTTGTTTTGCTTTTTGAAAGTTGAATGCAACATTTCACAAATTATATTTTCATAAGGAATTTCAGATCACAGCCTATATATATTCCCTCATCAAGGCTCACCATATTCCAAATGCTCCCAATCTTTCCTTTTCTATGGCCATGATTGTCCATTCATCAATCACATAAGGAGCATATACTCTGAATACATGATATGATTGAATATTTCCTCATCTTCTGGCTAGTGTTCCCTTGTGACATAGATTATAAATTCATAGTCCCTGAATTGGTCTGGCAAAACTGGGGGAGACAGGGCCATAAAATAAACACACAAACAGCCTTTGAATTGGACAACTCTCCCACAAGGGAATATATAGGTATATTGCATTAAAATAAGATTACAACAGAAGAAAATGCCTCCTCACAGCCTGGGCATGGCCTTCCAATCATTATTGTCTCCTATCAATGGTAATTCTGCTTCCCAGACTGAATTTTCATCCATTTCTTTAAACATTTTTCTCCCATACGTGCTACCCTCCTGTCTCATGAGAAATGTCATGATTTCTCTTTGTTAATATTTGTCAATGGTTATGAATGTGAAATAAAAGGACAGCCAACTACTACCAATAAAGGATTTAAAGAGTAATACAATGAATACACAGTAAAAACAACAAAGTGCATTGGACCATAAATAAGAGGAAAAATTATTAAAAGCAATAAATGACATAATGAGAGAACTAGCTAGGAAAACTACCTCTCACAGTTGCTCACTGGTAGGCAGAAAGTTGAATTAACAAATTTTAAAATTCAGGAGGAATAAACTGCAATAAGAAGAAAATAGCACATTTATCAGCCCGACGGAAGTAGAATTCTATAAGTGCTTCAGTCTGCAGTAGTGGTTTTTGATACATAGAATGGGGGAAATGTTTTTATGATGAGGGTGTATAGTGGAATAATAATAGGATAAAAAGGTGATTTCATGTATCATGGCTGAAGGAAAGTGGCTGGTAATGGGTGCAATAAAGCCTGTCATGAATGTTTGTCTAAGGAAGCAGAAACTGCTACATAAAAAAGTGTTCACCTCCTGTAATTTATTGTATGACAGGGAAACCTGGGTATGCCAAACCAACAAAAATTAAACTTCAAAAGGTGGTTATTCATGCCAACAAATATATTTTTGAAAAACCTACCACCAGAGAAGTATATGAAGGAATATCATTACGCTATGAGTACCTCACAAATGTATTCACATTTGTGACTTATGTTAGTAAAGATGTTGACAAAGTTGATCACCATAAGTTTCTGAATAATGCACAGCAATATGTCAAAGAGTATCCTACATTCGCCGACATCAGTAAAGAAAGGCAAAATTATTTTGAATGTAATTCTGTGAGCATAACTTCCACAGTTTAAAGTGTTCCCTTTCCACCGCGATTTGAGGGCGTCTTCCTAAGTTAAGATTGACCACGACTAGAACAAATAGTAATAAGGTGTGCATATTGTAAGTCAAAGTACCGATTAAAAAACTATTAGTGAATATAGTACATAATATACGCTTGGAGGTATTTGGTCACGAAACTGAAATATAAATGTAGTTACTGGTTTCTAAACAAAAAACTTGACAAAATAACTTTAGACACAGCTAAAATATCGGCTTCTATAGTAACACCGCACGTAGTATCATGCGTCGTCAATCGGATGAATTTACCTTTGCAAGATTTAATATTTGTATCGCGCATGACATCTATTGTCTAACACCTTCATTTCACTATATTTTGGCTGAAATTATGCATCGGCTATTATAATTAGTTCCTTCCATTTCAATTTCGGCGGTAGGTCGTTTCGATATTCGTTACTCAACTGTTTCTACGTCATCATCATTCCTCTACGACGCGAATGAGTCCTAAGAGCCGTTCTTTTGAAGAGTGATTAGTTCTCCGAAATAGTTCACGGTCATTCGGAGATAGCGAATAACCCCCCTGACCTGTCTTTAGGGCCATAGTGAAAGTCACGATTGGAGGAAAATAACAAAAATTTACTTACCTTGGAGACCACTGCCGATACACTAAGTAGATTGTCGATGCACGGATAATCTGGATCCCGGATAACGTGCGCACGGATAATCTGGAGTTAACTATAAATACTTATTTCGTGCTATTTTTTCTCAAGTCTAATCGTCATGAAGTGGTAGTGATAGAATAGGGTTTTTTAAGTCCTCCAACTGCTTAGGTTAAAATTATACCATCTTATACACATGTAGTTGGTTTAAAACGTCCTCCGATTTATAGCCTCCATCTTTCTTTATCGTTCCATAAATCCTCTGCTAAGCCCCTTGCTCAAATATATTAGTCTATTTCCTCTCTCCAGCTTTTTATACGTCTTTCTCTTCGTGTTTTCCCTTTAGGTGTAAATTTTAAAATCTGCTGAGGGTGTCTCTTATCCATCATTCTTTGAACATGCCCGAAACTGCTTATCGTGCCATCTTCCCTAACTTAATTTCAAACCTAATCATAAGGAAAACGCAACACCATTGCCCAAGGCAGGATTCAAACCTGATCCTTCGAGTTAACAGGATGGAATGTTACCTACCCGGATGGCATGCACTCCTTGTTTACGGAGCTTAAATAAAATGAGATATGAGGTTTTATTGTTGCAAAAATCAGCTTCAATTTTCATGAAAGGGAACTATCGATAATATATAGATTAGATTAGATTAGATTAAAAGTAAGGTGGAGGTACTCAACGAGTCCCTAGGGCACTTAGACCTATTGGTCCATTGTGCTAACCACCATTTAGAAGATCACCCATAGAGACCAATCGCCCGGCTAAAGGCCAGGAGGTCTCCTATGAGGATCCGTTTAATTTCATTGGGTTCCAGGAAAGGTGAGCTAAGATATCTATTCCGAGTCCTCATGATGGCTGGGTATTCGCAGAGGAGATGTGAGGTTGATTCGTCCTCTTCTTCACACCATCTGCATCTGGCTAAATCAGTTATCTTCAGGAGATAGAGGTGTCTCATCACTTGATAGTGTCCGGTGTACAGTCCTACTATCGTACGTAATTGACTCCTGTTTAGTAGGAGTAATTTCTTTGCTAGGCCAGGTTTGGGTCCCTCTATATGAAGTTTGGCCTGTCTTAGCTTCGGTGTTTTCCGCCAAATCTCAGCATGTCGAGCAAGGCCCCACATTCGGATCTCCGTTTTCCCCATTGTCGGGGCCAAGGGTACGAATGGTTCAGGACCAAACGGTCTTTGGTTGGCTCCTGCTTTGGCAAGCTCATCCGCCATTTCGTTTCCGGCAATGCCAGCATGTCCTGGTACCCAGAAGAGCTCAGTTTTACTGCAGCTGCCAAGTGTGTTGAGTGCACTTCTACACTCTAGCAGCAGCTGTGATCTGCACCATGGTGATGCGAGAGCTTTGAGGACAGCTTGGCTGTCAGTGCAGATATGAGGTGGTTTGCCATACAAGCCAGTCTCTTTAGCTGCATATGCACAGGTCAGAAGTGCATAAACCTCGGCCTGAAACACTGTAGCATATTCCCCGAGAGGGATTGATATTTTCTTTGACAGGCTGTTGCTGTATATACCAGCACCTGCTCTGTCTTCTTTTCTGGAGCCATCTGTATACCATACATAGGCTCCTTTATGTAGTCCTTCCCCTCCTTTCTCTGCCCACTCCTCTCTACTTGGGAAGTGGATTTTGAAGAGGAGGGGTGATTGGTTGAACGTTGCTATCATTATGTCAGAGCCCATTTCAAAAATCTGGCTTGACTTCCTGAGCTCCGTCCAGAGAGCTCTATGACCGGAAGAACTTCCCATGTCGTACCACTGTCCTAGACTTTTAATCGATAATATATATGATTCGAGCGTGGTGGTTAGTGACCTTGTATTCAGGAAATCGAACGATCACTCATGCCCAAGGTTATAAAGGGCAAAAATGGTTAGGAGAAAACTTTCACATTCATCGAAAACAATATTAAATCGAATTTAACTTTCTACGCTAATTACTCTTAATCAAACTCAGTGATTTTTAGGTTTAGTATTTGTTTTTATGGTGATTGTCATTTTTTGTTTTTTGGCTTAACTCTTTCCCTTCCCCTTCCTTGCCCTATATAAGGTTCTACATAAGATAACCGTTCTAATATCCCGAGGAGGCATAATGTGGTGCTGTTTGCAGTAAATGGAAACAGCGAGAAATCTTGTCACAGGATAGCGGAGGGAGAGAGAGAGGAAGAGAGTTCAGATCATGACTGTGTTTTTTATATGTGTCAATTCTTCGAACCAATGATGCTGAGGAGATGAACGATCAATCCAATGTTTTTCAATACATCATTGATTTCGAGATACTTTTCTTATTTTAGGCAATACTGACTACACATGAGACAGAAGACTTATTTCTAGCCATGGACTGCGATGATCTTTGTTTTTGTTTTCAAGATTATCATGATTCCCAATCGTAGCCATTGTAGGCGTATTGGGTAAGGTGTGAACCAGAGTTTATTAACCCTCAACCTAATTTCCATGAATCTGATTTACCCCTTTTCAAGATTTCATTTTTCAGCTTCTCATATTTTATAATTTACTTCATAGTGAATAAAATTCCTACTGTTTTCTTCCCTGTTCCTCACTTATCCCAGAATCTTCTTATCATGTCTACTTTATGAAACCTCTTACGGACAAAGTTTTGCATCTACCAGCTTATTTGCAGTTGGTAAATTGTTTTCATCAAAATCAGCCCAATTAATCCCCTCCCTGAATTTAGTTATATTAATTTTGCTCTGACTGCTGTAGTTTCATCTCGTTCTTTCCTCATCCTTCTACTATACATCGCACAAAAGGCAATGCTTGTTCTTCTTTTCCTGCTTTTTATTACATTAACCTTTCCTGCTGTTTATTATATCTATCGCCAGTTCCTCTCTTTGATCTTGATTCTTTTGCGTTTATCTCTCATTCATACGCAAGCATTTTTATCTACATTTTTTGCCTCTTCATAGTATCATTGTTATTTTTACTGTGATGTATTATTTCTTCTTGAGACACGATGGCTCGATAAAGACGATCGTCAAGGGAAAAGTGAACGAGGAGAGCGGCAAAGGAAGGCCTCGTATGAGATATAGGGAGCAGGTCGTGAAGGATGTGAAAGAGCGGAATTACGTTAATGTGAAGAGGTTGGCCGATAGAAAAAACGAGTGGAGGGCTGCGTCAATTTCGTACGTGAAACCAATCGTAGGACTGTTGACCGATGATGATGATGACATTAATATTCTTGCTTTATCATAATTCCATATCTTTCTTGTTCTCTTTTATAAGCCTAATGACATTGGTATACCCTTTTAGTGATATGCATGGCCAGTTTGACTCAATCAGCTCTTCATTCCATCCTCAAAATCCTACCCGTTCCTCTTATTATTTCTTGAACATGCTAAGTGTATCTTAAAATAAAAGGTAGCCTATAATTATTCACCTTCTCATTATTATCTGTTTCGACTCCCAGTTTGGTTTCTTTCCTTATCGAACCATATTTATATGTACAAAGCGTGAGTTTTATTCCATAGCTCCACATCTCTACTTATAAGGTGTTACCGTAAATTAAACACCTTTGGAGTGGAACGCCTTCTTGAAATTTACGACACTTCCTGTTGAAGCATCACATGTTAGATCCATTTCCAAAATCAAAACCTACGCTATAGGTTTCCTATCTTAGTTATAGAGGCACGTTCTCCTGGTCATCAGCCCTTGATTGATTCAGTTGTTTATTGAATAGCGCAATCATATAGAAACTCATTAATTATGTTACTGTACCCACTTGAAAAAGTAGTAGGAGAAGGAAATTTGGCCTATTTACGGTAAGTGGGTATTTGGGTAGGTGTAAGAATTTTCCAGGAAAGGAGAAAGGGGGGAGAGAAATCTGGCGTCTGCTCCTAACTAAAGACTCCGAGAGTCCCTCGCTTTAAAGTGCCATCCTATGGACGGAGTACTGAGTTTGAAGAGCTCTCAAAATAGGACTAAAAAGCGACCATTATGACACTGAAAAACCTCTACAAATGTCGAAAGTTGAACCTAGGCTCTAGGGAAGGGAGGGTAGTCCTCAATCCATGCAATAACCTGGTCTTATAACATCTTTGCAGTTTTCTTTCAAGCTAAATATACGAAGACCGGCAAGTAACCTCTCTGGCTTAGAATACAATAATGAGGCAATGATGTTTTATATAGCCTTTTTAAGGGTTGGCAAAAACACCATGATCCTTTTCTGTTGCACTAAAATTATGTTAATATTGGGATCGGCGATATGATGACAGTTTTTTGTTATCCATAAAATAATTTATTCTTCTCCTCTTGCCGCGGGGTATTGACAATAGGATTTAAGGATTTTTAAGGTGATTAGATTGTATTAGTTAGTATTTAATAACACATTATTTAAAAATCACAACCGGTGGAAGATGCCAGGAGACAGAGGAAGATTTCAAATAGACTACATTTTAGTGAAGCAGAGATTCAGGAATCAGGTGAAGGACTGCAAAAGCTACCCGGGTGCAGAATTCGACAGCGACCGTAATATAGTGATGATGAAATGCCATCTAAATTTCAAGAAATTGAAGAAAACAAAGAAAAATATATGGCAAATAAAAAAACTAAAGGAGGCTCAACATCAGTTGGCATTTCAAAAAAACAGTGGGAAACAACATAGGAGAGAACCTGAATGAGAAATCAGTAGAAGATCGTTGGGAAAACATTAAATGTGGACTACAGGAAGCCACAAAAGAAGTTCTTGGAAGAAGAAAAGTTGTTAAGAGGGGGCCATGGATAACGGAAGAAGTCTTAGTACTCATTGAAGAAAGAAGAAAGTACAACAATGAGAAAACGGAAGAAGGACAGCTTTGGTACAAAAGACTAAAGAACGAAGTAAGTCTCAAAGCCAGGAATGCTAGAGAAATGTGGATGAACAATCTATGGAAAGATGTACAAAACAACCTTTCCCTTGGAAAGGTGGAAGCTGCCTATAGGATAGTGAGGAACCACATCAAGGGACGGAGCGCAAGATGCAATGCTATACAGGTAAGAGACAAGAATGAAGAACTTTTCATTAAAAATGAGGAGAAAGTGAAGAGATGGAAAGAATATCTGGAAAAGTCATACAACAGGAACATCTCAGCATGAAAGTTGTTGAAGAGGAAAGCGAAGTCGAGAAGGATGATAGGGGAGCATCAATATTGAGATCGGAATTCGACGCAGCAGCAAGGGACCTTCGGATGAATAAGGCTCCTGGAATTCATGATATCCCCGTAGTACTGGTAAGGATTACGGTAGAGAAGACATTGACCCATCATTAAGAGGCCATCTGCAACATGTACTCAACAGGAGAAATACCCAGGGACTTCGAGAAAAACATCATAATTCCTATTCACAAAAAGAAGAGACGGAGAAATGTGAAAATTTTAGGACTATAAGTCTGACGACACATGCATCGAAGATATTGACAAGGATAATCTACAGAAGGATAGAACGAAAAGCAGAGGAGTTCCTGGATGAAGATCAATTCGGATTCAGGAAAAGTAAGGGCACAAGATAAGCAATATTGGCCATCAGGCTGTTTTTAGACAAGAGAATGGAGAAGAACAAACTGTCCTTCATTGTATTTGTGGATTAGAGAAGGCTTTTGACAACGTGGATTGGAATTTAATGCTTGGACTTCTGAAATGAATTGTAGTGTCGCACAATGACCGAAGAATTATCCACAGTTTGTACAAAAACCAAGCAGCAGTGATAGAATCTGAACCCAGCTGTGGAGAAGCAAAAATAAGGAAAGGAGTGACACAAGGCTGTGCACTGTCTCCCGTAATTTTTAATGTTTACATCGAGAGAGCCATCAATGATGTCAAGGAGAATTGTTCTGGAGTGAACATCCACGGAGAAACAATCACTATGATTCGCTGATGACATAGCTCTCATAGCAGAGACAGAGAAGGAGCTGAATAAGATGCTAACAACCATGGAAAGGACTATGGCCAGTTATCATCTGAAGATCAATAAGAAGAAAACTAAGATATTGGTGTGCAGCAAGAGAGAGGAGGCCAAAACCAACGTTGTACTTGGAAAACAGAAACTGGAAGAGTTGAAAGAGTTCTGGGAAGCAGAGTAACCTTCGATGGACGAAGCAAGAAGGAAGTAGTGAGTAAAATAGCCCAGGCAAAGAGGGCATTCTATCAAAAGAAGAATCTACTTACAGCTGGAAATACAAGCTTGGGAGTAAGGAAGCAATTCATCAAAATATATATCTGGAGCATGTTTCTTTACGGCAGTGAGGCATGGACGATGAGAGCAGCGGAGAAGAAAAGGGTGGAAGCCTTCGAAATATGGTACTATCGAAGAATGATTAAGATAAAATGGATCGACCGAGTGACAATTGAAGAAGTCCTAAGAATAGTAGAAGAAAAGAGAAGCCTGCTGAAAACTATAAAAAGAAGACGAGACAACTTAATGGGTCACATCTTAAGACACGATGGCCTGATGAAGACAATCGTCGAAGGAAAAGTGAACGGGAAGAATGGAAAAGACTGGTCTCGTATGAGTTACATAGAACAGGTCGTAAAGGACCTGAAAGCAAGAAACTACGTTGGTATGAAGAGGTTGGCCGATAGAAGAATCGAGTGGAGGGCTGCGTCAAACCAATCTTAGGATTGTTGACCCTTGATGATGATGATAGATTGTATTGCGACGCCTAATTCAACGTAATATTTAGCTTGATCTCAGTAGTAACGCAACACCCACGTGTTAGGTTGAATTAGAATCCGGGACCTACGGTCTGCCTTGCTGGCACAATACCCGACATAACTACAGCGTCCAGAGTGGTCCTTCTTCGCACGGAAGTTCATTTGAGCTATGATTCTTATTTTATATTTCGTCCTTGCTGCTCATTTCATGTGCATCTGACGTCCTCATAAATATCGTGAAATTGACATTATGAGATTGGCATCCCACGGAAATTTTAAACCGTGTCCTTTGTAACCCTTGCGTAATTGGACCTGTCGCGGCCTGGAAATGTGGTAATCAGCGCTGAAAGCCATCCGGGAAACGGATATTGCGGGAATGCGTCGTGATATCAATTCGTGATTAGCGCGAAAAGGTTCATTCGCGATATCCATTCGTCCCCCTCCGGAGGATATCATGCTCGAGTTACTTGATTTCATAACAGTTCCACATTCTACCGGATTCATCGCCAGTTGACTCACAGTTGATTGTGCTTAATTTGGATGCATAATAGGATTTATGTAAGAATAACATGGATTCCAGTGAAGTTACTCGTCCCTACAATTGAATTTTTCGTTTCTTACTAAGGTGTGGTTGCCTAGCGGATTAAATGGCCTGCTAGGATGATCCGGCGATTGCCGGTAATTGAAAAAAAGGAGCTTTATCCCATCCCGTGGGTTAATTTTGACAGTTTTATCAAGTCGATACGTTTGTATAAGGTGAATAAACTACTTCTTTTTCAATAATCTTTTTCAACAAATTCAAAGCTCGCGAGCTAGCCGCGAAAACTTTAACGGAGTTACCCGCTGAGATGCAGGAATGCAAGATATTCCACAGAGAAAAAATCATTCGCCTTGACCGGGACTCAACCCGGACCCCCTGATTTCCGGCCAGGTGCTCTACCAGTTGCGCTACCAAGGCGTCCTCTTTCTCTGTGGAAATTCTAGAGGCTTTAAAGGAGCTAGATGTTGTCGGACTGCTAGACATGTAATGTCACATAGCATCCAAATTCGTGCGCATTGGCGCCACCGTCCACGAGGTTAAAGCCGACTTCAAACACTGAGGTGCTTACTATTTTAACAAATTCAAAAAATAGTTTGGAACAGCTGCTTTATGGAAAAGGACAATACGAGATTTTAGGTGCACGCGGTGAATATTGTATTTTACCCTTATTATCAATATTTAATGACATATATTTAGTTTCATTCTGAGAATGCTATGAAAGATGAGTCCTGGGAAAGCACCGTGTAGGGGATAATCGAGCGTTATTTATAACAGAATGATATAACGTGAAAAATATGCTTATCAGATGAGAGAAATATTGCAGTTAATAATGTGTTCTAGAAATATAAGTAGAGGAATTGAATCAGAGTTATATAATACGTCATAATCTACCCTAACCTATAGAATACTAAATAGTGATAAAAATCATTGAAATATATTTTGATAAAGGGCATATTGATTTTGAAAAGAAACACATCTGAGTAAAGCTTTTATATTAAATAAAGATATTTTCCTACTACAAATATTCGACTATGATTGGCAGCATTGGATTCTTGATCGCGAGGTCTCTTGGCTAAATGTGACAAATACGTTCATGGAGTTGCGTGTGCCTGGTGCAATTCGTTCCTTTTACTACCCAGTAACTAATATATTAGTGCATATTTCTGATGATGATTCACCTCCTGCCACACACCCCCTGGAGGCTTGCGAGGAACTCTGTAAATGATGATGGAGAAAGTAAATGTTCTGTTTACGTCAGATTCGTCCAGTTCCCCCTCTCTCTTCCCATCGGCGTATTTAAGCATTCGCCCCACCCTCACCCGTGCCCACCTCAAACCACCTTCCGTTTCTATCTGCTTCATATCCGTCCCGGACTCCCTCTCACCCTCTCACTCCAGCTCCCCCGCGCAGACAAATGACGGTGAGATGGGCGCACGTCAAGGGTGCGGGGAAGGGCCTCCCAAAAACAAACCCCCCTTCCCACCCCGTTGACGGAGGGGCTGGGAGGGAATTAAACCGATGGATGGTCGGGTCGAGGGATGGGGACGGGTCGGAGGTTTAACTCGGAGCGGAGTCGGTGAGAAATTAGTGCAGACTCACTCCAGGGGGAGGGGATCTTTTTGGCCCGGAAGGGGCGACGTGGCGGGAGGGCAAATTTCATTAGGGCCCGATGCGTGCTCCCGGACGATGCACCGGCCGCGTGTCTCACGCTCGACGCGCGTGGCCCTCGTCGCTGAGGGTCGACCGCGCCCCTTTTTCCCCCCTGGGCATCTCCTCGCCCACGGGGGATCTGGACCTGTCCGGAATGTACCTCCCTTCCTCGTGTTTACGACTTCATTCGCGTCCACACCCGATTCGGTTCCAGTGATCGGCGGTGCAGCCGTCTTGGCGACGAGGTTGATGGCTGTCGGACGGATTCCCCCCTCTCGATCGACCGACGCGGATGAGATAAATTGTGGACGATATTGCAAAGGCATTGAATTTTTTGTATTCACCATCTCCTGGCCAAAAAAGGAGCGAATTTTCCCATAAAAAATTTTATTGATAGTTTTTAAACCGGTTGGGGTAGATTTTAGGCAGGTAGATGTCCGTACTCCACTTTGCATTTCATTAATCGGCTCCATTCCAAAACTATTCCTCTCTTATAATCCGATTATTTTCCACTCCTTTTCATATAATTCATGATACATTTTCTTTCTCTTCATTATCTTTTCTTTCCTAAAATTCTACCCATAATAATTATCATCATTGTTCTATTCACTCAAAGTACCTGCTCCATCCACCTATTCTGCATTCTACTACATTCTAACGGCAATCTTTCTTTTCTTCCTAACCTTGCTCATCACCTCTTCATTCATCCATCTTTCCATTCATCGCTCTTTCCCTATTCTCCTGCGTACCTACATTTCTAAAGCTACCAATCTTTACCCACTTTGGAATTATCGACATCTTAGACATACATAGCCACAAAAACATAATTTTGTCTTCCGAGATGTAGTTGTGCACAAAGAATGAATGAAATACGATAGATGAAGGAACAAGAAACCAAGGACCTTGCTTCAGGGAAATTAGTTAGTGGCACTGTAAGCGGATGAAGCAGTGATAATAGTTTATTATACTAGGAAGAGTGCTACTCAGGAGAAGAGAGGTTTGAAGTTTTTGATGAATGGGGTAAGGAGAATAGGAAGTATGGGGAAGTAGAGATGGAAAGTCCAGGAATATGTGAACATTAAACTATCTTCTCTCTTTTATGCCCATCTGAATCCTACCAAATGTGCACATTACCTGCAGCAATAACGAAAAATAAGTGATAAGTCACTTTGTTTTAATGAGTGGGGATGATTCGATGATTAGGTGGAGTGAAGGAATTTCAGTCGTGTTTTATTCGTTAGTGATGACCTGGCCTTCGATAAGTATAACAGTATCAACTTGTCTTCAATGCTTTCTTTCATATGCCATACTCGCCCTAAGCAGGCGGTTGGCGGGAGGGAGAAGAAGTTATTTGATGTTACCTCTTTAAAATTGAAACACTTGCTCTTTTATCAGCTCAGAGACTGTCTCGGTATATTAGTTTTCAACTCCTATAGCGCAAAACACACAGGTGTTTTCAACTCCTGTAGTGCAAAACACACAAGCGTTTTCAACTCCTATAGCGCAAAACACACAGGTGTTTTCAACTCCTATAGTGCAAAACACACAAGCGTTTTCAACTCCTATAGCGCAAAGCACATAGGTGTTTTCAACTCCTATAGTGCAAAAGACGCAAGCGTTTTCAACTCCTATAGCGCAAAGCACATACGTGCATGAAAACACTCGATTGGGGCCTGTAGTCTCCCCAAGATGAGTAGAATAGGTCCCAATTATAGTCACCTTAGTTCCTCCCTATCTCTCTCGCGGAGCCACCTTTCTACTACTCGTTCTGAACCTTACTAGTTCTCACCTGGCATATTTTCTTAGGACGATTGTCTTGATAGTGCCTATTATGAAGTTTCCAAGTCTTCCAAGTTTCCGGAAAATAACAATCGAAATCCTTGCTTTTTATTGTTAAACGTTTTTGCTTTTTATCCGTTTGCACGTAGGATGGAATTAAAACGCTGGATATTTGTTTTACAGAGTAGGTTATTGCCTAAAGAAGGCCTTTCTCAACTTTTGACAAATGGTCTGCATTTTAATGCTGGTAGGAAATTAATATAGTGGCAACATTTTATATGAAAATGCTTTGTGCTTTTGTTTTTTAGCGTGTAAGTTTGAAGACATCTCTTATCAGGTTGGACGTGTGGGAAAAAATTTTATGATCAATGATTTCGGAGATTATACGGAAATATATATCTTCAACGTAATTCTTACGAATCACCCAGCTTAGTTACTAATGGTGAGATCAGATTACTTGAAACCAATGAATATATTACTTAAATATTTTTTTTTAACTTGCCAGGATATATGCATTAAATATCGCATTAGTTGGAAGTAAGCTGTTGTTTTTAGCTTCCAGCGATGTAATTCAGGATCCTGATCTGGTTCTTGTTATGCAAAATCAGCTGCTCTTAGCTTTGTAATTATGTGATGTAGATTTCACAGCTATGTGCCCATTTATGCTCAGAATGATTCAATGACCCAAGCACCATTACACTTGATCTGTATCGGGATATTACGAATTATCCTGTTATAGAGAGTTAAGTACGCTTCGACTTGATGCAGAGAACTATATTATTCCATGGCCAGCGCCCTGGAGAGGAAGGATAATAATAGATGATTCAAGATACAGGTATTGAAAAGGACGAAAAAAATGAAGATAGAACAATCAAACAAGTATGTAATCTAAAATATTGAGAAAGAAGGTAGTTGCTGGATATCAGGCGGCAAGATTACTTCGATGGTGCAAATATAAGGGAAAATGGTATTCATAGAAGACTGCTTGGTATGCAAAGGGGAGGAATGAGAAGACAAATTTGATAAGAATAAACAAGATGAAAAATATCTTAACCGAAATTATATATTCCTGCAGAGAGAAATATCGTAGGATAGGAGACTTTCAGATGCAAACAAAAGCAGAAATTTTTCATTAACAACGTAATAGGTATTCTTATCGCTGTTACGGTAGACTTGGCTTTAAATGTGCTTAAAATACTGAGGTGGTATTACACTATCTACCATAACTAATTCTTACACTTCCTTACCAGATTAGAGAGTTATCGACTTGACTACCGCCGCTACTTACAATTGGTAATTTTCTCAAATGTAAGGTTACCAAGTGGCTGACAAAACTAAGCGTTCAATACAAAAACCGGTGGGGCTGGAGAATGCAGAGCTCATCAAGTACCAAGCTCAACGGATAATATAATTCACATATCAGGGTAGGGGATTCAGATACTTTCCCTGAAGCGCTTGTGGTTTCCAAAAAGAACGATGTAGAAAACCACTGGGTTAGGATTTAACTGGGCGTATCAAGTGCTTCTCTTTGGTTCAAAATGAAATTTTGATCAGTATCCGTCAAAGTTGCTTGAGCCCAAACAACCTTAGTTTGAATGACATCTGACCTGGCAACCCAAAGGCCGCGTATTCAAATCCCGTTAATCGCAAATCTGAATCTGAATCCCAAATATTCTTTGTGAATGATATCGTGCAATAAAAAAGAACATCGAGAACTGCCGCACATAATTCTCACATAGTACAGCGTGCCGCGCTGCAGCCTAGTGAGAAAGTTCCGTCACTGACAGCGACAAAGGTAACTCATGGAAAGGTGCATTTTTTCACGTTGGAACCACTCACACGTGACGGACAGCGCGTGTGGTGTGCCCAAACTGGATGCATCAACCACGGGCGTCGAAGGAGAGGAGGAAGAAAAAATGTAAATCAGAGGCGCGATCGAGTTCTTCGCGATGGCGAGCAATCAATTACGATGCCGTCGGGCGATTTCCATTCCCCCATTCGCCGTCACTTGTGTCTGCGGGACATACGGAAACACGTGCGTGCGGCAGTACGGGGCGAAGTCCGGACGCATTTTGTGACGGCGTCTTATTGCTGTGGGCGTAATCTCGGTCAAAGCCGATTTATCCGCGGGGGGGAAGTGGGGACGAACGCCTGAGGGAGCGGAGGAGAAAAATGGGTTGGCCATGCTGGCGGGAGGCTAACTCCGAAGGGGGTCTCCGAGATGGCGAGGGAGGTAGGACTATTGAATACAAAGAGATGACTGCATTTGGCATTGGAGGAGTAAAAACTTGGACAGCCGGCTGTTCCAATCAGAAGATTGCGACGGTCATAGAGAGATGTTGGGAAGCGTTAAAAAGGTCGAGGGAAGAGTTCTTCTGCACCACGGATATTGAACCACAACCTTAGTAAAACGCAGACCGCTACACCACCCAGAATTTATGATTTCATATTCCATTTTCACTGCGAAGGGATTGAATTATGACGCGAGAATCATTGAATGCTTAGAGAACTAGACTGTTAAGGGTCCGGGTTCAATTTTTGGTAGTGGAAGAGCTTTTTCATCGTTATACCGGTCCCTGTGTCAGTGCTGTGTGGAAAATCCTTTAAATTCAGTACTCCGTCCATCAGATGGGATGAAAAAATGTGGACCTCTTGGGACATTTCGTTAAGAGAGGGTTAATTGTTCAGAGCAATAAAATGCTCTGGTGTTAATGACAACGTTAGGTTTCTCTCCTCACTTCCTCCATTCCTTGAAAAATTCCTATCTCTACCCAATTACTCACGTGTTAAAATTGCGTAAATGTTCTTAGATGCCGTCCGAGGACTTACTTCTCCAAAATAGACTGACTTACTACCATAAATATGAACATAGGAATTCGGATTGAGCACCGATCAATTCCTCAGAGGAATTCTAGTACTAGCGCGATCATCTCCATCAAGGGTATTCGCGGTCCCTTCCTTAGATTTGTCGGATCCATTTCAGAAGTGAAATTAATAAACGAAAAATTGATTGAGAGCGATTATTTAGAAATGCCACATCTTAGTACGCAATTAAAAATCCTGGTGTTTGCACACATTTTCAAGGACCCTATTTGAATGTTATGTGGAGAGAACTTTGAATGGAGTATTAACCATCTTGTGGAACGTAAAACCGTGGAACGCTTGGCGCCTTTTGACAAGAGCAGGCTGATGCCGACGCAAGGTTTCTCTGCAACTTTCTGTTCTCTGAAAATTCCCACCCCAACTCAATTTCCCACACCTTTTAAATGCCGCAAATGACCTCAGCTGTCGATAGCCTCCCCAAATAACAAAACAAAGACATGTCGTGGGGTGCTAAAAGGTCTCTAAATTAGATTGTCAACAAAACGTCAACGATTCCAGTCCTAGAAGACTTTCTTCTTCTTCGACGCGCATGATTTCCAATATAAGCGTCTGTACTAACGTTTTACTAACCTATGCGAAGTTACTAAATTCACAAGGTTAATTATATTTAAACTTGTCACGGTGGTGCAGCGCACTTGTTCCTCGAAAACCTCAAATCTACATATTACCTAGTTGCAGGCAGTTGAATTGAATAGGCCATCAATATCGTAAATCAGCAGGATGGAGACAACAAAAAATTGAGATTGCTAAGAAGTTTTAGATTACACTGGGATTCGAGCGATAGCCGCAAATCGAAAGCCATTTGTGCGTTACAACAAATTAACGGACTATAGGTCATTATTTTTCTTCCACCTACATAATTCATGAATCATTTTTGTTTTTTCACGCCTTTATGGCCACTAACGTCTCAATAACCGTAACTTCCATAAATCACTATCGGCTGGCTGTAAGGTTGTCTCAGATTCATTATATTCGATTTCAAAATCCATAGAATCCTCTATTTCGTACGAGTTCCGTGGAGAAGATAATTATTTTGTTGGTCACTTCGTATTGCATTAACAAAGTTAACAGCCTAGCTTTAAATCCTTATTGTTTTTTGGAGTTCTCTCCGTGTTATTTTATGTTAGCCTCGAGGAGCTAAGGCCGCCGAAGAAAGAGAGTTGAATTCAAAGCCCGTGTACCTGAAATCCAAAAATGAATAGTCATCGCAAGCATGTGTATTTCTATGCGGTCCTGCCTTGATTTCTGATAGCTTAATCATTTGTCTGTCAATTAGGTTGTGAACATGAATTTTGCGAGTAAATAGCGTACCTATCAAGTTAAGAAAAATTAAGTTAATATTAATTGGAAGCACTTTTTCAAAACGACACCACGGAAGGCAGCGGAAATGTCTATCATATCTTCCTCCAACCCTGATTTGAGCTATCAGCTTGACGACGCATTCATGCCTTCTGTTACGCCATTCATTATTGTTATCCTTATCGGCAATTATTTGCAGGAAATATCATTATTTCCAAATGGAGTGTATATCACTTTGCATTGACCATGATCAGTTTTTTTTAATTAATGGAAAGATATGCTTATTAGAAAAATTTATCATAACTTCAGATGCTGCTATTTTGCTGTTATATTACACTCGTGCTGTCACATTTTTATTCGCATAAAAATGTTATAGGCTCCAAATATATACTGGGAGAGGTATACTATATATACTTGGGATAGGTTTTTACATGTAAGATAGTTAAAAGTTATAATACGAATGGTTTTGGGATGAAATGTTCGAAGCTTTGTATTTCGATTTGTTTCAGATAAGAGAGCCGAGTTTCTGTGTTGTGCAATATTGAGTTTGTGCCTGTCCTACGAAATTAACCTTCGTAAGTGATAAGTGAAATCATCTTGCGTTGGAATGGCACTATAACATATTTCATTCGTAATTTAAACAAAAGAATGAATTGTTTTCTTTCTGCTCTCAAGAATAATCTCATGATGGAATCTCAAGAAGAATCTCATGGATCAAAACTATAAGCATGCAATGAATAGATTATAGTAACAATCCTGTCCCTGTATAATACTGTTACCAACATGCTGTTTAACCTGAAGAAATGGTTTCTGGGTCTGCGAATCGAAACGTGGAACTTTGTTTGTCGGTACCTACATTGCGCAGGCCGCTTCTTTATTGGTTTTTAATATTGCCATAGGTATCAGGAATCCTTTGCGGCGTATATCATATAAGGTTAAAAGGAGTCAATCAACATGCGCATCATACTTGTTTTGTATTTTCGGAAAAGGAATTGCTTACTCCATTAAATATAAACATAAAAGCGATGAAAATGGTAGCTTTAAACTTGACTTTACTTTTGGTAAATTACTTTGGTAATATCAAACACTCATATATATTTGTATTTGCTCAAAATATCTCCTTATTTGTTTAAAATTTCATTTTGCAATAAAATGTGTATTCTCAGCCCCTGTAGATTCATGTGGTGTAGTTGTGGTTTTTAACCAATGTTTTATAAAAATATGTGAAAAGGCTCGATAACATTTCTTTTACAAAGCCTTTAAGGACGCCAAAAACATTTGTGATGAACATTAGGCAGTTTTGTCGCGAGTCATTTTTGGCGCATCTGGTATAGAATTTTGCATTTTGGCGTATTTGGGTAGCCAAATTCCGGGCGATCTGTCGTTAAAGCCAATTAAGCCAGTTTGTACGTATTTCGAGACTGCACTACATTGCTTATGTACACAATTATAAAATACATAAATGTAATGAAACTTCCTCTATTCCTCTAGTCTTCACGGAGGCCTAACAATACAAAGGTACTTGTTTAGATTGACTTTCCGGGATACCTTTTTCCTCTAGCAACATTCAATGCAGTCACATTCATAGCGGTAACGTGAGTAGCCTACACTACTTTAGATGTTTTTCCTGGCAACTTTTAATTTTACTTTGGCCGCCAACCCCTCGTTGAGGCAAGTCGAAGAAGGCCTTTCGAAAACGCCAACCCTTCTCGCGAGGGCCTTTTGGGGTCGTTGATCGTCTCGTGGGCGTGGATCACGCGATTATGGATGTGGGGAAC
Organism: Platycnemis pennipes; assembly: GCA_933228895.1. Lineage (NCBI taxonomy): Eukaryota > Metazoa > Arthropoda > Insecta > Odonata > Platycnemididae > Platycnemis > Platycnemis pennipes. The sequence goes on along the minus strand of OW121848.1, from coordinate 115,831,333 downwards.
ACTAAAGAGGGGTCAGGCGGGGGTTAAAGCGGGGAGTAGGATTGGCATGGGGAGGGATTTTTTTTTATTTTTGACGGAGGGCGGTCATCTGAATATTAAGGGTCCTGAGGACGGTGCGGAAGAGAGCCCGGTGCCACTTGCAGCTGGCCCGGCCCGTGACTCGCAGCGGGGTGGCGGGCGATGATGAGCCCGAGGCAATGTAAACATCGCAGGGGGCGGCGGAAGCCGACGCCCCCGCCGACTTCGCCCCCGACAGCGGCAGCGGAGAGTACTCTGGGAGGGGAGACGGTCCAACACCCTTTCCAATCCCCACCCTTCCAATCACCATTCCGTTTAACACGCCTCTCGCCTGGTCACCCTTCGAAAGTTATTTTTGAGGTTACATGCGTAGGGTCGCGCACGATGTTATTGGGGTGTGGATGAGGTGCGAAGCGCGTGCGAACAAACCGAGGGTAAACAAAGGCCTTTCTTCTCCTCTCCCACCCCCCTAGGTACCGACTAATCCATTTTCAAAACATTTTATCCTCGTAAGCCAAGCGGATGACGAGTTGTGAGAGATATGATTGGTTTACATTATTATGTTGAGGACAACTAACAATAAGCCATTTACACCTTAAATATACGTAGACTTTAGGAAAGAGAGTTATCGAGATAAAAGAGTCGATAAAGTGTGGAGAGAAACCGAGGGACGGGACCGTGCTCTTAACGCAAGACACCAAGATGTCCATGGGTCAACGTCCTATCGTACGGACAGAGTACTGAAGTTGAGGTGCACTCCACATAGCACTCACACAGAATCTAGTAGTCCACTAAAAATTACTGCACTTCGTTCGGCATAAGGCGCTCAAGCAGGGATCAGTGTACCTACAAAAATACCTTGTATTCCTTGGAGTTTATTGATTTAAATGATTTGCTTTTTTATGAAAACAGATGTAGCTACAAGAAAACCCAGTAACTTAACTGTTGTCATTAGAGCCAATCTTTTCAACAACATGGGCAAAGATAAAGCTATATATCCCCATGTATTCTTATAGTTGCCGATTTCAACAGATCTTTAGGGCTTCAAGATGACAGTTTTTCATGAACCTAAAATTTTATCCATTACCAGCATCGGTTTAATTAGTCAAAACTCGGTTTATTTTACCACAGTTCTCTCGAATTCATAATTTATGTTACATTTCATGATAAGAATTACATTCTCCGTGGCAATTTCTTTCTTATAGTTAATATATCAATTTTGTAAAAAAATTAATACGATAGGTAATGCCGTAGCAATAGTTAATTTATAATTTAGCCATTTAAGTTTTTTGGTAGCTTCCTGCGCATTTTTATTTAAATATGTATATCATCATCATCAGTCAGCAATCCTAAGATTGGTTTGACGTAGCTCTCCACTCAATCCTCCTATCTGCCAATCTCTTCATATTTACTTATTTCTTCTCTTTCACATCCTTCATCAGTTATTCCATATATCTCATATGGGCCTTCCTTTGCCGTTCTTACCGTCCTTACTTGTCCTTCAACGATTGCCTTCATCAGGCCATAATATCTCATGGTGTGGCCGATTGAGTTGTAATCTTCTTTTTAGGGTTTTCATTAGACTTTTCTTTTCTCCTATTCTTCTTAGGACTTCTTGGATACTTAATCGGTCGGTCGATTTAATCTCATATGTATTTTAGAGTGTCCCTTATTTGGGCAAAAAAACTTTCCGCGAATATTTTTGTGCTCAACCCCCACATTTTTTCCATTTGGTCATATTTACCCAAAAGCGAAATTTCATCTCAATAAAGCGACCCATGTAGAATTGAAATCCAAATTTGAACTTAATGAACGATAAATTTTTTGTAGGATTTGGTGGCGTAAAAATATTATTAATATTTACCTAGTATCTAAATTATTCTTAAAATGGAATAAATTTATGCTCAGTAAATTATATTGCGGTTATTATATTACTTATTGATACCTTCTTTTCAACTTTCCTGCTAATTTATTAATTATAAAATTTATGTAATTTTTATTGGCCACTTTAAAATGGCATCATTGCTTTATGTGGTTTTCTTTCTTTAAAATAAAAAAATAAAAAAATCTTGATCCAGGTTACGATATCCTTGAATACATATACCACAAACTGCATTTGCTCCTCATAAACAGTCGAAAATCCATGACAATCTTGCATTAATTTAAAACATCTTTCAGTGGAGTCATTAACAGATTTCAATTTACAAATAATTGTTTCAGCTGTTGTATAGGAATTACTGGTCTTCCTTCTCGAAGAGAAAAAGTTTTATTAAAATACCATTTTCGGAAAAAACTATTGTTCACAATTATAAGAGAGAACTGACCTCTTCTCTCGATTGACATGAGGTCGTCCATTGCTTTCTCTGACATAAATATTCAATTGAATATAAAGATGCTAATTAAGAAATAAAAACATAAAAAATTAAATTTTTTTGAGATTATGGTAACAGTAGAATTAAACTTACCATATTTCTCGATCCCATTCTTCACAAAAAAGAATATACCTCTTTTTTCATGAGTAAAATCTCTCTGTCATAGTTTTCCCCCAGGTCAACTTTGGTTTGTGCATGTCATCATAAAAGAGCGATAAAGAGTTAATTCTACCGATAAGTACCACATATGGTTGCTAGACGTCTTTATGTCTGCCCTTGAAATTGTGGAACTTATACTTTCCTATAATTTTTTGATTTTTAGAAAGCAGAGATAATAAGGAGAGTAATGGGCATTTACAGTAGTGCTGCACTGAAGCCACAGTCTTACATACACAGTAACCATCAACATAAGGACATCTATCAAGGCATTTTTTCCCGTAGTGGATAGTTTAAGCTGTGATCTTTGCAGAAACATTTTCACGGAATAAACTGCTCTTGCCATCGATCGAGTTTTATGCATCACCAATGGCGGGCGTATTTTTTAGTTTGTCTCTTAAAGATATTAGCGATAGCTTCATGAGTTCAAGACAATTACCTCTCAATTCAGGTTTTTTAATTCACATTCATAGAATATAGCCTGTCCTTAATTTTTGACTTACTGGCTAAAACACTTTCACATCCTTTTTGCCATTTTGAATATTATTAGTACCAACCCTTTCCCAGTTTTTCCTAAAATATTCGAAAAGAGGTTTGTCAGGACTGCTGCTTATATCACGTAATTCACTTTCAAATTCAAATCGTAAAATTGTCCACAGATATGATGGCGGAACGGGAAAAACAGCAACTCCTTATCCAATTTTTGCTGAAATAATACACTTGCCCCATTCAAGTGACCGGTGTTTGAGACAGTAACGTCACTGTAAAGAATTGTACATATCATCCTCTGCCCCAGTGTTCTAGCGTATTCCAAACAGTATTTTCTGGTTCTTTATCGATCACCTAAGAACTAATCACTGCCGCCAGTTGTAACGATGACTAGCAGTCTTTCTTCTTGATGCATGACAATTAATACGGGTAACAGTTTACCATCCCATGGAGCAGGTAGAATTACAGGTATATCATTCTTGAAAGTGGATTTAATTGCTTCAGTTCGTTCCCTCCTCTTCTTTTGCCATATTCAATGTATAGATGATTGACTTATGGAGAGCTCTTTAAGTATTGTGGCCTCTGCTGTGGCCCAGTACTCTGTAAAGTCTTTCCACAATGTCACCGTCGCTCATATCATCTGAACTTAGAAATGTCTTTTCTGAACCTTCAAACAATGGGGAACTTGCATGGGTCGACGATTGCTATAAAAACTATTTTGAACAGGTAAAATGGAAATATTAGCTCGCAAAAATACCTAAATTATCTCCATTCATCATCAGAAGAAATAAAAAATTGACTTAAAAAATCAAGCAAAATTTCTCTGAGCCGACCACTGCGCGAAGACACCCGAGCTCTGCCGAGGCCAGGTGTGACGTCATCCGTGCCTAATCTGCCGTCCGAGTACGGTCTGAGTCGGGAAATACACGAACGCATGCTGTAAACATTGTTTTGGTGGAGGATTTAGTCGCTCACCGTCACTTGTTCATGTGCTGTTATTCTTGGGTAAGTTTTCCTATTGTTATTGTGCCACGATTATTACTTGGGATATTAAAAATGCACTTTCGGGATGATAAAATAGACTTTTTACCTCGAATATTTCAGGTTTCAGAAAAATAGATGATTACGTTGCCGCTCGTTCGGACAATATTCCTGAAATTGATGCCATGACCCTCATGGCATTTGTTATGACAAATGATTGCTATACGTTGGCGGAAAAAAAGAAAACTTTTTCTCCTGACTGGATGGGAGAAAACTCTTGTTATGAAAAATTTGTAAGGCGAAGCTGATGAACTTCGTAAGGACCAATGGAAAGTCTCGTACCTTCAAATGATGGTGGCTACAACTGTTTTGCTTCGGTAATTTTGCAAACCAACCTTTCGACAAGAAGTAATGTAGCTCAAATAGGTTATGCGAGTGATTTTTTCGTTATTTGCTTTCGATAATACTTGTTTGACATCGTGGGCATGTGTGCATTTAAAGCCAGCGGCATGAAGTTACCGTCGTTTGCCTCAAAATTTCGATTTTTATGAATACAACGAGAATAAATGAGAGATATTTACTTTGAATCCTTTGTTTATAATACTTATTGATGCGGAGAATGAAGGTTAGTTTATCAGAGCGAGGCACAAATCTAGAGGATTGGCCTTATCGGGAATGACTTACTCTTGATTTAATAGTTTGTATGAAGTTCATTATAGGGAATGGACATCCCAGCGTACCATTTATTTTCTTCAATGACACTAAATAGTATACTGGTAATAATTAATTACGTTATAACAAGAATAGTTGTCTTGTTTTCAAGACCAATAGTACGAAGCACGTTTATCCACGTCATGCTGTTGGATGTTCGGTAAAAGGAAGTTGAAGCATTACTTATCTTATTACATATCTTTATTTTCGCCAGAAGTATCACTGAATTTTGAAAGTCGTAACCCTTATGCTCACATTTACCTCTCTACCAACGTTCACCGGTTTAAGTGCTGTGCTATGATTCAGTTATTATCATCGTACATTCAGCAAAATACATTGCAATAATCTTTGTCAAGAAAAACAACACTAACATCAATATCAGAAAGGAATGTCAATATTTTTACCTTCAGTAAATTCATTTAGGAATTTAATGTGCAATTTTAAAACATAAAACCTGATCTTGATTGTCCTTCTTTGCTGAATAAATACATTGGGGGCATTAGGGCATGATCCCATAATTCTACTCCGTACATTAAATGGTAGTGGAATAAGGAAAAGTAGCACCTGCTATTCAAAACACTCAACACAAATGAACCCGCTTATTGATTTAAAAATCATTACCGTCCGACACCCAGTAATCTATGGAAAGGCATTAGTATAAGCTAAACAGTGTTCTTTAATCATCACCATATCACATTCAATGCCAGCATAACGTTTGTAAATGGCTATAATAATTCAAAGACCTGAATTTTTTCAAATGTACTTTGTAGCCCTTTAATTAAATACCTATGTGGGCCACAAACAACTTATGTGGCAGAGTATAGTATAGCATTACCTGAATGTAATTCTCGAGAATATCAACACTATAACTACACCACCGAAACATAAAACCATTCTCAAGTCTCGATTACATACATAATAAAAAGACACAATGACCCTGGGTCTTATACTTGCCTCATGTCATGCTAAAGAGATTATGATGAGCACTGCACTACGGCGCTACATAACGTTACAGATCGATGTAATTGTATTAAGATAAAAAAACTTCGGCACCAAATCAATAGCAAAATATATCTACGTTGTAAAGGCATTGTTTTATTAACTTGAGAGCATCAGACCTAATACACACGTTCTCAAAAAAACACATCGCACAGTGAGTACATTTCAACTCAGCTGGCACGTAAAAGGATTCGGAAATTAAACTATCTTGACTCTTACTTGTAACTCGTATCGAGTAACAATACTATCTGTCACCTAATTTGCTAATAAAATTACTAAAACACCACTCAGGGCCGAAAAATTGCTTCTGACGATTCGCAGAGCAATGAATGTTTTGGAAATAATCAACAAATCACTGTCAAGATGCGCACTTTCTCCACGGGAGAAAAAGATACGTCGGGCTCTCGCAAGGTGTTAAAGGATAGTATTCTATCACCTTGCGCCTCAGTTACGTCCCACTCGAGGGTTCCTTTAACACCTTGACTGAGGCGACCGTCTGGGGCGCCGGAAGTCGCTTCAGAGGGCTTACAGACTTGGGTCGGGAGACTAGTATTCTCCAGGCGACAAATTTGTCTCCTTCCTCCGGCGAAAGGCGTTAGAGACTTCGGGCGGGCGACAACTCTCGGGCGGGCGACAACTCACGCGCAGGCGCTTCACGAAGCTCCTTTCTCCCGTTTTCGGGAGAAAACAGTTACAGACTTACCCACCAAGAGAAACTTACACCTCACCTTTGATAGAAGTCTGGGTTAGTCAGTCACTTATTGACATTGTACATACGTTTCTTCTTGCGTTTGTTGGCAACCTAATAAATAGTTTATTAGGCACCTTAGTTGAGGTATTTTTACAGCCAGGTGTTAAACAATACTTATGCCTCGAACTCATCTCGCTGGCTAATTACAATGCTAGGGAGTTGGGTCGATGTATGGAGCGGGCACTGCAAAAGTAAGATGACCTTTCGAGATTTAAACTATCTTGCATACATATTACTCATTATTGACGTGAAATATCAACTGTATACCATTAAGTGATTACCTACTGAATTAAAAATCAGAGGTGGGCTCACTTTTGGGTTGAGTAGGCTCGCTTGAATCACCTGTGTTGGTGCGCTCTTACAATTAGCCCAGCGGTAGACTGCTTCGGGCGATTGTTTAGGCACTGTTGACGTCATCGGGTATTCTTCAGCAGTGGCTTGGGGGGGAGGGAGTTTTCGGCGCGCTTTAAAATGTCGCTATATTTAGCATTCAATATCTCGCGAAGGGAAACTCAGATTTACATGCAGTTTTCTTTGTTGAATCGAGAAAATAATTTTCTGTCCGCCTGTTAAATAAAAAAAATCATGCAAGTTCCCCATTGAAATGGATTTACAGTAAAAGATTTAGATGCTGTATACTGATGTTTCCCTCGTCTTTCTCTTCTTGTAATTCATATTTGCTTCCCCCTTTCTTCTTTTTCTACAAGTTTTATGGTCCACTCCTGCTAGATAACCTGTGCGACTTGACTCTCTACTTCGTAGCAAAACAACGACAGTATTGTCTTCTTCCAAAAGTTGGAAGAAAATAATCCTGTATTCTTCCAACTTGATTGATTGCAGAGCATTGGCATGCACAATATCAAATTGGTAATGCAAATTTGTCTGGCTCGCGACTGCTTGAGTCAAGTTGTCTGAGGAATCTTATTAATTTAAGTACGAGTATATGCCTGCTAAGTGATCCTTACTTCACAAAGAAAATTACCTATGCTATTAAAAGTCATAAGTATCACAAGAAATACGATGTAAAGTCGAAGGATTTCTTTTTTATGATAATTTTAATCAGCTCGACTATGGAGTCAATTCAGCATTTACTTTAAAGAAATAAATTCATGTACTCAATGAATGTACTAATTTATAACACCAGAATATTACTATAAAACATAATGTTATAATATTTTTCTGAAATATGCTTTAATATCTCACTATTAATGATATTATTCTTATGCCATACATTTTACATAGAGCGACCGCAGCGCCACTTGAAGACAACTAACGCATTTCGTCTGCTATAAGCGCAGAAATTGGTGGATTTAGCGAAAAATACGGTGGGTTGATGCCTTTATTTTCGTGTCATTTTATTTCTTGTGAAATTACGCATAAAATATCAGTTTTTTGCAAAAATGACATGACACTATGGTATTTTTAAACGTTATATTCCCATGTGACGGCCATTATCGCCGTTAATCGTATGTAATTTCAAATGCAATTTGTGCAAAAAGGAGTATGGGTTGGTATAATTATCTTTACTTTATTAGATAGAGGAACTTACGTTCTATAAGTGCTGAAAATATAAAAAAATGACATGACTTTCACTTTTCGGACCAACCTCGTTAACTCTTTTTCACAGTGCACATATCTTCTTTATTTTTTTCGTATTATTGCAATTTTCTCCATTTCAAAATGCACCTCGGTGAACAATACTGAATTTTTACTTTCACCCAAAATATCATACACTCACGAAGCACAAGACTAGCACTTTCACTGAAAGTTAGTTTTACCTACCGTATGTAGTAGAAATCAAACTGCCAGCACTTGTCAGTTTGTTAAAAATATTTGTCAAGTTATTTGATATTTTATATCCCTTGTTAAAAACATACGTTCCTTGGTAAATCGTGCGACATTGTGCAAGATAAGCGATAAGGAAACACGGTTAGAGATACTCGGGCGGGGACTACCGTCGCGACGGTTCAAACTCTTAATGAGGGTCTTAATTCGACTCCAAGCTTAATCCGACTCTTCGAGAGCGACGAGAGACCCTCACCGAGTCCCACATCACCGCGGGAGGTCACCCAGTTGAGCTTGACCGATTGGTATTAAATGTAATCTTTATCTCGTAATTATCGGATTAAACTCAGAGTTGAGGTAGGACCCTCATTAAGAGATTGAACCGTGGGATGCCCCACCCTAGTACCTCTAACCGGAAACACTAACGATTGAGAACCAGTGAAGAACTGACGTCTCTGCAATCTGCACGTACTAACAAACTGGCCCAAGCGTGATTCAAAAAGAAGAGTCTGGGAGTTTTTCGCTCGAGCTCTCGTGCGATTCGGCACGGGTTAGACTGCTTAAATCTCAATAACATTTTGTGTAGGCATATTTTAGAGTCATTCTAACAAAATTGGAGGGTGAGAGTTAAAAGTTTAAGAAGTCGGAAAAGAAGGGACACCCTAGATTGAATATGAATATATATGTATATGTTATTTATTTATATAGATTATGTAGAATTTGACCAAAATCTTCAAAACTAACTCTCGCTCGTATACCTTTTCTGCTTACATAACGATTCTTAAACCTTTCAGCATATGTCATTAAGTCAGAGGCAGTAAACTTCCCCGCTAAAATGGATTAAATTGTGCATAGGAATCCAATTAAATTGGATTTCTTAGGTGCAATTCCTATCCTTATCTTAATCCAATAAAAACGGTAAAAGGATATTCGCGTAGTGGCTTAATAGTTTTTCATCGCTCTGACAAATAACAGCAGGCCTTACATGGAGGGTGGTGAAGAGTTTGCAGTTATAGAAGGATCATACCAATGAAAGAGTATTTTGTTAAACTAAATGATTTTTTTAATAAAGGAGGAAAGAATGAATCAGTGTTCATATATCCTTCAAAAAAAGACGCAAATGTTTATTATCTCTGTGGTTAAAATTTCCCCCATTATGGTGTTAATTGTCTTCAATTTAATTACATTTTATTCATGCGTCTAGTTTTAAGATATTAAGCTAAAACATTAGGTATCTACTCTTCCCTCCGGAAGTGGTGGATGTCTTGACAATATTCTCTGAATTCTTGTTTCCATCGAGTCACTAATTATTGAAAATACGATATCTTATTAGAATGAGTAAACAAAATGAAGCTCACATAATGAGTTTCCTTTTAAAGCTCTTGGTTCCTTTCACGAATTTCATGTTTTGCAAGCCGTCGTCCTTATCACTCGGATTTCGTAGCATGTTCACCGGATACTCGAGATTGCCGGAAAAACTAGGGAGAAGTAAGCTATTTTGATTTCAGCTTCTTATCTTTAGCAAGATATTCCAAAGAGAAAAAATCATTCGCTTAGACTGGGACTTCCATAGAGAATAGGATTTCCACAGAGAAATAGGACGTCTTGGTATCTGGAATCCGGAATCCGAAGTCCGGGTTCGTATCCCGGTCAAAGCGAATGATTTTTTCTCTGTGGAATATCTTGCTATAATGCAATTCAGCGGGTAACTCCACTAGAGTTTTATCGGCTAGATCGCGAGCTTTGATCATTTTATCCTTATCCTTAAATTTTCAAAAAGTAAAAGAAACAATTGCACTTTTCCACAAATTGCAATTGTTTCTCTTACATTATGAAGCACTTCTACGATATCTCGCCTGAATCTGTTGAATTCACTTAAATTTTCAGGTTAAACAAAATCCCCTCATATAGTTATGGAGTAAAAACTTAATCCTTTTCCGCGAAGCAACTCCTAAATGTGGACTTAAACAAAAACGTTTTGTGTCCCAGGTAGAAATTGAACCCGTGACATACGTTTTGTCAGCGCAAGTCGAAAATGATGATATGGGAGAATCTCTATTAAAATCGGAATGGGAAGAAGCAGTAAGAGATGAATAAGGCTTCTAGAATTGATGATATACCTGCAGAACTAATTAAAAATGCAGGAGAAAGACATTAACCCATCTTCGACGTCTCAGCGGGAAAATTCCCAGGGTCTTCGAGAAAAACATCATCATTCCTCTTCCCAAAAAGAAGAGAGCGGAGAAATGTTAATATTTTAGGATTATAAGTCTGAAGACCACATGCATAGAAGATATTGACAAGGATAATCTACAGAAGGATAGAACGAAAAGCAGAGGAGTTCCTGGATGAAGATTAATTGGGATTCAGGAAAAGTAAGGGCACAAGATAAGCAATATTTGTCCTCAGGCTGCTTGTAGAGAAGAGAATGGAGAAGAACAAACCGACCTTCATTGCATTTGTGGATTTAGAGAAGGCTTTTTACAACGTGGATTGGAATTTAATGCTTGGAATTCTGAAAGGAATTGTAGTGTCGCACAATGACCGAAGAATTATCCACAGTTTGTATAAAAACCAAGTAGCGGTGATAAAATCTGGACCCAGCTGTGAAGAAGCAAGAATAAGGAAAGTAGTGACACAAGTCTGTGCACGGTCTCCCGTAATTTTAAGTGATTACATCGAGAGAACCATCAATGAAATCAAAGAAAAGGCTCCAGGAGTTAACATCCACGGAGGAAAAATTAGCTTGCTGCGATTTTCCGATGTCACATGAAGAAGCAATCATAGCAGAGACAAAGAGGGATCTCAATAAGATGCTGATAACCATGGGAAGGACATGACCATGGACAAACCATGGCCAGATATCAGCTGAAGATCAATAAGAAGAAGTATAAGACAATGACGTGGAGCAAGAGAGAAGAGGAGAAAACCAATGTCAAACTAGGAAAACAAAAACTTGAAGAGGTGACAGAGCAACCAACGATGGACGAAGCAAGAAAGAAGTAGTATAATAGCCCTAGCAGAGAGGGTATTCTATCAAAAGAAGAATCTACTTATCGCCGGAAATGCAAGCGTAGAAGTAAGGAAACAATTCATAAAAACGTTCATCTGGAGCGTATTTCTCTATGGCAGTGAGGCATTGACAATGACAGCAGCGGAAAAGAAAAGGGTGGAAGCATTTGAAATGTGGTGGTACAGAAGAATAATGAAGATTTAATGGATCGACCGAGTAAGTAACGAGGAAGTTCTAAGAAGTGTGGGAGAAAAGAGAAGTCTGCTGACAACTCTAAAAAGAAGACGGGACAACTTAAGCGGCCATATCTTTAGACACTACGGCCTGATGATGACAATCGTCGTTGGAAAAGTGAACGGGAAGATTGGAAAAGGTAGGCCTTGTATGAGATGTATGGGGCAGGTTGTGAAAAATGTAAAAGAGAGACTGAACAGCCAACTTATTCAATATGTAGAGGTGGGCCGATAGAAGAACCGCCTGTAGGGTTGCGTCAAACTAATCTAGGATTGTTGACCGATGATTATGTATTTTTTAAATATATTAATTTCCTTAGCAAATCTGATGCTAAAATATTCTTAGTGACATCGGTGATAAGGAAGGCTATTTTTGAGCCAGATGTGGTGTCTGTGTCGGTAACGAGCATGTCTGGCCACGCAAAAATTTCGAGTCAGATTCTTTTATAGCAGGAACATTGTATCTTTCTCTAGATTTAAGTTTATATTTCACGATACGATATAATTAAGCAGTTAAAACTGTTTAAACCCGAACCCTGCCCCTAGTACTCGATTTAGTTTCATTCCACCATAAAAAAACTTTGAATTCGTGTTTTCTCTCCAACCTAAGAAGAGAAACTTTACGGAAACCGTCGTTATAATCGGTAGATGTATGCGTTTTTAAATGGCGACTGTTAGAATATATATATGGCGATGGATAATCTTAATAGTTAGTATCCTCAGGGTTTGGACTATATAGTCATGAGATGAGATTGCGGGAATCAAAACAGGCACTGACCGCTGAAAAAATGTACACTGTTGTATAGAAGGAGCCTGATGTAATAAAACTTAATATAATATCAATTATTGTTTCAGTGCGGGTGGTTTATTACGATAAAATTTTTTATTTGTTTCCTTTGGTGTCTATCTACATCTGCATGTGTATAATTCTCTGAAAGACACTCTGTTTATACACAACGTACATACATGAAACTAAGCGTCACAATACTACCACCCCGAGGAAAATGTTAATCATGCGGTTACGAGTCACGTAAAATGTTGCCTATTAATGACACTAAAAATTACACTCTAAGGAAACGCATGCTGTTTTCAGGCTCATTTTTTTTCGGCTCTGTTTCGATTCGAAACCTCTTTGAATGTTTATAAAGTTTACCTACGTCTAATGTTTTTCAATGGAAGGCAAATAGTATCTGAAAAGTCGGGTGCTTTATAAACTCCTGGGAGAGAGGAAAAATAACTGAACGCTAATCACCTAGTCCTTGGCATGTGCGGCACGGTATATCCCATTTTATTTCCGTAGCTTTCCAAGCAAAAATGTGAAATTGAAGGAATACGTCGAAAGGAAGAGGTTAGCCGAAAAAGAGCAGCGTGGTGTCTCGTACCTACCAATATCTCAGGAAAACTCCAAATACTCCCCTTTTTCCGGCTAATCCAGAATTTTTCATTCTATTATGGATACTGACATATAACTGTGATCTTCTCTTCCACTTCATGTGACGATTCATCTCCAGATACAGCCGAACTTTCCATTTCAATTCGAATTTCAATACGGAAGTTTTACTCGTACTTTTTCGCCTGTCCATATGATATTCACCATCCTTCTTCAGCTCTCATAAGACTTCAGTCAATTCTGACCCTCCTAGATTACACTTCAGCTACTCGTCATTTCACGAGCAGGATCAAAATCTAAGCTATTTTTATTTGCGTTTTAACGAGCGCTCTTACTGTCAGCTCCTCCCTCTTTATTATTTCGTCTTTCGCGAAACACGCCAGCATATTAAAATAAGTTCAAAGGCTTAGTCACTTGAAATTTTATGAGATTGGAAGGTGTAGGTATACTAAGAAGAAAATGATGATAAATATCATTGAATATCATAAGTGAATTTTAATATTTGTGTAGCGACGCTCTATATGTATAAAATATGGTGCGATTTACTGATCAATTTTTTTAAAGCTGTTTTTTGTATTTTTTGTGGCTGGTAATATCAGTTAATATCTTTAATGGCACATTTAAATGGGAAGTTTACCTCATTCTTTAATCTCATTATTTCATTCGCTGATACTTTCTCTGTTGGCATGATATATTCTTGTAGAATCTTGGCCCGATCGGTCAAGGGGTTCTCATTTTAGAACTTAATTAGTTGCTCTCTCTTTCACTATGTGTAGTACAAACGTGAATCGGACTAGTTTTAATGACACCTCTTGGTACTCGTTACATGGACTAAAACCAGTGTGTTGAAGCCACAAACAAATATTTAAGAAAGATAAAAGCTTTCTCGTTCTCCATAAGCTAATTCAAAATAATGATGGTGATATCGTGTACATTAAAGTGGTCTTTAATCGAGTCTCAGTTGAATGTATTATCTGCTTCCTTCGAAAAGCGCTTGTTCCGCTGGCTTCTACCTTTTGTAATGAATTGACCGAACGAAAGTAATTTATCCTCACTGAGAGATGGAACGAATTCTCTAATTTTTAAATTCCAGGGACAAGGCCTGTCCTTAACTTTGTGTTGATTCACGTTTGAGTGGCGAAGTAAGGCTCCAAAGTCATGGAAACAGATATCCACTTATATCACATGGCCTGCGTTCGTCCTCAGAGAATGACAGTCATATTAAGTTTTGTGCCCCAACTCATTTACAGCTTCTCGAAATTAAATTGTGGTCTAAGAAGATGATATTAGTCATATTAAAATGTATTTTCTTCTCATCCATTAAGTTTTGGTTAGAGTTGTAATCGGAATTAATTTTGATTGTACCTAAGATCGACATTTGTTCTTGTAAATTCTATTTCTTATGAGCAATATATTTGGTCTTCGAATTTACTTAAAAGTTTTAACCTAAATTTTATCCTCCTTTCTGATAGTAATATACATCATAATTCTTCTGTTAAACTCTTAAAACTAATGCCATTATAATTTTATACCCTTTTAGAGGAGGATGAATAATTGGCTTATTTTTTGATAATTTTTAGTTTCCAAAGACTGACGCACAAAATTTTATCCCTGTTCTGCTGCTGGTAGACGAAATATTTTCCTTTTATGCTTGGGACGTGTTCATCGTTAAATGGCATTCTGTACGGGGGGCACTTGATTAATTTCCATTATTTTCGCATGTCTTTACCGCTTTCAAAGAAAATCTTGTTTTCTTTGCCTTCATCGTCCCTTTGGCTGGTAATTTGTTTCGTTACCATTGTTAAATGTCACCCTATCTCCTTCTAATTATTCAATCAAATATCTTAATATAAAATTATCTGTTCTCTCTCACTTCTTTAACCTTTTTGTCATAGCATCTCTTACATTCTGACTCATTCTGCCGAAGTCTTAGCCACGAGCATTCTCTGATTTTTTCGTGCGGAGAGTGAGGTAGGTAGTCCTTAAAAGGACGAAAACTACACGTCCTGCGCAGGGAAGGCAGACGGAAATATGAGTGACGAGATGGGACTTGGTTGCATATTAGGGAGTTGGAAGAGGGAAGTGTTTTTTCGAGGGGAGGGATTATGGGGCACTACTACCCACACACCCAAGACATTAAAACGCGCGTGCGTATAACACGCGATGGCTGCGCCAAGGGAAAGGAGAGGCTTTAGCTGGCAGTGTTGCCGTTTGGCAGCTTTTCGGGATCGCATCGCGTTCTCTCGCCTGAAACACACTTGGGGGCCAATATCGAAAATTCGAGCGTCAATGAAAAGGAATCGATTAGTCGCGAATCGTAATTCTCTAATTATTTCAAACTCTCTGAGTAGCGTACATAGATTGAAACATACCCTATCAAATCTTATTATGTTTTTGTTTGGGCATACGTTCTGTAGCCAGCTGATGACCACACTCTTTCAGGTGGGAAAGATGAAAAGTTATCCATTTTTGCCGTGATTCCAGTGGGTTAATTTTTGGCGTAGACATTCTTCAACAATCAACTTTCCAACGTATACGGGTTGCGCACTACATCTTCGTTCTTATTAAAAAAAGAGGAATTCATTAATTATATCCAATGAAAACCTAATATGCGGGCACAATGACGTTAAATAAATATGTTTACTCTTTTACATAAAATTGATTACAACGGCGTTCAATTTGCCTGGATTTTGTTTTACCGCTTAAAGTACCTTACACCTTAAACTTAATTCTAAAACTAACCCATTCCCATGGCGGGTGCTAGAGTAAGCGCGACTTATTGAATAACTGGCCAGGGCTTTATCAACCGGTCCAAAGAGGTCGTCTCATATGCTCTTCTTCGTGACATAACAGGAGTGCTCTTTAAACGAGTGAACTTGTTTAAAATTCGAAGATCTTTTTGAAGACTTCATATTTATGCCGACCATGGCGTTAACCATACGCCAAGCGACTGGAATTGGGTGTGAGATTATAGCGGCGTAAGTAAACAATTATAATAAAAATGAAGGAGAGTGAAGAGGGCCCGAGGTGGCCCGGTCTATTCTCCTGAGTACATACTTTCTTCTTCTCTTCCTAATCGGTACTTAGCATTTTTACTAAGCTCTTTTCATTTAACTTACTAATTTTCGTTTTTCAGTTGTGGTTACTTTCGAGATTCTGTCTATGGGGGTGTGCTATTGTTATCCTATCTGATTCAAATCGGACGCAGTCGATTTGCCCACGCTTTTCAGTATCTTTCAGACGCTCGTCACATAAGCTGATAAGAACGGAAATTCAATGCAAAGACGCGGTGGAGAGGCGAAGAGAGGGAGGGATGGCGGTCGAATGAGAATGGTCGCGTTGCTGGCGTAGGAGGGGTCCGAGGGTTAGTGGGGTTCGGAGGAGACGGTGTGAACGAGTGGGCGTGTGGGACATAAAAATCCATCCTCGTTACAAAGGGAACGCTCGTATTGGGATTATTTTTCTCGGGGATCGACCGAAGATATAAAAGTGTTTGTGTGGGAGCTATAATGACCGGAGGCGTCGGGTGTGGAAGAGGAGTTCAGGGAGGACTCCAGGGTTTGCTCGTGAGAGGCGAATGAGGGAACCATGCCCCAAATTATCGTGTGGTCAAGGGGGCCGAAATTTTTACATGCAAATGAGTTTTTTTTAACCATTCGATGAATAATATTCTCGTTTGGACAGTATTTTTATCTACATCTACATAGTACCCTGGGTTTCACCGCAAAGGCATGTGGCAGGGGTGCATTTATCGTAGACATACACTACCGTCATAGTTTCAACTTCTTAGGTACTTTCATAGTACTTAGTAGTACTTAGGAAACTTCAGCGGAATTTGCTTCAACTACATTGTACCGTCGACACTTATCTTAATTCGAAGACAAAAACGATATCCATGCTAAAGTGACATTCCGAGACCTTATGCTCGGGAAGTTTTCTGAGGGAAAGTATAAATACTGAAAAGCATGTTGTTTCTTAGGTTTCTTAACCTTCGATCTGAAGACGCCGTGAGGTTGCATGCATCTACCAATTCACGCGACGTAATCCCGATAGGAATGGATTGATAAAATCCCTCGCCTATAGAAAGGCATGTTGCACGAATATTTATGGCCAAGAAAAATCTCGAAATAAATATTCCTGAGCAGTGAAAAACCCGATTAATAAAATAACTTCAGTGAATAAGAATTGTTTTTTGGAAGTCATGTAGGAAAGCGTATCGTGAAGTGAAAATGAAGAGTCTTGTACCGGCAATCTTAGAGTAGGGAGAATTAAGGCTGCAGTATTTAAGATTGGATAATTTTTAAACGTGTGCAGTAAAAGATGCATGAGCATATCTCACAGTTAATGTCTTTTAATTTTTGAAGCAGGTTGGAGAGAAATAATGTATTAAACTGGGGATTAATGAATTTCCTTCTGAAAATTCTGAAAAATTATGGAAAAAATTCATCAAAAGCATACAATTGAAGTGACGTGTGGTTAGTTTCCCTACTTTGAGGAAATTAAATAAAATATTTCATAAGTACACAGTAATAAGAGAAGGACAAGTGGACGGGAAGAATGGCAAAGGAAGACCACGTTTCAGAGATATGGAACAGGTGATGAAGGATGTGAAAGAGAAGGAATGCGAAAATACGACGAGATTAGCCGACAGAACTCACTTGAGAGCTGCGTCAAACCAATCTGAGGATTGATGAATGATGGTGATGATGATGATAGTAATAAGAAATGACCATGTTCATACATCAAATCTCATATGGGTAGAGCATCCAGTGTCTTAAAAAAACAATTTTTCCTGTAAATGTTGCCAATAAAACATTTTTTCTCTAGAGTGTAGATACATTTTTAGAAATGAAATATTACATGCTGTATTCAATGCAATAAATAGAAACGAAAATTGCATGCTGGGGAATTTTGCTTTAGCTCCCTTTCAGAAGTGAATTCTTCGCAGAAGAGACGTAATTAAGCTTTAGTGAAAGCTCCCGGACATTTGGTTTTAAACCACGTTAAAGCATAAACTTCACAAAGCAATACATCTTTAATAAAAATGTATTATATCCGCTTGTTATACATGAATACTAGACGTGGTATGGATGAGTTGCCAGTGAAATGTCTATTAATGGGAGGGATGGGTAGAGTAATGAATGAGTTGTATGAGTGTTGATTGGTATTTCGGCAATGGAAGAAAAATGATTGAAGCTTGTTTTCCTGGTTTGGCCTTGTTGTGGGAATGGGTAAGGTTCGAATAATGAAGTCTTCAAATGATAGGACGTTAAGTGGAATGGGATGGAACTATTGGACCTGTTCCACAGGAAGTTTGAGGAGTGATTTTCCTCATTAAGTGACCCATAAATATTACGGAAGTGAATAATTACACTAAATATTGCCTTCTAAAAGAAATAATAAGTTTTTATGCCTTCCTCGACTTCGGAAAAGAACTATGTGACTGGTTTACAGTCCTCAATTGCGTAAATAATTACTTCATTTGGTTATTTTTGACGTTGACTAAATTAAGCACTTTTTAAATGCACTTCAGGTATTCCAAGTGATCCCCAGTTCCGGCTCCAATATCGTTGAATGCTCCCAAAATTCACCTCCATTGAAGCATTTGTCAGGAGTTACAGCTTTGTATAACAGCACTCCGGGATATAATGAAGAGATGAGCTGTAAGAGAGAAGGAAAAACTGGATTGCAGGTATGGCGTTCGAGCATAAATTCTCGGTAAACGTTTTTCCTGTCTCCCGACGACGAATTTCGATTCTCCGAAATTTTCCTCAATCCTTCCCCTTCACTCCGTATTCTCCCTCTTGCCCGTTCATTTCCCTCACTCGCCTCCGTGCCTCTCATTGGCCATTGATGACGGTGGATGAAAATCTCCCTCCTCCCGCTCTCCACTCCTTGGTTCTTCAACGAAGCCTCCTCCGGGCGATGTCTCATTTTCGAGCCTCGAGGCGGCCCATTCATCTCCCAGGGCCGGGTCGGTCAACCTACCTCACTTCGTCCCCTTCCCAGCGATTCCCTGGCGCCCTCCCTGTTAAATGAGTCGAGGCATCGTGCGAACCGTAAAGCAGGCACATGTAGGTGAGTGTGAGGGCTAACAAACTCACGATGGCGAAATGCGTCATGGATGTGTATTCTCCGGACTCCATTAAACCCAGTTTTATAATCTCAGATTAATGTCAATCGGCAGTTTTCCTTTATGTTAGACAAAGGACGCGATTATTATTATCATCTAGTTACTAATCCTACAATAATCATAGTTATCTATTGTTATCAATTTGAGGCAGTTGTCCATTGCATGAATCCATCATTATCGATATTCATCATCTTGTTGATGAATATCGTATTCGTCTTAGGAGCTAGAATGGGTCATAGCGTAGCATCCATGCTGTGGGTAGGTTTCGTACCTTCGAACTTTTGGTCAGCAAGCTGGTGCATTACCTACCTGGCACCTGCGACCGGCTGATTGCTTACGGAACTCCTCTTTCTTCTTCATTCATCAATAAAATGTCTTTGCTGGTCCACAGGATAGAATTTTTAATGTGACCGGTTTCGATACAGCGTATCATAATCTGGCAAATTTTACAGAATGGTACATGGCATTCATACACTTTAACATTAATCATATACCATCCTGTAAAATTTGCCAGATGATGATACGCTGTATCGAAACCGGTCGCAATATAAATTCTATCCTGTGGACCAGCAAAGTATTTTTTCTCCCTTGTGTTCACCATGAAGGAGTTCCACAAAGTAACGACACTCACCCTTGCATTTAATAAAATGTCTATTTGATTATGTTTTCTATAATTTTTTCACCGTCTTGTTCTTTGAATGCTGGGGTATCAACAATTCAGGTTGTGACAAATTCGTTGCCCCAGTACCATTATGGGCCTGCCTTATGTTTTAATTTGCATGATTGTGAAACTCGAACTTGTGATCCGCTTGCTTTGAACTTTGATTAAATGAGCCCCGCTTACCACTTACCCCTATCCGGTGCAGTCCGTTGGGGTGGATATGTCCCAAAATCACGTCCAAATTGTGTTCGCTGGGAAGAATGGAAGTAAGAGTGATTTATGCACACGTGAGAAACTCATAGAGGAACGTAGTGACACGTGCCGAACGCGTCTCCCACCCCGAGATCTACTCCCTAGACGGCTGACCCCTGCCCACACCCCCGAACCCACACCCCCGAATCGTTCCTCGCATGCAATCCGCGCAACGCCGTGACCGTTGTATGCGAGTGTTCGGCATTCTCATCCACGCCGGACTTGAGGGACATGGGGAGGAGGGTTGTACTGATCCCGATCCCTGTTTCCTGCCCCATACTTCACTCCACACTGCCTCCCTCCTCTCTCTCTCTCTCTCCCGCCCCTCTGCTCAGTGTTCCTCTCCCTTCCCCTCGCATCGCGGCCCGCTTTAATTATCCGCGAGACCCATCCCTAAGGGCGCCCCGGAGTCTCGGTCCAATATACCTGCCACACACGACCTGAATCCTCCTCCTTCCCCCAACTACAGTTTCATTTCCCTCTTGCGACCTACCATTCACCCCCCTTCCCATCATCCCAAAACCCTGTCCCTCTAACGACTCCGAGCTTCCTCAAAGAATATTTCTACTGCCGTTTAGTTTACCAGCTCTTTTTGTTTACTCATCTAATGATCTTCATCTTATCATCACAATATTTACGTAAGCGATGTGAATTTATTTTTTCATACCTCATAAACTTTGAAATAGGTCGAACCATTTCCTTGTTGATAATGCCTTTTTCTTGCGGTTGGAATTGCATGAAGTGTATTATAAATTAAATGAAAAACGGGGGCATGGTAGATCATTGGGCAGAGCTTTGGGCTACAAACCGGCTCTCTGTGGATCAAATCAGGGAGATACCCTTAGAAGTCGTCAAATAACCCTATTTGGTACGATTTTATGGGTACCAAAATTTTTCTGTGAACCGCAGGGGTAAAATGGAAAGGGACTAGTCCTCCTTCCCAGCTGAGTGAATTTCATGCCTAATTCCGATTTATAATTGACAAGTCCCACCCTCACCAACCAAACTTACCCTTGAGTTGAAAGTTGTTGTTTCGATATTAAAAAATAATACTGCATTCTTATATTTTTACCAAGCGAGTTTGCCAGTAGAAACAACTACAAATTCACTCTTAAGTCCATTTTGAGTTGATTTCAATTGTTGTTCTTTTCCATCTGTGATTGTAAACATTAATGAAATAGACATAGTTTTTTTAATATTTTGAATTTCGGCCAAATAGATCAACCTAATTCTGACAATCGGGAATTTAAGGCCGAGCAACTGCACGTTAGCAAGAGAGATTACACCGCTGTATATAGTCACCATTGTCTGAAATTCTTTGATGCATTATTTCTCCTGACGCCACTATCCAAAAGGAAGGCGTCGTTGCACTCCTCTCCCGGGCCATCGCCCTGTGTTAAGTCCGGGTCGAGCTCAAAGCTGTCTCTCCTTTCACGCATCTTCGGCTCAACCCTACCATACACACCCCCTTCCTCCCTTACACTCATCCTCCTCCGCCACTCCCATCCACCCCCACTCTTCTCCTCCCCTCTCCCTCCCTCCCTTGCGAGAGCGTCGCGTGCGGGTGAAAGTGCTGCCATTAGCGGACGAGATTGAAACCATAAGTCACGAGTCGGCCACCGTTAGAGCCCCTTTAACAGGCGGGGAACATGGCTGCCGACGCCTCTTTCTTCTTCACTACCTTCTCCCGGGTAATTTTTTCTCTCATTCCCTCTCTCTGTCTCCCATTCCCTCCATTTTCCTGCATCCTCCTCCTTTTACGCCCTTCGCTGCTGCCATCGTCTTCTCCTCTCCTGATCTCTCGTCTATGTTTCCTTCCGAGAGGTCACTCTTTCCTTTCGGCTCTCACTGACAACTCGCTTCTGACCCCAAGTCTCTTTCCTTCCCTCGTCTATCAGTTCGAATCCCGAAGAACGCCTCCTCCCTCAACTTCTCTCCGGGTATTTTCAAGTTTCTTGATATACTCCTCTTCTTTATTGTTCTCATATGACTCCATTCTATCTCCGTGGAGGATTAACGATTGTTTTATATTTCTCATATTGAGATTTGAAAAGACTTTTTCTCTTCTTCTCTCGAAGAGATTAAACAATACCGCAAAGCAACGAAAGTGAAAATAGCTGTATTTAATGACATGGTGTATAGAATTGTATTTTGTAATGAATATATTAATGCATATATTCATTATGATGCATCGAAGAGCATAAGGTTCTTCAAAGTTGCCCACTGCTTGTATCATTATTATTATAGCACTTCTGGCTTCATCTCTTGATCCTCCAATGGTAGCCGAGATGCCCCACCAGTAACAATACGCATTGGAGATTTTTATGCTTTGGTTAAGACCTAATTTTAATCTCTTCCCAGTGTTTAATAATGGAAAGTATTTTGGAGAATATTTTAAACTCGTAATTTTATTTTCATTTTTCCGTAATGCTACCATACTTATTCCCTGCTCAAATTCTCTAAAGCCATTCATATAAGTAGCAATACCACTCTATAGGTAACAACTGGTTTATAAAAATATCCCACTTTTGGAAATATTTTTCATTTTTTAAGTAGTGTTCCCGACTTTTACGTACCTCCGTCATTCATATTTATATTTGTGATGAAAATTAAGACGATAGGGTAGATATTTTCGCGCCAAACCAATCACCAAAATGAAACATTTGCGTTCCGGGGAAACGCTCATATTTTTGGATATCTTCTTATTGCCCCAGATTATGTGACTTATCTATGTATTGAAGTCACTGATTCCCTATTGTTTCATTGAATCACATCTCTTCCGTGGCTTTTGTGGATTTCGGGAGCTAGTGCCCAAGCCTATAATAAGTTATATTTTGTCGTAGCTGAGTAATGGTGATACAGAAATCAATTCTTTAATAACATTACATACCTAAATGAAGAGATGTAAAAATAAATTCGTCATTCGATGCAGTCGGCCCCAAGAGCTGATTCCATTCCGTTGCAGCAGAGATGTACGAGTATCCTTAAGTGTATGCAATTCTTATTACTCTCTATTTATTCTTCGTCCCTATTACTGAAGTATGTTGTAGACTTGGATTTTGAGTTATTCCAATGACTCCTAAGTATCAATCCCAATAATTAGTTATTCAGGGGAGGTGACCGACAGCTGAGGTCATTTGCACCATTTAGGATAGGTGGGTAATTGGGTAATGGCAGGATTTTTCAGGGAAGGGAGGAAGGGTGGAGAGAAACCCGGCGTCGGCATTAGCCTATTCTTAACGACAGGCGCCAAGGGGACCATGGATTAACGTCCCATCCGACGGACGGAGTACTGAACCTGAAATGCCCTCCACTAGGCATTCAACCGTTCCGGGACCGGTTTGCCACTGAAATCCTCCACTGCCGGGAATCGAACCCGGGCCCTCGGGATGGGAGGCCAGTTCTTTAGCCACCACACCAACCAGATCCCCGTATCAGTCCTAAGATTATGATGACATCCATACCCTAGGCGGGATTTGAACTCGCGACCTTTGGCTGCCATGTCGGCGCATGAATGATCTGGTCACCGCGGCCGTATTTCTTTTTCTATTTTCACAATTAGGCTTTGTTAGTACTGCAAAGGTGTAAATGCGAAACGGAACCTTATCTGAGATTATCTTTTCCCCTAAGAGCTACCACAGTGGCATTTGCACGGTTGCATGGCCACCAGCCATGAAAATAAGGTAGAGATAAGATAAAGATGGAAGCACAAGGATTACAAGAGGGGCGTGGTTTCTTGTGAATTGATTAAGTTTGTATCACGGATGTATAAGAATATTTATGTGGAGAAAACAGCATTTCATTCCAGGCTTTCGTTTTAAAATTTATTTATAGAAACCTTTTTAGAGTGTACCATTACTTCTTTTCACTGGTAGAAATGTTAATACTTTGCTACAGTTTCTAAGTGTTTTTGTCGCATTAAGCGATTACAAAAGAATTAAACTGACCTTTTTGAAAATGGAATCGTTGGTTTACTACTAAATGGACTTTAATTGCTGTGCTAAGTGGAGGCTAGCAACTAAATATTGATCACGAAAAGCTTTACCTTTGGGCAGTGCGTAAGCTGACGTCGGTGCAAGAATATATTTTGAGGTCCTTTTCGCTTCACCACGTGATTACGTGTTACACGATTACCACGTGTTAAGAATCAAGGTCCTCCGGTGATTTTTTTAGCTCATTTTATGGCGAAGTCCATAACATTTTCTTCAACTATTTGACCCACTTTTAATGCTAACAATGTTGTAACACTCATATTCAACCTGCGAAACCAATTTCATGGGACTACTTCTACGCTTTACAACCCATTTTAGTAACCCATAAATATAGAATGTTCTGCGTGTTTTTATTGCGTAAATACATACACATTGGATCTGAGAATCCCACGGCTTGGGTGTTCCATAGGTAACTACTCAACATGAACGCCCTAAGCTGTTATCCTGGACTAACACTCATTATTACTAAGGAAATACTAACTTCGGTTAATGGCGATTCTTTATGCCAGATATATTTTACTTTGCCCGTATGTATTGCATCGTTAACCGACAACTTCGCCTTCGGACGGCATTGATATTTTTTAACATTACTTCAGGGATAATACTGATAATACCGTAATGGCATGTAACTTGATGACCTCAAGACGTATGTAAAATCTATTTCATTGATGTAGTCATAAATGTATTGAAAGGCCATCATGTTTCAGTTAATATCTTCAGTAGGTATATTTATTTCTACCGTATGTAAACCCCGTATTAATTTTATCTATACTGACTACTCAAGTGATTTCTATTTTGAATTATATTTAAAAATATGACGGGTCATATTTTTACTTGGAATTCTTTTCCGAAGAAGTATTTTAAAACCGGTGACCTCCATGTTAGCCGACATGATAGCAAGAACGGCTGATTATTTATGAAAGATAAAGCCTACGAGTGTCTGCAAATTTGCTACTTTGAGGTGATGATTTTCTTCGGCACACAATTTAACTCTTGTTAAGTATTGTTTTTCAAATTGGAGTTATGTGGATGCATTTGAGTCCATCAAAAAGTTGGTTTATTTTTTCTCCAGAAATGTTACAGAATTACCTATGCAAATTTTTACTCCTGGTGATAATATTTATTTACTTTGGAAATGAATTAAGGGTATGGCAACTATGAAATTTATAAGAACTGGGTTTAAAGTTTGTGGAGGGGTTGGAGGAAAATGTGTGAGAATCGTTGCGGAAATGAATATTGTATGAATGAAGATGAAATGAGCGTATTTATATATTGTATAAATTTGTTTGGCGTCTTGGTCCTTTTCCTTCTTCATATAGGCGTATCATAAAACAACGTAATGCCCTCTTCCTACATTCTTATGCCTGTTGTTCTCCTGCACTCTGTACTCCATACTCTGCATTCTTATCTCCTTATGTATGAGTACATCATCTCATAGTGAGTGATACAACCATTGCGCTTACGAAAGTTGTCCAGGGAAAAACATTATCATAAACCATGGCCGATTTCACATTTACCTTTACTCAAGTAATGATTGTTAGCCCGCTATCCCAGAAAGCTGGAATTTCTGTTCGACTCAATTGAACTTTCTTTTCTTGGAATTTGGCATCCTTCCATTTCCCCAAACCGTCATCGTATTCCCTCTGGAAGCTAGCCCTCAGCAATAGAAGACTTGAATGAGGCATATGGAATAGGTACTGTTGGACATGAAAGAGAAGGCTAATATGGTTAATGTTAGCAATTTAAAGCATTACGTGAATAGCAGGGTTCAACCAGTTTTTGATGGCTGGTGTTGATGACATCATCAATAGTAATCAGTGAACAATCCTAACATGATTTGACTTAGCTCTCGTTTCTATTCTAATATCCTCTAACAGCGATAATGATACATTATTTGTGAAATAACCTCATCTTTTACTATCTCAAACATGTTCATATTAGTTTTATTTAGTATACTACACTGCGTCAGTGCTAAATCTTTTCTACGTGAGACCTATTGTTTATCTCTGTACTCTTGTGACTTCAACGTTGATTATAATGACGATAATAATATGGGACTGCGACATCATGCTACTTTACCAGTTGTCATCACATGTTCTGTATACCGAATTTTTTGTGACAATTTTAATTTCTTGGCTGAAATTTTAAAATTCCAAATTTGATCAAGCGATTCTAGTCAAGAGATCGGTAATCAACATCTTGAAATCGATATAACAAAGGTTTTGCGATGTGGCAATGATATCGCTGTGCAATAATCAAATCTGCATATCGCACGGCGACTGGTTAAGAGTCCGTCCCTTTTCCCCTTCGCAATTTTTTCGTTCCCACCTCGTGTGACCGAACGTCGTCATCGGGTGGCCCGTGTCGCGTTCCCCTCCGCAAGGTCCGTTCCCCCTCCTACCCGAGCCCCTCCAAACCCCTAGCACAATGGATCGCGCAAAAATACATTTTGAAGTGACTCTCCTTTCGCCGGGGAGGAGGCGGCATGGACGAGCGGTGGATCTACGTGGCGCCCCACTCTCCCCCTTCCCCGCCCCCTCCCTTAACCTCTCTCCCTGAGCTCCACGATCGAATACGGAATCCTCTTTTGCGGCATTGCAGGAGAGATGTGGAAAAAAAGGAGCGTTATAAAAAGGGGAGGACGTGGATGGGTGGGTATGTTCCCGGGGAAGGGATCTCAGGCTACGGTGTGTGTGTGTGTGCCTGCGTATGTTTTTAGGGAAGAGGGAGGAGAGTGAATAAGGGGCGGGAGGGAGGGGCAAAAAAAGGGTATACATATAAGAGAGGAGAGGGCATTTTTTTAATACAAAAAAGCGTGTTTGGGACGCGGGGGTGTGGGCCGGGTGGGGATGCTTGGAGGGAGAGAGAGAGAGAGGGATTCGACGCATATTTCCCGCTACCCATACGCTCGGAGCTCAATTCCGTTGTCTCCTCTTATAGAAACTGATGTTATTCGAGCCATCTCCCGGGGCAACGAGAGGGAGGGGTGGGGGTTGGGGGGGCGGGGCTCGGAGGTGGAGGGTGGGGTGGCGGCGGACCGGGTGGATTCCGTTGTGGGGTGGGGGCGGATGTCGTCGGGGGAGGAAGCGCGGTGAAAGGTGCGGGAGGGTGGGGGATGTTGAGATTCGGAGGGATGGGGGGGGGGAGGGCGCATGTCCAACCGACTAATGCCCACAGCGCCTCTGCCGGCCCTCGGACGAGTACGTATGGGACATTTCCTCGAAGCCGCGCGGAAAATCCCTCGTTCCAACTCAACCCAACCCCTGGACCTTTTCTTTTATACATATATATTTTTCACTCCGTCCTCTACCTTGCCGTCCTTTCCCCGTCCTGGAACATCCTCTCTCCATTTTCGTTTCCCTCTCCCTTCCCCGTTCGCTCCCTCCCGACTGCCCTCACGAAGCGTTCTCCCTCCCACCCCCTTCCGGAATTCCTTTCATGTTCCACCTCCTCCTTCCCCTCTCCGTCCATTCCTCCCCCGCAACCAATCTCTACCTATCTTCCCAACCCCACATCCCTCGCAAGCCTAGGGTGCGCAGTCTCCAAAACTCAAATACCTCGTGCAGCGTTTTCAGGACTTTTTTCATTAAGAAGTACCAATTTCTGTGTTAGGATAATTTCAAATAGTGCTGTAAATTACGGTGGGTGTCGTGGGGAACATAGATTAATTGCATTGAAAGGTGGATCCAATCATCGAAAATAATAGTATAGAAATTGAGAGGACCTATCAATTGCTGTGATGATCGTGCATCTCTGATAAGAAATAAGTTTCCGCTTGTGCATGAAATTAGTACTTCATCTCCTGTCATCACTTGCAAACCTAAGAGCTGCTCCGTACAAATTGCTACACATGTAAACGACTGAAAAAGAGCTGCCTCTGTGGCTAGATACTCGTACTCCGTCGGTCATAATAGTTATCTTACATAACCTCAACCTATTGGTAGCTTTCAGCGAAGCGAATGTCTGATGAGGGATGAGCCCCGCGTGCATGCATGTGGCAGGGGTTGGTTTTGCCCCGCTCCTTTGTCCACGTGCGATGACCCCTCTGTGCCCCAAATTCCCTCGTTTCCCTCTCTCTCATTCCTGCCCGTCGTCCCTTCATTTTTCAACATGCCCGCGTCGGTGGAAGCATCGCGCTGGAACAAACAAAGAGCCCCACACTGGAAATTATTATTTTTTCGCCCTCAGAAGGAAGAAGCGCTCGCAAAGAACGAGTAGGTAGTTTAAGTTATGTAGAATTCACAATAGACACACTCGAGAAACATAATAAGAAAAGCAAATTTTGTTTTATTCCATTGTATTATAATAGAATCAACTCCAAAAATTGAATTTTTAAATAAAAAACCTACTGACATCAAATAGAACTATTTGCTCACTTATACGATTGAAATCAAAGGGCTCTATGCAATAGGGTATTTTTTCTCAGAGTCTAAGAGAAAAATACTACTCGATCATTGTAACATAGTGCTGCAAAATGCTCAGAGAATGATTCAATAATGAATTGATAGTGGAAATTAATGATCATTGAAAACATTGAATAAGGCAACAAAACCGCAAGCAATATTTATATTAGAAATTGTCTTGAAATCTAAAGTATTTTACCTCATATATAAAAGCTTGATTTTCTGGTGAATATTTCCTCGTGACCTGATCATACGCATCTACATTAACCGCAATGCTTTAAATATTTGAATCGTTGTAAATACATGCCTAAAGATTCTGGACTGTTAACAAATATTAACTGAGAGAGGTGATGAAATTAACGCAATATGAAGAGGTTGGCCGATGGAAGAATCGAGTGGAGGGCTGAGTCAAACCAATC
This sequence comes from Platycnemis pennipes, assembly GCA_933228895.1. NCBI lineage: Eukaryota > Metazoa > Arthropoda > Insecta > Odonata > Platycnemididae > Platycnemis > Platycnemis pennipes. Next base: position 115,802,575 of record OW121848.1, on the reverse strand, counting down.
CTAGGAGTGCTGACCGATGATGATGATGATGAGAGGTGATGAAGTACCTTTCATTATCTTTATTCGACTTAAATTGCCCCGTGCGTCATCATTAAATTTGCTGGTACCGAGCATAGGCATTTCTACAATGAAGGAATTCCCGAAGCTCAGAAGTGCATAATCCTCCCTGTGGACTTATGAGAAGCAAGTTTGTAATCCTTGAGCTTCAAAAATACCAAGACGTTGATGCCAGAGTTTCAAAAAATGTAACTGTATTCATGCCTGAATCGGGATTTTGGGAGGTTCAATCAATTTCCGTGGCCTAAAATACCAATTATTTAGTGAATGAAACCCTTCAACGAAGTCATAGGACTACTTTCACTCTTGACTGGCTTTACATGAGCTCTCAGTCCCAAGGAGTGACGTAAGTACACACACACTGGCACCCTTTCTTCTCTCTCCCTCCTTGGTCTCTATCCTCCCTTCCTTTCTGAAGTATTGTTCGTTTAGTTTATCCCGCAACCTGGCTTCTTCTTCAGTTGAAGAAATATTCTCTTTACCATCACCACGTACCCTGGGGTAGGGCTCTGAAAAGGTTTTCATCTTGACTTTCTCTTCTCCCTTCTCCACGCCTTCGATTTCCAGTCGAGGTAGCGGTCAAGACCGTGAGGAGTTTTTTCGCCATCCTTTTAGTTCTCGGGGACTCTGGGTTCCTGTTATTACTTTCTCTTCCGGTGACAGCGACGAGTGAGCTTTAGATACCTTGGCACTCGAAATAGATGTCCCGCGAGGGATTGGTTTCTTGGAAGGGCACTTTGACGGACTCTTTGTCCCAGAGGTCGTCTCTCACTCGCGTCCTCGCATAGACTTTAGTCATCCCAGTTTTTCAATGGTTATTTTCCACCAGCTAGGACGGTTGACCTTCATTAAAATGCGTAAAAATATTTGAAAAAAGTGAGTTGCTAATGGTAATCATTTATTATATTATCTTGTACAAAAGACTAAAACATTCAAATACCAACCAGATACAATCGCAGTCGCAGATATACATATTACGTGTTTAAATGTTTTCAACATAACATTATCAGCAAAAAAAACCTGGCGTAAATGTATTAAGCTGTGAATTTTTAGTCTTTACCGTAGGATAACGCCGAGGTAACTTAGGACATACGTTGCATCTACGGAGTAGTCTCCTAGTTGCGTTTCAATAGTGAATGTTTGGTGATCTTCACCCCTGGCGCACACCCTCGTGGTGGCTCGTAGGGTATTATGTAGATGTACGGACTCGGGTTCAAGTTCTGATATAGAATTTAAAGAGCTTAAAATCTGTTTTTGGAAATATCAAAATAGCAAAATCATAATTCTGGCTTTAGGAAATTGATGGAGAGAGTGTCAGGACCAACTTATCAATGGCCATTTTAAAATGGGGTCGTTTACCATATTTTTATTGAAAAATCTGATAGAGTTTTTAAAATAAAAATACCTGTATTTTTACGTTCTTCAATCCATCAATTAGTTCTCGAGTTATAAGCGGCGAAAAACTGATGTTTTTAACCCGTAAAGTGGGCGCGCAAAGGACTTGTACGTCATCCACTTCGTCCAATCACAACTGAAACTGCGAAGCTCCATCGCCCAATCACAATGGGGGACACGCAGCTGACTCTGCCAATTGTAGTGGTTGCGACTGGGTCTGTGCAAACAGACACCCCCTCCCCCCCTTCCACTACCTTCCCTTTCCTTGAAAACAGTTAAGGACGGGAGGTAGATGACGTGGTAATCCTTTCCGCAGCTTGTTCGGTGGGCGTCACCTTCTGCTTATTTTAATTTTTGATCTATGAATGAATGGTTCTGGTTAGAAGATTAATTTTTACACTAAAATTCATTTTTCGTTTCCATCTAACGATTTCGTGTGCAAGATAGCGATTTCGGTTCCGAGTAAACGCCCAAATTTCTCTTCTTCAAGTAAGGGGCCTTTATAGCCTGAAACTAAAGTGAAAATAGGTAATCTATACACCGGAACAATAGGCCCATAATGAAGTTAAGGAAGAGTTTGAATATTTCCTTTATCGCTCATATTAACTTTTCTCAATTAGCCATGTCACATATTAAAGTGCACGCATATTTTTAATTAATTTTTAATTATTAAAATTTCGTTTTATTGCAAATTTTAATCTTAACAAATTATTACATCTTCCATAACCGTGAGTCAAGAAGTAGGTATTGTATATTTATTGCTTAAAACTTTTTACCTCATAGCTGTTTCATAAAAACAGTGATGGCCAAATATTATATTCTAATCCTTTCAGCTAACCTCTTCATAAAAGCGAAAAGAGAAGATTCAGCATGGTGGAAGGGTTCCATTATTGCAAAGAAGCAAAAACTTGTTGAATTTCGCAATTTATTCTAAGGAGTACAACCAGGTTTCAACTGTCACGCCAGTAAGTGGAATCTGTAACCTGGTTGTACCTTTTATAATAAATGCTTCATATTTATTGCAATTACAGTTTAAATGGCCGCCAAGTATTTACTTCATTACAATAACCCCTTCATATTAGCATGCTTCCTCTCTTTCACGCTCTAAATATATTGCTTCATATCTCACATGCAACGAGTTTTATTACTTCTTCTCACTTATACTATTATTCACATTTCCGCGACTATTGTCATCATCAGGACATCATGTCTCAAGGTAAGACCTGATTGATTATCTTCTCTTTTCTCCCACTTTTATGGACTTCTCCTACTACAAGGAGGACTACTCGGTCACTCCCTTCGTCACATTTGCCTTTTCTATTCTTCTATAGCGCCAAATTTCGAATGCTTCTAGCCTTAATATCTCTGCTTCCTATATTTCCCATGCTTTATTGCCATATTTATATTATAACAGTTTTAATATCCTCAGTAATTCACCCTCTAATCTTCGTATGTTTTTTTAGTTTTCATGTCGAGCCCTAAAACCAAAATGACTAGGCATATACTGCCGCATAATCTCAAATATTTAAACCATATTCATGCCCTCCCATCTTATTATCTTTGACGGATGGGGTTAACTTTTACGTAAGCTTCACCACATATCTGTACTTTGTGGCGCATGAATATAATCTCTGTTAGTGGTGAGGGAGGGATGGCGGGTAATAGCAGTCGTTGAGGCGTGGAGCGGAATGGAATGTTACTTGGAGAGAGGGATGGTTTTCATTTTCGGGATCCGACAGATTTCATCCCTTATGGCGTACCCTTTCAACAATTTTCCACGAGTTTGACTGCTCCGCAATTGTAAGCAAGGCGTTTCCAGTCTCAGAATGCGCCTCTGGCCGTAAGCGAACGCTTTATTGCTCACTAATGAATTCATTGCATACCGAGAAAGTTCTGCAGAGAGATGGTGCTCAGTCTCTATCCCCGAGACTTAAAGCACGGACAAGTTTAACTACCAATAAACTCGCGCAGCGGAGAGAGTGCCCCGTTCCCGAGTTGCTTGTGAATGGGCGTTAAAGAGCACCTTATGAGGTCTTCACTTCATAGTCAAGGTCAAGGTCCATATACCGTGGCGATAAAGTTTTACTTTGGCTTTTTCGTATATTATTTGAACAGATCGCATTTAATGTTTAGCAGTGTTGTTATCACCATAATTTGCGTGAAGAAGGGTTTTCAGTCCTGCTACAAAAATACGTATAGTATGGAAAAGTAAGAGTAAGGATCGTCAAAGTCATTACAAAACTACTATGGAAAAAAGTCCTTGCTAGTGTCTTACCTGATTTTTTCGTGACTTGCACTTTGCCTGAGACTTTTAAATCTATTATATAATGGCTCTTACGCCACGTACTGCATTATTATTCTGCATCACATAAGGTTAACTACAAGCGGTCACCATTAGGAGTAGCAATTGGCGTTATCTAGAAGCACGCGCTGCAAATCATGTTTATTTTCATCGAGTAAATGCAATTTCCTAAACTTCTACATGTACTATGCACTTTTGTGCGACTTCGCGGGTGTGTGGCGCGGGGTAAATAATTATTTAATGTTCATAAAGTACATGCTCTAAAAGGTAGAGTACCACTTATTTAGAGATTACTTATTGGCATCATTCAAAATAGACGAGAAAAAAAGATCAATTTCAATACAGTATGCCAAGAGCTCTCTGAAAAAAAATCGCTAATTCCTACAATGTTATTTTAGAGTTCCCTGTAGCTATGCAGAAAAACCCTGAAATGTACGTACCCTTGCCTATAGAAATAGCATTTTAAAACTGTTCTACTGTCTGTCTCTATAATTTTTTTCACTTTAATCGAAATCTTTGGTATTACGCTGGCGAATATTTAAGTACCTACATTTTTAACATCTTCAGTGTCAGTCTTAAAATTCTACAGGTAAATAGTCTGTGCATTAACTTACGACAGTGATTCTTAAAGCCATTTTACACAGCCATTGACTTTGTGCAGGATGTGGTGAGAACACTTATATCGAAAAATCTCACCGTGTAAAGTGACGGCTTGCGAGGAAAAATTACGCAAATGTGTGAAATCTTTTGCATCCCAAATAAACCATTTCTAATGTAATTCATTCATTTGCGCAATTTTTTCATTCTTTACGATTAAATAGGTTGTTGATGACTGAGAGGGGAGTTTTTGCTTGAATTTATAATCTTTCCTTGATATATTGAGTGTAATGAGGATGAATTGCGTGATAACTAATGTGGAAGTTTCTATTTTCCTCGTAAGTAAGAGGCCCCAATCTTATTAACTTGGTCCATAGCCTGGTGGTAACTGTGTAATATGTGGACTTAGGTAATGGGATTAGAGATCCCACTGATTTGTTCAAAATTATATTTTGTAGCGGCGATAATAGTTGCTCCGTTAATGTCCATGCATTAAATATTTGATTGATATTGACATAATAGGGAAAACTGACGGTAGGTACTATACCTGCTTGACCGCATATCACTGAAGCAATGAGCCGAAGACTGTACCGTGTAAAGTTACTAACTACAAATGGCCTCTCAATTTAACACGCAACGGAATTTTCTGGACGATTGCTCACACTGATGCTACGTGAACTTTTGCAAATCAAGGACCATGTAAAACCGGCTGTAATTTTAAGCAAAATGGGAACATGGCTAAACATATCGCAACACCTGTTTTACAAACCTTTATTGGCTTTTGCTGCATACGCACCACCTCTGAAATTGAGCCTACTTCACCTGTATCCCATGAATATTCGTGGTGGGACCAAATATTGGGAGGATTTAAACTTGGGAGAGAAGAGGGAGTGAGTCATGAGGCCTGAGGCACTTAGGACCCTTAGTGCTTCGCGGAGCGTCACCACGCGGGTGGTGCAGCAATATTGCGATTATAGCTTCTCCACTCCTCTCCTCAAGCTAATTCGTCGGAGAATACGTGGATTACTGAAGGGCTAGGTGAATTTTTGATCTCCCCTCACTGACCTCGCTGGCTCGACTGTGTCGGAGTGAAACGAGAGAGGGTAATTCAATCCACGTGCATTCATGGCATGGCAACAGTTGTGTGCAGTCGGCGGAAGCGTTGAAAATTCGATCTGCGATTGCCAGAGAGCGCCGGACTTGTGCAACTATCATTTGAAATGTTCCTTCCGTTTGTAGGCAACCGAGGAAATTTGATAAGAGATGCAGCATCGTACGGAACGAAATGAGGCAAGCATGCTTTGAACACCATTGGTCGAAATCATAATGGAAGTGATGATTTTTTTTTCCAAGCCTTATATTTTTGTACCCGCTGTTTTGGTCATCGCTACCTCAGCAGCAGCAATAAAAGGCAAAAAAAGATTTCTTTGAATCGATATGGTGATTTTTTGTCGATATAAATGAAGAATAACATTTTTTAACGCCGCTAAAGACGCGGCGGGGAAAACGTTTCCTCTGAAAAGAGGAAATCGTAGTCAAGAATAGTTTATATCCGTTGTTAATGGATGAATGGCAATTCATTATTTATAATTTTTAAACGATGAAACGATTTCATCACAGCCTTTTTTATAGCCTTTGCTAATTTTAGCGAAGAAAATCTATGCATCTTCGGTGTGTACAGATGGATATTTTGCTGCATTACCACCGTGCTGCCCTATTAAATAATATAACATTTTTTGTACTTTTCAACGCTGGAAATTTTGCATTTTGGCAATCAAAAATATTATTGAGTTGTACGCTTCGTATTTCTGTACACTGAATTTGAATTTACCATCGGGAAAATAATATGATGCGCTAATGAATAACCTTCGGCGCCTGAAAATTATTGTTAGATTCTGCGACGCTCCCTCACATGCATTGCAGGGACTTAATCGCAGCTATCTACAAAACTTGCGTGCGGTGATTTATTTTAATTTTAAATTTGAGATTGAAATCGTCTATATTTTTGTGTTATAGTGCCCTTATGTAAAGCAAACCATCAGAGAAAGAAACGCGAATAATACTATATTGTTAATGTTCAATGCACTCAGTGATAATGACAGAAGGTGAAGAATATTAACATTTCGTCTTCGAGTTCCCGTCTCTCAGTTAACTTTGCAGATCAAATTGCATTTTACTTCAGTTTACCCTCTGTGAATGAAAATAGGTCCCTTTTTATGTCTAAATTAATTTATTTTGAACACCAATATTAATGTCGCGTTTTATCGCGATTTTCAGGATGCATTTGCCGGACATTTCAAAAATGATGTTCCTTTCCACCCATAACGTTATTGACAAAGAAATCTATTCTTTTAGTTGGTGAACTCGCTACAGTGGTCGTCGGCAAATTTTCACCGTATTTCCTGCCACCTGGGGGCTTTCTCACTTCTTTCCAGAGTCAATGCCAAGTATATTTACCATGGCCATCGTTATGATGGAAATAGTTTGTAAGATATCCGGGAGAGGGGTTATCGAAAAATTCCTTCACTTGCGTCACATACGATCGATGGAGAGAGATGGGGTTTTGCAGGGGGCATAGAAAGGGTGGAGTGAAACCCAGTGTGGGCATCATCCTACTCGTAAAAATGGTGCCAAAGTGCCCAAGATTTAGCCTCTCATATCATTGACGGAGTTCTGAAATGGTATCGACATGGTAGTCAGTAAGGGACCGTTGTGCCAGTAAAAAATCTGTCGCTTCCGCGATTCAAACACTGGGCTTAGGGATGGAGATCCGATTCTCTAGCTCCCACGCTGACCTAAAATTCTTGTTATGTTGATCGCGTGGTCTTAAGGCCCCTTTATACCCACAAGTACACTGCCATGAAACTCGCTTGAGAGTAGCACCTCCCTGAGTAAGAATCGACTCCTACGGCAGTAAGGGTCCATTGATGCTGTATTCGATACATCGACCATGATTCGAGCTTCCAGGAAAATAAACGCCTGGCTACTTTGCTTGTAAGACGAGAGAATATTGAAACGCATAGCATCCGTACGATTTCAACAGAAAATGGCCACTAGCGTATTTGAAATCGTTTAGATGACCCATCTAAGCGTATTCAAAGAAGAAATATGTTGGAAGAAAACATAATTAGGTCTATAAATAGCTAAACGCTTTAATAAATATGGTTGCGGGCTAAATAGATAGCTTGGACGACATCTATCATACTTTTAGCTTATTGGCAATGAATATTATAATTGCTACAAACTGGACGAATGGCTGTAAAACAGTAAATCTTCGGCCAAGAAGTGAATATTATGCCATAATGCTGTCATTATTGACATGGTGAGGTCGTTTTGGGGTAACTCCGGAGGTAATTCAGAAGAAAATAATTAATTATCAAGCCGCATAAAATTGGTGTAGTCCTTGCAATCACCTGCAAGTAATTTTTTCAATAAATTGCCATCATGGCTCATGTTGGCTCTTTTCAATCGATGCTCATCCACCCAATAACATCAAAATTAATTAAATTAAATCGAAAGAGCTAAAAGGGCGCGTTTTCTCTTGGACCTGAATTTCGTACGCCATGCTCAAAGGTGTTTACATTCGCGTCAGTGTCCTTCGTCTTTCTAGTATGAAGCAGAAATGTCGTGTAAGCGGCGCTAGTCTAGTAAGTGGCGATATATATCGATATATAGCTATAATGGCTTCTTCTAAGAAAACCAACTTACATGCGTAAATCGGCCTTTAGTCATGAATGACTCGACACTGTTGAGTTCCGGAAATGGATTGAAGAGGTTTCGTTGACGTCAATGATTCGTGAATACCAATTTTTCAGGGTATCGGTATTCGTTGGAGTCCGCGAAGTCAAAATTAAGTCACCGCCCGAGTTCTGACAAAGTCGAGACTTCGGCCACGATGTCCTCGGGAGAACGAATTTCCGTTCCGCCGCTGGCGAAACGTCCGTGGTTCGAATTCATCGACCCGTCCGTCGCACCGCCCTCTCCCCCTCAGGGCCCACGGCCGGGATTCCCCGCCTGCAATCCGGGCGGCGATCCAGCCGGAGGAAATCCAGCCGCGCTTCCCCGACGCCTTGATCCGGCCCTAGAAACTAACACGCCTCAATTTCCACCAATTCCGCGTCGGAACGAGCTACTCCTCGCCACCTCCCCCTCTTGCGCCAGCTCCCCCTCCTCCTCACCCTCCCATGGCGCCTCCCCCGCGGCCCTTCCCACCCGTTCCAAGGGATCCGTCGCCGATTCCCTCATCCACTTTCGCCTTCGTCCTCAAATCCCTTATCCGATCTCTTTTCCGATAGTTTTCCTCCCACAGAATTTTTTTACGATCCTGGCATGCTTGGTCTTTATTGCAAAGAAGGTTGTAGTCAATATTTTCCCGCTATTAAGAGGTCTATTAGGACACACAAAGACACAAGATTATTTATGTCCTAAGTAAATGCGCACCACAATCGTCATTTTTTGCGTATCGTTTTTTTAACTCATATTTCGTGTGTTCTGATTTATGTTCAACTACCTATTAGAGTAACCAAAAGCTGTTTCCATTTTACTTTGATGCATAATATCTGCTATTATTTTATTAATCTTTTCTTAATACCCTCGTGTGTGATATTCCACTTTCATTGGCATTTAAATTTCGTAGCTTTCAGATATGTATCACGTTTGAGAAGCAAGCCAGGATTTTGTTCATATCGAATGGATGTATGATATGTTCATCCTCATCTCTCAATTGTATTGAATGGTCAAAAAATATGTTGGACCCATAACTATTCTGGTCTTAATGAAGCTAGAGAACAGATTTTTCTAAAGTATTTTAAGTATATTTATTTGATACTAACTTCAATGGATCTTCTCCCTATCCTCTCTCAGGAGATAACTTGGGATAGTGGACGTATTAAGACAGCATTATTCCTCGAAGACATTTAAGTGCTTACGAACCATTTGTAACGGGTACTAACACTGTTCCTTTGCTATTCTACCTTTTTCTCTATGCAAATGTCGAAAAATACTGATGATGTCTGTGATAGATTTTTTCCGCAGCTAGTGTTTAAAATCTGAACGTATTCAAAACTACAATTAGTTCCTTAATCAGATAATTTCTGTCCGTATAAATACCACTTTATTTTATCTTTTTCTTTCCATTCTCAATCTTTTCGATTTTATTTTTAAAAGGTAAAAAATATTCCATCCCTTAATCCCTCTGTGTATTCCCGCAAGGTATTTACACCTAGCTGGTCGCCTGAGGAGACAAGTCTGTTAGAATCTCGTCCCGGATTAAACCGTCCCGCTGTGTCTGTCCGTCCTTCGACTTCGATTCCACCTCCTTTCTCACCCCCTGCCACACCTCTCCTCCTCCCCACTCCGCCTCTCTATACCTCCCCGTCGTCCTCCCCTTCTTTATCGGGCCCACTCCAATCTTCCCCCTTCCTCTCATCCCTCCTTGCTTTCCGCCGATATTTATTTCCCTCTCTCATCTTCCCTCCCCACCTCTTAGCTCTTCCTCCCCCTCCCCCCCGTCGTCCCGAAGGCCTCTCCCCGCGCGCCCCCTTTCCCTCGCCTTCCTCTCTTCCGCCATCGCTTCCACTACAAACCCGTCACCGGCAGAATCAAGACTAATGCCGACACGAAACTGCACTATAACGCTGGGGGCGGGCGGGAGGGTAGGCAGGCTTCTCCTCTCTCGTGGAAAGGGAGGGAGGGCGGTGGGGGATAGTGAGAGGGAAGGAGAGAGAAAGAGAGAGGAAGAGGAAAAGAGGGAAGCGGAGAGGGTGTGTGTGGGCACGGGAGACGCGGCGGTAGAAGTGAGGGGGGTTGTGTAAGCACCGGGAAGATCAACCGAGCCTGCTAGCTGGCGGGGGTGGGGAGACAAGGCTGGTAACGATGGGAGACGGGGGTGAGGCGTTGGGAGAGGGGGAGGTGGATGAAAGGTTTTTTTATTGGAGGTGGAGGAGTAGGTGAAGGGAGGGGGATGATGGGACGTATTGCGCGGGTTGCGGGGATGGGTGGGGGGGTGGATATAAGGGTCGCGCGACGCTGGAGAGTGGGCGAGAGGGGCTGGGTGCTTAGGGTGAGGAGGGAGGGAGGAGAGGGTGCGTTGAAGGGAGGAAGAATCCCCGAGGGGACGATGCCACCAGCATGGCGTCGCCGGAGCAAAAGGGAGGGAGATAGAGAGAGGGTGTAGCGTTGTACGGAGTGGGGTGGCGGGGGAGGACGTGGGGTGCAGGTGGAGGGAAGGGGTGGAGAAGAGAGGGGGATGATCGGTGGGGAGGGGGACGGGTGGGTCTGAAAGTGAGAGGAGTAAGGGGATGAGGAAAATGGGGGTGGGTGGAGCAGGCTCAGGAGATGGAAAAAAGGCGTAGGCTTGATAGAGTAACTCTTGAAGAGCCTTCCTCCGAAAAAACGAGGCAATACCTCGATTTGTACCTTCCTCCGAAGTAAGTTGACATACTGCGCCCGGATTCTTCGCAGTTTTACTTCATTGGGTATCCTACTGATCCTGTCATAACCCTCAATGCTTTTATAAAAGCTCCGCTTTACTCTCAACTCCACGAAGAAAAAATTTATATTTTAGATATTGGTAATGTGACATTGGAAACTTGCTACCATTTCTTCTTTGCTATTGTGCTTTATTTCGGCTTTATTTTTGCCATCTTAACGACATCTTAGGCTCCTAGCCTTTTCTCCTTTCTTTCCCACCAGCCAAAATGCTATCTTTCATATTGGCTTAGTGAATTCTGTCGCCTTTAAGTTTTCTTTACCTCGCCTATAATATAATAATCATGTTAATATTATAATTGCCTTAAGTGGCTTCATGTCCACCTCCTGTCATTTTTATTATTTTATCTTCCGTCGATGACTGTCGCCCATTATCTACCCGGAATTATCCTTGTCAACAATATGTTGAATAGTATTCGTACATCTTCTCGGAAGGAGTTAAACATGCCCACTCTTAATATTACGGGAATTAATCAACACTACCTTGACCGTTCGAGGCAGGTCAAGGAGACTGAATCCATTAAGAGGTCGGCATAGTATTCGTGTTATTGTCTCAAGCTTTAAGATAGTGTTGATATAGTATACTAACACATGCCCTTGTAATGGGTTTCGCTCTTAGTCACAATTTATTTTAGTAGTTATTCATTGCAATTGTGAGTTCCCAAAATAATTATGACACGATGTACTTAGTTTAAGGGAAGTAAAAATATTTTCCGTGTGTCAAATGAGATGAGAAACCTTAAGATACTGGATATCATGTAGAACTAATGTTGAACTTCAGCATATGAAGTTTTTTGCCTTTTTACCTTTCTCCTTTATTCTGATGGAAATACGAGTAAACTCAATGCTACAGGTAACTAACACGAGGGGCTGTTTTAGAGCGTTCAAATAAAACCAGCACTTCAATGCCGTAATTGATTTTTAATCACATGACATATCCATAATTTATATAATTTATTCGCAATTATTGTTCTTATATGACTGTTTAATCGTTACAGGTGGGGTTGGATGAAATTTTAAACATATTTTCAGGGTTGGTATTTTTAGACATGATAATTCCGTAGCTCTATTCCAATTTTCAACTAATTTACTTCTGATTCAGATTAAAAATTTTACCCTTTTCCTTCTACTTTCCCGGATTCCTTAGAGTCTACTTAAATTACTGCCGTTAATATTCAATTGTCGCTAATTTTCTTCTTTCATCATATTCTCCATTTCTGGAGCTCAGATTAATTGTCTGCGGCTTCTACTATCTTCTCTAACCATGTTCAAACCTTTTAGCCCTTTTTTCCTCAGATCCTTTTCTTTTCATTGTATTTCATTCGTTTGCATAAACTCCCCGAACGCCTTCAATCTCTTTTATTAATCTTCTGTGTGACTGACGTTTTGGAATAACACTTCACTACTTCAATTAAAAGGTAATTGTTATTATATGGGTGCAATCAGTCATAGCATGATTCACCAGCTGCAAGGGTTTTGTCAACGGCTCAAATACTAAGGAACACCGTACCACCAAAATTAAGCAATGTGTGATCATAGTTGTAATCTGATCTGATAATTTTTTTATTATGTCGTTGTAATTAAGCTACATCCAATGATAAAACTTACATATGAGTAACTAGTTACATACTTTTAAGTGAAAATCTTATCAAGTTCGGAGTAGGTACAATTGTAAGTAAAAAAAATAAAATATAATTGCGAGTGATCCTGCTGGTTAAATGAATCCCACAGGATGGCCTAAGTTTGTAGGCCTCAATGTATCTCTGAAATACGTTCAAATGGTTTTTCGTGCTAACAGTACTGAATAAAAATAACAACCCGCTGTGGACATAATGTCATAGACCAGAGTTTTCCGCTATGGAGGCTATCATTTTTGCGGATGTTATGATTAGCATAAGTAAAAGGAGGGAAAATTGAAACTTCTCAAGTGCAAATTTGGTATTCGCAATTTCCGGTCCTGTCTATTTTGCACATTGAGAGCGATTTGAAAATGGCAATTGATGCCGATGGTTATAGATACCACTTTGAAATCGCTATCCTGAAGATAGAGTGGCAGGGATCGAAAGTTCTCACAAATCTGCACAACTCCCTATATCATAAGTCTCACGTATCCACGTCTTGAATGGTCCAAGTCACCTCAGTGATATATCCTATATTACTACACGCAACTAGTCAATTAGGTCTTGCAAAAAGTTTAATTTATGATAATTTACTTACTAATGTTTCGTCAATAGCTTTTGAAAGTGCACTTGAGTTTTCTATTCTTTCATTCGCGGCGGCTAAAATCAAAGCATAAAAACAAAGAATTGTTATTTAATAGGTTGTTCCAAATCGTCTGTGATGAGGTAACCAGATTTAGGAAATAGCATTGCTGATTTGTTTCTAACCTTGAGACTTGAAATTTATTCTTCTGCATCAACTGCACACTATCTGTCGGACAGTATGTCAAAAACTTGGCACAGGGCACTTCACCATTTTTTGAAAATATATTTACCCTCAATTGCTTAATATTATTCCTCTCCGCTCCTCTTAATCCCTCCCATTTCAATGCATTTCCCAGGTGTAACAGTTAATGACTATAACTACCTAGTGTTAAATCACATTCCAAGTAAAATTTTTATTTAAAAAAATGAACTCGGAGTGCAACAGATATTCACAGCGTGGGTTGTAAAACTCTGAATTGGGTGGGATCCAAATAATAGCCTCGAGGTTAGTTGGTGGGTATATACCAATCCATAGCCAAAACAAGCAAAAAATAACGCCTGGACAGGGACTTGAACCCTGAACCCTGAGGTTTAAAGCCTGAGCTACATGGGCTCATTTGCAATGTTCCTGTTAGCTGAAACTTCATGTTAAAGTTCGCTAAATGACGTAGCCTTAATAGCAGGTAATAAAACAACCGAAAAATACTAGCGGAAGTATTCACAGAAGAAGGAGAGAAGGCGTACAAATTAATGGAGGTAAAATGAAAGGTATGAAAATAGGAAGAGAGGCAGAATCCATTAACTCAACGCTGGAAGCTATCGGTCAGAAGCTTATATTTTACATAAGTTATCGGTCACATATTTTATAGTTTACCAATTTAAAGTACGGATGGAGTGCTTGACCAAATGCGCTCCTCACACAAGACTGAAGTAGGTACACGGACAAGGTACTTCTGAAATCTCTTCCTTTTTCAGCAAATTTATACCACCGATTATCCTTCAAATGTCTTCCTCTCTGCCGTATAAAGCACATCTAATTCGTTTAAAATTCTATTCTTTTATTTAGTCACTTACTCAGAAAGGGCTGAGATTAATATTCTGAATTACGATCAATCGTTCCCATTGTGCTCTCCTTCAAATGCCATGTTTCAGAATCGTGCAAAGACAAGCAAAAGGTAAAAAAGCTAACAGTTCTTCTCTAACCTTTTCTACGCAACTTTGTGTAAGGTTTCCGTTCGTTATTTGTCTCCCCTCAATCGTTCCAATTCCTTGACTGAATCCATTTTCCTCCTGTGTCCTGATGAGTGTAATTGATTTGTTCCGTCGAGGATTGCACTGATTACCTCACCATCATAATATCGACCTCAATTAAGTAATTGCTTCGTCGCTCGGGAGCAAAAGCACCAATTGATTCACTTGCGAAGTAGTTGATGGGAAGGGGATTCCGGTGATATGAGGGAGAAGAACAGGCGATTTGTGTAGACGGGAAGGGGGGGCAGGGTGGTGGCAGAGGTGAGAGGGGCTGGGCGAGTTAGTGTTGGGGGTGGTGCAAGGTGGAGCCTGAATGGAAAGGGGGAGGAGCGGAGTGATGCGGGGTTGTTTGGACGTTTGAGCCGCACCAACTCAGTCAGTGGTTGGCGGTGGGCGGGGTCCTCCCGATCTTTGGCGGGTGCGAGCGGCCAGGGGATAAGGACACGGATTGCCTCTTTCGGCGGGTGACGTCACCTTCGTCCTTCCGCCCCTCTTGCTCCCTCCTCCTCCCCCTCACTCCCGAACCCCTCTCTCCCTTTCATTCCCCCATGACATTCTCAATCTGACGATTCCTTCCTACTTCTCCTGCTCTCACCCTTCCCGTCCGCCCTCACTTCCGTGGCGAGTCACGCGATGACAAAAACGTCACCCGCGATGAGCGTGAATTTGGTTCTCTCCTTCCGGAGGGGGCGTCCCCTGGGTGGGCGGCCTCTTCTTCCACTCATTTTAGGCGTCGGAGTGACCGAGGGACGTGGGGAAGGGTGAGTCGTCTCTTTTCGTGAATTGACGCGTCAGAGAGTCGTCTGTGATCCCAGTGGAAAAATAGAACCTCTTCAACCGCGAGATCCGTGTAATGGGTGGAGGTTGAGAGCCAGTGCTACGAAATGTGAACTTTAAAGTGGATAATAAGAGTTTTATTTGCTATTAGAGGAGCCGTCGGGAATGTGAGGTCACTTGATCCATTAAGAGTAAGTGGATGGAGGATTGCAGGTAGGATTTTAGTGTCAGAGGAACAATGGAGAGGAAGTCGTTATCTATAGCAACAAAAGATTAACGGCATGCGCCAACTAGTGTACAATTCAACGTCCCATCCGACGGATTGCAATCGAATGTAATCGGAAACAATTAATCTATCCGCAGCAAAAACCTGATTCTGGGAGGTAGAGATATAATCTTCTAAGTTCTAATCTAACTTCCTACCCTTAGTAATAGGGGTCGAAACTCAAGAGTTTGGAATATCTATAATTTTATTCAAACCTTAAAATTGGGTGTAATACGTTACCATTCTTAATATCTTTCTAACATGATGGTAAACAGATCAATTTAAAGGCCTAGTGACTTTCTGCCGTGTTACTTGACACCGGATAAACTTTTATACGAGATAAATTTACTTGAAGGATTTAGTCTAAATTTTAACCCACGCTCTGATAACGTTTCGTCCGTGTTATAGTAACGATAGTGGTAAAGATGGGATAATTCGACTTCCTCGTGGGATCTGACACCCTATGCTATCAGTAATTTGTTTGAAAACATGCCGAAAGGTAACAATCGCTGGTTTTTTGGCACTTGGAAAGAACTTAACGCCGAATCGCGCCTGTGGAAAATATCGTTGTTGAAGAGCTAGAGAAAAGCTCCGCGGAGAAGACACGGCACACGCCAAGCATTTGCTGCTCAGCCCCCAATAAACCCCTTTCGCACCCCAGCACAAATCGCCCGGGAGGGAAGGGATCGTCATATCATCCGGACCCCATCCTGCTTCGACCCCCTGTACTGTACTTATGCTCACTCTCCTCCCATTAGGCACGACATTTGACGAAAAGTAAGAAGTGTGCCGGTCGTGTGCGCTTGTGAATGCGCCAACATCATTTTCATCAACAAGGTTTATTTAGTGGTGGGAATGAAATGAACGCCTGAAGACAAACAGTGGAGGGGAACAAAAGAAAACACCAATGGATAATCATATGAAAATTCGGCTCCACGTATATGTACCCTAGGAATAGAATAAGGTTTTAAGATGCTCCAACTGCTTAGGTTTACGATTTATAATATATAGTCAACATTCACACCAGCTCATCATCCCCTTTCTTGATTTATTTATTTTTGGTATTAAAACTGCCAGCGGAATAATTGAATCATCGTCATGAGCAACTCGGATTATTCTGTTGAAAAACACACCCATTCCTTTTACTCCCTTTACTTTACTTCCCTTTACATTACGCAACCCATTCCCTTTCTTTCGCTATTTAAATCACTATCACATCTAAAGCATTAATGATAAATTATCTACTGCGTTAGTAAAAAAATTATTGCTTAAATGCTTAAAAAAACTTACCTGATGAAAATAATTTATTAAAAAAGAAGTTTTTTGCTAAATACAACCCTGGAGAGAGATCTATAAACAATGATAACCCTTTCACCTCACGCCGCATACCTCATCGAAGGAATTTAATTCTCTTATCTTGTAATCAAGAACCTCTTCTGTCTCATTATACCAAAATTTATTTTTATCCATTCAGGATTTTTTATTGAAAATGCTCAGCTTCATGCAAATAACAGTTTTGTGAAAAGAATGTTTCAATCTACTTTTGCGTGAATTTGAAATGCTCCGTCTCACGTCACGAAAGTTTTTTCGTTTGGCGTATATTAAAACATTTCAAGGATTACGGACCATCTTCTTTATCACTCGGATATTTTTATGAACCTGACTAATTTAAAGCTATTTAAAGCTTCTACTTCTTTTATTGATTACAGATTTTTGCACTATAATTTAGCCAATTAACCCATGCCACACTCCTTTGAGGTAGACTGAAGGGCGCATTGAAGGCGAATGATAAACGTTTCATCTGCATTTAATATATGAATGCCTAATCTGGTTACATTGTTTGAATTTTTCAAGGACCTTGCGTGGAATGAAATACCTTTTAGTAGAGGAACTTATGAATTCTGACCGCACGTGCGGTTTTGGGGTGCTCGTAGGAGCTAGGACGCGGCCCTCAAATGTAGCTCAATGGACAGGAATAATACAACTCAGTCCGGTCCCTGGGTTACTATGATGTAATGTGCTATTAATATAAAGGTCCTGGTGGTTGAGGAGGGGAGACACGAGTCCGCGTGGTGGACGGATGGAAGGGGGCCCAATTTCCGGAACTGGTCCCTCCCCCCTTCACCCATTGTGGCCTCCCTCTTTTACGGTCCCTTTCCGTCTCGCTCCCCATTCATACCCCGCACGCGTAGTGGTGTTAGTTTGCCCTCGCGTAGGAGAGGGGGGGTTCGTGTGCGTGTATTTACTCACGCCCTTTAAAAGTACATCCACCGATATGCGAGGGGGTGATGGGAAGAGGGGGTTGGGGAGGTTTCGGGTGAAGGGGTGGTGGGGAGAGGTCGTGAGGAACCACCCTGCGCGCAATATCGCCGCTGCAAATCCCCACCATCCCCCGTCCATCCATCGTTCTCCAATGCATCATCCTGCGACAGGCGCGGCGCTCTTTCCCCTCCCTTCTCCCTGCCCCCTCCTGCCCTCATCCCCCTTCTCCCTAATAAACCCTCCTCCATTCGGTCTCTCAGTATCTCCCGACTCTGCCCCGCCAAGCCGCTTCTTTCACTTCCCCTTCCCGAAGGGGCCTCGATGTTTCATCGATGTTGAAGATTTCATCGATCGATGGCGTCGGTCGAGTGGAGTAGGCGATCATCTGATGCTGTGAAGAGGTGATGGTTTCTACTTGAGGTTTCATGCGTCAACTTGCAAGTTTCGATACACCTGATGATAGGCTCTTCTCTGCATGATAGGAGCAGTTGACTTGGTACAAACATAAACTAAGTATTTCAGTGCAACAAATACACCAAAAAAAAACAGGCAGTTAAAAAACAAACTAGGTAGCTGGCATATTACACAGACAGGCAGGTAAATACTTACCGGTGACAATAAAGTTACTCTGTTATAAGATTTCATTAAGGTACTGCTTTAACTAAATTAACAAACAGGTAGTGTTGACAGATGAGAAAAAGAAGGAAAAATTTAATGACAATCAGTGAAAATCAATGAAAAAAAGGAGCAATCAATGTAATATTAGAGACTTATTATGTGAAGCAAGAAAATAGGGGACTTTATGATCGAAAAAAAATATGTATGTATATTAGAATCAAGGAGCGTATTGAATAATACCCTTAATTATAATTAAAATTTAATTAAAATGCTTTAACAAGGCGTATTAATTGAGTATCTCAATGTTTGGATCAAATGCTAAGGCTACAATTGGAAAAACCGCTGGGTTTAGATAACTGCTAGCCCCATGAATAAATCTGAGGCGGAGGTGAGGTGGATGGTTATTGATGGTATCCACAAGATTTCGCCAAAGTGTTACGAAAAAAGTAAAAATTCATATTGGTCATCAGTTTAATTGGGCCAAAGGAAATGTGGCATATCAGTAAGAGACTGATGCCGGACATTCTTTGTGGAAGCACGCCATAGTCAATGTTTGACTTTGTAGTTTTTCCTATTTATTTGCTGGATTCAGGAAATGATATTGACAATAACAAACATTTTCCGAAAAAAATAATTGGTAATTAACTAGCGTGGACAATTTCAAGTAAATTATTCATTACGACATTAATATCTTACCAACGGTAAAGAATTTAAAATATTAACTTTTGCTTTTTACTGCCGTAAACTGGTATAGGCTACGCAATTTCGTGAATTTGTATTCTTTCTCAACCATTCAAGGAGGTTGTTACCTTCAAGTAAGAGATTCATTGTTTGTATAGTAACATCGGTGCCTAGAAAAAAATCTATTTGTTAATATTTTCTTCAGTAGTATGCTGTCTTTTTAATTATTTTCTCCTGATTTCATTTGTTACTATAGTAGATGCTTAAAGGTCGATACCATGTGCAGTATGGAAAAAACAAATTTTTTTCTGCTACTGTCTAAGTAATGCGGCTGTTTTGATTTTTTATAATTGGTGATTGGAAGCTTTTTCCCAAAAACCATGTAGTACTGAATTGAGGCAACATTTTTTAGATATATTAAAAATTCCTTATGCTGACATAATTTGTCAGAAAGCTAACTACCCTCCAAGCCTCCTTGAGGATATAGGGCAGGCGAAATGGCGATGCTTCGAGGATTTCTTGTTTTGAGGAGTAACCACGAAAAATCCATTTGCCTTTGTGGTTATTTGAAAGCTGCCTCGTCTATAGCGCCCAAACGTTTAGTTTAAATAAGCTAGTTATGATATAATGCTGGTAATTTTGGAACATAAATAATATGGTAATAAAATTTCTCATTTTCTTGGTCTCCCGGGTTTGTGAACCAAATGTTATTTACACTTCAGCTCACACATACTTGCTTAATCCCTCACACACTGTTCCTCCTGGCTTTATCTCTAATTTTCTTCATGTAATTCCATACTCACTCTCCTTGAGATCATCCTGTCAGTCATGCTTCCTCTCACTAAACTCTAAGAACAATTTTTGCTTATACTCATCGTTAATGATCCGTGGCGGGGCATCTCAAACTCTCCTCTTGCTCTTGCTCATTCTCCTATTGAGCTTCCTCTTGACACCATTCTCAAACTTTTTCTCGTCTCTTCGTTTATTTACCCTGGTTGTCTCCCATCCATTCAATGTCCTCCATTACTCTCTCTCATCTTCCGTTTTCACGCTCTCTGTTGAAACTCCAACAATTTTTAGCTGGCGTTTTATATGTAATTTAAAAACTTATTTATATTCTGCGAACTCTCCGTGCCGTAAAAGTGGCTTCGTGTTGATATTTTATGCACGGTGGGCTACGATCAACCTTAAGTCATAAGTTCTTGCACCAATAGGGTCTTTTCAAAATTTATTTCCACGATGGTTCACGAATATTTAGGTCCCGAACGAAAATAATCGGTAGAGAGATTCGAGAGAAAAATCAATTTTTGTGAGTAATATGGCGTTTTCTGATTAATAATCGAAATTCCAATTTTGGAACATGTCCAAATATGTTAAAATAGTGATGTTATCAAGGATTTATTGATAAAATTAACTAAAATAGGAATTCGAAATCAAATTCATTTTATTTCCTTTTTTAAGGTTATATATGTCATTATTGTTATATTATTGTTGAACGTAAATTGATTGAAATTGATAACATAATAATTGAAGTGTGGGAAGGAAATGTATACGATGACAAAATAAATCTTATTTGGAAATATATCATTATTAGTCATGGCAGTACTGGTGGTTTAACAATGTGTAAGCTTGGTAAGCGAATGGTATTTTTAAAACTTTCAGGTTGTTTTAAAGGTGTGGGAAGATAGAGAAAGAGGAGGAAGGAATAATGAACAAGGAGCATATAGCAGTTGGTTTCGATTGGTTGATGTCCTCCAATCAAATTCAAACTGTCCACTGGACGAAAAGAGCACCATCATAGCATATAAACTTAAAGCATTCCCCTGGCTTCTTTTATGGAGAAATGGAAACATTGTTGCAGAATCAAGCCACTCTCCACTACTAAAGGGACGTTCTCCTGCATAGACTGTAATGCACAAAGGTAAGAAACTGACCCAATCAACGTGTTTTATATCCTGTCATCTTCCACTTTTCCATTGTAACTCACTCTCCTCTTATGTATTTACTATTCACACGCATATTAACCCCTTTTTAATGCATCCCCAAAAAAGGAAGTATGGGAAATTGAATCACTCTGCTGGACCATGTACATCTTTTTGATGGATCTTGGCCCAAATGAAAAGTACCGTGGTTATTTTTGGACCTTTTTTATTGAGCAAATATTTAAGAATTCAACCTTCGGTGTCACGGTACTTCGTGGCGTCGTTAAGAAGGATTTATATCTTCCTTAAATCTCTTTGTGGATTCTCTAATTTTATTTATCTCATTTAATTCCTTCGTTTCTTTGCCCTCGGCCTCCAAAACTGTTTCATCTATTTCTCTGTCAACTCCTTTCCTATTTATTAAGAGGAGACTTAAATGAGATGCAGGTTTCCTCTTGGATAGTTGGTCTATCCCATGTTCAAGGATCGATGCTCTCGCATCATAAGTATAGCGTCACCTCATGGACGAATTAATGAAGTTTAAAAAAAAAGTATTAATATTTTCTTGAAATCGTTATAGATAGAAAAAGCAAAGAATTATATGGGATTTGGGTCACAAATAATAGCTATTCTGTGGTAATTATGTCATTATATTGCAATTATTAATTTTATGAGAGTGATATCCGTCAGGTGAGTACTATATCCATGAGGGAGGTCCGGTCCGTTTTTTTCTCTTGGTTTTCTCTTGATATTGAGGTTGCAATGGTCTGTCGTACCAGGTAACCAACCGCCCTATCTGTTTACGAAATTACTTTACTCTTCTTGCTGGCTCCTGATACGTTCCATCCAATGTTTTATCAGGCCATTTTTATTATAACCCGTTACAAAAAAAAATTTCAATGAGTTTTTGGTCATTTTTCCTGGGCTACGAATGGTGGCCACGGATCCATGTAGATAATTGTCACTGTAAGAGGCTCGAACCTGTAGTCCTTGTAACCTGTAGAACCTGAAGTCCAGTGTTGCAATCACTGCTCCTGAGACTCGGTATACGAATTTTAACTATGCTTTTGTGTTTATAGCTGCAGTTATAAGAATAGCAATTGCATTTTAGCCCTGCAAAATATAGAAATGGAAAAAAAATCGAGTGCGCGAGAGTTGTGATTGTTTCTAGCCGCAGGGTACTCAGAAAATTAGCCTTTCTTTATTTATTCAAAGAGTAGCTACTTATAAGGAAAAGGAAAAAAAATGAATCGTGCACATAAAATTGCCGATCTTATGCAGTAATTTTCTATTTATTTTAAAAAAGTATAGAGTTTAATGAATAGCGCCATGCCTTTGTGCAAGAATATTTTCCTTTCATCTTTTTATTTGTATCTCATTTCTCGAGGAATACAGTTCGGGAGGGACTTCGTGTTTTGGCATTTCCCTTTCCTGGTTATTTATTTCAAATCCCCACTGATTTTGGTCATGCTTCCGTCACCAACGGGCGCCCATTATACTCGCCCAAACGTTTCTAATGTCGATGTTCGCACGCTACTCGTTCCATTTCCCTTCCGGTCCCTATTCCGTTTTCCGTCTTAAAGGCGTCACAATTCTTCGCAGCCATACTGTCCAACAGATTTGTGGTCACCGCACTCATTTCCCGCCTCCACGAATGATATTATTCACTCTCCCAAATTTGTCCGGCAGTGACGATGTCGTCCCGCTCTTTCTCCTGTTCCCCTTGTGCGTGAGACATGCTCCCCTCCTCTCTTGTGGCTCCGGCGAGTCCATGCAAGTTTTCTACGACCTCCCTCCCCCTTTTAATCCGGTTGCTCGTTTCTATCATACGCCGGCCTGAAAAAGAGCCAATTACGTCCACGTGGGGTGGTGGCCATTGCGATATAACGGATTTGAGGTGCAATATTCGTCATCACTGGGTATACGCACCTGTTATACCAGTCATCATCGCAGTGATGTGTTGCGATTGCTTGTGAAGGTGGGTTCATACGCATGGGAGTCTAATGCTTTAAAAGTCAGTTCGTGATATGAACGCAATTATTGCCACGTATAATATCAGCGCAATGAATTCATAGGTGGGAATTGAGCCTGATAATATAATTATGAATGGCTTCAGAACTCTATTTATTCTGGTTTATTTTGTACTTACCTTATAGTAGTATTCATATTAGTCAAAAATATTGACTTTGATCCTTCAATGGAACGTTTGCAAAGATCTACTGATGGTTAGTTAATATGAAATTATTATATTTGACAGGGTCATAATTTTTAAATTTTGTATTTGTAGATAGTGTATTCTAAGAAAATTTGCCCCTCGTATTCTTCGCTGCGAAGTAAAGTATGAGTAAATGCAATATAAATATTAGTGCTGACTGAGATAAGAATATATAAATATAAATAAAATGTGACCAACGTGATGAGTGTACGGCACTTGTACGCAGCTGAAATGTGAAGAATGCGTCAAAAAATGAACTCCTCTCTACATGAAATTTTTAGAACTTTGAAGCTTAACTGTGAAGTGTTGGTGCCGTATTGGCCACAAATTATTTAGAACCAGCTTGGAAGTAATGGTATTGGAAGAAATAGCTGAAAATTCTTCATCTGGAATTCATTAAATTTTATTTGCATGAATTTGTAATAATTTTTTAAATGGTGACTTCAATTACCGCAAGTTAATGGCAATTGTAATAACTCAATCTTCTCTTTTATCATATCTATGTACAATTATCCATCTATATAATAATATATATATGACCTAATACCCATATTATATTTAACATCTATACATGGATTCGACATCATTTAATTTAAAATCTCTAAATCACAGAAAAGGTAATATTAGGGTGATGGGCGGAGTAAGGTCGATGAATTTGGACTAAGATAGTTATGATCTACCCCAAGGCGATCTATGCATTCTACCGAAACCGTTCACTCCCTGACCTCATTCGCCCAACTTTTTCCCAACCTCACCTTGAAGGGCTCACCCTAAAGTACTCCCCATGCTTCCTTGGGCTCTTTGACTCACTTTCACTTCCCCTTCTCGCTCAGTTCAACTTAACGCCTCCGACGAGCGCCGGTCTTTCCCTCGGCCGCCCTCGCCCCGGTCCGCTTGCATCCCTGCCTACCCCCTGACGCCTAAAACCCTCTTTCTCCCCACTCCCTTACTCATTTCTACCCCACGGGGGATACCAAAGGCGGACAAATCCGATCGGAAGCGAATCCCTAAACGAGGGGTAATATTATGAGGAGGGAGTGCGGTGCCGGGCGACAATGGCGGGGGAGGTGGAAGGTTTATTTCGTCGGAGAGAGGGTTGGTTTGTAGGGGTCTAGGGATGGGGGAAGGTCATATTTATATACCCACACACGCGCACCCTTGTATATGAATGGATTTGGGAACCATAGGGGTGTCCGGCGAGGCGGATGGTATGGGAAGGGGTCGGGAAGTCAGGGAGGGGGAAGATGTTTGGGGCGAGGGGAGTCGTAACGAACCGGGCACCCTCCAGGTCGAACCATATGCTGCCCCCACGAGGTTATGCTGTCCCTGGCGAGGCAACCCATAACGGGGCACCCCTCTAATGTCGCTTCCTCGGGAGCGTTCGGGGGAGCGAGGGTTATGAAGGGGTTCGAAGTGAGTGCGTTAATTCGCCATTAATCACCGAGCGGGGGGGAATGTGGGTGATCGGTGGGTGGAGGAGGCGGCGGTGGCGGGTATTTAAGGGGAGCGCTGGAGAATCACCGGGGCAGATGTCTTCTCCTCGGAATGGAGCAGTCTTTTATTCCCGTCTTCCCTGCACTCTCTAGGCCTTTCGTCCGCCAACCCTTTCCCAGTACTAAATCGTTCCTGACCTCACTTTGTGAAAAAATGTATGCATGATCATTTTTATGAATTCATTACTTGGGTAAATTGCCGCAGTTTTTCATTGACGCTTGCCTATGTTTCAGCTCTGAGTAACGTCTTGAAAATAGTACACAAAGCGGATACCTCAGTGAGTTTCCGTAAAAATCGGTACCTTCATTTAAGTAGGCACCTTTCTCCTTCCATCTTGTTCCTTCTACGTGCGAGGATACCAACGTTTTTCATCCTCATCATTAGACATCACTCTTCAGGCTGGTTTGATGCACCTTTATACGAGCTTATTCTCTTCGATAACCCGTTTATAATAGAATGGAATAGAAAACGTTCTTTATTGTTCTGGGACTATAGGTCCCCTGGAACATCGAAAAAAAATATTACATCCCAAAAAAAAGAGATATTTATAATGACAGAATTCCTTTCGTGAAATTTTGCGAACTCTTTCTGCTCTGCATAGCTTGTCTGAAGTTTTTGTAGCTCTTTCCGTTCACTGTCTTCTCAACAACTGTCCTCATGAATACATCAAGTGTACGGATTTTTCCGATATCGTTGTCCCGCGTTGACTTCCAGCTTTGAACGAGAATTCTCTTTTATCCTACTCTCATTAGGACTGGCTCATGGTTTACGTGATATACCCATTACTTTTCCTGTAACACTGCATTCCGAATTTCTCGACTGTGTTATGTCGTTTGATACCTCAACGCACTGGAAATAACTCCAATAGTTCTAATGAAGAGAATACATGATGTGGTTCATTGAGTAAAAATTATACGTTGATGTGGTTCTACAGCTATAATATATGTAAAGAGGCAGGGAAAACTCAAATGGCTCCAAAATTTAACTTTAAACACCGTTGGATTTTTTCTGTGTATTGTTTTGAATAAAGTACTTCTTTGCTTTTGCACTTGTGCTTTCAGTTGTTAGAGGATTTTCCTTTCTATTGTACGTCCTCTTAGAAGAGGTACTCCACAGATCATGCCCTAATATTTATTTTTTAATCAGCTTTCCAATATTCTATTACCCACAGTAAAAATGTGTTGCACCGGTATGTAGCTAAGAAGTAATCGCTAGGGTCTTTAACAGATTATTTTGTTTTTGGAGTGGAAATTCCAGGTTCGATTCTACATTTCGGCTCTGACGAAGGCATGAGATTCTCCATCGAATCGTTTGCCAAAATGCTAAGCCATAACCTGCGGGAAGGTTGAACATCATAAAATACTTCTTGAAACGTCATTCGATAGTACCATACTTAAAAGGGAATGGGACACTTCGGCGCGGCCACCTCGGCGCGGCCACCTCGGCGCGGCCGTTTCGGCGCAAGCCACTTCGGCGCAGGCCCATCTCGGCGCAGGCCCACCTCGGCGCAAGCCACCTCGGCGCAGGTCCATTTCGGCGCGGAGAACAGGGATGTTAAGCACCGGGACAGATGCTCATGTAAAAATACTACTACGAAGGAATATAGTGTTTTTTCGTCGTAATCAAAGAACTGTTGGCCAACATTGATTCAAAACGTAATAAATTTAGATGTGAGTGCAAAAAAAAAAGAAATATGTACTCCTGAAATTGCTGAAACTATATGAAATATGAAATTCCTGAACTACCACACTCCACTGTTTAACAAAGTATCAAAAGTATTACAAATATTAAAAGTAATAGAAGTTGTGAATCATTATAAAATCGTCAGTTGAAATACAAATAAATACCAGCGTACAATTGCAGGTTCCACCATGAAGATACAATTCGAGCGATACATCTACATAATACCCTGCAAGCCACCATAAAGGTGTGTGGCAGGGGGTGAGTTCTCACCAAACATGCACTACACATTATGCATTAAAGAGGATTAGTATATATATACTCTTCTAAACTCCACTATTTAAAAAAGAAAAAATAGCAAAGCATACATGCAAAAACATGCTGTTAGTTGGATTAGCTTTAAGTCCTAAAGCCAACCTGCAGCTACCAATGTTATCCATTGCTACACTCATACTGGATATATTTACCGTTATTCATATCCATAATTGTACGAGGAAAAAAGGACATTTTGAATCTGCCAGTTCGGCAATCAATTTATCTAATTTTGTGATTATGGTCCAGTCTACCATAGTAAGTTGGGGTTCGCAAAATATTTTTCACATCATCACTGAAAATATGGTCTTGGAATTTGTTTAAGAGATTAAGTCTAAATTTCAACCTGCAATATGACAATGATTTCCAATTTAATTTATTTAATAGACTGGTTACGCTAATATAGTTATCGTACCGTCCCTTTACAAATATTGCCGATCTTTGTTGCACACGATGCGTCTACAGATACTCAATAAATATTGTCTACATCTACATCTACACGTAAGCTACCCTGCAAGCTACCTCGAGGGTGTGTGGCAGGGGATGAAGAGCACCACAAATCCAAAATTTACATTTTGTTATAGATATTTTTAGCCCTTCGCTTTAGAAGAAAATCACGACGAAGCGAAAGGAACGGATATATTTTGGGATTTGAAAATTTGCATTCCCGGAGGAAAGTTTTAACCCTTTCGAGACGGCAGAATTCACTGCCATTCGCGTATACTAATCTGAGTACCAAGAGACTCTCTCTTCGCCTTTGTAAGGAGCACATTTGAGAAGTTGATAATTGAGATAGTTCTCGCAGGTATACACACACACTCAGCTCCTACCTTTTCCGATCCAACACAGCGGGGACCTTGCAATTATCCCGGGATCCATACACAGGTATACAGGCTCAGGAGTCTACATCTACATCTGCATAACACCCTGCAAGCCACCACAAGGGTGTGTGGCAGGGGGTGATTGCTCAACAAACATGCACTACATATCATGCATAAAAAAGGAATAGTATTAATATAGTAGTCAGAACTACACTATTTAAAAAAGATAGAAATTGCAAAGCAAACATGCAAAAACATTCTGTTAGTAGGGTTAGCTTTAAGTACTCATACCAGCATGCAGCTACCAATGCTATTCATTGCTACTCTCCGATAGGACATATTTGCCGTTATTCGTATCTCTAATTGTTCGAGGGAAAAAGGACATGTTGAATCGGTCAGTTCGGCAATCAATTTCTCTAACTTTATGATTATGGTCCCGTCTGCCATACCAGTCCATTTCTTTCGTCTCGCTGAGGAAATAAAATTTTTTAATGTAACGGTACTCCTTGAGTATAAACGGAATTGTGATCGAAATGGAAAATGATCTCACAAAAATTATTTGAGAATTTTATATTTCAAGGCGAAGAACCAAGAGAGAAATGTTGTATCTTACAATGAATTCCAAATTTTCCGATTCCGATCTTCGCTGCAAACGTTCAAGTTCGTTATTTAGACTGATTTCCTAGGGATCCCATACACTGACAGCTTATTCCAAATAAGGTCTTACAAGGGAAAAGTAGCTGATTTCTCGTACATGAACGTCACATTTACCCAGTACTCATTTGATGAATCCCAGTCTATGATTAGCTTGACCCATCATTTCACGTACGTGTTTACCCCAGGAAAGATCATGTATCAGTCTTGACTCAGAGAAAAGAGGCGCGTGGTTGCTACCGACTCGGCAGTCGGCGCGCTTCCTTTAAATGACCGGCACGTACAGTAAAAGTATCTGTGTTGCTCGCTTCAGGTAAATTTAAGGATTTTAGGTTGGGGTGAGCTTTCATCATCATGCTTTTCTACGGCGTAACTTCTAAGACATAATTGTGTATTCTTTCGGAAGATAATTGCCAGTAACTATTTGAATCAATTCCCATTAGCCTTAACTTTGGGGGAGAGAAACGGGAGCAATCGGGTACATTCTCTAACAAGGGATCCATCAACCTGCGTAATGTAGGAAACATATTCCTCAAATAGTACCCGTACACCCATAGTCTAATCATGACTAAAAGCAAACGTTTTGAAGCAACCAGTGGATGATTCATAAACTGCCAGGGTACTGCGCGTCACGATGCACGATTTGGCAACTACGCACGGCTTCGAGGGACTTTCTCTTTTCTGTTGCTTTGTTTTTGGCCTGCCTTGATAGGCAGAGAAAAAGCAACGAACAAAAATAATTATCAAACGATATTAAATATACTGCTGACATTTAACGTGTATGCTCTACGCACCTGGATTAATTACATTCTACGGCAAACAGCAGTACCAATCAATTTTCAATTGACCCATTGGTTTCGAAGTTAGCAGAGGTTTGCGTTATTTACAACAACTCCATCAATTTTAGTGGTATAAACTATTTGTTTTCTAAAAACTGTTACTACTAGATTTGGATTCCTTATATCAAAATCGCAAGTTATTGGAACTAAAACTACGGGAATACCAAGCGCTCAAAGTTGGACAACCTGATTTTACGCGCAAAAAACGGGTACTTTTTTGAGATAAAATTAAATACAGGAAATACTATTGAGCCTAAGATTTTTTAAAGTAAATGATCCAACGTAGAAATAAACTCTCTTTTGTATGCTTTTTGTTGCATTGAAACTGATCGCTTCGTTTAAACGATAGAGCTCCTCAAACTCGGGTGTTTTGCTTTTTTACAGACTAGTAGATAACCAAACTGACAGATTCAAAATGTCCTTTTTTCCTCGTACAATTAGGGATATAAATAACGGTAAATATATTCAATACGAGTGCAGCAATGGATAACATTGGTAGCTGCATGTTGGTATAAGGACTTAAAGCTAACCCAACTAACAGCATATTTTTGCATGTATGCTTTGCTATTTTAATTTTTAATTACAAATTTTATGCATGAATAATAGTGCATGTTTGGTGAGAGTTCACCCCCTGCCACACACCTTTATGGTGGCTTGCAGGGTGTTCGTAGATGAGATGTAGATGTACGCTGCACAGTCTAGTTCTCTGATCAAACCTAATTCATACTTATTATACTATACTATATTATACATACCTATTCGTACTAAGGATTATAACGGTATTAAAGGATTAAGGGATTAAATAGTGAAGTTATGACTAGTATATTAATACTATTCCTTTTTTATGCATGATATGTAGTGCATGTTTGGTGAGAAATCACCCCCTGCCACATACCTTTGTGGTGGCTTGCAGGGTATTATGTACATGTAGATGTAGATTACATACAATCATGCACTACTGACCATTCTAAAATATTTCCCCTGCCTATCCCTTTGCTATGCTGCATTTTGTGTTCTCTTATGCCTAGTGCGGGGGAAAAATTACATTTTGAATCTACCAGTACGACAATCTGGATATAAACCCAATTAAACAAACTAACTCCTACACTTCATTTTAAATGTGGCACATATATATTTCCTCACTTAGAAACATCCACTATAAAATAAATTCCCGCTCCGAGGTGGCATGCGCCGAGATGGGCCTGCGCCGAGGTGGCTTGCGCCGAGGTGGGCCTGCGCCGAGATGGGCCTGCGCCGAGGTGGCTTGCGCCGAGACGGCCGCGCCGAGGTGGCCGCGCCGAAGTGGCCGCGCCGAGTTGTACTAGACCCTACTTAAAATCCTGCGTCATTTCATCAGAATGTTAAAATTTAAG
Organism: Platycnemis pennipes; assembly: GCA_933228895.1. NCBI lineage: Eukaryota > Metazoa > Arthropoda > Insecta > Odonata > Platycnemididae > Platycnemis > Platycnemis pennipes. Next base: position 115,772,367 of record OW121848.1, on the reverse strand, counting down.
GCCCGTTAAATCACGCTATCTCCAACATTTTAAGCTGTGAAAGCCAGTGGGTGGGAAAGCCACCGGCCTGGCATCCGTAAATCAAGGTATGAATCCCGACTTGAGTATGGATGTTTTCTTTAATGTGGCATGCATATCTCAGGTTAGACAACACATTGTAGCCTTAGCCGTTGGAGCTGCTGAAAACCCAAATACACTACTACTTGAAAGCCTTACACCCTCTTTTTCTCTCCCTGCTTCGATCTGGTGGCACCCACTGCCAACGGCCTCTTCCTCCTCTTCTGCTCCTCATCACACCGTGTGTGGCTGTCCTTTTATTCCCCCACCTTCCCGGCGGATGACACCAGTTTCGACACCCCTCGCTCCCCCTCCCCTCCGTCTCCTCGCCGCCCTCTCCCACCCAACCCCCCTTCTCTCTCAGAGCATTGTGCCCCGCGGGATGCGACGTCCCCGCGGACTGGACCGAAGTGTCTTTTCGCCGGGGTGACACGAGAGAGGGCGTTATTGTGCGCGCCTCCTCGGCGTGAAAGCGAGTGGGCCGCCGTGTGTGCCTGAGTGGACCATAGGAGAGATGGGGGGGAGGGTTGCCGACTGGGGGTACACGCTTTTGGTCTTTGGCCGCCTTTAGTGCGGTGGAGGGGGGGAAGAGTGGAGGGGCGGGATTGTAGGGAGGACCACTTGTTAGGCGCGGAATGAGTGACGCGGGAGGAAAACGAGCTAGCGTGTCCTCGGCGGCGGTATCAGTGTGCACTCTGGAGGCATGCAATTGGAGTTCTTGCATTCTAGTGAAGGGGTAAATTGCATTTCCTTCAAAACTCAGCTTTGGGTGATGTCACAGCAAACTAATTTTGAAGTTAAAATCTTATGGGTTAGACAGTAACATTATATCATGGATTAATGATTTTCTGCATGATCGGGTTCAAAGGGTTGTTTTGGACGGTGTTTCCTCATCGGCAATTAAAGTCACTTCGGGTGTCCCACAAGGTAGTGTGATAGGTCCACTCCTATTCCTTTTGTATATTAATGATATCCAAAAGGTGGTAAAAAGTAAGCTTCGTCTATTTGCCGATGACGCAGTAGTGTACAGGGAAATTCTATGCCCGAACGATAAAGAATATTTAAATATTGACCTACAAGCAATTGAAACTTGGTGTGATACATGGCAGTTAGAATTAAACTTTAAGAAATGTCTTGTAATGAATTTTTGGAAAAAGAATAGCTCTCCTCCTACCACTTACAAAATAAGTAATAATGAATTAACTAACGTGGAATCCATTAAATATCTTGGAATAAGACTGACAAATGATCTTTCCTGGGGTAAACACATTCGTGAAATAATTGGTCAAGCGAATCGCAAACTGGGTTTCATTAAAAGAGTATTGGGTAAATGTGACGATCATGTACGAGAAATCAGCTACTTTTCCCTTGTTAGACCTCATTTGGAATATGCTGCCAGTGTATGGGATCCCTACGAAATCGGTCTAAGTAATGAACTTGAACGTGTGCAGCGAAGATCGGCAAGATTTGTAAAGGGACGATACGATAATTATATTAGCGTAACCAGTCTATTAAATGAATTGAAATGGGAATCATTGTCAGATCGCAGGTTGAAATTTAGACTTAATCTCTTCCACAAATTCCAAGGCAATATTTTCAGTGATGATGTTAAAAATATTTTACGAACCCCAACTTACTATGGCAGACTGGACCATAATCATAAAGTTAGAGAAATTGATTGCCGAACTGACCGATTCAAAATGTCCTTTTTCCCTCGCACAATAAGAGATACGAATAACGGTAAATATGTCCTATCGGAGAGTAGCAATGAATAGCATTGGTAGCTGCATGTTGGTATTAGTACTTAAAGCTAACCCTACTAACAGAATGTTTTTGCATGTTTTATTTGCAATTTCTATCTTTTTTAAATAGTGTAGTTCTGACTACTATATTAATACTATTCCTTTTTTATGTATGATATGTAGTGCATGTTTGGTGAGCAATCACCCCCTGCCACACACCCTTGTGGTGGCTTGCAGGGTATTATGTAGATGTAGATGTAGATGATGTAAGAAGTGAATAGATTGTGGAGTATCCCAGATGATGGGAGGTTTCATTCAAGCGTAGAATCTATTTACAGCCAGAATTACTAGCTTCGAAGGGAGGAAATGTGTAACCAAAACAGTGATAGAATTTGGTTTGTGAAGTGCTACGAGTGCTTAAGCCTTATCGTATCATCTCACTTAACTTAATGCTATTGGGCTTATGCGACTTGATTGCCTCAGCTGGCTATTTCATTAGACCTTACGCTGAAGCATACTTCTTGATGACAATGAGACATAGAAAACAGTAGGAGGCAAAACTGCAAGCATATGAAATGTCGTGTCACAGACGAATGATGAAGATAAAATGTATAGACCGAGTTACAAACGGAGAAGAAGAGTGGGAAAAAGAGAAGATTAATGAAAAAAATTGTTGAGAGGACTGAACGACTTTATCGCTCATGTGTGAAATGATTGGAGGCATGATTGTTTGATAAATAGAGCTATTGAGGGAATTGTGAATGAAAATAATGGCAAAGAAAAGCCTCTTATGAGATAATGGTGTAGGTAGTGAAGGATGTGAAAGAGAATAATTGTCAATATGAAAATGTTAACCAAGAGACGAATCGAGTGTAGGGCTACGTCAAATCAATCTTAGGATTGAAGATTAGAGATGTAGATGAATAATAATAATCATAATCCTTATCATCAATGGTCATGAGCCCAAAGACTGATTCAACGCAGCTCTCTTCTCCATTTTTCTCTCGGCTTACCTCTTCAAACTCACGTCATTCATCCGACTTACTTCCCTGCCAATCTGCGCCAAGCTGCCTTCAAACTTGTCATCCTCCAGTCCACCCCATTCCCCGAAATTCGTGGACATCTATTCTCATGCGCCCGACTCCAATCTTTTCAAGCCGCTCCTCTGCCCTTCGCCAACCCTAAACCCCAATCTTATCCTATGCACTCTAACCCGCTTATCCTGTACCGGTGATGCAGCAAGAACGAGTCAGGTACCGCCCTAGTGTGCCAGCATTTATGTGAAATTCAAAAATTTTCATGGGTTCTGATGAGTCTTCCTCTCAAGAATACTTTCCATGGTTCTGATCTGGGCAAACACACCTCGCTGAAAAGTGTATGCTTCTCAAAACGCTTCCATATAGTCATAGAGCTTTTGCACTAAGAACGCCTTCTGCAGAATATTCACAGAGAAAAAAAAATTCAGCCGTATTTAAGGGGGTTCCGGGCTCGAGTCCCGGTCAAGTTAGAATTTTTCTCTGTGGAAATTCTGCTCTTGAGCATGTCAACGGGTGACTCCACTAAGATATTCGTGGCCAGTTTGCAATCCTTGAATTTGCCTCTCTTCACAGCCAACCTATCCAATGCTTGCTTACGTCTCTGGAGAGTAGTGATGATAAACATATAACCTAGACCTCTTATCATGCTTTTAGTGGGTGAGCCATCATCATAATTCATCACCCCGTTGATATTTTGACACGGTTCTCTACTCTGCCAACTTCTTCGTATTGATATTATTCTTCTGCTCTACATCTTTCGGGGGTCGTGGTGGTCTAGTGGGTAGAGCACTGAGCTACTGACCGAAGGGTCCCGGATTCAAACCTGGTCAAGAGCCTTTCTGGACACCCCCATCTAAAATCCTCGCGATTCGATTTTCTGCGTGTCAGATCGTAGGAAATCGCAGGTGGCCCAGGAAAAGGAATTGATCCCCCTACCCTAAATGTGTGAATTTCACACGCCATTGGCTTAGCACGGGGTGAGCTCTACTCTCACCTATCAAAACCAACCTTCGGGTTCAATCACTGAGTGAGTGAGTCTACATCTTTCACTTCTTGCACCACATGTCATATGTAGATATTCTTTCCATTATTTATCCAACGACGATTGTCTTCGTTACTCTATCGCTCTCAATATCCATTCGATAAGTCTAGCTTGACTTCCTTGAATTTTCAACAAAAAATCAAATATTGATGTTTTCCCCGTAAAGGAAATTCAATTTTTTGATTCAGTATGCGTTTCTTCTAAGATCAAGTTTCTTTCTCGCGCCAACTCCCGCGTGTATCGTGAAGTTCGCACTGTATGTTAAACGACGGTGATATAGCGCTCAATAAATTTTGACCCAAGAATTAATGGATCTGTATTACAATTGAGAAAACTGCCAATCACGATATTTCTGTTTTCCAAATTAAGTCATGATTTCCGAAATTTAGATCTATCTATCATAATATGTTTCTCTTTAGCTCCGCATACTTCCCACATCTTCATCTTTTCATCTAATGAGTCAAAATGCTTCCTTCCTTTTGCACGCTTCCACACTGACAACTGACACTTGTGAGACGTCGATGCTAAATTAAATTAGCAACGTGATTGTTGAAATGAAGGCTTCCGTGGAGTTTAAATGGCGAAGTTTTTTCTGGTTTCCACGTTGGCCCATCTCAATCGATGGCATATTTGCAAGTACTTGCTGCTCGCTTCCTCAGGTCCTGAGTAATAAGGGCGTATCCTCAGACCCGTTGAAGCACATTGGAGCTATTGCAAAACTGTCATCGATTGAGATGGACAAACGCGGAAATAAACATGAAAAACATTCACCACCCAAAAGACCAAATATTTTTTTCTCGTGCTAAAATGGGGTGTGAGATATTTACGGCTAAAAATATTTCACTTGCTCATTTAGCTGCTAGAAGTTTGATTTTGATACATATTTATGTTTAGGGTTCCCTATCAGGTGATGGGAGAGGTTGGCCTAAAAGAATGCGTACTCTTTGGCCTGGGTGGTTTTTTGAAAAACTTTCTGTTTCTGATGCTAAAGCGCGCTATTTAGTTTGGCTCATATTATATGATAGAATGCCAAGAGCAGAATATCAAGGTAGTTAGCCAAGAAGGATTTGCCATCACTGTCTTACTGCAAAAGATATGGAGCTTTTCCTTTTGCATTGCGATTTCATGCATTTCACGTTTCTACAAAATGAACCAAATCCATGAAAATGCAATAAAACGGTGAAAACTCCATATCTTTTAACACTGAGACAGTGATGGCAATTCTTTCTTACTCTTTTTACTCTATATTCCACTCTTGATTTTATGCATGTGCTCAATTGCTAAATACTCCGAGGTACTTAAATATCCACTCTAAAAATAATTTAGACATTTTGAGTCGTATTTTTTCTTATCTTCTTTTCATATCTATTTTATATTATCCGCTTGAACTTGATAGGATTCAACCTTTCGATGTGAAGCTTTTAGCTTTCTTAATCGGTCAAGAATTATTTTATGCATAAGTTGCTTTCTTAGATAACTTGGATAACTTTATCCTCACTTTAAACTGTTTGTATTTGTTTGCAACTCTTGCAAAAGTAATACCGAAATGGGTGGCAAATTAGAGCAGTCGTATAAAATAGCTGCGTGGAAAAAATATTTTTTTAATGTCTCTCAAATTTGCTTTGTTGTATTTTTATCGTGTCGAGAGAACGGAACTTGAGAAATTATAGCAGTATGACGAGACAAGTACATTTCGTGGATGAGGAATGAATGGAATCCTTAATTTCATTTTTACAATCCACCTGTTCTTGCTTAAAGTCTTGCTCTAATAAGCCAAAATGGGAGCGAGGTAATAAAATGATGTTCTAGGAGCTGCTTACTTCTTCTCTATTTAGTTACCCATTTCAATTTGCCCTTACTCTCCTATTAGGGGAGGTCAAGACAAGGCCGACTAATAGGGTCCCACAACATCGGCCGACCGGGGTCAACGATGACCGAGGCAATTCAAACTTCGCAGGTTAAGCCAAATTTAACTGATCCCCTCTTCCACTCCCCAAGGGGTCATTTATTCATCAATTTGAGCGCTATGCAGTCGTATAAGACCGGTAGAGTAATGGAGTGGATCCTAAGGAGGTGAAGTGGGTAGCAATTACTTTGTGAGTGAAAGGGTGGATGACTATGAGGAGCTAAGGGAAAGTGTAAGGACATGGGTCGCCTCAGTAAACGATCCTGTTCCTTTCTTCAGAATAATCCCCGTGAGTGCTTGGAATTTTGTGCCGAATTTGCTCTACATTTCTAATTTTCGACTGTGCGCTTATGAATAAATTATTATTCCGCGATGTTCTCTCTTAGATATTGTAGACAGTTTTTCTTTTACCAAAACTAGTCAAGCGAACTGAGTAAAAGTGAAAAATAGCTTAGTGGATAACTGTATTTTACATTAAGACGGTAGATCAGAAGGAGCTATGTGGACGTTATGACATTAAAATTCGGTGGTGGCGATAATGAGTGAAGAACTCGAATATTCATTTATGCTAATACTGCTGTTATATTTCTCTTTTTAGTTATATTGTGGTTATTTAAGTGACCAGCAATGACTATTTGCGCCATTTGGGCCAGGTGGGTGGGTAGTAGGGAGGGTAAGAATTTTTCAGAGAATGGAGGGAGGGTATTGAGAAACCCGGCGACAGTATAAGCATACACTAATGAAATGCTCCAACGGGTTCGGCGGTTTAAGGCTTCATCCGACAGACAGAATACTGAACTTGAAATTCTCTCCAGAAGGGACTCAAGTATGGATCAGTATGCTGATAAAAAAATCTGTGCCTCAGCCGGGTTCTGAACCTGACCATGACGTCTCGGTATTCCCGTACTCTAGCCACCACATCAATCCAATAGGAGACGCTTTTGCCTGTACCCAAAATAGAAAAGTTATAAAATTTGAAGAAATACAGGGTCTCCTTATCATCGACGTGAATGCCATCTTGTTCCCTCCTTGGTAATATGTGATCCAATAGCGTCACTACTGACTATTAATTTACTCTTCCAAACACGTAAAAAATCTTAAGGATCACATATATTATCATGTGACTCATGTCTTTGAGTTTTTTTTCGTCTTCCTATCTGGTCTGATACTCGTAATCTTTGAGTGTCGTAAGGCCTACCCAATATCCTACCCACGTTAAATGGGTCAAATTTCCTCAGATCGTAGTAGTCTCCCATATTTGGTAAAGTACTTCCACTGCATGGGAGCAGTTGTGTTTATGGAATTTCATACGCACATCAACTCATCAACTAATCGACTGATGCACATTACAATGTGGGAATATTGTTAGCCATGGCTCACTTAGCCACTTAGTGCCCACAGGAAACTGCTGATTAGCCTAAACCAGGTTTATTTTTTAGAAATATTTATCTAAATCTTCTGAGTAATATTCAAGCCACCTCAGGTGCAGCTCATGGTGGGCAATCTCCAAATATGTAGGTACCACACGCATTTACTGATATATTGGATACCACTTTATTACCACTTGCGTAATAATATCTTGCGGGACAGACACTTTAAAGTGAGCGTAAAATGAAATTACCTGCGTGCGTGAATCCCTAGAAAAAAACAAGTTAGAAACCTGGGGTGGTATCCTAGATCCTTCTATCGCGCTGTTCCTACCATTATCAGTATTGCGAACCCTCTGAAAGCGCACTGCTCATACATCCTAATTTTAAGAATGGTGATCACCTTTCGATCTCCTAAGCGAAATTGAAAAAAAAACATCGATAATATGGCAGCGTGCGCGATGAGTATCCGTTATCGAATCACAGTCGGGTCTTATGGTAAGAATAAGGCTGAGAAATCGGAACCAAAAACCCGCTTCATTCCAGATTATGGTGGCTGAGTTGTGGGTGCTACATGAGCTTGCGGGGACGGAGGCGTCCGCTGTTAGTCACGGTGGCGTCTGAGAGGCACTGATCACCTGCCGCTTCGTTTCCCCGCAGGGTTTTGGGGGAGGGTTTCGGGCACGGGTAACCGGGGCTCTTCTTTTCGTTGAAGCGACTCATCGCCGCGTCTACTATCACCTGCCCTGCACCGGGCGTGCGCGTGTTCCAGAGCTTCGCAGCGACCCTCCCCGCTTTCTCGCCGAAAGCGCTGCATCAATTCATCTTCTCCGGTCGTGGGGAGTCCAGTTAAGGGGCCGTAAGGGGGGCAGTTTAATCTCTCCCTAAGGGTTTTCCTCATTCAGATGTCCTCCCTTCGACCGCGGCCTGCTTTTCGAACGTGCCCATTTATTTCTCTCTCATTCTGTTCATTTGATGAGACGGCTATTGTAAGAGATATGCCACTGCAGAGATCGTTTCCGCCATTGAGATTGTATCTGTTAATTTCCCCTAGGGGGTATTAGTTCTGGTCTTCGCAGTGTGCCTGGATAATCAAGTCAAAAGGTAACCGTGGGTAATTAAATTAATCGCTTCAATAAATTCTCAAAACCTTGCTCAATAGTAAATATTTTATCAATTTTTCTTTCAAACGAGGCTAAGAGTTGTTATTTACCGATTAAAAACCGAGGTAAAAGGGGCGAACGATGAATAAGAAAGTAGTGATGAGAAGCTATTGAAAAATATAGGGAAATAATATTGAGATAAGTTCGAACTTTAGTACTATGATCCTGCCAAACCCTTAATGTGATATAGTTTCGCGTCTTTAACGATGATCTATTGTTCTAAATCTTTATTTCAGTCTCCGTATTAGAGGTTGCTCTTTTCGTTTAGCAGCCTCCATTTAAATAAATTTCTTGGCATTACCTAAGTTTTGATGGCTCCACTAGACCAGTGCTCCCCACCTGGTGAAGCTCAGCTAGGTGTGCCGTGAGGTTATTGCGGGAATACGAAGGACCAACTTCTGAATTAGTTACTCTCACGCCCAATAAATGGTGAAAGTAATGGAAGTACTTTTCCTACCAAAGAACTAATCATTGAAAAGTACCAATTATCCTTGGTAATGGGGAGGAAAGCCCAATGGACGAATAAAATAATCAAAGGTGGTTGCCCAAGATTGTAACTCCAGTCTGAATGGTGTCACCAACATAAAAGGTGGGGAATCAGTACACTTAACTCTTAGTATATTCTAAATCTATAAAAGCATTCAGTAATTATACATTATATCATACCGGCGTAGATTTCACACTTGCGCTCATGAATATACCGAAATTACTATTTTATAGGTTAATTACCCCTGTCTAAAGTAGGAGAAACTAGATATATGTTTTGCCATTGAGAGTTTTAAGCTATCCCGGGAAGATGGAAAGGTAATTGAAATACCCAGGAAGATCCGCGGTAAGCTTCGATATTATTCCTCTTCCTGTTATGCCTTATGAATCCTAAAGTTGAAGTTGCCAGAGAAACACTTGCAGTTGAGGGTGTTGTAAATGAATTGAATGTGAGTGAGGAAAAGGAATTATTGCAGTCGGATTTATTTCGCTGTACAATAAATTTAGCAGTCACGAAGTGGACGTTGGATGTCATTTAAAATTTTAATTATACATTACTGAATTTTTTGTCTTTATTATTTTTAAAAATAAAATACGCATCTTAGACATTATTCAGAGGAAAATTCAACTGCGAAATGAATTTGTAGAAGAACGATTTTTTCGCTGGGGGTGAGGGAGTTCATGGGGGTGATCGAGTAGTTCAGCATGCACTGTGTTACTGCTGCGAGAAACCAGAGAAGGGGGTGAGATAGAGGTGAGGCGAGGTGAAGAAGGTGCAAGGAAGAGAGAGAGGGAGGAAAAAATGGGAACAACAACGGCAGCCTTCATCACGGACGGGAGACCGGAAGGCTCTTTTCTTCCCCCCGCGGGGGGATCCCGCGGCAGTAGCGCCTCCAGGAGGGAAAAGCACGCATCACTCATTCCGCCGTCAGTGGAAAAGCTTCCTCCTCACACCTCAATCCCTCTCTCTCTCTCCATCCTCCCAGGGATAGGAAGGTGGGTGGGGGCGGTTGGTGTTTTGGGAGCGGGTGGCGGAAGGGAAAGATAGTGGTGGGGGGTGTGTTGCGGAGTCACTGGTTTAAGGGTGTGGGGGTCGGGAGGGTGAGATAGAGGGCTGGTGAATGGGGAGGGGTTGCGGATCCGAGCGGCAAGCAAGCAGCAAAAGCCACGGACGGATTTCATCAACTCATGAGACGTCACAAAGCTTTTTAGCGGGCGATTGTTCACGCAAACAAAAAACCGGCGCCGTGCAATGGCGTTGGTGTCGGTGGGACTGGGGAACGGGGGGTGAGGGCAGAGATGGAAAATGTCATGGGATGCGAAAAAAAGAGGGGGGGGGGTGAAGGTTTTTTTGAGTGATGCAGGGGTGGGGGTGAAGGGGAAGAGGTGGCTTGAAAGGAGGAGGGGGTGGGGTTGGAAGCGGTGATCAAGCCGAAAGAGGGAAGGGAGTGAGAGGAGTTTAAAGGGGAGGGGGTGAGGGTGCGAACTGTTCAGGGGAAAAGGAAGAGGGGTTGATGGATGTCTGCGTGACGGATGGGAAGGAGTGAAGAGAGAAAGTGTGAGCATTCTTCTTTATCCCTTTTAAAATTTATACGCCACCGCCTTCAACCCCATAGAAGGACCTTTCTGGTCAACTTTGACCTCGGACGTTTTTATATCGGTAATCCACGCCGAGTCTGGAATGAAGTTTGCAGTTTGGTGCAAAGCTAAGGACACCGCTCAGCTTTACCTGAGCGCAAAATCGTGTACTGACAAATGCTGTAATATTTGGAATTGGATCCACGAAAATTAATTCATAATTTGAGTGCTATCTTTATTAATTCGAATTTGAAATTTGAAAGTCATCCATCAATTAAATTCAATTATTAATTATTCATCTATTAATTCATTATTAATTTTATAAGTTATGGTTAGTGTTGTATCTCTCCATGATTTTCAGGCGTTATCGTTAACGGCATTAGATATTCTTGGGTATTCTGAACCACACCATTTACTTTAACAATTCTATAATTTTTAACATAGAGGATGTATGTCTTTAAAGTTATTACATGTGTAGTAGATCGTCTACTTTCGGATTAAATTTGATATTTTCTGGAGAACTTGCTGCTTAGGCCATTTACGTCCTTTAGTACCTACCGGTAGCGAATTGAGCTAGGTAGGGCATTTTTCAAGGACAGGTAAATATGGGGTGGAAAGGAATCTGGTGTCGGTATCAGCTTGCTGTTGACTATGGCCACCGAGAATTCCACAATTTAGCGCTCCGTACGAAGGAGAGCTAAATTCGAAGTCTATACACTCAGAACCGGTGTGTATATCATTGAAAATCTCCGCTATTACTGGGAATTGAACCCGTGCCCTTGAGGTGGGAAGTGAGTGCCACCACACCAACCCTATCCCCTTAACTATGGGCAGATATAATCGTGAATAGAAGGCATAGGTTTATAATTGTGGAAGTTTTTATAGATTGGTGAATGTGAACAATTCTCGCCCTCTACTGGTTTCACAAAATGGAGAATGCCCTCAAAAGAAGCCAAAGTAAGGTCAATCAATACCCTTCCTGGTACCAATGGCAAGTAACAGATGCGTAATATTTGGTTCACGATCTTATAGAATTGTATATCTGTACGTTTACTTTCGCGCACTGTAATTAGATGATCATTTTTTTTAATTATCCATTTCATAGTGAATCTCAATCACGCCTGTCTTCCACAACGAATCACCAAAGAGAATTCTTTAACTGATTTCAGTATTCGAGTTCTCCTTTCATTAATGACTCATTTGCTGGAGTCGTTCAAAGGAAATAGATCATTCTATTTTTTAGTCGTATGAATGACCGGTAAATATTGTAGAGGTTGCTAGAGATAAGATTCCTGTGAACTTGTCTCAGAGGAGAACTCACCATGAATGTTGAGGGAATGAATTTGGGGAGTTTTTTTCGGTGGGTTTCTGTAGCGGTGTAACAGGTTCGGCTCAGTAAGGTCACTGTAGGAAGAAAATATTCACAAATTTAATGATCCCTATCCGAAAGTAGCAGGTTTTACTTTCTTGATAGTTTCAAATTTGTTTCTTTTTTTACTCAAAAAATTATGCTATGATTCTGAAATCATTTGTTAGCCTATCGAAACGATATTTTTTTGTCGTGAAAGACAGTTACCTGCGATGGATAGAGCAATGAGGAAAGAATATATAAAATTGTCTACGTGGGGATATTCTGATCGAGAAAGAATATACTTGGAGCTATAAATACAAGCATTGAATTGAGGAAGAGCTTCATGAAATCTGAAATTGGAGCATGCTGTTTTATGGCATAAGATGTTGACAGTACCATATGCAATATAGGCAAGACAAAATCAATTTGAAATGTGAATTTGTATGTTACAGAAGTATGATGAAAATAAAATGACGGATTAGTTTATTATGAGATTCCTAGAAAAGGGGAAGAAAGATTGAAGAGCCGCCTGAAAACACCGAAGTAAACATGGGATCACCTTATTGGATACTTTTGAGAGGTGATGTATCATGACACTTGCCAATAGAAAAGCGAATTATAAGTGTGTAAACCTTCTTCTCAACATATTTGCTCAATAAGCCTCTTTCAAAGTGAAAGAGAAGAATCAAGACGTGCATATCAAGACGTTTGTGTATAGGTAGAAGATTTAAGTGGAGAACGTCGTCGTATCAATTTCAGAATTGATCACTAATGATGATGATGAATATTTTTTGGTGAGGTAACTCAGGTTTTCGTAAGGCAAAGGGTCGAAGTAAATAGTATTAGAGGCAGCCTCTTAAGAACAATGTTAAATTAGAGTTTCTCTCTGTTGAGGTGAGTTGCTACGCTAGCGTTACAGTTAAGATGATATCAATGGAAAGAAGCGTGTTAAGAGATGTTTCAGACGCATCTTGGGATTTACTTAGTGACGAGGACAAGCATTTCCCGTAAATAATGCAAGGGGCATGATTTTTGTAACATTACTACTATTCAAGCAGGCTTAACACAGTAACCAATTCGGCTATCTACGAAGGTGCTCTTTGTTTAAAATAGATGTGATTGAGCGAAACAATTAGCCGAGTGTAATTTTTTCGAAGTGATTTAGGACTTTTTGGAGGTTTTAATACTACGGGAAACTCCATGCTATGTGCGTCATAGGGGAAGTCTCAATGGACTTTTAATAGTTTCAATACTCTCACAAGAACGATGACGATTTGATTGAGGTAGGGTGTTACTCGGGCGGTACCTGACTCGTTTCCGCAGGGCCACCGGTAGAGGGTAAGATTAGGGCTGAGGATCGGCGAAGGGCAGTGGGGCGGCGTGGAAAGCCGGGCACATGGGGAAAGATGTCGGGGGAGCGGGGGACTGGAGGATGATGACAAGGGTGAAGGCAGCTTGGCATGGATTGGCAGGGAAGTAAGTCGCATCCATCGCGAAGGGGGAGGGTTGCATGTGGGCGAGGAGTCGGGACAATCCTTCGCTGGCGCGGAGGGGGAAAGAGGGTGACCGTTGATGTATTGCGTCGGTGAGTGGCAGCTGAGGGAAGGGAGTGGGAGAAGAGAGAGAGAGAAGAGAGAGAGAGAAAAAGAATGTCAGAGGACGTGATAGGGAGGGTGGGAAATTCTGGAATCAAAAGATACAGGAGGGTGAAAATATGAGAAAGGTCCCGGATGATCGATAGACACGGCCAGGTCGATGCGGAAAATAGGTTGATTGCACTTAGTAATAAATCGTGTCTGTTACTCATCTCTGTCTTTTTTTTCGGTACCGTTTCTAAAAAATATACGCTCAGCCTGAAGCAAAATGCATGCAGATTGATTGACGGTGGCACTGACTCTTGTTGGACTGTATTTCCATCTTGGCCATTATTTTTTATGGTAGATTCTGGATTTAGCGCTCAGAATGTGTTAAAATGATAAAATGCCGCCCGAGTCGTGTCTTGGTGAGAAGTATATTTCGTTGAAAGTAAATGCTATGTCCTAGCTAGTAAATCGTCGGTCTGGTAACCCACAAGTCGTGGTTTCGAATTCCAGCCATGGTAATGATCCCATATTGTCTTACGTTTAATCTAAATCTTAGGATAGGATGTCCAGACGAGAGAATTACTTGATTACTAGATTTCTCCTGATGGCGAGATCCAAGGAGAAAATTCATTCACCTTGACGCTTTTTCGGCCAGATCCTTTTGCCAGTAAACCTACCAATCCGTTTCGGATTTTTTCTTGTAAGATTTTGTTGCTTTATAGCATTGAAAATTATTTGAGATATTGTTCATTGTGATATGGTCAAATTATCAAAATACCCTAGTAAAGTCAGCAATTGAATATGATTGCATGATATTAATTTATTTATTTTTATGTAGCTTCTTATATGAAGTAACTTATAAGATTTTAAGTCCAAGTACCCTGTACTTTTACCCGCTGAACGAAGAGGCTCTCAATTTAGTATAATAATACGATTAATTTTCATAAATATACTATCACCTATCGGTAATTTTTAATCCCTAATTTTCACTGCATTGCAAATTTTTATGAATCCTCAATTTTTGCCTTATTGTATATACTTCCAAATACTTTATTTTCGAGTTTCGGGCGTTAATATCACCGGGAAAATAATGGCAAGGGTGAATTTTCTGAAACAGATATGGAAAACTTTCTACTGATTATAATACAATGAATGTTTAAACTGTATTTACATAATTCACGCCTCACCTTTCTCTGCGGCTTCTGCTATGCAGAAATATTTTCTGCAATAAGATTTGAAACCGGTTTTAGTTGCAGTGAATTTCAAAAATCTAAAATAATTCCCTGGCAAGCATTGAAATCACTTGAAATGACAGGCATGGGAGATTTTTATTGCTTTCTGTAGAACAGTTTGCATTTTTTCCTGTATCTTCTCCTCATCATTGAAACGGTTACTTCCTTTAAATTTATTTTCAGGTACTAAACGTTGCTTTTTACTGATCAGTTTCATTAATTTTACATTAGATTTACAATTACAGCTTCTAGACTGTAATTGATAATTACTCTATTGACTATTCAAATCGTCAGTCTTACAATTAGCTATATGTAGTTGTTTATGTAATTTCATTATTTACAGGCCTTTAATTGTTCAAAAACACCCCTTGCTTAATGAAAATGTTTTGCATATCGATGATAAAGTAAAGTAAATCTTATAGTCATTTGTGTCATTGCCCCGATGAATTTGTGGCATCCCCCGAATATTACACTGGAAGAGATATTTTGTAACAAAATATTTCGTGACAAAATTTTGGATATATTTTTTAATTTTATTTTAACTATTACTTAATTTTGTGACAAAATATTTTTAAATATTTTTTGTTATCTTAATATGTTTTATTGTATTTTTGTCTTTGATGTGTATTATATTTTATTTTGGATATACTTTTCTTACTTGGGAGGAAATAACTCGCTACTTAATTTAATGAAATTTATCTCCCCTTCATGAATTTTCAATTGTTACACTCTAAGATAAGTCCAGAACCGCAAAGCTCATACTGTATTGGTTTTGTGTCCGTGAAATATGAATTATACCCACTTTTCACCTCTGGAGACTAATTTATTTTAATTCATTGAATGTTGTCAGTTTCGTTTTTATCATCTGAAATTTAAATATATCTATAAATAATAAATGCCGGTGATCTCTACTAAATTATACTCTACTAGTGATTAATAAATAATGAACTCTCGACAACTTGCCTACCTTTGTTGAACTCTATAAGTGGATACGGTCCTCCTTATCCTCCTTAATTCATTTTCTGATTCATTTAGCTAAAATTCAACCACCTTGTTTTTTCCTACCACTTTCCCAATTCATTCTACTGGTGCCTTCGTCGTTTATCATATCTCTCATCGACCCCACCTTAGCGTAGCCTATAGGAGGCACTGTAAATTCTATGCTGTTATATTTTAATCATTTTCTTTTTGTTCAGCACATTCTCGCTTCCTTAAAATGCATCATGAATTTTTTAAAGCTAAAACTTTGCCATTCATTGGTGAATATTGCCTCGATAAAATATAATTCAACCTTTCCGTATTGGCAGGCATAACTCAGTCAACATCTTACGAAAGAAGATGAAAACAATGATCTCTTATTAGATCTTGGGCTGTAGTACCCATTTAATGACTAGGTTATCAGAC
Organism: Platycnemis pennipes; assembly: GCA_933228895.1. Classification (NCBI taxonomy): domain Eukaryota; kingdom Metazoa; phylum Arthropoda; class Insecta; order Odonata; family Platycnemididae; genus Platycnemis; species Platycnemis pennipes. The sequence continues at coordinate 115,756,419 of OW121848.1, read as the reverse complement.
ATTCTTGCCTAGTATTCAGAATTAAATCCTTTTAAAACCTTTTCCATGAATTCTACTTTTCTCTTCTTTTTGTTTTTTTCTACCGCTAAGCTTATAATCCCATCATAATAACAAAAATCATTTTCCTCTTTCCGGGAGGCATACCTTTTATTCCAGGCATCGTGGCTGTTGGGACAAAATGTTGTTTACCTTCATTGCCTTTCTCCATGGTTGATTTTGTGTAGGAAAAATGATTGTGGTTCTTTTAGACGAAAAGAGAACAATTCTTTCTTATCATTACTTTTTTTGGTAAACGTATCAGTTAAATCAAATTACTTGTCACAGAGTTATTACATTAAATTTCTGTGACATAACCACTCCGGTTATTTTGCTTCCATACCGTTCCGTTCATAGAACTGTAACAACGTTCTTTCTTCACCCTTACCATTGAGTTCCTGATTCATTTTACACTCATCACCGTGATAGAAGGGCTATAAGATGTGGATTTGGGGACAAAGAGAATATATGGAATCGAGAAATAGATAATTAAAAAAATCATACAAGTGGGAGGGAGGATGAATGATTTTTCGGTGTCAAATAGTGGATTTTCAGGAGTTTCCGTAGTTGAAAACATCTACATTAACGGAGACTCCTTGAGGGTGTGTGGCAGGTGGTGAAGAATTACCAAACTGGTACCTATACTTCAACTAATAGCCAAAAGGAATGTTTTAAAAATAAGTCAGTCCATACTAATTCAAAAAGAATGTACATCATGGCCATAAAATTAAGAAATGCAGCATGGATCATTTTTCGCTTCAAGTTTCCGTCCGTGTCGGTTGCCTCCTCATCAAACCTCGCTTTATCCTCTCTTTCCGAGCAAGGTGGATCGAAAATTCTGAGAGCTACTTCAACTAGTCGGGAATTACTCTTATTTTTGGACTCCCCTTCCTTGTTGCAACCTGGCGTTGTGCCGCGTCGCTCTGAAACGTGGCAAGGGTCTGGAAGCTGCGCGCGGGAGGGGAAAGAATGCCCGGGGCACGTGTCGTGACGGCTAGAACGCCAGCGGCAGGTACGCCTCCCACGCGGACGACGCGTGGCCCTCCAATTGGGCGCCGGGACGCTGTGTTTCAGCGTCGTCCTGGTTGCAGGGGGTTGGCAAACCTTATTGGGGTGAAGCAGGTACGTCAGGAGGGTTTAAGGGACTTTTTCAGGGCTGCTCGGCCTCCTTTGTGAATGAAACGTCTCTCTTCTCTCTTCCTATTTCACTTTCGTACTAGCTCTTCGCTCGGAGACCCTTTAGGGACAGGGCCGCCAGAGAATTATTCTCTTCGAACGGGATGTGGCAGAGCACGTGGCAGGAATGGGACCTCTCCCCGGCGTCCCCTGTGATTACCATGACTCAAAAGAGCAACAGTTGCTCGGCTCGAATTAGCTTGTTCAGTCGGATTCATTCGCATGGAAAAGGCGCCTTATATTACAGAATTTCTCAATTATTGTGCGGCATACAGGTATCACAGGCCCACGTCAGGTTTCGTGATTCCTTTGTTGAGGGTTGTGAAGTAGAGGTGGATTCTAAGTGGTTATTTAATTAAGGCATAGTAATAATAAGGCACGAGAAAATTTGGCCTGTATGCCAAATTTTCTCGTGAGATCTACCGTCCAAATGTGACAACTTGTATTCTGACTGGCCGATAAAAAGTTAGGCAACCTGAAGAAGTGGCCATGCTCGCTCTTACAGTAGGTATCATCATAGCCATTTCGTCATATTATCCGTAATATTAGAATTTTTAAACCAAATATGCAATAGATTATTACAAGTACCTATTTACTGTCACTTGAAAGAAGGTGTTTGTTTTTGATTTAAGCTGAAAAATACCTACAGTGCCATGTATGCAAACGTGTGTTAGTGTATTGGTTGTTGTTTCAGAATAGCGGGCAGAAGGTATCCTCCAACCGACAACCTGTTGTGATGGTGAGGGAAGGGGATTATTTTCTTTTAAACTCACTTCCACAAACATTTGGAGAGAAATTGCTTCGGAGAAATTACTTTTTTGACCCTTGCTCGAGCTCGCCATGATTCCATTTCAAAGGTAATTTCGTGAATCACTGAATCCGTGGGTGATGCATTCATAATACATAGGTATTATTAAGTTCAGCTCCTTCTTGGAGACAGGGATGTCCCTTCATGCTCGTTGAAAAGTTTCGCCCCTCCATTATTTCGACCGTAAAATCAAATACTTCGAATAAAGCCTTGGAATGGGAATCGCACCCACGTCAATATCTTTTTTCAAAATAAAAATCCCATCTCGGCCGGTCGTAACCCTTTCCTTAACGTAGGTACTACTCTTTTAAAAAATCGATTCTTTAGTGTTTGAGCGTCTCTGCCACTCAAGCTTCTCCAAAGTTCCGCCAGGTGACCCAGGTTGCCGGGAGCCGGGAGGCTCCCCAAGACTGCTTTTCCTGTTCCAAGAATCTTGACTTAGATTGAGGACTCGGAAGTTACAATCAATTTCGCGGCAATGCTTGCCAACCAACATTCGCTGACAGTATTTTTCGGATATCATTGAAAGCATTTTGCAGGACAGAACGACTTCCTCCACACGGATTCACACATTCATTTCCTTCCTCTTTTAATTTTGGGAACGCATCGAGTTGGCTCATTGAGTGAGTTCAGCCTGCTTGTGACGCACATATGAGCTCGCTTGCGCGCACTCTTCTTGAGGGGGAATTATTTTCTCTGCTGAGTGTTTGTCAATCATTCCTCGTTGCCTTATTCCTTGTGGTATAAACATGACGCGCAAACGTATTAATACCACCAAGCAAAGATTAGGCATGTGATAGGATATGTCAGGACACCGCCACTGTTAGATAAGTTCTTGGGTGTTGTACATTAGTTCCCCTTGGCCTAGAAAGGACAATATTGTCAAGCTTATCCTCAATTTATTCTGACGGTGCATCAACTTTTTTTTGTCTCGCTTGCAAATTGAGTACTGTAGGAAAGTCCATTCAAATCTAGTGTTTTGAAAGCCTGTTTTATTGTTTTTAGAGGAAGTAATGGTAATACATTATAGGAATTACCGATACTTCCCCTAGCAGCAATTAGGAGTCAAAAACTTTCTTTTCTTTCATCGTTAATACCCAGTACCAAGTAGTAAGAGCAGTTGCATCATCTCAAAATCCTGCTACGGCGCATTGATATAATAATTTTCTGGGGGAATTGTTTTTTTGCCATTTTGCGCTGAGATATGTATTTATTCTATATATAAGAGGATAGCCTATGGAATGGTGAAGTTAATTTTGATGTTTTTCTGTAAAAATTTATTTATTGTCTCGTTGTCAGATTGTTTTCACTAATCTCCTGAAAGGAAACCAGCAGAAAATCGATACAATTTTCACACGACAGTTTTATTTTTTTAGTAATCCATTGGTATCATATTGTCCTTTAAACTTGAAATCAACGTAATTGTAGAGTTTTGATTTCTCTGGATTAAACTAGATGAACAGCATGGAACATATTATGGATTAAAATGATCAAATAAGGTAGTAAGTTTATTGTGTTTTTTTAAGATAATGAAATTATACTAAACTGAAAATGATTGATTTTATCTTTTTTGGGAGGCATGAGGACTTAATCGTTTCAGTTTGTCACTATTTCACTGCTGAGTTATTCCTCAGCGTTGTACCCACTGAACATGAATTTGTGAAGTGCACGAATTGGTGACACCCGAATGTCATGCATTTTTCTGTCTTCATATCTTTTAGAAACAATGAGAAACTAGTGCTAGAAAATATATAGGCAGCATGTATAGTCGTGGGGACATCGGAAATGTTTAGTAGTGAAAATATCCTAACGTTTTCAGGGACGTATAAAATGCTTTGGGCTTCGTTGGTGGTGTAGTTCCTTTCAATGAAATCTTCCCCTGCGACACAGTGACGGCTGAACTATCGGATGAGAGAGACTAGCTGACCCTTTCTCTCCCTTTTTTCTTTTTGGATGGGAACTCACATAGCTCTAGTGAACTCATCGCCACGTAACTTATAATGAAACACAGTACTTGTTCCATACGAAATGGTATTTTAAGCAATGAAACGTACGAGATTACTTAATAATGTTAACCTTGAAGTGCTGACGACTCGTTGGATTGATCGATAAATTATTGTGGCGATAATCAATAAATTAAGTAAGTGCCACGGCCTTAGTCACTTGTAGAATTTACGATCTCATTAAAAATATTATATTTTTTTTGGAACGAATGAGGTATATATCGCTAAAACTTAGCGGGTTTCCGGAGAGAATTTGAAACCAGGGTTTGTCAGGGATCCTGCGGCCTGGACGAATTCTTTATCTTTCGCTGGCAAGAGCATGCTTTCATCGCGGTCATCAGACAGCAGTGACAGTTGAATGTGTGACATTTTACTCTCCAAACACAATTAACATGAACCCGGCTATAGTAACAAAGGTATCTTTTATAGTGACAAACGCCCAAACGCCTTCATGAAGTAGCTATTGGTAATGGCGGCATTAGGATCGCGGTTTTGGCAAGACGTAGACAAAACAGAAGCTTGGTCGCCAAAAACAGCCCATATCTCCATTTTTTCCAGATCAAAGAAAAACTTCTGTTCTGACGTCGCTTTGGCTATCTACCCGTTGAATTAATTGCGTATTTTCCTAAGTTGATTATTTCACATTTAGTTAACTATCTTATTTCGACGTACCGGCGGTGTGACATTTGGTAAATTTTCAGTGGAATTTCGACGCCTACTTGATTGCTATATGAAAAGAATTCCATAGTACAGTACTTGTTTCGTCATAAGGGACGTTAAACCGATAACCATATGCCGCATTTCGTAATTGTTAATCCAATGCCAGATTTCCTTCCGTCGTTGTTACTCCGCTCTCTAAATTCCTAACCCTACCTATTACCTAAGGCGCAAATGACCTCAGGTGTGGGTCCCCTCCTCGAATCCCGGCAGCAACCCATTGGGAGACAGTTGGCTCGGCGCGCGTGGCCGCTCACGAACCCGTCAATTTGCGAATCCGCACGCCCCGCGAGGAGGACGGTGCGTATCGCCTGCCGCACCCGACCGAACCGCATCCCCGCCGCGGTACGAGTGATTGAATGAGTCGATGAATACGTCGGGGATGCAGATCAATGCGTTTGCGGGCCCCGTGGGAGGAGGGTGGGGGAGGAGGAAGTTTCGGCACCGCGCGGGAGAGTCGTGAGGGAATGTTTGGGGATGTGGGGCCGGGCGTGGAGGGGTGTAAGCAGATGGATGGGCGGGAAGGAGCGAGGGTTTATCCCGCGGGACGTCCCACGGGAGACCGGGATTGGAGTGCGTCTCTCTGTACTGTGCGGGGCGTGGGGAGGGGGGGGGGGGGGGGGATGATGCGAGCGGCCATCAGTCTCTCGATGGCACCGGAGGTTGACTTGCGGGAGAGGGAAGGGGGCATCCATCACGGGAGGCTGAGAGGCGAGGGCAGGGGGTTAAAGGGCTCTCCTCGCAGTCGGATATATTCCCAGGACTGTCAGCCCCGGGGGTAGGTAGAAAGTACCGGCAACCCCTCCTTCCTCGGTGACCCTCCTTACTCTTCTTCCCCACTTCGTCTTCTTCCTATGATTTCTTTCTCCTTTCTCTTCTTTGCTTTTACATCGCTCCATCGCGATTTCCTTATTTTTCCCGAAAACGGGCAAAACCTAGAGCCTCATCTTTAAGAATATTCCTCTTTTACATCGATGCCTTCTGGAATTTTGTTCTGGTGAATATCTGGTGTTATTTCACATAGCGGGTTGCATCTCACTTCAGATGGCCAGTAGCCAAAAAATGAAATTGATTGGATGTTATCAATGTTTGAGTTGCCGAAACTCAATGATGAAGATTTTGAAATTTTCTCAGAGAAAGGTACATGTACTAGAGCTTCGGTATCCCAAGGTTTTACACACTCCCACATCTAACACACCCACTTATAACCAAGACAAATGCGTCTTCCAAATTATTGTCACCACTTTCACTTATTTTTCTCCTTGAATAATTTGGTCGATACATTAAGGGTAGTGATTTAGGGGGTTGCAGTGAGTTTTTTTGGATTTTTTGTCAGGTTCCAATATTTTTTTGCTTCCGTGGTCGCAATTCAGTCTAAAAAAACAGGGAGTGCGAATTATTCCAAGATTTGTGTTTATTTGAATGCTTGACAGGTGGAGCTGGATTTGTCTCCATTGTGTGCTATGGAGCAATGAATTAATCAACCTACTATTACATTGGTGTCTGGATTCCAGCATCACACGTGAACTAGACTGCTTGATTTTGTAAGAATCAGATATTTCTGGAAAACCATAGGTGAATTAAAGAAAGTTGACCCTACTACCTTAAAACTTTTGGATATTTTTGTCGTTGGACTCAAATCAATATTCCGTGATTGGTGTATTCCGTGATCACTAACCCTACAAAATACCGTGTTTGTTTTCCATTTATTTTAAATTAAAAACTCAGTGACGTCCTGCTGGTGAAGTGTAAACTCTTAAATAAGTGAAATATTTATGTAATAGAGAGATGTGCAAGGGAAGAGTTTTTCATGGCATCTTCATTAGATGTAACCTTGAGAATTAGGGGAGGAAGAGCTCTTCCTCCCCTGAGCAAGATATGATAGAGAGTGAGAAAAGAGTGGTTTAGGAATCCATTACCTGAATGAAACTTTTACTCTTAGCAAGATCCAATGTAAAAAAAAGTATGATTATTTCATTTTTTTCAATATGTGAATAAGGAATTGTTGTCAGTGAAATCATACTTTATCCTGTTACTATTTCGAAAAAAACACTCGAATATGCATGGTTTGAAGGAAAAAAACAGCGTATTGAAAAATTTCTATTTAACACCGCTAAAAATATCTTTTTGTATAAAAGTTTGATAAGATTTATGCTTTTTTTCTGAAGATTAAATGATTTTCAAGTTATGGCATGAAGTCGTCTCAGTTTCTCTGTTATTCTTATAATTCTGTCAGTAATGCTGGAAACATTTTTTTGTTCTATGCAAATGACACACTTTTTTCTTATTTGTTGTGAGACGATTTCATTGTTAGGAAGTGCTTGGCAATGAAGGATAACTTGGAACCGATAAAACTTTCTTGTGGAACTCCAGAGGTCACGCTAACCATATCCGAGTTGCTCCGTGGATTATTGGAGGATGCAACCGACATCTGAGACCATTTGCAATACTAAGGGTAGGTGTGAAATTAGGTTGAGGGTGAACTTTTTCGAGGGACGGAGGAAGAGTGGAGGGGAACAGAGTCGACATTAGCCTGCTATAAAAAAAAGGCGCGGAGGGGTCCTCGTTTTATTGTCACATCACATTTTATTGTCATATGGGTCGCTGAAGTTGAAGTGCTCTCGACACAGTACTCAAGCGGGGATAGGTATTTTGAGGAAATTCTCTGCCACTGCCGGGATTTGAATCCAGACACTCCAGGCAGGAGGCCGGTACTATTGCCACTAGTAGAAGTTATTAGGGGGAATTATTGGAAATAATTCAAAAGGCAATTCCTTCAGTGGTTTGGCGTAGAAATTTCACACAGTTAAGAAGCTAATGAAGGAAGTATAGTTCAGTCATAAAATGTATGGGCTCAGCATGTTACTGGCATCTATGGAAGATGTGTAAAAATTAATAATTACAGATTGATAAAATACTAATTAATAACATTGACGTTTCAATACCTATCTATATAAATCCTGAACATTATTAATTACCTTCATCTTCATCTCGTTAACATCCTGTGTATGATATATTTTTTAAATTTCCCAATTAACTTGACAAAATTGTGATTATAATTCCCTTTGAAGTGTACTTACTTACTGCGATGCTTTACCTTTGGTGATTTATGCCCTAAAACTACAGGAAAAGAGTTGATGGTTTCAGGCGTAACTTTATGGAATTTACTTGTATTCATTATGAATGATAAGATAAACTTTGTACAATTCCACAATCATTCCACCTGATGATGAAAATAACCGTCGAAACCATGGTTGTAGTAGTGTGAAATAAATACTTGTAGAATTGCATAGTTTATCCTATCATTCGTAATGAATACAGGAAAAGAGAATGTGATAATGGGTATATGATATGGGTGTGGCATTCTACCGAAGGATTGGATGGTTAGGATGACCAAGGAAGATGCGTGCATGGTATTCATTCAATCCTGTATTTTCTTCTCTTTCTAATAATGTATCATTTTAATAGTATTATGAATCTTGCCACATATTCTCAACTTGCTACCTCGCTGTTCTTTTTTCAAGCCTTTTCATCGATTCTCTGTCAAGATTCTTTGCCTTTTGCTTCAGTATTTCTTTCCTCTAGAGATTTTTCTCATCATTAATATCATTTGAATGCTCGCCCAATACAATGCCAATTACGTAATATTCTTTATCGTTCCTAATTTGCCTGCTTTCTATTATATTTTTATAACCTCCGCACTTTACGCTATATTTTCATTTTATCTGTAGATTAGTTAATTACGCAGTTCATGCCATTCCAACTCTTTTATCTATTAATCCATCAGTATTTACAATAGCTTAGCGTAGGAAGTTTCCTTATTTTTTTAAATCTGAGTCAATCAGATCTTATACTGAATTGGACCTTTCAAATATTGAGGGGATGGACAATAGATGTTATATATTTGAACTTAAACGATGTCATTTTTGGAATGGAAACACAATTAGTACAATCTCTTCCGAGTGAGCGAGAAATTAATGTTGAGTCTTTTGTGGAAAATATCGCAATATTTCGTTATAATAATAATGCTATCACAATGTTTGACGCACATTAACTCTTAAGATTCAGTTCTTTTAGGGATATCCTACTTTACAATACTTGCTTCAACGTCATCTCAGAAATTAACTTCAATTCAAAACGCTTCGGTTCCGGTGCTCTCATAATCATTAGTCATAGGAAACAGTTTACAGCTAAGAGCCCTGTTGAAAAATAAGAGACAAAGGCATTTGGATTAATCTAGGATTGTTACACCATAAGAGAATGAGGAACGGCAAAGTAGTGCATATTTTTTGCTGATTCGCCCGATGATTTGGCTACGAGCGAATTAGTGGACTACCATAGTGTTCCTGTTTAATAACATTTTATTTAATTCGTGGAACTTCGGCTCACGTCGTACCAAACCCAAAGCAGAATAAAAATTGCTCGCTTAGACTGCCAGATCGTTTTTGTACCCCCCCTGCTTCTTAAGTGTTACTAATCCTTAAAAACTATCAGATTCGTTCTAATTGGAACAGCTGGTTAGATTTTCAGAGTCACTGTGAGGGAAGAACGGAGAGTATCCATCCATGGACTGACGTGTCGCAACAGATGAAAGGAGTAGGGTGGCAGAAATATTTAGGATTAAGCGCCTTTAAGAAATTGGATTATAAATTGGCGCAAAATGGCCATTCAAAGGTACTTGTAAATCTTATTCAAGCACTATGTGTACCGGAGATGAGGCAGATCATTGTTCAGTAGGGTTTTGTTTTATTGCTTTATTGACTATTATTACGATGACTACCGCGTTGGTTGCGAGAAAGCATCAAGTGATTTGTTGACCGAGGAGATTGGGACTAGGACTAGTGCTGTGTGTAGAGGCATTTAGCGCGTTCATGAATAGGTAGCTTCTTTTTCTTAGTTCCAGTCCTCTCTCCATAAGTACCGTTGGCCAAAATTTACAGTTTTTGTGAAACTAGGAGCAGTGTGCGGGAAGGCGAGAGCAATAAATATTTTTTGGCGGTTTCCCGCTTGGTATGAAAATATTTTTTGACAGCGACGCCTTTAGTATTTCGTATACTTTGTATTACCGAAATATTAATGTTTCCTGAGTGAACAGTGGGATCAGAGGGCGACCTCAACCTTTGTCTCAATTTTGATGAATTACCCTTGAATGACATGCGTGAATGGGCAGTTGCAGTCGGAAGTATTCTTGTTTTGTGACGTACCGCAGACGTCATGGTAGTGTGTCCTCGTTTGTGAAACAATTCCGCATTGATAAGTAAGTTGAAGGAGGGATCAAACCTTAGGATTAAAATTATTCAGCATATTCTCATCAAGTTTGCCATTATGGTTCGTGTCAGTATGGTGGCAAGAGTGCCAGATTTTCATCCCCAAGGCCCGAGTATACAATGTCGATCCTTACTTGAGCGGAGTGACTGAATGAATGAATGAGTGAGCGGAGCGTGAGTGAGTGAAGGATTCTTCAAGGTCAGTATTCCCTTCGTCGGACTGGGCATCAAACCAATGGGGTCGTTTACCATATCTTTTTATTGCCGGATCTGATAGAGTTTGTAAAATAAGAGACTCATATTTTTCCGTTTTTTGATCCGTCAATTATTTTTCGAGTTATAAGCGGCGAAAAACTGATGTTTTTATCCCTTTCGTAAAAGTGGGCGTGGTGCAACCTCTGACGCATATCGATTTCGTCCAATCACAACTGAGCCCGCGAAGCTACTTCGCCTTATCGCTCACTACACAGACTCTGCCAATCGGAGCGATTGCGACAGCATCTGTGAGAGCAGACCTTTCGAGAACCCTCCTCCACTCCCTTCCCTTCCCCTAAAAGCAGTCAAGGACGGGAGGAAAATGACGTCAATGTTATCACAGCAGCTTTTTCGGTGGGCGTCACCTTTTGCTTATTTTAATTTTTGATTTATGAGTGAATGGTTGTGGCTAGAAGATTAATTTTTTCACTAAAATTCGTTTTTCGTTTCTATCTAACGATTTCGTGTACAAAATTGCGATTTCGGTTCCGAGTAAACGCCCCCATTATTTGACGGCAATCATTAGAAGTAGGTTAATATTGACCGACCCTGGTTCCTCTCCATCCTTGCCCCACTTCTAACGAATTCTATTAATTCCCCTCCAATTAGTTACCCTCATCATCACCATCATCGCAAGGCAGACATTCTAATATTGGTTTGACACCGCTCTCCACTGATCCCTTATAGGCTAACCTCTTCATATTGACATAATTCATCTAAGTTATCCTCCGCGAGAATGATTTCGCATGTCAGTTTCCTCTCCCTAATGCAATGTAATAGTAACCTGCTTCACTCAGCCAGCTACAACCCACGACAACCCACTTCAGGCAGCTACGCGCAGGTATAAATCATAGTGAGATGCCAGCCATCGTAGCCAGGTCTGTAAAGCTCTGGCATGGCGAGCCAATGATCAAGTGCTCGAATCCTTCGCTTGCAATGGGGTTTTTTCGGTCATAAGACTTATCTTTATAAGATTTCGTTAGTTTAGGTGTGATATACCCTCAGCAGTTGAATACACTCCTCGATACATAATTCTATTACTACAGGCATAGCATCTGGAAAACTGAATAGTAAGCCCTACTAGGTAAAACTTGGAGAGGGATGTCAAGGACTACCAAACCAAGATAGGCTTAACACAGAGATTTGGTCAGGGTAGTGCTTACTAAGTAAAAATCACAAAGGCATTTTCAATTCACACATCGGTGAAGAGGTTACAATTCCTGTGCCACCTGAATTCTCCCGGAAATATTTATGCTTTGAAAGTCACACAGTTTGGTCTTGGGTGAGCGTGTAACGGGAGGCCTCTGCAGTATTCGAATCCGAGACCTCCGACCAGTGATCCAAACCTCTGACCATGGGGCGTAACACACCATCTGAAATGCGAGCACCCTCTTCTTTTCTCCCCTGTTCTCCCTCACGCACAATAACTTGCTCCTCTGCTTGCTATCGAATGCGAGGAAAAGGCCACAAAATGCATCGAGGCGCGCTTTATTTTGTGGGCGTGCTAGAGGACAGCAGAGGATAAGGGAGGAGGAATCGGAGGAAAGGAGGAGGTGAGCGCACGAGAAAAAGACGGGAGCGGCATTTGGCGTGAGGAATGGGCGACCTCGCGAAAGGGGGGGAGGAGGGTACAGAAGGGTGGCTGCTGAAGGAGCCGGGTGGTGGTAGTGGTTGCAAGATGGTTGAAGGAGGGCTTTGAAATATAAATGAGTCGGGTGCCGAAGGGAATTGTGGCGGGGGCGTGGAAATGGGTGGGGAGTGGGGTGCGGGAGGGACGCGGCCGGAGTGAAGATAAATCCCATCGGCAAGGGAATCGGAGGAGATCCGTCCTCAACCTCCAGCCTCCCCCCAAACACCTCCGCGTCCGTCCCCCAAGTCGCAAAATATATTTGTCAATTAACCGGGGAGGGAGAGCATCTCGGAATCCGAGGAGGCGTTCGTTCCTGGTTACGGCCGCCGCCAGCAACACCGCCCACTGAGGCGACTTCCCGGCTATAAAGCTTGCCCCTATTTGGTACCCGTCGAAGGACTTGATACGTATCTTTAGTTTAAGTTTCTCAATGCATTGTACCTTCCCCCAACACAATCCACGGCCACAATACTTGTACGCCACAATTTTACGATTGAAGTTAAATCTTTTTTCATCCGCTTTTGCGCGTACATCTTTTCTCCTAACATTATTTTCTCCTCTGGGGATAAATAGAATATATTAGTGACCTGCCTGCCAAATTACTTCAAAATTATGAAACTTTGTATCTTAATGAACCCTGGGCTAGGGGAAGAGGGGCCTCATCTAGCCCAGCATAAATAAAGAACATAAATAAATAACACCCCTTTCTAACAGCTCGATGAGTAATATGCAGATTTAAATATCAAGTATCCCCGTAATAAATACTCAAGTATATGAAATACCAAGTATCAAGTGTGCGTAGGTGTTCGGCAAATACGGCAATCTATTATCTGTGGAAATCTCAGGGCTCTTAGAAATTCAGCAAGTACTATAAATGTTGTTGGAGGCTAGCCATATTTTCATAACGACAAAAGCACTACTGGAATTTTATTTATCTTTACCGGAATCTATTTTCTTCAATTTTAATTTTATGTATGTATGTATAATGTAACAATAGTACTAAATTGAGCTACTCGTGAGAGAATAAAAATTGATAACAGCACAAGTCGTAGTCATGTCGGTGTCTCGCTGGTATGGAAACTCAAAGGTCGTGTCTTCAAATCCCGGTTCGGGCATAGATGCTGCGTTTGTCTCAGGATTAGGCTTAGCAGTAGGAGGTATAAAACCGTTTCAGGGATATGAAATGAATAAAGTACTCCCTCAAGAACACAGGATAGTAATGATCACATGAAGAACCCTATTGTTCTTAGCCCAATTTTGCTTCCCCACAGTGAATGATAATACTATATTTTTGCGAAGAGGACCGAATGTACCTTTTGAGAATTGAAGAGGTGCCAGAAGGAAGAAGAAGTGCCAATGGCTAAGGTTATATCTCACCGTATAGCATGAGAAAATGGCCATAGGATAAACGCAGCAACCATGCCCTACTCGGGATTCGATTCCGCGGCTTATAGGTCACCAGGCAAACGTGCCACCGACCTCGCTACCACACCCGGTTCAAGAACACAGGGTGTCTGTAAATATACGGACTATTAGAAGATAAGCGAAGCCAAGCCGAGTTTGTCACCAAAAGATTTCAGCGAATTTCGTATTTATGCTTCTGCCGCCGCAATGGCGAGCGCTATGACTCCATCCTTCAAACAGAGTGATAGCTATAGAGAGGTTTGCCGGAAAGCGAAGGAGATAGCTCTCCTACTAGGTCATAATTTCCGGTATCCATCGTTCCGCCGTTTTTCCGTTGGCGCGTTTGTGACGCGTGACTCAATTCGACGTTCGCGGAGTGAGTTGTCGATATATTTGGCATCTATTGCGAAGACCACTCAATATCGCGCGGGCAATTACAGCTGCGTCATATGTTCTTGAAAATGCGTTTAGCAAGCGTCCACGACGCAATAATTCTTGCAGTCATCGCTTCCGGAGATATATTCCACATCAAAATTTTTCAAACTTTTCAGCCTTTGACACCCCTTGAATTCTTAATACGTGTCCTCACATCACGAAAATATTGAACTCTTATTCAACGTGGAGAAGGAAAATGGGGGTCTCGGAAATAATAGAAATGCTGTTATAAAAATTAATAATTGTATGATGTTATTTTGCTGCAGTATCAACACGCTGAAATAAACTCCTAAAACTACTCAACAAATAATCGCTTGCTTGTTGGTTACAGCGACATATAATAGGCAATAAAATATTATCGTGACGTCGTGCACCCCAAGTGTGGGGTGCATGCACTCCTCAAGAATTACTCTCCTAGAGCTCAAGAAGAATAAGTTGAATCCTGAGTTTATGGTCGAATTGGTATCTTCCAAGGTTACATTTCGTGTTCCTGCTGTGAGTGGCATTTGTAGGAACGCGTTGCCAACCCTGACTTATCGCTTATTCAAATAATAATAATGGATTGTTTTCTACGGATCCGCGGTCAAATTAAGAGTCTTAAATGTAGAATCAAGACACATAAAAGTATCTAATAATCATATTTAGTATATAATTAACATTTACCAACTTTACTTGAATACTAATTACGATCTACATTAATTAAGGTTTAGTATCTAAGATTTAACTATTAAGATGACTTAACTATCAATTAAGTTTTTAAATGTATCTAAACCCGCTCTATGACTTGATGAACTTTTTCTCGTTACATTAATTTGTTGTTGATGGTTGTCTTCTTAAGTTATGTGCAGATATGCATATTACTCGCTATTGAAAAATCAGGTGATATGCAAATATGTAAAGGCAATTCACAGGATGATCTGCATGTTTAGTTTTTATTTTGCTAGATTTCGATTCAGTTTTACCCGTAGCTTTGTTTTATCCGCAGTTTTATCCAGGTATAATTTAAATTGTTTCACTTGCTTGTTTTTTGTTTAAATTATGAGGCAGCATATATTTGCCAGATTGGCTTATTCTTAAACGAGATCAGTCGGTCGCCTTGTTTGACGGGTACTGGTAAGGTGGTAGGTCGAATTATTATTATTCTTCTGAATCCTTTTATATCAACTCGGTACTTGAAAAGTAATTTTTAATCTTGTTTGTTATTCACTATTAATTATTCTGTATCCTAAGTAATGATATATTTCGCGATGGACGAGGAAAAGCGAGCATAATAGACATAACGTAATCTTAAACGTGTACATTCAAATGTGTTTAGATTGGCATGATGGCATTACTTCAAATTGGAATAAGGTCAAAAATTGTAATAAGCTGCGTGAAATCCAGGGGAAAATCAAATATTACACGAGAATAACATCTTTCGATCTGTCAAAACAACTCTTCTCATGTTTGAATACCCGGGAGATATCCTTCTTATCGGAGCCCTGTAGGGTTTCTCATTTAAATCAGAGTCGATGCTGGCAAATCACATTCAGCTATATGGACATGCTGTAATTGACATGAGAGAGTGAGTCCGGAGTGCATATTATAAACTGTCCGTATATTACCTAACATTAAAGGGGTCAAGTCAACTTTTATTACGGTGCACAGGACAGGACAGAAAGGGGGCTCCGGCCTTCCGTTACTTTGAGAAAAGATGCATTATGAATTCCTACTTTTTCCAAACAATAGTCACCACACAAATAGTAATCAATAAATAATTAACGGTTTTAAGAGGTGCATGGGTTATTTATAAAGAATGTCTATTTTAACATTAACAAGAAAGCGAGGGTGTACTGACTGCGCTACTTAACTTGGGGGATCTAAAAAAATGCTTCTGAGTGTTTCAAGAAGGATAGAGGGTTAAAAAAAGAGAAAATTGGAAGTCAGCTAAAAGTAAAAAATGGATAGCCCATCAAATAAGTTGAGGTCGAGTTTAAAATTATACATATTATTCATTTTGTATCATGTGATAAATATTAACTTTGGGTACCATCGTTTCAAATTTGGGATTCAGTCGGCATGAATCCAAAATTTGAAGTAGTATCCGTAAGAACCAAATGCGGAAGCGACATGGATGGCATTCGAATGCAAAAAAACCTTTCTAGACAGATTATTCTTTGATGCTGAAGGACAAACACGTAGCTTACTCCAGTGGTACATAAATCCGAGGAGGAACATGCATCAACGACGCTGTGATAGTAGCAATTCCGTAATCCCCTAATCCACTTCACCGCGAAGACAGATGGGAACCACGGACCGCGATTTAAAGCTCCAAATGATACAATTCCGAGATATGCGCGGAATGATAACGTACGAAATCGTTCCGCCACGGCGGGAATTTTCCGGCGGGCAGTTCGTCACTTGTTCGCTTGGAGGCGCACCCTGTCGCGTCTGTCCTCTTGTTTCCTTTAGCCACTGCCATCTGTGGGCAAAACCCCGAAACACGACAAACTTGGGTGGTGCAAGCGAGGACTTTAAACACATTTCATGACTTATTCGTTGAACAGCCTTTTACTCTAGGCTATGATATTGTAGTCGTTACTATAGTCATTGGGTTGCTCGAACAGCTCGAATTTAATCAATTTGCGCGTAATTTGATCATTTTTCGGCTCTAAAACAGCCTGTTTTATGTATGCAAATATGTGTATGATGTGTAGGTATATCGAAAATCAGTAATATCTGATGGTGATACTTTATGAGAAGTGACTATTTCTTTGGAAAAATATGCCAAAGGCGAAGTTTGAAAAGTATCAATCGTGCTTAGGTACATGAACTATGATTATTTAAATTATCACGTTGAATAAACTGTCCAAACTTCGATTTTTTGCAGAGAAAATGTTGCAAGAAAATGCTTCATTGTGTTGTGGGTTGGATATAATATATATAGAATGAAAAATTATATTTTAATTTAATAACTTCGTGGTTCAAACAGAACGCAGAAGGAGAGATTGCGCTTAATGAATTTTTTATAGTCTAAACAAAAGCTTTCTTGATTAAGTAGATTTAAAATTTAAACAGATTCAGAGCGATTTATTGGTTGGAACACATTCAATCAAATATTGCTCGCAATATTCCTCAGAATTTTACCTTTAGTTTAATGCGCTGCCTTTATGTATCTCACGTTAAAACTCTCATTAAATTACATTGATACATAAAGATGCATTAAATTACCTATTTCATGATAAAGAATCATTTTTAGCTGTTATAATTAGGGAACTTACATGTAGAAAAATGTACTTACGAGGAAACATTTTTTATTTGGTTTAGATTTTTTTTCATTCTAAGTAAAATTCCTTTTTAATGAAATATTTACAAACCATTCCAGCGTGTATGATGTTAGGTCATCTTCCCGTTATTTTCATATGAATACAGTCATTTTAAACAAACCTTTTAGCATTGATTGCATGTATTATTATTTATTAAAAAAGGGTATTATCACTTGCATTATACAAAGTCTTAATACCCGAAATTCTAACGTTTAACTCATTAGAAGTTCGAAGATATCAGTATGAGGTACGTGCTGCCATCTGTGTCGATTAATCCTATCTTTTCGCAGGGCGCAATGCCTCTTAAGCGGCAAATTTGAACCAGAAATGTATTCTAGAATGAACGGTATCACCAATACAGTGTCCCATTGATCGTGTGTCATTTCTAACCTGTAATTTGAGACACTTCCTTTCGAGCCACAACGATGAAAATTGGTACCTGGCTAGAAAAAGGATGTAAGTTTTGTTGAGTCTAAGCAAAATATGGAAAATATGACCTTTTGACCCCAGAAATAGGGTCCAACCTAAAATCCAAATTTTGCCTTATGGGCTTTCAATGTTAAAATATTCGAAGTACAAAAAAGATGGAATTATTTAACGAAACTTTCGACTTGGTGTATATTAATTTCTCAATCGAAAAAGACAGAATATTTTAGAATTCTTATTAATTACGATTGCTTATTTGTATAATATTTTCTTGCAGTTAGCTTTTACAAGAAATATTGACCTACCAAACCTTTGGCCTTAAAATACTTGTAATGGCAATAAGGATGAGCCAGCAAGATAGAGTGAGTAATTGGGCATACCAAATGGCGTCAGAAAATACTGAACGCTGGTCAAGTGACAAACAGGGCATATGATAGACATAGACACATTGAATGTATTGATAAAGGGCGTAGGAGCATACTATAACCAACCTTTTTTTTAATGATTACAGATATTCGTTAACATTTAATATTACAAAATAAACATCGCAATCATAATTAAATAATTGATTGCGATGTTATTTAATCTTAAAAGTTGGCGAGTGCCTGTTATCAATAAAAATGTTGCTATCACAGATAACTAAAAACAGATACAGAGAGGACTATGACAATAACTCAGTAAAATTTACTACTGTATACATATTATTTGAGTGTTATGCAGAATAAGCTACTGCGAAGAGCTTGTTAAGGCTTGTTGAAGAGAGTGACGCCTAACTAGGATTAGATGGTTGACTGGGAACAGATTCTCATATCTTCCCAAACATTCAGATGGTAAACTTATCAGTAGCATTAAACGCTCAATAAGTTCCCAAAACCTGGTGATCACTAAATCTGATAAGGGAATATAATTGATGGTCGGCAAGTGTACTTGGTGGAATTTAGACATAGTGAAAAAGAAAGTACTTAGTTAATTCCACGATTTATTTTGAATGACTCGACCGGTTTCAACCTTTGCAGGTCATCATCAGGAGTGATGATGACCTGCAAAGATGACCTGCAAAGGTTGAAACCGGTTGAGTCATTCAAAATAAATCGTGGAATTAACTAAGTACTTTCTTTTTCACTGATAAGGGAAATAGTATGGTTATTCTTAACAAAGCTGACTATCTGAATAAGTGCTTCTCATTTTTATCAGATGTAAATCAATTTGTTGTTTTAACCAAGGATCCGACAATGAAGTTTCAATTGTCAGTGAAATCATCACTCCGTTCGTGTAATCATATATTGACAGATCGGAAGAAATTGTTCCTTACTCGCTCCAACCCCTCCCCCCAAAACTATTCGGTCTACCTAAGACTCATAAACTGAATTTCCTCATTCGGCTCGTCGTCGCACATTTTACTGCCCTTGCCACCTTTTAGTCGCTAAGTTAAATACGCTAATTCGTTCTTATTCACATTTTAACTCAACATACGGAATCAAAAACTCAACTAAATTAGCTCAAAAAATATCTTCAATATCCCCCCACCCCCAAATGCCAAGTTAGTTTCGTTCGATGTCAAAAACCTGTTTACGACAATCCTGCAAAAGAAGCTTGTGCCCTCTTCATTGAATTGTTAAAGAATGCTGGCTGTGGAGAACACATTATTAAGGAATTTAGTATGCTTTTAAACCTTTGTGTAAGTCAAAATTATTTCTTATTTAATGAATGTTTTTATCAAAAAGTTCATGGCCTATCGTTAGGTTCGCCGTTTTCCCCAATCTTAGCCGAAGTTTTCATGGATCACTTGGAGAAGAAATTGTTCAAATTGAAACATCCCTTGCTGAAAAACGTGATATATTATTATGTTATTATGATATTATATTATTCGTTATGTCGATGATATACTCTGTTTATGGACGGGAAGCGAAAGGCAATTAAACATGTTCTTATCATTACTTCATTCGTTGCACCCCTCAATTTCTTATACTATGGAATTAGGCTTAAATAAAATAAATTTTTTAGATATAACTATTTCTTTAGTTGACACAAGCCACAAGTTTTCCATTTACCGTAAGAGTACTTATACTGATATCATTATTCCCAACGATTCTAACCACCACTATTCCCATAAAATGGCAGCTTTCCATTCTATGCTTCACCGCCTACTTTCAATACACCTCTTCCAAGAAGATTTTTCCTTTGAATTAAAAACCATCAAATGTATAGCTCGAAATAATGGTTATAACGACTCCTTCGTAGACGACCTTTTAAATCGATTGCGACGAAAACGTGCCATAGCGACATCCACTTCACATTCTCCAACCCTCCCGACTTGCACTAAGTGGGTGAAGTTACCTTTTACAAAGAATTTTACATATAAGCTATATAGATACTTCCCGAAAAATAAGTACAAAATCTCTGTGTACAATCCGGTGACACTACAAAAATTATTATTAATTCCAAGGACCGAACTGACACGAGAGATAAAAGTGGGGTATATTTACTCAAGTGTGATACTCCCTATTGTAATTCTGTTTATGTCGGCCAAACTGGTCGAAAATTAAATATTAGAATAAAGAAACATGTAAAATCCAGCCTGAACGGTGGTAATAAGTCAAAATTTTCGGAACATTTGATTGATGAGGATCACACATCCAGTTTTACCCCCAAGTTCCTACACGTGTGTGACAAGGGTAGGAAATTGGACTTCATGGAAAATTTTGAAATTTTGTTATATCATCAAATGAATGGTGTTAAGTTAAACGCTAAATAAACTTAATGAATGATGTAACCCCTACTAACCCCTCACCCTTGCTCTCAGTGCCCGTACCTCCGCCTCCACCCCCTTAGTCCTTGTGCCTGGATTCAACTTGTTTGTTCCTTCCTCGCAGTTTTCACCTCAAAACCACTCACCTCCCTCACCCCCCTTACTTTTTTAACTGACCTCTCCACATATATAAGCTGTGTTATTCATGGAATTTTTAACACTGTAATCTTGAGAATGGCCTGAGAAGGCCGAAACCGGTAGATTTGTTTAAATATATTTGTGGAAAAGAACTAAGTTTTTTCTTTTTTATAATACCACTATATTATCATCATTAGGTCTTTAGTTGACTGACTGATCGTATTCACATTTAGTTTTCCGCAAATTTAATCTTCTTCAACAAGAAAATTAAATTATTTAGTTAGATAAGAGTTTGTGTATGTAACTTTCATTGCACTCTTTACCCCGCCATTCCTCTCTAAATGTGATGATCTCCTATCGGTTTTAATTTTTTATTACCACATGGGGTAGTTATTTTCAAAATGTATTTGTCATACGAGTCAGGTCTCCTAAAATAATAGTATTATTTGGACAACGGGTTATATACTTTTTCGAGGAACTAAAAATGCTGATAATTCGAAATAATTTGACACGATGATTGTTCATCCAGATTGGTCAAATAATGAAAGGCAAATTTTGACATTGATTTGTGAAAAGTGATTTTCCAGTGAAAAATTAAAATATGAATTTAGAGTTATTTTCCTGATCCATGTGGCGCATGCCATTGATCACTCCTTCAGGATATTAAAAATATTGTATCATAGATGGATTCATTACACTCCCTAAGCATACAGTGAGAATCTATGAACTGTCTGTTTCGGGCACTGGGTATCCTAGTTTTTCCATTTTGGACCAAAGTTTTTCTCGAACCCAACGGTTTTCTGTCGAATACCTTTTGGTAATCTATAAAGGATACGTTTGTCGCAAGATTAAATTTGATTCTTTTTTCTATTATCAGTTTTAAACCAAAAACATCGTCAATACCTAATCTTGCTTTGCAAAATCCTGCCTGTTCTTCGAGGAGCAAAACTTCAGAAATTGTTTGGAGTCTTTTGCTAATGATTTTTCTATACAATTTGTAAGCAGCATTTAGTAGGCAGTAGAGTAGTAGTAGGTAGTAGAGTAATACCTCTCTAATTTTTAAGCTAGTTTGGTTCACCTTTTTGGAATATGGGAATTACTTTTGCAATTTTCCATTCGTCTAACGTTTCAAGGGAAGTCCAGCATATATTATTGAAAATGAGGATTTTGTTGAAAATAACTCGTTATTATTTCAGTAAAATTGGGCTATTGCAATTGAGAAATTAAAAGGTGGCTACCAAACTTTATGAAGTCAGAGTTGATACCATCTAGTCCAGGTGCTTTTCTGTTTTTGTTTTCTTTTAAATATTTTGTGTTTCTGTCATGTTGATGGGATCTAAACCAGTTGTGTCTCTTTCTTCATATACAGCCTCTTTGATTGGGTTGTACCAGAGCTGTTGATAATGCTTAATTCAATCCTCTTTTGATAGTATATCTATCCGTTCAACTACCTTTTCTTTTTGTTCAGATGCTTTAAAATTTTATATGCGAATTATTGTCTAACGTATACATAGTTTTCTATACAACTTATAAATGTATCACATAATGTCTTACAATAGCTTTCGTTCTGTTTCTAATTGCATGGCAATTTTCTTTTGCTTCTTCAGATTGCTTTTGTAAGTATTCATTGTATTCTCTATCTTTCTGTTCGAAGGCTTCTTTTATTTTTCATTCTAGACTCTTAAGCCTAAATTCTTTTTCACCTATTTTTGTTCTCATGCATATGACTTAATTTCCTATTTGTTTTATGACGTTTGCAATATTTCTGTATCCTTCAGTTACATTATTACCTGTAGTTGTTCTTTGGAGTGGTTGTGTTAGTCTTTTTTGGAGAGAATTACGGGTACTTCCTACCTGTAATAGATGCATCTTGTAGACTTCGTCATCTCTTTTGAATTTTTGAAGTCCCGTTGTTCTTCTCCATCTTGACCACAACAGAATCTTTGATTTCAATAAAGGATGGTCTGTGTTGATGTTTCTACCTCTATATCTATGAGTATCTATGCTCCTTGGTGTTAGTTTTAGATTGACAATCACATAATCGTTGACAAGTCGATAACCTCTTGTACGATTCCGTTTTCCATTATGTGACACTATGTGAATTTATTTATTTCCTTTTCCGGAAAAAAATGTGTTCTTGGCTTTTAATTTATTACACGTAATCAATTCTCGTTTAAGCGATCCATTTCAATTTGCCTGATCCTCTCCAAAAATTCCAATCAATCCCGGATAGGGTTTGTCTCAATTCTGGCATTTAGATCTGTTAAGAGCACGTAATTATTTTTCGCTTTAGTAATATATTTTTGCAGCTCGTTGTAGGAGAATATTGATTCATATATTTTTCTTCTTCAGGAGCATAGGCACTTATTACTGTTAGATACATTCTATTGAACTTCAACGTAACAGACATAATTCTTTCATCGACAAATTTGTACACAACACAGCTGCAACACACTTGTTTTCTTTCTTCGACGCCGCTAAATAGCATTACATGATCGTTTAATTCTTTAGTTCCTTCCAGTTTCTTTTTTGTTTCTGTTATCGTGGCTATATTAATATTATAATCCTTGAGTATGTCTTTGAGTTCTATTTCATTATATCCTAGACTCTATGCGTTCGAAGTAGATTTAGTATAATCGTTAATCCTATAGGTACTCTTTTTCTCGTGAGGTCATTTATCTAGAAGTTCAATCCTGTTCCGATGCTCAATGTGAAGTATTTGAGGAAGATTTTTCCATGGGTTGGTTCTCGGACTTCGGAAAAACCAGGTGGACCAGAATTTTCTTTCGGGGTTTTCTCTCTTAGCCAACTTGATCCAGTTTTAGGTCGCCAGTTACTCGCCCTCCTCGCTCCACATTCAGCATTGCCCAGAGAGCACGACAAGGACGTATGTGGTAGGATTTCCTGGTAGAGTCTATTTGAGACGGTCAGCACTTCTCAGCATTTACTAGGTTTTTGCAGTTGGCATCCTCCACCCTACTGAGACTATTACCAGCATTGCAGCCCATTGCATTGGTGAATTTCAATATTTCCTAGAATTAATTTTTATCCGATATCATTGATGGTACTCAGCTACTTGCTTGATACTCGGCTTTACGCTGTGAGCACATGAACAATCAGTTTATATACTCACAGCGTCGTTGGTGCGCTTGTACCAACCATGGGTAAAATAGGCTGTCAGACAAGTATTATTGTACAAAGACAATTGTATGATGTTATTATTTAAGGTTAAATACATATTCCAACACGTAGATATGCTATTCTTTATTGGATAAATCTGATGTAGCCGATTACGATTCCACCTCAATTATTTTCCAAGTCAAGAAAGGAAAAGGAGGCACCGGCTAAGTGAGGAAAGTCTCCGTCAGCTTGGTCAAAATAAATCCAAACATTTAACGTTACCATCGATATGTTATCCAAAATTCTTTGGCATGGTAATAAGGTCTCTGCACACGGAAAAACTTCGTGCATTGCTGACTTCAAAACGTTATGTTCGGATTTAGACTTCAAATTATGAGTTTCACAAATGCCTTATCAGTGCGTGAATAATGTCTTTTGAAATAACGTTGACCAATGCACACGAAACATTATATGGACAAGGAGGATTAGAGTTTTACTCAGCGACGTATTTTCCAGTAATTTAGTTTTTATTTTTGGGATTAAGGAATAGTCTTCCAAGTTTGGTGACGCATCTGAAGGTTACTGAATAGAGGGGTTGAAAGTACCTGTAAATGAATCTGAATATCGGGCTATTCGCTCGTGTAAACTCTCGTCTTTCTTTTACAGTGGATTTAACGCCGAGAGAAATGAAAAAGTGCAATACCGAAGCAGAATTCATTCTTAGACAGTAAGAATGATGAAAACTTCCAAGGATTCCACCACCAAACACGTTCAATCACTCGTGTATTGAGGAACAACTTGACGCGCCCTCAACGAAACCCTAATCAGAGAAAGGAGATGAGGCGTTTGTCGCAAGCAATCATCACCTCTCGACCGACAGAGAAAAAAATACCAATCCCTTCTTCCACCCATTCCATCCAGTAGCGCTCCCAAACCATGGAAGGAACCTTGGGAAACGAGCGAGAGACAGAAAAAAATCTCCCCGGCTTTCCATTTTCTTTCATAATCTTCGTTCACACCTACGGCAATCGGAATCGTATTACAGGGTTGACGTCATTTGACTGCGACGGGACCCGGTTGAAGAGACTTCCCCCCCCATTTCCACCTCTCGGTCCCCTCCCTTGATTCCCAATTGTCTTCCAATCGTGGCGCCACGCCGAGAGAAAGAGGGGATGAGAGGAGAAAAAGTGAGGGACGATAAAAAAGAAGAGAAAAGGAGGCACACCTTATCGCGGCTCCAAAATAACTCCATCATTTCCCGGTTCGCCGAGTGGCGTCGCTCCTTCATTCCATTTTTCTCTTCTTTCACTCTCTTTGTCTCTCTCGCTCCACCTTCGGCTTCCCCCACCCCCTCCCGTGAAAGTGTCGGGAAAAAAATCGGGGCCGGGAAAATGGCAGGCGTACGGGAGATAGGGTTGGGGTGGCTCTCCTTGGGGGAGGAACGCAATTATCGAAGGCAGGAGAACCTTCTTCTCTCCCCGCTCCCTCACTCATACGGAACACGAGAGAGAAAAGGGAAGGGTGGTGAAGAAAGGGAAATGGTAGAATCGCGAGAGAGGTGGGAGGAAGAGGAAGAAAAGGCAGAGAGAGAGAGAGAGAGAGAAAGGAAACGATGGAGATAGTCCCGGTGGGAGGTAGGCGAAGAGAGAAACCTTCTCTCAATCTTCCGGATATCCATCTGGAACGACATCGCGTCTCTCTTTTTTTTCAACCCTCAACACCCCCGTGGGGAAGAGGCGCGGGGAGGAGGATCTCCAGGAAAAGGAACGAGATGGAAAGAGAAGCATTCCCATATCCTGTGAGCCGCCGACTGATGAGAGAGGAGCCACCTTTTTCCCTCCTCCTCCCACCTTTCTCCCCACTCCTCCTCTCCCTCTCCACCCCTCACCAATGCCTTAAACCTCCGTAACAAAAAAAAACCCTCCCGACCGACGACCTCTCCTCTAAACTCCCCAAAAAACTTCTCTCTCTCTCTCCATCCCTTGTTCCCATCCCCGGCGCAGTTGTCGGTGGAGGAGATTAGCTTGGACTGTTTACCGGTGGGCGGCGTTGTTTCCACACTAAAGCCTCCTTCCTCGATTCCACCCCCTCTTCCAAACCATCCCCAACCCCTCTATCTTTTCTTGGCAACAAAAAACTGAGGCGCCCTCCGGGTGAGGGGGAGCGAGCGGCTTGGAGGTGTTGGGTGAGTGATGGATAGAGGGTGAGAATCAGCCGCGCCGGGGGTGGATGGGGGAGGGAAGTAGGTGCGAGGTTTCGAGAGCGGGGTGCGAGCGGGGGTAGTTTGAGCAGGGAAGCGAGGGTGGAACGGAGGAGTTGAGATGGAGGGTGGTGGAGCGGCGACAGATGGACAAACAGCTTTTGTTAACGTCGAAATCGAGACTTTAGTGAAGAAAGCGGCTCGAGACGAAGTTATCCCTCCTCTCTGGTCGGCCATCTCTAAGAGTCCTCCTGCCCGGTGAAGCCAGTGGGAGAATTAGTTATGAGGAAACGGGATGCCTTTCGCGAAAATTTTCCTCTCATTAGTAACTATATTGGGCAGGTGACTGAAAGCAGTTCATTTGCGCCAGTTAGGATACATACACCATGCGGTTAGGATGTATTTATGCAAGCATGTAAATTATGGGGGCGCCTGCAATTAAAGTTATTAGAACCTTGTACGGTAGTTAAAAACGTAGGTGCACCATTCAGATCTGTGGCCTGTATACAATTAAGGTCATGCTTAAAATAAATATTATAAAACTAAGTCTTTCATGCAGTTTGGATACAGTTAAAACTATAAGCTGTTGAACTTAAAACCGAGGGGTGTTTTCTTGAGAGATGAGGCATTATGAGAGCTTTCTCGGTAGATGGTTGACGGAGACATGCATACGCCGATTTTGAACAAAGTATACTGAGATAGATTTCATTGGATGGTTGGTTCTATGAGGAAGTGAACGGCAGCTGAGGTCATGAGCTCGATTCAATATAGGTGGTTAATTTAGTCTAGTTAGGATTCTAATTGGGAAGGAGGAAGAGTGGTGGGAAACATGGCGTCAAAAATAACCTGCTCCAATGAATGGTGTCAGTCTGGGAATGGGCCTTTTGGAAGGAGGGCAAGTACACTTACCACCATACTAATCGTATTCCCTTATCACGTCAGGTGGATTAATATACTTTTTCCTATCCCCCTCAACCATTGTCATTTAATGAGCCAACTATGGAGGGATATTGGGGTACCTCAAAATGATGCTTGCACTTGAATGCTTTCATATCAGTTAGTTTTATGGAACAGCATCAATGGGACGTGCGCCAAGAAATAGTCGAAGATGAAGCAATTTCGATCAGTTACGGCCTTTTGTAGTGCTGCGTCAGAGAAACGATAAACGACCACAGTGATATTGTATCATGCGCGATTACTCATTCGTCTTTTCCCTCAGCATCTAAGTTTCTGATTTGGGAAAAACTGTTCTTGTCATACTCACTCTGGCGATGTCAGTAAAGTAAGGGAGTGAAGGAAAGAAATATTTCTTTTATGAGTTTTGGAGAGCTAGGGGGCGACAATGTGCTCTATATGAGCCACGGTGTTGATGTCAAAATGCGAAAATACAGCCTTATTAAAACCAAAGACTATACGAGTGACATTTGAGGCTTTTAAACTGTACAATTAAAGTTTCCAATCAGGAATGGAAGGGACATGAGAGGAGTTGAATGGAAAGCCTTGGTGAAATGTGAAACAAACACTTCATAATACAAAAACAAAGAGTCATCCCAACCGATAAAAGAATAGCAAATGTTTGCTCGTGTCCATTAGTTTAATTTCATTTGCAACTAATGTTACAGCGCCTATGGTTCACTACCTAATCATTTAATCAACCTTTTTGCACTTCGTCTTGCTTTATTATGACGTTATATACGTTTCATTTCGCTCTGGGTGAGAATTCACTCATAAGTGTGCTTAATTAGC
This sequence comes from Platycnemis pennipes, assembly GCA_933228895.1. NCBI lineage: Eukaryota > Metazoa > Arthropoda > Insecta > Odonata > Platycnemididae > Platycnemis > Platycnemis pennipes. Next base: position 115,729,004 of record OW121848.1, on the reverse strand, counting down.
TGGCAACATTTACTCATCCCATTCTGATATGCCAAGCATTGACAAATATTTAATATGCCACTTTTCTTTACTTGGAATTTGTACGCGAGCAAATTTGATGCCACCAGGAAGGCCACATTTATAATACGCACTCTTTGACCCTAATAAATCTCCTCACTTCCCCATTCCAGTACGCAAAACAAGTCCCAGATCTATTCCTTGACTCAAAGCAGCAGCTTTGTCAAAGGGCAGATTCGAAGAAAGGTAAATGAGAAAAGAGAGAGGCTTGATGGTCCAGAGGGTGTTGATGTCAAGGAATGTCCCCGAGGGGATGAAGCCTTGACGTCGGGATGGGGACGAGGGAATTTCGACCTAAGACGAGGCCTGGAAGGAGACATTTGACGTCACGGAGTGGAAGAGAATGTGGAAGGAAAGATCTCGTTATTTGGTGAGATTTTCCGACGATAAGCCCCGCTTTTCCGCTCGGCCAGAAGGGGGAGGATGGGAGCAGGGATGCAAGGAGGCCGTGAAAATCCTGTAGGTTGGAGAGGGTGATTGAGGAACAGTAAGGTTTGGGAGCGGAGTGAACTCGGTCCTGCGTCACGAAAGATGTCCGACACGCCCCCTCCCCGTCAGCGGATAGTTCTCATAAAATAAAACTTTACCAATCATCTTTCACAGTATGGTGAACACGTTATTTTTCCTCATAGCTATTTTCAAAACCTTGTCCAGAGAAATAGTTTAATTTGAAACAATTTCACGTTGGTCATCTTCTTACTTTTATTCTTTTGTCCGTTTTTCTGCCTTTTAGGCGTCTTCATGTTTATTGCTAAATGTGATCTTTGAGTGTCTTTCCCTCCATCATCATCGGTCAACAATCCTAGGATTGATATGACACAGCCCTCCACTCGATTCTTCTATCGGCCAACCTCTTCATATTAACGTAATTCCTCTCTTTTAGATCCTTCACAACCTGTTCCATATATCTCATATGAGGCCTGCCTTATACATTCTTCCCGTTCACTTTTCCCTCGACGGTTGTCTTCATAAGGCCATCAGGTCTTAAGATATGGCCGATAAAGTTATCTCGTCTTCTTTTTAGGGTTTTCAGCAGACATCTCTTTTCTCCCGCTCTTCTTAGAAAGTCGATCCATCTTATCTTCATCATTCTTCTGTAGCACCACATTTCGAATGTGGTGCGACAGAAGAATGTTTCATGTTACTTACCATGTTAATTTGTGCCAGGAGGCCGCATTACATATGAAGCTTTATCATTCCCTTCGTGAATAAAGATAACTTTGAAGCTTTGTTTGCGGTTACTAATAATGGGATTGTTTGTCTGGTATGAGGTCACCCCCTGCTACACACCCTCTTGAGGGAAAGTAGGGTTCCAATACATGTGTGAATTCCTTCTCCCTTCTGATGTAAGCTCCCTTCCTAAGGACCCTCGGATCTTATCTAGATAGAGGTTCTTGAAACTCCAGCATCCAACTTGGAAGTTATTGGTATTTCTTGGCTTTTCATCAACAGTTTTCTTTTTGGTAATTCTTTGCTTTTCTTAAATATTTTCTTAGCACAAGTTTTATTCTGTTTTTGTTCATGGGGATCACTGAACATGATTGTTCTTGCAGAGTTTTGTACGAAACCTTATAGGGTTTTTTCTAACCATCAATTGATCCATTTTGGATTTGACGTGCTAAAATTTTATTCCTCATAATATTTCGGGCAAAACTTCTCCCTTGGTAACCTTAGGCAGAAGAGCGGTGAAAAAATTCCCATCTCCTTTACCTGTACTCCCTCGTACATATTGGACGTAGTGATAGTAAAAAATCACTGACCACTTTAGCCAGATTTATAATGTGCCAAAATTTTAAATGATCGCGGGTTCGAAACCCACCATTGGGATTGTCGTCACAGTTGTATTCGGATGCAGAGTAGGATTAGGTTTGATGCGATATAACCTCATCTTTTGAGTTATGTTAAATTAAATTTTATGCTGCCATTAGGAAGGTTGTGTTCTCACCTGCTCATCCAACTATAAGTAAAATTGAGGCTGGCTAAGCACTTGACAGAATTTCATCAGAATAAAAAAAGTTCCGTATTGCTATAAAGCCTTTCAGCCGTCTTTTATCTTCAGTTCTCATCCGGTACTGAAACCTGCTGCATTGTCAGTGGTGCCAAATTTTCTTCTAATAAGAATTTCATTTTTCCTCCAGCATCGAGACTTCCAATGTTTGCGGACATGTGGTACCCTCACCTATCAACCAGGCTGGTCTCTCGGATCAAGAGGTCTTTCCGATGGAACAAAATGGCAAGCCTCCAAAAATATCTCCCGGAAGATTTTGCTAAAGGTTTGATATTTTTCCTATTTCCTAACTTCATCTCTGATACTCGTTACGTTCCTCTGGCATTGTCACAGAATGAACGGTAGCCTCCTCCATTTTTTGAACGCAAAGTTTTAATATTCATTATATATTCCCGCCTTATTTATGAATCTCTCAATTATAGGAATGCTACGGAATAAACCGTAAACTAACAGCATATTTGCAGATAGTGTGGTTTTACGAAACTTATTCCCAGGAAATATTGGTTCATTGTCAATACCTACATTTAAAACTCCATATTTTGATAGATTATAAATGTTGTGTGTAATTTAAATGTATTCCATTATATTACTCTGTGATATGCAGTTTTCTTATGAACATTAACAGCGATACACTATGAATTAAATACTGCAGCCAATGCTCCGGTCACTTTTGTACGATATTGTAATCGAGACTGGTGTAATATTACACCAGCATCGCATTATTGCTGGAAGAAGATGATTTTACTATTCAGATCCGTTTTGTGCATAGCAAAGCATATTGTCTTCCTACTTCTGATTTTCTACATTCTTTTAAAATGGTAATGAATCTTCACTTGTTTTTCTTCAGTTGCAAACGATCAGTTTATTTTAAATTGTCTATGATATAATTTTGAAGAAAGAAACTAATTCCTGTGAAGTGAAATCCTTCGTTCTTCCATGATCCTATCAATTCATCAGCACGTAATTTTCAAGTCGGTAATGATCTTTTTTTAAGACCTCTCGTGAAAAATATTTGTTGTTCTAAATGGATTTATAGCTATACAACTGTCCAGGAATTGCTTTCACTCACATTGTAATCACAAACGGTGAGAGAAAAGCAATTAATACAAACATTTTGTTTTGAATGCCATCATCAACGACAAAACAAAGTCCAGCATAGGTTCTCAGTAATTTACAAAACCGTGAGTGGCATTTTAATGAATCACTAAGGACTTATACTGTCATGAAAACTCATTAAGTTTGATAGAATCTCCCATCCCAGAAGAGATGACAATAAGAGCTTGTATGGGGCGGGCCTGAGAATTTTGTACTAATCATAAAAACCATGTTGAATAAGTTATTACAAAGCAAAGTACCACAGTGCTGAAACGCTGACCATTTTACTGCGATATATCAAAGGAAATAAACAGGATCCAATAAATAACGGACTAAAATGGTTGATATGTAAGTCACGATTATTTTTATTGATCGCAGTTCAAAATATCGAGGATTCGCTTACTCTACGCCTCTAAGATATATTTTTTGAGGAATTGTTTTTACGCTGTTACTTGTATAATTTCAGCCTTTTTATGTTGCTTAACTTGGATTTATTCTCTGGTGCTGAACAGAATATATTATGATTACTATACATCAAATTGGCGAGTGAAAAACTCCATCCGACCAAGATCCGTCATGAAAGAAAAATATTCTCGTTTTATTAAATTCATCAAAGACGTTTACGAAAAATGACTTCCTCTCTTCTTTTCTTTGTTTGCAAAATGCCCAAGTGCCTTTTGATTGGCAGCCGGTATCCCCACTCATAATGGTGACGGGATAAGTCGTGAAGGGTGTAGTAATGCTAAGTCATGACGGATGTGGCTGTGGTTGAGATCATTTTCGAATCGCCTTTTCGCTTAATTCATGCACTGCGTTAGTCGGAGTCTTTCACTCTTACTCGATGCACAAAACTGTTCAGTTTGAATCATAATTTTAGCTGTAAATCGAGTAAAATGCATGAATGAAAAAAGGAAAACCGAAAGGGGATATTAACCACGCAGTCGATCATCCACTCGGGAAGATTACATGCAATTCGTTGTTTTATGCGACACCATTTCCACTGCGCATCTTTCCATGCATCAGGCTGCGTAGTGAAAAAAACGCTTGTAAAAATGGCCTTTCTGGAAAGACTATGGTAATACAAATTGGAGTTCCGCCTTTGCATCTTGTACTTTAAAAATCCTGATCGAATAACTCAGCATGTTCCTCTGGTACGCAGGTCTAATAATTTATCATATTTTACTATCATCAGGTGTATCTCGGACTACAGAAAATAATATGCTAATTTTTAATGGAACACACTCTTTTTCTCTCTCCCTAAGAATCTTGCGATATCATATTTGCTAGATTCCCTAATATTCCGTAAACAGACGTGTTATAACCTTAAAAGTTCCCGTTAAATCTTAAAAGGAAAACCTGTATACAGTCATTTCGTCAACGGGAGTGCATTTGAAAACTTGAAGTCGGCAGTAGGAGAGAATGAGAATTATTCACAGTTAGGTTTACTATACCTCGTGGCATTATAATGAACGCTAGTGTATAGCGATGTTTAAATCTGTTAAATAAATCGTTAGGCATTGGAAATTGGTCGTGTTACATAACCTATTGATTGTTCCTAAAATCCTTGATGACTTAAAGACTAACCGGTGATGATTATCGTGAGTACGATAGTAATCTTTCTATAAATATCGTCATCCGTATTAAATTGCCGGATGATTTTCGTCGAGTTAATTTTTAAATATTATTCCCTATTTCTGTTTTAATTATATTTAAAAAAATTCCATGTCCATAGGGGACTAAACTAGGAGATTATCTGATGCCTTTAACGAATTCGGTCACTTTTATGGCTTTTTCCTTTCGGAGTTAGCATACAGGAAACTAATCGGTGAATTCGGAAACGAATTAGGCAAAAAAAAGGTATGACCTTATGATTATCAGAATTAATACTGGCACACTAGTCGTTCTAGAGAAGTAGAAACAGATATGCATAGCACTACTCGGATGCTTCGTAAGAATTAATAAACACTATTTCACATGAGGCGAATGAACCAGGGCTTCGCTAAGGCTGGCAGGTCAAAAGGATTAATAAAATGCCTAAATCGTAATTCCTCAGGAACTAAACGGCAATATTAAAAGGCGCTATTAGGAACGAACTGAGTATGGGTCAGCGGATGGAAAGAGAGTCTGTTTTTGCCTCCATAGCGGGGAAATAGTGCGGGAATGCCCCACGAATAGCGAGGCGGTTTAGCTCTCCGTTTAGCGCATCGTTAACGCTCCGTGTTCCTACGGACCCACCTCGTCCTCCTCATTTTCTCTCGCAATCCCCAGGGAAACAAAAAGTAAAATGGGAGACAACGGTAGGAATTTCCCATCTGCAAGAGAGAGAGAAAGAGATGGCAAGGGAGCGTTTGCGGGTAGAGAGTTGGGGGGATATAGAAAAAGGAAAATTAGGATTCCTCGCGCTCCCAATCTCCACCGCGGTGGGAAATCGGAGAGAGAGTCCGCGAGAGAGGAGATTGAGGCGGGTGTGGAAGAGGAAAGGTGCGGGCGAAGGAGATGCGTCGCGCGGTAAAATTCCTACTTATTATAGAATGGTGGAGGGTTTTTCGGGTTGGGTTTCGCTGGGGAGGAGGCGGCGAGGGCGGGAGGGGGTGGGGGCGTCAAGGGGAAGGGGAAACCCGCTGTAAGGAGCACGGAAGGGGAAATGGAATTTTTATCTAATTACCGAGGGGTATAAAGTATGAAGAAGTATGGCGTTTAAAAATAGCGACCTTTTATAGCGTGTGATTGGGGGTGGGGGCGTAGCAGGAAGGAGTGGAGATGAGAGGGGTATTGGTGGAAGGAAAGAGGGAGTAAAAAAAAGGTCGTTGATGGAGAAGAGAGAAAGAAAGAAAAAAAGTTAGTAGTGGAGTTGAGAGAGGGGATTCTGTGGGGAGAAGAGTAAATGGAGAATCCTCTTCGCCCGCATCGGAGGAGAAAAGGAGTGCGAAGAATGTGGAACGGAAGTAATGCGCTCATTAAGGATTCCATTAATGCGGTTAACGATTCTCCGAGATGGGAGCGAGCGGAATGGGAAGGACTGCGGCGGACGTTGCGGTGGTGTGTGCGGGGGGCGTTCCTAATGGAGTCGGACGGGGAAGGTGAGAGAGAATTTTCGCCACCGTATGAGAGGGCACTATTTCCACCTCCACCTCGTAGGGGACATCGTAGGTGTAGCTTGCAAAGGCTAGGGAACTTTGGTTACTACTCAAGAACCAACCAATTTGTGCACGTGTCAGAACACATCTGTTGTGTTTCCTCGATTAATATCTTATTCTTCAGTTTTAGACGGTGAATATAAAATTCTGACGTCAATCAGGGGCGAATCTTTGGCAGTGATTGGTGCACAATTTCCTTTTCAAAAACGTGTAGTATTTGCTTACCGGTACGTACCTACATGCCTGTGAAACTTAAATCCGCTATTTGGGTGGATTGTTGTTGTTCTTTGAGGAGTTGATTCACAACATAGTTTTTCGTGATTCATTAGAGATTGGGTGTAGGTAGGATTATTATGAGAAAGAAGAGTAGTGAACCACTATTGATGCGGCGAGAAAAAAACAGGCTTTTCATCAACATACACACGATAAAAGGTGTCGTGGGGTCCGTATTTTAACGTTGGACACCACGGTCGGAGCACTGAAGTGGGATTCAAATAGGAAGTGGGATTACTCATCTACACCTGCTGTAATTCGAGCCGAGTCCTCTGTGAAGCCTGCACTCTGACCACCTGATTAACCCAATCACCGCTTTCTGCTAAAGTGGCAAGGCACAGGATGGTATGCAAGTATTTCTTCAAACAGTAGGAATGGTACGTATCACCAAGTATTGTTTATTAAGGTAGGACAAAGTCCTTACTTGGATTTTTTCCACAACTTGTCTATTGGCATCCGGTCTTTCACAACATTTACCATAAAATAAGTTATATAAATATATTAATAAATTTACTTATCGTTTGACAGATACTGCTATTATATTTTTTTTATATATTTTTGGCTTTAATTGCTGCATATGAGAATCGATCGGTGAATCAGTAAAAAGAGAGGAACAAGAAAAAAAAACCTTACCCATGATTATGTAATGCTAGCAGGTTTTACGGCTAAATCTTAACTTCCATAAAAATTTCCATGACTTTTTCATTATTTCATTTTTCTGACCATATGAAATATGTTATTTTTAGGATGTTTCTATTTTAGTGAATAATCTTGCCTCCTTTTACAGTTTTGATAAAATTTTACGCCTTCAGCATGGCGGCAGCATTATAAAAAAACTAATTTCTATTTTAACTTTAGTCTTTTCATAATAAAATAACTCCATACAGCGATTTAGTACATGGTTCACGTTTATCAGAGGAAGATGTATCTATATTGATTGTTGTCTCTAATGGGGGCGTTTACTCGGAACCGAAATCGCAATTTTGAACACGAAATTGTTAGATAGAAACAAAATAAGAATTTTAGTGAAAAAATTAATCTTCTAACCACAACCATTCACCAATAAATCAAAAATTAAAATAAGCAAAAGGTGACGCCCACCGAAAAAGCAGCTGTGATAAAATTGACGCCATTTTCCTCCCGTCCTTGAGTGCTCTTAGGGGAAGGGAGTGGAGGGGGTTCTCGGAAGGTCTGCTCGCACAGATGCTGTCGCAACTGCTCCTATTGACAGATTCAGTTGTATCCCCCATTGCGATATTGTTGTCCCTCCCATTGTGATTGACCGAAGTCAATGACGTCAGAGGTCGCACCACGCCCACTTTTCTGAAAGGGTTTAAAACGCCAGTTTTTCGCCGCTTATAACTCAAGAAATAATTGACGGTTCAAAAAACGGAAAAATACGGGTCGTATTATCCTACCAAATTTATTAAATCCGGCAATAAAAATACATGGTAAACGACCACATTAGGTAGTATTTTTTAAATTGTTGCTTATACATATGCATACCTATTAGGTGACTATTCATTCCTTGTCACACATATTCGAGGTACCTTACAAATTTTTCAGTGATGTATATGCTAGGGAAATTGTTTTGAAGACATTTCAAATAAGCCATATTTATTTTTTTCAAATTCTGTATATAATCCCATCATCAGTAAGAGTTGTGTGTCACAAAGATTCGCGAGGTATTTCCTTCTCTTCAATACATTCTTAAGTTTTATTTTTCTGAACCTTTGCCCCTTGATATGACCATGGAGGGAATCAGTGATTGTGTAGAATTGACAGAACAATTTTGAGCGCACGGGATTTCGTAATTCTTTGGTACTCATATTTAAACACGAAAGAAAGAGAATAAAAAAAACGATGCGGCGCTACGTATTTTTGGGCTTTCAGGGCACCAATTAAAAAAAAAGTGCCTTGAGCGGGGGAAAATTAGTAGCTTCAACTTATTGAATGAGATGCAAACTTCATGAGTAGTCCCTGCAAAAGAGATAATCGCTAAATGAAAAGGCTCCCTTTTCCAATTCTTTTCCTTCGGAAAATCCCGGAAATGCCTTTCCAACGAACTTACCCTCTCCATCTCGGTCCCTCAATTCGATTGAATGGCTCATTTTCACTCGCTGACCTTTCCAGTACCCCATCCATCGTGCTGATGGTCCTTTCCCACCACTCACCCAATAAATACTGCATAAGGAGGAAACTTTGACTGACAAAGAAAAAAATGGAAACACCCCTAGGCTTTATGCCAGAAATGCCTAATGTTGCTCCCTTACCTCACCAGGCCATTTGACGGGTAGATATTAATTCATCGCCCTCAGTTATCATGGATTATCTATTGAAATATCTATTTTGGCCTTCTCGACCGTTTTCTTAGGCAGGATAGGGGAATAATTGTGTCCTATTCCGGTGTCTCCCTTAGTTCTTATTCATATATGCACTCTCAATAATTTCGGTGGACTTTAGCAAGAAGTGAACCAGTTTTATAATGCCCCCCTCGGGCCCGATTCCATATTGTCTGGTTAAAAGTTTTTCTAAATTGATTACGATAGTGGAAATGCTTTTTCCCATTAACGCTCCTGTCGTAGTATTAGTATCTATACGGCGTAGGCGACAAAATTCTGAGGTCATTCGGACCATTTTGGTTTGGCAAGTTACTGGATAGAGGTAGGAATATTTAAAGAAATGGAGGAAGTGTGGAGCGAAAACCGGAGTAAGCTTGCAACTACTCATAACACAAGGCGCCAAAAGGGTTTACATTTCAGTGTTTCATCGAATACTAGACGAAAGGAATACTGGATTCAAAGTGCTCTCCACACGGCACTCACAAGTGAGGATCGTTATACCATTGAAAAATCTCTGCCTGTGTCCTGGTCAACGGACCATTTTCCTTCTGTACTTTTTTATTACAAAAACCTCCTTTTTATAGCCAACTAGTGTCTGTAACTGCCATAGTGATTTGATCCCCACATCAACTAACGGTTAACGTAAACCATTCATTATAATTTCGTCCAATAAATCTTAAGCATCCGTTATTAATAAAAGGAAGATGCTAAGCTTATAACCGAGGGATGTTTTGAGAGAAAATCAGTGAATGTGAAACAAAAATCATGCATGCGTCAATTTTTAATAAAGCATAGGGCATGTTTCTAATGATAAGTGGTTCTTTAAGGGAGGAAATTGACAGCTGGGGTCATCTGTACCATTTGGAATGAATGCGTAGTAACAGATGCGGCAGGGATTTTTCTGCGGACGAAGGGTGATGTGAAACTCCCAGCGCTGGTATTAGCTCTAATTGTAAGTGTTACTCTCGTAATGAATAACGCCAAAGGGTCCACTGTTTTACGTTCCTTCCTACGGACGGAGTAGTGAACATGAAGTGTTCTCGAAAGTGCGGAGGTTTTCGCAGCGAGGATGATCTGCATTAGTCATTTTCGGGAGCAGCTGCGTGTGGCGCCACGGTGGTGGGTCGACAAGGCGCCACACGCAGCTGCTCCCGGAAATAACTAATGCATGAAGTATTCTCCGCAGAGCACTCAAATGGAGACCTTTATGGTACTGAAAACTGTGGTACTGTCTGGATTCGAACCGGACCATCATAATGGGTAGCCAGTATTAAGGGGCCGTGATACATAGCTGTTTTTCAGACCTATTTTTCAAGGAAGATTGCTCCAACAGGAAGCTAGATATCGGAATGGGGTTTTCAGTAATTAAAAGAGAGAGTATCAAACTATTACTCTATAATCCTAGATTTTACGTAATAAGCCTTGTTAAAAATATATCTCGATGTAAAAATAGACCTTTTTGTTGCAAATATTGGGAGACAGAGGGGCTATTTTTTTAACTTTCGTTATTATAGAGTACAAGATTCAAGCTTAGTCTGTTGGATCCTTGAAAATTATTGATTTTTATTAAAAGACACGCTGCTGAGATATTCTGAAAGTAATTTATGTTTTTCGCCAACTCCAGCCCAGGGATACGCCTCTAGCAACGTGCAAATCACGAAACAGTTCACACATTCTCCGCCTACTGCACTACTCAAAAAGTGGCACGATCCCTCTACCCTATATCCTAAAACGGTAACCTTGAGGTGTTGGAGCTAGGGTGAAGGGAAAGTGAAGGCGGGCGGGAGGCAGGCGAGTGAGACGGAGTGTCTGCTTTACTGACGGGTTATTTCTTGAGTCTCAGCTTAGGTTGTCGCTCTCGGGGTGTCTAGTAACAGTCAAACTGACTAATTGTCAAGTCTCGAAATTTCATCGGAAGCGTACCGATATCGGAAAATTAAAGTAGGCAGTCGCTTGACATTTTCGATGGCGAGGAAAAAAAGGGTGAATTTTTGGCCAAGCGGAGGGAAGAAAAAAGGTAAATATTGTCATTTTTTGTGAAAACACTATCTTAATGTAATGATATATTCATGTGTAAGTATGCAAATTTCTATTATTCGAAACAGGCGTCTCAAAATAATGGGAACAGAGTCGCACGTAGGAGGAACTTCTTGCGCTATTGAAGAAACCCCGTCCAATATTGACGATTCAGTAGCTGATGAAACTTTGCATGATTCATTTGACGATATGGCAATTGCCGAAGAAGGGAAAAACGAAGGTTTATCCGGTGGAGTAACGGGAAGAAGAATTATCGACTTAAAATATGCGACAAATCGGTTTCCAATTTACTGAAAAGGTTTAACCTAAATTTCAACCTGCGTTCTGATAGTAATTCCCAGCCTAGTTCTTCTATTAAACTCGTAACACTTATACAATTATCATAGCGGCCTTTAACAAATCTAGTGGATCTCCTTTGCACACGCTCTAATTCTTTTATCATACCTTCCTCGTACGGATCCCATATACTAGCGGCATATTCTAAATGAGGCCTGACAAGTGTAAAATAGCTTCTAGTACTCTCTCATCGCATTTGCCTAGAACTCTTTTTACGAATCCTGACATATAGTTTGCTACACTAGTTATTTCCCTGATGTATTTCCCCCACAGCATGTCTTCAATGTTGGTGACGCCTAAGTATTTAATAAATTCTACGTTAGATATTTTCTTTTCTTTGATGCAATAATTTTTCTGGGGAAAGTTTTTCTTTTTCCCAAAGTTCATTATCGCGCATATATTCAAATTTAATTCTAGCTGCCAACTATCACACCAATCATCAATCGCATATAAATCCTTAGCTAAAGAATGACTATCCTCTTAATTTCTTATTTCCTTATACACTACTGCATCAGAATAAATACGTAAATATGAAGAGATTAGCCGACAGGACTCAGTGGAGAGCTGCGTCAAACCGATCTGAGGATTGATGACCAATGATGACTGCTGCATCATCGGCAAAAAGACGGAGCTTGCTATTTTTAGCTACTGTATTCAAGTCATTTACGGAGAGAAGAAATAAAATTGGGCCTATCACGCTGGGGAACACCCGATGTAACTTTTGCTTCGCCTGAGGTGACACAATCTAATACCATTCATTGAACGCGTTCATGTAGGAAATCTCCTATCCAGCCTACCATATTACTATCTATCCCGTATGATGCTAACTTCGCGAGTAAATTACAGTGGGGAACCTTGTCAAACGCTTTCTAAATTTAAAAGCGCTGCGTCTACCTGTACGTTACCTTCTCCGGAAACTAAAATATCATGAACGAAAAGACCTAACTGATTTTCGCAAGACCGTCCCTTTCTGGACCCATGCTTATTTGTTATCAATAAATCCTGGCTATCGAGGTGTCCCCTTATTGATGTAACTATCATATGCTGTATAATTTTGCACGGCAGTGACGTTATTGATATTGGTTTATAATTCGATGGATGTTCCCTATCGCCACTTCTAAAAATTGGGATCACGTTTGCTATCTTCCAGTCTTTGGGAACCGCGTGTTCTTCGAGGGATTTGTTAAATATTACTTTAAGATACGGTGCCATTTCGAGAGCTATTTCTTTATACACACGAGCAGGAATTTCATCACGACCTGAGCTCTTGTTCGGGCTAACATTTTTAGTAAGGATACGATTCCGTTATAAGATACAATTATCGATCGGGGGCATTATTTGTTGAAATCGGTCTGGTATTGTTTCGAGCAAACTACGCTTAGATTGATTAAAAACGCTCTGGAAAAATAATTCAACAAATTAGCCTTATCTAAATATTTCGCCCCTATACCCTTTCAAGGAATTAACCGTTGAAATTTTAGTTCCCTGTACTTCCTTAACATATGATCAAAATGCTTTCGGATTCCCCTCTAGTTGTTCTCCAAGTACTTTTCTCTTGAAACCACTTTACGCTTTTCTAAGGGCTATTTTTGCGGCTGCTTTATATGTAACGTTCGATAATTTTTGTAGATCGCTATTAGCTACATTTTTCTTAGTTTCGCGTGGATAACTCGTTGTCGTTTTAAACATTTTTTTAACCTCCACGTTGTACCACCCTGGTTCCCTATTCTCACTCTTATACTCACTCACCGTGTAATTTGGAGGAACTCTTTCCATGTCTGCATCACTATTTTTTCTGATGTTTAGAATTTTTCAAAAGAAGTCTGTAAGTCACGTTAAAATCTGCTTTGCTTAAAAGGCAAATCTTTCTTTTTAATTTTACATTTTTGTCAGTATTGAGGGATAATTTAACGTGTACTACCTTGTGGTCACTTATTCCATCGACATTTTTAACTTCAATAACTTTTTCATGGATGTTTGAGGCAAGTAAATCGAGAACATTCTCCCTTCTATTATGCAAATTTACTATTTGATGTACTGCGTATTATGCGAACAGGTTAAAAAATGACGAGCAGATTTCTTTTTCCCTACCCCCAGACTAATGACTACATGTTTTCCAATCTATCGATGTTGTATTGAAATCTCCACCTTTCAATAATCTGTCGTTCGTTGGTATGAGAATTAATGTGCCTGATCTGTTTCTCGAGTTCTAATACTGAGTGTACATCGGAATGGGGTGGTCTGTAGTAGGCACAAACGTATATTACTTTCAAATTACCACATTTAGACATTAACACGTGCAAGCCAAGCTACCAGCTGAGACCACCTCCTATTTGTTGCAGTTCTTACGGCTAAACTGTTGTCACAACAACCAATCAACGCGGCTACCCTGAAAAATGAAGTCTATTCATGACTTGGACCGCGGACGCGTTCTCCTGCAGCTACGAACCCCACTAGGACCAGACCGGCTCGGTTCTTAGAAAAACGTAGCGAACGCATTTCCGCGAATTCCACGTTGCCACATGGTATAATGTGGAGTCTGCCAAACAGTTTGGTCCCATCGTATGTTGAAATGGCAACATTGCGTCTAGTGGTCAGCAATGGAAAACTCCGCGGACAGAGGGGATGAGAGGGAAGGGTCGTTATTGCCTCATCACCTCTGCGCAAAGAATTAAAGCGTAGAGGAGACACTGAAAAAAAATATGGCTGGTTGGGTAGGCGCCGACTCTGGTAACTCTACCGGTCGACGGAAAAACTATCTCCATCATCTCAGCACTCGAAAGCGAAAAAATAATCATGTACCACGGCGCCTTAACAACTTCACCATCACGTTCTCCATATCTCTCTGGAATTCATGTCGCTCGACCTTGCGCGAATCGTGAACAAATGGTGACATTAGACTGATTTTTTCAAGGCTTTACTTTGTGAAACTTAATCATATTACATTACTTAAGATTCTGCTACTTAAGATTTTTCTTTTTAAAATTGTGGCATTTTTATTGGTGTCTACTCCGATTTTTCATCCACGAGTAGAGTATAGTATAGATGTGCGAATACTACCCGCGAATACTCGAATATCTTGAATACTATAAAGTATTCGTTATTCAAAACTTCGAATAATCATGGAAAAAGTAATCGATATTCGACATCTCGAATATTTTTCCTCATTGCACTATATATGGCGTGTTGAACTACATCATATTAATTCAAATCTGAACAGAACATAGTCTATCAACCCTTTCTGCTCACTTATTTAGGCTCATAAAAGTTAATGTATTCAACATTCCAGAATTGATATAAAAATATTTTATTACACCTATATTTGAAATTTCAAAACCAGAATTAATTTTTTAATCAACTTGTAGCTTTTTAGTTCAATAGACAACAAACTAATTTGCAGAATAACATTTAGCTTATGCATTGAAATTAGCATATCCATCGTGATTTAATCTTCGAATTCGAGAAATCTGCTATTCGATATCATAGATAATTAGCAGATACCTCACCATCGTGAGTGGAGCTATGGTTTATCCGTCTTCGGGCGTGTTGTGTTCTCAAGGACAAGGCAGGGATTGATTTGGGTGGTATGGCGCGAGGGCCCACTTCGTGCTGGGAACCTTTCCAGATGTCGACTTCGTCGCCGACGACTGGGAGGAAGGAAAGGGTTGGAGAGGCGGATTCAGAGGGGGATCGCCCTGGGAAAGAGAATTGGAGTCGGGGGAAGTGGGAGGGAGGGTTGTGTTGGCGGAATGCGAGGTTGGCGATTTCCGTTCTTTGCTTTTAATTGCTTCCCCAAGCCATCCAGCCAGTCTCTATCTCCTTTTCCCGATGGCGACGCTTCGTTATTAAATCTCGAATCGGATTATTTTCTCATTCAGGCAGGGATGCTTCCTTCTTCCCTCCATCGGAACCATTTTCTGTTCCTCCAATCGAAGGCTTAAAAGGACTTTTTTTTCCGTTGCCTCTCCCGCCCCGGGATTCGTGGATTTCGAATTGCCACAAAAGCTTTATCTCCGCTGATGTCCCCCCCCCCCCTCCCCCCCCGCAAAATCCCTTCATTTGGGTGCTCGGTAGGAAATTGTTATTTTAATCTAAATTGGACTATTTTTCAAAAAGTGCCGAAAAGTATTCCGCGTTCCACGGAATGGATATTTGGGAGAAAATATCGTGAAAGGATTTTGTTCTGCTGCGGGCATGGATTCTTTATTAAGCATTTAAAAATTTCGCGTCCTCAATCTGAAAAAATCATCAACTTTTTTATTCTTAATAAAAATCTTAATAACCTCACCGAAAAATCCGACATTTCATTTATTTCCGATGTTACAAATTGCTAAATACACACTTACTATTGTCATCATCCTAATATCAATTTAGGTTCCGAATTCATTTTTATTTGGCTGTAATGAAGTGAATAATTACAAAAACTTAAAACATTTCTGTACTTGCATTATTGTGCTGATCTTTTGAATTTTGTTTTTGTGTTTCACTAAATGCATTATGTTAGTGAATTGCTACATTTATTCCCGTATTTTAAGTGCTACTGTTAATTTTTTCATCAACGAAGAAATTGACTGTCACCAATTTGTCTGTGCTCAACTTTTTATCGTATATGTTAGATTGTGGTAATATCTATCTCATATCTTACTCATATCTCATAATATTTATCTAAGTCTTTCCATCTTTTTTTCTGGAAAACAATTTGAAGGATGTGCCGACGTGAATGCTGAACTTGCTCGATACTTTCCTTGGGAAAGTTTCAGTGATGGAATCTCTCATATCTTGACTCGCACTTATTAAGCCTCCTGGAGGTAAAAAAACTTCATGCATTTTATGTTTCACACCTACTCCCCAAAGTAATGATTTACTGATATGGGATGCGCCAGCTGGTCCAGCCTGTATTTATATAATGAAAATTCAGTTTAAAAAGCAGGCACACACAGTCTGTGCCGTAGGTTTGGTTCGTGAATACCTTTGGTCAGAATAGGTAAGTGGGTTGATATTGCAAAGAAGACGTCGGTTATTTGCTTGCCAAATATTAATTTAGCCAGATTTTCTCGATACGTAACAGCTATAATAGTGTTGGCAATGTTTAACATTCTACGACGATATAATGGATGATGAGTCTGTAACAGCTAAAGCACGAGACATCTAAATCTTGTACGCGCGCCTACTCGTCTTGCTTCTCCCTGCGTAAGCTCATTATCTAGGTATTCGTACTTCTCATGGGCCATGACTTTAAAAAAAATCAATTTGTTTGTCTTGAACTTCTCTTTTAAACTGTGTAAGCATCATATGTCGCTACTATATTCTGAAAATGACTTCATAGTGAAATCTTCAGCACATCACCACTTTCCTCTCCAAACAATTTTCACTCAAGTTGTGAAAACTGTGAACTAAGCAAAAAGTTTGCAGACGTTATCTTTACGATTATTTCAGCACTCATTGGTCGCGATCCGTTGATTAGGACTAAAGATACAGCTATTAAATAGCCCAGCTTATGGCCGAAATGTTACTCATTTCCCCCATCGCGCGGTAGAAAGGGAACGGAGGGTGGGGTATTAGCGGCCAGCCTGGTCGACGCGACTCACCTTCCACTCCAAGATGGTAGGTCATTTATCCCCTTAGGATGATGTCCTCTGGAGTCACGGGGCTTTAAAATATCACATCTTTTCGCGAAGCGCAAATTTCTGTCTATGACCCCCACGCTTGCTTTTATGACTCCCGGTCTGAATTTAAGCGTTTATTCAAGTCAAAATTAAATTATAGACACATTCCATACCTGTAAGTGTCAAATTTTAGTTCAATATGGAGTCATTAAGTGGAATCCTTACCGCTCATGATCGGATCCATGAGTTGTTGGAATAGGTTGCACCCAGGTTTCCTTCGTAGGATACGCGTCGTGTGCGTCAGCGAATTTGCACCATTTCACAATTTGTTAGCCCCATCGTCGTCAATCGGCTGGGGATTGGATTCACAAAGCCATTACGAATTGCATGAAAGGAATATGAGCCGAACGGATGGACGTCCCCCAGGTCATGGTGGGAGCCACCCTCATCAGGGTGCGTTCCTTAATGACAGGGAGCTATACTAATAGTGTGCATAGCGGGAAGCGTGGTTAGAGAAATGTCTTCCATATTCCAACTGCATAGCTTACGATTACGCTTTTTATTCAAAATATTTGTCTTGAAAATTGATTGATAGGTGTGATATGTTGATATTTTATTTACACTCACATAATCGATACAATTATGGGTACAAACAATATAACGGGAGCTTTAGGTGGTCTCCAAGGTCATAGAATCTGAATTGAACCACCAGCAATGTAAAAAAATGCATACCGCTGTAAAATAAAAGCATTGACAGCTATACAATGAACAATTAATGAAAAAACACAATTAAAATAAATATTCGACATTTTCTTGAGAAGTAAATCAATCTTTGGCCACTTTTAGCATATTTGTTGAGGACTTACATTTTTTAGTTAAAGCGGTCAGTGCATTATATATTTTTGGCCCCATATTCAAAAAAGAACGTTTATGAAAAGATAATCTTGGTCTACTTACAATGTTACAATATTTAACAAATTCCTTAAATTTTTACATTTGAGGGATACATCCGGCATGTTACCATTTCTGTTATAAAACATTTTTGAGACTTAAAAAATATGAATGCCTTAGTGGCAGCAGTCTAAGGGCCACAAACAACAGAAAAGAGTGTTCACGCGGTTTTTTTAGATAGTATGATACGGATCAATTTTTTGCTAAACTAGTGCACACTTAAATGTTACAATCTTGGACAATAATAGTTTATCAGTGTAAAGATGGGTTACTATTACCTTTACACCAGAATTACCTTCTTTTGCGTCGCTCATATTAAACCCCGGGCCTGCATGAGGATCCATTAGAGTATTTCGAAATATGAAGGGGAATCGACAGCTTGAAATTTAAATTATCTTGCTTGGGATGTGAGTTGTGAAGGCATTACTGCTGCCACTACTTCTTGCCGGAACTTCTCAGTCCTGATTTACTTCTATGGCATCCACCCCTTCTGTTAACTACTTGGACCACATGATTGATAAAAAATAAGGTTGAAATTAGCATCCTTAGCATCATCCTTAAATTATATCTACTGATCTCTACACGTCAATAGCGGCGCCCTACGGCACGTTGAAGGGAAAAATCTTCCGAAGCAGGGTAGCACCAACAAGAATGCATTACACGAATGCCTTCAGATAATTGTTACTTAACCTCTTGTTGAAAATACAACAAGATAAATGAGACGCAAAACGCGTGCTGATAAAAAAGGAGACACATCTTCAGAGTATCCTGTCAGCCGCCTTGAGGGTGTGTGTAAGGGGTTGAATTACCTTCAAACATAATAATTTTTTACGCTATAAATATTAATTTTTTACGCATTATGAAAAATTGATGTTTCTTGAGCGTGCATCAGGCTTGTGCATCTAAATTGCTATAAACTACGGTGAGAATAATATTTATTGATTTATCAAATTTGAATTTACCGAGTTTAATTTTACATTGGGCGTACGGATTTGCAGATCGTGTGCTTTTGCAGATATAGAACTTTTAACACTCACTACAAGGTACCTATAAGACAAAAACCTATTCTGTTATACTGACGCATATTATGAGACCTCATAGTTTACGGGAAGTGAGATATTTTAGATCTATCCTTGCAGAAGTCTACCTAATATAACCGAAGAAATATACGAGAAGTAAATTTTGATTCGAATTTGCTTGAAAAGTCTGGTCTGTTGTTAATAGAAATTCCAATTCGAGTTTTTTCGTCTTAGACAGTGGTGCTAAAATGATAGGATGGTGGTGTAAGAGTGGGAAAATGTTTGAAGACAGTAAAAGCGGTGAGTGAGGAGGGCTTGAATAAGTGCTCAGTTAGAATGTATCCATGAGTCACCAAATGAACACTTTACCAGCCTAACTACAAAGAGCTTTTTTATTGTTCATGAAAATTTTAAAGCATTGAGAGGTATCAATAAATAGAGGCCCCGTGTAGAGCTTTCCTGGCGTGGCAGGTGATGGTCAATTACGTTAAATGAACAGAATTTCAAATTAGTCATTCGGTATGCTCAAAATCAACTGTTGGCAGCGAATGTTACTTAGGTGTTTTTTTTTTACATATTACTCCAAATAAAAGAAAAGCAAGGAGCAGTAAACCATAAAGTTCATCCTCATTCACTATGATTCCGCAGGTCGTCTCTTAAAGGAAAAATGAAGGGGGGAGAGTGAATGTGTCCAGCGGCTACTGTGGGGCATATGTCCTCGCCTTTGGCCGGTGGTGGCCAACCGCCTCGCCCGGAAGCGAGAGGGGGCGGAGCGGCGTAATCCGCCTCATTCACACCTTAACACCTTTCCATCGGGGAGGGATGAGCCGAGACGTGTGTGCGAGGAGATGGAGCGAGTGATAGAGATGCACTTGGATCTCCTCGCTTCATCCTCCCTTCGCTCGTCAAAGGAAGCAAAATATCCTCCTCCCCTGCCTCCCCCCTGATTAGGTTCGGTATCTTTCCTCGCGTTGGACGCCAGGTATGCAGGGGGAGGAGTAGAGCAGGCTACTCTCGCGTGAATGTCCGGAGGACTCGAGCACGAAGGCTTGACACTCTTCTCCCGTCGCACCCAGAAAGGTGACCCTTGTCCACGTGCATCATTATGCCCCGCTTTCGGTGATGCACAAAGGTGGACAAAGAAGTGACCCGCTGCCAGCGGCTCATAAGATGCTCGGGCTTACTCGCTTTCCTCCCTGATGGTGACAATAAGGGTTCTTGGTGACTATGGAGCGCGCGCCGGTCTTAAAGAAGTTGCCAGAGAGATCAAGGGAGATTTTTGTGAGCCAAAAATGTAAAGGGCGAACCCTTGTTGAGCTGAAACTATCTCGTGGATTAAGATGCCATAAGTTAGGATTCGTTGCGTATTGTGGGTCATTAGCAGAATGTGGTTTTAGGTGCTCCGGCGTCTGAGGTTATACGAGGGCAGTTTGATAAGTCAGTGACTTTTTGAATTTCCCGCGCAGTAACTTTAAATTCAACGCTGCTTCTGTCAACTGCTATTTATTAATAGACTACTGTAAAATTTCGAGCAAGCTGTGACATTTAGTTTGTGTTTGACAGCCATTGAAAGCAGGCAACCTCGTGAATTTGAACAAAAATGGAAAAAGGTAAATTTAGTGTGCTGATTAAGCATTAATTTTTGCGTAAAAACACCATCACGGAAGCCAAGAAACAGCTCGATAAATACTATGGGGACTCTGCACCATCAAATTCAATGGTTAAGAAGAAGTTTACTGACAATGAGTTCCTTTGTGGTCGTACCAGCACAAGTGACGCCGAACGTTCAGGTCGCCCAAAAGAGGTCGATTAGAGAATGGAAGTGCGTAAGGCGGCTGAGGCTGTATGCATCTCAATTGAGCGGGTATATAACATTTTACATGAATATTTGGACATGAAGAAGCTTTCCGCCCATCAGGTGCCGCGATTGCTCACACTCGACCATAAGCGCAACCGTATGACCACTTCAAAAGGAGTGTTTGGTAATATTCAGCCGCAATCAGAACGAGTTTTTGCGCCATTTCGTTACCGTAGACGAAACATGGATCCATCACACCACATCAGAGACCAAGAAACAGCGAAAGCAGTGGGTTTCTTCGGGTGAACTTGCACCAAAGAAGGCCAAGGTGGGTCGGTCGGCCAACAAGTTCATGGCCACAATTTTTTGGGATGCACGCGGTATCATTCACATTGATTATCTTGAAAAGGGCAAAACGATCACCGGAAAATATTATTCAGAGCTTTTGGACACATTCGATATTGATTTGAAGCATAAACGACCGCATTTGGCAAGGAAAAAAGTGCTGTTCAATCAAGACAATGCACGGGTGCACACGTGTGTAGTCACCATGGAAAAATGCATAAATTAGGCTACGAACTGCTACCCCATCTAGCATATTCTCCAGATTTAGTCCCCTGCGACTATTTCCTTTTTCCAAACCTGAACAAATGGCTGGACGGTAAGAAATTTGGGTCGAATGAAGAGGTCATCACTTAAACAAAAGCCTATTTTGAGGGCCTTGAGAAAACCTATTATTTGGAAGGAAAAAAAATTTAAAAAACGCTGGACTAAATGTATAGAGCTAAAAGGAGACAATTTTGAGAAATAATGCGCTTATTTGCCGAAAAAAATATTTTTTATTAAAAAAGTCACTGACTTATCAAACTACCCTCGTATCATGCCTAATACAGCGATCCAACCTGGAGGTGGGACACAAATCCCCGATCCTTGGGTTGCTCGGCCAGCCCACCCGGCTTCTGCTGCTATCTTTCGGAATTCTTTCGAAGAGCGCAAAACTGTGAGGTCTGAATCTTTAGCCGGACACTTTTTATCCAGTTCTCAGCAAAGCCAAAGGCAAACCATACACTCGTGCACTAAACCGAAACAAATTATGGGATTTACTAGAACAGTTTGCACCGTATCTTACTGAAGTCATTTTTTAATTGTCCTACAACATAAGGCGAACGACATTCAAATACCAAAAAAGTACTGTCATTTTATGACTACATACATGTAATTAATATCCTGCAAGCCACCATAAAGGTATGTGGCAGGGGGTGAATTCACACGAAAAATGAATTGCATGTCATGCATAACCTTTCATATAACCTTTCCCCTGCCACACACCCTCGCGGTGGCTTGCAGGGTATCGTGTAGATCGTGGAGATATAAAAAGAATTAGTAATAATACTAAAGAATTAGTAATAATAATAATCTAAAGTTCACATTTTAAAAAAGATAAAAATGCAAACCAAGCGTGCAAAAACATGCTGTTATTTGGGTTAGCTTAACACCCTTATAGCAACATGCAACTACCTATGCTATCTATTGTTACACTCGTATTTATGCTACTGGATATATTTACAACTATTCACATCCCTAATTGTACGAGGAAAGAAGGACATTTGTGGTCTGCCAGTTCGGTAATAAATTTGTATTATTTTGTGATTATGTAGGTTGGAGTTCGCAAAATATTTCTAACGTCATCAGTGAAAATATTATCTAGGAATTTATTAAAGAGGTTAGGCGGAAATTTAAACATACGATCGACTATAATTTCCATTTTAGTTCATTTAAAAGTCTGGTTACGCTCATATAGTTATCACACCGTCCCTTTACAAATCTTGCCGATATTTGCTGCACATGTACAAGTTCATTATTGAGGCCTATTTCTTAAGGATCCTATATACTGGTGACGTATTCCAAATGAGGTCTAACAAGGGAAAATTATGTACTTCTCGCATATGATCGTCTTGCCGAGTACTCTTTTGAGGAATCCCAGTTTAGATGTATATCTACTATGTGTATATCTCGAGTTAGTTTTCAAGGTAAGTGGATTCACTTAACGATTCTGCTTCATCTTCTAGTTGTGAGGTAATCCTGAATATTACACAGAAATTTTTAAATCTGCTGTGCAATAAAGGTTTAAAGGGTCAACATTTCTTGTCATATAAAACGGCTGATCAATATCGGATGAACAGAAAGCGTGACTCTGGAAGAAGGTCTGAAAATATATGAAGGAAATATGTCTCATTAAAATACTTAATGAAAGACAGCTAACCATATAGGTAAAATTTTCGACACGAGAGTCTTAACCCTTTTACTGCTAAGCAGTAAATTTCATTTCAGCAAAAGCATTTCAGTTAACAGATAACGTATCAGCCGCATATCTGCGTTCATAGCCGTGGAAGATTGCCGTAATTGTAAAATTAGATGGGATGAACTGCAGAGGAAGTTAATGAATGAGATCTTTGTAGACGAAGCTGGTTATGCAGAAGGTAAAATAGAAGAATGAAATAAACAAGTAAAATAGTCCAAGCGAAGAAGAGCCTTTTACGGAGGACCCAATTACTAAAGTGTGCTTAGATAGGTATGGAAGTAAAGGAACACATTTTATTGAAATATGGTTTGAGAATTTGGAGAAGATAACTGGCAACTGAGACAGTTTGTGCCTGAGAGGATAAGTGGATAACTGGGTATAGATAGACATTTTTAGGGAACGGAGGAAGAGTGGAGAGAAACCCGGTGCCGGCATTAGCCTTCTTTTAACGAAAGGTGCCAAGGGGACCACGGCTCAACGTTCCATCCGACTGACGGAGTACTGGACTCCAAGTGTTCTCCAAAAGGCACTCAAGTAGGGACCGGTGTATCAGTGAAAACTCTGCATGTGCCGGGATTCAAACCCGGGCCCTCGAGATGAGAGGCCAATATTTTAGCCTGATCCCACTGTATTATGCCACTGTATAAATAACTGCCAGCATAAAAGGCAGAACCGGATAATTTTGAAATGCGTTGCAGAGGATGCTGAAAATCAATTGGATAAGCCGAGAAGGTTAACAAGAGTCGGAGAAAAAAAGCCTCATAAAAGCATTAAAAGGAGGACGAAAAAACCGATTAGGACACATCTTGAGATATGACGGCCTAATGGAGACCCTCGTCGAGACACGGACTGATGACCTCATATGAGATGCATGAAGAGAGTAGCGAACAACGTAAAATTTATGTAGGATTGTCAATTTTTATAAGTTAGACTCTGGAGGACTCGAGTGGAGATATTTGTGAAACGAAACTTGGGAATGATTTGTGGCGATTACGAAGGCCACTTTTGTCCGTCCGATTCGGTCGGACCGCGGACTTCCGGACCGCGGCATAGCACATCATTTTCGGAGGAGCGAAATAGAAACATCCCTAGTTTTGAAGAGGCCCGCGTGTTAGAATATAAGGGGGGTGGGGAGTGTATGCTTTTCGTGGGGATGTAAGTGGCGGTAGAGAGGAGAGAGGGATGAGTGGAGGGACTAAAAACTCGAGAAGAGGGGTGAGGTGTGGGATTATAGAGGATATTATGGGGCGACGGCTTGCGGGGGTTGGGAGGGAGGTAGGAGGTGGACGAGGCGGAGGGGTGGTTGGTCGGTTGGGGATGGGAGGGGACCGGCTCCCTTTTCGGGATTACACTCCCCGGCACAAAAGGAGAGGTGTTGTCGGAGCGGGTCGTGAGTGCGGGCAATGGGCCAAAGGATTGGAGGGAGTGCATAAGCGGTTCTTAAAGCGCTAGCGAGCAGCTCCGGACCAGGGAGAGCTGTTGAGAGAGTCCTCGGGAGGGGGAGGGTGAGGAGGGACACATGGACTTGAGGTAGAAAGGAAGGCAGAGAGGGAAAGGAGAACTAGAGAAAGGGAGAGAGGATAACCGACCGGGTGTATAAAGAGGGGGAAAAAAGAGCTTTTCACAAAAGGTGCGAAAGAAATCCCGACACGGAAATTCCCTTTGTCCACCTATCGCTCTCTCTCTCTTTCTCTCTGTCGCGTACGATGTGGAGGGGGAAGGTATGCGGAACGGAGCAAGCTCTCCATCGCGGACAAAGAGAGAATGCCTTTAAGTTGTTTTTATTATAATGATTCGGGAAAATGCCGACGGTTGTTGGGGTGCCGGGGCAAACACAGGCGTGTTTTTCTACGCCTCTGACTGCATTATTTCAAAAGGGCGTGCGGGGAAACACGTTCACGCGTGAATTAAGAGGGTTAAGGGACCCTTCGGGGGAAAGGGATTTCGGCACGAAAACGAGGTGCGATGGGCGGTAACGGGAGAGAGGCCAACGGCCAAGTTTTTGCTAATGAAGCGAGGGATGGAGTGAGAGGCGGGCACTTTTGGATCTGCCCAGGCGTGTTGATTCCATTTTATCACCCCGGTGGTGTTTCCCTCCCGTGCTGTAATTGAAAGGGTGAGTGTGCGTATAAAGCAATGCTCGTGTTTTCAAGGAGGCTAACCGTTTTGCATCAAGAGGTTCATCGGAGGACGCCACTGCTTGAATTTAATTGAGTTTCGTGACACACCTTTCTAGTTGTGATAAGGCTATCTCACGCTGAAATTCTTTCATTTATGGCTGTAATGCAGGAGTGTATCTAAGGGCAATTAAGCATGAAAAAAATTACTTACGCAAAAGTTGACTAGCAACTATTACTAAGGAGGTAATTTAAAATTATGTCCACCGTATAAGTCTCTGAACTGTTTACAGGTAGCTAAATGAATTTCTAATCCTTTTTTTTCCACATAGAACTCGTAATTGGTGTTTATACTCATACTGTGAGGAAAAATAGGCCAAGTGCATGCCGCTGTAGTTTACACGTAACGGCATTCGTCCTAGGAATATGCTTTGGATTAAATTACGTAAGATGGTACGATGCTGCCTAAGCAGCTGAAACAACTTAAAACCAAATACTGCGTGCCCAAGTAGGTCACGCGTTAAAAAATCATCGGAACAGTAAAAGAGGAAGTATTTTCGTTTTGATATTTTGTGATAAGTTCATACATACCTTAAAATCGTCGGTTAATAAATTGTTTTGGAGAGTGTCAACTATGCGGTAATATTTCAGATGTAATGAAAAGTGTTACAAACATTAAGTAATTTGAAATACTTATTAGGAAGCGAAAATCGTGTAACTACCGAAATACGGTCTATGACGAGAAGTAAGATTTGGGTAAAGTAAAAAGAAGTTTTGGGAAGATATGAGGGTTCGGGCCCATGGAAGAACAAAATAATGGAAGCATTAAAGCCTGTTCTGAAGTAAACTTTCTGTGCGAAAGGAAGACAAAATAACTTGTAACTACCAAAATAATGCAAGTTGATTATATTGGTGAAATATGTGCGTAAAATAAAACTTTTATAAAAATAATTACAGATGAGGGTGGCTTTAGGCGCTTCAGCGGTTCTATGATTGAGAAAGAAGTGTGAGTTTACCCTATCGGCTCCTATTTTGTGAGCTGAAAGGGTTAAGAAATCAAGCTTTACCGAGTCGAAGATTGAGGAGGGTTTGTTGGACGTGGCTGAAGAAAGGAGGCTGTTTCGAAGGGACTTCGAAGAATTAAAGGTTGTTAAGACTCAGAAGAAGAGGGATGTGGAGGACTGGTGAAAGGCGGTTAAGGAGAATAAAACTAAAGTATTTGTCAATAGCAGAATCAGTCAGTCATTATGAGGTCTAGAAGGGCGTTACTATTCAGAAGTTTTTATAAAATCGCCAAATAAATTTAAAATTTCCAAAGTACTTCCAAAATTTGCCACCAATCTTTAGATTGGTGGAAAACCTTAGGGGTGATAGAAGCTAGTTGGAGTAAGGAATAAACTGCTGAGGAATTTAGCAACATGCCGTCGTGGGGAATTCTGTTTACGTAACAACTGGCGGATAGGTCTCTGACCTTGGAGTTCTTTCCGCACCGTAGTCCACCTGGTTTCAGGTAAAAATATCTATCACTACCGGAACTCTAACCCAGGTGTTCGGAGAGAGAAGCAATAGCTTAGTCAATACACAGTTTCGGTGTTTATAACTCAGTTGAGCCACATCATTGGGATACGCGATGAAGGTTATCAGGGACTGACGATAGACAGTTGAGGTAATTTGAAACGTTTAGGATTAATTAGTAATTTGATGAGGATTAGTGAGTAATTGGATGTGTGCATGAGTTATAGGCACAGTAAGGAGGGTGGAGAGGAAGCCCAGCGTCGGCATTTGTTTGCTTATAACGAAAGGCGTCAAGGGGTCCAAAGATTAACATCCCATCCAACAGTCGGTGTACCTAACATTAAAGAGCCCTCCTCGCAGCACTCAATATGAACTTGTATTCAAATAAAAACTTTCTGTCATTGCTGGGATTTGAACCTGGTTCAATGAGAGGGGATGCCGGTGTTTCTGCTACCCCATCTGGCTTTTCATCCTTAATAGTCCTCATTAGATCCTCTGAGCCGTCAGCGATAACTGTGTTCTCATCTCTTTAAATCCGCTCAATGCCATAACCCAGAATAATACAGTTTAAAGAGAAGAGCAATGTTATTTATTAGCTTATGATTATGACTCAAGAATTAATTCCAAATTCAATAAACATTTCTCTTCCGTAGTTAGCAACTTGCTCGTTAAAACAAGCTGTACTGTGCTGCAGTTGTTGAGGCCTTATCTTATTGATGCGATCAAACCACCTTTCAAATCAAGTCGGCTGAGATAGTCAAATAGGTAGCTTACCCACCTGACAACTTAAATTTCACGGATTGGAATCTCTTCTCGGACATAGATGTAGTGTTAGCCTTAAATTTAAGTTTTGGTTAAGACGGTGAGATATAACCTAAGAAATGAGAGCCCCTAAATACCGAGTCTTCTACTGACTCTTATTCAAGGTGCCTTGTATATTAAGTACTATTTAATCTCAATTTCCTCCAAGTGATTTCCTTTTTTTAACCTTTTTACTTATATTTACCGGAGCTTTTAATCTTAGGTTACAGTTGAGTTACAATTATTTCAAACTACAACAAAGGAGAAAAATGATTCGACCGTGACTTGGCACCGTCAGGCAAAGCACGTTATCATTCTTTTTACGACAAAATGGATCGGCCGCATTATAAATGAAGTCCTAAAAAGAGCGGGGGAAATGTCTGATTGAGGGAAAGAGATCTGCTGAAAAAAAAGACGCAATCTAATTGGTCACATTATGAGATATAGTGGATCGTGAAAAACGTCGAGGGAAAAGTGAACGGGAGGAATAGTTTAGCAAAGCCTGTATGTTGTATAACTAACTAACCGTAAAGAATGTAAAGTAAATGATTTAATTATATATGGAGAGGCTAGCCTATAGATGAATCGAGAATAGTAAAACCAAACTCAGGACTGTTGATGTTTAATATGGTTGAAGTGAAGCACGGAAAAGCGAGAGTTTTATTTCACTCTCTGAAGTACATACATGAACACAACTCAATGAAAACATATGAAGACTTTCATTGTTTATTTGCCTGTTTAGTTTAGAATGGCGTTCGTTGTCGCACTTACTCGGAATAATGACGGCGTGAAATGCGATTACGTTGATTGAGGGTATCAAGAGGCAATTATTAAGCGTCTAATGAGTATCTATCGAGTCATCGCAAGCCTTGTACTCAAATTTTTCTCAAGCGCGGCGTCAGATCTCGGGACAAGAGAGTGTTTTACGCTACTTAGGAATAAATCCCCACTGGTAACCTGTTCCCGAGGGGCAGGAATCAAGCCAAATGAGAACTGCAAAGTCCTCCCACTGAAGAGCCCGAGTGGGAGAAAAAGGAATTGGACAACGTCTCGATCGAAGGCGGCTCGAGTCAAACGAATGATTTAATTCCCTATCCGTGAGTGACGACCCGCTCAATCGGCTCAGGAGGGACGGATGTTCGCGCGCTAAACCGATTCCCTCCGAAAAGCGTGACTGTAATCCCCTTTCGCGAATGAAAGATCTCATGAAAAATTTGTCTCGAGTGGACTCGCTTGAAACAATCCAATCCTGCAGTCTCCCGTATTCCATGCAGTCGATGACGGTCGAGGAAATACTTAAGCTGGTCTCACCTTCGAGGGTGTTACCCGATAGCTCCAAGAAACGCTTCACTTTCTTCTCGACGTTTCACTCTTCGCAAATCAGTCTGAATAGGATGAGACATGCAAACGACTGCTCTGCCTGTGACATCTCTGTTCCAGCTCTCGCTAATTTTGAAGAAAACTATTCACTAAAAATCGTAATGTTGTAAAATTATTGAGTATAGGGCTGTTGTAGTGTTTGGTTTTAAAGGTAAGGCAACGTTTTTTTGTCATAATGGTAACAATGGGTAAAGATTTGACCCAAGAAATTTGTAGAAAAAAATTGCGTATGCCCAGAAAGTTAAAAGTAGATGCTTGGGAAAAATAGTCAGTAGGTAGAATCTCTTTAAAGAAAAACGTTATTTTCCTACCCTACTAGTAATAGTGGCAGGGAAACGTGGAGAGAATGATAGAAGAACGGTTGCCTAGAAGGATGTTAAGGGAAAAATTATATCATACAA
Source organism: Platycnemis pennipes (assembly GCA_933228895.1). Classification (NCBI taxonomy): domain Eukaryota; kingdom Metazoa; phylum Arthropoda; class Insecta; order Odonata; family Platycnemididae; genus Platycnemis; species Platycnemis pennipes. The sequence goes on along the minus strand of OW121848.1, from coordinate 115,699,829 downwards.
GGAGAAGGAAAAGACCAAGGATGAAGGATAAGATGGAGTGATGAGGTAATCAATAATTTGCATATAATGCACATTGAAGGATGGAGAAGAAGAGCTGCAAGAAAAAAAGAATGGAGGCAAATTGTGGGGGAGGCCAAGACAGTGCTATGGAGAGAGATCAGTAATAGTAGATCTAGGTTTTGGTGCTCTACCTACAATCTTTACTCTACAACTTCCCTACAACACCCATGCCCTAGAGTTCATTAAACTGATCCAGTTGGTGTTTTCGAGTTTTCTAACGGGTTCACATGCTCCGAAGTGTCCGTAGCTGACTCATAGAATTCAGAGTTGACATCTTCAGCGAGAATCATCTTCAGCAACGCCGAAGATGATGGCCAAATCAGCTATCAAAGCGTCGCGTCGGTGAATATCAACACTAGCTTCCAGTGGGAACACCGAGAGCGCTTCAAAATCATAAATGTTTTTACTTACTTTTACTCAGCCTCTGTGGGGTACTAGTTTATTGGTTTAGGAGTAGTATTTTATGGTCAAGATAATGCAGTCGGTAACGTTTATTTAAAAACCATATAGTTAACACAATTGAACGGTTACTTTCATTCATTCTCATAGATGCAGTTCCTGGTAATTTCATCAGGGCGACGCCCTGACGGTACGACACAGAAAAATACGACCGCCTCGAAGGCCAAGTGACGTGCCAAAAATAGTAATAATGTTATCCGCGGTGATTTTATTTCCGAAAATTTTGCCTTTTTCTAAAGAAAAACAAAAGAAGACGAAGTGTGCAAAGGAGAGCATAGGGCTCGGCGCCCTCTGCCGCAAGACGTTATCCGATCCGAATGGAGCCACTCAAGTGTCGGGCGACAAACTCTCCGGGGCGAGAGAGAGAGAGGGAGGCAAGCTCTCAAGCTTCCCTCCCTCCGCCGCCAAGATTCGGCGAATGAACCTCCTCTGCGCGTCAAGGGCGAGGATTTGGAGAGGGACCCAGGTGGTCGGAGGGCGGGGGGAGCGTCTAACTAATGGCCCTGGCCTCTTACCTGGAGCGTGTCCCTCTTCCACGCTGACGCACGCGCGCAGAACAAACACGAGGTCTCCGAGAGCAAACCACGAGACTCAGAGATCCCATTTTTTTCGTTCCCGTACTTGAGCTTTTTAAGTTTTCCGTCACGGATTCAGTTCGAAGGTGAAGTTTTCCGCAAATCTCAACTTTTTTCAATTTTTTTATGGTGGTGCAAAAATATCTGCATATCGGTTAGCGAAGATAACTCGTTCACTTACTTGTAACGAGTAGGTATCACAATTGGAACATAATATCACATTTTTAAGCCGAGACGTGGTTTCCCGTAGCATTCTACAAAATATTGTTCAATTTGTTCTGAATGCTGTCTATTAACATTTTTTTTCATGAAAGAATAAATTGCACTCTTTTAAAGTAGTTGATGGTATCAGGCTTGACTTGGTGGAATTCCTACATGATGTGAGTAAAGGAAACTATGCAATCCCATAGAATAAATTTCTTGCAAACTTAACAACTATGGCTTTGATGCGGTACCGTATCGTCGTGCCGTAATAATGGCGTACCATCAGATCACCTAATGATGGTGATATGAAGATGGTACGACCATCACCTGATGATGATGCGCCGCATCAAAACTATGTTAGCTGAATTTACAAGAAATGTACACTATAGCATCTTAGACTTTCCTTTAACCTCACCATCAACCTTAAAAGGACGATCTCTCTAAAGGCAAAGATGAGCAGCAGCCCAATTTGTTTGAGGATGTAAAAGTAGAATGAAATACTGACATTCTTTACACTATTTTACTGAAAAGTTGTAAACAATAAGTAGGTATCAGAGTACCGAGCCTTGTATTACCCCGATTGCCGCCCTCAGGCCACCCCGGAAGTGGGGGTGAGTGACAGGGGGTGCTATCGTACCAGGCATATACTAGTGGTGAGCTAATAATTTCATCATTAGTAACTACAATCTAAGATCCAGTGTAATCTCATCTGAACTTTCCAAGGAAATAACAAAGCTTCACATGCAATGCAGTCTCTTGGTTCGAATTAATATATAGTTGGGTGATAATTGCACAATGCCTGTGTGCACAATATCTCAGGTTTCATACCAAATGTGGAAGGAAACATTTAAAATAATTACGCTTATAGTGTTATGCAGACGCATAAAAAGACAAAAACGTGCGTTACTTTTTATTTTTTTCCCAGTTAACTTCGATTTAATCTATTCTATTATGTTATTGTACGCGGAAAAAGAGCAAGTTATGAACAAAAGAATTTCCTCGATTATTTAGCTTCCCGTGCCACCAAAGGTTATGGAAAAGTAGAGTTATTTGTATAGGGTATGTATACATTCGACAACTTAGAGGATGGTACGGGAGACAGGTCCAAGGCTGGCATAAAATTAGCTATTTATGTAAATTTGCACAAGAATTACGCCAGATGCATAATCGTAGGAAATCATATATGTGCGTTTTTTAATGTTTACATCAATTTTACCTAATCGTCAATTTTGTGCTGACTGAGATTTTAGACCTTGGTTCAATTTCTGGAACGAAAATGATATAGGTAACGAACATGGCGTTTGTATGTGTCACTTTGGAGTTGGAAGTGGAGTGTGTTTCTCGACATAACCTCCTGCACATTTCTATTGCTCTGGACATTTCTATTGCTCTGACGCAGGTTGGCCAGGGGGTGGATATTCTTGTAAGGAAGATGAGGAGGGGATGTTGTCGGAGTGGAATATTCAAGTGGGGGTGAGCTTAGGAAGATGTAAACATTCTTTTTATTTGAAAGGGGTCTGGCTCAGTTTTGGTAACACTTGAAGAATGCACATAAGTACGTGTTTTAATGCTGAGCTGTGGACTTTTGTTTTTTCGCCAAGGAGGTTCAAGAAGATTTGGCGAAAAGACGTCTTCTTCGAGAAGAGGGAATTTTTCTTGACGGGCGAGAGATATCGGCGTAAAAGAATGAGATGGGAATAAGACAGGGTATGGGGGACTGGATCGCAAACTTTTTTATTATGAGCGAAGGGATTTAAAGAGTTGAGATGGGAGGATATGTGATTACTGTCCCAGCAGTCGACGGGTATTTTGAAATGAAGTTAGAAAAAAAGCACGCTACTTACCGATCCATAAAACGTTTGTGTGCACAGAAGGAATTGTACTCATTTCAATATGATAGTGTAGTATTGTACCTTATTGTTGAGTTGATCTATATATGTTAGAACGCTTACTTTCTTTCTCTAGCCACGACTATATAAGAGTTTGGTTGTTTTTGGGAACTCAAAGTTGTGACAGCTCAGCAATAATAATGAGTGTATTTTTCCATGCTTAATATATTTTAAAGATTCGTTTCAATTTTTTCAATTCAAGATGATGTCAAAGGTCAACTTGAGAAGAAAATTTGGAAAACCTGCTAGGTAATTTGGTCATAATATTGATGATTTATATCGCTATAAACCTGTAATGGTCTTCAGTTGGAAATGATGAGAATATGCAATGAAAATTGTACTGGATATGAAGGTTGGTCTTTGCAGTGAGCGTAGAGCTCACCAAAAACCAAACCCAATGGTGTGTGAAATTCACACATCAGTGTAGGGCGGGGGTGGCGAACCTATGGCATATGTGCCCAAAGTGGCACGCGGAGCTGGGAGGGCGCTCGGTCGATATCTCTATCTCACTCAATGGGTTGGCACGCGAGTCGAGCGAGTATACTCTTATTTCATAAACTTTGGCACTCAATCGCCAAAAGGTTCGCCACACCTGGTGCAGGGAGTCCTTTCCCTTTACTGCCTGCAGTCAGTTTTCCATAATAGATCAGGTCCCCAATATATAATAATGCCTGGGTCTGGCCGGACATGTCAAGGCCTCTGTTAGATTCGAAAACGGAACCGAAGCTAAACCTCCTGGGCTACCTCTCTGGGTACTATCGGATTGATTTGCTGATTTGGAGGGCAGGTCGTTCATCAAGAGCAGCGGGAACTTCCCTTGGCGTACTCCCGTCCTCTAATGTTGACTTGGCAGCGAAAATATTTCGCATGAATTGCAGAACTGATACCTGTATTATGTTAAAAATGGCGCAGTGCTGTATTCTGGCTTTTTTCTCGACCGTGCTTGCTATTATTATTGCATAAGGCAATTATTACAAATTGGGGTAACTGTCAAGAAAGAATAACTGTTTGCATTCAGAAATGCTTACAAAAGAAAGAAGATAAAGGGTGCTTCAGATTGACGGAAACACTCCATGTAAGATAAACACTCATTGCGAAACGTTCCATTGTGAGTATTCTTTAAATTTCACGGTGTTTTTGCACGACCGAATGAATTTCAATGCGGCCGTAAAATAACATTGCCGCAAAGTGTCCATTCACTTTATCATCGATGCTTTCAAAACCAAGTCAAGGTCCACTAACATTTATGGCTCTAGGGGGATGGGATTTGGAAGGACACAGGGAGAAGGAAGGTGAAAGGGAAAGGGAAAGGAATGGAGTGAAAGGGATTTGTTGATGATTTCGCTGGAGAGGTAGAGGACCATAGAGAGCGAGAGAGATATGGTGTTGGCGATAGGTACGCACATACTTTGGAGGAAGGTAGTTCCTTCTCTTGAAAGACACAGAAAGGACGCGGGCACCTATAAGGAGGGAGTCAGCGGCTTGCCTCCCCCTGGCCGGCAGTTTTGGTCCGAGAAAGAAGAGAGAGACAGAGAGGTGAGGAGGAGAAGAGGAGGGATTTCCGTTCGCCGGCGTCATTCTAAATGCCGTTCGTTGTGACAACTAAGGAAAGGGAAACCATGCGAATAATCCCCGTCCAGCCACGTAAAGCCCTTTGCGGCTCTCTCCCTGTCCTCCCCGCCCCTCTTCCCTCCCCTTTCTCGTCACCCTCAAACCACTCCCTTGCTCTCCCGTCTCTTAATACCCTCGCCTCACCTCCCTCCCCACCCACTTTTAACCGCTAATACCCAACCAACCCCCACGCTTCCCTCTCCCCTATCCACCCCATTTTCACCCCCCTCTCTCTCACTCTCTCCACCTCTCAGTCCACCTGCCCATCCACACCTCTCCGCCACTCCTCCCTTTCGCATGACCTCAAGCCCTCCCTCTGTCCCTCCCCTTTTGTATGCTTCACCGCCATCTTGACCCCTGACCCCCCATTTCCCCATGTGAGCTTTACCCTCCCCGGGTCAACTCTCCCCAAATTCTCCGAAACTCAATTCATATCCTCACGTTTAAGTATACACTTCACCCCTCTTACACTTTCGAGGGTCCTTTCCGCTGGTAATATTTTACCTCGCGGACAAAGGGATCATCTCCCGGGAAGTGTCTCCTTCTCCCAATTTTATTTCCTTTCCCACACTTGGCGGGACGGATCCCGTCTCATTCATGTGCTAATTGTCTCCTCGGCGTGACGATTGCCGTGATACGGTCCGACAAGGCGTGGTTGCGATACGCGTGGGGAGGGATCCGCGGTTTGACTGTTTGAGGCTGTTTAAGTGTCCCCCTTAAGCACGGTATGTCATCCCAAATATCGACTTTCTGCACCACTTAACTTACGAACGATGCATCTTGGTTCCTACACGCTGCGGTTGTAAACATTGTGATTATAACCACACCTCTGAAGGAAAAAAAATTGTATCTCAGGTTTGTGGTGGTAAATGACTAATGCTTCGTTGATTTCGGAGAAAGGCCGTAGTATTTACCCGGTGACGGCCAGCATTATTCTAACTTAAGCAGATGATGTCAGCCACTAGCAGGACAGTCAGACCTAAGTTGGCTAGGTCGACTAAAATTATTAGCACTCATTTAAATAGCCCGTACTAAGAGTAGATAATCAAAGGAATAGTTATAAACGTAGTGTTTGTCTGATAATATTGTACACAAGACCATTGTTAACACAAAGTTTAGTTTGCCAACAAAGTATTTGTATACATATGAATGAAAATCCTTGAAGTTTCTTTTTTGTAACGGCCATTTTCTCTAAAACCCAGCCCTTCATAGGCTTACTGTGGGATTCCAGTCTTGCATAAGAACCATAATCTATTGGGGTAGAAAGGGAGAGCAGAAGCAAGCTACATTTAAATGACTTCATATTAACGTTCATGCGCTTTCGTGTGCATTATAATATTTTTAATAGCAAACTATGTACAATTACGGTGCGCATGATGATGCATTGAGGAGTTTTGAGAGTTAATGGGAAAGTTGTAAATGGTTATTTTTATTTCAGGTCCAAATATTCAAAAACTAGCTGAATACTGCGTTTTATTTGTAAAAATCCTGGTCCTTAGTGGTCCTCGGCTTAGCATTATTAGGAGCTTTTAGAGATGTGGATGTGGAGAGAATGGAGAAGGTTTGCTGGGTGCAGAGGAAGATGAATATTCAATATGGTAGTAGGGAAGAAAAGTTGATTTGTGCAATTAGAAGAAAGTAATAAACGTGGAGATGAGACATTTTCTAACATACTGAATTGCTGAAAGTAATGATGTCGGTGAGGAAATTACGTCATCCCAATAGAGAAAGGAAAATATTGGGCTTGTTGAATGATATGAATAAGGTTGGGAAGAATTGAAGATAAAAAGAGGGATTTGATCTAAGAAAGGCAGATTGGAGAGGAAGAAAGTTAAGAGACGAAGTACATCGGTGGAGAATACAGGCATGGGAGGAGCTCAAACTTACCCACGTTGACATGATACTTAAAACGATTGGATTAATATTACCGAGCAAAATTCATGCATTAAATATCTGAGAGTAGCAAAGAATTGGTTTCGTGCTAACAAAGGAGCGGCGATGAAAATAATAGGTATTTTAGCGTTGTCACCAAGTGCTGATTATATTTGCGATTTTCATTGAGCTCTGAGCTAATTGATTTACGCTAGTACGTGCTTCTCAAAGTTTTCCATGCAGATTTCCATATCCAGAGAGGGAGAGTTTTTTCATGCCACCTCAACTCTATATGTTCATCTAGAAGTTCTTTGCACGAAGAGCTCGGCTAAGCATACGGAGGGGTCCCATAAAAACCGTGGAATGCAGCTTGAACTGTTAGCGATGCTTTTTACCTGCCCAAATGATGCTGGGTGCTTTTAAAAACTCACTTTTCGGGAAATTTGCTATGCTGTATTGAGTAAAAGTGTGCGCATGACTGCTCTCCACTCTGCGGCGAATAGATAGACTACCTCCCTACTTCCACGGAGCTTACGAGAAGGAAGAGGGAGGGATGTGGAATTTTCCACGGCGATTACCAATCTCGGTCATCTTTTCCATTAGATACCTTTTTCCGGAGGGGAGAAAAAACGAAAAAAAAGCGGGAGGCCACCGAATAATGCTTTCCCCATCCGCCATAAATCTAATCTCACCGATGCCCTTGGGCCGGCAGGCATCGACTGGTTACTTTATAACAGTTATTAAATTAGGAGGGCCACCGGATTTCGGAGCGATGAAAGACCGTGCGGCCGATTCATTCCGGGAGGTTCCGTAGGAAGGGGAACTGGGGAGAAAGGAAGAGATTTGTTACGGCAGATAGTTAGAGGTATATGGGAAGATCGAAACGGGGGAAATGGGAGGAAAGCGTGGAATTCCTGGTGGGGTTTTTGGGGCTTAGGAATGGGCGGAGGAGGAAGAAAAAAATTCTGGCGGAAATTGAGGATTTTTGGTGCATTTTGGAACTGTTGCGGAAAGAAGGGAATGAGAGGGATGCCTGTAACGCAAGATTACGATCGCTATGACACTCACTCCCTCGTTTTATCTACATCAACATCCTAAGAGTTCTCTGTAAACCACCTTGAAAAGAGTATGCTAGGGGGTAACACCCCTAAATAGTCATACTCTGGCCTATGCAGCTAAACTTAATGGTAATTCGTGATAATATACTAATATGAGCGACATATTAGGCATATGAAAATATGTATCAAGAAACTACGAAGGGCTATCTTTGATTGACACATCAGTTTGCATTCAGTGTGGTATTCGTTACAGCAGGCACGAAGTATACTGCTAGTAAACGTTATTTGACAAAAACAAGCGAGAGAAATTAGGTAGATCTTGTGAAGGGCAGTTTATGTTGCTTTAAAAAACGATAGCATACAACTTTACTCCTTGTCATTACTTTCACCCTCATGAATGTAATAATTTTCCTCAAAGTGACGCTCTTGCTGTTTCCTACAAAAAAATATAAACATATTTTTGACTAATTCTGCTGTAGCACTGTTTTACTGCAATGATTTTAGTGATTACTAATTTATGTATATGATAATCTTTATATTACCTTATAGGTATCGAAAACCCTTTGTGTATTCTTTCTTCACGTTTCAATTGCTCAAATGCTTAAATAATCCAAAGTTTTATTTATGTTGTGTACTCACCTAGAGAGCCAATATATATGCGAGTATAAATATAGCCAGTATGAACGTGCGACCACAAAATGTCTATCGCTGTAAGTGTCTCACCACCTTCTCTACGGTTGGGAAGTCGGTTTTGGGGAAAACTACGGTGGGGTGAGAAAGTGAGGCCGTTGAATGGCAAACGGATATTTATATACAGAGCTTAACAACAGCATCCGAAATACGCGGAGGGGTTGGGAGGGAGAAGAGAGGTCACAATGCGACGTGGAGGCTGCGGCAGTGGTTGGCTGGTTGGGTGGTGCAGGAGGCGGTGCCCTCGGAGGAAGTGAGTTCCACCTCCTCCTTTTCCCAGGGGAGAGAGGAGACAAGGGGTCAGGGGATTGGGGTGAGAGAGAGTTTACACACTCGTGGAGGACACCGACGGGGCAGCTGGATTCCCCGTGGGAAGGGGAGGGCAGGGGGGCTCTAAGGGATAGGGAAAATCTCGTGTGGGCTACTGCTTGTGCCCACAAGAGGAGGAGGACCCAGCGCGAATACACGCGCAGCAAAACACACATGCACGAACACATACGGGGGAAGAAAAAAAAACTCTTGTATGAGACACGGGGGTGTGGAGAGAGGTGTATGGATGGGTTTTTGTGGACAAAGGAGGTTCATCGCCGAGTTCTGTTCGGAATCGGCCATTGTAGCGGTTGAAATCCAGACGGCCGATATTGCTTTCGGCGTGCCGTGGGACTCCGCCCACTCCTTTGAGGGTGGGATGGGGAGGGTCGCGATCCATGGCGAGGGGGATGATGGGGAGGGGCAAGGTGAGTGGGAGGGAGGGAGGAGGAGAAGGGTTGGAGGTTCGGGGGAGAGGAGCAGGTGAGAGGTGAGAAATGGCGAGGAGGACCGCTGCCAACTTGGTAATTTTTTTCCTTCGCAACTCTAAACAAGGTCGTCGAATTTTGGCTTGTACTAAACTTGAAGGCAAAGGCTACATGGGAGGCTGAGCCGATTTGGGCATACCCAGGAGAAATTCCGCATAGCCAGAATGGACGCGGATGAAAATGCTACATTACTTTCTTAAAGATGTCAATGCTGTAAATGTCGACGGCATATAAGGAGAACCGAGTTACAAACAAAAAGAAAATTTTGATGCTCAATGTTATTTAAATCTTATCACTACGAAATGCTCTTCAGAATATCAATTTTCACCACATGTGTTTATCTATCTTCTACGTTGGTTGGTTGGTTTTTATTAGGAGTGACAGCCGACAGCTTATGCCCTTTAAAATTTGTGTCACTTGAGTTATTGAATTAAGATTGGAATTGTATTAGAAGTGGAGGAATGACGGAGAAAACCATGTTTTCGGCATAAGCCTACTCTTAGCAGAAGACACTAAGGGGACCACTTTGTCCCTTACCAGCTAACGTACGGAGCGTTGATTTTACAGTTCTCTCTTCACAGCATTCAAGGAAGTAATTCCGTCGAAAACTTTTTCATCCGGCTACTTGGCATGGTGGGAAGATCTCTAGCCACCATATAAAAACTAATTTTTAGTCTATTTTTTTCTAAGGCTTAAAAACATTTTGTGCGTGAAAATAATACCATATAAAAACTGATTTTTAGTCTATTTTTTTCTAAGGCTTAAAAACATTTTGTGCGTGGAAATAATATGAATAAAAATTACGTTTGCATGAAAACAGGCAAATATGAATACTTAATTGTGAATATTCAGGAGATTCTTGACATAAATTATTTAATAAGGCATATTTATTAAATCCTTGCAGAAAGAGCAAATGTTAAAAGAGTGTCTCGGTGGACTTAATGCAACTTCCTGGGATATTAAAAAAAACTCATGAAGAAATGTAAAAAGTATTGCAAAGACTCACTCATTTATCTTCCTCTGGTAAAAGGAATTATCAATCGGATTTTTTCTCCCCTGTGAGACGTGAAGGATACGATAATAAATGGGATATCCATGATGAGTGCTAGATGAAGAGTATTGAGCATGTCATAAGTATGAGCCTGTCATAAAGGTCTAAGGTTAATGCTGTTAATTTCGGTGATTGTTTACAACGATTTTCAAGCAGAGGTTATTTTCCTTAGCAAGCCTCTTTCTAAATGAAACATACGTGCGTAACATTACAATCTTAAAGGGAACATTAATACCGTTTTACTTATGCGGCTAATGATGTCAAGCTACAAATATCTGCTCTCCACGTATGTAGCCAATCTACTAAAGAGAATAGGGATTGGTGCGGTGGTTTCGAGTACTGGCCTCCCGTCCCGATGCCTAGGATTCTAATCCCGGCAATTGTAGAGATTTTCGTTGACATACATATGTGATATGTAGAGAGAACCTCAGTAGGTACTCCGACCGTCGGATGGGACGTTAAATCGTTGATCTTTAGGTGCCTTTTGTTAAGAAGAGGCTAATCCCGACCGTGAGTATAACTTCACCCTTCTTCCGTTTCTTGAAAATCTCATACCTCTACCAATTAGCTAAGGTCACCTTCCCGAAATTGCTGCTAATGGTGAATTACTCAATGAACTTCCGCACATGACTCCTCTCAATGGCGAAAACTTTCAGCGGACTTCCTGCGGTCCGTTCTCTCCGTCGGTCTTGCCTGGCAGCACTGTCCAAAATCACCGGCCTGCTCTAGCCAGTAGGCATGCATGAACTGGCCCCGTTGTACACACAAGCATTGGTATTCGAGGGGCCCAGGCGTTTAGGCCACCTATCTACCGCCTATCGCCAAGAGGACGTGGTCGAAGAGACCTAATTGCTCTCCGTCGCGGAAGTTTATTGTGCTCGGGATTTTGTGCGTTGCCAGCGCCTTTGTATGTGCCGGGCCACGGATATAATTACGGCTTCTCTATTTTCCTACCTCCTCTTGGTCTAGCCTCAGCTCCACCTAATCTGCAAGCCCCATCAAATCCCCCTTCACTCCCTCTCAGATTTTCTGCTTTCTTCTCCCTCTTCGGATCCGCTTCCTCGTCCCCATCTCTTTGTCACTCCTCACCTCTTCTCCCACGTGCGTGCTCGCCTTCATTTACCTCCCGTCCTATTCAGTAGGATGCCATAGTGATTTTTATTGCCAACATTTTTGAAGCCTTCTTTACCATTTAATTTAAATTATTCTAACATGATACGCTATTTTCCTTGGTGTGATTGGGGAAACTAGCATCGATCAATATACATTATGTAAAAGATGAAAGTGTAATCCCACTGCGACATCGTAATGGAATTGGATTAACCTTAACGGTGCTCCAACTATGAAGGTCGTATCGCATCGTGTAGCCAAACTGAAGACCAAAAAGCACCCCACGTCCGAGGTGGGATTCAAACCCGCGATCATTAGGTCCTCAGACCGGTACCTACGTTACTGGCCCAATTACAGTGGCTGGCCACCGCCCTATCTCCACGGAACGAGTCAGTTCGTGGCTGACTTTAGCGGTGGGCAATATCTCCTACCTTCCATTTGTTATCGCCTCACGTAACTTTCCCCCCTGCCACACACCTTTATGGTGGCTTGCAGGGTATTATGTAGATGTAGATGTAACTGTCCTTATAAATTGGCTTCGAGAAGTGTGTTTACTTATGCTCCTCTTGTTTCTTTTCACGTTGCTTACATTTTAGGTATGCCATAGGTGTGATGATTTAGGTATTTTAGGTTATAGGTATGATGAAGGATTAATGCAATCAGTATAGGATATGTGGCTAACAGACACCAGGGAAACTTTGAATGCTTTTCAGCCAACGATTCTGATCGTCTCAGCCGCACCAAATATTTCCTTAAGAATACTTGTTCTTTTCATTCAGTGCAAAGTATTGTATATCACTTGTATGATCTTTTGCCATTTTTAATGTTATTATTATAATTAATAGATGTGAGCGTGGTAGTACTCAATCACCTGGCAAAAGCTGTTGCAACAATACGCCTGAGTTTTTACTTTTACAGTTCGCTCTTGGTACCTATAGCAATACTTGGAAGAGAAAATCACATAATTTGTCCGCAATCTATTTAAAAACGCAACGTTTCTAAGTGGTTGATTAGTCCTTAAAATATGATCAGTTAGCGTCACACATGATTCTGTTTTTTATTGATGCTAAAATCGCTTTCACGGCTATACAGACTCTAGTGACGTGGCCAGGAGAACTAATAGTTTACATTACTACAGGCGACCTCAAAATTCTACCAACCACATGCCATATCGGGGGAGGATTACGGTCAGTTACGCCGCGTTTTTTGTCTGTAAAGCTGGGAATTTGATAAAATATCTGATTTATAATTAATTAGACTAGTTTGGTTCCGTTAAATTTCATGATCACGAACCCTCCCTTTCGACGAGATGTCACCCGCTTGCGAAGCAGGGGGCGCTGTTCCCCACCCACCCTTGCTAAAGCACCCTCCTCCCCCACCATTCCCCCTTGAACACACGCGCCTTTCATTCGCTTTTTGACGAGGAAATGACTCTTTCCCTCTTTGTCCGCTGTCCACTAGCCTAAGTGGGCGCCCTACGTGGCTTTTTTCACGCGCGTCCATTTATCATTAGCGCCGTCCCCCCACTTCCCTTCCACCATTATTCCCTGCATTCGCAAGCCTTGCTCGTCCCTGGGCTTTCATTCCTCACCCCATGTACTCGAACTGATGCCGCCATTTCAAATCTTCTCCCCCAAACCTCATCGTAAACTGACGGACTTTAGTTTGACGGACTCGTCACCAGATTTTGTTTCCTGCGGTCGACCTGAATAAGTTGACTTCTCATTCTTTCTCTCCAACTTTCTCTCCAATCTCCGCCTTTGCGTTAAACTCTTTCCTAAATCGTTGTTATTATTATTGCTATTAGCATACAGGTCGGTGGCGATGGTCTGACAATCCTGCCTCGGGAGTTTATCTAATGTTTAAGCTATAGATAAGTATATATTAGATTAAATGCGTAGTTTTACTTCTCTATTTGTTGATACAAAGGGCATCGACTGAAAAGCAAAGTAATTTGCGCTCTAAAAGATGGGTGGATAACGAAGCACAGAATTGCATAGGAAAGGATGGTTAGAAATCAGGCGTTGATATGACAACACTCTTCAGGAAAGGTGCGAGCATGCAAAGTGTTTCACTCTCAAAGTCTCAAATCCGGCACTCAAATGTGGGTCGTGACTCCGCTGTGTTCTTGCACGGCTATAAACTCGAGTAATAGGTAGGGAAGTACTCCAGCTATAACATTTCCCCCCCCCCCCCCCCCCCCCCCCTTCTTTACCACTGGAGTGCTGTCGGTGAATTCGGTTTCAAGGTGCTCCAATTGCCTAGAATTCATCACACTCTCTGTTCTTAGTACTTAAACTTATCCTAAGATAAGCAATCTACAGTGGCCATGTCCAAGGTGAGACTCAAATCTGCTTGTGGTTGTTAGGACGGGCTCTAGAGAGTCAGTAAGGATGACTCGACTCTCGAGTCAAACCTAATCTACATCCTTTATTTATCTTACCTTCCCTCCTTCCCATCTTCCAGTATCCCCATTCGCGGTGGTGGGACGCAACGCGGATAAACGCTCGCGAGCGAAGCCAAAGGTAAAATTCCACCTCCCCGCGGACGCTGGCGATCAAATGAATGGCGGGGTAGGAGCACGCTTGTTGTTGGTGTTGAATGCGGACCGTCCCTTTTGTGCAAAAATGCAATCCGGAAACACGTTTAGGGGGACATTTCGACGGCGGGAAAATATCGAGAGCCGCGTCGGAAACGAAAAATAGGTAAAATACCCGTGCGAACGGAAAAAAAGATACAAGCGGGTGAAAAGCTTTCGAGCCCGGTGAAAAGGCGTGTTGGTGGACAGAAGTTTTTTTTCCAGTGCACACTAACCATCACTGTTTTTTGTCCAACTTGTTCCTTCTTTTCATGCATGCATGTTGCTACTAACTGCCCATTTGAGTTTCCTGAAGTTTCACTGAGTGCTCGAATCTTGAATTTGACCCTATTCACTCATTCATTGTAGACCACTGCTTGGGCGACTGAGGACAAGACTGCCGACCTCATAAGTTGGGGAATGGGTTGCTCCCGTCCGATTCGTGCCCCAAAAGGAGGGTTCCTGTTCCGCAATTTGCGCTTAAATGAGTGGATTTGGTAGTGGCAATTCGTCATAATTAGTAATTTGATGCATCGCTTATTGAAGCGGCTAAAGTACTGGAAGTGGTACTTGTAGGATAGAGCCTAAATAATATTGTCCGTCCTTCGCCTAACTGGCCCCCGGTTCAACTGGTCTATTTCCCATGATTACAATTTGATGAAAGTCCTGTAACGTATTCATGAAAGTACTAATCATTTGATCCTCTGAATGTCACCCCAGACATTGCTACTTGGTATCCTTTCCCGCATTACACTTTTTGTAAGGAGAAGAATTGAATGCTTTTTGTTTACATTACCGCGCCAATCAAGCCGGATTATTCATTTCAATGGTAAATATGACCTATTCCTGTTAAATCAAATTGTTTTTTATCGTAGTACTCTCCTTCATTTTGACTTCACTTTCCTTAGCTAAACGATGAGCTTTAACTGTTGTGTGCCCCCGATTCACCCGTCTTTATACTTTCAACAGCGTGAAGGGGAATAACTTTTAACCCCTCATTCATGTTATTATTTTCATAATATGTGTAATGCAATATTTTTTCCATGATACCAATTTTTTCGTTTTAGTACCTATTTCATCAACAAGCTGTGGCAATAAATCGACAAAATTTGAAGCTCCTGTTCATATATGAGGTGCTCCGACACTCAAAGCCTGTCAACTACTGCGATTAGCTGAAGTGCAATGCGGCCGCCGAAAAGTAATAGGTTTATAGGCGCTCCAATAACTCAGGTTATTTCCCATCATCTAACATAGGTACGTCCTCAAACCTAATGCCTGTTTCTCACGCTAAATTTTCTTTAAAGTAGTCTCAAAAAGTTTTTTACAAACCTTTTATGGTTTATTTTTTCAAAAATTTTACGAGCCGTACGTACTACTTGCTTATGGTGAAACAATTCCTAAACCGCAATTTTTACCAAACTGTCATCAAATGGGGGAATTTCGCGAACAGGAATGTTTTGCCGTTGATCTTCGTCTCCATACCACCTTTGGTAGTTGCAGGAGTCACTTGCTGTGACCTTTTGGCGATAGTGGCCTCCGCATCGCTTCTTGCGTTCCCATTACGGTGCAGACGCGAATCCACCGCATGATGACACTCGTGTTTTTGAGATGTTCCAAAAACATGGAAACTGCCTCGAAATTTCATGAGCTTCCAGCCATGTTAGTTTACTTTGTGATCATCACGTATCATCTCTAAAGATACAGGATTATCACAGCGGTGAGCGGCGCCTCTCATTGGCTGTTGCATGAAACAATTTTACGAAAATGAAACCAGTTCTATTCCATAAAACGCTTTATAAAATCATGTTTTATATTACAGTTTTATCGTGAGCACGTTATTTCTTTAATATTAGTTGGTTTCATAAAACGTTTCCCCGAAAATTGTACTGCGAGCAATGCGGTTAAGAAACAACATCCATGCCCAAGGTGGGACTCGAACCCAGGGTAAGGCCAACGAATCGGTAGCGCATCCATATAATAGGAGGTAGGACTTTGTGGTGCGCACATTTAATTATAGCATTGCAATATTTAACTCAGAATTCCAAAATTGTCGATTTATCAACTTTATAGTGCACAGCAGCGATACTCAATGACGCCGCATGCTAAAATGCGAGTGATTTCACATAGCGCACGATTCCGTACGTCACGAATCCAAGAAAATCATAGGTTCGACAATAGAGAGCTCAAAGACACAGTACATTTAAAGAATCTCATACTCTCTAAATGAATCCCAGTTGTTTGAGTACATATGAAATGAAATGCAATTGTGCTAATAATTGTATAGTTTCACGCTGAGTTCACTTCGTTTGCTGAACTGTCAAATAACTAACTACTTCCTGAGCCAACTTAAACGCCTCAGCTTAAGCAATAATACCACCAGTTAATTTTGAGCAATATGATTTTACGTCTTTCGCTAAGCATAACGTGTTCACGAGCAAGATAAACGGGAGCTTTAGACGCTTTGTTTGAGGTGATTTAAATAATACCTTTTCCTCAATAATGTAACCGGTATAGTGATAGCACTGTGGCAGGCTGTGAAACTATAAAAGTTGCATGTATAGAGGGATCAGATGTTGCTATGCTACTAGAATGAAACGATACGGAGGGGTAATCCCAAGCATTTATAGTAGATCTAATCACAGTCATTGTCTGAATATTTTGATAAGAAATAATTTCATTACTCAGGTACACTGTTATATATTGAGAGGGGAGATTCAGCTTGCGATTCATTGGGATAGAGGGAATCGAAGACAGGAAATTGATTGACCTTCAGAAAGAAATGTGGATGTGAGGGCGAGGGATAAAGAAAAAATACATCATTTTAGGGGATTGGAAGGGAAGCGCGTGATTCAGGCCAGGAAAATTGACTCAGACGTCCGTCAATATGTAAGAGAGTGGACAAGGAGGGAACCCGACAAGACTAGAAAGGAGACATCATTAAGGATTATCCAAGAGGTGGAAGGGGGGTAGAGGAAGCTTTTTCGAGCAGATCCATTCGAGATAAGCGGGATCCGAAGCGAAGGCTTGCGAGGGAATTTATAATTCTCTCTATTAGATTGGATGAAAGGATTAGAAAATTCGCTTAGCGTGGAAAAGACGACCACGCGGACAGGTGCGGCCGGACACATGGTTGAAGTGGAGTTGCGGCCATAGTTTCGCTTTTGTCATGCGCGAGCCCGACTGTTTGGCGGTGATTCATTGGGATGAGAAAGTAGATTGAAGGCGGAAGTTATTTATAAAAGGCTTAATGCGCCTCAGCTCGCTTCGAGTCACTTCGAAGGGGGAGGGGATTTCCCTCTCATTCTTTCGGATCAGTTTTTCCCTTTACTTTGCGCAGTCTTGTCATTCCGTGGTTCCACGGCAGGAAGTAGTGGACTCTCTCTGGCAGGAAAAGGAGGCACGTCCAAATATAGAAAAGCCTGTATGGGCGTTTTATTCAAATAGATAATGTCAAACCTCCTCTGAAAGTACTGGAGGATTTTGGAAAGTTTAATTATGCAAACACGAAGAGAGGAGCGAACTAGATAGGATAATCCAGGTTAGACTTGCGTTAAACAAATTTAAGATTGTGACTGATGATTATGAATTTTTTTGTGAGATTACATATTTAAGACGCCAAATGTAGGACCCCCGGGGAAACCTGTGTCTCCAAAGTTGTGTTTAGAGGGTTCTTGAGACCGAGTTGCACGCAACCCATAGATGCACTCGAATCACTTCACCTCCTCAGCAGCGCACGCGCAGACGGCGAGTGCCTTCTCGGAAGACACTCGCCACTCGTCGAACGATGCGTAACACGAGAGGGGGAGAATGCAGGTCGATTTCCTCGGGCGGAAGGGACCTTGGGAAACGGCTACACTCTCCTGCAGGAGGAGGTCACAATGCACTATGTCGACAAGAGCGAGCGGCCGCCGCTGCCTCTTCTCTTGCCGAAAGCCGCAAGATGGGTATCGAGTTGCGTCTTTTCTTAGGGATGGGGTGAGTGCGGCGGTGGAGGATTGTACCGGGATGTATCGTGGGTGTAGAAAGGAGAGGACACATTGGTGACGGAAAACGGGGGAGGAACAATGAGATGGGGATCGGCGAAAGAAAGGGGGAGTCCCGGGACTGCCATGGAACGGAGTATCTCGACTTGGCAGTCCATAGAGATCTGAAAGGGGGCTGTACACCGCGAAAAAAAGATGGTGAGGCGCAACGTCTCGACTACACCCATACTTATCTCGTCACCAAAAGAGGGCCGCCGGAATGCGAGAGGGGGGTGGGAGGGGGCGAGAGAGAATAGTTCTTCGCCTCAGGAATGCCAACTTTTCGGAGATGAGGTATGGGGTGGTCTCAACGGAATTCAGGCCTCGTGCAACCGGCCAAAAACGATTCGCATCTAAATTGTGCCCCATCGAGGGCAAGAGAGTACATTCCGAGGACGAGCAACACTTGGTAAGTCGTTGACCTGTTATAAGGAAGTTGTTAAGGCGTGAGTGAGTGGCGAAAACTTACTCAAATATAGGTATTTATTAATTGTTGCTGCAATATTTTTATATTGTGCTGGTAAGTGCTACTGTATTTCAGTGCTTGTATTACGTGCCTTATTATCAGTGTGAGGAGGTAGAAGCGGGATTAATTCAGAAATAAACGTGAAAACATTTGATACCCATTGGAAACGCATGGAATAATTTTTCGTATGCTTGAGGCTATTTTCCTCAATATGATCCCTGTGGTTGATCCCAATAGAACGCTGAAGCAATGCCAACCACTTGCTTGTAATTTGCAAATCAAAGTAACCAAGGCTTTATAATCAGCGGGCATTCGTTTATTGTAGGTTTAATGCTTATTTATTACTATAAATGTAGTAACTGGAAGAAGATGATAAATAATTATTTATTATTCATAACCATTTTTTATTCATATTCATAAAGAAAGGAATGGAAGTAATATATGTGCCCATTGTGTGGATACTAGTTTAACTCAAACGACTTGGAGCTACATACTGATTCGGTGTTTCAAATAATTAAAGAAGATTTCATTATTTCGGGAATTGAATCAGTTTGGTGGCTAGAGTAGGTACTAGCCTCTCGAACCAGGAACGGCAGTGTATTCAAAGATTTCCCTGCTTGAGTGCTATTTGGAGAGCCTTGCGAATATAGTACTGCGAAATAGTATAATTAGGTTTTAAGCATTCCCAGCTTCTTAAGTTGGTTTGCAACGTTTTATCTTATCTTATAACCAAGACTAAGAGAACATCAATACCTGATGGGGTTAGAGCTTTGGGTTGCTAGGTAAAATGGATTGAATTCGATACAGTTAGTTCAATGTCTCAACTTAGATTTCTCCCTTTCCCATGACCACACTACAGTATCCAAAATACTGATGTGCATTTTCTTAACTCATTCAAAGATCACGTACTAGCCGTGAAAACTTTAACGGCGTTATCCGCTGAAATTGCACAACAGCAATTTTTTCTCTGTGGAATATTTGCTATTATGCAATTTCTTAACTCATAGTTTGTTTCACTTAATCTTAAGACTTAATGTTGTCTATAGCCTGTCTTGAAATAAAATATTCTCCCTCATCACATTCAAGGATAAAATGACTTACATGCCACAAACTCTGGAAAGAGCACCAAATAGCACAAGAGCACCAAAAGAGCAAATCAGCTCTGCAAGTTACTCCTATATTGGAGAATGCGCATTTATTTTTTGTAATAATGGAATCTGAATTCGTGCAAAGTCCAATGCTTATTTTTAATTGACGTTCGGAGATTCTCTGATTTTAATTATCCCAGCATGTCGCATCTACGGTAACTAAGTTTCCCATTAGTTATATCGATGTTTCGCGTTGGGATTGGATATATATACGAGCTTAGTATTTTAACCGACCTCGCAAATGAAAGAGCTCCAGGCTTCGATAAAAGTAATTTCATATTTATTTTAATGTCCAGCGTTTTGTCATGAAATCGAGGTTTATTGAAGAATGATTTTGTGTTTTATAGGGTGAAATGCAGACGATAAAATTTTGACTATCCCAACGGAGTTTCATAAAGCATTAGCCTCTACAGTTAATTGAATAAAAGCAGGCACTCTAATGAATATATTGTGAATAAAAGCCCTGGGGTCAACAACAATTTTTTTGACCATTAGTCGTCTCCGTAAATTTATAAAATTGATTGAGCGAGAATGCTTGGAGTCTTTTATAATATCTAGGATTATTTGACAGGAGATTTTATTTTTGACTGTCCCCATATGCAGTAGATAAATTTCATATGGCCCCCGGCTACCAATATATGGACCCTTTCGTTCATGATTGGCTTGCTTATACCTTCGAAAATTAGAATTAGACTTATCCGCATATTCAATAAAATCTTACCAGTGTCTCGAAATGCTTTTTTCATTATTTATCAATAATTAATAAAAGAAATATGAAGTTAGCATTGCATGTACGCCTGTAAAAACGGCTTATTAAGCTATTATGATATAATTTATCTTTTCAAGCCCTCATTCAATCCTATATTCAGAAATATTAATTGTAAATTTTGTAAAATAATTAATTTCATGGAAAGTATTTTAAGGCGAGAGTTGATTAGTAAAATCTTCACATTAAATTATAATTGGTTTATTTGAGATTCCGTAGCATAGATAATGATGGACTATTAACGAAATTGTCCGGTTTTAAAACATTTATTTTATTTATTAATAAGTCTTTTATCATTGCAATTACCCACATTTTATGTTTATTGCAATGATACATCTATTGCATTTTCTCAGTTCCTTACCTAAAGATTGAACTTATCTGGAAGCTTGACCCGATAATCCAAACATTAGTTTGATGAATTCGGTCGGATGATATATCTTCGACTTTTTTTTCAAAATATGAAGTATCAGTACGTTTCAGCCCAAATTCCAATATTTGCACCGAGGAAATTAGTTAAATAAGATATTTTCGTGGTACTGCATTTTCATAAATTAGGCGATATCAATTTATAATGTCTCACCTCATGGTCTTAATCTCATTTCTTCCATCAAGTATAATTTTCAGAGCGTTCTCCATTCTTCCTCCATCTCTCTCTTTCATCGCTCTCGAAAGAGAGAAGGGATAGAAAAAACCTCCATTTGTTTGTGTTCATACAATAGATTTATATCACATTCTCGTAGTTTCGGGATTGAGATCATGTGTTTGTCCACTTCTGCAGCGGCCAGGGTTCTCAATTGAAGTCACCATGGGTGACGTAGTCTTCCCGCATTCCGGATTTCCTGACAATCGCGCTGCCTGCCCAATGTCCCCGCCCTCCTCCAGCCATCAGGTGGATGGACGATGCCGTCCACCGCGATCGGGACGAGGAGGGACGGACGGGACGTCCGCGGAGAGCGCGGAAACGAGGTTAGCGGCGCCAGTGACGCGGAATCGCCATCATCTCCTTGATCATCCCCGACGTCGTTGTACTTGTTATCCGCCGTCCAATTTTCGGATCTGTTGGCGGGGAGTTCGATAAGGGATGCAGGATGGTGAGAGGGAAATAGAGAGAGAGAGAGGAGGGCTGTGTGCAAGGCCTCCGCAAAAGTTTCCGCCCCTCATCCCAATACCCTTTATCTCTCTCTCCATTCCGCTTGTTCCCATCGCCGCCGTAACCCGCTTTCCTTCCATCCCGCGGCCGATCGTGGAAATCTTCCGGGCAATTAAACTTCCAATTTATTGTTTTCGTTCTCCATTCTTCTTCCATCTCTCCCTTTCATCGCTCTCTCTCTTGTGAGAGAGAGAGAGCTCTCGATCAATCCCCGCCTCATCGGGAGGGTTGTGGGAGGGAGGAGCGGGGGAGCGATCGAAGTAGAGATGAAGAGAGGAAGAGGGAGCGAGGGGATGTACGAGGGATGGCTGGGGCGGTCGTGTGCTGAAGGGGGTGGTGGGGGGGGGGGGATAATTTGGTGGGACGAGGAGACCGGCAGGGAATGGCAGGAGTGGATGGATGGGAATGGTGTTTTTTTCGGGTTTGGGAAAGAAAGAAGTACATGTGGAAAATCGATTGGCCAATGCATGTTGCGATAATTTTTAGGTAATGTTTGGAGTTTTTTGCAGATTTGCGTTTTTGCTGATGAGTTAAAGTAGCGTTGGAATTAGGTGCTTCATCCTCTTAAGATTGTACACAACACGCACTAACGTAACTTACTCCTAAGATAGAAACAAACCAGTATCCGAGGAGTCATTCGTACCTGTGTCCTTTTTTACCAGGCCGGCTAATCACAAACACGACTGAGTACAGCGTGAGGTAAAGGATGGAGTGGTGCGGAAACTTGTTAATTCTTTGGAAATATTACGGCTCTATAAATCAAGGAAATCTCCAGGTTTTGAATCCTGTCACAATCAGTGTTACTTTTGGATACATCGAGGAATTCCGGGGTAGGGACGCCATAGTTCTATAAAGTTGAGCTGAAGCACCGGCCTATTCAGCACTTTCTAAAAGTATCCATAACCAAATTTAGTGCCCAGTCTCGTGAAATGTCTTATCGTGTATCTCTGTGTTTTAATATTTTTTGGAAAAGTAAACATAAAAGAGGACATAAATAAAGGCATCTGCCTCGGAATTATTTCGTCCAAACCAATGCAATTGGATGATGATGGTTGAGTATAGTTCGTTTGTTTCTAAAGAGAGCCAATCACAAGTTTTTCATGGATTCACTTAAAATAATTCTTCATTTTCTATTGAGACAACATTTTTCAACAAGAAAAGTGGTTTTATGTTCTGCGGCTGCAGTACACACCAGAATAAAATTAAGGAAAAATTAGGAGGAATATTTTAGATGAGAACAGAAATATCGCCCGCTGTCTTTTGGTGAGAATATAAGAGCTTAGCTCAGTAAATTCATTTTTCTTCTTCCGTATATGATAGTCTCATTATATTTCAATACTGCTGTAAAGGATCTGTTTTTCATTCTTGCAAATCCCGCTGGATTAACCAATTGTAAGAACTGTTATACATCAATTATCTTCTCTTAATTAACTGATCTCTGCTCAAATGACCGATTGGTCACGATTATTTCTTTTTAATTACTTAGCATAATTTAGTCTGCACTTAAAATGGCTTGTTGATACGCTAAGGAACACTTTTATTGCGTCCTGTCGTTTGATATGTTCCAGTGTAAACACGTACAAGCCATAACTTTGGCTCAAAATGCAGGGAATCAATTCGAGAGAGTACACTTTTTTAAAGAGAAACAAACCTGGTTTAAAGTAGAAAAGGCTGAAAATTTGCATGCTTTGACTTTCTTTAATTAATAAGTCAACATCAGTTTTCTTTAAATTTTAACTTCGCAGGGACCTTATGGAGTGTTTTTGGTTTAGAAATTCACTGTTCAAAGGGTAGAATGTGATAATAGTGGCAGAACAGCTCATAAGCTTTATATAAGTAAAGGAGGCATATTTACGGTCTCTTTTAGATGAGCAGTAAGCGTGGACCGTTAATATTTCCAAAGTTGTTGAAACTTGTGCTGAGATCAAGCAGTGGCCCATAAAACGTTTCTCGATCGTGCGTAAGAATGTTATCCTAAACCACCGAGAAGGTTATAATGGGGAGAATTTCATTGGGGGAAGACATTATCACCCTGGTAACTTCGATATTGGTACGTTTGATGGTCATAAACTTTTAGTTAGATTGTCATACGTGATGTTTTGGTTTTCTAAGGGCTAATCGTTATTCATAACTGTTATTTTTCCTTACGCTATCAACATGACATGTATCTTCACCAAATCCGGCTTGCTTTACCATGTCCGTGTTCCATTCCTGTCCCGAATAGAATTGCATACTTTGTTACCCCCTAAAGAAGTTTTCCCACTTTCCTATCAGAGACCTATATCTATCTAAGCTAGTAATAGTTTTACACTTATTTGCATCAATTTTTCATCTACTTCACTGATTTTCTGGCTTATTTATTTTTTTTTCTATCCCATAGCCCATTTTTAGCTTTATTGCTCACCTCTTTTATTTCATTTGGCACGATGGATTATTTAGTATGTCTCTATATACAAAAAAATGTAATAATCCCGAAAAGGTACTTAAGCTGAAGGCTAGTTAAAACTTGTGTCTTCAATTCAAAGCGGGACTGTAAAATGAGGGCATTGCTAATGGAATACTATGATAATCGACATTTAGATTTCTCGTGATGGAACTAAACAACCGATGGCAGTTTCCCTGAAGGCCTTGAGCACTCATAAGTTCCATTGGGGAGAGAAGAATGATGAAAACGGACGATATGATTTCCATTGAGTCTCGCCCAGAATAGCCAGTAAATGACGAGGACGGTGTTTGCTATTTTGTTACAGCTGATGACGCACGAAAGGAGAAATGCGATTTCAGGAGGTGATGATGGTGATGGAGGGGGGCGGGAGAAACCTTGGGGCGCGGGGCTAGGAGGCGGAGATGGGAAGAGTGGCAAGGGGTCGCGGAAGAATGGGAGGAGATTGGGAGATAGTTTCGCTGTCGGGGGGTTTTGGGCCCCCTCGCCGACTCGATGTACTTGACAAATAGACACGTAATGTCCATAAAAAGTGGAGTGCTCCTTGGGACGGATGAATGAATGAGAGGGTATTATTTCTGAGTTTTCCCCTAGTTCATCAGAGACTGGATGATCATATCGCAACAAATTTCAGTAAAATTGGGAAGCATTGAACCAGAAATAAGGAATGATTTTTTTCCCTGCAGGAGCATTTTACCTCATATTACCTCTAGCAACGGAAGTTATTACAAAAATTAAAGGTTTAGGGTCTCCAACTCTTTGGTTATATTTGAATATCTTAACTAAATATTTATGTAAGACTAGCACTTCATCCACGCCCGAGGTGGGATTTATACCTGCAACCTTTTTGTTGCCAGTCCGATGCGTTATTGACTGATCTACAACGGTCGGCTAGAGCAAAGTGCTGCCGTTTTTCCTTTGAGTTTTCTAATAAACTTTGCATTTAAACATCTCTATTACATTTTATTTCACACCTACGGCGAACTTTCCAATCATTGCTGAGCCGTCAATACCTATGCAAAGTTGGGGAGAGTATAAAATAGGAAAAAATAAAATGGAAAAGCAAATTAAAATGGGTGAACGGTGATAAAAGTGAATCTTACGCAATAGAATGATATAGCGTACCTTTAAAGAGTTTACGTGAAACGGCATGCAATGGAATAAGTTTTTTCAGGAAACAGTGTTTACCACTAATATATAATTTAAGTGGGAGAGGACCCTTTCTTTTTGTGGAAGATTTACGTAAACCCGTTGCACGTTAACTCTATAGGAGATTTTTATGTGACTAAAACTGCTAGTATTATATCGCATAGTGTCTAAGCTAACTTATTCCTAAGCCCAACCCTAAAAAAATCATGCGTTCATGCTCGAGGCGGGATTCAAACCCGGGAACTTTGGATCATCAAGCCAGCGCGTACCGCTGCAATCCTATCGTCACTGATGAATAGTAATGGTACGGGACGTGGCCTCCAATTATATTTTTAGGGATTCGAAACTGGCATAACTCTTTAATATAATTAGATGTATATTTTGGGAGGCTGCAGAAAATACTTGGCCATTCCAAAGTGTGCGTCAATATCGTAGTATGTTATAGCCTGTATGCATGTATCCTCACCTGTTGAAAGGAGCCAACATCTGAACATCGAGTTATTTCCGCAACATTAGTTGAATCATCCCTCGACTCGCATCGCTTTTGAGGTTGAGAGTTGATCTCCCGTCCAGCCGTATTTCCGTTCATCTCCCTATAGATCCTGTGTAAGACTGCGGAGGAGAGAAGTGGCGGAAGTGATGGCCGCCCTCAAAGGTACACCGCGTGCATCTGCAGATGACGTGGGAAGGAGGCTAATGACGAAGCAGTGACAATCCCCCCTCCCGGCCCAGTTTACTTCGCATGTTTGTCCTGAAATCCCGCCCGTTCATAACAGGGGAAGGGAGGCGAGTTTTGGACCGTAATTATTACATTCCGCGGGCAATCAGGCGATGGAAGAGGGGTTAAGGGGTGAGTAAGAGTGCCGGGGTGGAAGGAGCGAGGGTGGAAGGGTTCTTCTCCCCCTCCCATCTTTCTCGGCCCATTTGGGAAGGGGACGTTTTGAGGTCTGTTTGCCGCCTTGTGTGCTCGTTCCCTCCCCTTAATATTTTCGCTTCAACTCGATTCCGAATCATTTCTCCCTTGCCCACCCCCAAGACCACCCCTTTCAACGTTTACTGTTGAGGGGGTGTCGCACCTCCCGGCACATTCATATCGTCGCGTCCTCTCCGTCCCTCCACCAACTAACCCTCCTCGCCTCCCTCTATCTGCCGACACTTTTCCTTTCATCTCCTGCCATCCCACCCCATGCCTCTTTTTCCAAATGCCCCCTCCTCCTTCCTTCCCTTCGACCCCCTGCCCCCCCTACGGGCACGGCAAACAAAAAGAGTTCCCACCCTCTCGTATTCTTCCCTCCTCTCCCTTTTAATAGTCCATGCCCTTCGCACATCCCCCCCCCACACGTATGTGTATGCATGCTGGGACGCTCTCCCCCCATCTCACGTTTTCTGCCCCACACTCCCCTGCACCCAAAACGTCCTTCCATTGAGCAGAAAAACACCCCAAATGTAGTTACTCATTGTGTCACATCTCCGTCGTACGCCATTACCGGAGGTCCCCACCCCTTCGCGCCCTCGCCCCTTAAGCGGACGATTTCGTTTCCCTCCCGATTCGCATAGGGAGGATGAGGGACAGGGGTGGATACGAATCCAACCCCTGTCATATTTGGCCTCTCGCTCACCCCCACCCAACTTTTTTCGCTTCACCCATCATATCCTTCTTTCACCATCGCCCTCTCCCTTTCTACATTCTCCCGCCAGTCTCCACATCTGTGCTGCTACAACTATTGATTACTCTACAAGCCACCTCGAGGACGTGTGAATAATCAAGTGGGTGAATAATCGCCAAACATTAAATACGTGCATGCACTAATGGGTACATTATTACTTAATTAAAGGAACGTGTCGGTTATTGTATCCACCGAGCTATTGCACCTAAGTAATAAGCATCTGCAGAGGAATACAATATTTATATATAGGTTTCTCATTTTCTAGAATTTACTAATATATAATTCCTATTAGACACGCAAGGCTACAGATAAAATGTGTTAGTAATGTCAAGGACATTTCGTGCTGCAGCTGGATGTGCCGCAAAACTTTCTACCGAGCGACACCTACCTGTCCGGTTAAAATTTTTCCTATTTTAATTTCTCATCGTTTTCGGTCCTGAGAGATATTTTCAAATATTTATGGAGAGCGGGACATGTTTCCTATCTTGCTCATATTGATTTAATCGAGTGAAGTATTGGAAAACGAATTAGCTTATTTTACTTAAAATATACACTTGCTTAAAATATTCATTTTTTACCTTACAGTCTAATATGTTACTCTCTCTCGCCCCATTGAAATGATGTGAATACATATCAAGGCTTGCAGTTAAAAGTGTGGAAGAGTACGAAAAGTCCTGGCGTCTACCCCACTATCTCCGTTCCACCTTCACTTCTTTACCACTTGCATAAAACACCCCTCAATTTCCATCCGCCGGACGCCAACCTGCAAAATTTCCCTCTGTTCTCATTTCTCCTCCCTTTGCTTGATTCCCCCTCAGACAGAGTTAGTGGCTTAGCCTCACTCGTCTTATCTTTCTTACACTTTTTATACTTTTTCTTCCCCTTTCCCAGTAGTCCTTCAGTTCTGCCGACGGTTGCTTATTTCATGCTGTAATCTTCTTCGCGAACAAGGTGAATGTTTTGGTGCAGTAAATAATTCCTGGGTCCCACAGAGTGTCTCTCGCTAAAATCTGACCGGGAAAATACTACCCACAATACTGTGTGAGGATTTGAGTTCGTTTTGAGGAAGAGTAAAACACTCCCGTTTACGTAAAGTGAAGCAAAAATTCAACGGCACCAAGGATATATTGCCAATAAGTATATAAGAGATTGACAGTGAAGCTACACTATCACATGAATATATAATCAAAGCATTATACAAAATGAGGGATAACTAATTGTTGCTTAAGATCGATGTCTTTTTCATTTTATTTACGTATACCTACCCTCTACTGTGTGGAGATAGGTATAGGAGGTGTGGAGGTAGGAGGAGGTACATGGTGATTACCCTGGCATAGATCTGTAGGCCCCTTAACTGCCCATTTCATCCACAGAAGCTAAAAAGAAAAGGTGCCGCTTATTGCTCAGGTTAGGAAAAGTGTCAAATTGAATGTGTATTTGGGGCATTGTCACGTGAACTCTTTATCACACTCATCATCGCTGTTTTTAATTGAGCTTAATAGTTTCCGACCACTAATTTAAAATGGTAGATTGACTCCTCAGTACCAGTACTGGGGCTCTAGTAGTTCATCTACAAAAGAGCTTGAATTAATTATATTGATACACACACATTGATAACGATGGAAAAAACACAAAGGAAGGAGTCCCACCTCAGGCAGAATGATTTTATATTCCATGACCCAAAAGATATAAGTCGAACCGATGTCCAATCCTTGCTAATTAGTGTAGTATATCTCAAACCTGCCGCGTGAACGCCTCACTCGCCTCCCATGGCAATTAATGTGAACTTGCTAATTAGTATTTAGGGTATTATTTACAAGTGTTATTAAAAGCTCGTCTTTAAAACAGATAATTAAGGGGAGATGTGATACCCGTGGGTTAAAAAAAGTAGGAGAGAGGGCATAACTTAGAGCTGTTCCTTTTAACGATTCGTATAGGAACATCTCCGCTGTAAATTTGTGTCGTAGTGATGGCGTACAAGAAAAAAATGTGATGCAAGAGGAAGCGTCTAAAACCTGACTCCACAGCATAGCCTAGGGTGGGGGTAATGGATCTAGGGCATACGTACCCTAGGTAGCACTCGGAGCAACTATTTTATTACAAAGAGCTGAGTCGGCGATAAGGACAAGGGCGCCACGTGGAGTTTATATTTAAAGAACGGAATAACAGCTGAATCTGATCTCAGTTGAATATGGAGATAAAGAAGAAAGCTGCATCATTAGTGCATACATTAAGTACAAATAACTGTGAATGCCATTAAAATAAGTGTTTTTTACTGTCAATAATATCCTATGCCTTTTATACAAAGAAAAATAAACTGTATCAAAATTTCTCTCGATAGCTGGCACGAGAATCAAGATAATATCTTCTATAAGATAATCTCTTATTTCATAAACTTTGGCACTCAATCTCCAAAAGGTTGACCATCCCTGGTCTACATATTGAATTGAATTCCTTTCTAAATGGTCCTCCCGAGTTTCTGCCGCCCGATTTAAGTGTTAAAAGGAATACTTAAAATGAAATAAAGCGTGTGTGGACTCCTGTCAGGTCTAGCATAGCTGCCGAAACATTAATATGTCAGGGTCCGGGATGATGTGGTGCTCAAATGATAGCACCCCATGCCAAGGGACCAAATTCGGATCCCGGTGGCGACAGAGATGGACTATCGTAGATTGCCGGTCACTGTTTGAGTGCTGTGCGGAGAGTACTTCGAGTGTAGTGCTCATGTCATCAGGTAGAACGTTAAGGGGTATACTCCTTGGTGCCTCTGGTGCTAAGTAGACTTTTGCCAATGCCGAGATTATTATAACTTTGCCAGCCGCCAATCTGGAAATATTTCCACCCTTCTACCACTAATCCACCTTTTTCTAGCTGAGTAAACTATTTCCGTTATCGGTCGCCAATCCCTAGTAACTGATTACTAAATGTGATGCGAACGATCTTGTGTGACGCAATCAAGACACTTGCGTCGATTCATGTTTCATAACCATTCACAACCACGGGAGGGTTGATCTATGTTATTTGATGTTTTTCGAATAGTAAGCCAATATTTACAGAAGTGAGAGAAAATTTCGAATTCCCTATGGAATTTTCCGCCGCTGTTAGATATGTGTTTGAAAGTGTAGGTTACCTTGATAATTACAGAGACACGTTGTGGAAAATCCTTTTTACAGCGGTTCCTAATTAGGTACACGAAAAGCCATTGGAATACACATACATTTTAGTGATTCTTAACAGATTGTTGAATTGAAGCCCGGCTCTAAGTTGCGTACAAAAGTCGTAGTAAAGTCTCTTTCTGAATACATGCTTTTTGTATTGATCATTTATATTATTTACTAGGCATAGATTTATAATATTGATAGTGTAATACATTTATTGATTTCGCTAAGAGGGCGGCAAATGATTATTATCACTTACGAAGCACTTCGCCAGGATGTCTCTACGGAACAATTCATTTTAGCCTCTCCTAGCAATGCCTCCTTTCATTACTCACGTTCAGGTTCCCCATCGTGTGCCACGGTCATCTGTCGCGTTCGGGAAACTCTTAAAACTCTTAGGCCCGGAACTGGAGGGCGTTGAAAGCTATTATTTTTCCCTCGCATCCCAAATGAATGCGACTGCCCGCCTGCCTGCGGCCCGGACGCGGGATAATTCCTCTCTTGATGGAATCGATATTTTTTCCAGGCTTCCATTATGCCCGCACAAGGATTCAGTAGCTAAGCGTTTGGCTCATTGATTATCTATGACTGGCTGTCATCACTCGTTTATGGTTCGTCGGGGGAGGGTGCGGGCGTAAATTGAGAATTAAAACGATGGGAGGGCGGCGGAAGTGGCGCGGAGTGACGTCACGTCCGGAGGAGAGCTTGCCGGTGCATCCATCCCTCTCCCGCTCCCCCTGGCCCCGCCCCCTCATCCCTTCATCTCACATGAGCGAGAGAGGTTGAAGGGGGCGGAGGCGTGGCTCGCGAAGATTCGATCGCAGAGATGAATTTAAAATGGGGCGTGATTGGGGAAAAATTGCTTTTCGCCGTGAGTGGCTGGTGCTAAAATGTTGGCTGCATGTACTGCCTCCCTGCTGGCGTGAAAGTCGGAGTTAACGTCCTTCCCTCTCTTTCCTCTTTGTTTTCCCCTTCCCAACGCTCGGCGAAAAGTTTCCAAGCCCCTTATTTCAGCCTTGGGGGTTGACGTACTTTTATCACGTTTCGGGAGCTTCGCAGATTAAGTGGGCGTGGTTGATGACGCCACGGCGTCGTCTGCATCTGCTCCTCGCACTATTGCCGACTTCCAAGCTGTTGGAGAAAACATGGCTCTTGATATCACTCTGCGAAGTGAAACGCCTCTTAAAAGGGGTCGGTGTGCAACTGCGAGTAAGTGAATTCCTTTTATCTTCTTGGGCAATGCAGCAACCATCTGAATTAATTTGAACTGAAAATTTTACCTGGCATTGATCGATTCACTCCCTATTCTTCAGTGACATTCTATTTATCCTTCCTTCTCCCGCATAGTCCTTGGCAACACTCTTTGAAGCATTACTTGAGATGCAGGAAACTTGGTAGAAATAATTGATCCCAATCTTCAAGTGAGGGAGAATAGTACCGGTAAGCCTTTCACACGTCTACTATTGTATATGAATGAAAATATTGACAATAGCCGGCAGCGGTAGTCAGGCCTATCAAGGTCATGGCCAATAAGACACGAAATTAGGAAAAAAACTGCTGACAGCTGTAAAGGAGGACCCAGCCATACAGCATTCGGCGAGCACTGAGTGACTTCTCTCCAAACGCCAAGCATTGTGAATGGGTTGCTTGATGATTGTCAAGCGCCCATTTTCAGTACTCGCCCTTTCCCGAAGTCTGCCGATCTTTGCTCGGCATTCGGCGGCATAACTTAGCTCGACGTTTTCATTATTGAATTATATGGATGCACTTGAAATCATTTTCCTGCATGAAGTCTCCTTTTTTCAGTCTGCCGTCAGAGGTCCTTATTGAAAAAAAGTTTCAGAACGGTTTCGCGATAATTTTCGCAATTAATGTGATGATGCATTTTTCTTTTTATCCCATTTTTTATCTCTGAACCACACAAGACTCTTTCACCGTGCACTTATTTCCCATTCATGCTAGTGGAAACTTTCCTGAAATGACTTTTCATGTGCAGTTACATTCAAAAAGGGGAGCAGATGAGCGGAAGAGTTTCAGTGGCAAGAAAGTAGAGGGAGACGAGAAAGAGTTGATGGGATGTGTAGGAGGGGAGGGAAGAGGAAGGAATGAGAGGGAAGAGAGAGAGATCGGTGAGGGTCGAGGGATAAGACTTAACGACTAGTCTCCCCACGGAAGTGTGGTGAGAAAGGAGTAAGGGTAGGAAAAGGAAGAGGGACGGACAAACTCTTTTCTCTAAAACTTCTCCCACGGCTCGTAATTAGTTTTCGAATTGCTTTGGACGACGTTGTTGGAGGGGGGAAAGGGTGATTTTGTCGAAGGAGAGGATTGTGGGGAAGGTGGGGGGGGGGGGGGGAGGGGGCGGTTCTTCAGGGGTATTTGCTGCCGAGGTGTGAACGGGACTGTGTGAAAGAGTTTTTCAGCGCCGAGGAGGCCAAAGGGTTGCAAATACAGCCATCCATCCACTTTCCCCTCTCCTCCCAATGAGTCAGCGGCCACTCCATCAATTGCCTTCCGCGCCATCTATTAGTGGCTTCCAGGGATTGTTGAGAGGTCATCAGCGATATCGCCCGGCTACGTTTTCGTAGAGGAGTAGGGTGATCTTCGGGCCGGCCGTCCTATCGGAGGGATGGGGTGAGTTGAAAGGGTTAGAGCGCGAGCGATAGGGAATGAGGCATGGGCTGAGGGGAGGCCGCAAAGGAGGGACGTGGGTGGGGATAGATGTGTCGAAATTGTGCCCGTCTCAACGGCTCGTAATGACGTCTGCCTCCCTCATCCGCCACCGCTGCCCGGATGAGTCCGAATAATGCCTCTCCCTATTCATTCCGATCTGCCGTCCCAAGGGAATGAGTGATATGGGAGACGAGGCGATTGATTTCGAAAAAGGGTTAGCGGATCGGGCTTCTCTCAGTGATGTTCTTTCATTATGGGTTAATAGTTCAATTTACGTTGTCACATCACCCACCTGTTCACAGATGAAGGGTTCTTAGTTACGAGAGTCTTAATTCCTTCCCATCCCATTTGTTGGTGCTGTATTTGCCGACATATTTCACATGTTTTTCCCGATATTATCCTTTAGTAATGTGATTGCGAAAGCTTGAATCGGAGAAATTCTGAAAACCTCTTCACCAATCCATATTTACGGTCGTAAAGGAATAGAACGGGAGATTATGCGAGGACTTTTGAAAAAGGGGGACTTGAGTGAGGTGGCTAGAGCAGTGTACAACAATCCTGCAGGCCTGGGTTCGATTGCTAACTGCGGCAGAGATTTTTCATTAAATTAAGTCTCTACTTGAGGACGGTGTAATTGGCCTTTAGAGTTAATTATTCTGTCCGTTGGATAGGACGTAAAACATTGGACCCCTTGTCACGTCGTGCAAATGTCGGGGTTCGCATCGCCCTTCTTCTATTTCCTGTAAAAAAATCCTTCGACTATCCAATTACCCACTTAGACCACTTAGGGGTCTTAGCTGTCGGTCACCTCCCCCTAAATAACTGATATAAGATGGAGTATATTGATCGCGCATTGGGTTGTTTTCATGCATCTGCTAAATCAATTTAATTTTTAAAAATTTCGAGTTCAAGTTCAAGGCGAACGATTTTTTTCTCTATGGTTATTTAACTGCTTGCTAAATTGATTTAATATCCCAATCCGTATTTTATATCCCAATCCCTCGCATACCGGGGTAACTGAAGGTTTTTGAAATCTTATTGACTTTAACTCCACATTCCTAGACCCTGTTTTAATAATGTGATTCATCGCTAATGTCTGCGCTAAAAAGTACACCAATACTGAATTATATAAGGGTTTTAACTTCATGATTATTATCTACGCAGAAATATATATGTGTAAGATGGCTATCGGGTTCAGCGTTTTTAAAACATCGTTAATTTTTAATTCCCATTGCACGTACATGCATGAGTGTGTTTACATGAATTAGTAGTGTTTCGAAAATTGTGTTTAATATGACCGTCAAACCAACATCTCCAAAAGTATATGTATAATATGTGACTTAAATCGAGAAAGAAAATTATTTGATTTTATTTGTGATATTTTGTGATTGAAGTGGATTACCTTGAAGCAATACCTATTATGAATCGATTGTCAATAATTATTTTAGCAAATTTAAATTAATTTCGGTAAAATACTTGCAGTATTGCGGTTTAGGTATTGAATATTAATTCGTTATTAATATCTCGTTTCAAATTCCATGTGATTTAATTGGTTCTAAATCCAAATCGGCATTACTAGGTGGCACAAGGAAAAGATCTTCCACTTTTTCAACTCAAATTCATTTATTGATCATAAACGCCTATTTAGTCGGCTCTCAGATTTGTATGACCTACCTATTAGGTGATATCGGATCTCTTTTAAGAAGCGAATTATTTATGTATTTGATTTGAACATTGTGTAGATTTAACGGACAGATGGAACAAATTATCATAATGTAAAATTAAAGTAAGTGACCTCCTTTTTTTTTACTTTGTCTTGATCTAAACCATACAATAATAAATCGAAAGTCTTAAACTTCCACAATGATGCTGTGATTTTACATCCTCTAAATGTCTAATTTAGTGTACGTTAAATTCTCTGGACTTGTTTGGCTACTATGACGTCAAAATGACATCATTGTCGAGGCTACACAGCGCCGAGTTATTTTCTGAATTAGATCTCTGGCAACCTAAAACGTCACGGATTAGAATCTCAACCCGATCATGGATGTTACAAGGGAGAATTTGTGTTAAACCAAAGTCACTGGTGAGAAAATTAGAGCAAGTAATCTATCCTAGGCTGTTTGTCGGCATGAAACTCTGACTGTACATAAATGTGATTAAAAAATATCTTGTATTTTGTGCTAGAGATTTTAAGTGTCTGTTCGGGGTGATGCTAAATATATCTTATTACGCACTATTGGGGATCGGGTGTCATGTGTGAGTTAGTATCGTGGTGTCATACTGCTGAAGTACTGGCTTCCTATTACGATGGGCAGGGTTCGAATATCGTCAGCGACAGAGGTTACAAGGGAATAACGGTCCCCTTTTGAGTTCATGTGGAGAGTACTTCGAGTTCAGTACTCTGTCGGTCGAAAGACGTTAACTCATGGCACCATTCGTTAGGAGTAGGCTGATGCCAAACCCTGGTTCCACTCCACCCTTCCTCCTTTCCCTTCCAAACACATCCTTCTCACCGATCCCTGAAAAGTTACATATTTTTTTTCCAATCAATCACCCATTCTAAAATGTCGCAGATAACCCTAGCTTTCGGTTGCCTCATCCCCCCCCAATAACTTCTACAACAAGTACTACCACTTAAATATTATTGTATCTATTGATACCTATTCGTAATGCATATATGTTGACTTTTCTCTTTTACTACTCGGCGTCGAGGTTGCTCTCGCGGTACTCAGTTGATGTCCTCTCACTTTAACTTTATGTAAATGATCCGATACAATTTTAGTAATTGGGGCAATTTGAACTGAATTCCACTTTACTGCGAATGACGTAACAATTAACTCCGTCTCGGAAATCTAAGCGTTCATAAAAGTCTCCGGCATAGAACTGACCGTATCCATTTTTAAGCGTTTCCGTGAATATTGTCCCCTCAAGATCACGGAGTATGCACTCGATGAAGGACGCTTTCTGGGAAAAAAAGAAGTTCACGTGGCGCGTGTGAGACGAGAGAGGGATAATAATGAAAGAAATGTGGTATCCAGCTAATGCGCTGGGGCAACGTCGCTCAGAGCGAATAAATCAACCCTGGCGTTCCCCACTACGCGCGAGCTTATGGAATCAGGGGTGGCGGGACCCACGTCCGACGGTCCAGCGAGTCCCCCCTCACGCCTCATCGACCAATCTCAAGGACCATGGAGAAGGAGAAATAAGATCCGCTGACCCGCGCCCCCGAATTTGCCTACTGCCGCCACTCCTCGCTTGCCACCGTGACGGATGCCGCTGTGGGAAAAAAACCACTCCGTGGGACAGATGAAGTCGAACGGTCGCGGTCCACTCCCCTCTGCAGCATCCATCCCCCGGCGCTGATCGATGACCGAATAATGCGTGCGTAATGACTCTCCTTTGCGTGCGTACCGATCGTCATAATCCACCGATTCGCTATGCTCCATTCTTGATATATCCGAGCGAGCAATGGTCGCTAGGGCTTTTTAGGGGAACGGATCTATATTTACATGTACTGAATACCCAGCAATCCACCTCGTGGGTGTATGACTGCGGGGGTGAATAATTACCAAGCATCCATTTCGTACAGGAGCAGTCAGATAAATGATATCGAATCAAACAAATTGTTGATTGTCAATGTACCAGAAGTAGAAAAGTAAAGGCTGGAAGCATTTGAAATGCGGTGCTACTGAAGAATAATGATGATAAAATTGATCGACCGAGTGACAAACGAAGAAGTATTAAGAAGAGTGGGAGAAAATACATGTCTACTGTTAACCCTAAAAAGAAGATGGGACAATGTAATCGATCATATATTAAGACACGATAGCCTGATGAAGGCTATCGTCGAGGGAAAAGTGAATGGAAAGAATGAAAAAGGCAGGCCTCGTATGAGATATATGGAACAAGTTGTGAAAGATGTAAAAGAGAATAATTGCATTAATATGAAGAGGGTGGCCCATAGAATGATCGAGTGGAGGGATGCGTCAAACCAATCTTAGGATTGTTGACCAATTATGAAGATCCATGTACCAGACACGTGAAACTAAGCGATCAGTAACTGGGAAAGATTTTTTTGTGAGGTGTAGTAATATGTTTCTATACATTAGTTTCCAATTCCCGAATTGACAGGTAAACGTGCAGGGGACATGGATTAGTGGAGTTAAATAGTTTTGCCAGATGCACTCAAGACTACCAGCGTTGTATCTAACCAGCCCGTTGGAATATTTCCCATTATGGTCTCTTATTGGCCGTAGGAAGAAAAACGTCTTAAACTCACCCGAGCGGCACTCTATTTCTCTCCTATTTTCCTGCTGATTTATTCGAACGTAATAAGCTGATGTTGTTTATGTATTTTTAAAATCATCTACAAACACATCATCTTTATATCAGCTGAGAATTTTCAGCCAAAATTTTAACCTACGGTTAGAGATTCTCATTCTAGTAATTCTAGTAACCTTGGTTTGGTCGACGAGCATTTATGTGGTGGATGGGGAGGAGAAGGAAGCGAACTTCTCACGGAAGAGATTCTCTACATTCCGAGGAGGGGATGCTAACGGTGGGGCGTTCAGGATGCAAACTTACGGATCCAGCACGCAGGGTGTATTCCTAGGAAGGTTAGGGAGGAGGTGAGAGAAGGGAAGAATGAACCCAGCGATTATCTGAAGGGAATGTGAGGAGAAGGTCCTTCGAGGAGAGAAAGACTAGGGTGCGGAAGGCAGGTAGC
This sequence comes from Platycnemis pennipes, assembly GCA_933228895.1. Taxonomy (NCBI): domain Eukaryota; kingdom Metazoa; phylum Arthropoda; class Insecta; order Odonata; family Platycnemididae; genus Platycnemis; species Platycnemis pennipes. The sequence goes on along the minus strand of OW121848.1, from coordinate 115,662,507 downwards.
CACATGAAATAAATAGCAGGATAAGTAAGCATGGAATTATGTCTACCAAGAAGAGGAGGACATTTTCCTCGACGTTTTATGAGAAACGGGAAATGTTTTCAGATCCAAAGCTGGCTAATTGTGAAGTGAGCATAAACACATTTTTAAAGAGACTTGAACAGTTTTTCTAAATGAAGTTTGGCAACTGGTGAAATTTTAAAATCTACAAAATCTATCTTGACTACATTTAATTTAATAGCACCTTAGAGTCTATAGTAAGGTTCATTAATCTTGAAATTATCGAAAATTTTGGTAGTCTTTAAGTACAATTTGTATTCATGTTTTAAGATATTTTTACGACTATCTCGCGTGGGGTGAGGATCGTACAAAAAGAAAATCCAGCAATAATTGTTTTGCTATACATTGTAACTTGGACCCCCTCACTCTCTACCTCCTTCCACAACCCGCTCTCTCTCTCTCCCGTTCTTCCGCTGGCCCGACTCCTCTCACTCCACCTCCTTCCACGGCCCCCCTTCCACTTCCTTCCTCGGCTGCGGGCTCCTCGCACTCTCGCCACGGGTTTCACTAGAATTCTGCTCCTGGTCGCGTATTAGTATTCATTCGTATATAAGGTTTTTATTGTGACCAAGTACAAAGAATATATACAAAACTTATCAAAAAACACAACAAAATAAATAATAACAATGTCAGCAACGCTGGTCATGGGCCCTGTTTGGAAAATTTCCCCTTCAGGGCTCTGATAAATTCACTGGATTTAACTTCATTATAGTAGTTGCACCTTGCAGGAATGTTGATGCTGGTCTCGCGGGTTCAGTCCTTTTATACCCGGCTCTGGCTTCTGGATGTTTCGCGACCGACCGCGTTGGTCATATTTGACCGGTCCGCGCCCCCATTGCCCGCTTGCAACCCTCATGCTCGTAACAATATTTTTCTGTCCCACAAAAGAGACCTAAAAATATTTATACCATCGGAATTGATTCTCCTAGGTGCTCTTGTACTTTTATGCTAATTGAAATGTCAGTAATTGATAATTATATGTTAAATGAAATGCCCTAATTCCCTTATGTATGTTAAAAAGTAGTTGAAAAGTTGTGAACCTTATGAAGGGATTCTTTAGAAGTCAATGTATACATATTTATTCACATTATTATAACTCTATAGCATTAGAAATATGGTGCTACCGAAGAATGATAAAGATCGACCGAGTGACAAATGAAGAGGTCCTAAAATGAGTGGGAGAAAAGAGAAGTCTGCCGACTACTATAAAAAGAAGACGGGACAACCTAATAGGCCAAGACACGATATCGTAAGACACGATGGCCTGATGAAGACAATCGTCGAAGGAAAAATGAACTGGAAGAATAGAAAAGGCAGGCATCGTTTGAGTTATATAGATAGTTCCTAAAGGACGTGAAAGAGAGGAACTACGTTAATATGAAGAGGTTAGCCGATACAAGAATCGAGTGGAGGGCTGCGTCAAACCAATCCTAGGATTGTTGATCCATAATGATGATGATAACTCTATGCAATATTTTATGGGATTAGGGGGGTTGTATATCAGGATCACCCAGAGCTTTTTGCCTAATATTTTAGTGAAAGTCCCAACAATTGAATCGCATTGTAAAAAAACATTGGTTTCATCAAATGGTAACCGATCCTACAAATCTTCTGGAGTGAGAGGGAAAGGGGATTGAATATCCTCTTTCCCCGGATAACTGAGAAGGAGAGTGCAAAATTCCTGCTCGCATGGCACTTGCACGAGCGGCGTAGCACACCCGGCTGCCGTTGATCCGGTGGCATCCAAATCAGGCTGGTGGGGAAAGTCGGGTGGTTTTGCGGGAGGGAAGAAAGGGGGAAAGTGTGTAAACGAGCGAGGGAAACACGGAGTGAGAGATACCGGGGGCACGCTCGCGGTGCTCCGTTCCGAGGGTCGCGGGGATGCTGAGGTGGCGGGGAGCGGAGGCCAATCGAACGGGGGGTGGGGGAGGAGAAACGGAAAGGGAGGGAGTGGTGGTGAGAAGGGCCTGAGAAAGCGGCAGATGCACGTGATGGGGGCTTTGTTGCCTGGAAACGGGAAAAGTCTCCACCTCAGCCGCCATCATGCTCGGGAGGGATCCTCCGGCCCCGCTCCCTCCCACGCCTCCCTCCCTCCCCGAAGCAGCTTCTCCTCCTTCTCCCCTCACCACTCCGATGGAACCCCCAAGACCGGGAGGGAAAGGGGAAGACGCCCTTGCCACAGCATTGCCCCCCTCTCGCTTGATTCCGTCCCGAAACTTCCTCCATCTCCCCCGGCCGGACCCCATCGGCGCTCCCCCCCTTCCTTTCCTCCCCCCATCCTCCATCACCAGACGTGAGCGTAGAGCCGCTCTGCTCAGAAGCGTGGCCGGCTAGGTGACGCTCGAGTATCATTTGCAGTTTTGGATCTCCAGTAGGGGGGATTATTTGTGGGAGGTAACTAAGAGCTGAGATCATTGGCACCATTAGGAATTTGTCGGTAATTTGATAGAGTAAGGCTTTTGTTTTGGGGATGGATGATGAAAGTTGGGAAGAAACACGGTGTCGGTTTTGGTATACTCTTAATGAAAGGTGTCCTGAGGGCCACAGTTAAACTTTCAATTCGATCGACATAGTCCTGAACTCGAAGTGCTCAGTAAAGATATGTATCTGTATGAGAGACTTGCGACATGATGTATGTTTGCTTCCTTCGTCGGATCCACGCCGCAAATCATAACAGATTAACATCATATTGCAATTCGTCTACCCCCAGTGTTATTTATAGACTTGGCGTCAAATAAACGAAGTCATGATGTATTGCACGAGAGAAATGAGGTTCTAAATGGACAGAATTTCCTTTGGTTCATGACCCAGGGAACCTCCTAGTTACTTATGGATATTATAAACCAGTAATCGATGTACCACTGAAAAATCTCTGGCATTGTTGGTATCAAAACCCAGGTCACCAGGATAGCCAGTATTCAAGCCACCATATCAACCCTATCCCGTTAGATCTCTCATTAATGTATGTACTTCTTTCGACACTTTTACGTCACACATCGCATTGAGTGTGTGCATGCACTTGGAAACACCCTTAACGCCTATTTGCATGGCCTTTTCCAGGCAGTCACAAGCAGCACACACATTAGTATTGATTTCAGGACAGGAATAATATCTTGTCATTTCTAACTTCTTCCTCACTTGCCCTTCTTTGCACAAGTGTACAAGTGTACAATTTTCTACAATATTCTTGCGTTGATTCGTACCTTTTACAGTATCTGAAATTCCCGATTATCCTTCTCACGAATCTCTCCTCCCACACACATTCTTGCCAGATAGATAAAACGCCAGCTTGGTAATTCAAAGTAGTATGTTTGGATCTTACTTTGGGTATAGTTTCGTCCTGAGTTTTAGAGACGTGTTGCATGATAGTGAGATTTTGACCCATTTTTAGCGGAAATTGGTGTTTCAATTCGCGGAAGAAAATAGCAGTATTTACCAAAGAAAGTTATCATTTCCGAAGTGCATAAAAAGCTTTTAGCTAACCTTTAGTCGGCTCTCCATAAAAACCTAATCGGATTTTAATGCCATTCCATTCCGTAGGGAAGCGTAGCTTGGGTCCTAAAAATTCAATCGGTGTTAATTCAGTTTAATTTTCGGTGTTAGACTTATGAGAAATTTTTTCTCGTGAATAAAAATCAATAACCTACAAAAAAGCTTTCGCGCAAGAAGAGATAAATTATGATATTAAAGTTAATTTACATTATTTCTCGTATGAATAAATTTCTAAATTCTTGCTAGGATACACGAAATTTCTGTTTGTATACACCATTAAATTTTTACACTGTAAATATTTAACAGTATAACCTTGTTTGTCATCACAATTTTTATGGCATTGGTTCTTCTTTCACTGAGTCTATGATCTAACAATAGTTGGGCCTATAAAATTTGCTTTTACACTGGTTTCTTTGCGTGGTAAAATAATACAATATGTAAACATCTCTTTGAAATGTAGGTACTTTCTTATTTTATCAGCGTATCCCAACAATCGATGATGAACATAAAATAAAGTGACCAAGTAACAAAAGAAAAAGCCCTAAGAAGAGAGAAAGAAAACAGAAGTCTGCTAAGAACTCACGGAAAAAGACGGGATGACCTAACCGGTAATTATCTCAAGACACGATGGTCTGATAGCAACAGTCCAGGGAACGGGAAGAATAGCTGAAGAAGGCCTTGCATGAAATATACTCATGGAATACATAATAAAGGATGTTTAAAGGGAAGACTTGCGTAAATATAAAGACCATAGCCGATTGGAGAATCGATTTTAATTTTGCGTCAAAACAATCTGAGGACCAACTGGTGGTAATCCTAGCGTTACTTTATTGTTCTTTAGGTCTTAGGAATTCTCAGACGGCTTGAAAAAGGCGGTGGAATATTGAAAGCTACAGTGACTCCCTTCTTCCATCCTCCAAAACGCTCCCCTTCAGCGCTTTAGGGAAGAAACATGAAATAATAAGAAAAAAAGATCCAGCCCATTTTGTAGCAGTTGAGTGTCTCCTCGTTGTGGCGGAGATGAAAATACTCGGTCGTCGACGTGGAATCAATTTTGATGTTCCCACCGCGCACTTATCAACCATTACGCCCTCTCCTCTCTCCTTAAACGCGACGCCTCGCCCTTTGATCCGATTTGAGGTGATGTGGGAAGTGGCGGTGGGAGGGGGGATGAAGGAGAATGGAGGGCGGAGGGCCCTACGAAGGATGGCTGCTAGTCGACCCTCAACGTTCAGCCTAAAGAAATTGGTGTGGGGCTGAGTCGAAGCCACTACTGCAAGTCTTTTGGACATACAAATCGCCGTGTGGCTGTTTATCGCCGGATATATGGGGCTTGTTTGACTCATTCTGAATCATTCTTTCTCGTATTTGGTTTAATTTTAGGATTGCTTCTCTTCGTTGGATTAGTTTTTTTTTAGATTCTCCAAATCCTAAGGTTGCGTCGTACCATTGAACCTAATCTAATCCTAAGCGAAGCACAATAACCGCGCCCGAGGCAGGATTGGAACCCGCGATCTTGGAGTTGTATCGCCAGCGCGTTACCGACCTGGCTTCCCGGCCGTATTCTTTCTTGTTTTTGTTAACCTTTAACTTTCTTTAAGTTGGTGAGGAATTTTGGTTACACTTACCACATCTCAAATAATTCACGTCTCTTTTGTTTATTTGTCACATTTAATATTACAGATATTGATTGCTCTGAAGTAAATACCTTGCGAAACGTGCTATTATGTTGTTGACTGTAGTTGTACTAATTTTGCTGAGGCGGGCGCCGAGCATAAAGTTTCGTGTCATTCTCTCACTCTTGCATTATATGGCTATCCATTGCAATTTAATTTATTCACTATAGTGTTTTTTTTACTTTTAACTTGTTGTTGTTTGATATTGTTGAAAGATACCTGGAGTTCTTTTTTTTGGGACAAGTTTCTACCGATAAACCCAATATTGATTGAAAACGATACACGCATTCTGCCTCAAAAAATGTCTGTTTTGCTCCGTGAGGGATTCCTACTTTAATCGCTGATTCCAAGTTTCGGGTGTTAAGGTCTCTTTATAAGTGCTCTCACCACACTTTCTGAGGAGAATATTTTTTAGCTTCGGCATATTTGTATCGTTCAGCTATTACTGACGCAATGGCAAACATTATCACTTTTAAACTATTCAAATTCATTCTTCCGTCACTATATGTGCCCTGTTTGGTCACTTGATTCGATCGCTAGTTCTTATTTCCTTGTAGTTTTTAATGCCTAAATGACTTTATCCTCAATACTTAGACCTACCCTGATCCCAAAATTTGAATTGAGTTTGTTGAATAGGGGATTAGAAAGAGGTTCGGGAAATTTGCTCATGTGCAAATGGAACGGGGGAGAGGGATGTGGGGTTCGAAGGCCCGCTGTCGTGTACGTAATTGGTTGAGAAATGGTCAGAATTCCTGTCGCTTTTCTCCAAGCATGGTTAGACCTCCCGTTGCGGCATTAATGATAGATTGATAATTTAATTAGATTGGATTGATAGGAAGTGATCAATCCAATCTAATAAAATCACTTTAAAACTTTTTTGCGGTAAATTTAAAGTCAGTTATGTTGTTTCGGTAAAAACAAAGAAATTTCTATCAACCGCGTGATGGTATAAGTCGACCACACAAAGTAAAAACCATTGTGAATCAAAGGTAGATTTCAGGGTGCCCCGCTGGCCCCGGCAACGCGCTGGTCTCACAAACCGAAGATCACGAGTTCCAATCCCTTCGTATATGGTTGATATTTTTGTTATAGGGTTATTCTAAGGATTAATATAGGTTAGACAGTGCCATATAACGATAGCAGATGGAGCACCGTAAAATATAATTCTACCACTACTCTGACTCCTCTGAAGCAAGTTCTCTTCAAAAGGGTAGAATACGCGTTCAAGCACCCTAAATAATCATCTACTTGGATCATATCTATTAGTAATTAGATATTACAATATAATATGGAAAATATTCAAGATAACCCAACTGATATGGTATTATAACCATATTCAACTCCAACAAAACCCTTAATCCCATGATAAACACATCATTCATGCCCAAGATGGAAATTGCACCCGCGATGTATAATTATCCATAACTGAATTGTACGTACCTTATCGCCGTGACCGTTTCGTAAAAGATTGACATTTCCTGAATAAAGCACATAAAATGAGTTAAGTTTAGTTGATAAAAGTTTTTGTTCGTTAAAAATACGTTATGTTTCTACTTGGTATATTTCATGTTGTTTACATAAACACACGGAAAGAATATCAGGGAAAAGTCAGTAACGAATACAAACGCTTCCGTTTAGTATTCATGGAGCTATTGCGCTGAAGAAATATACTTGTGAAATATTCTTGTTTGGCCATCTATTTATTAACATACACCCCTGTTTGGGATTGGGAGAACGGGGCACCTGTAAAAACTCAGAATGGCGCGTAATGACAGAATGGGACTCGAAAGCATTTTAATATCAATATGGAAGAAAACACAGGTCGGGAGCAGGGTTGTTTAGAAGCCGGAAGCTGGGCGACCAATGGCGCGTACATATTTTTGCCCCTAAGGGATGGTTGCGGAGCCGTGTACATGATATTCTCACTGTTTTACACTTGAATATGAAGAACATCGGGACAGCAAAATGGCGAAGAGGAATGATTGGACGCTCACTCAACGATGATGAGAGTGGGCTGGGAGGGAAGAGGAGTTTTCTTGCCGATGGGCGCCGCAATTTGCCGAGATGATTGGATGAGTCTTCCGCTCCGGGCCATTTCGTCATGTGGTCCAGCTCTCTCCCTCCATTTTTTCCCAAACAAAGCGAGGGATGACTCCCAGTCCAATCACCATTGAGTCCACAGACGTCGCTGCGTAAAAGGAGTAGGGATTACGTAAGTGGGGAAATCCTCCCCCCTATACTGTCAGCATTGCCAGTGGTCGTGCTTTCCCGATATGCCTATAGTTTTGAGTCGAAATATATTTTCTCTCTCCCTTCCCTTCGGCGAATTTGGATGAAGCGCGCCTGTTGAATGAAGTTGCTCTCCACTGGCGAGGGAATGGCATTCGGAGACCGTGTCGAAGGGTACTGGGACTGGTCCATTTTTTGCTCGTTCGCTATCGTTATCGATAATTGAAGTAACTTGAAGTAACCGGATTAATGAAACTTTTATAATATACTCCCCTTGCAATAAAGGTAAGTTTCTTGAAGCATCGGACAAGATTCGAAGAGCGCCGATCTCCGCTCTCCTAAGCGCACAATAACTACGATTATGAGAACGCACGCGTTACGAAGGTCCGTGATTGAGACCCTTATCAAGGGATTGTTTAGACAAGAAACAAATAGCCGTCCACTATAGTCAAACTACCCAAAGGTGACATGTTCGAATCCCGCGTCGAGGATGAGTGTTTGACGGAGTGAGTTATGTTAATGCGATATTGGTGACCAAATAAGTTGGAGCACCTAAAAACCAAGATCTATTTATGCAAAAAAAAATATCCTCCCTTCCTCCACTATGCGATTGATTTGACGCCTTTTAATGAAATTGAGAGATAGAAAGTGTGAAGAGGGTTTTTCCGAGGAAGTTCCATATTAAAATTCGCAGAAAAGAAATTTGCACCTGAGGCGGTTGCGTGACGTCCATTTCACTTTAATTTTTTGTCGCATTTTTCGTTTCGATTGCTGCAGTTTCCACAAGTGGATAAGGGGAGGGGAACAGTCGGGACAATTTCACGACACGAACTCTCTCGAAGTCCTTAGAATGAGAGTCTCAATTACTGGCGAGAGTACACGTAGCGATCGTTTCACCACCTAACCGCATCTGAACATTCGCGTTTTGACGAATCATTGGCAGTATCTCGTTTAAAAGAGTAGCGTCGAGAGCACTTCATAGAGAAATGTTTTCTTGGTCTTTTTGTGAATAAGTCTACGTTTTACCAACAATAATGTGGAATTTATTTGATGAAGACTTAGCGGCATGTTGCGCTGAAGGTGAATGAATTAAAATGGAAATTGGGCCTTCGGGAACTCTTTGCTGCTCCAAATACTCGTACCCAAATTATTCCCGTTAATTGCTCAAGTAAGGGATTTTAACATCACTTCGCTGCTGCGAGTATTGGAAAAATTTTCACGGATATAGTGAGTCATTTCTAATATTTCGTGACTCCTTCACTTCTCATTATTATTGTCTCCTCTTTTAAGTAGAGAATTGTTGAAACCTCGTCTCGTGGATATTCGTTTGTTCCTCTCAAAAGCCGAACGATCTCGTTTTGATAACTTTGGCTCCAATTTTTAACTCGGAAGTAATTTATGACTTAACGATTTGCGGATGAGGCTATCGTAATGTGGCATTAAGTGTCGAGTATACAGGTCCATAATAGAAGTCACAAATGCATCTATACATTGAATTCGTTATATAAAGTGACAGACCTTACCATTTGTCACCAGAGATTTCATTGGTGTGTACATTATGCTGTATGCCAGCCATGGTAATCGGTAAAGCGGCAACCGAGGATCGCTAGTTCGTAACATACCTCTACTACTACTAATTCCATGGTATCTGGTGATATCGCATCAATTTCTATCCAGACTTATGGCGTCGGCTGCAGACTCAATATCGAGGCGTAATATCACATTGGCATCGCATATCTTAGCCAACGTATTTCAACATTGCACATATGCAGCGTGATTTCGAATCCACAGTGAGAAAAATAATGCGAAGGATATCGTTGTTTCGAAAATCTGTCGAGAGTATCCCCGGCGTGGTAAGCACGAAATTTTCAACGGGTCAAAGGAATGGAAAGAGGGAGTGGTGAACAGAGGACGGACCATAGAGGTGGTAGGTGAAGAGCAACCACGCATTCGATGATGGAGCGCTCTTTTACGAATCAAGCCCCTCTTTTTCGGCCCCTCCCCCACTTTACCCTCTCCTCCCTTCGAATTGTCCCATTTTAATTAAAACATCTATTGGCGCGTGATTCCCCAAGCGATGGCAACACTTCCCCCCTGTTTCACCGCTTGCCGACCGCTATTTCCTTTCTTCGAAAATCACTCGGCATTATCCTCCGTTCTCCTTCTCTCTCTTTTCTCTTTCCATCCTTTATCTTTTCACCCTTTTCATCCTATCCCTCCTCTCTTTTCACGCTGCGTGGTTCTCTTGTGGTCTCACGGAATCATCTTGAAGCGTTCGTTAGTATGTGCTGCCGTTCCAATAGCCAGTAATGCGAATTAACATGCCCTAGGTTGGAGTTCTTTTGCCTCTAGGAGAAATGGTACTGACCCTCAGTAATACTCCCATGTATGGCTTGTAAATCGATGTTGCTGGAATTGCGGCCAGAACTATAAAGGAAGTGAAGACTTCGAAAGTGGAATGGACTTTTTAAGCGTCACTTCTACTTCATTCAGATTCAAAAGGTGAATTCCTTATTCATCTAATGAGAACAGAATGTAGAAAACGAATAGATTAAGAGATAAATTGATTAAGTCGTATTTAATGAAGAGCAACTTAAAAATATTTAAATTTTCGTGGTTAAGCCAAATGGTAAAAAAGGAGGATAGATTACTAATGAGAACGAGGAAATAGGGATTTTTGAATTAGGTGTGATCGTCGTATGAACAAGATGTTTCCTTAGCTTAACTACATTTCTATGGTCATTTAAAAAATTCTTATCCGCAATTTAGCAGTTATTTTGTTTAATGAAGATAAAATAACCTCCTTATAAGCTAGTGATACGGCGAGAACATAGAGTTGAAACCTAGCTTTAGTTTCCAATATTTTCAAACTGGTAACAGTGATGCGTAAGGATAGCAAGTATGGGACTTTAAGTCAAATAACTGTAACAACAGTTATTACTTGGCAAAGGAACATGTATGGAGAACCAGTGACGGATTGAGAGGGCCTGGTTTGGAATTAGGGATTTGTTTGAGATTTTTAATTGGCTTAACGTTCAAGGCTTAACTTTGTGGAACCACGAGATTGGAAATGAAACGTTGCTATGCATACATTCCACACACACACATACTTTATTAACTTCAACCATGGTTTTGATTTGTAAATGTCATTATCAAGGTACAAAAGAATACAAAATAAGGACAAATTGGTGTGCACGCGTTAAATTTAAATTCATATAACGCTAGGTACATTGGTCAAACGGGAAGGAAGTTTTCTATTAATTGTAAGGAACATGCTAAATGTTTAGCAACTGGTTATCGATCTTCTATGTTCGCTAAACATGTACTCGACTGTAATCACACCCTTAATTTTGTCCTTGAAATTTTACATGTTGAAAACAAAGGTTAAAAACAACAATCAAAAACAGTATGAAATAACAAAAGCCAGGAAAACTGTATTATTAGCTTAGTAAATGATATATTATTTGATCCCCCTCTCCCCGTAATTTGAGAGTATTTAAGGAATGGAATGGTATTATTTCGTACTTTGATAATGACATTTACACGTCGAAATCATGGTCGAATTTAATAAAGTGCATGTGTGGAATGTATGTACTATATAGTGACGATTCTTTTCCAATTTTTAATTGGCCTTCCACACACTATTTTAGTGCTCTGTGGATAGCATGGATAGTAGGTACTATCCCCGTCGTTGCGGACGTTATACCATGGATCTTTTGGCAACTTTAGCAAAGAATAGGCCAATGTCAACGCTAGGTTTTACTCCATCCATCCTCTGCAAATAGCCTCAGTGGTAGATAGTCTATGCTAGTAATCCGTATGACGAGATGATCATCTAATGAGTTTGGGAACTTTTTATTTAAAAATCCACATGGCTACAACGCTCATGAAATTACAATGAAAACTGTGCATGAAAGTTTCTTCACATAAATGTGAACCGTGTGCTGAAGAAACTATTTATATTTGGTCTTAAATAAATAGTGTCAGGCTTCACTTTTTGGAACTCTAACATAGTAAAAAATAAATAAAAACTTGGAGATCATTAGGAAAACCTTAAAAATCATGGTGATCTGTTGAAATCTTGGTTGGTGGCGTTAATAATTGTGTCAAAAATACCATTTAAGGCTTTCTCTCTTTTTCAATATATTTGATCTCTCGAAAAGTGTTAGGCACTGTTTTCATTAACTATATAAGGGAAGTCGTAACAAAGAGCTAAATACAAGCGATGATTGAAGAAAAGCTGAGGAATAATCACTGACCTTCACGAAAAGCATGCTCGAATTATCATTATTATGAATATAAAGTAAAAGAGCAAAATTTACCCAACTCCCTTCAAATTTTTCCTTGTGTGCAAAAAAGATATTTACAAATCCCGAAGTAAGTCACAGAAGTGGCGTATGAGAACAGTTTTTAATGACAGATTCACATAAGGTTAGGGACAACAAGTGGAAAAGATCCATGATCCCTCTCGTGACCGCAGTGTTGGATTGTGGTGATTCCACGGGGAAGGAAGTGTCGAATCATGGCTCCCCGCAATATGTGCCAACGTCACCAAATGTGTTAGAACACAGTAGTATTTTAGGTTACCTATTACTTAATTGTGCTGGATAGGGCAACATTGATTGACGCGATGGGAAAGGTAGTAACTGAAGCTTAGAAATGGTCATGAGCTTGTCTCTTTAAAGTAAACAGAATGAAAATATTGTGAGGTAATTTTAATGAAATATGAATCATTCAGCGGCTTATGCAATATACTTACACGTTATCTAACCATTTCTTATCCCTCAGTTTATGTGTTAGTTATACATGAAAATTGGTTAATAATCCCAGAAAGTGAGCCCCGGAACTAAGCTGATAATTTTAGCTATAGTAAAGTGCATTTAATCACTCTCTCTTACAGATATAGAGATCCTAAGTCTAGTAAAGACTTTAGATATTTGGATACTTAAAATATTTAGACCTTTGGATATTTAAAAAATGTTTCACAGATTAATTTAATAAAAATTCTGCAGGGGAAATATGTTTTGAATTGTTACAGCTATCCCATTAATGCAATGTGAGACTTCTTGCCTTACATAAAAACTTGCGTTAAAAGAACCTTTATGAAATTTCATAATCACAGAATAAGAAAACTGTATTTTTCAAATAAAATTTGTTCTTCACGACCGATTTCGCAAGCAACGAAACCGTTCGTGAAGGAATAAATTTTATGCAAAGTTTTTTTTTATTATATGCTATTTAATCTTTATTTCAAGTGACATCTAGATTGCTTTTTCAAAATCATCAATTTAACCACCTCTTCTATGTTTCTTATCCAACAGGAAGTAGCCTGAATTAATAATTAATGATCAGACAAAGAAATTATTTCGTTACCTAATTGACAGCCAATTAATTAATTAATCATAATGAATATTTTGGCCTTCCATAATAATCGACACTCGTTTATTTGCTCGGCATATTGATTTACACGACTGAAAAACTAAATTGCTAGCCTGTGAATCTGGTAGATTTTATGCGAATAAAAAGAGGCCATGAAATAATTACCAGCATAACGAGCATTAACGTCTTTTATTTACGTACTTTCTCAATAGACGACGCTCCATTTTTATTTTAAGATCGCCTTACTCGTTTACTCCACTAGGCCACACTTCAGCATATTAAGCGGGCCTCGTTTAGGAAGACGGTGAACCGATCGTGACATGCTGTCCCACCGTGGTACATATTTAGAGTATATACCAAGGGGCTCAAGTTTGCAGTCATTTCAAGTGCTGCTGGAAATCTTTCCGTAGAAAGATCAATTTGAAAATTGAATACTATTAGTTTCATTGAAGTGGTGTGACGGAACTGACACTTTTTATTGACAGAATTGTTGAGTATTCCCTCTTGGCCAATTTTGTAATCTTTTGACCGATTAGTAGCTTAAAGAGCAATGCTTGTAGTCATTTATTTTCGTATGGTATCTCCCGATGAAACTAGTACTGAAAACATCTCATCCCCGTTCCTAACTGATAATGACCAACTTGCAGGAGAGATATCCCATTAGTCACTCAAATTTCCACTTTACATCACGGAGAACCCTCTACACATATCCTATATTTTCCTTATGCCTTCTATTCACTCAATCCCTAGTGTATCGCGCAAACATTTGTGAAGATATTGCAGCAGTAGTAGTGTACATACGTATAAAGGAACAAAGGAGGGAAAATAAAACATTTGCCATACGATGACGCGAGCCGTGGCGGAAACCTATGAATGCTATGGCCTTTATGAGTTTTATTACTTTGGAATAAAAAAAAGCTTAATTTTATGCTTGAGGAGCCGCTGCATGGAGAGTGGGAGTCGAGGAACAGGAGGGGATGAAGTGAAGGGAGAGCTAAGGGAGGGGCGAATAAAAAAACCCGTCCCCTCACCAACTCTTGGCGCAGAACTCGACGACCAAATAAAATGGAGCTAATGAAATGACGGCGCGGAGTGCGATCTTAATGGACGATATGAATCCTGAGCATGCAAAGAGGTAATCGAGGACGTGCCGTTGAGAGGTGAAGTGATAGGGCAGGGGTCGCGTTATAAGGATCGGAGACCGGAGGGGTGGACATCGTACGGGGGTGACGCTAAGAGGGCTCCAGATGCGTTTCTCAAGACGGAGTGTCTACACCCCGCTCGCCCATCTTTAAAACTCCTCCATCCCTACCGGAGCGGGCAAAGAGTGTGAGGGAAACAGAGCGAAAAAGAGACCGTTTAGCTTTAAACCATGGCCGACCAACATTTTCGACGAGGAAAATTGATTTAGCGAGGGGAGATGGAATCGGATCGTGATATAAGAGCGTATTTAACTTGGGCTTTATTGGAAAGGAGAATTGATTGCAGAGGCAAGGGAGATTAGGCGTCAGAAAGGGAGGGGAGGAGAAGAGTGTGGAGCGTTCCCTTCTCTTTCCCACCCCCGACCAGTCCATTTCGTCGCCCACACCCCCTTGAATCACCCCTTCATCCCCTGGTTCTTTCGTAACCCACATTCCCACCCCCCTTTCCCACCTCCCTTTCCCCTCCCCCCCAGTTCCACCCCTTCGGCATGATGAGCCAAAGGGAGTGTGGACATAGGGTGGCGGCGTGAGACTGGGGGTGGTGACAAAGCAAAGGGTTGAAGAGCGCTATTTGGAGGAGGAGTCGAGTTTTGGCGTAGAGTGCGTGGCCCGGGGAGGGGGCGAGGGGTGAGAAGTCGGAGTGAGATGGTGGGGGAGGGTGGAGTCACGCAGCAGTTTGCGGTGGGACCCTAGATACACGCAGTAGTTGACTCGTAAGCGATCGATGCCCATGAAAACGAATGCGAAATTGACTGTAGTGGTGGTAGGGTTCGGTAGTAGTATTCGTTTTTAAGGTACCTACTCTAACTGTTAACGGTAAATCATACCGTCATTCTTACCTTAATCCTTAGCTAAACCATAAGGTGTGTACTAGATTTCAGGCGGGATTCGAATAGTTGCCGGCTTAGTAACCGACGTATAGGGTTCGGAAATCTAAAACAGCTGGACAAATGCCCAAATTGCTTTTGAGATAGAAACTTCGTATGGATACTCACAAAAGATTGGTGATAAATAAATGGTAAGTTACTATCCATGTTTCCCGGCCGTGAATGCAGGGGCTCTAATACGTCTAAGTTTGGAAAAACTCCTGGCTTCAATTTCCTCCGAATATCTTCCAAGTTATGGTGATGGTGATGTTGTTGGAGGAGGTTTTTGGAATAAAAATGACATGCTTTATCATTACTGTGCCTTAGCATTTAAGTTTGTTTTTAACAATTGTTGGCTATTATGTTGCAAAATGGTAGACGCAGTTTTCAGACAAATTTTCACATTAAGTAGAGAATATCTAGCGCTTTAGAGAGAGATCTGTCAAGTCTTTATATCAGGGCACGCGTTGCAGTCTCATAAAGAAATAACTGAAGAAAAATTAAGAATCTGTTTACGACGCCGAAAAATACATTTCATTTTCCGACCCCGCATCTGGGGTCCGACTCCGCGCGCAGGGGCTGAAAATGCAGCGACTTGCTTACATTGTTCAAGTAATTTTCGAACCTAAAGCTTCAAATTCGTTGTTTTCCAAATATGCACGTTATCAATAATCTCCAAAGACACTTTAAGCTAGAATATTGAATCAAGTGAGCGGGCAAGTGTAGGTACTCGTAATCCCGTTCAAGTTATTTGTCTCCGCATACGGTCCCGAAACGCATCATATTCACGCCCTTCAACCCATAAAAACAATGGAGACTTCCTAGGAATTTTCAGTGTGTGTCTCCGCTTAATATGTCGTGGTTGAGCATAGACGTCACCGTAAATGTAGCATTTGAGTAAGGGTGAAGGAATTTGGATACAGAAAAATATCTACCAAAACAGTGAATCCGACAGGCTGTGTCTTACTGGCCTGGTCTTGGGCTCAAACCTCATTTATTCTGTGGCCGATCAAGTAAGTTGGAGATGTTGGAGAGGACTCATTTTTGGTTTTCAGCCTCACACTATGCCAGCGATTTCATGTCTCATTCAACACTGAATTCAATGCTAACGGCAGATTTGGTATTTGAGGGTCAAATGTTGCGAGTATCAATACGAGCAAAACGCTTGAAAACTACAAATGTGGCAGACTAAAAAGAATCATGAAGAAATGTGTTAGATGAAAAAATATAATTTACTGTTCATTGTTTGATATTATGTTTTTGGATGATAAAGTTTTCAAAAATATGGGGAAGTATTTAATAAAATAATAGGCATTTCGGTAATCGATTCCATTGAAGTTACGTTATTCAGCATCCAGAAAACTATTACATCAGGTACTAATATAAAGTTATCATAAATATGTAAACAGGCGGCATTATCCTCCTTTGCCTGAATCATCATATTAAAGATGAAGGTGTTTCTATGGTCGTTGAACCAAACTTGTTATTCAGTCATCGTTGAAAACAAGCACCCATTAAAGTTGCCGTTGAAGAGTACTTTATTTTTTAAGTAGGTATACTCAGGCCTAGAAAGTATGCACTTTGGCCACTAATCGGGATATTATTTGTCGTTACTCGTGGTGATGGCTGCTTATTGACACGGCTTGAAAGACAGCTAATTTTGTAAATCAGGTTGAATTAAGAATATAAGAAGAATTTAGGGTTTAGCTTTATCTTGATAATTACAAGATCAATGAAAGCTCTCGATATCTTCTAGCAAAAAAACCTGGGATATTTGATTAGACGAAAGTATGATAGGAAAAGGATAAATTGCAAAGACCTGATATTAAGTTTTTTTGCGAATGGACATGGAGATTTTTCTAGTGTTTAAGTGCCTTCAGAATTTTATTAAACCGTTATGTACATACGCTCATGGTTAATGAATCTTCTACACCTTTTTATGTACTACATTATTTGTATTGAATCGAAGCAGTTTTATATGCTCGAAGAGAGCCTTGACAGTAGCACTCAAAATTCATTTGTTCTCATAGATCCACCAGCTTTAACTGCTTTGGAATTCCGCGTCCTAAATAATAGAGGGACTTATTTATCCCCGTAATCATGTTCTTTAGAATGTTATATAGTTTTTTGAATAACTCACTTGCATCGTTCTGTTGATGAAGACTCAAAACAATAATGAGGCTTCTGCTATTTGAGGTGATGAACTATTTGACGCCTAAGCGCCCCCATTTTATATAAGTTTGGAGTTAACGGTGACTGCCCTCCATTTACTGCTATCTCTCCCACTCTCTTTTGCAATGCTCCTTCATCACACTTATCCACCTAAAGTTATCAGACAAGGACACGCGTTTTAAATATCTCCTACAATTCGTAGCAATGGTTCTAAATGACAAAGTATTTAGCATTCCCTCTTGTCTCTTAACTAACTATAGGTATAGTATATTTGTGAAAATTGGTGGTTAAATTTGTTGGATGGTGTAAATCAGCCGTTAGTGAAATCAGAAACCAGATTCTGATCGCGAAAGAGTTATTCTAATCACGTCGCAACCAGGCTGTTGTGTGTGCAATCAGGCTCATACACTAGATTATATGCTACGTGATTAGGGATCCATGCTTTATTCAGTATGATTAGATAGACATCTTAATTTAACCCCATCCCATAATTACGCCAAATTTTTGTGCATAGAGCCTGTATTCATACAGGGAAATGAGAAGGGATGAATGTAATTGATATTTGCAAGAGAATACATCAGGTACCACTAAAAATTTTGAGAAGCTACCAGAGGGAGCCTGTCTAGAGAGCCATTTGTTTTAGACGTGATTACTGAAAAATGAAGAACATCCAGGAAGTGTTCCTCGTCTGGTTCTTACTTACTAATGGCACATTAGCTGCTTTACCTGTCAATCGGACGTGGCCGACTTTGCTCTTCAAACAGCATCACTCCTCCGTACGGAACCGCGTAGTTCAGTCTATCCTCTTGTTTGATCCACGAACTGAAAAGTAATCGGGCTTGTGAATTCCCAAGCGAAAACATAAGAGAGTAAAAGATAAAGATGAGAATGAGACAAAGGAGTCGAACGAATGACAAAACCGACGGCTTGATTGAGAGATGAGGACGATATCGAAAGAGCGAGAGAATAAGGGGAAGAACGGTTTGGAGAGGTGGGAAGAAGAGAGAGAATGAAGGAATCGAAGATCAGGAGAGAGAGAGAGAGAGGGAGGAGAATTTGCGGTGGTGGAAAGGGCGCGCGGTGGTGCGTGGCGAGAAAGGGAAGGTTTGGCGTAGGCAAGCGACGGTGGGGGCGGGCGGGCAGGGGTGGATCTTTTGCGGGGATTGAGGCTGGAGCACGGGATATAGAGGCGGGGATGGAGGGTGGAGTGTATGTAATGTGGAGTGAGGCGGGTGGAATAGGCGGGATGGGAGAGGTTTACTGCCGCCGAAAGGTTTTGAATGAAAATCCTCCGGGGGAGGTCGGAGAGGGTGCGGTGTGTGAGGTCGCGGGTGCAGGAGGGAGTGAGTTCGGGGGAGCGGGGTGAAGGCGGGAGGCCGAGTGGAGCGGGAAGGGCGAAAACTCGGGGAGCAGTCTTTAATGAAATCTTACCAAGCTTTACCGTCTTAATTACATTCATTAACACTTAATGAAGGTGCTTCTCGTTGTATACATTAGCGTCAAAGTAAACTGGAGGACCTCCTCCTCTCTTCTCCCCCGGTCCTGTTCTCCCCGCATCACGGCTCCCTCCACCCAACCCCCCTGAAACCTCACGGCTTTGAGCTTTTGACGGCAAGAAAGTGGATGGGGGCGGGGGAGGGTGGGAAGGGATGGGAGTAGTTGGGCGTGCGAGGAAGTAGGAGAACGGGTAGTCATTAAGGTCGCGTGGAGGGGGATTAGGGGAGGCAGGCTAGAGGGGGTTGAGTGCGGTGGTGTAGGGAGGAGGGGGGGGGGAGGTTGGGTTGTCGGGGCAAGCGAAGGAGATGGTGAGAAAGGCATAGGTGGGAGTGGGATTTATCGAGCTAATGAATGAGTGGGAGATGTGGGCTAACGGATGGATGTGCTGGCATGGAGAAGGAGGAGGAAGGAAGATGAGGAGGGAAGGCTTGGCGGGAGAGGAATAGAGAGGAACGATGAGATTAGCTTAGGGTGGTGATGATGAGAAACGCAAGATGAGAAGAGAGGTGTGCGCTCGTGTATGTGTGCGTGTGTGGGAGTCTGTGGGTCCGTGTGGGCGCGGCTGCTGGGAGAGAGAGAGAGTGGAGGACGAGGCAGACAAACACGCAAACAACTTTATTACGGCGAGAATGAGGCCATCAGTTACGACCTCCGCCCCAGCCCGCCTTGCCTCCCCACCCATGAGAGCGCTTCCCAAACTTTTGTGGTCGCCTCGTCGCGGCTGGAAAACCAGTCAATTATTCAGTGCGCTGCCGAGAAAATTGAGTGGTACGGTATTTTCCAAAAAAAGCTGGGAGAGAAGACGGGAAGGGTCGTGTAGTCTTCCCCCGAACACAAGGGAGTCCGCTCCGGAGGTTGTGCCGACGCTGCATCGACGACGGCCGGGGCGGAAAATGATTTTCGCGAGACGGCGCGGCGTCCGAAGACACGAAAGAGGAGGCGGCGTTATATCGAATAAGCGCGCGACGTGCTTCGTTCCGGGGGATGACAAAAGTAGTCACACTTCGGCGCGAGCGATAAACTTGTGCAGTTGCGTATTACGGATCCGCGCATTTCGGCGAAGTGCAATTAACCTGCGTCAAGTTATTTCACGAGTGACAGAATGTGCGGGGAATAGGAATATCGCACTTGGAAGAAAATAGTTTTTAGTTGCCAGCGCATGAGTGCTCCGACAGAGTGGCGGGTAGTTCTTGCTCCCATTGTAGTATACCTCTTTTCCCTTGCTTCTCCTCAAGGTATGCCTCTCTCATTAGGGTTTTGCTGAAGAAGTGAGTATTCTACAAATCAATAATACAATTTGCTTGGAACTGAGCATACTTTCCGCAAATTTAGTCATTATAGGTACAAGTGTCATCTTTATATGTATGCCCAAAAACGAATTTGACAGAAAAGAGACGGTTTGGACACATTCTAACAAAAGGTTTGAAGATGGTTTATTGCAGACCTAAGGGCATAAATGAAATCGGTCTGGTTTATGATACTCATTCTCGTGTTTCAGTTGACGGGATGAACTAAAAAAGATCAAGTCATTTTGGCGACCTTATGAAGATATTTCAAAAGTAAACGAAATTGAATATATAGTTTGAAAAGTAAAACTCTCAAATGCTGCTGGAGTTTGAACCCAGGCCCTCTGGAGAATAGTACATCTCCGGAACCAATTCCCCTACTGAAACTTTCAAATCCAATAATTCTTCAACTGAAATATATATTATTTTAAGGTTTAAGAGTAATCTTTTCTACCTCTTGCTATTTCTTGTATTAACCTCGCCCCTTGTGGTATATTTCTAACTTTCCGCGTGAACGGCGGTGACAATCACAATAAATGCCATGTGAAAAAATTCGGGAATCGAACCACGGACCTTTGACTTCCGGGCCACTGCGCAGACCACTACGCTATCTATGATCGGTAAATCATACACCCTTTTCACAGGGTTTAAGGGTTTGTATTAGGTATTTTGACAGTAAAATACAGCATTGTTTCCCAACAAAAGGGAGCAAATAATTAGCTCAATAGTGTTAGTTTCATGCGGTTTTTTATTTGGTAGTCTGTATTTGAAAGACAACATGGGAAATCAGTAGTTCAAAGAGAACTAATGTTGAATTACTGTCGCTAAAATTTAATAAAACTTTTGTATAGTTGAAGCAAAATAACAAATATTGAAAGTAAGCTTAAAGATTTACCTAATGAGCAGCTTTATGCACATATTAAGCAAGCATCATAACTCGACTTTCCCTCCAAAACCATTATTTTCTGGAAAACGTCAAAGTAGCGTTTCCCAATATGACGGTGGAAAAATGAATGCTCGATTCGAATTTGCTCGCGGTTTAAGCCTGTTGACCCGTGTGAAAGAAGTCCACCCCAGAGCCATGCAGTTAATGAGGTGATATATCGGGTGGAATTTGCTCGATTTTTTCCAACTCCCTCGCTCCCGTATTTTTTCTCGAAAGAGGGAAAACACACCGACGACCAATTTCACGACGCTCGCGGAAGTGTTTCGGAGAGGTAAATCAACATCCGCACCAAACGCCAAAAATAAAAACAAGGCATCATGAATTTCACGGTGGAGTAGACCACATAAATGTATTTGTTTTCCGCAAGGAAACAAATTTAACCTGACGAAATTTGATGTTGCGGTAAGTGTTTAGCCGGAAAAACAAATTACCCGTCCGTCGAAGGCACCTGGACAAATCTATGGTCGATCTCCTTCCTCAGCCCACTTGTTCCACTCCGAGACTGTTCAGCTATCACTCTTTATATTCTGGCAATTATGTGTAAGTATATGTTTATTTTTGCTGCTGTCCGGATTTCCCTGGCGGCATATCTGCTCCTGCGAAATACTTATTAGCAGCTCTTACCACGTTTTCATGTTTATAATAGACCACTTTTTGTCGATACCAATGGGAATTCGAAATCCTAATCTGTAGTAAATTGTAAGAGGAATTAGGAAGGGAATTACATGTCATTCATGTTTACAATAGACCACTTTTTGTCGATACCAATGGGAATTCGAAATCCTAACCTGTAGTAAATTGTAAGAGGAATTAGGAAGGGAATTACTATCTGATCTTAAGTCTACGTCTACGTTATACCCTGCAAGCCACCGCGAGAGTGGGTAGCAGGGGGTGAAGATCACCGAACATGTGCTACATCTACATCTACATAATACCCTGCGAGCCACCACGAGGGTTTGTGGCACCCTCTCTATCATTTATTTATTATAATTTTTTTATCATATCTAATGTGTCCTCCTGAAGGTATTTAAGACCAATATTTTTCCGAAGACATAAAAAAATATTAACAGCTTGTGGTTCGTTTAAATATTAGTACTAACCGTTCTACGGTAGTTTAGATAATGTAAAATTAGAGAAATATATAAATAGCAATAAAGCTGGTCACAGGCGTGACAAAAGTAGAAAAGCACATAAAAAAAGACACAAAAATATTTTCCCGATATTTCGGTGGCCACTGCCACTTTCCTCAAAGGAGAGGAGAGAAAGTATTTCAAATGCCATGTTCAATATGGGCCAATAACAGGTATCATTTTAATACCGGACAGCCAATTATTAATAATGGCTAGTGAAGATTTAAGGCTTTATATCATATTTACATTGAATTCATGTAAACGCATGGGTGCAACGTAAAGAGTGCTTGCTCCCATGGAGACTTTGGTGAGTAATAAAACCAGTGTTGCAGCTACAAAACTTAATATATTCCCTCACGTATAACAAGAACTAATGTTGTTAGACAAAGTTTTTTGCCTAATTTTTGTACCTGTAGGATGTTGTAATTTTACAAAAAGGACACCACCTTTTTCAAAATACTTCCCTCAATATAAAAATTTGCTTTGCATTCACGTCATCGATACGCCGCTCTTTAAATTAATGGTAGATTCAGAAGTATTATGTAGTTTTTTGGCGCCTGAACTTAGCAGGTTAGCAGGTTATTTAATACTGTCTAACCTAAGTTTTCATCCTTAAAACAAACACAACATCCATGTTCTAGGCGGGATTTGAACCTGCTACCCTTGGGTTTCCAGGCCGTCTTGGCCGACTTTACCGACTTGGCTACTGTAACTGGCACGCTAAAATAAATAAGCATGCATGGGTAACTTCCCCATGCATGCATCAATTTACTCAAGACATGAAATCTCTCTTCATGCATTTCGTAAGCTACCTTGACGAATCCTAAAGGCTATTTCTTTCGATGCTTGTCGTGCACTTCAAGACATGGAGAGATGTCCATTAAAAATATTAACATGGAAATCGATACATAGCTCGGAATACTTCACGAATGCGTGAACTACTGCGCATAGAATATCCGCTGCTCTATGTACATGCATTCATCTATGCAGTTTCCTGTATTTGACGCTACTTCAATTCGTGCAATTTATTGCTTCATGTAAAGCGGCTTAAAATTTTCAATAATGTTTAATGATATGTTGATGTCCAATACATGGCGCAGTCGGGAATAAGAAAATAATATTATCGTCTTATTTTTTGATAGTTGATGGTTTATTTTATAATGATATAGGCCTTTTAAATAGCCTTGCATTTCGTTTTAAAAATATCCTAAACTTTTTCATTGTTTTCTCCTGACTTACAGATTGAAATTACCTACTTGTTGTTGAAGGAAAGCCAGCAGAGAGGACGGTACAGTGGAAAGGAGCATTGGAGTCGCAAATGGGAATCAAGTAGGAGTGGATGGATGTTCAACCAAAGTGGAAGGAAACTGCGTAGAGGGCTCCACAAAGAGGGTCCAAAGAATATGGCGCTCGAGCTAGCAGGAGGCGGACGCAACATCATGGAAACATAGGAAAACAGCTGCCATGCTAGGGACTTTTTACCGTGAGTAAAATATTATTTTCTCCTCCGACGGTTTGTTCCCGCTTCCCGGTCCAAATCTTCATCTCTTTAGTGCAGAAAAATACGACCTAGGTCCAAGAAGTCGGCCTCCTGCATCAGATAACAACGTCGTATATGTTTCGGGATTAAGTTTTAAATAATGAGCTTCAAGTTCAAGCCAAGGGAGCAAGTTTCACGTAGTGACATTACCTGGTATATTGAGCATTTTACACCTGATACAACCCCTCTTAAACAAACTACGGGTTATAAATCTGAAGTTTACCTATCAAGTGAGTTTCTAGCTTACCTGGAAGCTTACCTTGAGAGCTGAGGGGAGGGGTGGGGGAAAGGTGGTTGCGTTCCTTCCATACCCTTTGACGACTCAGCGTACTCAGTTTTAGTTCCAATAATATTATCCAAGTCTGGGTTTGCAGGTACCGGTAAATTTGACTTGATTCGAAAACGGGACACTTCCATCTCTCTCTGAACACTTGTGTCCCTTTCTTCGAATGAAATGTCCATGGCAATGAATCCCGCAATAAGTTGCATCCGTTATGATAATTCTTCTGTTCGCATCTTTCTCTCGTTAGTAAAGTAGACGACGGACAACTGAGATTATTAGCGTTATTAATAATGGGTTGGTGTAGGGAAGAGGAAGAGTAAGGTTATTGAAAGTTGCAAAAGGATCCATTGTTTCACAACCCATCGCACGTACAAAGTTCTGAACTTTGACTGAAGCACCAACTTAGTCCCACCTTGCAGCAGTGATCGGTATACCTACGACCAATCAGCCTCTTCCGAGATTCAAACTAGGCCCTTGGGAAGGGAAGTTATTACTCTAGCCACCATACAAAACCAATACCGGGTTCATTAATGGTTTTCCAGGCAGATAGTCCTGTCTTACTGGCAATTTTTCAGTCGGATGATCAAATTTCGGCTCACACATCGCTGAAGCCGTGTTCGTCATCACAAATTAATCTCCTTCTGGAGCTCCCTTATGCACATAATATTAAATTAAATTAAGGCTACGCTACTGATCATTAAAATTTGGAGTTACCCGGTAGTTCATAGGGGTACACTTGGGAGTGCAAAGCGGTACGCAGAATTTTGCTGCCTTTCACGAACAGCAGCGAAGCCAGACTTAGGCCAGTTATTGCAGCTGACATTTAAATAGATTGACGCGGGAACACACGTTTGCATTCGCATGGAAGCCCACGCACTGGAGCCCATATAGGCACTAATAAATATATTTTTTGAGGGAAAAACCCAATTATTTTCCCCGACGTGCTTTCGGGGAATGGGAAAAAACGATTTTTTAAAATTTGTGGAGCATTTTCGCTCCCCAACGGGCGGGAGCCTCTATACATACTCCCCCTTTGGTATTCATCCCTCGTATATATATCAGCGGCCCTTGTCCCTATCCTTACTCTCCAATTCCCCTCTCCAGCCTCGTTATATTATTATTGTTTTTGGATTCTTTTTTTTTCATCAGAGCAAATAGAATAAATTGCCAATCTTTATCTCTATCGTCACCTTTCCGACAAAACAAGCAATTTTTACGGGAGCTGATTGCTTCCACGATTTGCATGGCCACCCCAGCGCCGCAGCGGTTCCGTTCCCTCCCACCTCCCCACGCGTGATGGAACCGTTCAGGGGGGAGGGGATCGGCGATTGAAGAGCTCGGAAATTAACGAAACGTACGTGCGGATGGAAAAAAATGGGAAACATTACGGAGATCTTGTCATCCCCGAATTCCGCTTTTTTTCTCGCGTCGCTAATCCCCAGTTCCTCCGCTGTCTCTCTCATCCTCCTCCTCCCTCACGCAACCGCCGCGCCGCTTACGAATCATTCGCTTCGCTTGGTTCGTAAATGAGCGATGAAAAAAAGCCCCGTTGGCCAGAGCCGTGAGGGATATGGGAGAGGGGAGGTTGCCGTGGCAACACGTGAGGACACGACGTCCAATGCACCGCGGCGATGGCTGAAGAGGGTCGCAGAGAGCGCCAAGTGTCAGGCGTCCGAATAAAAAAATGTGAATAGTTGTATAAAACATACCTAAATGGGATGGGGTAGGGTTGGTGTTGTAGTTAAGAGTTTTGGCCTCTCATCCTGGCTGCGGCGGATATTTTTCATTGGTAAGCCGGTCCCTACTTGGTTGGTTTGTGGAGAGCATTTCAGTGCAATATTCTAGCCGTCATTTGGGACGTTAAACCATGGACACCTTGGCTCCTAATGCTAAATGTCGACTATGTCTACGCTTTCTCCTCACCATTCCTCTACACCCTTCCTTGTACATTTCCCGATGTCTGAAGCGCCTTAAAACGTGCAAGGCAGGCTTGAAACCACAGATGAGATGAGATCCAGCTGGATGGAGAAGGTGTGAGTGAGGCGTAGGTACACTGCTTCCGGAAGGCCTTATTATGGGCAATATCTTTCTTGTAGATATTGCATAGAGAAAAAACCATTCGCCTTCACTGGTCCTAGTCAAGGCAAATGATTTTTTTCTCCGTGGAATATCTGCTATTGCGCAATTTTAGCGGGTAACTCCGCTAAAGTTTTCAAGGCCAGTTCGTCAGAACTTTGAATATCTTTCTTCTTCGGACGAGGCCAGTTTGAGTAAATTTGATTGAGCAAGTCACTCAAGTAAATCTATATACTTAATACTTAGTAATGGTAGAAGTTCTAGGGGAAAACTGGAAACCCTTTTCTTAAATTGAATAAAGAATGAAGAGGATTTTCGAGGAAAGTAGTGGGATTTCAGGGAACACGAAGTAAAACGACATAGAGCATCTGATCAGAAGAAATGAGGACAAAATCCACAGCGAAAAAATGAAAAAAAAAATTGGGAGGAAAAGAGAAAGACTTTCAACCTTACTGATTTTTTAACCGATGGGCTAAATTCGAAAATGGCGATTAAATTATAGATGGCTTACGTTTTAATGATCTAACTGCTTAAATATTTTACTATCAAACTTAACTAACCTCCAAGCTTACTCATAAGACTATATTTAAGACAGGACCGGTTTCTAATCCACGACCTTTGTGTAATCGTACTGGCGTTTTAACAAAATG
Organism: Platycnemis pennipes; assembly: GCA_933228895.1. Lineage (NCBI taxonomy): Eukaryota > Metazoa > Arthropoda > Insecta > Odonata > Platycnemididae > Platycnemis > Platycnemis pennipes. The sequence continues at coordinate 115,636,026 of OW121848.1, read as the reverse complement.
GCTACGCGTATTTAATTATAATAAATCGGTATTGATAGTAGGAATGTTTTCAAGATGCTTTATATCGCACCATCCAACCTAAATTTTATTCTTTAAAAAGCTCTACATCAATGCCGATGGTGGAGTAGAATTTGCCACAACCTTCCTGGCCAGTGCTATCCACCAGGCTATCGCGGCTGGCAAAGAGGGAGTATCACATTTTACCAGGGGTAATGGATGGCAAATGGTTATGGCAATTAGATAACCGTGTTTACTGATGAACTATGGGTGATCCACGGCTCGAGTCTAATGAAAAAGTATTTCGAATAACTAATCCTTGAATAATCCATGCTTCAGTGAATTATCTGATGATACATCAAGTGATAGTTCCAGTCGGTGCACAATTAAAATATTTCGTGAAAGCGAAAGTCGGCCTTAAAATTTGCTTTTGAAATTAAAAAAAAAATTGTCTTCATGACAGTGAATCCAATTTAATAACGTGGGCCACTTGCAAAACTAAATTAGAATAAAAATATGGCTCATAGATCTATTTTTATGCCAATACCTGAGATGAAAATAAGAAAACGCTCTTGCATCAAATATGCTGACACAAAGGCCTATTTTGACCATTAAAAAAATATTTTGGGATCTTGAAATACTGATGCAATCCGGCGTCACGAAAAATACTATATTCTTTTAGCCTTTCCACAATATTTCGTAAATACATATAAATTGAACATTTAGCCCTTTGACCTTGTGCTTGTGGCTATTTGAGTAAAACTACCTTCTTACCTATTCTTCCAAAAGAGCGGGCCTACTCAAGGTCCGTCATGGGAAAAAGTTGGCCTCATCCTCTTCATACACATGTATTATACAATCCATGAAGGGGATTGTCCGGTGTGGTGATGCCCTGCTGAATGATAAATAACACATAAAATAGATGAAAATTTTATTTGTATTTAATAACCCTAAATGTTTTAAATAAACTATCGGCTATGACGAGCCATCCAGTTGAAAAGGTTTCTCTGGCGTATGTTGAAAAATCCAAAAAGTGACTTGTGGGTGTTATTTTCATAGAGAGATAATGTTTTGATTCATATTCTTATTTATAATTCATTGGAGTAAGCTTGTGTAATTTTCATGCTGCCCGTAAAAAGTTGAAAAAAATAGCTTCTCCCGTTTGTTGTGAAGATTTGCTGAAGCAAAATAATAATAATAAGAAGCTTTATTGATATCACAAAAATGCTCCTCTCATAAATTGAAACGCCTTTAATTTCCTGAGTCCAAATGAGGAATTCGATTCAGTTCAGGCTTTCATGTTTCTCTAACGCAAAAGGGCATCATTTTTTTGTAATAGCATGGTGAAGCATCTTTATTTAGTCAAGCTCATTGCTCGGATAACAGTTTCCAAATGTCGAATGGAAGCAAAGTAGGTTTTTGTTCCGTTCTTATTTTTCTGACTCATTTTAGAGATGAGGTTTCTGTTAAAAAAATTAGAGTACCTGCTTATGCCATAATCGAAACGGCTATGTTTGCAAATAGCTGCCCGTTATCCGAGTAGACTAATTTCTCATTTTTGTTTTTGATGAAATGTTAAAAGGCGAATGTTTTCTGGCTCTGTCCCAGAAGTTCACCAGGAATGATTTTAGCAAAAAATCTAGTGAATTACTTGAAGGTTTAAAATTGAGTTTTTATTAAAAATGGTAATTTATTGCTGTGAAAATTACCTCAATAACATAATTGGTGGTACTTATATTGGCCCATGTGCATACATCAAGAAGAAAGTTTTATAATATGTAACCTCTTTTGATTTGAAAGGCAGTGTAAACTTGAGTAGTATGAGCTAATTGCTGACGTTTCAATAATATCGCCCAGGGTTTAGTTGTGAGAGACTATAAAGATTTCTTTAATATGAAGAGATTTCCTTTAATTTTGTTTTCTTTGGTGTGATAACTCCTGTCAGCTCTGGGAAATTAGTTATACAATGATTGCAAATCAAATAGAGAGCAACGCCGGCCATTTTATAGTAATAAATTCTTAAGTTAATTATTCCATAAGCATTTATGCACGCTGATACAATGAAACATAAGGCTGCTTAGTACCTACCTATTGATAAATAGGTAAACTTGGTCGGCTGCAATAATATTTTTCTTGGTCGTTTGATATGAAACTTATACTGCGGAGAATGATATGCGACGCATGAAGATGACATTTTTGAGGTTGCATGGTTACTATCGTATACTTTCATTTTGGTAGATGAAAATAAGGATGTAATTAATTATGAGCTACCCCATTGATGGATTTTATAGACATTTTAATTGACGCACTGAAACCGAATTTATTTCCTTGTACAAATTTCATTCTCATGTATCGGAGCTTAGACACATAATGGCTCATTTTTACAAAAACTCTCAACCACTGTCCCTTTTGTTGGTTTCCATGACTACTATAGCAGAACAATTCAAGTTGTATCTGAGGTATTTTGGCGTGAGCATTGAAGGTTTTCCCCGGCTTGAGAAAATCCCGTGTTGTTTAGTTCTAGGGTTTAATCCAGTTAAATACATTGCTATAGTTTGATTAAACATCATGTTAGAAGATCCTCTATGCTATGGTGTACCTATAAGTTTCATCTGAAACCCGAAATAACTCTTGTTTACTCAAAGAACAAAAGAGCATTGTAGTTGCTGTGGGGAAATAAGGAACAAAGAAAGTAATAAATATTTGTTTGCTGGAGAAAAGTTTTTCTTATCTTCCTTTCCTGAAGTTCCAGGAATTAATATATAGGATTCATATCTAAGGATATTCCAGGATGCAAGGATTAATCCAGGATTAATTCCAGGATAAGGCTCCAGGTTTAATATATAAGGGTGGCCCACTGTTGCAAAAAATTCTAATAGTGTCGGCATCTACTGGAATGTTTATCTTCATTGAAATTCAGTCGGCAACATGATGAGGTTGATTTATTACAAATATCGATTTCAGGATGCTGTGACAGCTACATACCACGACAGAAGCTTCTGTGGTGGATGCTAAGCCATGACGTTGTGTCTGAGTGACTTAGACGAATGGGAAATTCTTATTGACAGCAAGAATGACCCAACATGAACAAGAAGAGGGAGATAAATGACAGATACTATTTTAAAGAGACGTTTTGACTATCACCATCAAGGGTGGAAACGCAACTTTCGGTTATGTGCTATATCGGATTTTGAATAATATAAATTACTAGCGGAAGATGCCGTTGATTCTCAACGGAAGGGATAAAAGTAGGAAAAAATAGAGCAATTTTGATTTTACAGGAGAGAATCTTACACCCAGCATCTTAAACTAATTTATCTTAAAAAGTTGAATTTTCCCGTACCGTCGCTTTATTCTTAGTCTGAAAGATGTTTTTACTGAAACGTCATTTTTTAAACAGTTAAATACGTCTATACGATATTCGCCTTCTTCGATCCAGAATGTCAGTCTTTATGAGGAAGCATAGTTATTGCGTTATCGTTAACAACTTTTTTAGTTTCCCGTAAACTGGAATATCGTATTCAACATTTTGACTTACCAAAAAAACAGGGACCCCGTTTAACCTTTCCCGGTCACTATTGATGTTAAAAAAGAAGAGCAAATGAAATGAATAAATACTCACAATACAGATTAATACTAGCAGCGAAGAATTAAATTCAGGTATCAAGACGAAAAGTATTAGCGATAAATCAGCAAAAAGCAGAGAGAAACGTAGATGACAGTCTCAGTCGACGAAACATATGATCAACAAAGTCTTCGGTCGCACCGCGAAATGGCTGTTTAAACAGAAAAATTTCAGAAAGTTCCGCAGGAATATTTAAACTTCCGGTAACTTTAACCAAAGTACTGACTTTGGTTATTCGGTGATAAAAGTAAGAATCGTTTTGAAAATATATTTCGGCTAGTGTGCGTCTCAAGTTTGTCAGTGAATATTTCTAATTAAAATTACAGCTGAAATAATTGCCTCAAGCAATAAAATCTGTACTTGTACGTCGTATGGGTACGCTTTGACTCGTCTGGAGTCGAACCGGGGACTATTATTTTCATGAAAAGTAGCCTATTAACTGCACAAGAAAGAAATGTATTTCGCTTCAAAGTTTGAATGACGTACTACGTTTTGTTCTGGAGTTTTATGTGAATGAATAAGCCTATAAATATGCCTACATTTTATACTGCCTATCTACTTTACAATACAACAATACCTTTAGTCGTCAAGAGGATAGGACTGTTTAAACTGAAAAACACACCATAAAATCACCATAAATCGTCATATTTTACTGAAGTACTTGTAATGGGGTCGTTTACCATATTTTTTTTAATTGCCAAATCTGATGGAGTTTGTAAAATAAAAAGACCCGTATATTTCCGTTTTTTGATCCGTCAATTATTTCCCGAGTTATAAGCGGCGAAAAACTGATGTTTTTAACCCTTTCGGAAAAGTGGGTGTGGTGCAACCTCTGACGTATATCGACTTCGTCCAATCACGACTGAGCGCGCGAAGCTACTTTGCCTTATCGCAATGGGGGGGGGGGGGAGGGGGCACAGCTGACTCGGCCAATGGGGGCGATTGCGACAGCATCTGTGCGAGCAGACCTTCCGAGAATCCCCCTCCACTCCCTTCCCCTCCCCTAAAATCAGTCAAGGACGGGAGGAAAATTACGTCAATGTTATCACAGCAACATTTTCAGTGGGCATCACCTTTTGCTTATTAAAATTTTTGATTTATGAGTGAATGGTTGTGGTTAGAAGATTAATTTTTTCACTAAAATCCTTTTTTCGTTTCCTTCTAATGATTTCGTGTACAAAACTGCGATTTCGGTTCCGAGTAAACTCCCCCATTTTGATCCAAAATCAGAATTCGACGATAGTAATAAGAATATTTATTGAATTATATTTCGTCTGGTGTGCGTCTCAAATTTTTTTAATAGGTAATTCTAATTAAACTGTTCAAATGAAAAAATGGCTTCAAGCTGTAAGAAAGTCCTTTGGATGTATTCATTATGATGATTCTTTTAACTCGACTGGGGTTCAACTGAGGACTATTAGTTACAAGAAAAGTATCCTGTTGTCTGTCCGAGAATGACATTTAATACTATGCGTTAAAATTTCCAAGCTGTACTACATTTGGTTCTCGAGTCTTAGGCGAACATATTAACATATTTACACACATATATTCTACTTTATACATAAGATTCTAAAATATGTAATAAATTCATCCTTATAGTTGGGTATATACAAATATAGCAAATTCTTACCAATAAATTGTTAGATGTAATTTCTGAAAGCTTTGGCATGCTACTGATATGGATTACTGTTAAAGAGTAGTGTAGGTAATAGTAGCCTTCTATTGTAGACGAAATAATTTTGAAAGTTTATCCACTTTGAAAATATTATGAACTCTCTTCAGCAGTGACACCGGTTGGAAATTAAGTGACTCTTACAAAATGGTGAAATATCTATAATTATTTTTTTAGAGATATAATAATTTTTAACTGCAATGTGGCATCACCTGTAAAAATATTTGACTATACAAACAAAGACGTAAAGCATTTTTTTTTCTGCTGAAGTAAAGCCTTTTCTTGCCAAAATACACACGGAGATAAATGAGACTCAGTGCTGGTTTCAACACAACCTTTATACGAGAAATCGATTCCAGCTGTGTTCATAGTTTACATAACTTCTCCATTGAATATTAGTACCTACCTATTTCATTGAATTCATTTTAGGCAGTACATTTAACCTCTCTAATAGTCTTCATTTACTCCATTTACTCTATTTGTTCTCCTCAGAAACATTGAAATAGCATAACTTCTTCCACTCTCCCGGTGACTGTTCTCACCCGCTGGTGAATTCCCCCAAAAAATAAAACTGTTCGTAGTTTAATGGTAGCTTTGCAGCATGGAAAAGGGACGGTGGGAGAGGAAAGCTAAAGAAGTGGTCTTCGGAGCAGATGGGAAAATTTCTTAAGTCTCAGTGTGGAATTGTTGTTATGATGACATAATGATAGAGGAAATGCTGTAAGGTGATGAGTTGTCGAAAGGTGCTTGGTAAGAGAGAAAGTCAATGACGCGATAATGAGGCATTTCGGTTTCAGGCAAGCCGTGAGATGAGTTGTAGGAACGGATGGTGGGGGCAAAAAGTGTATTTGATGCTCGGGAGAAGTTTTTAGGAGGCCGAAAATGTGTGCAAACACTTTTGAGTCAGTCCAATGACAACATGCTAACTCTGGGCGTATTAGATTGGTTAGGCAAGGAGCCATTCTTAAACTAAGGTGTTATTTTACTTTCGGCGGTAAATCTTCGTGAAATGTTTCTCACCTGTAGTTATAGCAGAAGTATAATTCGGCCTTAAGGTGATCCAATCGTTAAGTTAGGGTTTAAGGCATAGTCTACGCGATACTCAAAGCTTAAACACATGCAATATCCATACCCCTTACAAAGGGAAACACGTACACCATCACCACCAACCCGCGAATTTTGAGTTGCCACTTTACCGACCTGACTACCGCGACCGTATCTTTCTTATATAACCATCGATGTTATGTTACATATCCAACTACCATATTTTCAAAAATATATTAATCATTTGGTTTCATTCAAATAATTTGTTTACTTATTTGCTGAGAAACTTGGCGTTCATTTTTTTCCTAGTGCCAATATCTTTCTTCTGATTTAGCTTAAAGGGTTCATCCGCTCTTCAATCTCGCCGGTTTTGGGAGCACTACCCATGATACAAGAGGTACTCGATAAGTCTCGCGTGCTAAATTTCGTTCTATCGGTCCATAATCTCCCTGCATAAAGGTTTTTTTGGAAACTCTCAACCTGCCTTCGGGAAAGTGATGCAACATCGCTCTTCACAACCCAGAACACCGCAGATAATTTTGGGTCGAGCCCTCAAATGTGGTGTGAAATCATCGCCATTACACGGTGGGTCGGAATTCGAGGGTCTTCCGGCAAGAGAGAGAGAGCGGTCGGGTGGAAGGGCGAGCCGCTGAGGAATGCTTGCTTATTGTTTGCGCGGCGGGCGAGAGCAAACGGAGAACGGAGCGCGCGCCACAATATACTTACGCGCACCATCCCCTCCACCCGTCTCCCCTCTCCCCATCCCACCCTCCGGTGCCATCCTCAACTCCCTCCCCACTCCTCTCCGCACCCTCCCCTCCCTCCTGGGTTTCGAGACCCACCCCATCCACTGCACGCCCCTCCCCCCGGGCTCCGCTCCCGAGCGCTCCGCCGATCCCCATTGGCTGCATTCCGCCGCGCAACCCCGCCCACAGCATCCCCTCATCTCCCTCCGCACTCCTATATACGAGAGAGGGGAGGTTACCCCCCCCCCACTCCCTCCGCCCTGAAAGCTTCGTTCCCATGGCCCCTGAGGGCGAGGCGGGAAGGGGGAGGAAATGTGTATGAGAGAAGGAAGCCCTTTCCACGCCCTTTCCTCCTTAATAAGCCGAGAGGGCGGAGGAGGAGGCAACCAGCCCGTTAAGGAGGCGGAATAATTGGGATTCCGCGGCACAAGGCTGGCGTGCTTCGCGGCAAACGAGCGCCTTTTTTACACACACACACACACTCTGACGAACTCTTTTCTGCGCTCCCATACTCTCTTTCCCCCCACTCTCCGCGTCTGGCTCGACTCCCACCCCTCCACTACTTCGCTCGGGGGGAAAAAAACGCACTCCCCCCCGTCTCCGCCCCTCGCCCCCGGCCCGCACCCAGCAGCGACCGAGCCCCGCGTTCATTCCTCTCACTCCACACGCAAACGCCCTCGCAGCGGGAGGAGATTGAGAGAGGGAGAGGAGTGAGGGCTCTGAAGAGCTCTCGTAACCCCCGAGTGTTCCACCGCCGGCGAGGAAGGGAGAGAGAGGGAATGAAGATGGATCGAGAGAGTGGAGGACGACCGTGAGGTGTTCGAGGACGCTGTGGGTTCCCTCTCGACGGCAAGGAGAAGGATTTAACTGGGACTGGGATCTTCGGTTGAGGCGAGAAGAGTTGTCTTGCTGTGCGAGTGTGTGGCTCTTCACCTCGGGCTGTTGTTCCCGTACCTCTGCGTTGGTGCCGGGCCTCGAAACTTGTCTGGGTGCCGTCGAAGCGGGAGCAGAGGGGCGGGTCGAGGAGGGTTCAACACACGCCGCGGCTGGGCGAGAGTAGTCAGTCGCCTCGTCTCCATACGACTCGCTCCTCGTGGTCGAGGGGGCGCGGTCCGTCGCCCACGCCAACGTCTCCTCCGCACTAGCCGCCCGGGACTCGGGGCGTTGGATCGTCCGCCTCGCGGCGAGGCGAGCGGCCGGGTCGGCGGCGGCCCCGCCGTCGGCAGCGACCACTCTCGCCGTCCGCATGGAACTGGATCGGAGGCCGAGCGGCGGGGGCGGCGTGACGGCGGCCGAGGGTCCCCTTTCGCCCGGGGCGCCGTCTCCGCCCCCGCTGGCCGCGCCGCCGTCGCCCCCCGTGGCGTGCGCCCCGCCCTCGGCCCCCGCACACCCGCCCTCGGGCATGACGGGCACCAAGGTGGGCGGCCACGTGGGGCCCAGGCACACCATTGACGCCATCCTGGGGTTGAGCGGGGCGGAGGCCGGTGAAGGAGGCGGCAACCTGTGCATGGCGGACCGGAGGGACAACGGAGCCGTCGCCCGCAGGGAGTCCTATCTCGGTGAGGCCCGGCGGGGATTCCCACCTCCCTCTATTGTTTGCAGTGATCGTGACTCTAATTGTCAGTGATTTCGATGCGGGCTCTAAGGAGTGTCAAGTCGTGCCGTGTTTCCCGTTGCCAGTGATTCCTTGACCGCAAGGCTTTCTCTTATTGTCAGTGTGTAAACATTGTAAGTTGGGAGCTTCTACATATTCGATGCATACAGACGTTGCTAATTAGTGCCGGGAAATGATCAGCATTGTCCCTAGACATCAATCCTAAGATTGGTATGACGCTATTTCCACTTGATTCTCCTATCGGCTGACCTCATCATATTTACGAATCTTTTCCTTATCACACTTAACTATTTGCTCCATAAATTTCAATGAATGCATTCCTAGTTATATTCCCACCCACATTTCCCTCATCAGCTGTGCTCATCACACAAAAAATAGTAATGTCTCAAGATGATATGGCCGATTAGGTTGTCCTGTCTTCATTTAAATGTTTTTCTCAAAGTTGCCTATTCTCCCACTTCTCATGGGATTTCATCGCTTGTCACTCGGCCGATCCAATTTTATCTTTGAAATTCTTATGTAGGTAATTCAACATTTCCACTACTTCCATCCGTCTGCAGCTGTCGTCCATGCCGCACTATCAGTAAGAATGCAATATGTTCGTTCTTATGAAGTTTTTCCTTAATTCATAGTTTGTATTTCAAGTTTTGAGTGTACACTTCATCAGGTAGAACGTCGTCATCGCCTGGGCTATCCTACAGACCAATGTGTTCTTGCTTTGTGCATCGCTGGTAATTGGGCTTCCCAGGTAGCAATGCTTTTTCTATATACCTCTATGCCTTTCATCTCGAGCCGTTAAATATTCATTTGTGCTTTAAGTCATACAATTGAGTGGAATTTCTTCCATATCACTCATCATTTAGCACAGTAACTGCTAGATCAGTCATCCAGGTATAGTTTAATTCATTAGTACCTCCACGGAATTCACTCAAATCTCATGGCACCTACAAAGCAAGTCACCTAGAACAGGCACTTTCATGCCAGGTGTTAATATAATAAGCCTCGTGACCCGAATTATGAACTCAATAAGTGTTATTCTCCATTTACCACTTCATGTAAATTAAGTTTTTTATTATTTTTCATTTTCTGTTACATTCAGTGTTGCACGCACGTCCTTCACTGGTATTATACACAAATAAAAATAGGAAGAGATGAGTAGAGAGACAAATAAGATAAAGCCCTATTATGTATATATACTGTGAAAATGTTAACTTATCTAATGAATAGTGTTGTGTGACTTACAGGGAAGTGACTAGAGGGTGTCTAAATTTTGGGTATGTCTATTTTGGGTATTTTGGGAATTAATATAGCAATCTCGGTTGTGAGAAAGCATATATAATTTTTGAATACACCTCCTTGGCTTTCATTTCTTTTTTTAAAACATTTTTTTCCTCTCAGTTGCAAAATTTTACTCTAAGAGAAAGATATATTGATGCTGAAGCTTCATTTGCTTTTTATGACCTCTTAAGTTCTAATTTAATGGTAATCATTCCTAACCCGAATTCAACGTACTAATTCACCACGACCACATTATTTTGTAACATTTTGGCTCAAGTAATCTGAGCACAATCTTCTATGTAACTACCCCGGATTAGTCCAAAGGCCTTATGCCTTCCATTGTGTTTTTTTGGTGCTTATTTAATTCAAATGATTGAATTCCTGCTACATGCCGTTTAATGTGAGCTCTTACAGGATGGTTTGTACTAAACAATGTACATAATTACAGTTGAAAAATAATTATCATAAAAAGATGGTTCCATGAGGTCCTTTGCATGGTAGAAGTTTTCTATGGGCATTATCAATATTTTTTTCACATACCTTGCATCAATCTTCTTTATATAATCCTCCAGATCATAGAGAAATTTGATTGCAGACTTGAATTGTTATTTGAAAGGCTCATAAAAATGTTCTTTCTCGAAAATTATCATGCCATTTTTTCTTGTGCTTGTTGTTACATTTACTTTTTTCAATTAATAATTTCACTTTATCTAGTTTTTCACTTTTTTCTGAATAACAACTAAATAAAGCCCATCTTTTACACTTCTCTCAAAGATAACCAGTAGAAATTGTTTAGAATTTTATTACTTCAATGGGCATCATCATCACAATTTTCCAATCCTAAGATTGATTAACCTTAGCCTCTATTCTTCCCTATCCATTACTCTCTCCGTTGCATCCTGGAACTCTTTCCTAACTCTCATGGATTTGGCCGGTATAATAATCCCTTGAGTCTTTCTCATAGGGTCTTCCCTATTATGTTTCCAACAACTATTCTCTTGATAAATCCATTATTTCTTAGTGTGCCCAACCTACCTGGTTTTCTCTGTCATTCTCTTTTGTGCTCCTTCATTTTTCATTTTAGCCGCTCATTTAATCTTCAGCATCCTGTGCCAGCATCACATTGTTATTTCTGATCAGCATTTCCGATGGCTTTGACCCATAAACTACTGTACCCTACGTGAATTATTAGCCTTACTGCATTCTTGATTTTAACTGCATACTTTTTCCCCATTCTTCTCTGAACAGTAGGATCCGATTTCTCAATGCTACCATTATGCTGCCGGTCAGTGAATGTAAGCTCACATAAAGCTTTGTCGAGGCATCATATCAGTTACATCACACACTGAGTCTCTATTTTAAGAATGATAGGAATTTTCGTCTACACACAGTACTGCATTCTCCTTTATTTCAAGGAGCCGGAGAAATTAATTCTCCACTTAATGGTCTCCGATGCATCCTGCGATCCTTTTGAATGTGAGAGTTCATTATGCATGCTCCTCCCATTCAATGAAATCGATGTGATTGTCTTTAGAGATCCACTGAGATTCATGAGTGTTTTCGTGGAGTTATAATGCAGTAACAAGGAACCCGCTTGGAAAGGTAAAAAACAACGAAAAGCTTCATTAGATTACAAAGAATAATGGCTATGGGTAATTTTAGGCTGGTGATAAAAATTATGTTGAGTAGATTGGGTTCTCTATCATTACTCCTTTTTTTGTAATTGGAATTGCAGTATTATCAGGTGAGGAAATGAACACGTTAGGGCAACTATGAATACCTTATGCTACTGCTAGGGCTTCTGCCAAACTTCAAGTGATGCTATCGTGAATTTGAATAAGTATTTTTTATTGGTGCTCTTACTATATTAATATGTGCAATGATTTTTAATTTTTCATTGGTCACCCATAGTTGGAATCATTTGGAGAGAATATCCGTTCATTTCCTCATTTTGTATTTATTTTATTGTTTCTTTTCTGAATTCCGTTATCAATTTCATTAATTGCAGTCGCGAATAAACTTAATTGCAGCAAGTAGTTATGCATTGCTTTACAGAAATGAAAGCAATAGACATTGCTCCATAGTGATTGATAATCGCAGTTGTAGGTACTGTTACTAAGCCTATACACAGAAATTTCAATCCATTTATGCAATTATTGTAAAATTCCTCCAGGTAGTAGATGGTAAAAGATATAACAGGCAGTATTCCTCTCTTTTACAACACTGCAATGAAGCCAAGCCATTCCATGGATATTCCTTTATTTGGAGGGCTGTTCTAAAATTTAAAGTAATTACACATGGTAATATTTATCTTCAGTGCTATATCGTGTAATTCAAAGGAGCTTTAAAGAATAAATCACTTCGTTTTCTCCTCTGATATGAGAAAATTGAAACACTTAGTGCTATAGTACAATTAAATCAATAGATAATTAAACTCGACCTTCATTTCCCACCTTCTCTCACGATTTTAAGTTCATAATTAAACAGTCTCGACGTAGGTGAGGTTAATAGCATCGTACCTTATTCGGCAAATAGATGCTAGGAATGGAAGGAATTAAAATTCCAAGACTGTTTATAAAATAAAGTAATGCGATTGGTACACTTGTAAGCTCAATCCCTGCTAGAGTTGGATGACGTTATTTCATTTTTTTGGACGCTATAGCTGAGGATAAATACTGAGTTAGTTACATTGAGTGTATAGTGCTCTTCTTGCCTTGTTGAGTCCTCTCGAGGTTGCCCTTGAATGAAATTCACTCCCTGCTGAATCCTCTTGAGATGATTTGGGGATACGGGTGATATCTACATTACTTAAGTGTGTCCATTTTGGGTGATTTTATAAAAGAAATGTACAATAAGTGAGCGTAGATATGCCTGTTGGAATGTACACTATCTTGTTACAATTTGATCTCATATACTTGGAATGGTTGGATAACTTCGGGATCATAATAAAGACTGCACCTGGTTTTTCACGGCTTTTATAGCTCCTTCTATGATGGTGGGAGTGAGAAGACATTGCTGTTGGTGTAAATCATTCCAATTTCCTTCTCTACCATGAATTATTTAGCTAGGAGCCTACTTTAAATCCCAATTTACAGGTGCATTCAAAGTTTAATTCTTGTGATAGTGGGTAAGAATATCCCTTGAGGTATGCAGTGCACAACGGTGATTCTGTTCCTCATCCTGAGGAGCTTGCTTCTTCAATTCATATAGTGACATTCTTTCCAGAATTTCATTGCCCTTTGAACTTGAGAGACGATTATATTTGTACATTTCGTACCGAGATATCACCCATATAATATAGGAATTCATTTTTTGTGTTCGACTCTACTATCCAATTTCAAGGTGATTATTTATTTAGAGATGTGGATGCAAGACTGATTCCTTAGATATTATAAATTGGTATTTGGGTTCAATAATATATTTCAGTATTCTTCTTAGCTAATTCAACGGCTGCAGTAAGCCTAGGGAATTAAGCATGATTAGATGTTCTCTTTTTGAAATTACACTGACTTATGATTGATAATGAATGCTCCAGCCATCTCAAATCAAGAATTTATTTAAATATTTTAATGATAACTAAGAATTAAAGGAAATGGTTGTGGACGAGAAAGGATTTAGTTGAAATTTTTAATATTGTATTCACTGTAGACATTTTCTTGGTATGTACTTCGTATATTCTGTACCTATCGATATAATCTAAGTATTTCACATCGAATATGTTGCAATTAATTTACATTTCTACTTCGAAATCTATTTGAAGCTGATAAGTGATTTAAATTGGTGTAAAATATGCTGCAAAATTCTAAAAATCAGATTTAGTTTCTTGATTTATATCAACGATTCGTATGGTAATTTAAATCGATTACGGAATCGTCAAAGAAAACAGAATGTGTTAATTAAAATTTGAAATTTATCTCCCTAATAAATAACTTTATTTTTGAGTTTATCAATAGTGAGTCGTAAATTAATTATCGAATGAGCCCTATCTAACGTTGATTTGGCATGGTGCATGGCTCATAATCCGCCCTATCTAATTATAGCATAATAAGAATATATACGATCGAATGGATCGGGAATGGTCAAGGGATAAGATTGCATCTCATTTATCAGCCGGTTTTTGTGGAAGAAAATTAAGTAAGAATTAATCCATGCCAGTCATAATATCAATGTTTTTTAAAATTGCAATTATATTTTGATAGAAGTCCAGGAAGTATTGATTGCAAAGTAATTCACAATTGCGAAAGCGTATTGATTATCAATGTCTCTAACTATTACATTTATTTCAGGCACAAAGTTAAGGACTGAATAACCAATGCCTCAATAAAATGTTTAGGACAGAATTGTTTATGAGTAAACTCATGAAAATTTAACAAAATGGTTAAACCTAATCGTAACATGAAGTACCTGTCTATCTTTATATGTACCAGGTCCACTGAGGAATTTAGGTATTCTAAACCAATAACTTTATGGCTTCCGTGACTTGTAACTAATGATTAAATAATATCTCCCGGAATTTCCGCGACGGTCGTGGTCTTCTTGGCAACAGTTTCAACCCTCATTCTTCAGTCTTCAGACCGAAAAGGCATTTTTGTAATTGCTTTTGTAAATACAAAAATATATCTTTTCGATCTGAAGATGGTCTCAGGAGAGGGGGTGAAACTGTCGTCAAAAATACTACGAATGCGACAGAATTTTCCGAAAATAATGTTTGGCAAAATCATGTTCCAATGTCTCGAACACCATGGCTGATCTTTATTATTTTCCCTCATTAGGAGTGACACGTATCGTTTCTCTGATAGAAAATAGTGCTTAGAATAGACTGGTGGTTATAAAAATGGGAGCTCGGCCGCATGCTGAAAGACATGGAATGAAATATCGAGTAAGGAGGAAGGCGCGGGGATATGTTGATGCGACTCGAAACCACTCGCAATCCGACTCTAAAAGGAGCATTTTCCGAAAACCCTCAATCGCCGCCGATGATTACCTAATCAAATCTCCCGAACGAAAGTTCTAGCCCCGTGAGCGCTCACAAGTCGAGCGCGGTGACAGCAGATGCGATTTGTAATCCAGGTCCAAAACGCGTCTGCGGATGTGCGCGTATCGATTTTCGCTCCGGCGTCTCTCAAGTTCTACCATCATTACCCTCGGCCCGTAATCTTCACCTTGGAGTCGTCCTCAATGGACCCAAAAGTGATTCGCCTCAACGCTTGCAGCTTCAATTATTTTCAAGCTGCAGAGTTTTTTTAGTAATGGACTTGAGGATTGAATCGGAGTCGAGGATATTTGAATCGCAAATGTCGTCCGGTGAAACTTTTAATGTTAGTGGAGCGTCGAAAGTCGCTTACTATGTAATATGTTGGCGAATATGAGGTAATATGAGAAAGAAAAGGTACAAGGTACGTTATTGGAAGTCATTTTTAAGTGGCATATTTCATTAGAAAAATTTTAATATGAACAATATCATTAGAATTTGGAATTTAATTCAGTTTGCACGTCAAAATAATAATTTCCTAATTTTGTGCTTCCTAATTGCTCTATAAATATTTCTACTTATGTAGCTTCTATTCCATTTGGGCCTATTGCCATCCCTTTTCTGGTAAAGATGTGCCAGTGGTTGGTTTGGTTGGTGAGGGTAGAGCTCACCAGATACAAAGCCCAGCGGTGTGTGTAATTCACATACCAGGGCATGGAGGCCAGATCCTTATCCTTGCCAAATGCTGTTTCCCTGTCATCCAGAAAGTAACCCAGTTTTGGCTTGATGGGCACGTTCAAAGCTACGAGATTCGAAAGATCTTTTCAAAGGATTCCATCCCGGGACCTCTGGTTAATTACCCACAAGCTACCCAATGGGATACCACGCTCAATTCCTTTTCTGTAAACTTATTACACGGCTATTGTTGCGCTCATATAAATTAACAAGCTGTTTTTCATCTGTCTTGCCTCGTTTCTTAATCTGTCCATCGATTCAGTACACCATTTGAACTATCTTCTTAGCTTTTACCAGTCACATTCCATTTCAGTATGCCAAAACCTCAGTGAACATTTTTTCAATTATCATTGGCTTATTGTAGTTTTTTTACAACCATTTGTCTTATTTACTCTGTAATCCACGTTAAACACACTTCTTGATTCCTGGAATCTTTTGTGTCAAGTTATCCTTCTACGTAATTGTCATGTTTTGCGATACTTCTTAGGAAATGTAAAAGCCTATTCCATTTTTCCTTATTTCATAATTTCATGTGGACTTTAATGGTGATGCAACTAATTTAGTAGCTATTATCTTAAGTCTTTAATGACCAACTCATTGCTCTAAATACATCATGGAAAAATGGGGTTTAGAAACGGAAGATTCAAAAGTTGCACTTTTCTTGGCGAGTAGAGTGATGTTCGTTTTATAATCCTGACTTGAATGCCTTATCGATCAATACCAATGTCTGGAGTACACCACCTCTGGACACACTGGGGTATCCTGTATATAATTTCTTAAGAGTATAAATTTGTAAATCAATAATCATCCTGCTGCTTAAACATCTCCAAAATCCACCAAATATTTCAACCTATCTGTCTTTATACATTTTTAAGTATATAAATCTACTTCATGATTATCATTCCACCAATTTCATCACGAAATGCATAAGAATCATGTTCCGCGCTCTTTGTAATAATTAGCCTACAGGCCAATTTATTTGTTATATGTTGCTATTATTTTATCTTTCGTAATAAATTTGACAACATCCATTTTGCAAGCACTTTGGTTTTATGTACCATCTTCGATTGTCTTGCTATCGGCAATCATGTGCTCAAAAACATTCGTCATTTCTTTGTCTTTAATTCAATCCATGCTATAAAAATTTTTCTGACATTGATTTTAGCATTTTTTCTTCATTGTTGATTTTAATCATGGTTTATGTACAAAATTGCCTATTTTATTGTTTTTCGCGACTTTCATTGGAATTTCCACGTTCTATTTACTCCTAAAAGTATTAAAAACTATGTTGATTTATCAAAGAAATCTTTAATTAGTTATTTAAACCCTTTCCGTAATTTGTTATTTTGAAAAAATAAAAGGGAAAAAAAGGAGTAATGTTCATTCAGTGAATAAAACAATAGGGTAATGAATTGAAAGCAAACTCGTTCCATGGTTTTAGAATTGATTGCCAATCTTGTTCCTTGCGTGTGATTTGCTCTGTGAATCTCAGTATTCTCTAATCAAGTAATTATCCCCAAAAATATGCGTAGGATGTACTGGTCAGTATGCACTAAATCAACCCCTTGTTTTCACCTGTTTTGTTTTATCTTCATGTTTATGAACTCATGCCAAATTATCCAAACCAAATTCACTCTCGCTTCAACATTGTTGATTTTCCATTTAGCAATTATCTGCTTCCAATTAACTGGGTGTGAGTTGAGTTTTGCGATGGTGCGGACGCGTGTTTCTGCTCAATCAGTCACCCTGTTAGCCGATGAACGAATGTTTATGAGCAGGTATTGCTGAGATACTTTTTCCACCTAGCATTTTGTATCGTGTCCCTCATCTTTATTGATTAATTCTCACTTGACCTATCTAATAATAGGGGAGCTGAGGTAGACTATACTTCGCTAAACTGAAAAAAAACAAAGAATGTGACATAATTATTCTGTCTGCGCTTCGCATCTCATGATCGATTCAATCGAGGATTATAAATATCCTAAGTGTATTATTGATTTTGAATCATTTCCAAGTATGATTTAGGAAATTTCTTTTTAAACAAAGTGCTTCATAAACAATGAAATTATGTGATTTTGTATGTGAGATACTGCTTTTGATGGTCAAAAATAAATTTTCGAGTTGGAAAGGTTCTAGGTTGTTGAAAAGGCAGCTTTGGTGAGAGAGTATAATTAAATTTATGTTGAATACCTGAAAGGTATTTGGTGTATATTCCGTCATTCCGACTGCCATGATGGCATCGTAACGGTAGATCAGCTTTGTTTAGGATCACTCATTACTTTGCGCTTGGGACCTTTATTTGGGCACCAAACGTATTTGCTCCAGAGATTGATTCGCATTTGTGAGAGCGCTTGATTTTCAGTCGCGCTAAAAAGATTTTCGACGTGGTCGCCAGTCGTAGGTCGACAGGTCCATCGCCTCACGCTGCATATCAGTCATTCTTCTCGCCTTCCCAAGCACTCATACGTTGATGCATGGAATTAATGTTGGGGGCGTTGATTCAGCGGATCGAATGACTGTGACGTCCCGTCGCCCGCTCCAATTATCGTCGTAATTGAACCAACATGGCTCTCCCTCTCTCTCGGTCTCTCTCTCCGCGAGAAAGAATCACATTCGGAGCAATTCGGCGCCCGAAAAGAGGGGCAAGGGAAGCGTCGACCGTGATGTCGCATCGCTTCTCTCGTCGTCGCATCCGCGGCGTAAATCGCGCTCAAAATAGGTGGGAACGGACGGGTCACGTAACTAACTGCTTTAACGTCGTCCGTATCGTCGCCTTATGAAAATATTCTACGTGTTTCTCTTCTGTCTGTGAAATCATGTCGCATTGTCAGCTGCCTTTTTGAGATGATCCGTTCGCCGAAAAGAGCAGCCCACGCCTTGAATTCAATCATTTTCCCCAATGAGCGATTGATTCCCCTCCAATGGTCACCCTAATTGGTAGAGCCACATAAAGAGATCACTCGGTCGTGGCGCGCAGTGGATCGCTCACTCACTTGGGCGCTAAAAATCCGCCACAAACCACGCCTTCCGTGTTCCACCACTGAAGATGGTAACAAAGGCGTGCATTGGACTGCAAGAGAAAGAAGCTGGGGGTTAGACAACAATTCAATTTTACTACAGTTGGATGCCACCAACAGCGGTATAGACAGCTTCATGTTCGAGGCGTCCACCAAAATGGGAGGAATGTCCCAACAGTTAATCTCCTAAATACTAAGCTTCATCATCACCTGTCAATCTGTCACCTGTTACCTGTCAATCTCCCTGTAGCAGTATAAGACTTACTTGAGATTAAAAAAAGGCACAAAAATTAAAGTAATTGGCGCACATTAAGCTACCTATCATGCATAACCTGATTTCCAACTGTGAAAAAAATGAAGGAAAGACTGAAATTATACTTCAATGACTAGATTTTATAAAGAATATGTATGTACCTATTCCTGTGTGCCACCATCACATCGCAGTCCTGAAATTTACATAGATTCCTTTTCTACATAGGTATACCTTTCGAATTACCTTGTCGTAGTTTTCTTGTTTGTTTTCTCCCCCCGTCCGATAGTGAGAATATATTACCTGTTATAACCCTCACTACTCACGTTCGCCGAATGTGACCCAACTATTGAATTAAATTTTGTTTCCTGTGATAATAGCATATTTCCGCTAAAAACACTGAAAAAAGTTTTTAATGATGCTTTTGTATTGATACTGCTAAATGTAGCCATGTAAAAATGTTTTGCCGTCTAATATTATTTCTTAAAGGAAGAAGTTTATGGCCAAATTCAGTTAAATGTAAAATCTTGAGTTTTGCTGATACATTAACCGTGGCGTAACCCTTCATTTGATCTTTTGTATTTGCATATTTTGATTGAGTATGGAATAGGTGTGGATTTTATTGCTCGAGGTAAGAACCTAAGAAATAATATGATACGTCAACATCGCCAATAATATATTCATAAATAAATTAATTAAATAATATAGCCAAGAAATGATATATTAATACATAATAAGTGCAGTGTAAAATAATGTGTTTATTGCGCTTTATATTATTATTATCATCATCTTGAATCTAGTTAAGAGATCTATGTGAATTTTTGGACTTTGGATCTAAGCTACGTACTCGTATTATTGTAGCTGGCGTATGCTGTGAATTTGAAGCTCGATTCCAAAATTAACTTTTGGAGTTTGGCCTGTTTCCTCTTAGTTTGGTAGCACTGCGCGGTATTTCGTAATTCGTTTGATCCAGCGAATGAGTTTTTTTTATTCCTTTTTGCGTTCCTTTTTCACGTAATCAAATCCAATTTCACTCCAACCACCTTTTAGGCGGTAATTGAACCAGTTTGGAAAAGTTTCCCGATTCCGATGGCTACAAATCAGAGGCTTTGAGAAGCCTCTCAAACACCCTGATTTTCTAAGTGCCGATTCCGAGTGCTAGCACAATTGCTGCCAATAGATGCGGTGAGTTATCCGCTAATGGCTTGTTTTGTCACTTTTCCTCGGATAAAGTGTTTCTCCAATGCTCCCCAATTTGCCACCAATTAGGTTTGCCTGATACAGGCATTGCGATCGGGGTCTGAGTATCACTTCCTTACTGATTGCTTCCGATCCATACCTAATTTATATTCGAGAGAGACTTATATCGTGTTTACTTGTACTTTTTTCTTTTTTTTTATATGCACATGCTAGTTTTGGATTGTGAACAGAGCTCTGAAAATCCGTTGCAAGCGCTCAAGCTATCTCAATGACTGGCAGACGCTCTATGTGCTCCAACCCGCTGGGAAATTTACGGTCGATATCCCTGAAATATGTGTGGTTTTGAGTGATCGCAAGTATCTTTTCATATGAATGAAATAATTATGCTATGTATTACTTTGATCTAGGCATGTGTATATCCGTCATGGTTCCTCGTTTTACCAAGTCTTGGACAGGCATTTGGAATTCTTTAGCTTTGGAGGTCAGCTAAACAGTTTCATTGTGAAATCATTTAAAATTGATTTATAATTTATATAGATATTTTTCGATGAACGTTTTCCAAGGAAGTATAAATTAACTATTCAGGGAACCTTGTGAAAAATTTTCTTACTCATTTGATGGCCAAAGAGAACATAAATAAAATTTCCAACAGTTTTTCTGTCTAGCCACTCATCTTTTCGATTCAGAGTGCCATTAAGAAGGTGAACAGGTTCGATTTTTTTCCAGTTTCTCTCCACTTATTGTTTCACGTTAACGCAATTCCGCTTTCAATCACGTTTTTTCATCACCATTGTGGAATTATTTTCAAATTGAAATGCGAAAAATGCGATTCTGAAATTGAAGTATGAAAAATAAGCTTTGAACGTTTTTTACTCTGCGAGCAAGTTTGTGCTGGAGCTTATGTATCAATATGGAATCCACCTTTCTACTCCACATCCGAGAAAATTCGTGAAATTTGTGCCTCTGGAGCGAAAAATATAGCGGGAAAACCGACATAACCAAACCACTCGTGAAAATAGCTGGCTATATAAGCTTCCCTCAGAGAAAGTAAAAGTCATAACAATCGTCTTTGAAGTAAGATGAAATAATAATCACGCAGATGGAACGCTGAACGGCACAGAGGCGCGAAATATTGAAATTCCAAATTTGCCGTAGTAAATATGAATCTGAAGCAGAGTTTTTTGTATCAGAATGGATACGGAATTCAGCGCATGCTGGATTTTTGGTTCAAATGGAATTTTTCAAGCAAGCGATGAGCAATACAATGAAATAAAAGTGACTTCCTTTACAAACGGGAAGATTATTTTATGTTGCGAGCTGGAAATATTTTCCCATTACCTTGGAATGACAAGTGGTTAGCTGCTATTGTGATGGAAGCCCCATGTGCAAAGCTGTTTTGTAAATTGAAATTTTTACGATATGAGTGATTTTCGATAAACCATTTCATCCGTTTCGCCCGCTCATCCACGTTGAATTGTACACATTTCTGCGGATTTCGTTCCGTCGCGTTCCCCCGCTCTTACATTTCCCTCTCTCCTCTGTGGATGGGACGGTAATCAGATATTAGATACGTGAAAATCCCGCGGGTGCTTCTACCTTTCCAACGGGCACTCCACACACTGATGATGCGCATCATAAAATCTGAAAAACGAACACCCACAACTGGGTGAAAACAGAAGTAAGGTGGAGTTGCATGTGCGTAAGGGAGGGTAGATTCTTCCATTCTGAATCGTTGTGGTCTCCCTTGTGTGCATCAAGAGACTTTAATTGCTATCACAGAGGATAGGGAGTCGAGTCAAGGGAGAAAGAGGATCCCTCCTCTCGCTATTGAGAGAAGAATGGCGGGCCCCATCGGCCCGGGGTTAAGGAGAAGCAACGTGCAGGTGATGGTTACTTCTTTCTTGAATACCAATTGAAATACTTCATCTTTTTTCCATTCTACCTCTATTTGAGTAGGAGTTGAATTTGTCATGTTTCAATGATCAATGTTCTCCCTTCTTAGAGAAACGAATACCCACAGTCATTTGTCTGGATGCATTGAAGTTGAATCACTAAATACGTGATCTCGGGAGGATCCTCTGTGATTGAGGTCTTAATTCAGCCGGAAATGTAATGAATATTGCTATTTACTCATTGAGATGAAATTATTTAACGTATACCTAGATTTTCTACGATCAATAGTAATTGGCTATAGTTCATCGTGTCTGCATTACGCAATATACAGTCTGGTGTGCTGACCGAAATATCTTAGTGTCAACTCAGCGTTTAAATGTTTTTCAATACCTAGTAATATTAATTTATATCTCTGCATTATAATATACCTACTTTAATGTCATTTTCTGAGAACTTGCAGAGTTTGTGGAGGATTTTATTTAGTTGATTAACGCCCATTTTCCTATTTCTACTCTACATAGGTACTACAAAACCATCGGTAGCAGTTCTCATTATAATAGTTCTAGAAGTGATTTTTAGTGCTGTATCCATTGCATGGATAAAACTATGCGAATGAATGACAAAATAAAACATGAAATACCAATATTTACCACTTCAAGGCCTCTGAGTGATGAATTTGTGATGCAGTCATTTATAATGGAAGTACGAAGTGATTGTTTCCGCTCAGCGAAACATGTTGGCATAAAAAGCATTTTGCGATGAGGCAAATAGGGAGATAATGACTTTGAGACGGCTATTGGCTATTTGTAAAACTCTTTTCTCACTGTTTTTCATCTTTGGGTCTCAATATAATTCATCCTTCCATATTTGTTTTTTGTTTTTCGTGACTGATTTTAAGTCCTTCCATATTTGTTTTTTGTTTTTCGTGACTGATTTTAACTGCTACCGTGATATTGGATGAATAACTTTAATCCATTACGTAAATTCGTGACATGAGGATATTTTCGGGAGACTGTTGCACAGAAAGCAGCTAAAAATAGTTAGGGTCTGAGCGTTTTCTCGGATAAAACTGGGAGAAGTATGACTTTTTATCGAGAAAGATACTTTATCGCATTTCCTTGAAGTTCTAAATAAAAAGTCGATATCAGTTTTTTGGCGTTTTTATGAGCCGTTATCGTCAGGTCGTCATGGCAACAATCATAACGGAGCGTGGCCCGTGCGTATTCTACATATGATCATTCCTATCGGCCAGAATATTCAAATTGAACTACGTTCTCCCGCCGGAAAAGTAGCGTTTAATACCCACGCCTGACCGCTGTGGTCGTTTCAATGGTGTGATTCAGATTCGCTTTATTTGATTTCTTTATTCGTTTCCCCGTAGTGAAGAGTGGGTTAGCTGGGCGGTGTGAGATGATCTAATGATGGCGTTTTGAGTCGGGTGATTTATCGTTCCACCATCGCAATTTCCTCTCCCTCGCTCCTTGGAAGTTTTCCTCCTTCCCCTTTTCTATCTCTTCCTCTTTCCCGTCCCTCCTCCCCTTTGTCTCTATTTCTTCTTTAGTCTTCCACAACTCTCTCCTTTTCCGAGCCACACCACCTGATACTGCGTTACAAGCTGTATTGCCTCAATTAAATACCTACCTTACGGTTAATATTCCGCATTCATTCGTACTCTTAGATTTTGAGTAAAACCGTTCCTTGTAATTGAACCTAAATCGTGTTAGGGTAAAGGGGGGTGAATCGGACCAGCGGGTGAATAGGAACGCTTTTCAAAAAGTGCGCTCAGACCCGAAACGGTATCACTTGAGACTGACTACGTTTTAGGAATTGCTTCTTTGTAATCTTGTCCTTCTAGTAGAGTGAAAACGAGAACTCGACGACTGAATTTAAGCAAATGATACTCTGTCGAATGGAAGCCTACCATACGAGAGAGGTGTGAAATTGGGTATTTAGAAAACCTCGTATAGGTTCAAAGTAAGGTGACATTGTAGCGCTTACTCAGATTTCAAGTTTTTCTTTCCTGAAAGGAAAACTAATACCATAGCTGCCACATTAGGTTACTTTTTTGAGCCTTGTATGAATATCGGAGTTACCAAACATGATACAAAATCATATTACTTAGTCGGGTGAAAAGGACCAGCACGCGCAGGAGTTCAGTTCCAAGCCGCTGGTCGAGGGTGAAGCATTGAACCAGTTATACTCAACTGACACTTGGAAAAATTCCTTCTGCTACTGAAGAGTAAGTAGATATACAACTAATATTGATAAATTGCTTACTAACACTTAATGTTTTACATTAAAAACATCAAATGTTTATAATAATGTTTGAGCGAAAGTGGCTAAAAATTTGTTTTTAGGCCATACTCTTTTATTTAAGTATTATAAGAAGTTTAATGGAATAAACCTATATTAATGCTATTCTATATCACGTTATAGATATTTACTACGTATAACGAGGAGGAGGAAAGAGATTTTCCCCGTCATAGAGGTGAATTATTACGGCGACGAGCACGATTTACAGGCTGAGCGAGAGGTAAGCTACCTTCGTTTGATGTAACATATGTTGTGTACTGTTCCATATATATTAACCAATTATTCGCTGAAACAATATCATAAAACATACGCATTTCGTGATGGAAATTTATTGTTAATAATTCACATTGAGTTCCATACCTATACATTCTACATTACTCAGTGGTCTATATTTTCCAATCTGAAAGAAAAGGAGGTGATATAATGTACGTGATAGAGGGATTGCCAGAGTATTAAATATTATATATGGCAACAGAATTAGTTGTGAAATGCCTTACAACCTCCTTTTGATAGCGTAACATTAGCAAAATTTCATTTAAAACGTATTTATGAAAGTGATAATTTTCGCTTACCGTTAATGTTTTTCCTTTTGGATTAAGATGGGGAAGTACCGGCGAAAAACGGAACAGACATGGACAGAGGAGGATATGAGAATGGCGCTGAAAGCTTTCAGAGAGGGAAGAAGCATGAGGCATTCTGCCGAACTTTTCCATGTTCCCCGTACTTGCCTCTATCGTAGGATAGTAGCGGATACGGAAAAATTGAAGACAAGAGGGGGGCAAAATGTCTTCTCAGTGGAAGAAGAGGAAGCATTAATTAGAAGAATTCTTAGGTTATGTGAAATTGGGTTCGGATTGACAAGAGATGATGTCATGAAGGTGGCATATGAATTTTCCATTGAAAACAACATAAAAAACAATTTCTGTGCGTTAAAAAAACGAGCAGGCAAGGATTGGTTCTTGAATTTTATATCTAGACATCCTTTAAGTCTTCGAAAACCCGAAGGTTTGTCAGTGGCTCGAGCTGAGGGTTTAAATAAGGAAGATGTAGACGATTTTTTTTTCAAAGTTAACTATTTCGATGGCTGAGCCTGGAGTTATGGATAGGCCCCACCTTATATACAACGGTGACGAAACGGGATGTGTATGAAATAATCGCCAAACCCAAAAGAATGTTGCAAGAACAGGATCTAAGGTAGTCATAAAACAGACGTCAGTGGAAAAGGGGGAATTGGTGACAGTTGTTGCGTGCTGCAATGCAAGTGGACATTACATACCACCTTTTGTAATTTTTAAGGGGAAAAAGTTCCATAAGGAATGGAAGGATGGATTTCCGTTGGGATCTAAAATTTTTATGTCCGATTCAGGGTGGATAAATGAGGATCTTTTATTGGAGTGGCTAAAGCACTTTCAAGCAAACAGGATTCCTGGCCGATGCATTTTAGTCCTCGATGGCCACGCATCACACAAGACTCTTCCTGTTCTACTGTTCTGTGAAAGGAATGAGGTCACTCTCTTATCACTGCCCAGCCACACTACACAAAGGTTGCAACCTCTGGACAGGTCTTTTTATAAACCATTAAAGACATACTACGATATTGAAACAAATGCGTATATGACAGTTTGTAAGGGGGATAGAAAGATAACTAAATTTAATTTTGGTCGGCTTTTTCGAAATGCATGGAGCGAAGCCGCAACAATCGGCAACGCTGAAAATGGATTCCGATGAACAGGAATATTCCCTCTGAATCCGGGTATCCTGACGGAGTTAGATCTTCATCCTTCTAATCTCGGAAGCTCACACGCCCCAGAAGAAGCATCAACTCCTTTTTCGACAAATTCATCTTCCGATCACAAATTAACTGCCAGTCCCTATGAAGAAAGCCAATCCTCGACATCAACATCTGAGGAATCGTCAAATACTTTGGGTAGGTCTTTCCATAATTTACTACCTACACCAGAAAAAAGAATGAAAGTCAATGTGAAAAGGTCAAGAAAGCAAATTGCTCAAATACTAATCTTCTCCAGCTGTAATAGAAGAAACAAAGCAACGACTGAAGAAACAAAATATTAGGAACGCGAAGGGAACTTGCAGAAACTTATATGAATCATCTTCAGATAGGGACGGCAATACTGAGAATGGGGAAAACTCAGCTGATGATACGCTTTGTGGCTTCTGCTCCAAGTCTTATAATTGTGCGAATTCGTCAAAGTTTAGAGACTGGATTAAGTGCATGAAGTGTAATTGTTGGTACCATGAGCTGTGTGTAGGTGCTAAGGGGCGAGATAAATTTACTTGTGGTAAATGTGCTTAATTGTTTTGGTAAATTTGTTCTATTTTGTTCTATATGTTCAGATTTGGTGATGTATGTCTATTTGTAAAGTTATGTTTGACTCTAAGAAGGTGTCGTCGAAATATCTCCAGACCGCACTACATTGTTAATAGCAATGATGCAAAATTTCAAAATTTTATGGAATAAAACTTAAGAAAACTAAAATTTATAACGTTATTTTACTGGTCCGATTCAGCCTCTAATCTGGTCCGATTCGCCCTCCAAGTCGTCGGGCGAATAGGACCATGCAGTCTCTTGAAGAAATTGCTCCAGGACCGTTCTATTCAGAGCAACCACGCTGAAAATTGCGTTTTAAACTGGAAAAACATCAAGTCCTTTGCTGATAATGCTTTCAGAATGTAACTGTTTACACAAACGAGGAAATCGACGATTTTCCTTTTTGTGGCCCGATTCACCCCCCTTTACCCTACACGTTACATAGCCTCTGACACATTGTGGGTAATTTGCAGAAGGAAATTTTTGAGGCATTTTAATCATCGAACCGCGTTTGGAGGAGGATAGATCGAATATCACGGAGAGGAGATGAAGCAGCATTTAAGAGCTGTGAGGAGTGCCTTTAAAGAGCATTATGTAAAATGCTGGTTAGGCATAATATGCATGTCATAATTATTTCAGAAATGAATAGAGGACTAACATAACTCAAGAATATCTGTGGATTTTATAAAGAAAAAAATAGAAATAGTATATTCCACACAGTTTATTATAACCACCGTCCAAGGTTTCGAAGGGTCACCGTCATTTTCAAGATCTTTTCTTTCTTTAAAACATGAAGAAGGCCCACAAAGTAATGCCTGAAACAATCTGTTAAATACCTGCGGAATTTAGATCAATAAAAATAATAGCAAACTTAGTGCTTGATCTGGATAAATAAATAAAAATAATAAATCAGTGCAAGATATAGCAGGATTCCTAATTTTTCCTTGGTGACTTTAAAAGTGTCATCTTATATTTGCTTTGGTGATTGGAAATATTTCTGCATGCCAACTTTGGCCCGCAGTTTGTGTTGCGTGCACCGTACTTAGGCTCCACTTTCCTTCAACCAGACCAGCCAGCGGTTACCATGAACGTCGCCACCGACATCATCAGGCAATTTTTCGTTCAAGAATTACCCCTTGTTGGTAATCGGTGTGAGAGCATTTAGTTGAGCAGTGCTGATCACATTTATATTGCATAGAGTATAAAGGGATGCATTTTAGGATTTATCCTCTTAATCATTACCCTGCGTAAAGACCGTCTTCCACGGTAGATCTTAATGCCGCGAGCCGTCTGATTCCTTTTACCCTTCCAAAAATACTAGTGAGTTTTAGTGATCCTAATTTGCGTAAATATCCGTGAACCCGGACCCGGCAACCCGGAAAATGCTCTTTTGCTACAACCCTCTGTCGTTTTAAACTCTAAACTTCAGGTTACGTCCTATCACTTCTGAAATGAGATCGACACAGCATGTTGTGCTCTGCGTAAATCACTCCCCTATCCCTTTGGGAGGAAAGAGATATACAACATAATAATCTTTGATTGAGAACGGTGACATAAGGATGAGATACGCAACGGTCACTCAGGGTTATTGCTTCAAAAGCAAGCTTATCAGAGCATCATGAAAGCGATTACTTCCTTGCATCGAACGCACTAGTGAGCAAGATTGGCAGAGTATAGCATTTTTTGTCAGTGGACGGAAAATCAGTTCGGCCCTCGTCTCTGATGTTCCGTGCCTAAGTATAATAATTAAGGATCCCTGAAACTCCATCAACTTCGTTCATGATCCCCCCCACCTGGACCATATCCCGCAGAGCGGTGCAATACACCCCTTCCCCCTACTCCCCCCCTTCTGTTAGTTACGTTTTCCCGCTCCTGTGGCGTCGGACAGCTGCAACTGCGCCGCCTTCTTTTATCTCCCCCCAGCCCCTTTTGCCTAAATCGTCCTTCTCCCGGTGGGTACGCGCCAGACGCAGGACATTTCGCCGAGATCAGAGCGTCCGGCTCTTTTTATGTCGGCCGGAGCGGAATTATCTTGGGACAAAATATAGTCTGATGTTATCGTGAATAAACGCGAAACGAAATTTTCGGATGTAGAGGGGTGGATAAAAGGGAAGGGAGGGACGAGTAATGGAGTGGAGCGTGTTTAGCGTCACATCTATCTAGTTCACCCCCGGATGGGAAATTTCGGAGAGACGGGGTGCGTAGTTGGACAAGAAGAATCCACTTTGGCCATTGTGTCATCGGATTTGATTAGCTTGAATGTCTATACGTCAACAAATTCTCCTCGTGGATCAGAAACATCAAGTGTGGAACCGTACGCCATATAGATCTAGCCTTAGTTTAGAAGGCGCCTTTAGTTTAAGTTTTAAGGCTCCTTTCTCGCCGAGAGCCAGCTCGCTAGGGTGTTTACACCATGATAGTTGCTGTCAGGAAGCAACTCCCTCGATTTTTCTCGCCAGTGTAAACGCACCTTAGGCTTTGTTTGAATACGAGGACGGTATTCCTGCGGCCTTATTCGTCACTATTATTATAGTCTTGGGTTTTAAGTGCTCCAATAGCCGAGGTTACATCACACCATCTGGCCTAATATCTTAATCCTAGGACAAATTCAGCAGCCATGCCCTGGGCAGAATTCGAATCAGCAACCTTTGTGTTACCTGGCTGTTTGTGTTCTTGCTACCACGGCCTGCTCTAGTCATTTTTTAAAATATAAAAGCAAATTAACTTTCGCTCTTTAATGCTATTTTGCATGATATTTCACTTTTAACATTTATACCGCATCTGCCGTCTTCATTGCTTATGAAAAATCTCCCATAGGTGAAATTTACTGCTATATGAAATCGCATTAGTGACCAACCTTGGAATATTTATTTATAAGCTTTTTTCTTGATATTGTCAATAAAAGCGTTATTCGGCCAATGGTTGACGAGATGGGAACAATTAAAAAAGCTGCGAAGAGATCTCGCCTCGCATTCAAAGATGAAATAGTCATATCCAAGATGAAGGTGACTCTATGAATCGATGACGTAGGGAAAATATCGACTGAATTTTGAAGCGTAAGTCTGGAAAAAAACAAGGTCCTTCATTCTGATCAACTAACCTTTGCTTGGAAGAATTGGGACCTGAAAATGTACGCGGAATCCTAAAGCAAGAAATAGATAGAATAGCGGGTTGGTTCACGTGAAAAGTTGCCTATGTTCCTGGCAGAGGTTGCATTCATAAATAAAACTGTGAAGTCGAAACTCGTCGTGACAAAGAAAATCCCAGCGAATTTTGCAAAGACTTGAACCAAGAGTTTTTATGGCATCCCGCCAGGCGTGCATTTGTTTCCATACCACTACAGACCTCTCTCCCTCTCTGTTTCCTGGTCGGGAACAAAAAAATCAAATTTACAACTAGCTTTCACGAAGTCGCGTTACGAGCAATGGAGTCATTGGAGTTTCGATAGTGCGCTTGACGCATTTGCGGCCGTTCCATTGAGCGAATATTTTCGTCGCTGAACTGAGTTTTGTTTCGAAGAGCCGCACAATACTTCAGTGCAGAGCATCGTGCTGCTGCGTTTTGGATGATGTCGATCATAACAAAAATATCCGTTGCTCGAAGAAAAATCCTAGTTTTTATAAAGCAGTCCATTTTTTCTCCTAGAGAGACATGTAAAATTTGACCCAACCTCCGGTCAAGTATATTGAAATTTATCAATATGTAGTGGGTAGATGATTTATTGACGCTAATATTCAGTAATATAACAATGAATAAAGATAAACACAGAAAATAATAATCATTCAATCACTAATCTCCTTCATTTGCTTTTCCAAACCGTATATTTTAGGCATTCATCCTACTAATTACCAATGCTAAATGCTAAATTTATTTTTATCATTTGTGAAGTTCAATGCTTTGTTTAAAAAAACTTCCCGGGGAAATTCTCACTGATCCTCCTTGGATTAAAATCTTCGTTAGCGTTCGAAGTAATCAATCACAAACTTGCCGAAATTGAAATCTATGCAGCTTTATATTGAAAACGAAAACATCTGAGATTAAAATATGGCCAGTAATGTTTGGGAAACTAATGGCAATGAGATGTTTCACTAGTTTTTCACCAACCACAAGAGTAAGATCCGCAATGCGCCATCCTACATTGCGCTTGAGTATTGTGCGTTGTTGTTTGTGGGTTTTATCCTGTACATTAGGCTCATAGTCAAGTCCAAGCAGACGGGGTGCAAGAACATTATCTAGTATTTGAAGTACATACATTTAAACCGAACTCTTGTGACTCGTAGATATGATTACCGTTCAGATAACATGCAGTCATGATCAACTTGCTGGAAAGAAAAAGTTCATCCTCCTTTTGTTTCTTCTGGAATGTGTGTTCCTGAATTTAAGGAAGTATATTTCATCTTGGGCAACACTCATCTCGATTCTTGAAGGGCGTTTTCCCTGAGTATACCATAGCGTTTCACTTTAAGTGGTTGTTTTGTTCAATTGCGTCGAAGGAATGGACTCATAAATATTCTACTTAAGTATTGGATGCTCGATATTAGAATTTTAGGTGAAACAGTAGGTATATTAAGTTAACAGCTAGAATGTTAGTTTATACATTTACAAGTCAAATAGTAAAATAAGTACTGTCAAGTGTTATCTAGAGAGAAACGAACAAGTTGCCGTTCTGTATTTTACTGTTTTTGATAGAGAATCAGGCTCATACAGAGTTTGTAACCCTGTAGGGAATCACTTAATTTTTATCACCCTAATTTTTAAGGAAAAAGGAAATAAGAAATTACCACGAAATATTGCAGTAGAATCAGTATGCGAAGATTCCATTACGCACTCTTAAGAAACTGGTATACTGGTATAGCATAGAAAAACGTTTCTATTTTTTGAAGGACTCCATCTAAAAAAGGTTGGCGCGTGCAGCCATTCGTTAAAACTAGTTTCAAGGGCAAGGTAATTGGAAAACTGCATCAAGTTAATTAATTCCTCGTCAGTCTGCCAATCCCGCCGAACTTGGGGCTCCCTCTCCGGGACACCGTCCTTGTTGTAGTGGGCATGTAATAAAGTAACTGTCTAAGCACGCGCTCATTCCCTTGTCAAGAAGTTCACGCCCTCAATTTACATTACGCGCCGCCATCTGGGTCGTACATGTAGAACGCCGTAGTCCTATCGGGTCTCCGCCACGTGCGGTGCAGGTGAGTGTAGCGGAGTCGCCTGCCGGGGACGTAGAGAAGACATTTTTCACCCTTGTAATCCATTAAGCTGAAATTTTACGGCTCCGCTCTCAATATTCTTTTTCGTCCCCTCCTCCGCTCATTAAAACTTTTACGTCGGCCCTTCGGGGCACACCCTCCCCGATACGCGAGTGGTGGTGCTACGGCATCCGCTCGTTGCAATTGCAAACCTTTCTGTTGCAGGCTTCGCTTCCTCAGCAGCGCAGGATGTTAAGGTGCGACCCGGACGCCCCAATTCGCTGGGATCCCACGCTGCTACCCACGGCGACGTGTCCCGGGGCGCCCCAGAACACGAGCTCGTGACGAGGGGTTAATTGTTCCGTCGTTCGTAATTTTTTTTCAAAATTCTCTCGCCGACGCACGAAACCGTCCACTCCTTCTCCCGCTTCCCCGCGTACTGATACGAAAAACAAAATATCCCTCCACACGCAAAAGAGATCCTACCTTTTTCGCGAGCAGGGAATAACCGAAGGGGGTTGAAATTATATCGAGAACCTACTACCAGGAGGGAGTTAATCTCCGGTCGTTCCTGTCAGCCGCGAACAATGCTGGGAACGCATGGAAGGGGAATAGGCTGAGGTTGAGGGACGGGTTTGAGTGGGAGGGAAAGATGGATCGAGGAATTCTGGAGAGATGAGGGGAGAAATAGTGGTGGCATGGACTGTTTCATACGTATGCAACCATCTACATAATAGGTACCTACCCTGGAAGCCACCGCAAGGGTAGGTGGCAGGGGTTGAAGCATCACCAGGCATGCATTAATATATCAGAGAGAATAAGATCACTTACTATCATGCAGACATGCATTAAATACTACTCCTTGCATACACTACTCACATGCAACCAAGAGGCACAATGCTATCACGCTGACTAAAATATCAAACATGCTGTTATGAGACGCATTAGATGCCAACTACAAATGGCACTAAATTGTCAGTCTAAACGAAGCAGTGCATCAGTTATGGATTATTCAATAATTTCTATTCATAAACCAAGTTATACTATTATGCTGGAAGGGGGCGGAGTACAAAATTGTGGGCATAGTACCTCCCCGAGTGCTTAGAAAATCGAAATTTCGTTAATTTTTGCACAATTTTCCTATGTGACAGACTTTTTATATCCTTCTTGACCGCTACTGCGGGAGAAATCTTTTCATTGCCACAGTCATATCTCGTGAAGCTTTGAGAGTTATCGGTAGGTGACAGGCAATGGAATTGGCCTCATACGGGATAATCTTAAATATATATGAATACTCCTAGGACCGTTTCTTATCCCTAGCTTTACACTTCCCTCCTCTATGCCCTATTGTTACTTCCTCGAAGAGTTTGTAATTATCAATATTCGAGGAGACGGTATTTGGTGATATCATCTCCCAAAATAGTAAGGGTAAAATTAACAATGAACTATCGGGTCTTCCTGCGTAGCGCGAAAAATTCCTGCCAAGTTTCCCTGTACTTAATCTCAGCGTGAGCAACCATTTCTTCGTTCAAGAATTAAGTATATGCATAGAATTTAGGGAAATGTATGCATTAACCCAAATAAGAGTACATTTATTTGATAGTTTTCATTAGATTGAATCAGCACCCTTCCAGCAGGAATTTTTGCAACTCTTCGTATGTTGAATTGAAAAATAAAAAAAATGAAACTGCATTTTAGATAGGGTCTTAAGAAACCACGGCCTGGACGCTCACTATCTCTCATGATCTATTGACACTATTAAGCTTTCACCTTGATCTTTTGGAACCTCATTACTCCATTTTCAATATGTGATAACCCCAATTGCAACAATTTTTATCGTTTAGGAACAGTGGCATAGTCGGCGGCGAAGTCAATAAAAGCAGTGAACCCAGAAATTGAAAGGCTGCCAAGGTGATTCAGTTGTGTAAACTGTCGGCAAGTAGACTGCGGTTTTAACGTATCCAGGCGTATACATCATTTTTGCGAGCCAATAGCGACATTTTTTGCGCCGGTTTTCGCAGATTCGGCCTGAACCTCTTCTAGATCGGTGATCGCGATCTACCCTGAAACTCTCAGGGGGTTGTCAACCCTATGTATCCGCACATGAACTGAAGGGGGAGGAAGAGTGGTAGGCTTAAACTGAACCGCCATCTTGAGCAGATCCTTTCGCCAAGTCGGTCGCTTGCTCGCCGGGACGCCAAAACCTTTTTGTCCTCCCGGACACGAAACATTTTTTAACCCCGACGGTCCGTCCCCATCTCCCCCTGCCATACACCGCCCGACACATACTACCCGTCCCTCGGGATCTCCAGTCCCTCCTCCCCGGGACCTGTTTCCCTCCTCCCCTCCCCGACACCGCGATTCCCAACCCCTCCTTTCCCTCTCCCCCTTTTCACGTCACCCACCAATCCCCTTATATCCCCACTCCACTGACGTCTCTCTGCCTCCGACTACGCCTTCCCCCATCCCATTACCTCTTCCCCACCCCACCCCATCCGCCTTATACACCTCTTTTCTTCTCCTCCTCCTCTCCGTGTTTCCCAACCCCCGATTACCCCTCCTTCCCTTCTTCTCACTCCCCCTCCCCCGGTAACCCTAAAACATCCGCTTCCATCTCCCGAGCCACTTCACGGAGATCTACTCCGTCAAATTAATAGTGCTGTCACTTCCCCTAACAAGGCTAATCGCTACAAAACCGTATAACAAGGATTAAAAAAGGATTTCTCCACCCACTCAATTAGCTGGCACTAGCCCTGCGCTCTTGTGTGTGTGTGCCAGCGTTCGATTCCGTCTCTTGAGTGGAGGATGTGGAGGTTGGGAATGGAGGAAGACGTGAAGGAGGAGGACGAGCCAGCAAGGCGTTGGAAGGAATTAGAGAGAGGGAGAAGATATGGGTAAGGGGGATAACAAAGGGAGGAGGCTACGAGAATGGTGGAAAACATCGATGCGGGAGAAATCGAAGGAAACGAACTGTAATATTAACAAACTTGAAAAACAGTCGAATTGATTATCGCTCTGCTTCAGATACGAAATCTTCAAGAGAAACTGTGAAATTTGCATCACCTAATGCTTACATATTTGTGAGAATTTTCAGCAACGTATGTGAAGGAAAAATCACGAGTTTGTCGGTTCTAGTTCGGGAGAAAACACTAATTCATGTGGAAGAATTTCTGCTTCGCATCATTTAGTTTTTTTTCTATCTGAAATACAAACACTAATGTACAGACACAAGGAGAGTGAAATGACATATACCTACCTGAAATTAGAGAACATTTTTCCGTACCTTATAGTGTCGATGAGCATTTGAGGAGTAAGATAAATGGGTAAAGGATCAACCTAATCTTGAAAAAAAGTGGATAGGGTTAAGAAAGGAAGATGGAGAATGGGGTTGAGCCTCCCATGATGAAGACCGTACGGAAAGGTTGAGTCGAAGTCTTGGGGTATGGAATATGTCACCAAGAAGGATGTTTCGGCTGATAGTGGTGATGCTGAGGATATGAACTAGGTTTTGATTTGACTGCGATTCAATATCGATTGTGGAGTTGGTGCCCTTCCCTTATTACGATCATGTTAATATTTTATGACGTTAATTCGATTACCAAAAGTGGAAACGACAAGCTTTTCCTTATATTGCATAGAACTAAAATTAATCATCCGACCTGACCCAATCTCTCTCTTTTGAGGTATATATTTTTTGTTTGAATTGAGAGGTATCGTCATCATTAGTATTCAGAATTTTCGGTACTGGTTTGACCTAGTTGCTTAATTAGGCTTCCAAAAGATAAGTTTTTTATGCCTTTGTACTTAGAGATAATTTAGCTGAAATGGCTCATAATCCTGCAAAATACAATTTACGTTTCATAAGAGTCCCCATTTTTTGTTCACTCGGACGATTACTTTGCTCTCATTTGCTTCAAGAAACGGTTTTAACACTTAGATAGTGGTAATCGGCAACCTTGGCAAGCGTCTTAGAGAGGAAAAACAAACACCGCTGAAGGAGGAAAGGAAATATTAAGTGTTCCTCCAAGGAATTTGATAGGGTCCAGCGTTGTGAACGAAGCGATATGTAGTGAAAATACGGGAAATTGTTTGTGCAGTAAAGGATGGAGATGAAGGAATATTTAATTGATTTCCCCGAAATGCGCAATGAGAAAGGAAATGGCCATTCATCAAAATATGTATGATACATGTCACGCCTTAGAAAATATAAAAATTTTTTGTATATGAAAGGATTGATAGTTACAGATTATCCCTGACAACACCTCCATACGTTGCACAAATGAAACAATGTATGCTGTTCAAAATTCTTTTTAACAAATACAAAATATTAAATCATCTTACTGTGTAAATGAAGACGGATATGTGTGCTAGAAAGATGCAGAATAAACGTGTATAGGTCAGATCAAAACAATCATACAAGAAAACAACAGGTATATTATAGGATTGAAATGGTATCATGCCTGAGAAAAATTATAAAGGCTTATAAACTCTCCGCAATCATAAATTTTATCATGCCAAGTGGAAATAATTGTAAAGGAACGAGGACAAAATTTAGGAATACTTTGAGGTACTTCGTAAGGTTAGAGGACTTCAAGGTAATAGCAGTTCTCATTCAGTTGTAAACTAAGGGTGAAATGTTGTAGTTTCAATGATCGAAGTATGAATACAAAAATTCATTTATTTTATTGCAAATACCGTAGTCCCATGGTTTTCAGGAAGAAGAAATTAAAAAGGTTAATGCTTACGAGAAACTTCAAAGTTATGTAAATTTTGGCTGGCCCAAAATTATGATTATAATTATGTCGGAAATGCTTCCTCGCGCTTTTGATGATGTTTTTGTGCCTGCGGGAAAAAATGCGGCAACTCCATGCGTTGGTGGTTGATCTTGAATTCGCCATGACATCCTGAAAATAAACCTGGAGAGGAACTAATCGAGAATAATTGGATTTTTTGAAAGTAAGCAGATATCAGAAGCTGGGACGCTGTAATCGGCTTTTCCCCAAAAGTGTCTCTCCGGTTGGACGCTAAATGTCACCGTCGATTTGGAGAAAGGAATGCCTCCTTCTCCGTTCGGAAACGCTGCAAACTTGGGGTCGTTTTCTTGCCTTAGCAGAGATATATGTTGTTATTTAATGATTTGAAAAAATAATAATATATTTCCTTACCGTGTATGAAAACTTTTTTATAATGAGTTACTTTTTGGAAGGATATGAAAAATATAAACTTTCTGGATTTTGAAAACACTTTTTTTTGCCAAACTAGGCGCTTGAAGTATTAAATAGAAAAGGGCGAGAGGGATTATTTTATACATCAGTGGTGTTTACGAAGGGGTGTGACACTCCAGCATTCCGAGAGTGCATCATATACCCGTAGCATAACTTGGGGAAAATGTATGCCTATTTTCGTTTTGTAATTTTATATGAAGAATAGTTACCTGAGAGGGAAGCTTAAGGTAGAATGATCACAATGTTTCACGATCCTAGTGTACCTAATTGATGACAGGTAGTCGATCGATAAAATTTGTTTAATCCACTTGACTTGTTTTCCATAAGAGGGTCTCAAGGTATTTTTGTATCAAGATTGAGGAATGATTCCTTCACCATATAAAATTTTAAACCACCGTTTTTAAATAATTGATTCTTAATGTCAAGACAACTGCGATATGCATGCCTGAGGCGGGATTTGAACATAAGATCTTTATTACTACTATTCCGGCGTATTGTCACCCTAACAAACGTGGCCGGCATAGATATTTGTGTTATTCAAAGAAATTACTTTTTCCTACCGGTTTATGGATATCGTAGACTAAGTTATACATGCAGTTAATGAAATATGATACCTTGTTCTAGGCATAAACTTTGCGTAACCTACTCCTTTTATACGCATTTCTTTCCAACGCTAGGCTAGTAAATCGTTTTGGAGTTCGTGATTGCCGTGGCTCCCAACCACCGATCCTGCGTTTGATTCCCCGTGGTGAAACACCAGTTTCTCATTACCCGGAGGAGGAGTCGCCCCCGATTCACTCCCTCGTCATAGCTTTGATCCCGAATGACCCCTTGTGGCCAAACAAGCCGCAGAGGGCGCAATCACCGCGCACGCGGCCCGAATTGCGGCCGTGCGGATTTCATTTGTTCCAGCACGAGTGAAGAAGAGGATGGGAGGAAGGGTGCAAGTGAGGGTGGAGGGAGGAGGTTAGCTGCATGGTCGCATGCATCAGATTACTTCCACCGACTCGTCGAACGGTACCGACGCGGAGCGATTTAACCGCGAGTCTTGAATCTTCCGAGTCCCGGAAATGATGAGGGAGGACGAGTGCGAGTTTAACCTCGGCGTCCCCCGTGGGAGATGTGTGGGAAGACGACGGCGCGGGAGAGATGCAATATGTTTCCGACGGGGCATCGCAAAAGCACACCGGGAGACTGATTCGGAAGAGGAAGACTTGGGGGAGGATGTACCCGACCGCATGGTTTCGGCCCGGGGATTAAGGGGAAAGGCGCCGTGGAGTTCGGAAGGGCGGAGAAGGGGCGAGAGGGGGCGCGGTAGTCCTGGGGGGAGGGCGCCGTCGTCGGTGATGGATGGGAAGGGCCGGGGCCCTTGACAGGGCGCGCAGGCGAGTGGTTTAGCGCGTGCCAGGAGGAGAGAGAGAGAGAGGGCCATCAGTCATTAGTCGGAAGGGCCACGGGGGGGAGGCGTGGGCGGAGGAGGGAGGAATTGAAGTGCACGGCGGTTGTGGGGGTGGGTGAGGAGGGGCCGATGTTTGGAGTTGGCTCTCGTCAGTCTGATGGAGGTCGCCCGGGGTTGATTAGTCCGAGGAGCGTCGGAGGTTTGTGTGTGAGGCGGGAGGGGCCTCGTCCCGCCCTCGCATTTGTTGGCTTTGACGAGCTTCATTTTGCCCCGAGACTAAATCCGCCCTTCAGACGCGGGATAATTCGATCCGCTGTCCGCCGGCCATGGGCTCAATTAGCGTCATGAGATATAACAGCGCCCTCCCGCTCGAATCCTCCGCGCTCATTTCTGCCGCACTCCCGCATTCCCAAGGGGTGATGGTTGCGGGATTTACGGCCCGAGTCGAGGGTAGAAGGGAACTGAGAAGGATGTGGTCCAGGCGAGGAGAGGTGACGGACGGGGAAGAGTGGAAAGGTGTGGGAGAGAGGAGATCCCGTGAATGAAATTCCTTCACGTGGAAGAAAGCGACGAACGATATCACTTCACTACGCGATAAACGCGAATATTGACATCGGTGTCGGTGGTCAAGGTGTTAAGCCAAGCAAAGGAAATCCATAGGACGCGGGTTCAAAGCCCGCTGCCCTGGCAACCCTAATCCCACCGGTTCCAATCCCACTTTGAGTATGAAATTAGTATTTGTCTCTGAAGTTTTAGAGAGACAGTGCAATAAACCTTCTGCTGCACTTTTTTTTTTACAAGTCTAGGGTTAATTAAGTCTAGAAGATTAATGTGTTGCTTCTAGTTAGTCAGTGAAAAGTTATTCTTTTGAGGATAGCCATTCATTCTATTCTGAGTAGAATCAATTTCATACGTATATAATATTTTTTTCGCAGCAGCACTTTTCCACTAGGTAAGAGAAACGAACGATAGATTGGCAAAGTACTCTTCCACTCTCGCCTTTTCCTATTAGGTAAATACCTTTTTCTCAACATCTAGCGTTTATGAGAGCAACTGACTTAAATTGATAGAAACATGGCTATGGACGGGATGGTGTGGTATCCAAAGTATTTATTTCCTAACCTAATTATTCAGTGCCATTCCGGTCCCTACTTCTCTGTGTGGTGCTGAGGGTACCTCAAATTCTGCACTCCGTCCATATGATGGAAGTTTGGTCACTGTGAAGAAGTGAAGGTAACCTATGTTTATTCCATTATCCATTTAATCCCTTCCATTTGGTGTCCATTTGATTCCTTCCATTTGGTGTCCAGCCAGAAAAAAATATCAATTTCCACATTTGATTAAGAAGTGAAAATATTACCCTTGGTTCGTGGAATTTCTGTGCGCGAAGAAAGATTTTTCCGCGCAAATATAATAAGAACACTACCGGAGTACACCAAGTCGGGTTTAAGATAACACTGAACACTTAGGACATAAAATTACAGAACCGAAGGCAACGCTTATGGAAACCTTCCTCAACACATTATGGCACTAAGATACATACGACAAGACAAAACAATGTTGACGAGGAAGAGGCTCCCTTTTCCTTATCACAATTTTTCCACTCGGAGAAATGAAAGTCAGACCTGTTGGCGATTCGGAAAGTATTGCCCTGCCGACAAATACCCTTCCTAACCCTCGAACGCTTAACGAAGCAAACCGATATTGTCCATATGTGCGAAATTAAATCTTGGTGTCAAATCACCGCCCCTCGGAGGGCTCTCATGCGGTGGCGGGTGGCCAAGGGGGTACGACGTGAATTCGCTCTCGTCCGCGTGTCCGGCACGTGTCCTCTCGCAACAACCCTCGAGCCCCCGAAGGCACTCCCCCGTCCCGACCCCCACGCATTTGTCCGGCCGGACAGAGTGAAGGACAGCCTCGAGCAAGCAGGAGTACGGGTAGTGTAGGTGCTTTCCTAGACTTAACACGCAATAAAACTTCAATTAAGCAGTAGTACTTGAGTTTACTTCCTTTATCACCTCAGGTTATATCGCACCATCTTATCTGATCCTGACTCAATCTCAAATCAAACATTGTATCCATTATTGTGAAGGGAATGTAACCCGCAATCGTTACCTTCCTCAGCCGATATGTTCCCATCCCGCCAACTAAGGCCGGTCTGTGGTAAAGATAAATAGAAGTAACATCAAATTAAAACAAAAAAATTGCAATAAATATGCAAATTAATACAATGTATAACAGTAAAAAAAATGCAAGCAGGATTCATAGACAACTTCTGAAATAGTTACACGTCACATTTCTTCGGAGCTTACATGATTCTAGGTAATATGCTGAAGAGGACTGTAAGCAGGAACGGTACAAAGATCCTTGTAGTACTTGAATTCGCAATCGTAGGACGTTTTTGGTTTGACTCCTTTTTCCTGATTAATCGAGAACGCTTGCCAGCCTTGCGCGGCCCTGGAAAGGAAAGCGGAGATTGTGTGTAACTTTGAGTGACGTGGACGGGTGGTGGATCGTTTTTAAGGGGCGGCAGCTTTCCCCCGACTCCACTCCGGCATCGGCCTGTAAACGAATTTTTCCTCCCTCAAAGCGCCCTCGACTCTGAAATGCTTTGGCGTGCATAATCGGATTTGCCACTCCCAGTGAGGACTTAAAATTTTCCGAATTGAAGGTGGTACGTAGGTGCATTCATCGAGTTATTTTTTTCAGCACCAAGTAGGTAGAAATTCGTACCAAAAAATCTATGGAAAGATATTCGACAAAGGTATAGCCTGTTGGTTTTTTAGATTTTTCGTCCGTTGAAACGTGGTCTCAACTTGCGGTATATGGGAAGAGGTGAGACAAAAGGCAAAAAATTAGTCGAAATATTATCTAATATTCCCAAAGAAATATTCAAAAGTTTAAGGAAGTGGGGAAAGAAGATATTGTTGGAGCAAGATCGAAACATTATTTCGGGAGAAATATGATTTGAAGTCTCTTTGTGAGCTGTTTCAATTCCCATCCCAAAGAAGAAAATATATATAAACAAGGAATTTTGAACAATGAACTTTATTATTTGTGTAGCAAAAGTCGTTTTGAGAGTGGACAATAGCAGGATATACCTATGATGGAATAAAGAGTTCTTGGAACATCGGCTTAGGTTTAGAAAGGAAGGTAACTCATGGAGTAATGGACACCAGGAGGACGATAGTAGAGAAGATATTGAATGATAATCGTTTTGTTGGATGACATTCCGTTCTTAAGGATTTCGAGTCATTTGACACGGTATTTGTATATGCAAATTTAGTGAAAATTTAGGAAGATTTAGGAACTGAATGTAGGCATGGGAGTCATATGAAACTGTTATGATAAGACTCAGACTGTGCAAGGTAGGTACAGTTCTAATAGGCAGAAGGGCATGGCAGGGCTACCGCTAACTCCGGCGAAGTATCTTTGGTACAGTGTGTTTTCGAGAAAGGTCTGCTTTTCCCTTTCGGCATTTACTATCTCTCATCACATCCCCTTTTTTCCCAAAAACAACCCCTCTCTCCATTTTATCTTCCGAGAAAGCATATGTGAGCGTTAACACTAGAACGCCCATAGGGGTCATTTTGACCCAATCGTATTTTTAAATTTATTTTTTGATCTCATTTTTTAAGAGAACAGAATTTCCTCTCGTGACTTTTAATAATTTTAATAGGTGTTCAATTGCATACATTTTTACATTCCTAAAACAATCCATTGAGGAGTTAAGTTATATTTTACCTTGAACGCCCAAATGGGGTCATTTTGACCCAAGCGTTCATTTGCGCGCTTTATCTGTGCTAAAGGTCCTTTTATTTGCATTTTTGTATCATTCTGCTGCGTATGTGTTCACTGCTCTCTCGTCTTATCTTTTTCATTCAGTTAGTTATCTTCTAAGTTCGTATCAGTTTCCAAAACAGTTTTGTTTCCTTTCCCCATCACGTCCTCACTTTTCGTTTTGCTTGCATGTGGAAGTATTTAGTAATTACTTTGTTGACATCATCATACATTGTCAACCTCTGCGGGGTGAGGAGAATGCAATTTTGTTTACCACTTTCGCACAGAATTTATCTACTTAGTTGACTCCAAATCTGATTATCTCTTTTCGGATGACGAGTGGAGAATAAAACTCGTTCTCACAATGGAAAAGAAAAACCACTTTGTACATTTCAAACAAAGGTTTTATTGGTTTCTACCATGATTTCGACAATATATGTCATTATCAAGATTGATATTGACGAAACCATGGTAGAATCTATAAAACCTTTGCGTGCAATGTACAAAGTGGTTTTTATTTTCCAATCGAGTGGTTCCACAAGGTAAACCCTCGAACATAGAACAGTTGCAGTAAGTGAAGTTCGTGTATATGTTGCCCATTGATCGTGGCTTCTAGGGACGAATATGCGGTGTGATCGTTATTTTGAAGATAGCTGTAATCAAAAATTTCTCAAAGACCAGCATAATGTTCTGCTGATATTCTTGCGGAGCTGTATAAGATTCAATAAGATGAGTCAGATTGTGGAGAGTGTTCATTTGACAATTCCGACGGCAAGCTGAGACTTGAAACTTGTGAAGAATAAACATAATCCTCAGAATGTGACGATAAGTACCCGTTTGATGATCTCAGTAGAGACACAAGGAGGGGCGGATCTAAAAGTAAGCTCACTATTTGATATAATATTCATTCACTATTTTCAAGGTACTCGGGGTCAAAGCAATAGATACCCTTGGAATAATCAAAAATAGCTATGACAGTGGATGGCCAGCAGAGAATTTCCAGAAGCGTGAAATGATTGAAATCCCGAAGAAGCCAAGGACAGAGAAATGCGAAGAATAGAGTACCTTTAGCCTGGTGTCACACACATCGAAAACACTTACTAAGATTATTAGCGTAAGAATGGAAGGGAAGATCGAAGGGAATCTTTCGGAAAATCAATTCGTATTTACGAAAAACCAAGAAGCTAGGCAGGCAATGCTCAGCTGAAGGATACTGGCCGAGAAAATGATACACGTAAACGAGCCGTTGTATGTGACATTCGTGGACTTGGAAAAGGCCTTTGACAACTTCGAATGGAACAAGATGTTCAAGATACTGGAAGCTATTGGAATGATTGGAATGGACTACAAGGATAGAAGAAAAAAATGTAGTCTCTACAAGAACCAGGTCACCACAATACAAATAAAAGACGGAAGGAAGATAGAAGACAAAATAAATGAAGTATTCAGATAAGGATGCAACCTCTCCCCAGCGTTATTCAATATATACTTGAAAGAAGCAATAAGAGACACAGAGGAAATTGGTATCAAGGGCATCAAGGTGAATGACGAAGAAATAAACATGCTCTGGTTTGCTGAT
Organism: Platycnemis pennipes; assembly: GCA_933228895.1. NCBI lineage: Eukaryota > Metazoa > Arthropoda > Insecta > Odonata > Platycnemididae > Platycnemis > Platycnemis pennipes. Next base: position 115,592,174 of record OW121848.1, on the reverse strand, counting down.
GACATCGCAGTTGTAGAACAAAGTCGAGAGGACCTACAAGCATCCCTGACCCCTATGGACCAAGTACTTCAAGAATATAATATGAGCATCAACAAGAATATAATATGAGCATCAAGCATGAAAACTAAAATCCTAGTGTGCGGAAGAGAGAAGCTTAGGGCAAATATCACAATTTGAGTGAAATTGGTACAAGTGGAGAAATTCACCTACCTCAGCAGCACTATAACCTGGGATGGAAGAAGCTCAACGGACATCAAGCAAAGAATAGCACAAGCTAAGGAAGCTTTTATGAAGAAGAGACAACTACTATGCTCAAAGAACATACGGCTGCAAACAAGGAAGCCCTTTACCGTATGGAGCGTGGTACTCTATGGATCAGAGACATGGAAAATCGGGAAAGCAGACCAGTGAAGAATTGAAGCCTTTGAAACATGGTGCTGGAGGAGAATGTTGAAGATTAAATGGACAGAGAAAGTGAGGAACGAAGAGGTGTACAGAAGAGCAGATGAAGAAAGGACAATATGGAAAACCCTACGGCATAAAAGAAACAGATGGATTGGATATACCTGGAGGCACAATGAATTAGTTAGAAATATATTAGACGGGAAGATTGAAGGGAAGGTCCCGCGAGGAAGACCAAGGGGAAAATAAAGAAGGACGTGAAAGAGGAAACATACCAGAACGTGTGGGAATTAACACTAAATAGGGCATAATGGAGGGCTGCAGTAAACAAATCATGGGATTGAAATACTGATGATGATGAAAACTATTTTCATTAGGCTACTAACTTTTTTTACATTTTTTCTGATGGTATTTCTAATTTTGGTAGGACAAATCATTCATAATTCAACAGTTCAAACTGCTAAAACAATTAATAAATACATTTAAATAAAGTAGATGACATTTGTTGTTTACTGCGTGTCACCATTTCAGGCAAGAAAAAATGAAATTGAAGATAATCGAGAAAATGATTCCAACACTCAAAGTTGGTGTTTCAATAAATAGTTATAGCGAGAAAAATATTACTATAATGAACTTAAAAAATCGATAAATGTGAAGAATTAGGACATCATTTAACGAAAAAACACCAAAAATGTAAAAATATAAATGCCTTGCGAAAAATTAACTTATTAATTATCGGGGGTCAAAATGACCCCATTTGGGCGTTGAATGATGTCGAAAAGTCCGGGCGTCCTAGTGTTAATCATCGGCAAAAATTGTTATGCAGTCTCGATATTGGCGTCGAGGCGTTGGAAACAGCAGACCACCAATACGAAATATAGAGATCGCAAGATGTTTATTGCTATGTCGGTATTCCATGATGTCAGTTTGTAAGCATACGTTAAGAATAGGCTTTTTTAATTGAATAGTGTATATAATTCTTTAGTTCTTTTGTAAGAAATCGAGATAAAATCATTCATATTTATTTAGATATGGTTAGTCTTTTTTCATTAGTTTTCGATTGAAAATCCCTTGAAAATGTGTCGCTGGTGTCAACCAACCGCTTTATCATTTGAATGTAAGATAATAACTTTGAGAGGAATAAAATTAACACTTAACACTTTTTGTATATGTTTTAGGTAAGTAGATATCCATTCAGTTCATGAAAAGAATGGCATTAATGCATAATTTAATTTCAATCGTGCTTTCTGGATAAAAGTGTGGAAGTATATTGTAATCTGCTTTCTGCTGACAGATACTAAACGGACGTGGTGACTTTAATCTCATATTCGGAATGTAGGATATATCTACACATTTATCTTGAGATATAGCCGTTGTCTCGTATTAGCATTATCAAAGCCCATTAATATTAATTATTCATTAATGGCAGCTGCTTATCGCTTTCCCTAAAATTTGATTAGTTCCCTTAGACTATCAAAAAATTAATACAATCTTTTGACATGAAATTTGGTAATTATTTTCGCAGCTGAAGGAGTTTTGTTTGGATCAGCATATTTTGTGTTTACGAGCAGTTAATTTTCTTTTGGAACCGGTGATTGAGTCCTGATCGATCACATCTCGAAATTAGACGTTCCTGACTTTTTGTCTCAAAATGAATATTAATGTACCTGAATGTCTTAACTTATCGAAAAATATTCTAGCTTTTAATGGTGTAAATATATTCTTTGTTTTGTGTGCTGTTTTTATGCCAAATATTTAACCATTAATGCATATGATTGGATAATATGGTAATATTTAGCTAAGGCATGCATGTAAAGTGCTATATTTGTTGCTCATCACCATCTTTTACCTAATAACCACTTTTGACTCGAAATATTTTTGTTTACCCGAACAATTACGTGATGATCTAAATATTGCAAGTAGCTAGGAGTAACTACTCCACTAAGCATTAAACTCATGCACAGTTTGAAGCTGATATGAGAGGAGATAATAAATATTGCTTAAGTCTGAACAATAGTAGCTTTTTTCTAAATGATTCTGTAAAAAATATGGATTTTTTATTCAATTAAAATTCACAATTACTCGTTCATCGTGTCTCATCTAAAATTTCTTAAAAAATTGTTTTTTTTTAGTTGCAAACCTGCGTTATGACTTGAACGGTTACACAATTACGAGATGAGCATCCGAAGAAAATGGCATTTGAGCAATTGCCTGGTGATTTAAATATAATGAAATATTGGAATCTGTCTAGTTAGGTACGCATTCGCGACGTTTTATGCATGAGTAAGATATTTGCCTTATGATTATGGTCAGTTTAGGGTTATATAACCTCACCTGTTGCAAACCTTGAGATTTTACCTGTACCCGGACAATTAACTTTTTGCCTCCGTGTTCCTATTTAAATCTAATAGTTATCAATCAGATACTATTATTTTGGGTTAGTGTAGCGCTTCATCAATTATATTATATCCAGGTTCTTTCTTTTTACAGTATACCTAACCTATCTCAACTATATTCAAATATCAGAACAGGAAGTAGATGTTCCTCAAAGCTACGTGTCATATTAAAATGAGCAATAAAATTATTTTAAGAAAAGATAACATAATACATCGCAAAACTCTGCTGCTTCATATTTACATATAGTTTTTGTAATGGGAAGGCACTGAATGAGGTTATCACAGAATCATAAATTGAAACATATTGCCTGCGCTGTTATCACACTGGTTTCGATGTGGGATCCTGTGGCCAAAGTAGTGATATCCTGTACTTGTAAATTTAAAATAAAATGCTCGATTGCCAGTGGTTTTCTGCTACTCAGGGTAGGCGTGAAAAACACTTTCGGAGAAAAATTAAAATTTCAATCAAACAGTTCCCATCGATTTCTAGGCCTGCATGAGTGGCTTTAACAATCTCATTTCTTGATGAATAATTAAGGTTGTAATTTCCCTACTTAACCACCTATGGATCCGGAACATGATTACCGTTATCATTTACCGAAAACATGACCGTAAATAAAATGTGTGTGCAAATTACGGAGTAAATTTTTTTATCATGGCATTGATCCACAAAATAAGGTGTTTATCAGCTGCGTAAAATCATATTTATTGATTATATATATTATGTTTTTTAATTTAAAATTAATTGACATTTTCAAGAGAGAAATTATTGGAATTCGAACCGGCCTAGCACGGCTTGTGGGAGGATGCGAAGATTGGGACGCTGTATTTATTCCACTTCTCCTGTGTGGAGGCACCACGTTTCCACTACCGGGGTTCCCTCCCCCCATCCCTCCGCCCGTGGAACTGCACTACTCATCGTCGCGGCGGAGCGAAGCAATTATCACCCGATTGCGAGGGGGCGGGGACCCACCCCATCATGAAAATATTAGAGCAAAAAGGAATTATATTCCCATTAATTAAATTATCCTTTCAATTTGCTCCCGGAGATTGCTAGGACGGAAAAAATTAAGCGGAGCCGCCGTGACTGGGCACGGGCGGATGTCTTGGGGGCCGGTGGGGGAGCTTTAGATGCGAGGAGGCTGAGGGTGAAAGATGAAGGACGCGGGGGCGGGGAGTGATGAGAGTGAGGCGGAGGGGAGGGAGAGAGGTGCAGTAAGAAGTGAGGAGGAGGAGCAAGTAGGGGGCGGGTGGGAGGATTGGTTACCCGCGCAAAGCATTCTGGAGAAGGAATGATGTTGAAGGAAAGATGAAGAGCATAAAAAGTATGGAAGGGACGAAAATGTAGTTGCAGAAAAATTTGAGGAACATAGTATTCATATGCTTAGGGTGAGCATATTAGTGCTAACTGTTGATAGGAAGAAAGGTGATTGGTGGGGGAAATTTTATGGAGGTAGAATGAATGGATAGAGGAAATATTGAAAACATATAAATTTTCGTGGTTGCGGCTATAGGAAGAATAATGAACAAGAGAGGGACAGGGAGGATACGAATAGGGATGTTGAATACAATGAGTGAAGGTAGAAAAATAGTTTCTAGGGGATTTATTATTGAGCATTAGCGTTGTCAGGAGACAGGAATAACTGTTGGCTTTAGGGGGTAACAGAGCAACCACGAACTATGTTTGAGATTATTTTAATTCCATGGTTAGAGCCGACCATTATTTACCAAACATCTACAGGTGAAGAAACAATCGAATGACCAATACAATTCATTTGATTTTGGTTAACTGCGGCACAGTAACTAGTGCGGTTTTCCTATTGTATGTGGATGAAAATTCACTGTAGCATTTAACTGTTCCGGGTTTTTCTCAAACAGCACTGCTCTCATTGACTTACCGGCCTCTAAAACGTAAAGTTAATAAGTTTTCATTGACTTTACACTCATATTTGTGCTGTATAATTTAATCCTATTGTTTTTAGTTCATTTCATAAACATATTTTGACTCTCATTTTCAATAGGAGATTTTATATACATTATAAAATAAAAATACCAATTTGATTGCAACATTTTGATCACAAATTCAAACAGTTGTGAGAGAGTGATGAATATGAATTATTCAATCGGTGAGTTGATGTGAATTATATTGTGCGAATTGAAACACATTTTCTGCGTGTAATGTCTCTTGCAGAGGCTGTCTAGTTAATTTGATAATTAGCCAACTCTTTCTACTTTTTGTCTTTCAAGCAAACCGAGAGTGATTAATTGGCAATAAACCAAGGAGTACATCACCGTATTTTAAGTGAATATAATTATTCGCGCACGCAAGTTGTGTGAAGGCGGACGTTGATCGACTTGCCTTTCTCTCAATGGGGAGGCTTGAAAAGCTCGTTTCCCAAGTCAAGGGTTCGGCTTTTTGTTCCGTCTCCTCAACGAGCCCGCGGCCGTCCGCTCGGCTCGAGCCACGTCTTTTCTTTCCGGTCTCGACCTAACGTTAATTAAATGAGAGGAAATAAAAAAAAGAGGAGAAAATGTTTTCCTGGCCGGTCGGAGCCAAGCGGCAGATGTGCCCCCTACCTCCGTCTACCCCTCTCTCCTCTCCGCATTGATTGGCATTTCGCGCTTAATAAATCGCCTCCCTCCCTCTCTCTCAGACCTTTTATTCTTCTTCTTTCCGCCACTCATTCAGCGGCGGCGGTGTCTCGTCATTGTCTAAATGCGATTGTAGGAATCGGATGAAGTGGGGTGAAGGGGGGGGGACGAATACGTGTCCGGTTGGGAGGGGAGAGGGAAGGTTAGCACGTCGGAGAGGGTGCTCTGCGGTAAAAGGGGAAAGTGTGGGGGGGGGGAGAGTAAGGGGAGGAAGAGAGGTATAGCCATAACCTCCCTGTCTGTCCGTTCCTCTTTCTCTCTCTTGCTTCTCCACCTTGTCCTTGATATCGTCAGAGGCTCCCAGAGGCGGCTCGGGCCTTGCTTACGCCATCGATCTAAGCACGCCCCCACACCACCAAGGGAGAAAGTGCACGCAAACGCATATGAGGGGTTGAGGGGCCTTCCAACCCTCTGCCAGCTCCGTACTCACCCCAGCGGAACGGTCGCCCCACGCCGGAGAGGAAGTGATCAGACGCAGAGGCGGGAAACATATCGAGTAAATTTTTCCGTAGAATGCACACGAGGCGTGCAAATCAAGCCTGTTCCCAGAGGGTTTCAAGGTGCACTTGCTGCCGACGTTATAGCTCATCGTACCATATGATGGGAAAAGATATTTCTTTATACATAAGACTTCCGAAAACGTTTATAATTGAAATATTTATCCCTTGTTGAATAACTATGATTAACTTTCTCTTTCGCCAAATTCCCTTATTATTATTGAAAATCACGCCAATCTCTGAATATCACTGGTCATTCATATTGCTTATTTTATCTCTTTATTCGGTAAATTTACACCGTGCTTGAGTCACTCTGCGTACTCAACAACACCTTATTTTGTTTAAAGAGGTGTTACTTTACCGGTTAGATAGATTGTTTTCTTTTAAATTCATCATCATTTTTCTTATTAATGTAAATACATTTCTTTTCCTTTTTCTTTACGAAAAATATGTTTTCGATGCATTCATCAAAACGTATAAATGCATTGATTTTTCAAGTCAACCTTCATTAATCAGCCTAATTTCTTCTGATTCGTTATCCTAAGATAAATGCAACATCTTTACCACAGGATGCATCCGAGTCTGAGACGTATCGTTAGTTAGACCGATAAGGCTACCACTGCCAGGTGACCTGATACTATATTATTGAAACTAAGTTATTTGGTATACCCCACAGTGGTATATCTGATTTGATTCAGCTGTAACTTTAAGGGTATAATCTTTACATTATTCTGGAACTTCAAACACTATTATGAAAAATACAGAAGCAGTTGAGAATTTTATGAATTGGTCTTGATATTCATTGACTGATGCTATAACCCACTTTCAACCGATTTGGAAGGCAAAGGGGGAATTTGAACAGGAAATGGAATATCTAGGAATTAAATATATTATTTAAGGCTGGAGAAGGCGGAGGAGCTGTGAGACTGCATAGTAAATTATAACTTCCAACATTCCACCGATTTTAAAGGATTTATTGATGGATAATTTTGTTCGTTTTACAGCATTTTCCATTGAACAAAAAATTGTATAATAACTAGCTGTCTATACATTCTTTAAAAATGGCGTCAATTGCATATTACAATTAAGACGTGGGAATTTGCTGCTAAAAGTATTCTCTTCAAAATTGGTGGAATTTCAGCTTTACATTGCAATGTTATTCGAACTTAAGCATAATTCGACATAAAGTCGAGGGCAATTAAATTCAATGAGATTGACCTAATTTAAGCACGTCTATATTGCTCTACTATGTTTTGGGGTGCTAATAAAGAAATACGAAGTAATCCCTCAGCCATAGTTCATCTCTGTTTTAGGTTGGTCAGTTCAGGGAGCATTGACATGACTAACTCATATTTATTTTTATGCACACAATAAGGGGTGGTCTTTCAGTAGTAATACGGCCGTATAATATATTTTTACTCTGGCTATTTGCATTATATCTCGAATTTTCGGGTTTTAGTCGTTATTATGTAACTATTGCTCCAGAGAGGTATCGAGAGCCTGATGATTTGTCGCGTATCAATGTGCAGTATAAATAAGTATGTTAAAATTTCATAACTTCTATTTACACGCGGCTTATCTTGCTTTGTTCATATAAGTTTAAGAATGCAATTAATTCAAGAAGTTAACCCGCCAGTTGCGGGGAACTTCCTTCGGTTTTTGAGTTCCCACCACGACACCATTTATGCGTGAATCTGGGTTAATTGATCGGTCGGGTCAAAGTTTCACCCGTGCAAATATCTTCCATGGTGCACGCCAGATCGTCCCACTTCAGCAAAACTTACGACCACCCACGATTACTCCGCGGTCACGCTAAAACCGATTCGGGTCAATTTTATTCCAGAACGTTTCGAAAGAGAATATTTCCGTGAACCCTCCCACGCATATGCAAGGGCAAGTCCATCCCCCTCCGTAACCCTCTTCCTTCCCGGCACGCCCCTCTCCCAAGCCTCCCATCGAATGTTTTATTTCCCCTCTCCATTCCTGCCACTCAACTCCCAAAACATATAAAAAAAATACGACTCTCGCATAATATATCGGTATAAAATTCACCGCCTCGATTTTTCACCCTCCCCTCACAATTAACCTCTCCCTCTTTCCTCCCCAATTGATTCCGGGAAAAGCATGCATGCCATAAACACCGTCCTCTTTTCGGTTCCCCTCGTGACAACAGGAAGCTCTGCTAACGAACCCCTCCTCAAGTCAAACCCTCTTAGGCCATGTTCTTTTCTACCACTGACGTGAGGACTATCGCGTAACAAGAGTGACGAATAGATGTAAACGGGTAGCGTAGTCAGTGACAACGAACTTTCGCAACGTGCCTTTTCAGACGTAGTGTAAATGCAATGGTTATGGCTGGTATTGAAGCGCTCGGCTATAAGCTAATTCGTGAATAGATTCCATATTATATGGGACTTGGTTTTTTCCCGGCGTACTGATGCTGTGAATTCTTCGCGGGTTTGCCACCGGGTCAGGTATTCTGCTGCCGACGGTTCAATGGCTAACTCCGCTATCGTCCTCAGGGCGTTTGATGCCAGGATAAGATTTGTCGCCCTTACATATGCTCCCGACCGGGAGTTTCCATATGTTCACCCTTTCAAACTAGTCCAGAACTAATTGTCGCTCGTTACTTCTCAACTGAACATCAAATATCGCGATTCGCTTTATCTTAGTTTTTGCCCCACCGCTTGGGCTTCGCATCGCAAACAGGTGGATTACGATGTGGTTAACTATCCACGGGTTACGGTGATCCGTTCGCTCATTCCCAGCGTATTCTGCTAACGTTAGTACCCACCATTGCCCGTGCGTTGGCGATGAAAACGTGTTATGAGTTAATCAATTGTATTTGAGATTGGAGCTAACCTTTCACGTAGACACGTACGATGGCTGTGGAAACGGGGCATCAGACGGGCAGCAGGAAGTTTTCCTCTGACCTAGACTCTCCCTCCTCACCCCCTTGGCCTCCCCAAGCGTCGGGCGGATAATTTCTCCCACAATGCATCACCGCTTTTGAAAAGACGCCGGCGGGAGGGGTGTGGGGGTGACTGAGGTAGGCCGTCTATCTCGGCACAGCGTGCGATGCGAAGTCAAATGAGGGGATAGGGGGTCTGTGTGGGTTGGGCAGAATTAGGTAGGGGATGAAGCTGGGGGATTGGGTGTCGTATTCATAAGACGGGGGAGGTGGAGGAGGGGGTGAAGGCAGGTATGTTCGCCCTCCCGCGGCGTGGGAGCCTTATAATACGGGAAATCGCGTGGATAAGTGCACTTTTTCCGCCAATTCACGGCCGCCCGAGTATATTTACGCGTATATTCACGCATTAGCGGCTACTTTGTGAGCAAGTGTCACTCATAACTTCCTTTCCTGTCAAGCTTGGACTGCCTCACGATCTCTGAATTGTGGGTGAGAGAAATAAATCGCTCGGGCCAGTGGATTCCGTGAGGAATGAAACATAGTAACTCACCTCTCACTCCCTCTCTCTTCCTTTATGGGGATCTGCAGAGGTACTGATAGTAAAGCTCTAGATAATCGAGCTCATGTGGGTTCTGAACTTGCTTCCCATTTGGAGGATCGTGGTTCAAGGTATAACATTGGTAGATTTTTCTATGGTATACCTGAGTGCTCCATAGAGAGTACTTTATCAATACTGACGTGGAAAATATCCCGTAGGCCGCAGATTAAGCCAAAGTTTTAGGCAGTAATTGCTTGCAATAGTGTTCACATACAAAAGACATTTACCGATATTTTAACTTAAGGTTACCATAATAAGGTATTAGCAGAGATTTTAACAAGCATAATGGTGAATATTGCTGGGTGTTGTACGCTGAGCACTTCAAGTTCAGAACTCTACTTTCTGTTGAGATGTAAAACCGTGTACCTTTTGGTGCCTTTCGTTATGAGCAAACTAATGCCGTCTCCTCCCCACCTTACCCGTTCTCCCTCAATATTTTTGCCTCTTGCAACATACTTCTTTGACCTTTTGATTAGCTTTTATTTTGACTTTTTAGCGGTACAATCAAAAACGTTTGGCTTACGCAAAGCATATATCTCGAGGTTATCTCGTAGGTAAATATCCAGGCGTACTATCTTTCAAAGTCTCAGGGTACATTGGCTTCATATTACATGGTACGTGTAGGTAAGTTTATATTTGGTCAAAAGTGCTACTGGCATAGCATTCCTTCATAATCTCGACACACTGAAATGCCTCAACATGAAATGTCTCGACTCACACAGTGAAAGAAATTTATGATTATGCTAATCAAGCATAACTGAAGAAAAATAATTTTCCTTAGGAATTCTTTCAGTAATTGCCTGCTAAGCATTCAGTGAAAGTTTTCCCAGACAATTCTTCATGGCACTCCCCATTCCGGGAATTTCCTCGCCCTGTGAAACCCTCGACGAGGGGTTCAAGTCAGGAAGTTGAACTCCTGCGGAGCTTTATTCTTTTTTTATCTTCCGCGACGGCGGGAGGGGTAATTCGATTAAGAAACTCGAAAAGCGCTATCTCTCGCAGCGAGCGCTAATTGCCCGCGTGCAATATTTATTGGGCATTCTCGCATTTCATTAGCCGGCCTAACGTTCCCTATGGTATATGTTTCCATTTCGTGCCCCATTATCGTCCTTTCCTTATCAAGCCGCCCTTCCGACGGAGAACGGTTGTGCTCGACCAAGCACTCAGGGAGGGAGAGAGGGAGAGGTATCCCCTCCCCTTTTCCCCGACCCCCTCTTCTCCAACCTCCTACTGCATTCATTACCTGGTCCTCCTCCACAGTAGACTCCCGACCCTCTCGTTTGCCCTACCGCGCAATGGTCCTCCTCCCACCACCTTCCAAAATCCTTAAACCCCCGCGAGGCCAGGATACACAGCGTGCACAAACACTCGCGCACGAGTCGGGGAGCGCTGTAAGGATGACGCGAAACCGCAAGTACCCAGCACAGGTGGCTCCAGCGAGTCAAGAATTTACGGTTGGGAGGGGAAGCGAGGGGGGTGAGGGGAAGGAGGAAGAGCGGCGGAAACGTAAGAGCGACGGGGGCGTGCGCATGCGCGCCTGCGTGCGTCAATCGCGTGATGTCCTCTCCACCCTCCCAACCCACGCGACCCCACATCCAGGCCCAGATGGGGCCCAGATTGCGTGCGCACGACCGCCAGAGGGCTCGTTGTTGTTATTGTTACTTTTTTTTAACTTCAAATATATATATTTTTTTACTTTTTTCCCCAGAAAAAATTTCATCGGAAACATTTCTCCCGACGATTTTCTTGCCATAATAAGAAAAAAATCAGCTTGCTGAACGAAACGAAGTATAGGTGGGGATGTCTGCTCGGTCGTAGGGAGAATGGGTTTGGGGTGATCGCCTTAGTGTCGTGACGGCCGAGGGTTCGGAGGGAGTTGCGAGTTTGAAGGAGGGGGATCGTGTTTCTTCTCCATACGCGTCTTGGGGTTCGCGGGTCGCGGAGGGTGTCGTGTCGGGCCGGGCGCTATCCGGCGGGCCGAGGAGGGTGGGCTTGGATTAGACTCGGGTTTGAAGGAAAGGGGTTCAAGCGGCCAGATAAGCGACGCGTGTTTGGAAAGTTTATTTGCAAAAGATTAAGCTGTGGAGGCGCAGACTCAAACACTCGGGGCAGGCGGGAAATTTAATCCACTCTTAAATTCCACTTTTGCATCATGTTTGCTTTTAATTTTTCTTTAAAGGTAATGGCATAAGGAGGCGAGTGAGAGAGGGATAATAGCACCTTAATAACCTCCCTTCGTGGAAAATTCATCGAGGGAATGTTCGTATCCATGTTACAAAAGGTTAAAATGTTTCAGCGAAATGATTAAACCGCATTAGCCATGTTTTCTTTTACCTATACTGATACCTATAAATATTTATGCGTGCGCATTTTCACATTTAATATATTTTTTATCGACACATAATCGAATTTCCCTCACTAACGGCATACAGTGGATTTACGATCTTATTTTGAGGACCCAACGGGTTAAAATGAGAATGAATGATTTTTCCGGGGCAAATAGCAGAGAACATTAAACGTGTACCTCCTTATTTTTTTCCATAAATACCATTACATGACACTGCGGATGCAATTTCTTAGGATAATGTAGCTTAGAAATAATTATAGTTATCGTTAGAAAGTAATCAATCTCTACCATATCATATCGCACCATGAATGTTTGCTCTCTCAAAAATGTAAAAGTAGCTTAATACGCTATTGGGAAAGATAATTTTCTCAAACAATGACCTGCTGCATTGAATGAAAAAGGAGACCAAGTGATACTATTTCACATAAAGCATTCATTTTTTTCTCTTAGAAATAATTATAGTTATCGTTAGAAAGTAATCAATCTCTACCATATCATATCGCACCATGAATGTTTGCTCTCTCAAAAATGTAAAAGTAGCTTAATACGCTATTGGGAAAGATAATTTTCTCAAACAATGACCTGCTGCATTGAATGAAAAAGGAGACCAAGTGATACTATTTCACATAAAGCATTCATTTTTTTCTCTCCCTGTAAACTAAAATAACCGTTGGATCGAAAAAAAAACGGATAGATAATAAGCACGAGTGAAAATGTTTCTTGCCACAAATAAACAGTCAATATAACGAATGTCATGGCTTATCGCGTCTACTAATTGTAAACCTCATTTTCACTGCAGTTTAAATCCATGAATTTGAGCCCTTTTGCGTACCCACAGGCTGATTTTGAATACTATGAATGGGAATAGAGATAATAAACTAGCAGGGAAAATTTTACGAGAGAGCGTTGAAAGTTACGCTGCTACATATTTTTCCGTGATGTTGATTCTGAAATCACTAAAGCATGCGATTTCGTTTTTAATTTTCCGGGTGAAGTCGATTAATGGTTCTCATGAAGGGATAATAAGTATCTGCGTTGACTCAACATTCGATTACTCCAGCTTGTCATTGAAATCATTTTGCGCTGGCAGTCCTCGTTGGAGGAAAAATTCATTTAACTTCTTTTAGCGGATATCTGACATTTTATATGCTCCCTTAGAATCGGCGGAACGCCGTTCTGATTCGCACACGCCAAGCGAGCATTAAGAGGGCGAGTCCGCATTCATTTTGCGCGGAGCTCACAATTGATTTTTGACGTCGCCAGCGGTCACGTTCGGGCGTAACTCGGCACCTAAATCATCGGGCAGATCATTTACTTTTTTTCTGAGAGGATTTATCCTTCAAAACGAATAAGCCATTTATTTGACATCGAGTTATCTCGCTTCAACTCTCGACCACTAGTATTCAGAGGAGACTTCGACGCCCGAAGCGTACTAAGAAGCTTGAGCGGTGTTATCCTTTTTTATGCTACACGCTAGATTTCGTATCTATCTCTCCGTGGACTTCAGTAACTATATTATCCAAGTAACATTAAAAAAAATCATCTTCCCTTTTAAAAAATATCTTTGCTGCCAAAAAGTATGCAAAGATTGAATGTTTATCCAGACTTGATCTATGACTTCTTGATATTCTCACTTTAAAATTAATGATAAAAAGTCAGGTGCTTCCGTTCAGTCGGATATCATTCTCATTTGCATACATTTTTTCTACCCGATAGATATTTCGTAGCATATAATTTTTTTCAAAAATGTGTCAATATGACGGTGCCAACTAATCTCAGGCTATTCAGGGTCAGGATTTTACAGCGTCCCCACTCAAAGCGCTGAAGAGAGATTTGGGCACCGGAGGGAAAGGGACGGAAAGAACTCACTCACCGGCATCCAGCCCCGCGCCTGCGCCCCGATAAATGCTCTTGAGCTAATCCCCGAATATTTTCCCTCCATTTCGTGCCCACGGCTATTCCTCTTTCTCCAACGCTTTCGTCCGCCCTCTCTTCCCCGGCCCCCTCTTTAAATCCTACAACGGGGCTGTCAAGTAAATTGGACGGCCGGCCGGAGGATACCTAGCCGTCCAACACCCCTTCAGACTCTCCTCTCCCCCTCACTCCCACGCCTCTCCCCGGGACATCCCCTCCCCCCTTTCCTGGCAATCCTCCGGGAAGGTGCTGGCTGAGGAGCCGCATCGCCTCACGGCATCCCCGGTGACCCCACCCCAACCTCCCTCCCCCACCCCCGTGAGTGCCTCTATTAGGGCGTGCGGGCAACCCACTCCTACTCCCTCCCACGCCCTCGCCAACCTCTTAGCTCCCCCGCCCCCAACCCCACCCCACTCCCACTCTCTCCCTCTCCACCCCACGGGGCCAATCATGGCTGTCACCTTGATCTCTCACAATGCGAGAACACCGCACCCTCGTTCTCCCTTAACCTCTCCCTCCCCCCATACCTCACCCCTTCACTAATACTCCTCGCAGTCTTGACTGGCGAGCCCCGACTTGAACCCAGCTCTCGTCTCCCTACAAAGCCCGGGGAACGGGACGGGAGATCGAGAGAAGGAGGAGAGAGTTACGTGTCTCCTCACCTCTGCGCCGTCCCTCCCCCTCTCCAGCCTCCCCCCATGCCCCCACTCCTTTTCAATCCTCCTTTCCTTGCCCTCCCCACACCCTTAAGACTCCTCCTCCCCTTTCCTTTCCACCTCCCCCACCCGGTACCCATGCCCACTTCATGACTTAGCGGCTTCGAACTCGCCCCGGGACTAATTAGCGCCAACAATCGATAATTAAGAGACGAGCGGATTGGATGGAGGCGGCCCGGAGGGGGAGGGTAGGAGGAGAGGGGTGAGGAGAGGATTTGTCGGGGGATGGGGGACGAGAGAGGTATGGTGAGAGGATGGGCAAAGGAGGGTAGAGGAAAGGAGGGCGGGGTGAGTTTTACTCAAGGAGGGAGGAGAGATGGGGTTTTGGCGTGGGGTGGATGTATGAGAGTAAGTGGGTGCTGGGGATCAGGGCTGTGGGAGGAAGGAGCGCAGTAACCGACTGCCTTCAAAGTAGAAAGAAACTGTACGAACCAGGGAAGAAGAAATCGGGAAAAGGAGGAAAGTAAGGCATTAAAGGGAGAAGGATTATGGAAAGAGAGAGGAGATAGTCGGGAGGTGATGCGAATGAGGATTAGAAATTAGGAGCATTAAACAAGTAACAGGAGAAACAAGAGATAAAACGGGGAACGAGGGGCGAGCTAAATTAGATATATGGCCAGAGAAACGGGAAGGTTCGAGCAGAACCGAACGCGTTATCCTTCTTCTTCCAATTAATCCACATCAAAGAAACAGAACTCATTGTGTAATTACATCTAATTACATGAAGCTGTTGTTATATCTAAAATATGCTAAATCCTAAGGCAAACATGACAGCCACCCTCGAGGTGGAATTCGGATCTCGATCTTTGAGGTCTCTAAGTCAGCGTATAACCATCTTGGCTATCGCTTTCGTCAAAGACTTCTTGTGAGACTTATAGAAAGTCTTAGATGCTGTTCCGTATTAGTGTATCAGGTACCTCTTGCTGAATTAAAAAAAATGGCAAATCTATTCTTAATATAATAAGGTATGACAAAAAGTGAAAGTGCAACACTCGATTATTTGGAGAATTATGCTTACCATGAACTTGAAAATGGGTAACTCATTAAATATTGTCAATCCTCAGAGTCCAGGCTAATTTTTGTTAACTTGATAGCATTGGGTTCGACTTTACACACTTTTAAAATTTCCCAAAAGCATAATTGGTAAAATCGATTTTTCAGAATGTAGTGTTTTTTCTTTGCGCCATTAAAATTATTAATTGTTATTCTACAGACAACCAGTATGAATTATATTAGATGATATTCCATAAATAATTCAGTTATTGTCATGAAATATAGTTTTCTGTTTCAAATCATGAAATATTCCATTAATCATTCCTAAATTCAAAAAAATGTTGTGGTTTTGAGAATCCTTCACTTTGATGACCGTAGGCTCCCTTAAGGTTGACTCCCATAGAATTCATGGGGAATATATCCATTAACAAGGAGATTAGAAGGTACTGTAGGAGAATTGAAGCTGATTTCCGAAGCAAGCTTGAGCATTTTCAGTTGCCTTGGGCATGCGGAATTACCACTCACGGATTAAGTTGATTACGCACGCGGTAAAGCTAAGAGTAGTACAATTATAGGAAATGTATATGCTAATACAACCGGAAAAGTGCGCAAATAGGCAAACAAACGCCAAATGCATAGCTTAAATAGGTTAAAAACGTACCGATTGTTAGGAACAGAGTCAACTCGCAGTCAAATAAAATGAATTTATACTGGTCTAAAATAGACTTATGAAGATTACTTACGCCGCAGAGATGAATTTCTGGCACGATAGTAATGGGTAGTAGCAGTAGTAATTATTTGGAGAAGGTGACCTACATCTGTGGTCATTTGTGTCTTTTAGGATAGGTGAGTAATAGCATTAATGTAGATGTATTCATGGTAATGGAGGGAAACCCGGCGTAGACGTTAGTCTGCTGCTATCGACAGGCGCCAAAGGGCCCTGGTTTAACGTCCCATCCAACGGGCGGAGTACCTCGAGCCACGAGGATCTTTCCACATAGCTTTAAATAAGGGTTGGTTATTCAGGGGAAGCGACTGGCAGCTGAGGTAATTTGCGCCATTTAGGATAGGCGGGTAATGGGGTAATGGTAGGAGTTTTCAGGAAATTGAGAAAGGGTGGAGAGAAACCCGGCGTCGGAATCAGCCTACTCTTAATGAAAGGCGACAAAGGGACCACGGCTTAACGTCCCATCTGATGGACGGAGTATGAACTTGAAATGACCACCACTAGGCACTCCAGTGGGGACCGGTTTTCCACTGAAAAATCCGCCACTGCCGGGAATCGAACCCAGGCCCTCGGGATGGGAGTCCAGTACTCTAGCCACCACAGCAACCCGATCCCCATAGTTTACAACTCAAAATAGGAGTACATAGGAAAGGTAGAAGGGCTGCAATACGCGGACAAAGAGGAATAGCACCCCTACTTTCCATATATATTTGCAGTGACGATTTTATAGTGATAAAATCTCCTGGATTTTTAAACAAAGTTCAATTTCATGATTTTTTACCAAACTTGGTTACGCTTGAAATTCAGTGTTTCACTCTTTTTTCTTCATTAACATCATCATCGGTCAACAATCCTAGGATTGGTTTGATGCAGCCCTCCACTCGATTCTCCATCGGCCAACCTCATCATATTGACGTAGCTCCCCTCTTTTACATCCTTCACAACTTGCTCCATATGCCTCATACGAGGCCTGCCTTATCCATTCTTCTTATCAGCGCAAAAGGATCACCACACCTATAGGGCTGAGTAGGATATGACAAATAAAACAGAGAAGGAGATTAATGTAGCGCTAAATCCTGGATGTTGAAGTTCAGCTACCATTAAAATAGTCAATCCAACTACATTTGTTCTTATAATTCTTTCCAATAGTATTTACACCAATTCTAGTGAAGAAGATAAAATGAGAATGGATTCACATCCATTCTCGTTTAGGGGAATCAATGAAAAGAAAATTTTGGCTGAGAAATTTTAGGTGCAAATATGTAATCTAAAATGCGGCCGAATGGCCGGGGTAATCAGGTCAGGTATTGGATTCAAATCCCGCATCCGTAATGGGCGTTTGTTCTTAGAGTGGGCTAGATTGTACGAAAAAATCTTAGCAATTGGAACTAATAAAAATAAATTCTGTCACTACTATAGCATTTATCGTCGACATTGAACACGCAAGAATTTTGCACATCCCATAGGAACTTTGAGATTTTACGTTAAATGAAAATTTTGGTGGATGTTTGAGAATACCAAGTTATTCAAGTTTATTGTGAAATTTTTACTTTTATTTGACCTTGGTTCTATGGAAAGGAAATAGGGTGTTGAAACTTTAGCTAAAGAGATATGTACACATACTGGAAAATCTCTAATTCATTGTTATCAGAGATATGCTGTTATATGGTCTATTTGGCCATTACTGCATGAATGTACCTACTGTATGTACCTACCTGCTGCATGTTGGCGATTGCTCTTTTTCTGCCACACTACCTATAGGTAGCTTGAAGGGCACTCAGAAGATGTAATTATAGGTACAAATAATTAAAATACTTAACTGAAATTTTTTTCTAATAATAATTTACTAAGAGATTTAAAGATCTCATTTTTTTCAAAAATATTACACAGTAAAAGACGTGCTGCATGGTATACGATTTAAAATATTGTATTTAATATTATCTAGATTTAAAAGGGTTTTTACATTGACCTGTAGCTTTGAGGAATGGGTCTTCGATATTGAATTTGCATTCCTCAGAAAATATATCGTCGTTTTTTTATTCACATTAGGCCCTCTTATCGACATTAGAGTATTTTTAGGGTAACCCCCAATAAACCTTTTCCAGATATTTTGTATACTTGAGGGAAATACCCATATACCATCCAGAAACCTTTTTTTAATAAAAGTCGATTTGCATCTTAATCATGCCCACGGTTTTACTTTCACAGAGTCCAAAGCACAGTTTTAACAGAGACATGTTTCAAACGCACGAGTCCCTTAGTGGTTGACAATCATCCAATTGTCGTAAAAACGAAGCCTGGTCAAATGAAAGTTGAAAAAATGTGGGGTAAGGATTTCCGCATCGATAAAAAGGGATTATGGAGTGCTTGCCTCAAGGAGCAGAGTACACACGCAAAACCGAGGAGATTGGTGCAAGATGGAGAAGAAAAGGAGTTTTAAGTTAAGGGCCGGTGTCGACGCGTTGTGATTCAAGATTAGGGAATTAAGGGCCTCGATTTAAGGCAGGGGAGTTAAGAATGGAAAGCTGGTGGTATCGAGAATAAGGAAAGGACCCAGTGGGTAAGGAGGTCGGGTAGTTGAAACAGGAGAGCGGAAGATAAGGAACTGTGGGATGGAAATTATGGTGCAGGATTATACATTGCTGACCAAAAGGAATAAAAGATAATAATAGAGAGTTTAATCAAGCGTTACCAAAAGGAGAGTGGGGAATTGCTTTTTTCAGTGTGTAGCCTTATTGAAGCAATGTTCTTTGTTTAAAAATTTCAACTGGATGCAAAAGCTTTTATTGATTTGAAAGGGAGCAACACTTCCCAATACTGTGTCTAATTTGATAGAAAGCCTTAAATATCACGAAAAAACTTAAGAGAATCCGCTTTGGAGTAACTTTTATCTTTATAGATTTGAGAAGTAACAATAGTGTAGAAGGTCGTTTATTTCATTTTTCGCATTCATATAATTCTTAACGCTGATGTACAACATATTTCCCCCTCTTCTTTTCTTACACGTCATAAAATTTTATGAAAACCCCCAATATAAAATTATTGAAAATTGCTGTAGAAAAAAGGTTTCCCGAACAGTGAATCGAGCAACTGGCCCCGGGCTAAAAATTATCATATAGAGTTACAATGATGGGAATGGAAGGGTTAGGAGGAAGGGTGGAGTCCGGTGTCGGTATTAGTACTCTTAACGAAAAATTCAAAGGGGACCACAGCTTAACGTACCATCTGACAGTTGAAGTACTGAACTCAAATTCACTTCACGAATCATTCAAGTAGGGCCCGGTTTACTATTATAAAACATCTGCCACCACTAAAATTTGAGCTCTGATCCTCCGGATGAGAAACCAGTACTCTATTCATTACATTAAATAATAAAATACTGATTTATTCTCGATACTATTATTTAAACGCAAATCATCATAGGTATCATCATTATTTTTAACATAAAGATGAGCTCATAGTGTATCTTTCTCCTAACTATACGTGAAAGACTAAACCTCTACCCTCACCCTGTTGATAGTTCATCACATTAGTTGACTTGATCTCTGGCAGGGTTAATCTGCCTCACTTAAGAGAAAAACTGAGAAGGTTCTTTTTATGTGAAAGCTAAAGCAGTTAATGGAACGTAGATCAAGTTCATTAAGACAGCGATGGAAAATTAATCGTTATTAATGTAAAAATCTCCCGGGAATAATCCATTGGTTGTCATGCTAGGTTTTTTCCTTAATAATGGTATATTAACAGATGATGAAATCAATTTAAAAATCAGCTCCTTAATGCTAACTTATTCCATAGCATCCTCGTGGCATTCTGTAATTTTAGAGTTTATTGCTGCTGTGCTCTCCCCCAATGTTTCTTATCTTAAGGAGGTGCTGCAATATTTCAAATGGAAACTCGTAAACTCAAGATTAGGCCTCCTGATTCATTTTCTTCGTTCTGCTTTGCCATTATTCAACCTTTTGTGATACTTTTGCCACTCTTCCACTTTGTAGGAAAAGTTGCATGTCTCTAGCGATAAAACCATTGGTATTAATCGTATTTGAACTGTCCAGCGGGCACTAGAATATTATTTTATACTTTTGGTCAAGAAAGGTAATGGACATACATTGCGGAAAAATCTTCTGTTAATGTAGAACCTGAATAAGTGGAATGGGTAATATCGTTTTGGTATAAGGAAATACGAATGATATTTATTAAGCTTATCGAATAAAATAAACGTGCGCTTTTTTATTTATCTTAAGCGGCCGCTCGCGTGATCCGTTCTTAAATGTGACGTGTATTAAAATACACGGATCAAATGGTCGATGAATGCCTGTTTGATGAAAGTGATAATATAGTTATTAGCGAGAATTAGTCCGACAGCGATTGGCTCCCTCTTCCAGCGACGGCGATTAAGGCTGAATTAGTTAAATCCGAATGTCCGACTTACATGCAAACCCAAGCCCACGGGAATAGTCCATTCCCGTGATACATGGCTGTGTTCGTCACACTGCGAAGTATCAAGGTTATCGTAGGATTCGGAAAGCCAAATTTTGTACCATATTGCTTCCTTGCCTTACAAAGACGACCGATAATGTAATTATTTTGCTAGCCAATTTTCTGAGTTGTGTTAGGAAATTTTTTTTTCGAGAAAGTGGATGTTCGAGTATGATTCCCGATTGCATGGAATTTCATTTAAGACATCTAGCATCACCAGTGCTGGATTGTTTTAACTAAGTTTCCCCAGATTTATGACCTACTGTATTCACCAGGAGAAACATTTGTCCATAGATTAGCACCTTTAAATTCATCGACAACATGATTTAAGCCCAAATGAAAACGCCTTACGTAGAGAACAGCCCTGTTATTTACCCGAAAAAAAATACTCGCCGAAATATCTTACCGTGAGGCATAATTTAACACACAATTGAGCGGGAGATAGTTAAATTTACATCTTACGGCGGAAGGAAGTTGAAAACGATAGACAAATATAAGCAAATTGAAGTTGTTTGAGAAGCTGTTTACCCAATGGTGTCCTCTTTTAACTAATATTTTTCTTTTTGCATTCCTTTTTCCTCGCTCCCTTAAGTGCACTGTTAAATCGTGGCCGAAATGGCGTTGTAATCTAGAAGGCATAAAATTTTTTTTAGCCCTATTTACTTCCACATCAGCAAGGATCAGTGGATTGCCGTCAAGTTCACAGCACTTACCGTGAGGCAGTGGCAGCACCGAGATTGTACTAGTACTACACTACACTAGTGAAATACTAAGTGCTCGAATTTCGTAGTCGGAGATAGCTACGTCGCGTTTATTTCTTCATTGTCTCAAGTGGCTTAATTTCTTTGGATCTAAGGACACGATTGAGCTTTGTTACTTCCAACTACCACGATATAAGTGTAGAGTTTTTTTTGCAGAGATGACAAATCATGAATATTTTTCGATTGGAGCATTTTCGCACATCAGGAGAATTTCTTTAGAGAAAAAAAATCGCCTTCACCGGGATTTGAACCCAGAACCTTCTGAGTTCAGACCAGGTAGCCTCGATCTCCATGTATTTATTTCGAACATTTTCGAATCCTTATATTACTTAATCGGATTTTCATTAAATAGTCCTTGTTCATTTCCTATTGAGATTTCTGATGGTGACTAAAACTACCGATTAAATTAAATGTAGATGTATTCCAAGCAATACGCGAGGATTTATGTCAAAGAGCTAATTATTCAATCTCCCGATTTGTTTTATCCGAAAATTTTCATTTTCTTGTATTTCCCTCAAAATCGTGTAAATAGAAAACATTTCAACAATCATTCTCGAGAGTTGTTGATGAATCTGATGAACACATAAGATTTTGTCAGAATTTTTAGCTTGATAATTCGCTCTTTTTAAAAGAAATATAAATACCCATATACTTTTAATAAAACTGAAAATTTCTATTTTCATTGTTTAAAAAATTGACCACAGTCCCGCAGAACTTTATTCGGAAAGTTTGTATGCAATCTCTAGGAAAATGTATTTGTCTGTAAGTTCTAGTCTGGGTTAGGCATTGTGGTGTAAACGTAGCAGTTGGAGAACATAAAAATTGAATTTGATTAAGGCGTGGTATCTAGACATTGAAGTTAGATATGTCATTGTTTCCGAGTACAATTATGGGCACTTTTATATGTGATCAATGGTATTAGAGGATAGTTGCTGTATTTAGCATGGGCGGTCTTATAATAATTTGAATTTTTGATTCGGGCTCTCAACGTGTAACACATTAGTTTAATTAAGTTCGGAACTTGCTCGTATGCTTGGTATATAATCAGTTTTGCATAACTTGGATAGTGTCCGTCCCTTAAGATGATGATTTAAAATAAGAAGCTGCATGACACGTGAATCTGTGGATTTGTTTCCGAGATGACTTAAAACTTAGCAGAAAAACCTGTACTGTAGTCTTTGACGGGAGATTGTGTGCCAGACAGTAGTTGATACCCGTTGCGCATTTCATGCAAATATAGATGTCATTGAAAAAGATCAAGATTCAATGAACGTGTTTTCTAAGGGTCTGATGAAAGAATTTGTCGTAGTATTTTGTTGCATTCTGAAATGAATGATTCCCAAGACAAAAAATGTCCAAATTTTCTACTACCACATCACCAAACGAAAAACCTCGCAGTCCGAGAGAAAAAACAGCTTGAGTTTGCTGCCTCTGACGAGGCAAATTAAAACTCACTTGGCCTAAGTGCTTAACTGCAAAAAAACATTGTTGCAGCGAAAGAAATCCCCTTTCGAGGCGCGATCGTCGAATCACGTGCAAGTCCCTCCCTTTCAAGGGGTGAAGTAATATGGTGAACAGCCACCATGGGCGGGAAAAATGGTTAACCGGAGGGGCAGAGAGCAGAAGTAATATCAAACGAGCATTAATGAGGAACAATGGCCTGACCACCGTTGCTTGATAACTTGATAACCGACTGCCTTTCCACCCGCCTCAAAGGAACTGTCCAAATATTAAAGCTGGTCGTAAAATGTGCGGAATTACGACCTTAGTCCTCGGAGACCGACGGAGAGGGGCGGGGAGAGTGTTTTTTCCTGTAAGGGTTTGGAACGAAGGAAATAAAGTGGCGTGGAAAGATGAGATCACGGTCGCGCGAGACGAAAGAAGGCTCTTGGAAGAGGAAATTGCAGATTTAAGCGTCGGTGAGGTAAAGTTTAAATTATATTACGCTTCCGTTAATTACAGAACTCCAAAATATGTCAACCCTCTTGAAGTTTTCCTGCCTCCAAAGTTCCTCCACCTAAAGATGCCCGTTTGTGACGACAATTTCTCCAGCATGTTGTCAATAGTGGACCATTTTACGTGAAAGAGTTATCAAAAGCAGTTCAAAGCATCAACGGGAACGCTGCGGAAACATTCGATTCCCTCATCAGTCACCTAGCGAGTTTGAACTTACTCTTCGGAGAGATTTAAGCTATCTATATAAAATAAACCCCAATATTGACGTGGACATTCAGTCAATTAAGCTGTTAACAACAGTGCTATTTTGTAGAGATCATCAAATTCTCGATGGATGAAATCAAGTGCTTCCCACAGTAGGCGCTAAATTCATTTCTAACTTGTTTTTCAGTTGTCAATCTGTCATAATCGATCTTTATAAATTACACTATGCCAGATGACACCTGGATGGAAGTTTAATTACCTGATGAATATGCGAGTTATATAACTTCCTTGTTATATAGTTAGCATACAGTTACAGTGGGAGCCTTGAATTGTTTGAATTGAGGTGGTGCTCTCGGCACTAACAGCAATGTTGAAAGAAATGTGTTACTTATTAAACAATCAGCGTTTATTTAAATATTCCTAATAGTGTGTATAAGCACTGAGTTAAATTCTATTTATTTGATGTGTGCATTTAAACATCTTGTTTTTACGCTTTAAGAAAAACCCAACATCGTCGTGAGTGTACTTCAGATTTTTGCTTCCTTTCCCACGGATGGCCCTCAATGAATGTAGGAAGTCAAATGCCATCTTCAAGATCGGTTTTGCTTCAAATTTTTCTCGCGGGCGATGGTCTGGGTTATTGCTCGCATGAGATTTTTAAGATTTTCCTCCTTTTAAGATGTAAAGATTCATAACTGAGCGATATTTTTTTATGATAGTGAAGTGTATCCCACCGTTATAACTACCCCACTTCCATAGAAATTTCAGAAGTGAAACATAAGAGATGTTTAAGCATAGCCTTTCGTTTGAGATGCTCGTTAAATGCATCATCTTCCCTTACGAAACTTTTCTAACTTGGTGTACACTCGCACACTAGACTAAAACCGATGCGTCTCTCCTGTCCAAATTGAAGAAATTTCAATAAGCTCTGGGTATAAATTATAGTTCTTAGCGTCATAATTTCCTTTCCTGAAAACACTTTCTTAAAGTTCGTCATTACTCATACTTGGCGATGCCTTATAACCTAGCAGTGAGATCCCCTTGAAACCAAATTCCTGTAACACTTGATCGCTGACTTTTCCTTCACTTACTTCCGCTCCTTGAAGAGGGGAGTCGAATACATCGCTTCATAGTAACCACTCTTTCCAATTTAGCTCGGCTTCCTTCAGAGGTTAGAGAGGGAGAATTTCTCCAGAAGGAAGTGACTGAAGGGACGAATGTCTCGCGGACGGGGACGATTAAGAAATAAACTTCACTTTTCGTTTCCTTTTCCTCTGGAACAAAGGCGGGGAGAAGAGGATGGGAGAGAGAGGGGTGAAGGAAATTTTCGTGCTGGGGAGTGGGAGTGTCAGGGGAAATAGACAAGATTGCCGCTTAATTACTCGGGCAGTTCGCGCGGCGGGAGAAGGGCTGAAAAAGCCACGCTAACGAGGAGAGGGAGAATGTGGAAAGCCGGGAAGGAGGGTGTAAAACGGGCAGGGACGTGGTCGGGGGAGCGTGGCGCTGGAAGGGTGGGATCCAGTGTTGGGGGAGGGTGGAAGCGGGCGTTCTGAGGGAGATAAGACGGTGGGGGGGAGGTCGCAAAAAAGCGAGTCCATGTGAAGATGGAGATAGCGAAGAAGGTTCGGTTAACTTTTCAAAAGTGGGGGTAAAGTGGTGGGGAAGCGGTAAAGAAACGAAAGGTGGGGGAATTAGAAGGGAAAAAAGAAGGGCGACGGGCACGTAATGGCGCGAGTGACGTGAGAAGAGGTAATTATTAAGATGGCCGGGGCAGTGGGGGTGTGGAAGGGAGTGGAGGGGTGGTAGCGGGGGGATTTAGGGAGTCAGGGAGGCGGGGTGTGATGCGAGGGGAGCATCAGGAGGAGGCAACGGGGTGGGCGATCTTATGGGACTAAGCCGCGCTCGGGAGAGGTACGACCCGTCTCCAGGAGCAGGGGTGTATTCAGAGGAAACTTGGGGTGAGTTCTATAAGATGAATTAACTATTTTATGCAAACTGTGGAGGAAGGCCGGGATTGTTCATCAGTTGATCCAAGCTCGTTAAAAATTCAGCCAATTTTCATGCCAAAACGTTTGTGATAAACAATAAGAGGCAAATTTCATAATATAAGTCTTACTCTTCTTATACTTAGAAAATCGCCAATATTTAATTGTTTTGCAAACCTCAGTCAAAAATTTACGCATCTGTCCCAAGATATATTTATTTGATCTCTTCAATCGATGGCAATAAAAATCCTCAGTGACCAAGAGTTAACAGAAGCGAGAGACGGTGTCATTAATCAAAATCTTGAATTTTATTCCTTTTTCGTGTCCTTCTAGAAAGCTATCCTGGAAATTATTTATTTGAATACTCATTGCAGCATCTACTCTGATATGAGTTTGTTAGAAAATATTTCAAATGAAATACAGCTACACGTAGAAAGAAACACCACTATCGAGGAAGGCAGTACTTGTCGATGAATGAATTCTTCATCACAGAGAACATACCAAGGAAAACTAAAGCTACAGTCCCCTATATAAGTCGTTCTAAAACTAGTTAATGGGGATGAAAAACTGATGCACTTAACTACCAGATGCAAGGAATTAACTTTACACGACTTTCATATTAGTTGGAGAGGGATGTGAATTATTTTGTTCTATTATTGAGAAAGGATATTATAAATATGCGGATCACTTATTTTAACGCATTAGAATCTCGCGGGTAAAGCAGAAACTGTTGCTTCAATTTGAAATGTTATTGATCCATGAAGGTAAATGAGCCCAAAAAAAATCTCGAACGGGAATTTCTTTAACTGATATTGTAAAGACAAAGGGATATCGGTTATGTTTTACGCTATGAGATTCGGAATGACTTTCAGTGTTATCTAACTCTCTGCCAATCATCTGTATCAGTACGCAGTCAAAAAGGGAAAGGGTTATCCCTTGAAATTTCCCTCCAACGGATTATCAACTGAAAGTAAAATGTTTTCACATTATGTTGGAATTTGTTATCTGCGAAGAAAATGATTTTGAACGTCAATATTATGGAAATTCAGTAAATGAGACGAATGCCTGTTATTTGGAATAATCTACCATTTTTGTAGGTATCTGCGGCAAGATTCCGTTTACTTTGGAAAAGCTGGTCTTAAATGTGTTACATAAATTGTTACTACATTCGCTGATGTGAATAATTGTCTTAAATATTTCGGTCCGGATATTTAAAGATATCTTTTCAATTACGTCGCCTGGAATAAAATT
Organism: Platycnemis pennipes; assembly: GCA_933228895.1. Lineage (NCBI taxonomy): Eukaryota > Metazoa > Arthropoda > Insecta > Odonata > Platycnemididae > Platycnemis > Platycnemis pennipes. The sequence goes on along the minus strand of OW121848.1, from coordinate 115,565,388 downwards.
CCTAAAAAGACCATATATGGCTGCGAAAAAAATCCGAACGATGCAGTAAAAAAGTTGAAGTAAATAAGGGAATATTTTAAGGGTGCGCATCGCCTATTTTTTACTTTTGATTCGTGCATTTGGCGAAGTAATTGAAAATGTCCCAAGCAATGCTTCAGGAGTGAGTATTTTACGGATTTTGCCGTTAAAGCAGTGTTAATAAAAAAAATAGGTTTCGGCTCCAGGATTAACGAAAGGAAAAAGAATTAACGTGATAAATAAATGAATTGAAAATGAATTGATCGAATAAGTCACAAAAAAACTGCCGAAAGAGTAGGTAAGAAAAAGAAACTAATGAAAATCAAGAAAGGTAGAGTAGAAAATCGTATCGCGAACACCATGAGACACGATCATTTCTTGAAAACAGTCGTAGAAGAAAATTATATAGAAATAACTGCAGTGAATGCCTTGGTTGAAATGTGTTGAGTAAGTAATAATGAATGTAAAATAGAACTATGCCAATGTGACGAGATTGGATAACAGAAGAATCAAGTGAAGATATGTGTTCAAGTGATCTGACGATTAATGATAGATTAATTAACGGTGATGATTAATGAGATAACCTTTTGGGCAATACCACCCGGTTATTTGGGAATGCGAGTATTTTTTTAGAATCAAAATATTTTTTCAATATCTTCAGGGTTGGAAATCACTAGTACTCGTTATTAAAAAAATAGGCCACTTGATTGATTACATGGAGTAATTACTTTCCCGTGATTCGAGAGGACACGAGGCCCAATCCACTGAGTTCACCCGAGAAAACGTGGTGCTCACAGGTTAAGCCATAATCCAGCTCGCCCTTCGCCGTCTCCAGTGACTCTTCGAGGCGAGGAGATAAAATGCTGGAGCACTCGGTTATTCATACAGAGTCGACGCATCTGAAATCAGGAGGAAGCAATCTTTTTTTCTCGGCCCCAACATCGGTTGGAAGTGTTTAACAGCGTTATCTCAAATGTTTTCACATCAATTACGACTAATCAGCCTCTCCTTTCATCCTTCCCTTCGCGCCAACCACATAATCCATCCATCAACGCCGGAGCTCTTCCTTCCCAACCTCCATCAAATGCCCTCCTAGACTCTTCATCCTCCTCCTCCTCCACTCATCCTCCTCACCCCCTCCCTCCTCTTCGACTAATCCCATGCCAGGCGCTCTCCACTCTCTAGCCTTTTCCCCTTTTCCCACATCATCCCCCTACCGACCGCCCATATCCCGTCCCTTTAAAAATAATAGAAAAAAAGACCCACCTACCTTCCCGAGGCTTTCCCGCCCACCACTCCACTCTAATTCCCTCCTCGGGGCCCGTCTCCTCCTGCGCCGTGCCCGGTCCTACTTCCTCATCCCCGTCCCGGCCCTCTCCACTCAAAACCGGACTCGGTTTATCGGGCCCTTCCATCCGCAGGAACTGACAGCACTCAATTAGCCTCTTAAAGGAAGTGGACGGACGGACGCCTCCAAAGCTCCATCAAAACCGCTCTGGTCCTCTCTCTCTTTCCACTCTTCGACCCCTCCCTCTCTCTTCACCTGATCTCTCCCCCTCTCTCTGTCTCGAGTCGGTATTGTGTGAGTGAGTGAGTTCGAGTGAGGTCGGATGGAATGGGAAGGGGGCCTGGGAGGGAGAGAGAGGATCTTCAAGACCCCTCTCCCTCGTCCCTCGCTGCCTCTCCACTCCTCGCGCCAGAATCACCTCCACTCACGTCATTCTCTCGAGAACGTTTCATCTCGTCCGTTGCCTGCCCCTCCCTCTCTTCCGTCTCGACCGTTTGCCCTTGTTCCCTTCCTCGCGTCTCATTACTGGGGCGATATCACCCCTGCCCTCCGGAATGCATCTCCACCTCTCCCACCAGACGCAAAAACTCATCTGGTCCTTTTAATATACTCCTACTGAGCACGCCTAGAGTTTATTCAAGTCTGTTCAACTGCCCGGATGTTCCCTACCATTTGTTTTTACATGTTTCCTTCGCTTGGAAAGCAGAAAACGTGTCCTGCCACCCTGTCACATTTTTCAGAACACGATCTAAGAGGGTTGCCATGCTACTGGAGTGACGATTACGTTTTCTTTGGCTTGGGGTAATGTTTGTACGCCCCGTGAAAAAGAAAATTCAGTTCAAATTGAAATGGAGCCTCAAAAGCACACGGTAAATTTGTTATTAAGTCGTTATCTTAAACCGATGAAGTACGCTATATAATTTTAATGACCGCTTGGCCACGTGAAAAATTCACACCCGCCAAAACGTGCGCATTAACACCGATTCATCCCTCCCTCTTAAATGTCTCCTCCGTAAATTTTAGACAATACTGCTAATAATATGCCACCGTTCTTCGTGGAAGCTGGAATAATAACCCGCCCTTGCTATAATAATGCTTCCCCAGATTTCACAGTCATTATAGTTACTTCCACTTCGCCGGCAACTATTCTCCAGGACACCGGTTGGAAGGATATGTGTATGTATCTGATGAAAAAAACCTTGCCTGCTTTTTCACCTTCACCGTTTTACCGACTGACTTTCTTCATATTCCTCTTCAGCCTTCAGCACACTCCACGCTCTGTGCACTGCCACCACCTCTCCCCTTTACTATCCTCACCTTGCATCTACTCTCTCCCATCCTGTCCCTCTCTCTGCTTCCGCTCCATAACGCTCTTCATACGATTACTGTCTCCTCTCCCCTTCATGTCGTCCCTTTTTCTCTTCCAGAGCCTCTCCACGTTCTTAGTTTTTTGTTTGGCCTTCTTCAATCCGCACTCCGCACGCCTTCTTAGTGGAGGAAAGGGAAAATTCGCAGCGTTAAGTGCAACGGTCCAGCGATTAGTGGACCCCGCGATACATCTGATAAGTTTTGTGAATAACTTGGGTGATCGGGGTCGGTAGTCTCTCGACTTTCCTGCCCCATTGGGGTAGTTGTCACGATAAATTACCTTCGGAAAAGAAGAAGGAAGTCGCTCAGTGTTAGTACGTCCGTTTGCATTAAACACGACGAGTCAAGCAAACGCCTCGAATTGATAATATCATGATAAAGGCAGGAAATTCGTCCTCTCGTTCTTTCTTAAAATCAGTGTAGGGCTGTCTCGGATGTTTTGATAGGTTGCACACTAATGTTACATCATGTTGGTTGTGTATATAGTACCAATCTGCAGGATGGCTGCCTTTGGAATTGTAGATGAGTTATAAATTTGTTGAAATATTATTGTTAATTTAAATAAATACTAGTTGACATGTGTATTTTTCCCATTTATATTAAGTGAGATTGTCAGATCATCCACAACAACTACCGTTGAATGAATGGTGTTTGACAGTAATACCGTAACCTTTTATGTACATACAATTTTAGTGCTTGATTTCGTATTTATTTTCTAACCACACCACACGCCTTTTCCACCGGCTATTGGTTGAAATTTTCATTTTAATTAGGTGGGAGCATGCTACTTTTAAATCCATTAGGAGATGAATGCAGTAACTTTACCTGCTACACTCAACGCGCATGAAAACATCGCCATCATTCCATCAGTGATATTAATGCGGTATTAAGGTGAATAAAAAAGATAATTTGACGGGAGAACGATTTTGAGTGGGAGAAGGGGTGTAAAGAGGGACTTAATGAGAGATACACACTACTGGAAGAGAGAAATAACTAATAGAGTCACTTAGGAAGTCCCTCAAGCCAGCGAAATAGTTCCTCGTTAGTGGCAGGTGTTAATTTGACCACTCTCTGGGGTAGGTAAAAAGGGTAGAACGCCAATCTCGCTCGTTAGAAGGATCGTCAGTGGGATGAGGTGAAGAGGAATCTTGAAAGAAATGGGTGGGTGGAGTATGTGGGTACTCTTATTCGATGGTTATGGCCATTCGAGGAGTGTTCCTTTCAGTCCCTTAATTTCTCAAAATGAAATTGGCTCCCACTCCTCAGACCCTCCTATCCTCTTCCTGCCCGTTACCTGAAAAACGGCGTGCTGCCCGTCTTCTTGTCTCACGCCACGACGCACGCATACGATAGCATCTCGCCTGCTGTCTCTTTCTCATCTTCGTTGAAAGCATTAGTGCTGGCGTGAACCTGAAGTTATTATGGTGAGGCATCTCCATGGGGAAGTCATAATGTTGGATCGAAAAATGAAACATTTCTATATTTAGTCTTCATCATCTGCAACCGTTAGTGAGTTGCATCACTTATTTCGTGGACTTACGGGTGCCCAAAACTTAGGAGGCAAAATTGGAAAAGATGGTGACGCTTACCGAGGTGGGTAGTGAATTAATTTTCGTTAAGATTAGGACTTTGAATTTGATAATACGAAATATTTCGTGGTTCAGCGTTTCTTCTATTTATCTGTCTTAAATCTTACATGATGGGATGGAAAGAGCCTTCAACCATATAAGTAAGGGTATCATTTGCATCTACAATGAAGAATCAAAATCGAGGAAAGTTAAATTGGACATAATCTCTTTTCCCCCTAATTAACGTTTTAATGCGTGCAGAGAGATGAAATTCCTTTTTATCTCCTCATCTTAGACATCAATCTTGCTAGACTCAACGAATCAAATATCATGTTACCGCTCGAGAACTTGGATTCATATCTGTTTTACGAAAATCGTTTCACAATTCATTTAACCGCATTTTCTCGACTATATTTTTACTCTTTTTTCTTCTGTTATGTTGAGCTCATTAACTCCCGCACGAAAAATTTCGTAAACGCACGCATATGGGGCACGAAAGCGTTTACAGAATACACAAGTTATATCGCGCTTGATCGGACAATTCGGGGCACGCCATTAGATGAAATCTCCTTTATCGTCCCGTGAATTTCATCATGACCTTTTTGAGGTTTTTCTTGACTGTCATAGGCCTAGATTTTGGAGCCTTACGTACCTACTGAGTAATGGTGTTTTGTAGGAGATATGTTAGAGCCTGTTTGAGAAGAAATATTGAATTAAATCCGGGGAAGGAAATGAATTTGTTCTAACAAAATTATTATGCATACCAAATTTTCTAAAGTAGTGGGATGAATTAGGTTTGTATAAATGTTTGGTACAGTTGCGTTTTATTTTACTTCTTTGGGCTTAAGATTGTCCCAAGAATCAGTAGTTCATTTTCTCGTCATGACACTGCTGCAGATGTGCATTCTTTCCGGTAGGATATAGCATAATTCGACAGTATAGAATAATTTTGAGCAAACAGGGTGTTATTTCTTTCATAATTAGTCAATCAAGCTGTGCTATGTCACTCCTCCATAACAAAATACTTCATGGTTAACGAAAGAACAGCTACTATATATTTAAATATTTAGTGATGGAATTAAAGCAGTTTAAAATTAAAAAATACCAAGCCTTCAGTTTTTAATTATTTTGTGAGGCGTAACAACTTTAGACTAAGTGCCTTGAACAAATTATGTATGCGTTAGATGTCATTTTTATGTGGCAATTTGACTCTTCTTGGAGTTCTCTTTGACAAATTTTTTTCTCAAGTTTTTTCCTTTTATCTTATTTTCATCCAAGAAATACATTGCTATCGAAACAACATATCATCCATTTAGGAATTTTGTCTCTTCGTGCATGGTGTCGGCGAAGGGTTGAAAATGTAGATATTGAACTTTTTTATTTCATATTTTGGCTTGTTTATGATCACCGATACCAAGAAACAGTGCCTTATCCTTTGGTCTTGAACTAAATTTCCACAATATCATTTGGATCAAAAAATTGTCCCGTCAAAATTAGCTTTAGGACCCACCACAAAGATAAGTGCGGGACGTTAAAGAGTGATTAGAGGAATGTTTTTGCGCGCGATAAAATTATTTCCCCTACATTACCGTCCCTGAAAACATATTGCTCCAACGGAGTTAATCTTTGAGCAATCTTGGACTAGAGATCTCTTATGCGGTCAGAGGAAATAGTTACCTAAGTTAAAAGGCTTGCTTCCCGTTGATTCGAGACCCACTTGTCGTGAGCCCTCAGCGTTTCACTAGTGGAATCGCCTCCCAATTACGCTTTATTACGCAACCTGATGATACTGCGCATTAGCACTCAATAGCGTGACCGAATGGGCTCGAATATCTTTTTCAGGGCCAAGCACGCCACGGTGTAAGTTTACAAATATAAATGCACCACGAACTGTCTTTAAGAATCAAAGAGTCCTTTCTTCCATACAGAATTATAAAATTATGCCAAAGTATGACCACCTCTAATTCGCGTGAGAAAAATCTACTCAATTTGTAATGTGAATGCTTGTTTTGTAAAAGTTTGAATAAAAATTTGTGGATATAAGAAGAAAGCGTTTGAATCCATCATTTTCTAAAAGTTCGTGTCATTGTTTATGGGTTTATCTTCGTAGACTGCGAGACACGGGGATCAGGTTGGTGTGGTGGCTAGAGTGCTGGCCTCACATTCCGGGTTCGATTCCCGGCAGTGGCGGATTTTTCAGTGGAAGACCGGCCCCCTCTCGAGTGCCTAATGGAGGGAATTTCAAGTTCAGTACTCCGTCCGTCAGATGGGACGTTAAGCCGTGGTTCCCTAGGCGCCTTTCGGTAAGAGTAGGCTGATGCCGACACCAGGTTTCTCTCAACCCTTCCTCCGAATCCTTAAAACTTCTACCATTACCCAATTACCCACCTATCCTAAATGGCGCAAATGACCTCAGCTGTCGGTCGCCGCCCCGGAATAACCTGGGAGACACCTCGTGAGTACTCCGCCATTATTTGCCGCTTCACATTTATGGACCTTATTTATTTATAATCTGTCGTCTAATGATCCACTATTAGAGAGTGTCAGAGAGCAATAATATACTTTTGAGTATAATACGAAAGATTTTTCCTCACTCTTGGAACGGTGACTTGAAATCGAAGGAAGCTTGAAGTTAGACCTATCCAAAAAAGCATGTAAGTGAAGGAAAGACTATACTGAATAACTGAAATTCAGATCGTAGCGATTTTAAGGGAAAAGGTTTTTGTCATTTTTACGGAATGATATGCCTTCTGTTGACATTCTCGGGAACAAAGATTGTAAGTATCCAATGTAGATGTGCGTAAAATTTGTGCCAAAGATTTTGAAACAAAAATTTATTTATGAAATGCTCCAACTGCTAGGGCTACATTGCACCGTGTGCGTTTGGTACTAAGCACTTAAAAACTATTGTCAAAGATATGTGAACCCGCGTTCTACGCCACTGTCCTGACTACCCCGGGCGGATTGCATGGCGGGGTACCGGTGCTAGTATTGCATTCCCGATAACATTTTCGTAGTCCATTAAGATCTTCTACTCGGCAGCTTAAACGGATTTCACATCTCTGAATGAAAACTTTACCGAATAGCGCTGGAATTGGGAGCCTTAAAACATCGTGCGACAATCGCAAAAAATTGCGTTCCCTTAGATGATGTCCACGTCTTAGCTAACTGAAATTTTTTTGCGGATTGAATGTGAAGACCGCAACGCCATAGTATTCCTCAATTCTATTAAGGTGGTGGAAAGAGTACAGAAAATTTCGCATTTGCTATCGATCGGAAATTTTCTTCGCATTAAAATCTCAAGTAATGGATTTAGTGTCACATTTGGATGGCTTACAGTATTAATCTATTTTTAACCTCCCTCACAACCCACGCATCTGACCTCATACCCAAGGGCCATTCTGGTCTTTTTGGTGCGGTCTTGACTCATTCAGTTCTAGGACAGCCCCACATGTTTTCGGAAGTGAATGACCGGATTGGAATTTCCGGATTATTCTGCGTCAGTTTAGGTGCGTGAGGTTAAAAAAAGGGATTAACTTTTGAATTCGCTCGGCATTTTCATAAATATTTGCCCCGATTAAAAGCGTCAACAGCCACGTATAACTACTCTCATTATCATTTCACACTAAACATTTCGTTCGTTTTAAAGGGTCCATTTTGGCTACTACAGCATTATTTATAATTTAAATGGTGGTGTTAACGTTTTAGTATGTTATTGATAACCTATGATTTAAAAAACTAATACAAAATATTTCTAAGTATGATAAACATAAAAAAACCAGATTCAGGTGTGATGTGGATGATAAACATAGATTTATGAGTGGGATATCCATAGTAGTTGGAAGTTGTTAATTGACAAAATAAGGTTTTAGGCTAAATGTTGACATCTACACCTGCATAATACCCTGCAATCCACAGCAAGAGTGTGTTGTTATACGGGGGAGAACCACCACCAGTCACACCTTATAAATCAAAGAGGAGACATTTACACTCTCTACCGCCGCGGCGGCGGTAGAGAGTGTAAACGGCGCGCCGGGCAAGAATGCAAAAAATACCTGTCCGTATGTGCACTACTTACATTCAACTGAGAGGCACTATGACGGAGGCACACTCTGTGGAAAATATTTGTCATGAAATCGCGAGACGTGACATTTTAGCTTTAAATTACGCATAATAATTGTTAGTTTGTACCGAGTAATGTATTAGTCATTGATTAGCAAGTCATTTCTATGACTACATTAATTATTAACTTATGTGGACTTATTTAAATTATTATCTGTCTCTCTGCTTTCTTGTACTTCATTCTATATTTAGTTGTTTGAGGGAAAGCATTATCTCTTTCCAAGCGGAACATTTCCTTTGGAAAGTCATAGTTTAAGCCAATAACATATCTGGAGGCGTAACCCGATAATACTTGATCCATTAAATTTCTGTCACTGAAATCAAACTACTTATATTTTGCTTTGGATTTCTTTATGGATATGCCAGTTTTTGGGGCTGATACATCAATGCCGTTGACTACAAAAAAATTATAGGGAAGTATCTACTTGTTTATTCGTCTCCGTATGCCAGACCGACGTGAGCTTTGATGAGATCATTTGCAAATACATAGAAGGACTATATTCTAGCCACATACCTTCTAGTGGCTTTCAGATCATTCTATAGATGTAATTGTAAATGTTCCACAGTAGAGTTGGCGCTCCGTAAATCACCAATCCGTGGTTGATCAGGCATGTCCTAAGAGTCCACTCGTAGCTTCGAACCCCACAATTTCTGGGTTGTGATACTTCTAAGGATGCCATGCCGTCTGTTGTTTGTACATTTGATCATAATATTGTTTACTTTAAAACTGGTTGGATAGTAAAATTAAGCATTCAGTATTACAGAAATAAAACCAAAACATGTCTTGGTTGGGTGAAAAGAGGCCGTTGTACGCGATGCGATTGATTGCATAACTTGAAGAAGAGTCGAATCGCGGAAAGTGCGCGGATGAATGCGTGGAAAGAGAACAGGGATTATTATTCGCACTGTGTTTCAATAGTTTGAGTAGTTTCCCATAAATACCGTTGCTTTACTCAATAAAATGCTCTCTGTGCATCTCTGCGTGGATCAGACTACACAGTACGAGGGCCATGGCAAAACGGCTTCAATATGTGTTCAAGCAAGAAATCCTGGAACCCTATCCTCACCTATTCTCCCACAATATATCATGCGCGCAACACCGTTTAACACGTGCGAGATCCATTGAACATGAAAGAGTGCATTTAGCCGAGCTCCCCTTCCCCCCTCCCACTCGGACTCGAACCGAGAAACGCTCGAGTCACCACGATTCCGACCGGCGACAATCGCTTCGTCTCGATCGGTCGCCGGCGTCCGCTGCGCGCCGACCTCTGGGTCAATCAATCCATCAGGGTGGGGGCAGAGGGGAACCGTAACCCTGAGCGACCCTACCACACTATATGTAAGTACTTCCCTCACTGGCGAGGCACGGCCTACCCTCCCCTCTCTGATCTCTGCTCCCCCCAGATGACCGTTCGGCATTGCGGGGAGAGGCGAGTTATTTGTGGGTTGAGGAAATGCGTGTGTGTGTGAGAGAGAGAGAGGGCGGGATTGAGGAGGGACGTGAGTGAAGTGGTGCGGCTGGTATCCGGGAGGGTATGGGGATGGATGAGTGGAGTGGGGTTCGGTGGGTATGAGGAATAGGTGCTTAACAGTCGGATGGCGTGTTCCTCCACCTCCCTCCCCCCCACAACCTTCTCAGTCATTTCCCGCCCTCATGAGCTTGCTCAAAATGTTCCCCCTCCCTATTTATGTATCTTCCCCTTCTCTCCTCCAGCTCACTTTTCTCCCTCCCCATACCATGCTCCTCTTCTTCCCCTCCTGCACTTCTCCCGTCCACGTCCAGAGCCTTATCAATTAGCGTGCTCCGGAAGGACTCTCCCCCACTCCTACCTACTCCCTTCGCCCCTCCCCCCTCCCGGGACGCACTTTCCCAAAACGCCTTGTCCTTGCCCGTTCGAATGACCGCGCCGGAATTAAGTACTTCCACTTCCATTAGCCCGCTACCGCTGCGCCACTAAACTGGTCTTGTTTTTTTTTGGTATTTATGCCTCCATCTCTCCTCCTACCCGCTTGCATCCCCTTTAATAAGGACCCTCTCCTTCTCACGTGACTCCTACTCTCCCGTAATTACCTATTGCGCTGGTTTTAGGCGATGTTTCATTCGCAATCTCTGCAGCGGGTGCAGAAAGATAGGACGGTTGAAAGGTCGTGATTGTGTGGACGTTCGGATTATTATTATTATTTTATTCGTTTTAATGCGCTGCTCGGAGTGATTTTCATCAGCGACTTTCCGTGCCTTAATTTTCCTCTCTAATGAATACAAAAAAAACAGGTATGTGGGGATAATTTTTAATTTCCAATGTGATTTCTTTTTACATCGGATAAAACTCCAATACCTTTGCCCCGCCTTGTTGGTAATTTAGGTAGAAGGATTAGTTTTTGCCTCGAAAGATTTCTTTATGTATTGCGGAACTCAAGCCTGACTTCCATTGCTTTAATATCAGGGTTGTGAAACTTTACTGGATACTTTAACTCTTGTTGGATTGTACTGTTATTCGGGTCTGTATTCCGATTTTTGTGAGCTTTTTCTGTCTGCGCTGTTATTTGAATGCTGAATCACTAATCGCCCCAGTGCCATTCGACGATTTCTCGAGCCTCGATCATTCAAAGCTCCAACTTTGCAGGTTATCGAGAGCTGTACAAATGGATTACGGCGATCCTTTACCGTCACGGCTTAATCCGCACGTAACTTGATCGCTCGAACCAGGCTTTTTTTCCGTAACACTCGTCACAGTACAATCACTTGACGATTATCGTATGCAGGCAGCACGGATACTCTCCCTGATTCGAGTGCTCTTTTTAGGATCGAATCAGCCCGTGACAAAGCACTCGTGAAGGTGCGTTCCAGTCGAGATTGACGCCCCACGCTCCGGTGCTTTTCTCGTTCGCAATGAGAGAGGACCGATGTTTACACGGATCCGAATCAAGGGCCCTCTCCTCTCCCATTCAAATGCGGCACTCGAATTCATGGTGTCCCGGCGCGTCGGCATTTTTCCGTCCACTGCCGGCGGTGTCCTCTCGATGCCACTCCCCGCCCCTTCCCGCGCGCTTTTCAATCTGTTTCCCTTCCCACCATTCCCCAGAATCGCTCCCGGTAGGAAATCCATTGAAAGGCTAGCCTTGTTCAGGGTGTGCCGAATTCACTTTTGAGTGACCGATCTTCTTTTTTTTGCATGGCCTCTGGAGCACGAGGCTTCTTCAACCCGTTTCCGCGTGTTTATGAGGCCGTTTCCCCTTTTCACTGTGTCGCTTAAATCAGTACGATGACTTTTAGCGTGAAGCTCATGAATGTGAAGCGCATGCATGGGAATGATATGTACAAAACTAAAAATAATACCAAATATTCAGAGAAAGGAAAGCATATGATGATCGGCAAAATCTGACTTAGCTCTAAAGGGTATTATTTTTTATTCTGGACTCTTTGTCATTTCTAACATGATTTTGCATTTAATGATGGTTTTAAACGGAAAAAAAATGTTGTATGTGTTCCTCTCATAAAGTAAACACAGAAAGATATAATTATTTCTGTTGATTTTTTACCAGATGCCATATCGTATTTGAGGCGAAGTTATGTTTTAATTTTGCATATTTAACGTACGTACATACGTTTACATTGCATTGTACATTACATTAACGTAAATAGTGTCGACTTGAAAGATAGTGTGCGTCAAAACTATATTAATATTATCCAGGGATCAGTTCTTTAATTGTCATGGCCATCGATTGGGTAGAAGTAGAATAAGAGATAAATCCATATTAATAATATATTTTATTTACTCCCACATAATAGGTACAAACTGGTAACAAATAAAGAGCGGGAGCTTTAAGTGGTCTCCAAGGTAAAAAGACCAGAGTAGAGCCACCAGAAAATTATAAAAATTGCGTGCTATTACAATAAAAGCGGTATCTGTTACATAAGTATAGTTCCAATAAAATTATCATAAAAATAGTTATTCAATATTTTCTTGAGAAAAAAGTCAGTCTTTTGTAAGTTTTAACATATTTTTGAGGCATTAATGTTATTAAATTCAGCCGGCAGTATATTTAATATCTTTGGTCCCATATACAAAAAGGAACGTTTATATAATGGTAATCTTGGTCTGTTAGTTACAATGTTTGACTCATTCCTTATATTATAATTGCATTTATTAGATACACTCGCCATATTGCCACTTCTAACGTAAAACAGTTTCAAGACCTTAAATAAATACAAATGCTATATTGGCAACAATTTGAGGGCCACAAACAACAGAAAGGAGTGTTTATGAGATATATTTGACGCTATTACACGAATTACCTTTTTTGCAGAACGAGTGTATACTTAAAAAATCATCATTGAAAAATAAATATTTCAATTCATTATATACAAATAGGACTGTGAATCCGACAATGAATTTGTGAGCCCAAGGTGGACATTGGCATGTTGATAGCTAAAATTCAGCTCGTAATTTAATTCTATTGCTCTTTTTCCAGACTAAATTTCTCGAATCAGATTTAAAGCCATACGCATAATTTTAGAGTAAATGCTAGAATACTTGCCAAATGCTTAGTAAGCACTCAAAATACATCAAGTGGAAGACAAACAAGGAAGCATTGTGCTGTGTGTGAGAAAAGAAAGTTGCCGGGAGAATTTTAAAGGAAGCAGATAAAGTATATAGAGGAATTATTGAAAGGAAATTTAATTATGAAAGCTTCGATTTATAGGAAGAACGACAGGAAAAAGGTGTAGTTCTTCTATGCAAGAAGGAACAACTACAGTACAAGGACAGGGTGATCTGGCAGGAAGTATCCGGGATACAACCTCTTTTGGTTGAGCATTGATAATAGAAATTCAAAACTTTCTATTTTAATCGCTGCAAATATTCACTCTATATTTCATTTTCCCTTCTTCCTAAATTATACCCAGGAAGGACAGTGGAAATATAGGTAGTTGCGATAGGTATTGGTGATAATACAAGCGAACCACTGCGCTGGCCATGTAGAGTAAAACAGCCTGCCTGACGGACGCTACGCCTAATCTGAAACATTTTCCGAACGCCATCAAAAAAAAAGTTTATATCATGCCCCTCTGAGAATCGAACGATGGTATGCCTGATCGAGATCTAAGCTTAACGTAAGGGTTACAAAAATATTGCCCGCTTTCACCTTCGCGTTTTTTTATGAAATGCTTCCTCCTCGGAGGGGAACAAAGCGAATAGTTTGTATGCTCCGGTCTTGGGAAGGCAGACTTGTATATATATGAATGTGCGTGGCAGAAATGAGAAAAAAAGCCATCCGCCCGCCTAATAAAGCACTCAAGAAGTATTTACGCGCCGTGCAAAGGCGCCTGATATACAAATCACCCCATTCAGACCGCCAACCGTCTGACGGTGTCTCTCCCACGGCGATCGTGACGGGCGGACATTCATCTGGCGGCCAAATTGATTTAAGGAGTCGTGATTTCATTTTTGCGTGCGGCAATCGCGCTCTCGGAAATACGTAGGTACACAAAAAAATGCGAAGGGGGGGATGGGTTGGAGAGAGTTCGAGTGTTGTATTCTGGAGTGAGTTATTGTGTCCGGGGGAGATTTCCTGGATTCGACCGGGGCGGGAGTGGTGAAAAAAATTATGAGTATATACGCACGCGTGATGCGGCGGAGGAGAAAGAATCGAGGCGCACGTTTTCGTCTCCTGGGGCGGATCTGGTAGCTCGGCACGCTTCCCGTAGCGTGCGCCCGTGCGTAAGTGAAATCCCCCGGGAACGTAATTGTGACGAAGATACCTTTTGGATGGTGGAGGAAGAGAGAAATGTTACCGGTAGGGTGGAAGGAGGTGGCATCGTGCAGCACTAATCTAGTTGTGGTCCACCTCCCGGTCGGTGAACCATCGCCAAGTATCACCATTTAGCCATCGATGTTAGGCGATTTTAGCCTATTTGATGTAAGGAGCTAAAAATTTTATTTCTGGAGCTTAGAAAAAATGTTCAGTAGTCTCCCGAAATATGGTTAGAATCCCGGAAGGAGGAGATATTTTTAGTAGTATGCTAGAGTCTAGTGATGTGCCAAAGGCACATGATGTAATTGCTGTATCCCTCGAGTGTGACGATAAGTTATTACCTCCTCGGTGCTTTTTCCATTGTGGATACTTAGAATTGTTTTCAAATTTATAGTTCACAAAAATACCATTATCCATTATAAGATTGCAGTCCAAGTACTGAGAAGGGACATAAATGATAACGACTAAAATTCATAAAAGCAATTCAGTCACCAAATTAGTTGTAAGCCGAATAACTTGACCGGTGGCGTATCCTAATGGTGAATGTCAAGATTCCATATGAAAACAAAACTCTTAAGTTGAAGAGATAATTTCAATTCGTCCCTAGCCATATTAACTAGTATTGATGTAAAGAGGAAGACCCTGGCATCAACCACCCACCCACCAACTCTGAAATCTGATTTGATCAATGAATCAGTCTTAAGTTCTCAATTGAACGCTAATTGAAAGTTATCTTTCCCCTCGAGACAATCCGTGCGACTCTTAATCAAATACGTACGTTTAATTTCTCTGCGCATTTTTTCATACTACTATTTTTCACTAGGACTCTCTTCACCTCCGCTCAGAGATTAACATACTTTGCAATTATTCACGCCTGTGCCTATTTCCAAAGGCCGAATCAACGTAACCATGCCTCATCTCAACAAGGTAATCAAATCCCAGCAAGGCCTCCCTCGCGGCACCCTATATCTTGCTCCCCTTCATAATGTTGTAACCAGCATGAAGCTGAATTTGGTCAAGTGGCACCTCAAAGGCTGGGTCAAAGGTCAGAATTAGTGGCCGCGAAGCCAGAAAATGTCCACCTGGTTCCATGAACAAATCATATGGAGCTTTCCTATGCTGTAGATCTGGAATTCATTTGACAATTCTAGCATTCATTTATATCAGTGAATTTAACCAATTCCTATCAATGAGTACATCTGAGAGTATTTGAAGAAATTCTTAAATTAATTTTTCAATAATTCTAATTAATCAAAACTGCATATCATGTTTTATCGTTAAATAGCAGTTAATGGACGTGAAGGAATATCTTTTATCCAGTCAGACAAATACCTACTCTTAGCAACGGTAAAATTGCTACACAACGTCTGTCGGTTACTACAGAAATGTTCAAGCGCGTTCTTTTGCTTCGAAATACTTTTTCTATTTGAAATATTATGCTCCCGGAATCGATCATGTGATCTGCGTCTCTTTCTGACACGTCAAAACAAGCACTGATTCAATCACCCATTGCTTTGATGGCAGGTGAGAATAAATGTGTAGTGACTGGTAACTTTCTCATTTTCCACTTTCAGTCGAGTCATTAGTGACAGAATTATTCATGACGGAAGATTAAGCGTAAATCAATGAAATTCCGAAGGTTGACGGGCAAAATCGTGTAGATAGTTTCCAAAACTAAAAAAGGTAAATGAGCAAGAAAGCAAGCTGAAGAAGAGATAATAATAATCCATGATAAGTGATGTGTGAGGGAACAAAATGGCATTGCGTGTATTTGTGATCTTGAGTTCGCATTACCCCGTTAATCAGCAAACTTTGACCCCAGATTAGCCATTGCAACCCTATTTCCTTGTCCAACGTGTCTCATCCCCCGAGTGAGACGAACTGTAGCAAGTTATATGGATACGTCTACAAATACGCGACTGGTGATGATGGAGTTTAGCTAGCAAACTCCACGCAATACGCGACTTTGTAGTAAGGTACGTAGTGGGGTAAGAATGAATACATATGTGCTTCATCCCGGTAGAAGGGTGGTTGACTTCCACAGTCTCAGTAGGGAAACACGCGATTTCACCCCCGTGTACAAATGAAGACGGCCTGCTACCGGTTGGGTCCGCATTCCGCGGGCATTCCATTCCAACGTCGCTGCCACAATGCCTGCTTGGGAGAGGAAGGAGGAGGCCGTGCCGGCGTTATCCTCTCGCTCCCCCGGCCTCCCACGCATCGCATTTCCCTGTTGTTGTAATGCCGGCGGCCGGCAGGGAAATTCATGCGCGACATTTCGAGGACGATGATTCAATACGCGGATATTTGCAATCATTGTTTGGCACGCCATTCAAAGGTTTTCCTTTCTGTTTTTCTGACTTGAACTTCTTCTTATTTAGCTCCCGGGACCGGAATATATCTCTCGCGAGACACTATTAGATTACAAGATTATTACAAGTTGATCAATGGAGATTCCTCTCAATTTACTTCATCAGTCTTGATGAATTCAAATACACTTTCATGGACGAACATTTGTTTTTGAGTTTATGACCAGTAATATAATTACTTGATCTTTACTGCATTCATATTGCCTTCAGTTTTGTGTTTCAATTTTCTAAAAGATGCCGCAAAATTGCAAACAGATTTTAATGCTCATCATCAAGTATTCTATCAACGTTGCTAAGGCTGCTATTTCGTGAAGCGCTCCCTGCTATTCCCCTCAAATAGTGGTTATTTTTTTCCTTTCATCTAATCCACGTTTTTTATATCAAAACCCTCCTAAAATCTCAATGTCTTCTTCGTGCCCCCGTACCACCTAAATAACATGAGTACTTATTTCACTTCCCTCACTTCCGCTCTTACCTAAAATTCTTTCCTTCATTGATCTCTTCAAACGTTCTCCATTCACCTGTATCACCTTTTTCTAATTTATCCGATCAACTTACATTTCTCTCCTGCCAAGTGGAACTCTTTTCCACTCGTCTTCCTTTCCCTTCAGCCAAGCTCCTTATACGTCTTCACATTCAATGCTCTAAGCAATATCTTCATTTAGCAATGACCAATGTCTCGGGCCTATGTATTTAATTTATAATGGAATACGAAATTTACGTCAATAGTGCATCATTAATGAGATTGTTTACCGTAAATGGGAGGACGAGACATGATGAATATTCGAGCCGACGAAGCAGGAATAAATGATAGCAGAAATTTTCTTTAATAACTCCCTGGTATTGGTAATATTTTTGGAATCGGATGTATGGTATTTAACGTACAGCTACTAGCGGTTATTCAGACATGAAGGGTGATAATGGCTTCGGGGTGGAGTGGTGTCAAATCTCTTAAATGAGTATCTCAAGCATTGAGATACTCTCGTTGACGTGTTTCTTACTTTTAGAGCCAGGGTATTAATAATATATAAGGGGCAATGTATCACTGTAATTGGTCTGACAAGGTCCCTTTCCCTTCTCCGTCCACAGGAGAGAGGAGCGGCGACCATTTCGAGGTCGGCATCCGCGCCGCTCCCGCTTTTGCCGCCGTAAGGAAGTTCCACAGTGGCGGTGGACACCACCTCGGCCACATCCACCAGCTCAGCCAACAGCTCTCGCAGCAGCTATCGCACCAGTTGACGCACCAGCTGACCCACCAGCTAAGCCAGCAGCTCCACCACCACCATCACCACCACCAGCTCAACAACCACCATCACCACGCGCCCTTCGGTCACCAGAGGCTGCACCAGGCCGTCGTCGGCGGCGGTGGCGGGGCCCAGCCGCCCCAACAGGGCAGGCAGCACCCGCCCGGGGCGAGGGGCAGGAAGGACGAGGAGGGCGACGGGGGCGGCGACGGCTTGGGGGAAGGCGAGGACGGCGAGGAGGACGGGGAGGGCGGAGAGGTGGACGAGAGGGGCGTGGAGGAGGGTCTGGGGACGGGCGGCGAGGGCGGCGGGGGCGACGGGGGCCGGGACTCGGGACGGGCCGTGAGCCCCGCGTCGTCGGTGGCGGACGGGCCCCCGCCTGGGGCCGCCACGTCCCCCGGGGGCGGCAGCGGGAGCAGCGACGGCGGGGGCGGAGGCGGCGGCAGCAGCGAGCAGAAGAAGAAGCACCGGAGGAACAGGACCACTTTCACGACGTACCAGCTGCACGAGCTGGAGAGGGCGTTCGAGAAGTCTCACTACCCGGACGTGTACAGCCGGGAGGAGCTCGCCATGAAAGTCAACTTGCCGGAGGTCAGAGTGCAGGTAAGGACTCAGACCACATGTATTCATTCCAATCGCAGCTCGGATTTTCGGGCCGGTTCAGTTTGCAAATCATGAAGTTTTCGTCAACTTTCACTTCCCATCGTCAGAACTGCAATAGGTCACATGGTATCATATCGTTAGGTTCTACCTTTCACGATTTTTGTGACTCATTTGGCATGCTGCCCACATATTCTTGATCCAATAGGAACATTTCAGCTTTGTTTGAATGTTTCATGAACGATACATTAGCTTTTACCGGCATGCTTCATCATTAATCTATTGACATACCTAGATGGAATTTTCGCTTAATTCTTCAGTAATTGAATCAAACAAAGGAGTTTTTAACACACTTATATAAGGGAAACAGGTTCAGCATATCAAAATATGTCACCTATATATTGAGTGACCACTCAATTATTCGATTGAATATTGTTATGGCTTATAGGTTGAATGAGTGGTTAAGTCAAGGTTGATTTTACTCAAGCCTTATGATCGACGAAATTGATATGAAGCTAAAATATTGCGTGTATTTTTACGCTTTATGTTATGATTATTCTATGTATGATCATATTTCTATTCCCTCGATATATGTAGGCTAAAATTAACCATTAAAATGTTCTGAAGGTGAATACAAACATGCTCTTATATTATTAATTTTTTGTTTCCCATGGATGCGCTCCGGAAGGTAACTGACAAATGTTGCAATGACTCTGTAATCACATATATTATCGAAAATTTATATGATAAAAAGAGCATGGTTTTCAAATCAGCAATTTTTTCCCTACCTGAATTATTTCAATTTTAATTTTCAGAAGAGGTATTTATTATGTGGAGATATCCCGCGACTGAGATCATAAGTGTATAAAAGCATCGGGGTCTAGGTACGATTTATAGAAAATTGAGGAAGGTAGAGAAACACTGGGGAATTGTGGAAGGGTAGAGAAATGCTGGGCGTCCATATTAGCCTTCTCTTGACGAAACGCTCCAAATGGTCCACAACCAAACGTCTCCTCATACAAATGAAGAAGTGATTTGTAATACTGTCCCCAGGGCACCGAAGCATGGATTCCAATTATACCCCTCTGGAGTTTCGAAGCTATTCTCTTAATGTGAGTTGTCTCCTACTGGCGAGACTGCGTTCTAAAACGGCATTCATTGAAGTTGCTTCCTGGCTGTCTTCACGAAATGCTCTCCTCAAAGAAGTCATGTACGGACCGTTACTACTCTGCAAAATGACGGACGGGAAGCTGCTAGTCCAGTGATTACATAGGTCATACCTTTATACGCATTGCTGTTGTTGTTATTTGAGGAGCTGACAGAAAACTACAGTCTACTACTACTTGAAAGACGAAGTATCTTACAGAGAAGAAGAAAGATGGAGGAAAACCCTGTGTCGGCATTAGTCTCTTCTTAAGAAAAGACCTTAAAAGGTCGTCGGTTTAATGTCTCATTTGACGGACAGAGTACTGGACTAAAAGGCTCTCCACAAAAACTTCTAGTAGGGATCGGTAGGTACACCACTGTAAAAGCGGTCACTGTAAGGATTTGAACTCAATTCCTCTTGATTGGAAGCTAGTATTGGAGCCACCATGATGCCTGATGCCCATTTTCGTAGTTAAGTAGCAGGAATTTTGTGTTTCACGCATGTGGCGTCACCAAAAGAATAAATGACATCGATTTTTTTCCCATATGGACAAAATGTACTATTTAATTATAATCTCATCATGCAATCAAACTCTTTTAGGTTTTCAGATCGCAATTTCCCCCGTCCTAAAACAGAAAAAAATAATAATGATAACTCGCGCATGACGAGAACATTCGTGCAATTAGCGCAACTCTTTTTTTTCCACAACTTCCGCTCCGGGGGTCGCGATAAAAAAAAGTGCAAATGGGCCTTTCATAAAAATCGCCCGTCCCGCTGCCATTGTTCCCCCTTCGAAATGACATTAGCATTCTGAAGAGCCCCTTTTGCGCCCCTAACGAGCCGAAAACCGAACCGAAACACGTTACGGAGACGAGGGGGGGAGTGGACGAAGGGAAGAGAGGGGAGGTTGCGCGTGGTGGTCATGGCGCCGGATCGAGTAGCGCCGAGAGTGATGACGGCACGGTTTTGGGCAGTTCGCGCGGGAATTCCGTCTCTTTTCCTCGGAGTAAATGACGAGATGCACACTACACTGCAATTTAAAAAAAGGAACCACCGCCCTCCCCTTCTCTCTCAACCCTTTTAACCAAATTTCTGAGCCAGGAGCAAAGAACGCAGTTCCATTTACGGGATGCAATTACTTTCGCGCGCGCGCGTGTGCGAGCTTTAGAGCGATGGTGGCGCCCAGCCTCTCGCGTGGTGCGGCCGCCGCGTGAAGTAACCCCTGCTGCAGCGCGGCGAGGGGTGGTCGAAGAAGATGTGCAGGGATAGAAGGGGGAGGGAGGGATTTGGGAGCGATGAGACTGAGTCGTGGAGGGGGATGCGGAAGGGAACATTGGGAGGGTTATAATGAACCGTGGGGATGGCGGTTGGATACTGGGGAAGGTGGGGAGGGAAGGGATTGGTTGAGATGGGGAGGTAGTGGAAGAGGGGACAGTGCCTTCGCCATCTTGCCGACGATTTTTGCGGGAGAGGATGGATGGGGGTTGATGTCTGGACGGAGGAGGAAGGAGCCGGCAAAGTCGACTAAGGGTTGGGATAACACGAGCAGGGGAATTCAGGTGTGGAAAGATTGGAGGGCCCATTGTGACGGAATGGCCTCATTGCCATTATCAGCGTCAGTCTTAAAACTGGTTAACTGGGACTATTCAGTGTTCCTGGTCTAACGCACATGGTCCTTTACTTACATATACTTCATACTCTGCACCTTACCACTGTTTGCCATTATTTTCTCGCACTATTCTCTCTAGTGATATTATACAAATTCATCTTGCATTGCAAGCCGCCAATATGGCGTATAGCAAGTGCTGGGTTTCCAGCCGTCAGTTATATTAAGTGTATTGATATGTAGTGTGGGGAGTTGAATTATTATATGATGGGAATATCTGAATGTGAAGGCATATGTCAGTCAAAGTTACACTTACCCCAGATCGTAACAATTGTTTACAAATCTTCCCTGACTTTTATCTAATTTCGCAACCAATCTTTATCATCTACATCTACATCTACATAATACCCTGCAAGCCACCACAAGGGTGTGTGGCAGGGGGTGATTGCTCACCAAACATGCACTACATATCATGCATAAAAAAGGAATAGTATTAATATAGTAGTCAGAACTACACTATTTAAAAAAGATTGCAAAAATTATTATTAAAATTATATTAAAAAAGAAATTGCAAAGCAAACATGCAAAAACATTCTGTTAGTAGGGTTAGCTTTAAGTACTCATACCAACATGCAGCTACCAATGCTATTCATTGCTACTCTCCGATAGGACATATTTACCGTTATTCGTATCTCTTATTGTGCGAGGGAAAAAGGACATTTTGAATCGGTCAGTTCGGCAATCAATTTCTCTAACTTTATGATTATGGTCCAGTCTGCCATAGTAAGTTGGGGTTCGTAAAATATTTTTAACATCATCACTGAAAATATTGCCTTGGAATTTGTGGAAGAGATTAAGTCTAAATTTCAACCTGCGATCTGACAATGATTCCCATTTCAATTCATTTAATAGACTGGTTACGCTAATATAATTATCGTATCGTCCCTTTACAAATCTTGCCGATCTTCGCTGCACACGTTCAAGTTCATTACTTAGACCGATTTCGTAGGGATCCCATACACTGGCAGCATATTCCAAATGAGGTCTAACAAGGGAAAAGTAGCTGATTTCTCGTACATGATCGTCACATTTACCCAATACTCTTTTAATGAAACCCAGTTTACGATTAGCCTGACCAATTATTTCACGTATATGTTTACCCCAGGAAAGATCATGTGTCAGTCTTATTCCAAGATATTTAATGGATTCCACGTTTGTTATTTCATTATTACTTATTTTGTATGTGCTAGGAGGAGAACTATTCTTTTTCCAAAAATTCATTACTACACATTTTTTAAAGTTTAATTCTAACTGCCATGTATCACACCAATTTTCGATTGCTTGTAGGTCATCATTTAAAAATTGCTTATCGTTTGGGCTTAGAATTTCCCTGTACACAACTGCGTCATCGGCAAATAGACGAATCTTACTTTTTACCACCTTACTGATATCATTAATGTACAGAAGGAACAGGAGTGGGCCTATCACAATACCTTGTGGGACACCCGAAGTGACTTCAATTTTCGGTGAGGTAACACCGTCCAAAACAACCCTTTGAACTCGATCATGTAGAAAATCACTTATCCAAGATATAATTTTATTGTCTAGCCCATAAGATTTTAATTTCAAAATTAGAGTGCTATGAGACACCTTGTCAAAAGCTTTTTTGAAATCTAGAAAAACAGCATCCACTGGAATATTATTTTCGCCAGAAACTAAAATATCGTGGGAAAAGAGAGCAAGTTGCTCTGTTATGCTGTTGCTCTGTTATGCGCTGAGCAAGTTATCCTGTTGCTCTCAAATGCAAGTGGGTTGTACTATCCTTAGTAGTGTCTTGTTGCCTCCGCACCTGAAATATCTCCAATGGTAATGTCTCCATCAAAGTTTCCATCAATTTTCTTTTTTATTAAGTCTTAACTGATCAGGGCTCGGAATGCGCTAATTATCCCTCGTTCTTCTTTGCCACTTTCTCAACGAGTGCCTTTTATATTCACTGTAATGTGTACTTCTACATTTCACTCTTTTCATAGGTACAATTTTATCTTCAGCATCAACTACCATCCTTTCAAAGATTCTTTTTTTATCCGATCAGTATTGCCAAATATCCATTCCCACAGCTCGTGTAGGTGATAGAATATATCCGGGTCTTGTATTATTACCATTTGTAACTGCCACTTGGGACATTATCTGAATCCCAAAACGGTTATTTTCCATTATCTCAGTTTCACACACCATCAAGTCGTTTGACAGTAAATCCGTCTCTTTTTACTCTACTTGACCATGTAGCTGCCCACGGAGAAGCGCTGACACTCCAATTGATACCATGCCTAACTCCTTGATAATACAGTATTTCCATTTAAAAGGGCAAGTTACGTAACAGGCGAGAAAGCGAACTAACAGATGAAAGTTTTATAGAAAAACGAAGTGGAAAAATCTCTGATGATGATAACCTGATGGGACGTGATTATGGATAGCAATTTCCACAAAGCTTTGTAAAACTGTGATATAGCAACAGTTTTAATTCTACAACTAGATTAAAAAATACTTGATTTAAATGTATAAAATATAAATTTACCTAAATGAAGCGCGACTTCGCAGCTTATTTTCAGCGTTCTTGCTTATTTGTAATTATTGCCGTGGAAGAGGCATTATCGTCAACGTATTAGTGTATAAAATGTTTGCTATCCATTGTGATTCATTTTGATGTGATTTGCCTTTGTTGATATAGAATATTATACGGGCACGTTTTGCGCATAATTAATTAAGTTCAATGTGACATTTATGCACATTTATTGTGCAAATTTTGGCTTACATCAAATAAATCCTGTGGGATTAAATGGAGTCATGTTTGACCTGGCGAATGAATTATCAACATCAAATGAAAAATTATCATTTCTTCAATGAAGAGCTTTGGAAAAACAAAGTGGTAATATTAAATTTTTGCCATGGCTAACCTCGTTAAGTAATTTTAATTTATTATACAAGTAAATGGAAGGGGTCATTATTCTCATTGCATAAATTTGAGCATATTATTTGCAAATGGGGCAGTGAGACCCAACATAAAAACGTCATAATCCTGGTGGGTGCAGATGTTATTAGACAAACTGAATATAACTCAATATCAAAGAGGGGTTAGCAAGAGCTTTATTTGATATGATCCGAGAAACTATGACACACGCTATTAAAATAAATGCTCAAATAATTGCGTTAATGTTCACATTTTGAATGCTGGATAACATCAGAAACTACATCGGTTTTTTTTAAGTTTCCTAAAATATAGCTAGAACTTTTTCTTGAGGTCATATGACTTTTATCCAGCGTTCGTTCACCAAAAACGACAACAGTACCTATCTCGGCCTAAGAGCCCACTTCTTCAGATCTGAATAAAAACGATAAATTGTTCATTAACTCATAAGCATACGTCATGTGAATATTTTTGTGTAAACGTGGATTTGATGTTTTGGCAAGATTTTTAAGGAAACTAGGTGGTAATTCTTACTGATGTACTCGTTCACCTGCTATCAAAAACAATGATTTCGTACGGAAACTAAAAATGTCCTAACTTTGCTTATCCCACTAGTAGTATTTTAGATTTTTATTGCCCCAAATTATCTTTAAAATATTGCCGATATGTAGTGTTGTTTTCGTTGTTCAAATACCTTCCTACCATTCACTCATTGTTCGGTAAGTGGATAAGTCCAAATTATTGCAGCTATCAGGAGAACCTAGTAATAGATTTCAATCATTTATTTGGTGAGAAATATACCTAAGATAAATAAATTCAAGCATCCGATTTATAGCAGTTCTCTGAAAAGAATTGTGACATATATGCCAAACTGATTTAAACTTCAAAATGCTCCATTTACCGTTACTTTTAGGACTCGTATCATCGAGCTAGTACTAAAATGTGATGGTATCACAGGTATGTTTCATGCATAAGGTCCTACAAATATATCATGTTTTATCGTGTTCAAAAATTTGCCCGAGATCCTATCAAATGTGTTGTTATTTCATTTAGTATCTCTGCAGTGCGATCGATGGAGGAAATATGCGTCAATGTAGGTCGGTCCTTCATTTTCGATAGCCAAAAATGGAGCAGAATAACCCCGGAAAATAATTCGCTAGTCTAATGCGATCGCAAATTTATTCTTGAAATATCTGTTACAAATGATCAAGCTGCTGTTAGAAACATTGAAATATATCATAGGCGTTGGGAATGATAAATCTGCCTTAGGTCTTTGTTTTCTTTTTTGTTTCTGCTTAATTCAGGACGGATTGGTTTAGCATACAAGCTGCTCCCATCACCTCAGTGTAGTCACATGTATGAGAAAAAAACATAAGTGGAGAGTTATGTTGCTTTTTCATAGTGAAGAATTAATGTTAAACGTTGTGCTGAGATGTCTTATTTAAGCAATGTACTAAACTCACTGAGTGATGGTCTGAGTGACAACCTTGAATTACGACGTATTTTTTCGGTAGAAAATACGTGTTTCTTATTATGCCCCTTGGCTTGGCAGAAGGCAAAACAACAAACTCCACGAGAAGTTTCTCTTTATGACTCTCTGGAGATAATTCTTTCAGTGTTCTAATTCAATTCAATAATGCAGGCTGAATTCTTTGCGAATTCATAGTTTAGGGGTTCAAATATTTTTTGAAGATTATATTTTCCTCGCCCCAGATTTGACCATTACTCCTATACCCAAGGGTTCAAAAACAGTCACTACACCAACGGTTCATTCTCATTTTGCTCAGAGTACCCACAGCATATATATGCTCATGACCTATGAAATGAAATCAGTCATTTTGTGCAAATGCCGTCTCTCATGGCGTCCAACACACCGTGGGATTCCCTGAACCCCCCGAGGGGGCATCACCGACAGAATATTCACACTGGAACGTTGAACATCTCGCGGGCAAATCCTAATTGGCCGAGGGGATTTATATTTTTTCAGTCGTCGGTGGGGGAGACATTTTGAATCAAAAAAGCAGGGGGATGGAAGGGGCACGTGTGAAAAAATGTGGGGGAATACATTGGCAAAGTGAGGGATGGAGAGTGGGGGAGAACTACTCTCTTCCTCCTCCATCCATGACCGATGTATGTACCTTCTGTATGGAGTGGTTGAGGGGAGGGACCGGGACCAAATTCCCTCCCCTCAAACGGGCAGACTTTTTATTCCTGCGGGGTGAGACAGGATGCTTCGGGTTGGGCAGAGAGAGGGAGGAGATGAGTGAAGCGAAATAGAAAAAAGAGAAAACGATTAATTTTCACCGGCGCGTTAACAAACAAGAGAGTTTGGAATTTCGCTGCAATTAAGCCCCGCCCACCAAAGTCCGCCTCCCGAATTTCGATTGTTTTTTCATTTGGATTCGGCCGCGGAAAAAATAATTGCGTCATCCTGTAGTTCTTTTTGAAGGCGGTGTTAGCACAGGGAAGGGAATACGAGATGGGTTTGGCGAGGAGGTGAAGGGGAGAGAGTTGCAAGAGATGGCGTATTTCCGCGGGGCAATGAAATGCGTGAAAAATCGTGCAACAAAATGTTTAGAAAAATGCACGCAAACCAAAAAACGCGTGGGTGGAATGTTATTAAAAATTAGAGATACCCTGAAATTATCTCTGTGCAGTAGTTTTGTGCAACCAACTTGGGTAATATGAGTCCTGCAACGACTGCGACCTTGCAGGACTTAATTATCCAAGTGTGAAGTATCACAGCGTCAAAACTACGAAGTATTCAAATGACAGCAGACATTCACAGCGCTAAAGACCGCGTTCCTTTGTAGATGCAGACTGAGATGTACGAAGTGTTGTTGCGGGGAATCTTACACCAGCCAAGCGTCAAGAATCATGAAATACAGCGTGAAGGAACACCAGAGGACCACCAAGAATGGATCTTTCGCCTATCTGCCATCGCTGAACACATATGAAAATGTACAGGCACAAATTTGGATTTGAAAATGCAAAACGCATCGCAAAAAAGAAAAATATCATCCCAGACTAATCAGAGAGACGATTAAGATGGACAAAACTCTCAAGTTCAACAGAGAAGACGTCTGTCCGCTGTTGGACGTCTGGAAACACCTCTTCCGAAAACCGGCCAATCGGAACACACCAAGGCAAAACCAAGACCGGTATAATACCGGCATTCAACCGGTCCGTGCAGGTTTTACGGGTTTCCCTGCACCTCCCCCCCGGCATGTGCCGGGCCTATAGCACTCCTTGTTTGCTAAACTACATATATACATGTACTTACCGGAATTAGGCACCCCAAAATTTTTCTTATATTTCTTTAAGTTTTATATACATTTTTTTATTTTTGATTTTGGGGAAAAAACATTTTTGACCTGACTTGACTGCGCTCAAAATTTTAGACCTGAAGACGCTTGCTGTAACTCTGGCGAAACCGTCGTCACAGAGATGAATAGACGTGGAGAACAACCCGGAAACCTAGCTCCTTCTACGAAATATTTGTGCGTACAGCAGGAAAATGCTTGCGGTGAAAAGTAAAGTGGAGAAAAGGGGACAAGGAAATCGTAGAGTGGAAAATATGATATTGAAAAAAATACTCTATGAATGGTTCTGGGTCTCCTTCCCCGTAGGTTGGCAAGATGACAACAGTTTCGCTGATAGGAAAGATCAGTATCTCCACGTGGAATCCATTAAATATCTTGGAATAAGACTGACAAATGATCTTTCCTGGGGTAAACACATTCGTGAAATAATGGGTCAAGCGAATCACAAACTGGGTTTCATTAAAAGAGTATTGGGTAAATGTGACGATCATGTACGAGAAATCAGCTACTTTTCCCTTGTTAGACCTCATTTGGAATATGCTGCCAATGTATGGGATCCCTACGAAATCGGTCTAAGTAATGAACTTGAACGTGTGCAGCGAAGATCGGCAAGATTTGTAAAGGGACGATACGATAATTATATTAGCGTAACCAGTCTATTAAATGAATTGAAATGGGAATCATTGTCAGATCGCAGGTTGAAATTTAGACTTAATCTCTTCCACAAATTCCAAGGCAATATTTTCAGTGATGATGTTAAAAATATTTTACGAACCCCAACTTACTATGGCAGACTGGACCATAATCATAAAGTTAGAGAAATTGATTGCCGAACTGACCGATTCAAAATGTCCTTTTTCCCTCGCACAATAAGAGATACGAATAACGGTAAATATGTCCTATCGGAGAGTAGCAATGAATAGCATTGGTAGCTGCATGTTGGTATGAGTACTTAAAGCTAACCCTACTAACAGAATGTTTTTGCATGTTTTCTTTGCAATTTCTATCTTTTTTAAATAGTGTAGTTCTGACTACTATATTAATACTATTCCTTTTTTATGCATGATATGTAGTGCATGTTTGGTGAGCAATCACCCCCTGCCACACACCCTTGTGGTGGCTTGCAGGGTATTATGTAGATGTAGATAGATGTAGATCAGTATCTCCACGTTTCCCCTATCTTCTGATAGGATAGCGAAGCTGTTGTCATCTTGTCAACCTACGCTGAAGGAAACTCGGAACCATGCATAGAGCATCAAACCAACGCCGCGGAAACCTTCGACCCTATATTGAAAAAAAAATAATTGACGAGCACGCGCTCGTGTTCGAAGGCGAGTGCCGCGAGCCGTTATATATTGCTGTTACTATTATTTGCCGTCCATCCGAGAAGCGCCAAATTGAATTTTGCCTTCTTTTTATTCGCCGGAAATTTTCCGATCACGCACGGTTTGAGCGGAGTGGGGAGTTCATTTTTTTCCCCGCACTATTTCCCCCGAAATCTCCACGTTTCCCCCTTCTCTCTCTCTCACTCTCTCTTTCCCGCGGCGACGAATAAATAAAGAAGAGTTTGGGTGCATCAGGGCGTGAGATGGGATGAGAGGTTGTTTCGCGGGCGTCCGTGAAATGTGCCGAGTGGATTGAATAAGCCGGGAAGCGTGGGAGAGGTCCTCAGGAGTTGTGAGGAGTCTGCCCGAGGGTCGGACCTCATTGGGGAGTGCGGGAAATAGCGCGTGGGGGGATTAACATCTGGGAGATGGCGAGTCCAAATAATTCTCCCACCCCGCATTCGCGGTTTAGGCCGGCCCCTGGGGGTGATGTTTGGAGCAGGAGGGGTGTCGCCAAAGGGCCGATGATTTTAATGGTTTCCAAGTCCGCGACTGGGCGTTCCCACCGGCGAAACCGAAAATTTTTATGGCGCCCCCCACGGGCGACGTTGATCAATCCTTTTCACCACATGGACCACATGGTTATTGCCATTCATTCCTTGTTATTTACATCCATAATACCCTTAAATCTACCTCTCCGGTATGTGGCAGGGTGTGGTGGATGATCACCATACATGCTCTAGGTCCATACAATTAAATCAATGGTTCTATGCATTCAGAAAAATTGGTGTTCGTTATTCGGCCGTGCTAGCCGCTTTGGTAATACACCAACCTTTAGCTCAAAGGTCAATTATGTTAGTTGTGGACTGTAGTAAGGGGTCTGAATTGGTGTAAATCACCCTCGCATGTCTCCGCAGTCTCTCTCTTGTGATGTTTCCACAGAAATGGTATAGTAACAAAAGCGAAACTATGCCGAAGTTTCTTTATGTTCATTTGACTGAAAAACTTGTATTTTCTTTTTCCTGCAATATGAAGAGTCATACAAATTGGTTGACACTTCCGTCATTCCGTCTGGGTCTCAACGTGAGGGATATCGTTTGCTTCCCTCTACACTTTTCTCAGTTGAACCCTTTCGAAACCCTCCGTTTCCTCCGCGATTGCCTCTTTATCCCGTATCCTCACAGATGTTTGTCCCGGTAGATCTGAAGGAGAGCTGCGTGTGCGATCATCTGTAGTTACGGAGGAGAAAGGGATTCAGTTGCATGGGACGAGGCAGGAGGAATATATTTGACGTCATTAAGGTCAAATATACTACTCCTACTACTGAGGCGTTGAAGACTCCTTGCTATATTTTCTTCCCTATCCAGAGAATTATTTAGGACTTGGGGAGTTTTAAGAAGCATGCCATAATTTCATCAGCATCATTATCCCTGATTCTCCTGATCCCTACTGATATTCTTTTTTTTCCAATAAGCTTCCCCATTTCCAGTCTCGTCTTTCTAGTTATGAGTTACTTATTTTAAATGGAATGCTCACTTTATGCTTATGGGTGTTCTTAGACTTGAAAGAAAGAAGTAATTAAAAGCAGTAATAATACTGGAATACTGGTAAATTATTTGGGAGTTTAAGATATTTAAGTCTTTTTAGCTCCTTTGAAAATAACGGAAAAAACTTCTTGCCTTAGTGAATGAAAGCCACGAACAAAACCTTCGGGCAAGATAAAATGAGCGAAAGAATTGTAAAATGGAAAGTAAAACGTCAGCTGAAGTGATCCAAAAAGAATGCATTCAGGAAAGGGAAAGTATGACCGTTTCGTATGAAGGAGTAACTTTTTTATTATTCTTACAGCATATTAATACCTAATATCTGGTACACCATATACCACCTGAGTCTCAATAGGGTTGTCAAAATCTCCAACTTGTTTACCTCGAGTCGAATAATAGTGCTGTGCCATACATCTTACTATGCATCTATCGATGCACGTGATTAGAAAATGTGCCTTAAATTGTTTGTTTGGTTAGTAGTGTTATGTTAAATTCAGTAACGAATGAAGGTGTAAATGAAAATAAGATGCTCACCGTAAATATAATTAACCTACGGAAGGGATAAGGATTTAATTGCTGCTATAAAAAAGGCATGTGATTAAATTTGAAATCGAATTTAAGCTTATAAAATAGGATTAATTTACGCTGCTTTGACACCATTGTGAGATTAATTAATAATATTATTTTCCGATGGGGAAACGAAGGCTGTGTAAACAGTATATCTTGGCAACACAAGGCGTAGTGTGGAGAGTCCTGGAGCAGAGTAAGGAACGAGTGGAGAAACGGGGAGCACTCGGTGTGTGTTTGAAGGGTTTCCGCGGTAAGGGCGCTGAGGAGGAGAGCGGGGGGCAAGGAGGGGAGTGCGAGGTGCAGCGGGGATGAGGAGGGGCGCGCGATTGCACGGTGGGCAGAAATCCCCAGAGCGGCGAGAGCAGGAGTCGGGCCAAGGGAGCAGGGGCCCTTACGAGGCTCAGGGGCGGCCGAATCGGCTGGCTGTCAGCGGCAGGCCCTGCTCCCCGCACAGCGCGCGCCCCGAAAAACCGCCCCCCTCCTTCCCTCTCTCGCCACCCTCCTCATTGCGTGACACAATCTCCCATTATGGACGCGCTCTGCCCTCGGGGTACCGCACAGCATCTAGGGAACGGGAAAGGAAGGACTACGCTCCTCCTCTCACCTCTCCCACTTTCTCACTCCCGCCTCCACCGCAAGCCACTGCCGCACCTTCCCTCCACTTTCCTTCATCGCCCTTCTCTTTCCATCTTTCATCCTTCCTCACTTCATCCGAGTTTCCCCTCTTGAATTCTCGCTTAGTTCCTTCCTTCCTCTTCTTCTTCCTCGCCCCACCTTAGGTCCAAGCCCGGAGGCAATTTCGTGCCTCAGAGATATGTTTTTATGCTTTTGTGTCTTCGCCTCCCGGGCGGAGTTGACGCCGTAATCGGATTTTCGCGGCGAACGAAAGGGTGCGGGGGAGGAGGAGGATAATCCGCGCTTGTTTGTGTTTTCGGGTGTGCTCGTGTGGGGATGGGTGTGAGGGGGGCAGATGATACATTTTTGTGGGGCGGTGTATGGTGGGGGAGTGCTAGAAGTGGGTCCCAGGACTAAACGATGAGGGAAACGCATTGAAGCGTCCGGAAATCAGTCGCTCCCCCAGCCCCTCTCTCGTGTCTTCATCATGGAATCTCTCTCTATCTGCTATCCGGAAACGAAATATGCTATAAATTAACATGTTGCATAGTAGAATTAAATTAGGTTAGAGTAGAATCAGTTTTCACGTTCTCTAACTGTAAATGTTTATTTCCCTTCGTGTAGACCAACTTAACGTTAGTTTTAATTCTATATTCGAATATCTCTTCGAAATCCGACATTTATTCATAATTCATTGGTATAAAAAGAGAGTAAAATAGTGAAGTTACGTGTTAAGTTCCTCTACTACTGAGGTTACTACCTCAACCATACCTACCTAAATTTAATTCCAGGTTGTCTTGGTAATTTAGGATCTGCGGCTTCAGCCATATCTTGCTAGTATAGATTGAAACACCGAGTAAATCCGTAATTAGATCGGATAATTATTTGCAATCGCCAAATCAACCAATAGCAACAGCTTCGAAAATAGTCCCAAATAAAAGAGAAAAATGCATTTTGCGAGACAGATTCTTCATGACGGACCGAGTTATTTCTCCTGCTGAGCAAAAATTTAAAACTCGAATGTTTCGGAGCCGAGACTACTCATTAACTTATCTCGCGATTCCATCAACTTCCAGAGTGTCGGCGGGTGGGATTTAAATATCCGCTCGAGACCGGCTTCCTCGCTCGATTCCGTAAGAGGGAAGAAAGGAAAAACAAACAAAACACCCCAGGTGCCAAAACCGTTCGGAATTAATTTTCTCCCTTAAAAATAGTATTCGCACACGTTCACCCACACGCGGGTAGGAATTTTCTGCAGTTGTTGTTTCCAACACCCAATCGGTCCGCGCCCTAATTAGAACCTAGACGGATCCCTTGGAATTAATTAGATCGCACGCCCTTCTATCACGTGGGAGCGAAGGAGGAGCGGCGAGTATTGGTGGAGGAGCGTGGGGTTTGGCTACGAGAGAGAGAGAGAGAAGCAAGGCCGTGCACGGAAGGGTTGTGTGTGGGAGTGGGAGTGGGGTGTGGGGAAGGTGGCGACGGCACGTTTAAAGCCCCGATTCATAGGAGCGCGATGCAAATGAGAGCGAGCGTTCGCCAATTTATAATTAACGGCGCAAATTAATTCAATGTTTACAAAACCTCGGCCCCGATGCCTCGAGAGCAGGAAGATTGAAAATCAATCTCTGTGTCGAGGACGCCCGGCGTCGGCGGCGGCGCGGGGCGATTTTTAATGAATGCTAAAGAGCCAATTTTGCGAGCGGATTCTGCTATCGGGTCGAGTTATAATTGGGACTCTAGAGAGGAGCACAAAACATTTTGGATCGGTTTAGGAAAGCGCGGAGTTGAAGAGAGGGAGAGGTATGGGAGGCTCCCACGCCGCCGCAAAGCCCGTCAGGAGGGTGAAAAGCCAATTTCTGAGTCCTTGATGGGAAACCTTAATGGCTTAACGAGAGTCCCGCTGAGAGGAGGTGTGGAGGGATATGCGGAGGGGGTGCGGGGGCGGAGGGAAGGCCGGAGGGGGTGGAGGAGGTTGCTAGGACGCGCGTATTCAGCCATCTTAGTTCTCCTCCCATACGCACATCCACTCCTCACAAACTCACGCCATTCTTCTTCGCCATCAACCTCGACCCGTTCGGGGAAGTATACTGTATGTATACAATATCAAAACCACATTACACCCAGTTCTTATCTCTTAGCACAACGGCCTACAAACTCCTAAACTGCAGCTGTGATAATGTGGGGTCTTGGCAGAAAATCTGAGGTGGTATAGATATCTACAATTTCTAGCCCTTTCATAATCGTGCCCCTAAAATGAATAAACAGGATACCGCATTGATATTAGTTTCAATGCCTAGGTGTCGAAAACTATACTTCAGTTTGCAAATATTCAAGGAACTGCGTATTTAACTCATGTTAAGGGCTGGAAACGACTTTATTAGTCTATTTATGTTAATTTTGTAGCGTGTCAGTCAGTCCGACCGTCATTCTGTATCCGTTTTGTTTCGTTCTCTCCCAATTTTTGAGCTAAAAGAATGAGGTTTGGTGCGTTGAGTCTGGATTCTCTGTCTGTATGATTTGGAAGTAGCTTTGGAGGTTTAGCAGTTAGTGGTGCAGAGAAAAATGCAAAAGAAAAATTGGTGTTTTCCCTATCTTTTAACATGGGAATCAAGTTGCTATGCAAATTTGTTTACGTTTTTGGTAAAGGGACAAAAATTGGATTGAAGAAGTTGAAGAAAGTGGAATTAGTTTCCACTTTCTTCAACAATTAATTAATTTCATCAATCAGTTTTGTAAGTATGAAAATATTAATAAACGTTTTCGATGTGCAGATAGTGAAATAAAACAATTTTTGCCTACCGGTCCCGATCTTGTGTATGAAATGTGAATTTCAAAGCTAGGCGTTTTGAAGTACTTTTCTAATAGTTAAAATAAGGTTATAAAACGTTTATTAAGTATTAATGTCAGTTGCTAAATTTAGAAAATACATCCACCATTTTAAAATTATCAGTGGCTGTCCTACACCCAAACCATTCCATTTTGTATCAATGTAAAATAAAACGTTCACTTATATCTCCCCCCAAAAGATAGATATAATTATCTTAAGGTCCTGTGACTACTAAGTTCATTTCGCACCTTTAATAAACTGGATTAAAAACAAGTGTTAGAAAAACAATACTTAGTAAGTGTGTAGATTACTTAGAAATAATGTAAACTATGATTGGACACGATAGGCTCAACTCAGTATTAGTCATATGGCAAAAGAGTTGCATTTAGAGCTGTTGGGCAGATTACAATGCGTCTTAAATTTTGGGCAATAAATTCACTTCATGAAGAAATTTTAGAACGCAATCGACACAATAGTCATATGGCAAAGGAGTTGCATTTAGAGCTGTTGGGCAGATTACAATGCGTCTTAAATTTTGGGTAGTAAATTCACTTCATGAAGAAATTTTAGAACGTAATCGACACGTTCGAAATTTTCACCCAGAAATTGCTCAGATCCCCAAATATTTTGTGGTGTTTACGTTCCATCCTATATTTACACAGTAGACAAGCAGGTGTTTTACCTAAAATATTTCCAAAACCTCAAAGAACCAATTCTAACATAAATCAACCGAGACGATTTTCTTATAAATTCCAATTTTAAATCAATCTTTATTTAATATTTTTCCTATGCGTTTACCGCAAGTAATTTACTACTTGGGAAGGGATCTACTACTAAAATGGATATACTCTATCTATGCTTACCGTAATAAGCAGTTTTATAATAGAATGCATCAATTCGTTGTAATTCACTTCCTGAAGAAAATTGTCTGAAATAGTATACTAAGGCCGAAGTAACAATTATTTCTTGTGGTGTAATGAATTTTTGGACAAAATGTGAATTTTTAACTCCATTAGGGTTTTGTGTAAATGATTGTACCTAGATTGGAAAAATGAGTAAATAGCAAATAGAATTGGCTACAATAAATAGCAAAAGACTAGAGATGGGTCGAATCCAGTTTTTCTCGAATCCGAATCTCGAATCCGAATCTTAAATTCACCCTCGAATCTCGAATCTTATTTCGAATCCAAATCTTAACTTTACCTTGAATCGTAAATTTTATCAAGAATCTAAATGTTGCCTTGTCATTTTTACATAAGCTTGTATTTATTTTGAATTCTAATATTAATTTTCCACACTATAGAATTAAACACTCCAACTGCAAGCATATAAAAACTTTAATGCTTTAAGTTTTTATTTAAAAAAATGAGCATTTTAACACGTTCAGGATCAAGCCGATTCCTCTTCTTATCACATATAATGCCAGCCGTGCTGAACAGTCTCTCTGATTGCACTGTTGAGGGTGGTGCTGAAAGGTACTTCCTAGCCAGTTTTGGTAGCACTGAAAACTGATGTACAACTCTTTTCCAGTATTCTAAGGCATTGTTTTCAGGAGGAAGAAGCTCTTCTTGCAAATACCTTTCCACTTCTTCCTCAGCAGTAGCAGAATGATTAGATGTTTGTACAGGGCTCATAATACGACTATAAAATGACCACATTCCATGCATCGACGTCTTAACATCTGATGTGGGAGCCTATGATAAGAAAGAAAATGGAAAGATTTTAACATGTCTACATAAACCATGAAATAAGAAGCAATCAAATGATAAATTTCTTACGCTAGCCTACTTACCAGTTCTCTCCTTTCCTCAGGATATGTGCCACTTATGCTTTTAACCTCCTGAATTAGCTGGGTTTTGGCTTGTTGCAAAAGCTCCTTACTTTGGAAAACACTTCCTTTGAACCTTGGATCAAGGAGAGTTGCAACAGCGTAGAATTCATTACTTTCCACTGATGGGTATCGGCACTTCAGTGCAGTCAATAAGTCGTTTTTCACACCTTGTAAGCCAGAAGAGACTGGTGCAGGTTTCTTCAATTCATGCATTGCACTGTTAATGATGGGGATAACTTCTGATATGGTTACATCAGCTGAACTCACGGCAAACGTTGCTTGATTAAAAATGTTTGCAATGCCTGCAACACTTACAATCTGCTCCCAATGATGAGAAGTTAATTCAACAGGAACAGTAAGATATGTCGCTGCCAGTGTAACTGCTGCCTTTTGTTCAAGCAACCTTGTAAGCATATGCAATGAGGAGTTCCATCTGGTGGGCTCATCCTGCAGTAGCCTGTGTTGCTTAACTCCCACAGTCACTTGGGCTTTTTTTAAAACTTTGGTAGCTTTGGAAGAGTGTTTAAAATGACCTACAAGACGCCGACATGTAGCAATCAAACCACTCACCATCTTATTATTAAGAAGTCCATCTTTGACCACCAACTGCAGTGTGTGAGCAAGACATGGAATATGGCTGAAATCAGACTCATTAAGAGCACAGCATATGTTCCTCCCATTATCACGCACAATCAAAAATATTTTGTCTTCTATGTCCCAGCTTTTAAGAGTTTCACAAATAAATACCCTCAAGTTTTGACCAGTGTGTGACACTTCAGGAAAAGGCACTACCTCTAAACACAAATGGTGAGATTTAAAGTCAGCATCAATGAAGTGAGCAGTTATACTGAGGTAATCATCATTACTCGTTGATGTCCACATATCTGTTGTAATGGAAATACTCTCTGCTTTGCTGAGAATAGCCCCGACTTTTGTTTTTGTTTCATCATACATTTCTGGAATTAATTTATTTCCAATATGCTTCCTAGATGCCATTGTGTATCTTGGCTCTAAATGGAGAACCAGAGCCTGAAAACCTTTATTCTCTACAACTGACAGGGGCTGATTATCCAGGCACACCATCTCAGCAATTAATCTTGTGATTTCTTTACTTCGTTGATCACCTGGCTTGAATTTTCCCTTTTTCTCCATGAAACCTTTCAATGTCAATTGTGATGGCCCAGAGTTTTTCCTCTTCGGCAAAGGGTAATTAGGGCTCAAGTCGCGTGAAGGGCTGTCCATTACAACAGAGAAACTTGAGGAAGCAGAGAGCATTGTCTCCTCTGCATTGGAATCAAGGGATGGTGACTCTGGTAAATCACTAGAAATATAAGGTAAATACTATTGAAAAACTGAAAAGATGGTATTCCCATGGGAAATTTGCTACTTCGATAAATAATCAACATAAATGGTTTGTAAGTTCAAAGCTAACATATCATCAAAAACATGAGTTAAATATGTACCATGCAACATCTATTAAAACTACCAGGGCATAAGCAATAATAATACGAGAATACAAATTCACTGTCTAAATTGCCAGGAAATTTTTAACTTTTAGGAGTAATAGGTACTAACGAGAAACCACAAGAAAAACTCAACATTCCATTAAAGTGCCCCGGGTCCAACATAAAAACTTTCTAGAGGAGAAACTACTCATGATATTGATATGAAATTTGCTGGTGTTACAAATAATAAGTTTATTCCCATTGCTTTTAGGATATCAATGTAGGAAACCTGGAGTCAGTGTGAAACATACCAAACTTTTACAATTTGATTTGCAAGTAACTTCTATTTCTAGCCGGTGCACAATGTTTCTCATATACTACTTCAGGAACGAAATAATTGAGTAAGGAACGTGAAGCTTAGATCAAAATGCGATTAAAACTAAAAAAGCACAAATACAAGAAACAGATTATTCTCGAGAATCTCGATGTCAGTATAGCTCAATGTGCAAGGGCAAGAATACGTATCACGTGCACGATTTAATACGCTGGATCGGAATATCAGTTCCACGAAATAGACTGCCATTCCGGTTATTAGCTTGATCATTTCATTGGCATACTTATTTTAGTGTACCAATGTGCAATTATTTGAATTCTACCAATGATTTCTTTAATAATAGATATAAAATGCATATAAATATGGAGTGTGGGAAAATACTGCGTGCTCTCATACGCATATAGGTGAGGATTGGATTATAAAGGCTCGGGCTGAATAAATATTACATTAATTTAAAGTATGAACAGATGTGTTTTATTTTTACTTACCTTTCTCCCTCCTCATCACTTTTAGCGGCAAACATTTGCAAGCAATGCTTCCTCATGTGTTTCTTCATTGCGCTCGTGCTATGCGATTTCCCACCGCGTGATATGGATGTCTTACAATACTTGCAAATGGCAAAACTAGAGTTTGTATCTGATATTGTGAAATGCTTCCACACTTCACTAGACATATTCAGGTATTATTTCGTATTTTCTACAACACAGCACTACACTCATTGAAGCTTGCTAGAAGACTGGATGAAAGCGCATATTCTGATTTTACCCGCTCAGGAAATAGGAATTTATCGATTTTATCACTCTCGAAGAATCGATTCTATCATTGCTTTCGATTGCACTCATGGTAATGGCGGTAATGTTCAAATTTTTGGTTGGTTGAAATAAACGCAAGGATTTTCATCTGCTGAGGATGTAAGTGACTTAGATTTTTAGGGAGGCTTTTATAGCTCGGCGGCAGAGCTCCAGCAGCAGAAATCAGCCAATGAGAACACGCCTTTGGAAATCATGACGTCAGACCGTTGAGCGTCGCTGACTAGCGCTTAAACGGCTAGCGGCTGCCGCAAATATTCAGCCTTGCTGAATCCCAGCGGCAAGAAGAGGGAGGCCCGGTTAATTCGAATTGCCCAGCATTCTTGAATGTCTTCTATTGGGCACTTTCATGAGCGCGTATGAGATGTATTATGAATATAAAGGTTGTTATGAAGTGTTAAATTTATAACCGAAGAAGAGAAGTCACAGCTATCCCAGAAATAAGAGTTTAGTGAAAATGTAACTATTGCATTGCGCGTACACACATGGAATAGTATCTCATAGTCGTTTAATGTTTCGTTGCAGTATGCATCCCATCTCAAAGTTTTATAAGTAATACACCGCAAATTATTAATATATTGCTGAAGGTCCTGGTTTTTAAAAACTGAAATGAACTAAACTATTCCCATACTAAATTTAACTATACTATGCCCAACTAAAATATACTACTGCTAACCAAAATGAACTACGCACGACGCAAAAAGGAGACGAAACTCAAAAAGCCGGATTCAACTGTGAACAGAAGCACAAGGCGACAAGTTCCAGTGCCTTGCAACGCATTGCGATCTTCTTTTTTCATGCCGCGCCGCAGAGCTATGAAGGTCCACCGATTTCCTTCCGCGGCGAAATCCATCGTAAGTGCCGCCGCCGCCGAGCTATAAAGCCCCCCTTAAGGATTCGGATTCGAGGTGAAACACAATGGATTCGAGGATTCGAAGATTCGAGAAAAGAGCCATTATTCGAGGGATTCGAGGATTCGAAGATTCGAACGTCCCATCCCTACAAAAGACTTCGTAAATGAACTTCCAAAAAGTTGAGCCTGAGACGATGGAGATAAGCAAAAGACTTCTTCATCCTGCAATATTTGATTCCTGTCACTAGGAACTAATGTCAAGAGCGTTGTAAAACACGGGAAGAAAAATATCTTATGGACCGGGAATCAAACCATCGGCTATCAAGCTCCTATAGATCCTCCAATGTATTTATAGGATGTAGAATCCTCGATAGTGTCTGCTAATCAATCCGATAAGCCAGAATTCCGTGGATTGATTCTCGGTTCATGAAACCTTTTTCTTCAAGCTAATTCCAACCCGCTTCTTTTTTCCTACCGAGCCTTCTCGTTTCTTTCACTCTGCATTTTCTTTTACCTGAAATCCATACCATAAGCTCTTTGGGCTTTCTTCATTCTTCTCATTTCTGTAATCAAGCGGTCATCACGGTATTTCAGCGCTCGCGACTGCCGTGGATGCGTTCTTTGTCTCTTCCTTACCGTCTCAATAAAACAATGAGCCTATCCTTTATTTTTCAAAGCATCGCCTTTCGACTCACGATGCTGCTGGAACTGAAAAGTGCGATATTAAAGCACGAAGCCTTTTCGGAATATGAAATCCCGTCCTATTGCTATGACAAGCGGAGTCTTTTATAATCTGAGGACGGAAGTCTTATCGTCCACGCGCCAGTCTGTCTTTTGGTTGACAACAAAAGCGTGAGGAGATGATCGTGAATATCTCACCTCCAAATAGTGACGCAATATCACGTGGAAGGGAGTCATGCTCTAATGCTTATGGAATTGGACGTAATTGGTACCGCTTGTGGTGTTCATGGAACCATTGTCGAAGCAAGTAGTGTGAATTTCGCGATCGAATCGACAGATCGCAAGAGAAGGCGAATAGAATGGGATGAGAGTATTGTTGTGAAATTGAGGTTTAGTGGCCCGGCTGCATCAGTCGATGATATGCAGATTTTATCAGGGAACATTGGCGAACTGCTCCTTGGGTAATGGCATATCTCTCTCATCTCACATTGAAAACTGCCAAAAATACTCTATAATTCGCGCTTTTAATCTCACCAAGGTAGACACCGATCGGATTTTAATCTATCAGACTTCCATTTGTCTCATATGGACGTACTATGTTGTAAAACGTTCTTGTCTACAATAATTCACACCAATATACGTGGAAATATGTTTTTCATGTTTTCAAAACTCATTTTAAAAATGTTACATAGGTACTTGTTTTCCAATTACCTATTTTAATACTCTTTTGTTGAGATTACTTTTCAATTTACAGTTCGTAGGTTTTTTAGCCAATATGAATAAAAACTGCATATACCGGAGAGCTTTTATTTGTTGAGATGTCTAGCCTTTCTCTACATTTTATATCTTTTCCTCCAACTCGTGACATTAAGGCTAAAATTAAAGAAATACTTTTTTTTCTTTCACAAATCAGGTTTTACTTTGAGAGTTTCAAACGGGTAGGCAAGAGGAAGCGACACAATGCGGGTAAATTGAAGAAGATTAGGAGAATCAGCGTGCTCTGCGCATAATTTTTCGAAAATGCCCTAATTGGTGATTAGCGACGTCGTTACCTTTGACCCGCCCAGCTTTTGAGACGAGCGCTTTTCTTTCTCCTCCCGGCTGTGCCCTCGGAAGAGGATAATGGGGAATCGGGAACTCACCGGCGCCGCCGCCGTTTCGTGGTGGTTCCCGCATTGGATTTGCGGACGAAGGGCGTCTCGAGTCTGTCCTTAGGAGGAGGGAGATAGATAAAGGGCCTTTCGAGGCAGGCACGTAGCCAGAAATTTGCTTCGGGGCAGGGGGGGAAAGAGGGGGGGCTAAGTAAGCTTAACTTGAAACAAATCAGCCTTATCCGTTCGGTGCCGACATGTTACAACTCTCTTCCTTTAATTTTCAGTGCATGATATTTGCTTTCACAGTTTCCACTCCTATCTCTTCTCACTGGTAAAGTTCACTGCTTACTTTGTTATGAAAAGTTTAATTTGACTGGCCACAGAACAGATGTTCAACGCATACATACGTATCAGATTGAACAGAGCAATTATTAACCACATGCATCAAACTAGTGATCACGTTTCAACACTTGAATTAAATGCAGTGTAATCCGGAATATCATGCCCAGTTAAAATCAGAACAACCAAATTATTGAGAAAAAATTTCGGGCCCCAGAGCCACCCCCCCCCCCTGTCTACGTGTCTGTTTCGAGGAGAAGTTACGCCTCTAGAGTAGAGGATGCAAAAGTAAGCATATTGACCAGGCAGAAGAGAGCAATAGCAATCCTTCACTCTGCAGAGCAGGTCGAAGCTGATATTTAAATTGTTCTGTCCCACTGACAACATAGCTTCTGCAAAATTTTGAGCGAATGTTGTGGATATTTAAAAAATGTTATTCCTTTTTGATATAGATTGTAAAATGCCATTGATAACTTTTCAATGATTTGCCATTCTTTGAGATGCATATGATGAACATCGCTGGTATAACTATCGCTTTCCTTCCGATATAAACAAGCAACGTAATTTCAGCTGAATCAAACGTTTCTAGACGTACAGTCAAGTAACTACCTCAGCGTTATTGCATGTATCAGTGGACCATTCGTAAGATATCCTAATTTATGTATCACTCGCGCGTCATTTATCAACTACGCTAAAGCATGTTTGGTGAGAGTTCACCCCCTGCCACACACCTTTATGGTGGCTTGCAGGGTATTATGTAGATGTAGATGTACGCTAGGTGCTGGACAGTTAGACTTATTATATTGGGCTGCAAGAAATAAAAATGGAATATAAAAGTGAAAGTTTACGATTTAATAAATGTCTTATAATTATATATTAATTACCAGGATAAGGCTGCAACGTATTTATATATTATGGGCCATAATTAGTTACACATTCAATTTAAAGCATTTTTAATGTCTCGTATTATAGTCATACGATACCTTCTTACAAAATCGAAATAATATTTGAAAATTTATACTGAACGACTTAGGTAAAACGATTCTTGTTTAAAAAAACTGACTTACTTATCGACCGACAACTCAATATCTATGCCATCGTGACGCAGCAATTTTTATTCCACACTCCGCTTGGAAAGCAATGAGATCTTGACATTTTCTCCAACGGAGCTGAATGATGAAGAGGAGAGTGGGAAGGAGTGAGAAGGAGTGAAGATGGGAGTTTGGGGTGGGAGGGAAAGAGAAGAGGGAATGAAAGACTAAATGCGCGCGAGGGAGAGGGATGGAGAAAGAGGAGGTGGGAGAGAGGGAGTAGTAATTGGAAGCCCTCTGTGCTGCTTAATTTCTGGCGCAAACATAACCCGTTAGCAAGCAACCATGATTAGCAGCAACCTCTCCCTTCTTCCACCTCCGCCCTCTCTCTCTCTCTCCCCCTCCCTCAACTCCCTTCACCCACTCATCCCCT
The DNA here is from genome assembly GCA_933228895.1 of Platycnemis pennipes. Lineage (NCBI taxonomy): Eukaryota > Metazoa > Arthropoda > Insecta > Odonata > Platycnemididae > Platycnemis > Platycnemis pennipes. The sequence continues at coordinate 115,522,282 of OW121848.1, read as the reverse complement.
AAGACACGACCCATCCAAACTCCTTTATGTATCCCTCCGCTTCCTTCCCCCTCCGTCCCCTGTGCCCTACCTCTTCACTCCTTCCTCGAGCCACTCCCCCCCCCTCTCTCTGTCCGCCTTTCGTATAATGGCCCTTGATTAAAACGTTGATTAATAACCGCTAAATTGAGTGTTAAATCCATTAGGAGCAAAGTGAATAAATTAAGGGGTTAATTAACCATTGGTAATTGCAGAAAAGCGGTGCCAGTAGGAGTAGGCGAGTGTCGAGGGAGAGGGTTAAGGGATTCAGGGGAAGGATTAAATGGAAGAAGGGATTATTATTTAGGGAAAGGAGGGCTTGAGGGCGGCGAGGGGAAGGGTGATGAGGTCGGTTTGGGGAGGAGGGTCGAGGGAGGACGAAGGAGAGGTGGTGAAGAGGAGAGATGCGGGAACGGAAATGGGGGTGAGCGGAACCCGATGCAAATTTTTCGAGAAAACTCGCAACTTGCTTCATGCAGCTTATGAGCGGCAGATGAAATATATTCGGACGAATTATTCACTCTTCAAACGTGTGGATTAGTCTAAATGGGTCCCCTTCTTAAAACATTCCGCGAAACAAGTGAGCTTATTATGATTTGAAAACAATGTTTATAATATTGTATGCTATGATGTGTTTGTAATGAAAATATTGTTCAAAGACATTTGTCTAGAAGTTGTTATTATGATTTGAAAACAATGGTTATAATATTGTATGCTATGATGTGTCTGTAATGAAAATATTGTTCAAAGACATTTGTCTAGAAGGTATTTACCTTGGCGTAATGGTGCTTCTACAATAAGCCTACGCTGATAAACGAATAGAACCCCTGAGTATATTCAGTGTAGGTAGGTATAGAATAAGGTTCATCAGGGGAAGATGGATTAAACAAAACTTGACATTACTTTCACAATATTCTAACAAATCGTGTATTTCATGATGGATTCATCAACGAAAAACAATAATCAGAGTTAAATTCGATTAAGCCTATGCGTAACATTTTGTTTGGAAGAAATTGGTTGAAACAATTAATTCCATTGAGTATTCAGTGCGTTATTAGTAGCAATACTCGGAAAAATGTACTTATGTATTAACGGCGCGTTTATTTGCACCACCTTTCAACTGGAGTGTAGGTAAATTTGATTTTAACGACCGGTTTTACCCTCTTAAAGGGAAATGGGCGTCTAACACAATAAAAATATAAATATGGAGGACTTGATTAGAGTCTTAAAGAATGGATCTAATGAGAATGTAGCTGGGATGTGAAAAAATAGATCGTGAGCTGGCATTAGTTGATAGTAATTAGGAAAAGGCGATGTATTTTAATCATTTAGTAATCTACGAGGGCGTACGTCCGGAGTATGTTGAATCGCAGTAACTAGATATGGATCATAGATACCGCAGGAAGGCCAAATTTAGGTTTCCGAAATGTGACGTTTCACGAGGATGATGGGGATCATTCGATTGGATCGAGTAGGTAATCTGCATCCAAATCTACGTAATACCCTGCGAGCCACCTCGAGGGTGTGTGGCAAGTGGTGAAAATCACTAAACATGCACCAGCTACATGCAATAAAGAGCTACCCTACTACTGTGTAATGTCATGCGTCATGAGTCAACATGCTAGATATAATAGTCACGTGCAACCAAGTGCTTAGTATGAGTCATGTTTTTTCATGTGGGATCAGTAATAATGAGGTTCTTGGAACAGTATTAGTAGGAAATGTACCTGATCGAAAATTTGAAAAAGGACAGGACACACGGTACAGATGACACGGACACCTTGAGGCACGACAGTTGGGAAAGGAAAAGTGTATGGAATGAATGAAAGAATGACCTCGGAAAATATGTTTAGAGCAATTATTTAAGTGCCAAAAGAGGAGTTATGTTGATACGAAGAGTTAACCAATAAAAAAAGCCCGAAAACTTGAGTGGAGATTGGCGACAACCGTGAGAAATGTTGATATGGATGACATTATTAATGTTAAGATAGGCAACTAGCGATTCTGGTGCGTACCGTGAATAAGTAGACTTTAAGGAGGAAGGCGGAGGATGCCTGAGGAGTAGTCGAGATAAATAGGGATGCGAAGGGGGCAGGGATTTAGGACGGCGGTGGGAGAGGGGGCGAGAAACCGGAAATGAGAAGGGAGGCGTTGAAGATGAGGGGGGGATGAGTGTGTGTGCTTGGCGAAGGGCCGAAGGGAAACGCCGCGGAGGCTGCAGACAGGAGGGAGAGTATGGGAGAGCGGGCAGAGATGGGATATGGGAAGGTACGGATGGGGTAACTTGGTTAAAATTTGCATTTTGCGGGCCGGAAGAGAACAGCTAACACACTCCGTGGCGTTGGCTAACCTGATTAATGCAAGCGGGAGTTGGGGGATGTGGCCAGGTCGGGAGGGTGGGAAAAGAGGGGGAGGGAGGGGGGAAAGGCGTGGGAGTGGAGACGGACGGCACTGTATGTGCGGCGGCGGCTAAGAGGAGACGGGGGGGGAGGCCGTCCCACTTCGCTAATTCTCCAGACGACTCATAATAGGACCTAAAGGGCTGCGGAGTTGTAAGTAGGCTTGGCGGTGCGATGCTGGGATTCGGAAATCACCCTGCGATACGCGCGTATCGCAGTTGGGTCCACCATTGTGACGGAATTGGACTTATACTAAATCTTTATCATCATCGTCGTGACTGGTTATCAATGTTTATATTAGTCACTTTACCCGTCTTCTTTCTTTTAGCCTCTTCAAATTAGCATATTTTTCTCTTTTTTACCCTTCACAACTTACATCATTCGTGCCTACCTCTACGGATCTTTCTATTCACTTATCTCTGTGCGAGGATCTCCACAGCATCATCTTATCTCAACATGTGCCGTATGAGGTCGTTCTGCGTTTGTGCCCGAATTTCCGTGATGTTATCTACAGCATTGAATCAAAATTGATATGGAAATTTTCCTTCATATATCTCTGTAAATATCACCCTTAACTACTCACAAATATCGCACTGCATCTCTCATCTAATTTAAATATATCTCGTTTAATTTGAGGATGGCATATAACGTTTAAACCGATGTATCGCCATCACGATATAAATCATCGTCATTGTATTTCTCTTCTGTGTGTATATAATTGTACCACTCATCACTTTTTTTATTTTTTATCTTTCATCTTTTTATTCAACACATTTTATATCTTTTCTCGCATTTGCGTCTCACATCGCCTATTTATGGTTCCATCATAAAAGGAATACAGAGAACAAACTCTTGCAGTTGAAATCTTACCTTGGTATCGATTGAGAACTGCACGTGGAAAACGATGAATCGAAGTATCGCTCAGCCGCAGCCAGGTTGGTTTGCCCGGGGCCCCGATGCATCCCTCGGGCGGGTCAATGTTTGCGTATTTCAGGAGAAGAGACGTCGAAGGGAGCGGGGAGGAGGGGCGGAAAGGCGTAGAGGTCCTTCGTTAACCACTTCCACCTCTCCATTCATTACCCTTCCATCCCTCCGCCTCCATCCCCTCAACTTCTCCCCCTTCTTTGCGAAACGCATGCCTCAGCGTTTGCCGAACGCCCAGCCGCAACCCCAGACCAGGGAGTAGAGCAGTCGCATGCGAGGCAGTGATTTTCGCGAATAACTTTCGAGGTTGGGAAGGAATAGGTTTAAGAGCGTGAGGAGTGGGTGCAGGAATACAGCGCGCAAAGAACTCAAGAATTCTGGGAAGAGGAGAGAGAATTAAGTTGGGCCACGGCGGTATGGATATTTTAAAAAATCATTGGCCTCTATAGATCCAGATATATCTGGGATTTTGCCTCGCTCCAACAGAAGCTTTGAGAGGTTGAGGAAGTGGACAATTACTCAATGATTGCCCTGAAAAGTTCTGATTATATCGTCGCCCCCCTCTTTTTCACAACCTCGCACACCCGATGCCATATTTTGAGTATGGATGCTCTATTTTGATGTTGCGGGCCGAAATAAGTATGCAAATTAATCAACGTAGGGGGTCAAAGCGTGCCATTGTCACAGTAGGGGAATGGAGGATTGAAAGAGATGGTCAAATTAACGTCATGTTCATAAAAAACTTTTGCATGTATATAAGCATTGCAGGAAAGTTCCTAAGCAGTGGAACTTTACTATTTTCAATGACGGGATGAATTTGACTGGCTAAGTATCAATTAAAGTTCAATCAAAGATCACCGTAGTGAAGTGACTCTCTAAGGTACAAGAAAATGAATACCGCGTATATGCTCTCATATTCCGAATCAAGGTGCTTATAGTACTTTGATAATAATGGCTACAAACACTAACTTCTTAAATTTACTTTTAAAATAAAAATATGGAAAGTCATCAATTCATCATATCATGTGCATCAGGTAAGGATTTCCATGAAATTTCCCGCATGTAAAGAAAAAAATATAGCAAAAATTATATGAAATATGGGACAAAATCAAAAGCATTCATTGTCTTCTGATTTGCCTTTTTTTATTACTTGTGAATATCTAATCCAAATATATCGCTACCTCAGTTTTCACCCGCGTAATCATCAATTTATTATATCATGCGTTTTAATTAATTAAATTAGCATTATACTTCACGGCTAGTTTCATTACTTTCCGAAATTATATGCTCAAATGTGTTTTAACTCTGAATTTATATGACACTCACCTAAAGCTTTTCTGTTTATTGAAACCTTGAATTCTTCCTATCATGTTAAAATGTGAATACACAAGGCAAAAGTGCTTATTTCATACTCGCTTTCTAATCACAGTCAACACTATTATCCGTAATCGTGTAAAATTAAAATATGAATGAAATAATGCCGTATTTGGATTGGTTTTCTCGGAATTGAGAGTTTGTTATGTTGTAATACCAGGATTGAAGCAGAAAAGGAAATAATTTTTGCACGTTGATCTATTATTAAAATCGTTTCCTTTTAGTAGATAGCCGAATAAATCCACTAATTTCTTGCATGACGGTAACAGCGATAATTTGTTATTAATACTGAGTCTGAACCTTGGTTGTTGGGATCTCTCTGGCAATAATTATGCATAATATTATTGCTTACGTTAATCTCAATCCCTTGGTAGAATGCTCCCCGTGCATTTTGACGATATAATATATATTTGAATAATCTGATTAAAAATGCTCGCAGCAGTATTCAAACTTTGCCTGGATTTTCCCTGATAGCACAGATATATTTTTATGATTATAGCAAGCACTTCGGCTAATCAAAAGCTAGAAAATAACCTCTTTTATCTCATACGGTGCATGAATGCCACTTTCGTCATTTTGGAGGGTATCTCTATAACCTAATCGGGACCTACTTCGAGCAGTACCATATTTCACGGAAAAAAGGCCTTGACATTTTTAATAAAACGTATCTTGAGATAGGGGCTTCATTAAACTCCCAAAAAAATGTGCACTTAATTAATATAGAAAATATAAGAAATGTAGAATGAAAAACGACTGGCGGCCCCGCCATTTTCCATCCAGATCTCCTGGCATGTAATGACGCCATTACACCATTTTGGCTGAAGACGTAATCAGGGGAAAACACGCACCGAACATTTTAAGTGCCGTGGGCGAACACATAAACGAGATGAGGGCAAACTCACGCTTCAACTGGTGGGGGAAAACATTTCGGAGAGATTGAGCTTAATAGCGGTGACGGTCCTTAATTTGATTTCTTTCGGCCCTGAAAAATAAGGGCCACTAATTAGTATATCTTGAAAGGGTTTTATATTTCGGTCCTATCATCTCGTAGATATTACTTTCAGAACATCAATATATAAGCATGCAATACTTTGGCGGCGGTACAGAATAGGAGTGGGCGATCAAATACTTGTCAGCAGCGCTGATGAGATGCGGGGTACGTACGATCATGAATTACGCACCTGCATGTGGTTTCAGTTTTTACCAAAATTTCTGTCATATACTATGAATATTTCTAGTGCGTTAAAAGTGTTTTTCCCGTTTAAATTTAAGTTGACATTTTGAGAAAATTGGACTTGGATATAGGCTGCTTGTATGAACAAATGTATTTAGAAGACACGGCAATATTTCTAAGTTTCACTTTCATGTTTCTCCGTATAGAACTCAGGTAACTGACGACAAGGATTCAGCTTTCTTGAGCCACTACGCTCTTCTTTCTCTATTCTTACCCATCAGTCTCCTTCTCCCCGCTGATTATCATAAGATATTTGCACACTAAATAAATCTTCATTATGGTTGAATCGTGTCTGTATCCTTACAGATAGAATTCACGGCTAACCATTCTTATACTTCGTCATGAGGCAGGAAAAATATGCAGCCAATATTTTTAATCCGATAAATTTAACAGTAATAGCTATTTAATTTGCCAGTTTAACAACTCTAACTACTCAAATATAGCCTTTTTAACTATTTATCTTCTATGACACAGGTAATAGCTTTCACGCTGCATCTGACCATGAAAATAAATATTGGGGTGCCAATAGAATGGCTTAATTTTTTCAAAATTGTAATTTTGAATAAAATATTGAGTGCTATTTTATTTAATTTGGTTCCTGGTAAAAGAATAATCCAGCACAAAGAGGTAGTATACGGAATTTGATCCGCAAATGTTTACGTTCATTGAAATTGCACGCTAGCTCTTTTTCAGTAAATCAGAAAACTTCAAGTCTCATACTAAATATGAGTGTACAATAGCTCTTAGTTGTGTCAGGGAAGTCTATCGCTTATAATTATGTCGAAATAAGTGAAAAAGAAGGAAGCTGTTAGTTGTAGACGGACGGGTGTATATATTTTTTAGTAAAGAGGAAAATTAGTACCAGTGTTTTATTCTTCCAAGGAGTATACTTTAAAATTTTTACCTGAGCAAAGTTTTATTTTTCATATTTATGTATTTATATGTTTTTAATTGATATTTATTACTGATAAATACATTTTGAGGAGAAGACTTTTGAAAACTAGCGTCATTGACAATTTTCTTAGTCATCAAAGTTCAATATAACTAAGATTAGGAGGTGAATGAACTATATCTGATGTCACTTGGAAATTAAGCATTGACCTTAGTCTCCAGGATATTTTACCTGGTTTATGTCTTTTGTAGTTAGCTTATCACTTCGGAATCATTGTCGCCACAGTATCCAGGGTCACTTAACGAGAAAGCGGGTAAGGAAGTAGGCATTGCCGAACGAGGCTCCAACCACTGAACAATGGCAGAATTATCGTGACTTGATTCTGACCATGATTGCGAGAAAATGACCTTTGAAATGTATTTAGCTGCCCAGATGTGATTAACCACTAAAACTTTTTAAGTGGCCTATTAAATGAATCAAGAACCCCTGCATCGGTCATTCTCAAGGAATCGTTACCTCTGGCGACCTTCGGTCAGTAAAGGTACGTAATTTCATCCGCTAGTTAAATAGATATCGTTTAACAGTGTAATCACAGGAGTAATTTTTCTCAAGCGTATTTTCCACGTTAAAGCTTGCATAATCTATGTAATGGGCACGATTTTGAGAAATTAACTAGGTGTACTGTCTGAATTTCCAGAAAAGGAAACTTCCAGCATCGAAAATAGGTAAGCAATATTTTGCTTTTCATAACAAAGATTTTTGCAATGTGTAAGTTTTCCTTTTCTTCTCTCTATTTGACGTAGAAAATCCGTAGTTGTTGCTCTGTTAAATATTTTACCAGTATTAAAGCAAAATATTTTCCCCATACATTTCGATTCTTCAAACGGATTTCAATCTTATTTAATATTGATATTTATTGATTCCGAAGACTTTCACCCCTATTTCCGTTGTCATCCAAAAAGGCGGTCCTTACGCATCCTACTATAAGAAATGTGTTGTGACTGAGAAAAGTTTTATTTCACAAATAAGATCTCCCACTCCTCCAGATTCGAATAGTCATTAAGCTTCCAGTACAATCCGGAGAAAAGAATTCTCAGCAGTTAACGTCGAAAAAATATGCCAAAAACGATAAGATGGAAGAAAATTCCCAAGTTAGGAGATGCTATACAAGTATGAGGTGGTTGTCCTAAGAGTTCACTTGTAGGGGAGACGCAATCTCAAGTCCTCCCTGCACTCTCCAAAGCCCCATCCGCTTCTCGCATCCTGAAGCAACTCAGTCGGTCCCTCTCTCATCAACGGTGCCATGACCCTCTTGCGAGGACGGTGGTGTGGTCCGCGCCCCTTGGGAACTGCCCGCAAGCACCGAGACCACCCGGGGACCCAAGGGTCAACGAAAATACGGGCCGGACCGCAGCCCGGGGCTTTTGGACGGCCGAGCGGTCTCAAAATGTACTCGGGGAGGGACGTCGAGTCGCAATGCACGTCGCCGTTGATAAGAGGACCTTGTCGGTGACGAGATGGACCCCAAGTCGGGGGAGTGCAGGAGAAGTACGTGTCGGTCCGTGGTGTCCCAACGGTCGACGCGTGAGGCGACGGCAAGTTTACGGGGGCGGGCGATAATGGTGGTGGCGGAGGCGGGATAATGGCATCACGGGGGGGGGGGGGGGGGGGGGGGCGAGGGGCGAGCACCAACAAGGCAAACGCCAAATGCCAGGCGCGTCCCGTACAGGGGTGAGTGCGGAGAGATGAATGGATGGGGAGGGGGGTAGTGGGACCCAACCGTCTCCCCACTTGAGCGAGGGAGTATGAAAAGTGCCTTGCGAAGGGAACAGACATTTTGTGTCTTGCAACGAACTTCTGAAGTAAAACCAGTCTGGTTGTGTCCTGAGCAAGTGGGTTGAGGGTTAGGTTGTATTGGTTAAAACAGGCCCCCTTGGGTAGTTGCTGAAAGAGGGAAAGGACGGGGACTTGTTTGGGGGATGTAGTGATTGAAACTAGTGATTAGGCTCACAAGTGTATGAAATACTTGTGAGCCTAATCACTGAGCAACACTCTTAACAAAGTCAGTAATTGCACCTAAGAGTTGTCAATACCACCATTTAAAACGCAGCTGGCGACTTTGTGCATTATTTATCTGTTTCATAATCTCATTCCGAGAGCCTCATTAAAGCAATATGTGAGGTATGGGCTAGATATATAGTCTATAGAAATATGGCTTTTCTTGCTGTGTTTCAAAAGCTTACAATCCTGATTAAATATGATGTTGCATCAACAAGTATAACTTCGACTCGAGAACTCCAAATTAATGTACATACGCCATTGATCACAATTCAGTGAAACAAACTTAATAGTTTTTCAGTTGAATTTTGGTGTGGCTGATAAGGAAGCTGAAGGAAAAATATTTCCTTAGATAGGAAAAGTAGGGCAAACATAAAAGAATGAATTATAACAGTTAGATCAATCGAGGTTCTTGAGTAGTATGCTGTACAAAAATGAGTTCAGCGCTGAAGGGAGAAAAATTGCGTTAGGGAAGAATGTTCACCTACAGGAGAATTCTAATCGCAGAAGCCTCGCGTAAGGATATGATGAGATGTGGTGAAGAATCCGATGTACAGCTTCGTTCAATTTCGACCGTACGAATATGTAGCCATCCCTTCTCACCCTCATTAAAATTCAAGGTGCGTGGTTTACACAGTGATTTTGATTTATAGTTAGCGTATTGATTTTTCTTCTGTCTCAAAACGATATCGTTCACTGTTTTGAATTTATCAGGCGTAAACTGTCCTTTCTTTCTTGTTACTCCAGCAGCTACGCGACATTGAAGTGCTAATAAGACGTTCATTTGCTATGGAGCAACTTCGGGTCTTGTTGTGGCGTAAGGAAAGCTATCCGCATGCAGTGCTAAAATATTGGATAGCAATGAGATAAGGGATTAATTTAAAGGCAATTGCCGTTTTCATTGTAACTCATCCACTCATGCTTTGTTCCGTATTCGTTCTCCTACTTTCTCTCTCTCCTTTCTGCCTTTCCTTTTCCCCTCCATACCGCTCCAATATCCTCCATCGGCAGAGATATCCTCCTCCCAAGACGTATCGCATAGGATGCATGCAATGCCCGTTTGCATTTTGATGGTAGCATTCAGGCGAAAAGTCCTGTTTTACTTTTCCCGTAAGGTCTACTTTTTCTATATCTACTGAGCAGATATTACGTGAATAATCCTTGATTTAATTACTCAAATCAAGCAAAACGTGCCCTGCGAAAAGAACTTGATAATCATAGGGAAATAAAGATTTTCTTCTTGCTTATAGGGTGGATAAGGGTTTATTGAACCACTTATATCGCAGTAATACTTTTTACATTAAACTCTGGATTTATCTCATCGTCTCCTCTAGTTTTAGTAGTAGCTATTGTATCGAGACCTTACTGCCATGTCGAGATGTGACTATGCCGAAAAAAGCAGTGGTGTTTGCCTTATGCATTCATGGAAATATCTTTATTATCTGTTTTTATAAGAAAAGTGAAAATATATTAAAACTAAGAAAAATGGGTTTGGTTCAGAAACCATCACAATTCTTGATATTAATATTTTTTCTAAATTTGACTTTAATTTAATAATCTTTCGGCCGGAAAAATAGTTCACTTTTAACTCATCGCACGTTTTTTATCGTTTTTAAATGCACAATCGGATAATCGTCCTTTCACACAACTCTACGAGGATGAAACGAGTGTTTGTATTGTCCCTCCCTAAAAATGTTTCATCTCTTACCGCCAAACATCTTTCGTTGCCTTCAAGCCACGCAGAGGTACGACCCGTCCGATGCCCCAAATGATCTTTCCATATGTACCCTCTCCTCGCAAAGGTCACTTGCAACAGTTCGCAATTTCTCCTCCCCTCTTTCATCTCACGGCCAATGATGATGAAAGCGCTATTAGAAAAGTCCTCAAAAGAAAGTTTTTACTTCTGAGCAGGATGGGGTCTACTAGAACTCGTAAATTCTTCATGGATAAAATATCACGCACTTGTGGGTTTCACTGGCGAGTCGAGGATGAAGGCCTCTGAATTAAAATCAATTCCTGGAGCCCAACTCAAACATCTTTATTAGGCTATCTTGATTGGAAAGGGTTGTGGTGGAAGTGGAGGTGAGAAAGTGGGTTCAGATTTGGAAGTAGAGATGAGGGGCATTTGGCTGCCATCTTTGGTGCCCGAATTTGAAGATATTTGGAACACTCTACCCTGGTTTTGCTCTGCATTTCCTTGAGGTAGGATGACAATGTTTTCCGTTTTCAGCAAGCAGGAAATCAGAGATGGGGATTAGTGCCTTTCATTATAACTTGTTTTGCAAACATTGAGGGAGGAGAATATCGCAATGGGAATATTGAAAAAAAGAATGTGTTGCATATTTTCTTGCTGCCTCTTTTTTAGCTGTCGGAAAAAATAATTGGACGCTTGGCCTAAAGCATGTACCTTTAAAATATCACGTGTCAACATTATATCGCGTATTTTAACCCAACATTCTTTTATGTGCTAATGAATATTCATGTACTCCTAGCTATTTTTACAGAGACTAGATGGCCATTCTATTTAACGGGGTTTAAGACAGAAACAAAACATGAATAAATCAGTAAAACATGACCTTGTTTGCTATAAACTTAGGAAAAATATTATGACGATTAGTTTCATGGAGCTTTAGCGTACATTTCGTCTCCAAGAATGTTTATGTAAAGCGTAAGGTCCCTGGGTTAATACCACGCTGAGAATTTCCTAAAACAACATCTATTAACCAGCATATCATCATCATTAGTCACCAACCCTCAGATTGATTTGACGCAGCTCTCCACTGAGTTTTTCTTTTGGCTAATCTCTTCATATTTACGTCTTTCTTCTCTTTCACATCCTTCATCACTTGTTCCATATATCTTACTCGAGGCCTTCCTTTGCCATTCCTCTCATCCACTTGTCCTACAACCATTGTCTTCATCAGGCCATCGCGTCTTAAGATATGGTTGATTAAGTTGTCCCGTCTTCTTATGCAGAAGACTTCTCTTTTTTCCCACTCCTCTTAAGACTCCTTCGTTTGTCCAGCATATATTCTATTTAATCAGGATAAAGAGGAGTGTATGATTGGTGTGACCTTGAGATTTGGCGCCCACTAGTTGGAAACATGTTATATAACTTAACATCGTAGGAAAGAAACACACCTTGTAGATTTCGACAGAATTAGTTGCAACCGACCATGGCTTGGGCACGTTATTTCCTAATGATGGTATGACGGCTACAAATTAATTAGTGGGAATTTGATGAGTGTTTCTCTCCTGCAATAGGAGGTGATAGAATATTGATTTTAATGGAGTAATTTGAATTCTTGTCTGTAAAATTTATTTCAATATATAAAGGCGAAATATTATGTTCAACGGTGATTATAGACTTCGGGTCTAGATGTGTAGGCAAGTTCACGAATAACAGATTTTCCACAGAGGTAGACGTCGATTACGTGCCGACCTTGTAACTTGAAGGCTGCGGGTTCAAATTCATTATCGAGCTAGGGTCTTAAAATACATTGGATTAGATGTTTATGTGTAACTAGTTATTGCAACTTCTTGAAATATAATATTACTACGGTGCTAAGGTTGCCTTACACTAATGGGAATTCTGAAATGTTTTACTTTGAAATTTAAACCGGTTTTTCATCCTAAAGGCTGCGGGTTTAACATTGATAATGCTGACTAAAGAAAGTCCCACTACTCCTAGATAAAGGAGCCATTTAGGTACGAATATTCATTCCCGTGGACGTACCTGAAAAACCTAACTCAACTCCACTACTCAAGAAGACATTTAAAGCCACAAAAAGGGCACAAGAGGTTTTGAATAAGTTTCAAATACTATCCAATTTGAAGCCAACTGGAGAGATCACATTATTTCAGGCCATTCATTGGTCATTCAGCCCCCTCTCCTTGAATATTGCTATATTCATCCAGCAATGGGACTTAAGGGTTATGAGAGAAGTTTGCTCAAACTAAAGACCAGATCATCTTTATCCCGTGAGGTTGGGTGCTGTCTTCCTCAAGATGAAGCCGCGCTCCAGCGGATATGGCAGTCTCAGCAAACTGTATCTCCGCACGGGTTTACGACGATTTTCCCAGCTCTTTTGTGCACGGATAAATGGGACGATCCTTAGTAGTCTGATGATGAGGGTGCTTGGTGTTATGTGGATGGAAGGAAGATGGCTCCTTCGTGATGTTATTTCGAGGATGAAGACTGCGTGGGATTATGTCTCCTTAAGGATCAATATCGTTTAGGAAGTGCTCCTCCTAAGATTGCGCCTGCGCTCAATCGCCCTCGCTCTTCTTGTCTCCGCCTCTGGCACGGGGGAAGAATGCCCCTCCAAATATTTTGTTTCGTCTTTGCTCTCAAGCCATAAATAGCACGGTTGTTTTAGGAAGTTAAGAGAACGTGAATTTGCTCTCGAATTGTGTCTATGGTGTTCTCTTTCTGTGGTTGCCAATCTCCGCGGTTATCAAAGTCAGCTAGGTTTAACCATTTTTAAATCCAAATCAAAGTGAATTTTATCACATTGGATATATATCTCGATATATATCCAATGCAGTACAGAAAAATCTTAAGTTTTAATAGCTTATTTTCTCTGAGACTTATCAATATCCTGATAATGCTCGCTGGTATGTTCTTAAGATAAATATTCACCTATAACCGAACGAGATTATTTACATGCAATGCATCTTTGTGCTAAAACTGAGTATCGTAGATATAAAAAAGAACATACCGAGAACACCGTTGGTGACCTTTTTATTCAGTTTTCTCCCTTATATGTTTCCGTATGTTCCTGTTCATTTGAATCAACTTTGAGATGACTAACAATATTTAATGGATTTAATTTTGGATTGGAAACTGAATGGATTAAAATGGATTGGGTACAATAGGAAAAAGGTTCTTACTCTGTTTAATTTTAAATATTTAATTCCGAACTTTGATTCCCTGTAGAGTTAAAATTTGTATCTAACTGTGAAAACTGTTGAATTTCTTTTATGACTCAGTGCTGGTTAAAAAAAAGATACTATCAAGTTCTCAAGATAACGCCTACTTTCATCCTAAAAATGACAAAGGGTGTAATTTTAAACTTCTTTTAATTAATGGCTGTTGATTATAGCATAGGAGTTTTTACCATTTCTCATATTTTCCAGAGAAAATGCTCACAGTCATTAATTATAGCGATTTCGGATGCCTTTTTCCATTCCTGAAACTTATCTTCTTCTTTGTTTACACGAATAGCCCTATGGTCTTACGGTACCAGAGGGATCAACAAAAATTTTATTTTCTTCAAAAAAATTATCGGCGCGTAGCCTTTTTTTCCTTTTTGTTTCACTTCCTCTTATTCATGATTTTTTAGAATAAAGATTCTCATGACAAGCTAGCGATGACGGATGAATTGCATCAGCGCTACGAGGACTAAGGTGGTGCAGCGTTAACTGAATGGTGAATTGATATATCGCATAAGAAGTGGTGAATTATGAGCATATGAATGAATAATGAGCATCTCTTTTGGTCGAAATGAAATGAGAAAATTTTGTGACGCATCCTACCCGACAATTCTCATCTCGCTGAGGAAATATAACCGTTTGGATCTATTTCTTCGAGACATCGTGGTACGGATTTTGGTTCAGCCAAGAGAATCGGTTACATCTCCGGTCGGTTGTACTTCATTTATAATCCATAATCAAAGTTCATGTCTCTAATTACATTCTCTCTCTATTTTTTTATTTGAAGTATTAGAGTTTAATCCTTCTTACTTTCTACAGATAAGATAATTTTTATTTCTGAACTTCAGGTTTCGTAGTAGTGAACTATTTTAGGACAATTTTTCATGAAAGAGAGTAGCGATAGATAAAATTAATCAATCACGCACAATTAATGCTGATTTAATGCTGCAAATGAATTTCCCGTTAGCGCATTAGCCTTAGAGAAAACTAGTGGTCGCTGTTAATCACGTAAGGTATCCGAGCCTGGCTAGGGTGCGGTTGGTGCGGTGGGAACAGTGCAGAGTTCTCCTCCCAGAAGACCCGGATTGGAATTTCAGCAGAGGTAGAGATTTACTTGTATTATACCGGTCCCTACTTGAGTGCCATATGGAGAGCGGTTGGATGTTATTACCCCGTGCGTCAGATGGGAAGTTTAGGTGTGGCGTTGTTTGGCACCTTACGTTTAAGGCAGGTAGATGCCGACGCCGGATTCACTCCTCTCCTCCTCCACTTCCTGATTTCTTACTTCATTTTAAATACTCAAACACTCAAATTGGATATAGCTTCATTTATCACATGTATTTAATGGTGCCAATGACTTTATTGGTGGTTGCCTTGTTTAGCAACTAAAATAAGGTGGGCCCTTGGAATTCTGGATTGGTATACCGTCGAACACCCCTGCCGATTTCTGGGGTTAGCTAAGCCATTAACGTATAATCCATCTTTAGCATTGGCCAGGTTATATTATCCCCAGAAATATTTCCGTCGCCAAATACGGATGCACGAAATGGTAAAGGGTGTAAATTTGTGGATGTAAAATTTCTTCAAATCTTCCCGGGATTTTGGATGTGCTTAAATGGATAACATTATTTTAATCGGCCTCGATTGCGCCCAGGGCATATTAGTGAACGAAACTCTAGTGTTGCTTGCTCCAAGACTTGCATTCCCACGCTCTTCCCGAGTCGTCACGCTCGATGTAACCCTCCTTACCCTAGTGCGAGATACGTTCCCGGGTGCGTG